>CM029531.1:44414166-45829054 GCA_017141395.1 Laodelphax striatellus
ATAAGTTGATCTACTCATTTTGGTTAGAAAAAGAAAGAAAATATGAATCTATAACCAATAAAGTACAACCTCACATTCCATCCAAGAAACAAAATTGAAAGCATAATTATATAAATAAGTTCATTTGAGCTTCTCAATGTCATTGAGTGAGTTGATTCTCAATACTTTTTCTCCCGTTGCCTTTCTCACAAAAACTTGGCCCTCGGCACCAAACATACGCATATCCGACATCCTGACATTTTCTCTTTAGTTTCGAAAGAAATAGTTTATTTTCCTGGGACAAATGTTCGTTGACATAAACTCTGCTTGGGAGAAATACTTTGTTGATTGCGTTGGCGGTTAGGTGGTTCTTTCCTCTAGCTTCTCGAAATTTTTAGAAAGTCTTCTTTGATGTGGCGCTTATAGAACTGTACTACTATAGCAGGTGGTCGTTCCTTGTTACAAGTCGGTACCCTATGTGTTGCTACGATTTCGGATAGCTGCATCTCACATGCCAGGGCTGCCCCAACATCCTCACTATGTGGTGGACGTCTTCTGAGGTGTCACCGGAATACCGCTAATTTCTAGGTTATTATTCCTGCTGTACTGCTCGATGTTTCTCATTCTTTCTCGCAAGTCCTCTACTAACTCGTTTAGAACTTTGTTTTTTCTCGAAGTTCACTGTTTTCTTTTTGATGATAGCCAGTTCTTCTTTTACGTCGTTCATCAATGAGTTTGATTCATCCATCTTGTCTGACAGAAATTGCGTGGAGTTAGTAACTTCAGTCATTTCAGATTTCAAACACTTTAATTCATTAAAAATTTCGTTTTTAAATTCTTTAAGCTTACTCACAAGAAAGTCCTTCGTGACGGTGTTTCCTGATGTAGATTTATTACTTGTAGATGGCTGACGACAGTTCGTACACTTCCATTTTTTGAAAGATCGAGTTGTAGCACCATCACCTTCACACTTTATACAAGAAGAATGAAAAGACCCTCCACACATCCCCGTACATTCAACTTCGTTGCCATCGTCTATAGATGCATTGTAGACGACACAGATTGCCATTTTGGAGATTTAACTAATTATTATAACTATTATCACGAAAAGACTCAAAACCAGTTCTGTGTCAGAATTTCAGTACTTGTGGCACAGAGCTTATTTGGTCTAACTAATGTTACAACCCATAATGTATAATTCCTTTAATCTGAATAAAAGTTTGAAAATCTAGTTATTTACGATGCAGTGTATAGAAGGTGATAAAGATAAATTCAACAGCAGCTTGGAGAGTTGTAGTGGAGCAACCCGAAGCCCATTATGGGCTTTCTTTAAATTAAACAAAATTTTTTGTTTTCAATTACTAAAAATTGAATACACATGATTATAGCTGATGACGTTTCAATCATTCATCATTAAATCAATGTTACTGTGCTTCATATTTTCATATTCATTACATCACTGTATTTCAAAGTCTGTGGATGATATTCATAGTACTATTGTAACGCAAATGAATTTTTGATTTTGAGTGCATCCAATCAAGTGACTCAGAGCCTTCACTTTTAATGGTTGTGATTGTTATGGTCAAAAATTATAATAATAATATGGAGATGAGTCATCTGAACATGCTTATAAATGCAGGTCTCTCCGCTTCTCAGGCCTGAATGTGTAGCGCAAGCTATGCGGAAATGCATTTTTATAGCTGCTCAGACAATTAGTGGAGGAAGAAGATAGTGGAAAGCGAATAGGATGATGTCCAGAGAGATTTATCGCACTGTTTTCAGTTCACAATAAAACTGGGCCGTGAATAAGTGTTGGGTGTTTGGAGGCGAGAGCATTAGAAACGATTTCTTTTTTGAAAGACTTCTCACCCGACGCAATTTTTGGCACCGTAAAAATAATACGAGTCCCAATAAAAATGAGGAGAGCGAAAACCACAGGACCGTTGGTTTTAGTGGAACAGAGTTCCCGGTTGATGAGGTTCAGCCCGAGGGAACGTTACCCTTTTGTGAAATTTGAAATTCCGGGAGTGACGAGGGAGGGAAGAAAAAATGTGTAGTATGTGAGGAAGTATAGAAGGTAAGTACGCGGATACGTTGACACTCCATTGGCGGAGATGATAAAAGCGAACGGACCGCCAATTTCGGGTTTACAGCCGACCTTAATGCTCGCAACCATCACGAGTGTCCGCAATTATCCTGATGGCCCGCCCGTCCCGAAAATCATTTATCCTAAAAGTCGTTCAAAGCTCAAAAACTCCTGCTCATAAGTATTGCAGCGGCGCACTCAGTAATAAGCTGTAATAACAGAGCTTGAGTGCTAGGATTCACACGACCAACTCCTACAATAGTAACTGCCTTCCGCAGTAATAGCTGTAACAAAAAATCAAGCTACTTGCTTCCACATTAAATTTTTACTCAACACAAAAAAATAAACGATTTGCCAGCCTGCATTTGGAGCTCGTTTGATAAGATGGGAGGGCTTTGAAACTTAAACGGGTCATCATACTCGTATAGCAGGTCACTGACTAACTAATAACACAAAACTGGAACAAATATTTTCCCTCTTCTCACAATTAATCACTGAGTATACATTTAAAAGATGTCGCTCTCTCACAGTTCTACAAACTAGCTCTATTTTTCAAGCATATTTTTCTATCCTTGCGATGAGATAAGTATACATGTACACCTAAAACGTTAGGATAGATGTGTTGTTCAACTTACACTTCTATTATGAATTAAATTTTCATATGTGATTATTATTTTGGTTATATTTTTTCAAGTTTGAATGGTTTTAGGTAAAAATTATCACTGTCTACCAACATGTCCAATGTCCATGTAATCTCATCTATTTATCCAGCTGTACAATTCCAATAATTCAATAATCAATTTATTGTCATTAATAAGTGTCTTTCTTTGTCTAGAAACTTTTTTCTTGGAAACTGAAGCAGAAACCCAAGAAAAAATCAGTGTTACTGTAGTGTAGTAGCTTGCTAGAGGTCCAGTATAGTAATATTTCAAAATGGATTGGAAATTAAATTTACCGAACTTATGTCTGGGTCACTTGAACCATTTTTTCAGAATGTTGGAATATCAGAAACTCTGACAACAGCCACTCGCTTCTTATAATCCATTCACAAAGTCGATAGTCCATTATCAATTTAGTGAATTTTTATCCTCCATCCAACGAAGATAATGTGTATGAAAATTTTAGCCTTTTTGTATACATGAGTTCTTCCAACACTGAGTAGGTTTTGACGTTGCAGATTATGTAGAACATGATTACAGGACATTCTACAGACTGCTATGTTTTTGCTTTGCTTTAATGATGTTTGAATTATTCCCTTGAAAATAAGTTTATCTACATTCCCCCTTATAAAACTGCTGGTTTATTGAACTGACATCTCACTATACCGCATAAAATTGCTCTTGCATTTAGTTTAATAGGATTTTGTCCTTTTCAAGAGGTAATATCATTCTTGACTTCGTGTTTTGTGGATCATTTTCCTTTTTTGGTTGGAAATTTATAACAAGTTGAAACTTCCAAGTTTTCAACTGGACCTCACGAGGTAATAGAGATCTGTTCTGTTGATAAGAGCCCTAGTAGCTTTATCCATTAGTCCAACGCCCACCGGTCCTTGATAGATTAATTTATTGAATAAACAGGTTGATAATACCAATAGAATAATCAAGTCCACGATCGTAGTCCTCACTGATAAGTAGTAATATTCCTTTATAAAAAAGTATTTTTACATGGCAATGAGGTGGATCCTTCGAATTATTCAAGTCTCCTCAGTATTGATTTAATTTCAATTACAGTTCTTGAAATGATGATTTGATGCTTGTGAGGTATCAATTCCATTAAAATACTTTTTCCAATTGATTCAACATTTTTATGTTCTTTTTCCGGTTCCAAACTCTAATAGAATTGTTCAACATAAGTGTTATGTTATTAGAATGTAGATTTAATCCTTATTAACTCATAGTTCGCATTCCATATGATAAACCATTTTAATCACATTCAGGCGAATATAATTGCTTTTGATTCATTCCAGAGAACCTCTGAAAATTCTATTCTTTTGTATGATACAATAAAGGAATTCTTCAGTGAGAAATTTGGCCATGAATCTCTCATTCAGAGAAACAAAACTGGTAAAAGTTAGTAAAAATCTCTAATTATTCTTTATTATTTGAATTGAGTAATAATTCTCAATTTTTTATTATTGCACAAAACAATGTGAATAGTGCCAATACAAGATAAATGGTTCATAGAAATAACACTAAGAATAACTGGAAACTATCAAACAATTGAGTTGTTTTTTGAAATAAAAGAAATCGATTTCATCAGGATGCGGAGGTTGTTCCAATCATAGAAGTTCTAGAAGCAGGAGATTTCCAGAAAGAATAGAAGTGAAACATTAAGGCTTCAAAGATAGAAGTTTTTTCTTCTATTCTTTCTGAAGATTTCTATTTTTTCTGGAGATTTCTTCTATTCTCTCTAGATTTCTGTAATTTCTCTATCTCTAGAGATATTTTCTCTCTAGATTTCTAATGATCATAATCGTATCGACTGAGAGGCAAATCGCTTCAGT
The DNA here is from genome assembly GCA_017141395.1 of Laodelphax striatellus. NCBI lineage: Eukaryota > Metazoa > Arthropoda > Insecta > Hemiptera > Delphacidae > Laodelphax > Laodelphax striatellus. The sequence continues at coordinate 44,418,735 of CM029531.1, forward strand.
ATATCATAGCATAAAACCTGTCAAACTCATTAATTGGGAATTCTGACGTGCAGAATTTTTTGGGTACAGAGAGTGTATAGTAACAGTGTGGCCAGTTGTGTGAAGCACTCCATAACAGTATGTGGAGATCAATTTTTTCCCACCGCCGCCATACTTTTGAATTTTGATATGGGATTACAGGCAAACATGAACCCATTCACTCATTTGTCAAACTTATTTTAAGAGTAACAACATTAAAAACACTTTTCTAACATTAAAAATAGTCTTTCTACTCTTGGTATTGCTTTAAAAGCTTAAAATGATGAAAACTAATACTGGCAAAGGCAAAATGTAGGTTAGAAGTGAATCACTTATCATTACATTATGATTTGCTTCTCATTCCAATGCAAATCTTATGGGAATTGGCAAAAGTATGGTGGATTTGTCAGAGCTAACCAATCAAAAGTTTGACATGCAATGTTCACACTGTTACTATACACTCTCTGTATTTTTGGGTAACATTCCAGAAATAGAGCTGCAATGAGGAAATGTGAAAGTATTGATTGTCCTTCAAGCATGCACCGCATCGAGTGAAATGGCCCGTTGTTAGTCTTACCACCGGAAGAGCACTCTGAAAAATGTTTTCTTAAACTGGACCGATTTGCATCTTTCACCTTTCTCGCGTTGGCTAATTATGTATATTTTTCTGAACTCGTGTTGCCGAAAGTCGAAGACCATCGACGTTTGCAGATCAATCGACATCCGACTTCGACCTCCGACTTCGTACCTAATGGTCCAACACAAATTGCCGTTATTTACACTGGCTGTAGTTGGTTTTTAGACTTGGATTGCGATTCTCATTGCATATCGGCGGCGTCAGACAGCCTACCTTCCATGCACGTCTCTGCCGGGGGCGCAAGGTGCGTTCTACAAACTACACTCATTCATAGTGAAGGAAATTTAGAAATGGAAATTTTTCCACACCAACGCCTACACCTGAGTGATTGGACAAGTGAGTGCCTCTTTAGCGCCTTTATCTCCGCTACAGGTTGTTGTCACAGGTTTAAATTGTATTATTTTTAAGAACAATTAATAATAAGGCCAATTGCACGAGAATTCAATTGAATTTAATCCCCTTAATATAGTTGATGTTATTCGACAAAGCTCAGTAGTGACTTCTATTGTTCCGTTTGAAAACGTCATTTTACGGCGGGTAAATTTAACTGGATTTTCGTGCAACTGGCCTATTATATATTGGGATTATTCATTTGAGACAATTGACAAACTTGATTGCGCTGGAAGTCCATTCATTTACATGATCACTATTTTTCACAAAATAAATAATATTCAAGAACTAAGTGATCTGTGTAAAATATCATGGTGTAAGAAAATGATCACGTCCCATGTCACTTGAAATGAATGCTCAAAGGAATAGAGGAAGAACAATCTTTCTTCCTATTATCAAGAAATCGATTTTTCTTTGATATTATTGGGCCAATTCTTGAGAAAAAAACATTTTTTTTTTCAATTATTATAGTCTGGCAACATGAAATGATAACAGGCTACTACAAAGGTGTCTACTGATGAATAATCTTTTCATGAGCTCCATGGTTTAGAAGTTTGAATACTTATTAACGCTCATCAATTTCCAGTAAAACTTACAGTGTCAGGTTGACAACAGATGATTGCCTTGGTATGGAATTTTGTAGGCCCTATGTCTGTCGGAATGGTCGTCTGTTAAGCCAAAAGAGGCTGAATCACTGAACTGGATAGTTAATAATCGAATTTTAAACTGAGATCTTGGCTTGGAACTTGTAATATTATTTCTTCGTTGAAAGGAGATTTGAAATCGATACTCTTTTGCAGCCAGTGCGACACATTACATTCAAAATATTTCCTGAAACAGGTTGAAAAATTTCACGTCAGTAGAAATGTTCCTAAAAATTTGAACGAAGAGACTGGTTTATTAGCTAATAAAAAGGAATCATAAGCGTTACAAGACAGTTTTCGTGAAACATCAGATAAATGTTACTGGTTATTAGTCAACATTCTGCCTAGTATTAGAAGATAGTATCGACGTTATTTTTAGAGCGTGCTCGGTAACATAAAAGAGATGGACTCAGATGACGACCATGCGATCTCAAAGAAGTGGATATCTAGAAACATCTGTTTGTTTACAGCAGGTTCTTATCAGAAATTACGAGTGTAATCAGAATTTTAACATGCTTCCTCTGGATTTACGTGTGTTGTGTACTGATCAATTCAAATTCTTGAGAAAAAGTTGTGAAATCTACTAGAAGTTGAAGTTTATTGCAGAATCTAGTTACCTATCCTAGATAAAATAATCTATTCTCATCTATCCTAAAAAAAAAAGATTCTCATCTATTCGAAAAACAAGGAAAGCTGTAAATAGTGGGTAGCAAATCTTGAATAGTTGAAAAGAGTACAGAAGGATGGATTGATAAAATTAATTGTGCTGGACGAAGCAATCCTAGCAAAAATGGGTAGAACTGTCTAGATCTATATCGAAATTCTGAATAAAGATAGAATGAAGCACATGAGGATAATTTTCTGTACTTGACAGATGAAGATTAAGCTGCTCTCCAGCACGATTGATAATAGTCTCATACGATCACAAAAGTCTTCCAAATTTCATTTCCAACTTCTCTTATAGTATGATTAAGATTTTCTTCTATTTAAATTCCTAAGCAATTATTTACATCACCCTTCAATATTGTGGAAGTGGGACTTGGAATGTGATAGCTGGTGACTTGCCAGCCGGTGGTCCAAGTTCAAGGCTGATACCGTTAAACGTTAAATAGACACACAATGGCGCCTGGCCACAAAAGCAAAGCACAGATCACAAAAGAAAATTGTTAAAGGTGCACGGCCAGAGAAATCTTTCGCTCGTTTAAATAACAATAATCAAAGACTTGACTTTGCACATTGGAGAGGAATGGGTATGGTGGGGAGGGGGGAGAGGGGAAGATTTAGATGAAGATGAAGAAGAGGTGATCTGTCGTGAGGACGGTGCTTCAAATATGTGGTCGTGACCGATCGTCAGTCGCATAAATGCGGTCGTCTGTGCCTGCGAACGCGCATTGTTGTTAACCAATCAAGTCACTCATTGCTTGTTGGAAAAAGTCAGTCGTGGGAAATCAAGTGCAACAACCCTACAAATTCAATCAAAACTTCAACTTGACCTACACGCATGTCGATTGTAATGAGGAGGTGATAGCACAGACGACTATGTATAACTATGTATTTCTTGTCTTGTCTAAGGTGATAGGTTTTCACCGTGGTTGCTCGACTTAGATGGTGCAATGTTCATTGAACAAGCATAGACTATCCAATTCTTGTCTAATCTGTTGTACTAGTGATCGAAGTACTCTGGTAAGAGTCAACGTGCTAGAGGCATTTCTGTTCAATATCAGTTTGGATAGACTTTCCCAATGTAGAATACACAATACAGAATTGAAAAGTTCGATGCAGGGTTGCAATAAGAGTTCTTGACTTTCAGAGTTTGTTGCTTGTTGTACAAGCATCAAAGTCTTCTGTAAATAGCCAACGTGCTAGAGCCATTCGATGTTCTAGAGTCAACAGAAGAAAGTTGAAGATGACAACAATGAACAAAAGTTTTTTTTCTCTTAGAGGTTGAATGTTGGAATCTTGATTTCTACAAGTAGTAAAAGGTGGAATCACTCAAAGGAGAGAAGATGGTTTAGTACACTTGAAATTATAATAACAGTATTACAATATACAATTGTAATTATAACGAGAGCCGTGTAAGTTTTTTTAATCTCAATGATTTCTGAAGCTGATTGATAGGATTGATTGTAGGATTCAATTTGCCAGACCAACGTTATCGACTAGGCTAAAGATGGGTTTGTTCGAAGATATTTGGTGGATCATCAACAATAATTATGTATGAATAATATTGGAAACCCGTTATATTGTACAAAACGTATCTAATCTAGTGAACCCAGGTTAATTTCTTTGGTCCAGGAACACAGTGATTAAAATTGAAACCCGGTACCTAAAACTGAACGCTGACTATTCGCACCAGCTAAAGAAAGCTTTAGCTTGCTGGAAGGTATTATTTTCTGATAAAAAAATATTTATATCCCTCATTAAAAATACTGTATATGCAAACAGTGAAAATAATGCAACTTTCAAATCATGCATATTACATTAAGATCACCACCTTACCAGTAAAGCTCAGCGGTAAATTGGAGTCGTAAAAATTGGCACAGGCCGAGCTGGTTACATTTTTAAGAGCGAAAATATTCGAGCAAAGACGGTTTTATGATGATCGTAAACGAAAGAGAAATAATAAGAAGGAGGGCAAGAAGGAGGTTGCCGTTGCACAGCATGTGGAAACAATTGAACTTTTGATTCGTGTTGATTCGTTTGTAGGCAGGTCGTGATGGAATAAACGGAGGGTGAATTATTGATATTGGAGGAAGGGTTGAGTTTGGAATGAGATGGAGCTTGCTAAACAGGAAGACGAAACAGGTTAACTTGTTGCTGGAGAGAACGATATTGCCCTCGAGATATTTGAGTTTGACGTACTCATCAAGATAGCTCTGAAATACTTAACATCGAGCTGTTTTCTACTTGAAGCCGGGCAGTCTCTCCCTTCACCTTGTTTCCAGACACCTAAACTCAGTGCAGATTGCGAATGCAATGTGTATTTAAGCATGTTTAATGAGGCTTAATAATCGATCTCGTTCAACGAACGTGATCAGCAAATTGCCATTTCAAGCTCACCTCGGTAATAGAAAAACTTTCCTCAGAGTTGAAAAACCCTGCATGTACTGTAAAAATGTCGTTGACCAGTCACTCATGCACGACCGAGGCGTCTGAAGAGCTCGCTTGTCACCTCTAATCATTATAATCACTCGAGTCATTGTCACTTAGGTGTTGCATCCCATGCCGTCAACAGATCGTTCATGTTTTCTCAACTCACGTCATATTTTTATCGCGGTGCATTCTCCTTTCACTCACACCTCCTCACTCAGTTGCATGCTGTTACAAAAAATGATCTCCGTTTATAATAATTGTCAACGCTTTCTGATTATCACATCCCACTAAAGCTTAGCAAATGTCTATGCTTGAAACATTATAAAACAATCACTTTCACTTGCCTCTCTGATATGACATTTACTGCAGTTGAAAATCATGTTCTCTTATTACGTTTATTCCACTCATTAGGTTTACGGGTCCATTTACTTCGTGATTAGCAATTGCATAACTGCATCATCTCTGATTAGCATATGCGTGCGATGATTCGGAATAATTATGCCATCTTCACGCTTCGATTCTTACAGCCAAATTGTGAACTTACAATAATGAAGTTAGAGAAATTTAATTACATTACTTTACATTAAGTAATCTCAATCTTTAATAGTTCAAAAAAGAAGATTCTTGATTGTTGGAGGAGTAAGAATTTCTGATAGGGACATTCATCGATTGAATACCAAACGACTAAGGAAAACTCAGCTTTCAAATTGTCTTTAAATCGGCTTTGAATATTATTAGGCTCTTGAAATAGAATCTTTAAAAGTTAGTTTGGTGAGATGTATGTGTAGACAATATTCAGCGTGTGGCTACTTCTGAATAATTCAGTCTCTAGCATTTTCACAACCTATTACTGCAAACATAATTTCAGGTTAGTTACAACTGTATTCTGAATGCAGACAACTCAGACAATAGTCGTCCATCAAGATTATCGGAGACCGTTAATTAATATGAAAAATCCAGTTTTCAACTATTTCTCAATACCGTTTTCAGAAAATTTTGTACCATCTTGCAGATGATGCAAACCGGCAAGTTAAATTTTCATGTTAGCAGCTTGGAAACCTATCCTTTTTTAGAGGTGAATGTATTGGAAGAGTTGTAAGTTGAAAGTTACATCTATCTGATGTAGGAAATAATTTTTAGGCCTGTTGGTGAGATTTCGCTGTCTGGTTATAAACGTGATGATGTCAACGTGGTGGCAGAGCAGAGCTTGCCTCATCCTCAAGAAGGTGTTAACAGCTGTTAAATGCTGGTGGAAGAGACTTTTATTGTCTCCACTACGAACAGGTTGAGAATCGGCTCTCTGGCTCCACAAATTACACAAAACTATGCTCATCGTTGGGCCAAAGAAGAAATGTTGCCTTTCAAACAGCCGGAAATGGGATTTCAATCACGATCGAGTGAAATTTATAATCTTGTTCGCCATCCTATCTCTCCGTTATCGATTTGAATAACATTTTTGCCAATGTCAAGCTTCACTGAACAATATTTATTTTGGCTCGATTTCGTCTTATTTCTCAGCTGACCCACATCTTGAAACCATTTTGCATGTCTATTAAGGCAATGTTGTGAAGAACAAGGTGCAGTCTTGGCACATATTGATTTATTTAGTTTTCTTTTAAGCGTCATTGAACTCATTTCACATTGCTTCGCAGATATTGGTTTCTTCAATCTTCTTTTTCGCATTGAGCCATGAAGGGCTTGATAAAAGCTTCTCCATTCCTTTTTTGAATACGTGTATATTTATTGGATCAAAGTAACAAATGAAATTATTATTTAGTCCAATTTGATTTGTGTTACTGTACTGTATCTTACAATTCTATTCAATGACCTCCATTCCAGAAGGGGTAATCATAAAAACTGTTTAAACCTTGACCTCACATTTTCGTGGAAATGAGTTGAAAAAATACTGGAGATACTGGAGAAATTCATAAAAAGTTGAAAGAATACTGATAATCATTCATAGACTATGAAAAGGCAACAATTCATTTACACACATTTGCACCTCCATTTACAATCTCACACCAGTCAACTTCTAATTTTTACAGCATTCCCAACAGAGTGAATCATTCACTGGAATTTTATTGTTCATTTTGATCAATTTCCTCTAATTATGTTATCGTTATGGAATAATATTATTGATTGAAGGAACTTCACTTCACGGTGATAAGAAAAAAGAATAAAGATTGGTTGATCCATGAAGTTCAAGTTTTAAAATTCAGGAACTGATGAGTTTCATGGATCACCATTTTCTCGGAGAAAGGTTTGACAACGTTCACCTCATCATGTAGTTGATCCTCCTGGATAAATGTAATGTTCATTTGTTGTGAAGTTGTTGATCAGACTATGCTAGATTCATATTCTCCCAAACAGTTTCTCTGCGATTTCATGATAATGCATGAATCAGGATAGTAAACAGTGTGGATGAGGCTGATGAGCGGAATGGACTCTAAATAAGTTTAAACAAGGAAACTTACTGTGTAAGAGGAGAGGAAGGGGTGATGAGTTAATGATTGGAGAGTGTAAAAATCTTGGTAACTTCAATTGGGCACATTGTGCATTGTTCAATATTGATTATATTGGATGCGTGAAGGTGTTATCTGATTGTCTTGAAGTGATGCTGTTTACTCAATAAATTGATGAGAGATGCTTTCCAGGATAGCAATTAGGCATTGCAGAAGTACCGTTACCCTTGTTCTTACCCCTTTCTGATAGTGATCAAGTTAAAAGTTATAAAGCAGTAGAAAGTTGATTTATGTTTAAATTACATAATTGCAAATTTCAAACGATCTCATAAAAGAAAACGGTAGATCGACAGCTTGTGAAATTCTTCCATTCATTTCTTATTATTATTTTTTCTAATTCATTTCCTGAAGAACTCATTCATTCATTCCCTATTGAATTCAATCAGTCATTTCCTTTCATGTACGACGAAATACCTACTGTACCTGTTTTGGTTTCAAACAAAGTGAAATTGTTCACCTCAATTTTTATTTCGATATCAACATTCACAAACTCTGATAAACATTCGTTGATAAGTTCTTATTTCAATGATAAAATCATATTAAAAATAAAGTTATCATTCTTATAATTAACTAACGTCTTGGTCTTTAGAATTGAGATAAGTTCTTCATTACACTTCTGAATATGTTTAGGTATAGAAGGTCCATAGCACTTCTGAATAAAGTGAATATAGATATTCATTCTTGCCTTATATATTCATTTGGTCTTAAAAACAAATTCTTCAATGAAATTTATTATTCGAATCATCCCTATTATTGGATACTGTGTACTGGTACAAGGCTAAGTTGATGGCTATAGTCCAAATTATTTTTCTCTGTCGAATATAGAAACCAATAATTGTGATACTATATTCTTTTTATCCATTCAGAATCAATTTGCAGGATATCATTGCAATTATCCATTTATCCGCTTTGGCAACTTATAAGGTGAGACAATAATTTGTTCGAGCGCACTAAAAGGGATATAAAATACAATCAAGTGATTACGGTAATCAGTATACTGGTAGAGGAAATTTGTAACAAGAGTAAATTGAATATAATCTAATTAGATTGGTATCTGCGGGCTGCTAACGAATAATCCAAAGCAGGTATAGGCACCGAGTATCTCTGTATTTATGACGCTCTCAGAGTCTACTTCTCTAGATTTTTGTTCCATTACATAAGCTGATTAGTGAAGCTTGTTCTCGGTAAAGTATGCTTCCTCCCATATTGCTTTACTTGTTCTTCGTTTGGTCATTTGGCAAACGCAGAATCATTCATAAACTTTTTGTTGTAGCCTCTATTTTTTTCTCTCCATGAAAACATATCTTATATCTATATAGCCTATTATTTCAGACATCTATCTGAGATAACTGCATTTGGTTCTGCACTTTAGGTTATACGACGCACTAGCCTATAAATGATTGGACTGAACTGCAATCGGCATCAATTCAAGGATTTCAGGACGACATAAATCTCTTGAAAAAAACATGATCCTGTTAGTAGTAGAAGATCTGGAACAAATCAAAAAGCCAATTAATTTTACAACTTTATTCTAATATCCTTCTTGTTATTTGGAATCTGATAAACATCCGCGTTTGAAATTTATTATGAATGTATTTAGAAATTGAAATTCATTAATTTCCAACCGGAAACTTACATTTAAGCAATTTTTTTACTTCTGATGTATTCCGTATCAATAATTATTGCCATACCCTGTGTAAACGAGATTGACTGATGGTAGGGTAGGGAGGACTCAAGCTTGTAGAGAGAGAGCTCAATACTGAGTGGTAGAGATGATTCTCAAGCATAAAACACCACCTTACTCAATCCAAGATTTTCCATTTATTTTTTCGATACGATTGCTTCATGACAAACTGAATTACGTTTCTTATTTCCAAAATCTCATGTATTAATATATTTTAAAATGTTTGTGATGTTTATGCAGGTTCCTTTGAAGGTTAGAGTGTGTAATAGGCAAATGATTCTACCATCATGCATCTGGTTATTTTTACAGAATCATGCAAGGTAAATTGAATAGCAATGAATTTGGAATCTTGTAATGTGGCGATAATTGTTCATCATCTGATGAATAATAACTTTCCTGCTACGAACAATTTGGTTGTATAACCAAATACTCTCCTTTCACCTTTCAAGTTACTTCAGGTGTGATTTTATAAGTTGAGATCCGGAATTGGAAGATCCTATTCCAATACACTTGTTACACCCTGTTATCAATGGGTTTGTCTCACAATTATTGTGAGAAGCATTATGAAAGTGCTCACGTCATATTATGTTAGGTGCCCTGTCATGTTCGGTTCCTGGGCCCGGGCAGGTTAAACGCTACTAATGTGCCTGTGATCCAGGAATATCATTGGAGCCAGCTCGTGACGTGTGAGTGAGCAGACGCCGATGGTTGAAATCGTGCTCGGAATTATTTGTGTCACCTTGTAATAATTAGAATACGGAGCGTGTAGGATGTAGAAAGTCATGACGCAGGATTATAGCTCTGCTTCTTTCACCGTTAGTTGGTTGGGGCCGAAAATTTAAAAACGTAAAACCGCAGAAACGCGAGTGAAAAGGGAAATATTTCAGAGACGGCTGACAGGTTTGAGCTCATTACTAGGCGAATATAACGTGGGTGTGTGCACTTGTGTGTGCGCTGGGAAACAAAAATAAAGAATGGACCGGCAAGAGAGAGAATGATAGAAAAACGAACAGGAACAAACAAGGTTGCAGCAGCACAGCAATGAACTTGAAGCAAAAAGAACAAGAGGCGGAGAAATGGACCTCACGTTCCATACGGGCACAGCCAGTAGAGATCTGACGATATTGTCGTCGTTCAGGTGGATTAAAACACCTGTTCCCGTTCTACTCCAGTCTGGCTCTTCCACTCAAAACGCCAACAAAGACATGACCAAAAAATGCGTCAAGATTTTCTTCTTATCCACGAACAAAGCATCAAGCAGTGGCTTATGAGTTGGTACAGATTGAGCAAGAGACGAGCGTGAGGGGCCCTGTGTCTCCAATTTGATTATGAAAATGATTTCATTACTAAACTAATCATTGGTTCTGAGATTGCTTGAAGATTCTATGATGAGATTTTAAGAACCTATTCTCTCATTTTCGAAAATGTGCTCATTTATATTGTTCAGTTTGATTTATATGCAATACGTTTCTTGTTTATTTTATGGTAATATTTTTGTGGATAAATTTATGTAATTCGATTTTATTGTATTTGAAAATCAAGAAGTTATTCACTTCAAGCAAGAGAGTATTCTATATAATCGGCTTGTATCACAGTATTCAGCGAGTTAATATTCTGTGTAGAACTATAGAATGTTGAAAGAGTTTAAATTAGAAGTGTGAACAGTTACTATTTAATGTAGATGGCCAAGCCAGTAGGATAGTTATGACAAGAACCCAATGTGATATTCTGAAACAGTTCATCTTCCTAGGGTGATAATGTAGCAGTATGAAAGAGTTGAGTCCAAATACTTAGTTTGTTGCCTAAATAGGCTGAACAGGATCACGTCTGTCTCCTCTGTTACGCTAATTGCCAACTCTACCCCTGAAACAGTGAAAGCAATTACCAAACATGAATTTGCACTATGGGGTATTAGATCTCTGGTCTGGTCATGCAAGGAGTCCAAGAAATCTAATAATAATCTTACAGAAAAATTATAATCTCAAATAACAATCTTCTCTCACAGGTACATTTGTAACTCTAACAGATTGTATTGTTGTCCACTGTATTGAACAATATAACAATAAATCCATGAATCCCTCATGTGAAAGAAATTAATACGATTTTCAACAAGAGTCGAAATACAGAACATTTGTTATTGTATCAAACAAATTTATGATTCAAAATACATACACGTGTAGTCGTTTACAGGTATTAATACAATAATTATTACAATTATTCAATTATTTCTTGATTTGGCTACATCAAGAATAGAATGACTTTGATTTTAACCCAAATCAATGACTAAATGTCTGCTTTCTCCCATGTTTATCATTGGTGGTCTCTACACAGTGTTCATTTCCTGTTTAAGTGGGAACATAATACACCTAACATGCAAAGTCACAAAAGTCATAAAATGAAAGCTCGAAGTTCATTGGCAATAGTTCAGCTACAAACGTGCAAAACACTATGAACTTCACCTTCAATTTGCTCATTTATCACTCGGTTCGGGTTTCCAATAGTTTCACAAAGCTCGGATTTGATGTCTTCGGCTGAAATATCACCTTCATTCCACCAGCTATGGACAACAATGTACCTACTCTATTTTATGTTATGGAAGTAGTTCAGTCTCATGCAACACTTATTAACTGTTCTGTTCGTAAATCTGACGATTGTTGCCATAAGCGAGAAGAGATAGCGGTAAGATTATAAGACAGACGGACAGTGTTATGATCAGCACTGGCCATCCATTACGTTCAGGTGGAGCCGCAGGGCGATCAATTTACATCACTTACGAATCTGTCATTATCGTCTGTAATGTGCTGCTATAAATTACAAATGAGCATAATATGAACATTTTAAAGAGACTGTACTATGGAATTAGTCACATAAATTATCACAAAAATCTCACAGTAACGGGAAAAAGATATGTTTGGACAAATTGGAAGGATTTGATTTGTTGAGGTTTCACGTCCTGAAATCTAGATCTCCAATTGAAGGGAGTCTGAAAAAATTGGTTACATTGTCTATTTTTAGTTGCAGTTGCTTTCTCTAGTTCTGAATTTCATTCATTGTACAATAAATATTATTGTGTGAGATTTATTGTGAAATGAATAATCATTTGATTAATAATCTACAACTTAATCCATATTTAATCATACTAAATTGTCAATTTTCGAACAATTGGACTATCTCACTTGATAATTACGGTCTTGATAATGGATGACTTTCAAGTTCCCATCTTGAACGACAAATTTTAGAATATTGAAAGTGGCAATGTAAAAAATGTGAATGTTGAAAATGGTACTGAAATCGAACTGGAAATTGGGCAGTCAACAATTGACTGTTGTTCTTCTCATCATTCCCCAAGCAATATCTATTCAAAAATCTTAACAAAATCGAAACTTCACATTCTTTAGGGAAATAAAACTGAACAAACAATCCATAGCCGAATTTGTAAGCAACAGGTATCTTGTAATGGTTATGTTTACCGGGAGATTTGTATATATGTTGAGATTTCATACATGTTGTGCGATACCTCCATTCTTTAGATGTGAGAGAAGAGCTTGTTTGTGGCGGAGTGCTCCTCTTGAGATAATTATTTTTAACAAGAACTGGGCAGCAGCAGCCCACACTACCGGATCCAGGAGGAAAGCACTTGGATTTAACTGCCTCAATAACGTACAAGAATCGTCTCACGGAAAGTTGAGACTAGACTCTTTCCATTTCCAAGGCTCAGAAATGATATCTTTCTGCGATCACAATAAGATTCCGCGATTTCTCTCCAGTTGTACAGCAGTTTTCGCTATAGCACTGGTTGTTTGGCCATAACAGTAATTTGTCTGAGAGAGTACAAGTGCCTCAAGATTTTCGCCAACGCTAACTACTACTGCTACACATACACTCGCTGCATTTATTTGACAATGAGTGCTCGTAAAATTTATTACTGTTCTGTTCGATATAATTCATAAATTCACTTCATTCCCATGCATCATTTAATTCATAAATCACTTTCAGTAGTATTGAATAAAGGAAAGAAAGCATCCTCTAAACCTGGAACAAGTTCAGTTCATTAGAGAAGCTGAGAAACTCGGCAATGTCACGGGTGATATCCAGGAGAAGAGGATTAATTTTGTTCTATTCATCGCCAATACCTCGTAAAAAAGATACTTCTGGTTATCTTGATAGCTGGAACATCAAGGCTTGTAGAATGAAACAACCTCTACACTGTGGAATCCCGACCACATTTACAAGTGTTCCCCCGGACTTCATTAGAAAAGAAAGATGTGAAACATACCGAAGTGACAAGTATCGAGCCAATTACCACATTATCACCTCACCTCTTCCCCACTTGCTAATCCCATTGTCAAGAATTAGTTTTCTATCGGCAGAACTTATTAGTAAATGATTCTGTAAGTGTTGTAAAGAATGTGGGCATCAGCACAAATGGCAAGTGAGGTGGAAAATAGCCTGAATACTGAGCTGAGTTATCAGTATAAGGATGTTAAACAAGAATTCAGGTGTTGAGAATGTAAACTATAAACCATTAAATAAATAGGAAAGGAAGGAAATTAGGTAAGCAACAAAACCCTAGGTGTTGTCTATGATTTTTTAGGCGACTGTTTATGAATTTGGTCGAAATGTCATCACAGTTTACAACTACATTACTTTGTAACTACGAAATAAACATTTAATTTGATGTGTTAATAAATGTGTTGAAAATGGGATGTAAGATAGAGATAAAAGTCCATTAAGAACAGAAACCGCTGACTAGTTTCTGGAAAGTATTCTCTCATTGGAATTTTTCAAATCTAAATCGATTGTAACTGGATTATGGCAAAAGGTTTGTTTTTGTGCACTTTCCTAATATTATTATTTAATTTGAACTTCAAATTTATATTCAAGCAAAGGAGGTAGAAATTAATCAATAGCATATTAGCTGAATAAATTATGAGAATTTTCGACTGTATGATTAGGAAGAAACAATACTGTATTTTAAACATATTTTTCTATTTTTAAAATATTTTAAACTTTAAAAATTTTTTTTTCTACAAGGAAGATATCAAGAGTGATCAAAGTGCGCAATATAGTGTTGAAAAACAATTTCGTTCATGTTGGATGATGAATCATATTGAAATTGGATAAAATAGTGCCGCCCACAACTTTTCAGAGAAAGCAGGTTCCTGCTGTAGTGAAAGTTGATTTATTTTTTGAAACATTTCGTCCCTAAAACTATAAAAAGTTGTAAATTATTATATTGTTATGTTTCAGATAATTACTAGGAGCGCACAATGGGACTCTTCCGTTTGGCAAGTGGGTCAAGTGAGTAATGAACGCGAAGCTCGCCCATGAAAAAGCGTCCGAAGGGCTAATGAAAAAAAAACAACAACAGAGAAACTGCCAGTGATGATAAAGCGATGAATAAAACCCAAGCGTGTCAAAATGCTAACGGAATTTCGTTTTGAAAATTTTGACGGACAGATTCGAGCTGGCCAAAATCGCGGGACGGTCGACCGTTATTTACAGCAACAATAAACCGAGGTAATATATCGGCTTTTAACGTTAATATGGCCGCCATGTCCGAACGCTAAATCATTTAGCCCGCTCATATTTCATGCACCATGCATTATAGCTTTTATTTAAATCGTTCAAACGAGAGTGCGGACGAGCAGAAAGCTCTCTCCGCCTTTATATTGTTAAATCCGGACATAAATTCATATTGCTTCGTTCCTGTTCTCACTGTTCTGAATTTCAATGCAATGCGTTTGATGTTTTTGAATATTGTGCATTATGAAAAACTCAAAGGATCCAATACAAACCATACAGTTAGATACTGTTATGTCGAACGTGGTAGGCCGTGGTAGACTCATACCTAGATTTTTACTAGAATTTTTACAACGCTCTCCTTAACAATATGATGAAATGATGATTATTGGCTAGCAGAAGTTTACGGGTTATAAAATAGTTTTTTCAAAAACATCTAATCTACATAATGATATAACAACTATTACCTAAGTTGTCATATTAGCTCAGATCAGTGACTTTGTCTATGAATGAACCAGTCTATGAAAGAGAGCAGAAATATTTATGTAATGAAATCTCTGCGATGGGTGAATTCATGGTCAGAGAAGTTCCAGCGATATTCATGAATAGAAAGCGCTTTGATATTTATTTTTCTCCTGGATGGATCATTACTCTACATGTTTGGAATGATTTCGCTTCTTGATAAGAGTTACATGTTCCAAATAATATTGATACTCGTATCTCATTATTTGTTTACTACATGTGCCTCTCACAAGTATGGAATTTCTGCAGACCGTTCTCCTACAACACAGTCTGGCTGATAATCTCGGACTCAATTTTGCGTTATCTGATACGAATCTGTGATCTCATGTGATTTGAAGGGGCCAAGTGAGGGGGACCGGTAGGCCCCCCTGTGGGCGATCGACGCTCAGGGGGCCACAACGCGAGGCGTGAGTCGTAAAGTTGTCGGTCAACTGTGAAATACGACCTGATGTATCGTAACAGCTCATTACGGGGTGCGTGCTGCTGTGATCTTAGGGTTACGATGGGGGTTAGAATAGCACTATCAAGGACCTGAGTGTCAAACGATCGCTTACCGGAGTGGCTTCCTGAACTTTGGTCTGGTTCTTCTTCTTATATTACTTCTTTCTATCCTACTAAAGAAGTATGGAAGTATAATGGGAGTTTATTTATGTACAACTACTACTTTAAAACTAAACTCATTCTTCTATTCTCCCTCGTTCTTCTCCCTCTTCTTATTCTCATTTTCATACTTTTCCTCTTCTCTTTTCCACTATTTTTTCATTTCTATTGCATTTTACACTCCCTTACATGATTTTTATTCTTCTTTCCCATCTTCCTTCTGTACATCGCTCATCGCTTTTCATTCAAGTATCATACTTTTATCTCTTCATCATCCTTTTCTCAGATCTTCATTTTTTCTTCTGTTTCCTCCATCACTTTTCTTCTCTTCTTTATTTTTTCTTCTTTCCCATCTTCGTACGTATCGTTTATCCCCTTCATCATCCTTTTCACAGACTTTCATTTTGTCTTCTGTCTCCTCCTTCACTTTTCTTATCTTATCCTCTTCTCCTCCCTCATTTTACTTTTCAATATTCTTATGAATTTGATTCTCCTGCAACCTTATTCATCAAATGTCTTCTTTCTTCTACCTTCATACCTGCCGTTCATCTCTTACTCACTTCAATGTTTCTCCAACTCTGTTTCTTCAACTTTCTCCATCTCCATTCCCTGATTCAGCTGCATTTTTCCTGTCTCCTTTTCGCTTCTTCTCTCGCTCCACAGCTTCCTCATCTTCTCTTCCCTACTATTTTTCATTCCTATTTTCCTGCAATCATTCAATTCCTCCTCGTTTCTACTTTTTACTCGTTTCTACTTTTTACTCTATTTTCCATGATACTGCTTCTTTCGCTGCATTTTCGTCTCTGGCCTCTAGTTCTCCATTTAATGCATAATGCTCCTGATTTTCCTTGTTTCGCTTCTTATTCCCTTCTCCTTGCAATTGTCACATTCCTCCTTATCCTCTTCCTCCTCTCTTCCCTATTCCTACTTCTCCATCTCCCACTATTTAATACCTCATTCTCCTCCTACTCTCCCTTCTCTTTTCTTCCTCTCTTCAACCCCTCCATCCTCCTCCTTTTTCCTCCTCTACATCTCATCCTTCTTAACATCATTCTCCTTCTTCTCTTCATCCTCCTCATTCTCAACCCCTCTCTTCCTCCTTCTCCTCTCTCTCATCCTCCTACGGTCGAGTGTTAATGAAAAGTACATAACTGTACATCTTTTTCCAAGAATGAACATTTATATGTCCAAACTTCGCCGTTTCATGTACGTACATCACAATCAAATCATTGTTATCATTTCGCTTACCATCTTCACATTGAATAATTATTATTAGTTTATGTTCGATTTTCAAATGATGAGTTGTGTATTTTACAATTACAATCAAGAATATAAAGCTGATATATTTGTAATCTACATGAATAAAAAATCTAACAATCTAATCGTAATCCTTTACTTTTTCCATTCCCCATACTTCTCCCTCTTTCTCTTTCTTCTTTTCTCTCTTGTTTTGCCTCTCTGTCTTCATGTAAGTCGAATCTGAAGCTGGACCTGGCACACTAGGTTGGCTATCTGTACCGGTAGCTGCCGCTGGTCCGTTGGTGGTGTGACGGCGGCCCCATAACTCGCTTCGCCTGCCCCTGCCTGTGCCCCCTCGATTGCATCGCATCAAGTGAATGAGTGGCGGTGGCCGATCGAATCCATCGCCGGATTAGCATATATCTCGCAGCTGGACGCATTCTGTTTACTGTCCGATTGCTTCCGTTCGATCGTTACGGCTTTCTTATATTTCAAAACGGCCGTTATGTGCACTGGCCAAACTGACAACTAACGTCGCGATATCGAAATTATGATCTGTTTGAGTCACTATGCAAAACTTTCGAACCTCACTCGTAACACTCCCCCACCCTTCCAGTTGTCCAATCTACTGCTACTGCTGCAGCAGAAGTATCTGGATAACAATACTGTACGATTAACAATTCTGAATTACACTCAAAAGATATAGATATAGTCCAGTGAAGATGTAGATATTGAGTTTTAAATAAAGATGTAATCCAATCTTATATTACAAGTGGATGTCCAGGATTTGCTATTCTACGGAAAAAATTCCAATAATCAATAACTTCCAATTACTTACTAATAGCTTCCAGATTACTCACTCATAAAGAACTCTCATGAATTCTTGAACTCCTTTCAAACCATCGTCTTGTGAACGTTTTGAATTCGTCATCCTCGTCTAGACATGGTTCTTCAATTTTATGTGAAATCATTAATAATCTCGGAAAAAATCATGTTTTCTATTCCAATGCTGAAAACAAACTAATTCTTCTATTCTTGGATAGAATTCTAAAGACATCGGGGAACCAAAGACATGAGTTCTTATATTGAGAATTGAGTTCCAGCTTGATATTCAATTTATGAAATCGGAATAACACCAAAACTGATAGGAAATGTTTCTGCATTCGTTCGGAATAAGAGAATTCATTAGTTTTTATATTATGATTCTCAAATGATTACGGGTTCTATTTTGAACGAGGTATTGACGAAGTTTTGGTTTTGACTAAATCTTTATTTTGTGAAAGTAAAACTATTACGATTTCCATTTTCGACGGCACATTGATTAAGTCTTGATCAAATTTTATTTTATGTGAAGCGATTTTCTATTCAAATTGGAAGATTGTCCAGATTGGAATGATATTTTTCTAGAGTACATGATTGAGATGAAGAGATACTTAAAGTTGATGATCATCAGTTGATACGAAAGTTCACTCGCTTATAGGGAGACGACCATGACAATGAATAGTGGAGATAGCCAAACGACAGAGCGTTGTCACTTGGCACCGGTAGAAGCGAGCTACTTTCAAGATCGCACCACATTCAGCCATTGAACGTTGACAACCTGTCACGAATTTCATGACCTTAGCGATTCTCACGTCATCTTTATCAGCGGCACGCATTCTACTCTTCCTGTCGCGGGCTCCAAATATTCTGATGACCGCCGAATGTCAGCCTGCTGCCACCTTGTATTCAGCGACCGTTAATTCATTCATCTCTGCACATCCTTTAATGGACACAAAGCAGCCAGGCGACGACTACTCATAATCACCATTGTCGAGATCTTGATTGATGGTACTCCATGTTATCTTAACGAGTGCTCAGTTTGAAAACAGATTCCATTTGAAACATTGACCTATCTAGACTACACTTCTTCAATGCAAGTTGACTGTCATAGTGTGTCATTCTTGAATAGCTTACTAGAAGCAGAAGAAACAACCTAAGCTCACATCTGATTATTATTAAGGATCTTCCAACCACTAGTTACATGATGCCATAATTCAATGGCAAATAGCCCACGAAAAGCGGGAAAACAACTTGAAATCACACCTAATGATTAAGGATCTTCTAGCCTCAAATACAGTGATCTACCAGTTACTGATTTGGTAAATCAAGCCTTGATTTGCCAAAGATGAAATTCAGTATCGAATACAACCAAGGTTTGAACTTGAATTTGATAATACCTACACATAACAAGAAAGTCACCATGCTTTAGAACTACAGGCCTTCTGTCTGATATTATGCTAGTCATTCTACCCATGTCCTGCATATTTTCAAGCTCTAGGAATATGAAGCACAGGCTCCATAGAAGCACTTATCATGCTATTTGTTATGGAAGGAGAAGCAAAATAACGATGGGGTTTCGGGTGGGAGGGGGTTGGGGTTGAGGTGATAAAACGTTCTTTTATGATGGAAGATCAATAGATTGAAAAAATAAGATTGGAGCAAATATCATATCATAAGTCTAGTAAACTAGACCAACTAGTCATAAGTAGTTAGTAGTCATAAGTTAGTTTTGCCACAACCCATAAGATAACTCAGTCTCAATGATCATCCAAGCTTTGTTTGAGTTGCACAAAGGTCTGGCTTAATCTTTAAGCAACAAAGTTAGTTGTTGTAAGTAATTATAGGGAAGAAAGATTGATTCTAAACATTTTTGTGTTTAGAACCGACTCTTTATCTTCCTGAGAAAAATCCAACTTTGAAGTCCGAGGATTAATCGTGATGTAATGGGTAGAAAATTGATATGTAAAATTTAGTGTGAGAATATTGGACAAGATAGAGACTTGCTTTAGTATTAGTGTATTAGTTTGTATCACATTGTAGTTTTTATTGCTGGCTGCTCGGAAAAAAATAGATGCAGTGAAATGCAGTTTTTTTTAGACGATGGACGAGGTGAGGAACTTTTCTCAGGGGAGGAACTGCCTAGCTTGCATCCTTGCCTGGGAAAGGCAACATCATACCCACCTGTCCGTCGTTAGTCTGGACTCCCCTGCTCCCTCCGGTGGAAAAACTCCACGTGTAGGCCACAGGAAGAGTCCAGCCTGAGAAAAAATTATTGTTTCACTGATCACTTGACTTTTTATCGAACCACGGAACAGTTAGGACGGAGAAAGATTTCAAATGATCAAAATTCAATTTCAATTTCGTTAACGTTTTTATTCAATTTCCAAAGTTAATAGTTACTACAATGAGTTAATATCGAAATTCTAAATCCGACATGTAAAGAGTTCTTTTTGGTGATCGTATTGTGAACGGGAGTGCCGTGATCTCTTCGAGTAGGCTACGCGGACTCTGACAAAGATGTGGATCGGGTGCGGACTTTTCGTCTTAGCAAGTGAGTGTTAAGAGCTTATTTCTGTCAGGGAAGATCGAACCTTAGTAGATTTCTTGTAAATTTTCTCATGAATGTAATTTAATGATGTAATGAAATGTATGACGGGCAGCCAGAATAGTATTTTCCTAGATGTAACTTTTTCTTAGTCAGTAGATGTAGATAATGTGTGTTATAAAATAGAGCAACTTATTCGGTGATGTTGATGTATTCATTTCTGATATCTCCTTAAGTTAAGTTAGTTTTTATGTCCCGCTAGCGTCTCACGCTACCATCAGAAGTTAGCGGGTTACATAAATGGTGGCAGCGGTGGGATTCGGCTGCAAGAATGCCGGATATCCATAGAGTTCGATTTATTTCCCATGTCCATGACATCGCCGATTTTGTAATACAGTTGCTCTATATTTTGGATGATAGTATTCCTAATTCCGTTGAACAAGATTTTGCAAGAAACGTAATTATAATTCTGTCAGAAATGATAGAGGCGTTAGTAGAATTATTGTTATGTTAAATTTGAGTAGTAGAAAATTTGAGAGTTCTAGATTTTAATTTTCTCAATTGTTTTGAGATAATTATATGTTACGAAAATGTCGGGGAGCAATTCTTATCAACTTCGAAGGCGCAGTTTTTTGAGTCTACTGTCGCAATTAATAGCAGTGTTGTTGGAACTACTCCCGCTCCGCGATCACGAAGAAATAGCATTGGAAGCCGCCATAATGATTGTAAAATTGTGTGACCCATTCCTGGGCGAATAGTTTACTATAATAGTCTTAATAGATTAAGTTCTCTGTAATAGATTTTTATTTGATTCCTGCAATAAATAAAATAAATAAAAGAGAAATAGGGAGAACCCTTGAAAAAAAAAATGATTATAAATTTATTTTGCTAGATGAGTAAAATGAAACAGAATTGACGAATTATCGA
The DNA here is from genome assembly GCA_017141395.1 of Laodelphax striatellus. Taxonomy (NCBI): domain Eukaryota; kingdom Metazoa; phylum Arthropoda; class Insecta; order Hemiptera; family Delphacidae; genus Laodelphax; species Laodelphax striatellus. The sequence goes on from CM029531.1 coordinate 44,439,901, forward strand.
ATTTAGAAAGTATTATTGATGATTTCTTTGAAAAGTCTATAACAAGGAATAATTAAAAGGAAAGTTGTTGTTCTTCTCTCTCTTTCTTTTCTTTTATTTATTTTTCTGGTGGATTACTCTGAATATCAGTTTTAAAATGGTTATCGAACGGGAGCAGTCCAACCCTCCCCCACCATCGAATCCTCCGACGTCCAACCCGCCTCAACAACCACCATCGAATCCTCCAACATCTGACAGACAACCAGGCGCGTCGGGAACCGTAAGCGAGATGGAGGAGTTGCGAAGACAATTGGCCGAGCTCAGGGCCCAGCATACAAGAGTTGAAGAGGACGGAAACCATCAGAACAGATTGGAGATACAGGGTGCTGCTGCCCAGTTGCCCCGCCCCGCCACTTCAGCTAGACGAAAGGATCTCAGCGTTCAATCCATGTTGAAATATTTTCGGGGAAGAAGGCTCTCAAAGTGTGCGAGAGTTCGTGCAGAATCTAAAACTAATTGCCCAACTGGGAAACTGGGAGGACAATGACCTTAAATTCATATGCCGAATGAAAACGACGGGTGCGGCAGCCACTTGCCTCGACGCTCACCCCGAGCTGATGTCGCCTCAATCCACGTTTGAAGACTATGAACGAATCCTGAGACAAAGATTCGAAAAAAGCTTGGATCCCGAACGATGGCTCTTCACACTTAGTGCCATCAAACAACATCGTGGAGAGACCGCTCGCGCATTCGCCGACCGCTGCCGCGAAATCGGGCTGAAGGCGATGCCGATTCCAGCCGACCCCCAACAGGCGATATGGGCTCGTGCACAGATGGATAGAACCCTTCTGACCGCTTTTGTACGAGGGTTACAGGGCACAGCAGCGGTAACCCTACAAATACACCCACCGAGAGATTTGGAGGAGGCGATTATGATGGCCGAACGAGTGGAGCAGGTGACAGACCACCAGCCGGATGACATCTTCGCTGTACAAGGTGGTTTCGCGAACAACTCATCAAAAAACGCAGAGAGAGAAATCGAATGTTACGAATGTCGTGTAGGGGCCACTTTGCTCGCGAGTGCGCTAATCGAAGAGGAGGAAGTAATCAGAGAGGAAAATTTAGAGAGACGGGTAAAGGAAAATGGGAGAATAACAGAAGGAACGATCGTAGGGCGAGGCCAAAGTTTTGTTTTGTGTGCGGAGATCCGGAACACCTCTCCTATGAGTGTCCCAAACGCGTGAAAGAGTCTACAGCTACGACTAAAAGCAGCTCAAACTCTCTCAGCCGACGAAACAGTGCTAATAAGGATTCGGAAAACTAGAATCGGCTAGGGTAAGAATTGCCCGACCACCTGGCCTACGAAAAGTAAAGGGCGTTATGTCATTCCGAATGTTTCGACTAGTGGACGGGGACTAGTCTCAAAATTTGTGTAGAAGGAGAAGTTAAGGAATTTCTGGTGGACACGGGCGCCGAAATTTCTGTTCTAAGGAGAGGATACCTGGGGTATGGCTCGAAAGGGAGAAGATTTCGGCAAAGGGTGTGACCGGAGATTCTTTACCAACCAAAGGAACGCAGGTGGTGACCTTGAGAGTAGCACACTTAGAAGTTCGACATAAATTCTTTATTTCACCTATTCATATCGAGTTTGATGGGCTCCTAGGTTGGGACTTGCAACCAAACTAGGCTCGGTAATCGACGTGGTTAAGCGTGAAATAACTTTTAAAGAAGTAAGAGATGAAAGAGGAATGACGAGAACGCAGGAATACAAGAATAAAAAGAGTAAGCCGGTGAACGTAGTCGAGCGAATACGGGAGAAACAGCAAGAAAGGAGGCTAGCAAACTGTTATTACGCTGACAAGAACGCGAAGATCGGAACAAAGAGGAGACAAGAAGACCGAGTTGGAAATTTATCCGCGCCGAGAAGCAGCGAGCCTGTCACCGTTCAGAGGGGAGCTGGCTCTAACATTACGAACGAACGTACGATGCAAGATGACAATAAGAAAAAGAAAAAGAAGAGAGCAAAGAGACAAGCGATGGCCAACGAAGAAACATGTGAGGAGAAACAGCAGAGAAAATTGCCAACGGACACACCTTCTGCGCAGCCCAAGGTGCCACCGCGCGGTAAGGAAAATCCCGCTGGAGACCAAAAGTTCCCTCCGCCAGGTGAAAGGGAAATTCCCTCGAGTAGTCGAAATTTCCCTTCGAGCCGCGCCGAGCGTTCGCCACGGGGAGAACTGAAGGCAGCACGAATCGGAGCGTCGCCAGCCGTTGAAGCCGCATCCAGCTGTGACGTCACCACTACTAGCAACAAGGCGCCCACTGACGATCCGAATTTCTATCATGTATGTGCGGTACAGAGCGATGTTATACCACCGTATTCTGAGAAACTAGTTGATGTGTTTATAAGGACTCCGATTGACAAAGTAATGCTCATTGAACCAACGACTGAACCCTTACAAGGCCTGCGAGTGGCAAGATGTGTACAAAATTTTCAAGAAGGAAGGACATTTGTTAGATTAATTAATCTCACTCAGTCACCAATTAACGTCAATAGAAATACATTTTTGGCTGTGGCAGAGTCTCTAAAGATAGTAGATCCAACTTTTGCCATAAATTCTGTTACCACTTCTGAAACAAACAACGATATTGAAGCTAAAATTGTACAAAAATTGAGTCATCTTCCCCCAGATGAAGCTAACCTACTTGGGAAGGTTTTGAAACGATTTTCGTCCTCTTTTGAGGAACCAGGATTGGAAGGATGCAGAGCTAATGTGGAACATTCTATTCCCACTAGTAGTGACAGACCAATTGCAAAACGTCCATACCGAGTTCCTTATCACCTTAGGCCTGTGGTGGAGGAACACATTGCTGAAATGCTCAATAAGGGTGTTATTGTTCCATCTACTAGCCCGTGGAGCGCCCCTGTAGTACTTGTCAAGAAGAAATCTACTGATGGCAATATCAAATATCGCTTTTGTACAGATTTTCGTGCGCTCAATGAAGTGACTAAGGCCGATGCCTACCCCCTACCATTGATAAATGAAACCCTTGAAAATTTAGGCAATAGTAAATATTTTAGCACTCTGGATCTCCATAGTGGATACCATCAAATTAAAATAGCATCAGAAGATCAAGAAAACAGCATTCACCACTGTGGGAGGCCATTTTGAGTACAGACGCATGGCCTTTGGGTTGACTCAGCAACATTCCAACGTTTGATGGACAACCTTCTAACTGATCTTCTGGGAGTAGAATGTTTTGTGTACCTGGACGACGTCATTATTTTTAGCTCTTCAATTCTACAGCATGCTGAACGGCTTGATCACGTACTGAGTATTTTTGAAAACTCCAATCTGAAGGTTAATTTAGAGAAATGTAATTTTGCCAAGAGTTCTGTTCAATACCTAGGACACCTAGTAACATCTGAAGGAGTGGAAGCAGACCCTGCGGAAATTCAGGCTGTACAGGATTTTCCAGTGCCCAAAATGTCAGAGAAATTCGTGGCTGGCTTGGGCTAACTGGCTACTATAGGAGGTTTGTGAAAAACTTTGCTCAAATTGCTCAACCCCTCACTCAGCTAACCAAGAAGGGTGTACCATTTGTATGGGGCTCTGAACAAACTCAATCCTTCAAAGAATTGAAACGTGTGTTGTGCTCTGATCAAGTCCTTATTTTTCCTGATTTCACCAAGGAATTTATAGTCTCAACTGATGCATCAGGCACAGCAGTAGGTGCAATCCTATCTCAGAACACCGAGGATGGGGAAAGACCTGTAGCCTATGCCAGTAGACAGCTGAACCCAGCTGAAAGGAACTATAGCACCACTGAGAGAGAGTTACTGGCAGTGATCTTTGCCACCAAACAGTTCAGATGCTATCTCCTAGGAAAGAAATTTCAACTTGTCACAGATCATGCAGCCCTCAAATGGATGTTGAGTCTGCGTGATCCATCATCACGTCTGACAAGATGGGCACTCAGACTAGCAGAATTTGAATATGTAGTGGTACACAAGCCTGGAAAGAAACACACTAATGCTGATGCCTTGAGTCGAGCAGTGATGTCATTAGGAGTAGAGGAGATAACTGATGACCTTCTTATCCAACATCAGAAGAATGACCCATGGTGTCAGAAGATCTTAGCATCAGGCACTGGCATAAAGGAAGGAGACATTATTTTGTGGACAGGAGGTGATGAAGACAGAAGTAGATGGAAGATTGCAATGCCCAGCAGGCTGACAGAGGAAGCCATTGCCTGGAATCACTGTGTCCCTTGGGCAGGACATCCAGGTCAAGAAAGAACAACTAGTCTAGTGAAGCAACGTTACCATTGGCCAAGACTTGGAGAAGCAGTGAAGAAATTTGTGTTGGAATGTCATGAATGTGCACAGAGGAAAACACCAAATTTGTTGAAGGCACCCTTGCAAGCAGCTGATGAACCACAATATCCATTTGATTTAGTTTCTGTAGATGTGGTAGGTCCTCTTCCAACCACCAGAAGGGGAAACAAGTATTACATCAGCTTCATAGATCATTTCACCCGATATGCAGAGGCCATACCAGTAGTAGACCAAACAGCTGAAACAGTAGCCCAAGTATTTGTAACTCACATTGTAACAAGACATGAAGTGCCTGGCCGCCTGTTAAGTGATCAAGGACGCAACTTTCTGTCAAATCTGTTCACCAAGGTGTGCAAACTTCTGGGCACAAGGAAGCTGAGGACAACTGCTTATCATCCAGAAGGGAATGGCAGAGTTGAGAGGTTGCACAGAACCTTGAATGAGTCGATGGCTCATTTTGTCCAAAGAGATGGAGCAGATTGGGATAGATGGTTACCCTATGCCCTAGCTGCTTACAGATCAACACCACATTCTTCAACCGGATACTCTCCCCACTACCTGCTTTATGGCCGGGAGATTATTCTCCCAGGAACTTCCTATTCCTAAAGAGATACGAGGAACAACTCTGGAAGAACACCTGACCAACTTGAAGAAAAGACTAGCAACAGCGTATAAGGATGCTCATGAGAGATCTATGAGGATGGCAGAACAGCGGACTAGAATTGCCAACAAGGGACGAAGGTTGAGGAAATTTGTTGTAGGAGACCTTGTGTACCTCCACGATCCAGCCGTGAAGCCTGGTGACTCAACAAAATTTCATCTCCCCTGGAAGGGTCCCTTTGTCATCACAAAGCAGTTGTCAGCTGTTAACTACTTAATCCAGTTACCTGATGGACGTCAGGTAGCAGTCCATGTAAACAGGCTGAAGCTTGCTAACAGAAAAAGGGTGGATGAAGTAGCTCCTCTAGACAATGCTGAGGCACCTGATGCATTAGAGAGGGAAATGGTGACCTATGGATCAAGTGGTTCCAGGAAGGTCCATGAGGAGGAAGAGGAGGTGGACTACAAGGCTCCAGATTCTGAAGATGAATGGTGGGAGCAAGATCCACCTGTTGAGCTTCCAGTGGAGGATGAGTCTGGGAGGGAGAATCTCAGAGAAGAAGAAAGGGAATCTGAAGAAGAAGAAGAGGAAGAGGAAGATCCACCAAGTCCTGTCTTTGATGAGAATGAAGATCCTCCTTACATCCCAGAAGAGAGGATATTCATTGATCCCAGATCTCCAATTGGAACAAGAAGTCGTGCAAGATCAGTGACCTAACCAGGCAAGGTCGGGTAGGGGATCCCTGGATTGAGTAGGGGGTTCTTTGCTGCAGACTTTGTCTGGCTCTGGGGTAGCTGATTGCACAAGAGGCGAGTGAGGGAGTCACCAGCCAAAAGGTAATGTCTCAGTGGGATACTGAGTAGGATGAACCCAATGAACTAGGATGATACTAAGAAGCATAAGATCATCAAAGTGAACAAGTGTAATTCCCCAAGGGAGAATCACAGTCATGTTGTTGTAACTAATTTTGTAATGTTGTAATATTTCTGATAGGATTGAAATTTTGTTGAGCTAAGGTAGTAACATTGTTAATTGTAAGGATAAGTTGTAGCAAATTGATTGAATTGTTCTGAATATGGAGTAAAGTGAAATTTGTTGGTTAAAAGGATTGCCAAGTTTATTTGCAAAAATATTTTGAAAGGTAGCAAATATATAGGAACACCAGTATATTAGGAGTTATGATAATCGTTTTGTTCACTTAGTATTAAGTTTGATAAAGGAGATATTTGATTTTGATTGTTTTGAATTTATTACTTGAGTTATAAGAGAAATACTAGGTCTATTTAAGTGTTATTCTATTGTTATTTGAAATGTCGTCCATACTTGAATTCAATTGTCAATAAGTGTTTATGTTTGTTTAAGTTGTTTTGAAAATGCTGTGAGATACAGTAATAGGTTAAGTGCATTGTTAGGTTTAAGGAAACTAACAACAATTATCAATGAAGTGTCAGATGGTAGGTTAAGTATCAATTTATTGTCCCCTATAGAGTTGAGTAAAATTTTGTAAAAGGTTCGATCAAGCCTGGCAGATGGGCTGGAGTTGCCATTTGGGACAAACCCCACAAGTGCTTATCTCTTCTATGACATTATGCGAGTGCGTGCGGTGGCCATAGGTGGCTTGATAAAACTGATTGTGACTGTGCCATTAATGTCTCCCAGAAGGAGATTTGAACTTTTTCAGGCTTTTGCACTCCCAGTTCATGACAACCAGACCCAGCTGATGGTGCAATATCAGCTGGAGCCTACACACCGCTTGCTGATGACACCTGATCAAGCCCAGTTTGCCATTGTTCACCAACAACAATTGGAGCAGTGTGAGGTTGGTCCATTGACTGTATGCCCAGTGATGACCCCAGTCTACAGCCGACATCATCCATCCTGCCTGAGTGCACTTTTCCTGAACAACCTTGATGTGGCTCACCAACAGTGTCAGCTGACTGTACTGGCTGGCAACCCTCCAGACACCTGGGTCTGGAATGATCAAGATGACACCTGGATGTACAGTGTGGCATCCCAACAGCAGGTTGTCTCACAATGTCAGCGAGGCAGCCAAGTTCTGGTCCATGAATTGACACTCCATGGTACTGGACAAATGAAGGCCGCACCAGGGTGTACACTGAGTACACCCACCTACCAGATCCTGCCATCAGCCCGTGCCAGAGGGCATCTTGAACTTCAGAAGCACTTGACACTTCTCAGTCTGCCACCTGCCCTCATGCTGACCATGAGACCAGGCATGACCAGGGAGCATCTACTAGAAGGCATCAAACTCCACCAGACCAAGGGTCACCTGCAACCTGGTGAAATTGGTGTGGATGAGGTGCTTATGGACAAGCTGCTACAACATCTGACAGCCTTGGAGAATCCACCTTCTGCTGAGGGGTGGAGTTGGTGGCTCACCTCAGCCCTCATCTGTGGAGCTGCCCTTGCTGTTGCTGCTGCGCTGACTGCTGGAGTGGTCTGGAACCGCCGTCGTCACCCGGTCCAGAGTAAGGATGCTTTGGCACCAGCAGAGGTATCCACTTTGCCAGAGGTGGCAGAAGACTCCACATTACCCAGCCAGGATCCTGAAAGGAAGCTACAAGCATAGTGCTCCCTTTTCTAAGGGAGGGGGTGTTGTAATGGGTAGAAAATTGATATGTAAAATTTAGTGTGAGAATATTGGACAAGATAGAGACTTGCTTTAGTATTAGTGTATTAGTTTGTATCACATTGTAGTTTTTATTGCTGGCTGCTCGAAAAAATAGATGCAGTGAAATGCAGTTTTTCTAGACGATGGACGAGGTGAGGAACTTTTCTCAGGGAGGAACTGCCTAGCTTGCATCCTTGCCTGGGAAAGGCAACATCATACCCACCTGTCCGTCGCCAGTCTGGACTCCCCTGCTCCTCCGGTGGAAAAACTCCACGTGTAGGCCACAGGAAGAGTCCAGCCTGAGAAAAATTATTGTTTCACTGATCACTTGACTTTTTATCGAACCATGGAACAGTTAGGACGGAGAAAGATTTCAAATGATCAAAATTCAATTTCAATTTCGTTAATGTTTTTATTCAATTTCCAAAGTTAATAGTTACTACAATGAGTTAATATCGAAATTCTAAATCCGACATGTAAAGAGTTCTTTTGGTGATCGTATTGTGAACGGAGTGCCGTGATCTCTTCGAGTAGGCTACGCGGACTCTGACAAAGATGTGGATCGGGTGCGGACTTTTCGTCTTAGCAAGTGAGTGTTAAGAGCTTATTTCTGTCAGGGAAGATCGAACCTTAGTAGATTTCTTGTAAATTTTCTCATGAATGTAATTTAATGATGTAATGAAATGTATGACGGGCAGCCAGAATAGTATTTTCCTAGATGTAACTTTTTCTTAGTCAGTAGATGTAGATAATGTGTGTTATAAAATAGAGCAACTTATTCGGTGATGTTGATGTATTCATTTCTGATATCTCCTTAAGTTAAGTTAGTTTTTATGTCCCGCTAGCGTCTCACGCTACCATCAGAAGTTAGCGGGTTACAGTGATATTGGAAATATTCACTTGAGCCTCGATTATTTTTCTCACATACAGGTATAAGATTTACCTGTATGTGAATAAGATTTGCTGTATAAGATTTACGCAGTAGGCTCAAACGTAACAAGCAATCGTGATCCTTTCGGACTGTAAAACAATTATTACCTTAGAACAAAACACTAACTTTCGCAGTGCAATGTCGGGAAGAAACACCGTTAGAATAATACTGGAAGCGAATTGATTGCAACATCCCAATCGAACATGAACACGTTTTATGTTTCCTGGGAGAAATCCAGCCGGGTGTTGGACGAAATTGTGTAGAAGCAAAAATGATTTTGGCATCGTGGTTGCAACGGGGTGCACAGTACAACGAACGGTGGTGTTGATACTAGACAGAGTACACTGAACAACTGCCAAGTGCTTCAGGAGTCGCACAAACACCCAGGAAGAGAGCACTACGAAAGTCCGGCTTCTAGGCTGGACCACTTCCAAGCGAATTGTTCTCCCTTGTACGAGAGTAGATGAACCGCCGTGAAAGAGAACTTGACATCACATATTGACTGCAACTGAATTTAGGCTCAACACCATTTTAGGTATAGTTCAAACTACTGTTTGCTGGGGCAAAAGCCTGTTACAATAGTATATTACAGGATTGGTGCTCTATTTTGTAGAGTACAGTGCAATACCGTATTCGTTGGGGAGGAGATCCTGGTCGGAATCAACGGGTTAGTGGAGTTAAAGGCAGTAGAAAAAATATGTAGATTCAATAACATTTCACATACTTCCGATGTAGTATAAAATTCAAATTCAAATATTCTTTATTCAACAAATGTACAAGTACATTGAATAACGTCATATGTAAGATACATTACAGTAGTTAATTAATATAGTAGTTAATATATTACAATAGTATAGTAGTTAATTAAATGTAAACACTAATGCCTGTCTTCATTTAACACATTATTTGATGTTCAACTTTGAAGAAATTGAGAGATAAGGGCTATTTATTTATTTATTTATTGTCTTTTAAAAATAATGAATGTGGCTAGTGTGAATGTGAAATTGAGAGATTTTTATTAGCATCTAATTCACCTCACGATTACATTCAAGTAATAAAACTCCAATATTGGTGATTTGGAACTCACCTGTGACGACACGTTACCTATAACATCTTACAAACGGCGAGGTGGAACTTTATTTTCAAATGAATAGGAGAAAAATTGAATCTTCAAGGGGATGGCAAAAAAACAATTCACAAGTTATAATGAAGCTTTTTTTCTTGTTAAAAATCTTCTAAGCCTCAATTATAAGACCCGTTCATGATTTCTCACTAATAAAAGCCGTAATAATAATTACTATAAAAAATCTACTAATGGTCAAATCTACAAGAATTGCCAAACTCGTCAAAAGTTCCAAATAATTGAAAAATCTGCAGATTCAGTATGTATCACGAATAATTTATCAGGTGTCATTTATCTTATGTTTGAAAAACCGGATAATTATAATGTTATAGTAATAACACTAGCATTTAACAGTCAATTCAAGATTCTTTGAAGAAGGAGACAGAAGACATAATTATTTTCATGATATTTACTAGCACGATACAATAAATTATAATGTCAATATTACTTTTGTTTTGATGAAGATAATGAATTGTAATAATCTTCACCAAACAACTTTTACTTGGCCTTCCGTAACAAACTAGCGACGCTCCTTATTACTATGAGCAAGGTGTCATTCATAAATATCAATTACTTGCAATTTAGTCGCGGCGTGAGTTGCGTTTAATTCAACTATCGTCAGATTTTAAGACCCACGCTTAAAAATGAATACAGTGTTTAAATAGCCGTTTATTTTATGTTAATACTGTTATTACCGTGTTGCTTATATTACGCGTAGGCCTTCTTTCTATTCGTGAACAAGCCGCTGGCGCCTATGTTGCGATGTCTTTTTGCAAGTGAACAGGATGAATAAGTAACCGTAGAAACACATCAATTTATAAGTCATGAACGAGAATTATCCAATGCGGGGGAAGAGATCGATGATCGGTGTAGGTACTGGAAATTTTAATTTAATATTCTAGAGAGAGAACACGTTGTTAAATGTGCAATTTAAGATTAGACAATACGACAATAAAATACTATTAATAATACTCATCGAGTCGTAATTCTGCAGTTATTCTGTTTGGCTCATGATAACACCGTTACAAGGCAATAAGTAAATAAAGGGGAGGTGATTATTGTAAAACAAGTCTGGACAAGTATCCGCAAAGATAAGGCATTTGCAGCTTGTCATACCATTGTTAAATTCAAATTTCAAAAGTCATTTATGCATTCATTATTCAAATAAAACAAACGAACAATCGCCTGCTTACATTTGAATTCCTCCATACACCAGCTAAACGATTACCCACCTGTCATCTGATTAAAAAACAAAATGAGAAAGGCTGGTTTATTTAGACGCGATCGGTTCACATGTGCTAGGTCCTTATAGTGTTGTTCCTTATTACTAGACGTCCATGAACAGTTTTGAATCAGGAACATTCCATTCCATTTGCACTTCTAATTTCAAAACATCTCCCATTCTCCCATTGAGACAGAGGATCAAATAAAAATGATATGCAGAACCGATTCTATGTCCCACCATATTTTTTCTCTCTTTCCATCGGCAGGAGTGTGAAACAACGTTAGCTGGTTATCGCTGCTCAGATTGATTGACAAGTTGTTCAAAACAATCAAATGAGTGAGGTTGTGATTGTGATCGCTTACACTTCTATTTGATTAATGGTGAGTCAAAAGATCCTAAATGAATGAAGACATTTCGTTATGACATTTTTGAAGCTGATAAGTGATAACATTGTTGATGGCCGAAATCAGAATGTTTTTATTCTTGGTTGAATAATCTTGACTCCTTTTCATGAATTTATTCGAATCTAATGAATTGTTATGCGATGAAATAAAAAACAAAGCATTCAATGAATAAGTAATTGACTCCTGTCACTCCATCAATATTGTAAATTTTGAAATAAATTTTATGTATCATATTATTTCAGTGGGGAAATCAAGTCTTGACCCGTGAATGGTAGCGATTGATCTAAAAATGGTTTAGACAGAAAGAATTCGAATTGGAATCCATGAAGTTTCTAACTAAAAACATTAGGGATGAATATGACTGAGGAGATTATTGTCAGAATAGACTGTTATTTTGAAGTTGCCGTTTTACAATACATACTGTGAGGCTACTCCATTGTGACGTTGTATTGATCAATTATTCATTCAGTCACCTCAAATAAGTTTTTATTCATTAAAAGGAAAAACATGATGAAATTTCTCATTCATATCTATATCTATTCACTTCATTGAGTAAACTTTTTCAAAATGTGTACACAAATTGTGTAAAAATCATGAGAAAATCGATAACTGGTCTAAACTTTTGGTTGCTGAGAATGATGCCCACTGCCAACATATTAAGCTTTTGGCTTGTGTATAATGAAAAGCTCATTGACTATGACAGATGAATGTTACCTACCTTCAGCTTTTGATGCCCATAAATCACATTCAGTGGAGCAGCAGATCTAAAGCGTTCAACCTTACCATAAGAGCAACAGGAGTAGGTCTCTCATCTAATCCGAGTGATTATATACCGTCGTAACAACTTTCATCGGCAATAAAACTCATTATAATCTTGATAACTTACTGATTGGCCAAATATCGTGGCATTGGAAAGCTGAGGTATCATACAACAACAGAGACTTATAATAGAGACTCAGACTTTAATAAACTCTTTGGAAAGCACAGTTGGTGTTGATTTCCCACACTTTTCTACTATAATTCAATGTCAATAAATTCTCAATACATGAGAATTCATAGTCTTCACTGTCTTTTCAGAAAATCGTGAACTGGCTTAGACTTTCGCTTCCTAAATCTACTAGAACACACAATCTAGATGAGAATGAGTGTGATTAGCTTCGACAAGTGTCTCAACAAATGGCATCGTGAAAACGTCCTCTCACAGATGTCTCACAATGAATTTGGCCATATTCAACCGATTACCGTTCACGCCTTGCTCAGTGATACTTAAGCTATCATACCAAATAAGGCACTGACAATAGTTGGTTGTTCGGAAGTGATATCACCTGTTTGTTAGCGACTGGTAATGTGTTATGGTGGCAGTACTTTCTCTAGCATAACAAGGCACGATGGCTCTTGACGGAAGGAAGATCATGCTAGTTTCTGCCCACTGCATGTTGATGGCCATTCTGGTGGAATTTAGGAACAAATGGAGGCGGGCTAACCGAGGCACTTCAGCGTCAAAGAGCAAAGGTAGCCCGTGGATAATGAGCAGCGCGTGAATATGCCGATTTCACGAACAATGTGTTGCGTTCTCATCCCTTTCCTCATCCCTTCAACTATTCCTCCTCCTTCTCCTCTTCCTCCTCTTTCTCCTCCTCATTCGTCACCCGCGTACCGGAATGAATCGGAAGCTGCGAGTTTGAATTCACCGCCGCTAATCGAATAGGAGACTATTGCCCGTTAAATATGTGCTTGCCTATGAATTATTCATTGGCTCATTATGGCGGATCCTGCGGCGGCCTGCTCTTTCCCCAGTAATAAGGATGTACTCGGGCGATAATGTTCTCAGTTGAGCCTAATCAGGTAGCAGCGGAACGTTAATATGAAGACGTTTGGCGTGGGCCCCTCATGAAATACGGATCATCCTGTTTTGATTTATTCGGCCTGCTGATGAATTTTGGCTATCGTCTCTAGATAACAAGCTATTCCTTTTCACAACCTCAATATCTTGGTGGGCCTGGTTTGAAATGCGTATTTCGAACAACATTAGAGGGAGATAATGTGAAATAATAATGTGTGAAATGGAAATCTTTCAGCCCCCTTATATACCTAACATCTAGGTGATAGAGAAAATTTAATAGTATTGAAAGTGGAAAGTGAACTTCAAGGTGGTTTTCCAATACTTATGAAGTGAGGGGAAACTCAGTTCAAGTGAACTGAATTTGTTATTGAAATTATTGTTGAATATTCGCTGAAAATATCGACTTATTGCATTCATTGAAGGGGATACCTGGACAATATTATGGGAGCTCAACCTCACTGTTATTGTCATGAGCAACGCTGAATATGGGACAAATAGGATAGCTCTTATCAGCAAGGAACAACAATATAATGAACTAGTTATAATCTCAGAGCAAAAATATATTGTTGAAAATATTTATTCATGAATGATTTGACTTTTGATTGTATTCAAATGTATCTCCACACTTGTATAGAGTGTAAAATGATTTGCTAAAACCGCTACTTTCTTTGTCTGTGTTTTGTTCTCGCCTTTATCAATTGAAAGAGGTCGAGTCGTGCAGATGATTTGCTTGTTCGGTCATGTGTCCAGTGTCTCCATCACAACGTCTTAATCAATTTTCTTTTCTCCAGCTTCTTCTTGTTCTTTTTGTTCTTGTTCTTGTTCCTCCTCTTCTTCTTCGGCTCCTTCTTTTTATTATTATTATTCCTCCTCTTCTCCTTCGTTTTCTTTTCTTCTTCTTCATCTTCTTCTTCTTTTCTTCTTCTTCATCTTCTTCTTCTTCTTTTCTTCTTTTCTTCTTCTTCTTCTTCTTTTCTTCTTTCATCTTCATCTTCATCTTCATCTTCATCTTGTTCTTGTTCTTGTTCTTGTTCTTGTTCTTGTTCTTGTTCTTGTTCTTGTTCTTGTTCTTGTTCTTGTTCTTGTTCTTGTTCTTGTTCTTGTTCTTGTTCTTGTTCTTGTTCTTGTTCTTGTTCTTGTTCTTGTTCTTGTTCTTGTTCTTGTTCTTGTTCTTGTTCTTGTTCTTGTTCTTGTTCTTGTTCTTGTTCTTGTTCTTGTTCTTGTTCTTGTTCTTGTTCTTGTTCTTGTTCTTGTTCTTGTTCTTGTTCTTGTTCTTGTTCTTGTTCTTGTTCTTGTTCTTCTTCTTCTTCTTCTTCTTTCTTCTTCTTCTTCTTCTTCTTCTTCTTCTTCTTCTTCTTCTTCTTCTTCTTCTTCTTCTTCTTCTTCTTCTTCTTCTTCTTCTTCCTCGGATTACCGCCGGCGATTGGAGCTGGTCATCCGTGCATGGTGCATAATATGACTGTGCATTGTCACCGTTCTTCTTCTCTATCTTATCCTTTTCCATGGTCGGATTAGGCGGAGTGCAATGAAGACTGCCCTCGAAGAGCAGTCAGCGATCGCAACTTCTCAGTTATATCCTCATTCTGTCACCTCCTTCCGCCCTAACCTCACCTAACCTAACCTATCACCTCATGAGTTCAGAGAGATAGGGTGACCTTTGCGCCCTCCCACACACGTGCGCACATGATCTACAATCCATAACACATACATAAATACATTACGAATACATAGATACATAACAGCAGCGCCATGTGGTCGCCCCAAGGTGTTGTGTCTCTCTTCCATGAGAACAACAACTGATTCGCACTTTATTACGGCTGATTACTCTGGCCTCGATCTCTTGTTATATCCGTAAATTGTATATTTGATCCATCTATCATGTTCCTGTGTTGCAATGCTCGAGAAATTGGAATATCAAATGTAGATAGCAACAGGAGCAGAGTCTATTAAGAAATCGATGGAATATTGCGTGGGTTATCAATACGCATATAACATAGGATTGTTAACAGTTTTTGTAAAATTTTTATCGTTCATTCCATACACAGGCTTCACATTATATTGTAGATTTTTCGGTAGACCTTTCACTAACATTTTTTGGAATTTTATTAGTTGTGTCAGTAGAATAGTAGAATGTCAGTAGGATCAGTAGAATATTTTTAGTTGAGGATAGCTGCTTGATGGCAATTGAAATTGGAAGAGAAAGAAAGAACGGATAAAGAATAAAAAAAGAGTGAGAAGGAGATAAATATTTGGTTATCTAGCTCAAACGATTAACTTGTGTTTTTTATTGATTTGATTTGCATTTTCTAGAAATAGTATGTAAATATATGAGATAAAAAAGAAAATATTTCGATGAAGCTTTGAATAAATAACTTAATTTGCAATTGCTATTGTGAAAGTTCACGTAGGCTATGTGCTTGAAGGGTAATAAAGAATGAATTGATGTTGTTTTAACTAAAGAACAATTATAGATAGCTTAGAGACTATTTCTATTATTAAAATAATTTGAAACTGGAGAGTAATCAAAAAGTGATATAATAGTCAACTGTGCTACCACTTCAATGGATTCCTCTTCGTTCTATTTTTGTCTGTTAAAATTATGAGACAAAACAGTCTATAGTACAGCTTCCTGTAATAAAGTGACGAATATTCTCTTAGATATCATGCGAAACTGCTTCACGCAATATAATGGATTAATAATATAGTCCATAAAGCTACAAAGATCTATCAATTTCGTCATTTAATGGTTTGAAAGCTCTTGGCAGCTAATAATCTAAACAGCCGTAGAGTAAAATAATGTGTGTGACTCGTGCATCGTCTCAGCGTAGAAAGCGTCTTCCGTTGTCTATTTAGGGTCGAATAGAAAGAGGTTGGTGGCAGACTGTTGTTGTATTTGAAGGCAAAGTCGTGCGCCGAAGAAGAGCAACATCAGATGATGATAGTCAGGCTTCATCCTCAACACTGTTCTACTTGTGCATCACTCTGCGCGCCCTGTAACCATCAACGCGCTAACAAGCAACACCTTCTTGCAACGTGCTCAAACAACTGTAAACACTAACTAGCTTATTACCTCTTACATTGCGATCGGGACTTCCTTGCTTCCTTCAACCACCACCATTTAAATACAAAACTGGTGCATTTGGATTCGCCAATAATTCGTAATTCGCTGGATACAGAAAAGCTTCTTGTTCTAAACAACGTGCGTACTCATGAACCAGGAAGTGTTCAGGGAACATCTGTTACCCGATTTCAGTGGAGGAAAGTTTGTTACGTTCCTGATTTTTCTCATTCAGAAGAAAAGAAGCATTGATCAAAAGGGTAAGATCGGGGCATTCTACGAATATGAATAATCAATAACATTATTCAGTGTTTACGAGAATTGGAAGATAAACTATTATTAAAAATGAAAAATGTGTACAAAATTAAATAATTGAGTGCTTGTAGTAAATTCTCCAAGGAAGATAGAATGGCTGCCTTTATTTTTTCCCTGGGAGGGCAAAGTTAGGGCGCAGCCGGCCCTCTCTTACACTTAACCCTTCGAAGATCACTTCAGGTTCGGTCTTAGGAGTCATTTTTCCTACATTGACATTTCCAAGACCAAGGCTCTGATCGGAGATTTGATCTGGTGAAAGCTTTCTTCCAGAGTATCTTAGAATCGACTAATATTTTCTACACAATTATAGGTCTATATTATAATTAACTGTTCAAAAAAATAGCATTGCGCAAATATAGGATCTCTCTCACGTTGTAGTGCATCTGAATAAAATAAGAACCAGTCTAATTTTGATATTGAACAACACATAATTTGGAAAGATTTGGAAAGAGCTTAGTACATCCAGTAGATCTCTAAATATGGTATTAAAGGTTGTGTAAATTATTGCCAAAGCTGAGTATGAAGTTCTATGAGCCGAGATCAACGATACAGTAGCAGAACTTATTTCAAGAGCAATCTCACACCTTAAATAGACTATCATATTAACAAGCGTTACTTGCAATTTTCAATTATCATGCTGATACGCAAGTAAATTGTTTCTTGACATTTACCCATGTCACCTTACTTGGCAGGGCAACTGACTCGATTTCAATAATAATTGAACCTACCATGAAACAAGATTGTTATTTATGAATGGGTGAACTTTGAGCTAAAATATTTATGAAACGGCTTGTTAGACACAAGCTATAATCGAATTAGATGTCTGGTGTGATCGTGCCATATAATTCAGTCAGTGGCGAGCAATGTTGTCAGGAGAAATTACAGTGGATTGTTGTCGAGAAAGTTGTTATTGTTGATATCATTTTCAGCACGTTTGATAAACTATATTTCATTAAGTGTATCATAAATAAATGTGACACTAGATGTGATCTTTGAACAATTATTATACAAGGTACTTTAAGTATAAGTCTTTCTATAAGTGTATGTTTTTGAGAAAATGGAAACTCAGTTCATAGACAAGACTTTTGCGGTCATGATGTAATGATGTAAGTTAGTGATTCCTTAATAACATTTTTTTGCAAATACTCAGTAATGTATAGTACAGTACTACAATAATAACAATACTACAATCCTAGTAGTATATAATACAAGGATTATACAGTAATGGGGTGAGGAAGAATCCTTTACTTGTGAGTGATTGATTTTTTGATTGATTTATTTATTATTTGTACTAGGTCTGAAGAGACCCATTGCACAAAAAAACAATGCAAAATACATCTTGAAATTGATTCAAGATGAATTCTTGAAATTAATTAATTTAGTGAGTATGGAGAGGAGAAGGAGGATGATGATAATTTAACTAACGTTCGTTTTGGGTGTGTTCCAAACCACCGAGAATGATGAGAAGGTTAGGAAGTGGTGCAGGCTAATGAGCGGTTGCCTGTTCAACCCTCGCCACTTATCTAATAGCCAAATAAGAATTTAAATAACTCGATTATCTTTCTCTCCTTCCTTTTCTTATCGAATCACATGATTTACCCTTTCTGATCAATCTCATTAATACCAGATGAGTCTTATTTGCATAGACTAACCAAATATTGAATAAAAAGACTCGAGGTTGAATATTCTGCTGCTCTCTACTCTAGTTATAATTTACCAGAGATTGATAATTGTATATGTATAACCATCGAAACCTGTATCTCGTTATTTTAATAAATTTCTGGTTATTATCACTCCGATTTCTTTCTATTCAATATGGATAACTACCACAACTTTACTTCTACCCAAAATATATACTTCTAATCCAATCTACTTCTATCTCATTCCAGAATTCCAATCTAATTCTATATACTTCTAATTAAATGGATCAGTTACTCACCTTCAAGGCGCTGTAATTGGAAATTAAATTTTTTGTGAGGCTGAAGAGTTGTTGTCGCATGCGACAGCGGCCGCAGACCCCCGGCCGAGTCACACAGGTGTACTCCTTAAAAGGCGAGAAGCGATTGTGAAGCCCCATCGCGTCGCGACCGATCGACCCATATGATATTACATTTCGTCGATAAAGCCAAGAATTTCTGCTCAGGCAACGCTTCAAATGAAATTCAAACGACATCTTCTCCCTGCCTCATCGATACCTTTTGGTCACATTTCCTGCTCTTCCTCCTCCTCCTCCTTCTCCTTCTCCTTCTACTATTTGTCCTTCTTGTTCTTCTTCTTCTTCTTGTTCTTCTTCTTCTTCTTCTTCTTCTTCTTCTTCTTCTTCTTCTTCTTCTTCTTCTTCTTCTTCTTCTTCTTCTTCTTCTTCTTCTTCTTCTTCTTCTTCTTCTTCTTCTTCTTCTTCTTCTTCTTCTTCTTCTTCTTCTTCTTCTTCTTCTTCTTCTTCTTCTTCTCTTCTTCTTGTTCTTCTTGTTCTTCTTGTTCTTCTTGTTCTTCTTCTTGTTCTTCTTCTTCTTCTTCTTCTTCTTCTTCTTCTTCTTCTTCCTCCTCCTCCTCCTCCTCCTTCTTCTTCTCCTTTTCCTCTTTTTCTCCTCATCGCATGCGATTCTTATTGTGCGGTTTCAAAGTGAGCCGTAAATACTGGTATTTACATAACGAGGAATTAGCTGGAAGAATACCATCCCATCTCGGTCTAAAGCTGTGCAACAAGTTTGCTTAGAAAAGCAGTGTTGGTGCTTGTTGTTGAACAGTTCACTTGAACTCAATATATTCAATTGAAAGTTGATTGTTTCATTCTATTGGATTCCAAATAAGTCTGATTTACAGGGTCTGTTTCTGAACAAGATCATAATTGTTCATCTTCTGTCATTTGTCCATCCATAATAAACTTTATTCATGTTTCTCTTGCAATTCGTTTTTTTGAGCACCAAGTTCTCTCCAATAAATTATTGTGATCCACCTAAAATAATGAATGAATAAATAAAACAACTAATTGTCATAGACATAAGAAAAAAATCAACTTATCCTTTGCATGAATCCTTGCTGAAAGAATCAGTTTATCCTTTGCATGCGTTGCATTTCACTCTTGTTGCTCACAGATTCATCATTGAAATAAGTATTAAAAGAAACAACATAAAGTGCTGGTAACCCTTCTAGGATCCAGGCTGCGATAATAGATTAATTTACTGGAATCTTGAACCATTCAGGAATTCTTATCAGAATGTAGTAAATAGTAGACTGTGTGATGAATGCCTATTGATAAACCCCCGACTGTTGAAACAATCCCCCCTTCTTTTGAGAAGTATAGCTTCTTTTGAATTAATTTGTACAGCGTACAACAAAGAAGATGCTAGATCAATGGTTGTCATTCTGTTTCTATGGCACATACACGTCATGTTTTTGTTTGTTATATCATAAGGTGCACTCGAAATCTATCAATTTGTCAATTCTTTAAAGTTCTTATACTTCACTGATCAGTACCGCATTATTCAATCAAACAAAGCAATGAGTACTAGAGTACTATGAATAATAATTGTTTTAGAGTGAGTTACATCATGGGAGGACATTTCATGTAATAATGCCTATGGTACAATACCATCATAGGGTTCATCATATAATTCACTGTTGCTGGTAATCACTGTCTGTAATACCATGGAAAACTGTAAATCGACAATTTAATCTCAAAATAACCACGGTAGCGACTGGAAATCGACTGGACTATTGATTACGACAAAGATTTTAAAGTAAGTTCAACGTGAATTATTATTGTCCAACTCGCGCTTTTTTCTTGTGGTTCCGGATCCGTTACAATAACTCGCGTTTTGTGATTATTTGAGTTTGGTCATACTCAACACATTAAGAACGTTAACCTGGTCTAATAGACTGAGATATTCAAGACTTTTATTACTTTAAGTAATGAGTAGGAATAATAATATTGAATAAACGGGCTTAATTCCATTAAAGACTTGTGCCAACGTAGCGTGGTACATTGGCCGTATGGCACTCGGACATAATTTCACAATTCGTTTTAGTCCATTAAACTAGCTCAGCACACTTTAGGTTCCCGCTCTATAACATGCAGCAAGTAGAAATGGGTCTGGTTCATATTTCTGTTTTGAATGTAAGTGTGGTCACAACAATGTACTGAAGTAAGTTGAGTGTGGAAGAAATACTCGTATCAACTCGTTTAATGTTCGTTAACCAATGTTAACTGTTCAATGTTGACCAATGGGGAAGCAATGAGAGAGGGGAAACATAGGCTGGTTTATAATATAGAGCAGAAATAAAGGATGAATGATTCGAGTTCATTTGTTGAGTGCGGTCAGTAGGGCCTAGCCCGTATTTTATGAGGTGTTGGAGTGTGTGGAGCTGCTTTTAGCCGCAGCCTCCATGTCCGAATTGACCTTAAACCAGAACTAATGGACTGTGACAGGCGGTTGTGATATAACTCAGCAAAAGAATGCGGATCAACGTTTATGGAGAAACTCCAAACAAGACAAAAATATAATAATGAAGCTTTGACACGTGTTTTGATACAGGTTGTGATCACCTTCCTTCCTTCTCACCTCCGCTAGATCCGATTCTAAAATGTCGTTCCTTGTTGCTTTATCCAGGTGGAATAGATTGTGAAATCTGTAGGCCGTTTTCGAAAGCAGAATACTATTTTCAAAAATGGCGTATTGATGTTCCCCAAAATACTTTACAAGTATATTCTTCAAGAATGTGGAAAACCTGAGAGGCGAAAAATATTCTGGTTCGAAACATCAACAATTTATATCATCCTTCATAGAAACATCAGGAAAACAAGAACAAGAAGAGAAAGATTGAAGCAGTTATGATGTGATTATAAACTGTAAAATTGTAAGTGAGGCCTATGCTGAGAAGTGATGAGAAGCGCCGAGTAGTTAGAGAGTAAGTGTTGAGTGTAGCCTATCTGACTCCTGAACGGTCTTTTATTCTTGATGCACTGTCATCAGTCATGAGTCATTTCTTGATTTTGAAAGAACTGATTGATCCGATTCCTAAAAATTCTATTTATCAAGTGAACACAAACATATTTAGAGAAATTATGAAAGGGTGCTGAGAAAAGATGCTTAGAGAAAAGATGCTGCGTAGGTTCTAAGTATCTGGAAATTCTATTATTTAGGCATTACTCCAAAAATGAAGTTCCACTGTAAAAATGAAATAGAATTATTTAGTTCTTCAGTTGCGCTATCCTATTTCAAATACTGATTTCCATTGATTGTTAATTATTCTATTTAACAAAAAATGTCCAAAAATGCCCATCATACACTTACACAAAATGCATTTACATTTGTTCTTGTATTGATGTTCTCTTTTTGATAAAGATGAAATTCTACCACTATTTTCGACTGGGCATTTTCTGTGTAAATTTTTAGAACTGTTAAGATTCAAAGAAGGTCATGGGAATAATCCGAATAATTGATGAGTGAAACTATTATCAATATTGTAAAATAATATCAATGTTGAAAAATACGGCAATATAGGTCTAATGGGGATAATATTCTGTTTTTTCGTGAACAACTCGCGGATAGATATTCAAAATAATATTTTTTTCCACTAAATTATTCATGCAATTGAAAAATAATATTCTCAAGTATCAGTTTAGGTACAAGTAGGTTTATTTCAAATTAGCGTGGACTGTTTTCGGCTCGATCAATTATCAAATCGTATTTATTGATTTTTAACATAAGTTTTTGATTCAACAAATTCAACAACAGGGAAAAGTAGCTAGTAGCAATTCACGGAGTCATTGTAGTATGCAATGGGGTTGTGAATGACTTCACCTTCATTATTTGTGACAGCTACCGGTAGCAGTGAGGTACTGCCACGTGGGCCAGTGTCTTGCGATCGATTTATAGATCGATAAGCAGCGAAGGAGAGGGAATCCGAAAGGGGAAAGAAATGGAATGAGTGGTTGACCTGTCCTGGTCGGGGTCGGTCGGATGATTCGTCGCCATAGCCAAAGAGCCGTTACTGAATAATAAAAACGTCACTCACAAATATAGTTCGGTATAAATATGTATAAATATCAGGCAGTAGCCTAGTTGTAGTCTAGCAGCGGCCATCTGTTTTATATTCATTCATTTTCGATGTGGAACAGAGCAACTGCGACAATCGAGCATTTAGCTGTAGCGGTTTAACAGTCGCCTTGACACTGGCACCACACGACTTATCTGAGTTCGCGATCCTCGATAATAAAAGCCGGACACAACAACAAGCTCTCTGTTCGCGGACATTCGCGGTGTGCTGCCCTCCCTCGCCCCCTTCATTAACTGACTCCTCCACCGTGACACCTTCATCCCATTACCCCGCTTTGTTGAACGTATTAGTGCACTCAACACTCGCCAGCATTCGGTCAACCTCCCCCCCCCCCCTGTACTCCCGTCTTGGCCACTGCATCCATCTTGATTTTTCACTCCTATTTACCATAAGGTCACGAGTCGTCACCTTCACACCGAGCTCCATAGTTGTAGTGTTGCTCTTTGTACCTGTTTCCTGCTGACCCATGTAGATTGGAAGTTACCACGGATCGAGCAAAGAACAAGTCATAAGTATGAAGTCTCGGTGGGGTCTACCGGTAGAGAAAACCAAGATTAAAAATGCACTTTATGAATAGGCTAGTAGAAATGAGATGGAAATAAATGAGTCCCAAATCCCAAATTTGAATAACAAAATCTAGAAGTAATGTTGATAATCTAAGACTTTTCCATTGACAATATTAGTTCAAAAAATCGTTAAACTCTAAAAAAACTTCTGGTAACAAATCCAGAAGACAATAATATAGTAAAAGAGATATCTCTGAGTTAGGTTGGAGTTATGCTTTTTTGAACATTCTCGCTCCAGTGAAGCTCATTTCGCTCACTTGCAGATTCAAGTCCGACTTTTGAATGGATTGCATCTGATTATTGTACCATTATCTTGATAGTCTAAGATAATTACTATCTAACCTACACAAAAGAATTCATCCATTATTTCAGATAAGACTGCATTATCAATCAATATACGATTGAATTGCAAAGAAATGAACGTATTATTAGCCGAATTTCTCATCAAGTAGAATTTGAAATCATCGTTGATAAGTCGCGCTTTCAAACAACACTTTTTATAGATCATGTTGAGAGAATTCTCTAGAGCTTTCAAATTAAAAAAACTCTCAGAATTGAGTTCACCTTCCCTTGCCTCAACAAGTTTGACGTGCTAATTGGTTGTTTATCGATACAGCATAATCAATAAATTGGTCGACTTTATTCCTTCGAACATACCATTCGAGTCTTTGGTAACCTTTTTATAGTTTCTGAAGGCCATTAGCGAAAATGAGCAGCTCCATTATCAAGTTGACAGGAACTAGGCTGCAATCACCTGTCTCTCAATCAAATCCAACGTTTATGGTTCCCTATAGTGTTCAAGTTAGAACTTATACACTTTTTCATGTTATTTCTAGAACATAGACGAAAATATAATCCTTATACTCGTGTTGTCATTTTAACAAAATATTCACAAAATTGAGTTGTGGATGATACTTGAAATCAGTCATGACGAATGATCCATGAATCAGATATATTTGTATGTTTAGAGTTAGCATTTCAATCCAAAGTCTTTCAGATCTGTGTGTTTATGTATGGTTACAAAGAGACTTCTTCGATCAAGACATATCAAAACGTTCCCATCTAATAATAGTTTTAAATGTTTTACAGTTTCACTTATATTTTCTGCAGGAAAATAAAATGTTTATAATTTGATAGGAGTTTCCTTCTAAGCTATAATTCTATTGAGCTGAAAAACTGAAATAATATAAAGCTAAATCATCTTTTGAGTTGTTCTAGCAACATACAGAGACGTACTTGTAGTTGTTCCAGCTCACAGATGGTTTGGAGAAAACAATCATAAAGAATGTGATAATTCATTTTTTATTCCTCCATCACATTATAGCATGTAGCCTCTCAATATAGGCAATATTGTATCCTATCAGAAAGGATAGAGAATAAAATAGTTTGAGTTACGTCATGGAAGCTTTTCTGATTACTATTACAGAGTATACAATGATTACAGAAACTAGATACTTGTATCATTGATAATTCGTCGAGAAAAGTGTTCAGTAAAAGTCAAGGTACTGTTGAATTCTACACTAGGAAGCACTTGGGTCAAATAATCATTGGCTAGGAGAACAAGGACAATATAGGAAACATGGATTATAGGAGCTCGAAATAATATGCAATCATGAACCTGCACAATACATTTCGCAGAAATTCCTCAAAGAATATGATGCTCTTCTCCCTCTTTCTGTGAAATCTTATTACCACCAACTGTGGAACTTGTACGTGTTAGTGATTGATTGAAATTTGAGTCCGAAGCGTGAATAAGGCAATTCTCCATGTATGAGCAAAAAGTGATTCTATGAGTTACAACCAAATTGGATGTAATATTGCAAAAAGCAATCATCACATTGATTTTAAACGTGATCTTGATGTAATGCTTCTATGTTTAAATAGGTTACATTGCATGAATATGCATTGATAGAAGTTTTTGCAAATTTGGTCATTTCATTCACCTTCCTGAGTAGAAACTGTTGAAGCCTGGAAATGAGGTAAGGTGATTGAATTACAGGTGTGATAAAATTACAAAATTGAAAAACCAGATATTGTTCTGGAAGGAAATTCAAGGAATTTCATTCATTAAGGGGATCATGTCGATGATTTTGGTTAGAAAATAAGCAGGATTGGGATTCGCGATTTTCATCGTGTTATCTTCAGTCGACTTAAGACACCGACCATTTTTATAAAACTGATCATTATCTCTAATGTGATGATCAAGACATTAATGATAAAAATCATTGATAAAATGCAATAATGGAAACCAGTGAGAAGAACAGGGTAACGCAATCGCAATAATATAGGCATACATTATTACCAGCTCTGGAAATAATTTCAAATTCTATACCAGATTGTCTATTCCTGACAAAATTTTCATAGCAAATACAAAAAATTACAGATTCCTTCTATATGAGAATTTATTCTTCACAAAATATCCAATTATATCTATTATGACACTGCTCAGGTATCTTCATCAAGTCTAGAATACTCAGAATCTTCCTCAATTATAAAAACTCAATTCCAATGATATTACTATATAGCAGCACAAATAAATGTTGAAATACAACATATAGAGCTCTCACTTGATATTGAATGATATGATGAAACCTGAATGCTCTATATTATTATGAGGTTGAACACTTCTATTAATTTACAATTATATGTATAAATGATTATAAATAAATGGAGAAATTCTATAAACAATCGTGCTCTATAACTACAAGCAATCGATTATAACAATAGTTTTTTATGGTTATGAACAATCATCTACTTGATAGCAAATGAATTGAATTTGTAGAACCGAACTGTGTCTAATAACTCCAGTGAATCTCAGGTAGCGGAAGTTTTTGTTTACGGCGGTTGTTTATACAGTGTTGTCAATACTAACCCCCGGTACACCTGTGAATCCAGTGCAGCGGTGTATAATTTTCTGTTTAAAAGGACGCGTCATTCACATCTCGAACGTTTCCTGCGCCCAGGCCTACTTCGGTTACATCTCGGCTGTGTTGTCTGTCTCGGAATGAATGAAATCAGGAGCTGATGAATGGAATACGAAACTGGGTTCGGGCCAGGCCGGGAATGTCAACCAAGGTCATGGGAATAGTAATCCACAAGTTTCCTCTTCCTTTCTTGCCGATTCTAGAGCTTCCACTGGTTCTCAGGGTTGAAGAAGGTTGTCCTGCTCACAAAAAGATTCCCAGCAACGATCGCTAATTTGGGAAGAGCAAACAAAAAACGTAGTCTTTATCTCATAACAGCTCCCTGAATAGAATCAATGAGAAAGGTTCTACACCTGATACCTCTCTCACGAAGCTGAATCTGGGTTAAACACTTGATCGAGGAAACTACAGCGACGAATAAAGAGAAGTTCACATGAATCTTTAGAATAAATAAATGATAATTGATAACAATATAGACTAATGAAATATGAATGATAATAAATTAATCTATAAACATATTCACTACATCATAATTTATCCTAAGAATTATCCCGATGAACTATCCGTAATTCATCATAATTTTATTTATTTACTGTCACTATAGATTTATTAATTTTCAATAAAAAGAAGAACTATTTTTGTATTTCAATTATCAATAGAAAACTTCTACCTACTAATCTTTCTACCTAAAGACAAGATTATCTTTCATGGATTGTGAGTATCAAAATAATCCATTATTCTAAATCTTAGTTCAAATTAAAATTGATGATTCGTTCGATGTTTTGTTATTCAATTGATATCTATCATTCCTATAATTTTTCAATTTAAATTTTTCTCAATTCAAAAGAAATAATATTTCATATGTGGGATGGAAATACAGATAAATAAATTGTATAGTTTTGTGTAGAGTAGAGCGGAGATTAAAAAAAAATAATAACACTGCTATTTTGTGACATTCTTTCACCGGGAACGAGAATCATGAATTGATTATAGCTATGGCTAATAAAATTACTATAAAAGATTATGGCTAATAAAAGTGACGCTTAATATAATCTCCAAGAATGAGTACGGTAATTGGTTGAAAAATCTCAGTTAATTAAAATTCCTGAATACAGTTTTCATTCTGTTCTTCATTTTTTTTCTGAACTTGGCACTATTTCCATTTTGGAAGATGAATGGATTCTTGAAAATAATGAACACTAATTAGGACAGGCAATATTACCGATTATATGCTTTTCGATTCTCGACACGGTAGCATCCATCGAATTATTATCGCAGATATGCTATTTGACACTGTTGTCGATATTTGTCATCACAACACTCCAGACGAAGCCAATATCGGATAATTCGACGAATTTGAACATAATATTGTTCTTATTCCCTCTTGGCTGAGTCATTGATAACTAGAACATCATGTTTCAGAAAGCGATGTCTCAATCAATATTGTTAGACATTGGACACCATGTGGTCTCTTACTACTAACAACTGACGTCTCTTTTATTTCATAAATTGAATGATTCATCGCTGACAAAATGTGGAGCACTTTTTGGAGATTGAGAACCAGCATGGTTCTCCTTCCAGGATTGGAGAAATGATGCCAGGAGCCCCTTTTCAAGAGTGTAATATACGTTCAACAATTCCATTCCAATCATTTTACGAATTCAATGTTATTGGATGCAACCCTGCACTTTGGTATTGCTAGCATGAAAACTGGAAGCAATAATTGTATTCTTACAACCCTGACCATCATAACTTCATAATGTTCAATAACTGGATGGTGACTACTGTGCGAACAGCTGACTCAATAATGTGCGTGCACACAAGTAAAAATTTCACGCACTTGCACACGCAAACGCAACATGCAGTGTCTGACACACCTGAAAGATCTAGAGGGCGGTGCCCGTGTATTTTATACACAGGCGCCACTGCCACGCCTATTCTATTGCCTGTCTACAAAGGTCAAATCAATAATCTCAACAATAAGATATATTTATATAAAATAAATTACTTTAACTAGTGATAATCTAATACAGCAATCCAAGTATTAGAAAAGAACAAGAGCTTCCCCATTAATAAATTTACTCTCAGGTTTCTTCTGATTTCATTGTGTTGGTGATATGGATTTATCGGGGAAAACTCTCACAAGTACAAAAGTACTTCATCCTGCGGCCTGGGTAGGTTATCGGAAAAATTGTGGATATTCTGTTTAATTGGGTATAATAAAATTTTTGCTTGATGTATCTGTTACCTGAATAAGGTGTTTTAAGGGTGTCTTAAAAACGTTAATTGCTATTTTGTCTTGGAGGTCTAATAGAGAAAATAATATATTATATAAATTATGTAAATTCTATATATATGTATTATCAGAGAAAATTATAGCTATGTATAATTACAGATCATATCCCTTCTTAGATCTATTCTAGTGTCACAATATTGATACAATGCATCAAGCTTAGAAGGTCAAGGACAGAGTAGAAGTTGTGGTCAAAAAATGGCACTCTTGAGTAGTTTTAGAGATGTGGGAATGGCCCAGAGATGAGAGGGGTATTGTATGAACGAAAGGAGTCATCTCTGTATGAACAGAAAGTCAAATTTGTTAGACTACCGACTACGCAATTGGAGATGAAATTCTTAGACTTTAATTTGCATTTCACCTCCATACATTACAATTAGATATTCCTTGATGAATGTGTATATATATCGTATATTAAATTTATTATTTCAAAGGAGAAGAAAATTACAATCAATTTTTGTGTTAATCAATACAATTATTGAGGCTGGCAAGACTCATGGCCAGAAGAGCTGTAGATTGGCGCAGTTCTTGCTGCTTTCACTTTCAACGTTAAGGGAGACATCCAAAGAGCGTTCTCTGTTATTAGCCTTTCAACTTGCAGCCTGCTTGCACTAAGAAGCAATGATCTAAATAATTGAGTTCTCTCCACGACAGATTGAAGACCTTGATTGAAAAGCCAGAATTTCACTTTCTATTACGTGGGAGGTATCAAAGAGTACCAAAGTGAGGCTGAACTCTTCTATTTCAGTCTATATACAGACTGCATATTCTAATAATAAAAATTATCATTATGCTGGAACTTACAATTGAATTGAATTCAATCGTATGACTGACTTTAGTTTTTTACCTTTTAATTAATAGATTATGTTTGGATACAATTATTTTTACGAGCCAAAATCTTTCTTTGATATGATTATCAACAACTCATTCTTCTAACGCTAGTTGAAGGAGAGATCATCCCTCATTTTCTCATAGAAAGTTAGTGGTGACTATTGAATTCACACAATTAAAATGTTCTTACCATTATTTGACTATGAGACCCCTACAGACTGAGACCCGAGACCGGAGACTTTGTGATCGTATAAGTTGATTTCATAGAAACTACAGTCGTCTTTGTTCTTGATTCATAAATGGAAATGTTTTAAAAGATAGTGAACCCAAATCACAGGCTGAATTCATAGTCCGACGGATTACTTCAGCGAGAACATGGACTAATCTTTTGTATGCAGGCCATAACAAGATGTCAACATTTTTGCAAATCATGCCTGTTCCTGCTAAATTTATGGTAATCTGAAGTCTCTATTTGATTGAGTTCTCCATGCTCGGAGAAATAAGTTCCTTTTGTGAGTTACAAATAGATAAGTAGATTACAAGCTGAATTACAAAGTGAACTAGACCAATGAACATTGAATTCCATATAGATAGGCGCATGACAAGCTTTACAATTGGTGGGAATAGGAATACATTGTTCGAAGATTTGTCCACAGTTTGAATGAGACAAATGAAGCTCAGAGAAATTTTCATTGTTTGAGATTCTCACTTTGTCCTCCAATTCATTTCTGTCCGGAACTGCTCCCAATGTCATATACAGCTAATTTTCTACGTTTCCGCTCTTTCACTCGGTCTATAAGGCTTATTATAATGATAATGTTGTACCATAGACTAACTATATAGAGTTGTCTATGGTTGTACTATTATCAATCACATCTCGATTTAATCGAATTATATAAAATGGGCTTTTTACGTAATCAATTTTTCTGAGCTAACTAGAATTCAAGATTCCTAGTCTCCTGTTATGAAATACTAGCCTACTTTAATACTATCATTCAATTTTCCTTATTTTTATCAAATTTCGACTCCGAGCTGTGTGTCACGTGGTTTTTGGTCCAAATACATAATCTTGTAACATCTATATTGTTATTGAGACTTGAATTCCAGTTTTTCTGTAGCTTATCAAAAAAGGTGAATTTTGCTAACATATATTTTCCTATTGCGTCCTAAATGCTGACTAGGCTACCCGTTTACTGTATCAACAAACAGGGATTGATGAATTCATTTTTTTCATTATTTATATAACAAACTATGTTTCAGCATTGTGGATTCGGGAATTGATTGATAATGTCCATTTAAAAAGTCTACAGCAGGAGGCTGTGAGGACGACCTTGGGTTGACGGATCAACCTGTGCAGTAGAGGAATGCTTTTGTTGATTTTTTCGGGGACTGCGATGGTCTTGTTCATTGATGTAGGCCGACCCGTGCCCTTTATGCCAAAATCGTATAGCAGGAAAACCTTTTAAATCGACAAAAGAGTAGAAAACGTATGTATACAACGTGTGTAAGGAAGAGAAGCGTGTATAAATGGATGGTTGCTGCAGCAAAAACTAAATTATGGCATTTTTCGAGTCCGTTTCAAACTCTCTTTCAATCTCTTCAATCTCCCTTTCTCAATCTTCGTCGTCCTTCTTGGCCTTTTAAATCTTTTTAGAAAATCGCATTCCCTTCTTCTTCTTCTTCTTCTTCTTCTTCTTCTTCTTCTTCTTCTTCTTCTTCTTCTTCTTCTTCTTCTTCTTCTTCTTCTTCTTCTTCTTCTTCTTCTTCTTCTTCTTCTTCTTCTTCTTCTTCTTCTTCTTCTTCTTCTTCTTCTTCTTCTCTTCTTCTTCTTCTTCTTCTTCTTCTTCTTCTTCTTCTTCTTCTTCTTCTTCTTCTTCTTCTTCTTCTTCTTCTTCTTCTTCTTCTTCTTCTCTTCTTCTTCTTCTTCTTCTTCTTCTTCTTCTTCTTCTTCTTCTTCTTCTTCTTCTTCTTCTTCTTCTTCTTCTTCTTCTTCTTCTTCTTCTTCTTCTTCTTCTTCTTCTTCTTCTTCTTCTTCTTCTTCTTCTTCTTCTTCTTCTTCTTCTTCTCTTTCTTCACTCTCACTCTCTCTCTCATTCCATTCTTCTCCATTTCTTGCATCTTTCTGCTTTCATCTGTTTGTCACCTGCACTCCATTGTGTTGTATGCATTTTCCTGAATGCGCGTGCCTGGAGCATACTTCAGCAGGTGCTTGTGTCGCAGCGCTGTCCACCTGCTCCGTTTCAAAAAAGCGAGTTCAGATTCCTTTCCACCTCTCTCGACTCTGCTATGCGCAGAAAAACCTCTCAGCTAATTTGCAGAGTCGCCTTCAAACTGTATAAACTCTTTTCGAATTAATAGCTTGTTTTGTTTTCGTCCTGGAGACAGGTGTAGCATGCTCCATTCCTTATACTGTTGCGGGCACGAGGGCTGATTTGATTTTTACACCAATTAACTCTCAATTCTAGATTGGAGACGATATTTCGAGTTCAAGACAACAATATGAAAAATTGAAAATGATATCACCTGGAATAATGCAACTAATGTCATAAAAATGAGTTACAAAATGAATTTCAATAATCAAATTGTATGTGTTTTGAGTATCAGCTACTATATTTCCTTTTGATTAGTATAACTTCATGAAGTCTACAATTTTCAGGGTGTTACCAGTACCGGTAGTCCATTAGTAGTGATTAGCAAAATTTGATAAATTGATATCTTACAACAAGACTACGAGTATTTCAGTATTCTGGTCATCTCTATCAATTGATTTTCTCATCTTTATATGAAAATTCTCCTTTATTGATACGAATAGGAGATCAAAATGGAAAATAATGGGGTTCATACTACTTATTTGAAGTCGATAAACTATATGGAACAATTTTATATGGGTGTGTTATTTTCATTTGGAGCATATTGTGTGCAATAATGTAATAACTTTTCTTATAAATTTGTAATACTTGGGAAATGATGAATAATGTATGGAATTCATACCACTTTATAAAGTTCTCATTTGATCTCTATACATTGCTAATAACGAATTGCTTATCAAGTCATATAATTTAAAATGTAATAATGTATTTTCTTGTAAAATATTTCCATTCCAACATCAGAATTTTTTGAATAAATAATGTTCCATAGTTGAAGGGTAGAGAAATAAAGTAGGCTGTTCAAAAAAGTGGCTCACCTGTTTCTTGGAAATTTTACCAAAGTTATTTTTTTACTCCTATCAGCTAAGCTGGAAACCAAAGAGGATTTATAATCTACTTTGATTTTTTCCAAGGTAAATAATATAAAAGATTCCATTTTCGCTGGAGCAGAACCAAATAGCTCAACGTATTGTACGAGATCACTCGTTTTAAACACGTCTTTAAAGAAAAATATTTTCCGTTTTTTGAAAAAGATGTTGATTCTCAGCCAAGGTATTTTGGGACGACTATTCTGTAACCAGGTATCAGGTGCACATACAGGTAGCTAAAAATTTGAAATGGTTTCTGCGATGAAAGAGACCTGTCTTCTTTCTTTTTTCTGCTGTCCTATTTCTTTTTTCACGTTTGACGAACGGCTAGACCGACACACAAGAGAAGAGCTGAAGCGAAATTCGAGATAATGCCAAGGAATTCTCATTTTGTTAAGCTCTGATGCAACATTGTAAGGTGTAATCCCATTGAAAACTTCAAGCTAGGATGCCAGATCTCAAGGCCATTGTCAGAATATCACGTGCACTTTTTCAACCTTCCAGATTCTGTCTTTCACTATGTGTTATAGTTGGGAAGAACACAATCCCCCAGAGATTCTTCTTGAAGTCCCCAGAGATTTTTCTCAAAGCCTCGAGTGAACGTCAACCTAGACCTGATGAATATTGAATGGAAAGTGATGGTTATTCGCATATCTACGAGAATATTAGAGTATATCAGAAAGTTGAATATAATAAGAAATAAATAAGCTTGTAGTCAATTAGCCATGAGAATCATATTGAAGCAACTATTATCACAACCAGTCTAGTAAAACGGTTGAAAAAGAAGATTCAGGAAGCAGATGATAATAATATATGAAACATAGTTTTGAAGGAGATGAATATTCCATTCCGATGTTCATAAACATTGGAATGTTTATGAACTCTGTTCATATCAGGAGGAGGAGAATAATTATTTATTTACAATATCTCTTGAAAAAACCTTCCGAAGAAATTAGCGAAACAACTCCGAATTCCGAGGGAAACAACCTTTGACTTCTATAAGCTACTAAAGCTGCTTTCACAAAATGGTTCTATAGTGAGAAAAATTGTCGCATTATTACTTCATCAATTATTACTCTCAATTATAACATATCCATTTGAACCCCCATCTTTTCAAGTCATGTAGTGTTTCTAACTTCTCAATTGGCAACCTGGTTCACACATGACAAACGCTTGTTCCCCAAATCTCCACCAGATGGGGTTCCTTGTTTTCGAGAGTGTTTCACAAATGTACGTGACATTTCCGATTCTCAATCGAACTATTTACTTATTCATCAATTCATCCTTGGATAAGGTTGAGTCGCTCACAATGCTAAGCTGCTCTCTTTATTCATGCGGCAGACAACTGCTAACCTGAAAGTCAAAGTTGGAATGGGTTCAGTAAACTACGGCAGAAAGTTATGTACACAGTGAATAAATGAATAAAACGCAATAATTCCAGTAAGGGTAGTCGGGCCGTGGGCTGAGACCTGGGACTGGACTTCTTGTGCGTGCTAAATTTCGTAATGCTAATATGTGTGGCTTGCTAGCTGAGGTTTGGTTTGTATCGAGTCTCGTGTCGCTGACACGCTGCAACGTGTCTCCACGTCACACATCGACAATCGACATATTTCGCACTTGTTACACAATCGATACAATAGGCGAACATCGACCATTGGAACATCGATTAACGGCGCTGTCACATTTCAACAAACTACCACGCCACACACAAAAAACACACTCTTCTTTTCGATGCATTTTACAGTGCTGTACTGGGAATTAAATTCAATTTTGATGATACGTTGGAGTTGAAAAAGTACTTTTGTTGATCAACAATGAATTGCATTGAATTGGAGGGAAGCACATGCGAGACATTTTAGGACTTTTTTATAGAATCTGGTTTTCACGTATTAGGGAAGTATAGAAAAGTAGGCCTACGACAATCAATGTTTTGAGCAATACCATGAACAAAGACATTAAGAATATAATATTCTTCTTTGACAATACAGTTGATTCTTTATACAGGATTTTCTTCAGAAACCGAAAATAGGCTACATAATTTATTGGGCTAAACTTCTATTCTATTCTGAAATTTATACTCTTCATTTTAACTTAATTGTATCTTCATCAAGAATTGGATACGTATTTTCTTCCCATCAGAAAATTAAATGAGAACAAAGCCCAGATTTGAAAGTTTATAATAATTATTGTAGTCATCCAGACTTGGAGGAATTAACAAGCATTATGTGGAAGCTTCGTAAAAAAGGGATATTTAACTCATTCAGTTCCTGAACAGGGTCAATATGAAGTTGAAGAAACTCAATTTCCACATTATTAGCCTAATTATTGAGAATTGAGATAATTATTGATTGAAATAATCTTTAATGTTATACATTTTAATAATCCAAAATTCAGATGGGTGGATGATAATTATTTCAATTTCTAGAAATATAATGTATAATATTTCTAGGAACATTATAATATGTTTTAGCCTATTTTATTGAAGCTTCTCTTATCTCTCATTATATAGACGAGTAGCTGCCAAACACTAGCGCTCAAGTGAGAGACAGAGGAACAACTTGTCGGGATTGAAGATGGGTTAACATTGAATCAAATGTAAAAATGTCTGTTTTCAAACCCATCGTATTTGATAAATATTCAGCCAAAATATTCCAGTAACTTATAAAATCAAAGCTAGGATGTTTAAGAACACTTCAGTTGCCTTTTTAAGAGAGAAAAAACAAAGATAATTTTAATTTGACCCTCTTTCCAAAAGCATTCCTTTCCAAAAAAGAGTAAGATAGGTACTGATATAAAATATAATATTGAACGTGAATAGATGAAATATAGAAAATATAAGATGTAAATATAATATTGTGATTGAATTAAATATTATTTGTGTAAAATAGTTGATGTCTCTGGAATAATAATGTCTTTTTTACTCCTGACATTGATTGTTGCACATATAATATTAAACGTAAATAGATGAAGTATTGAAAATATAAGATATAAATATAATGTTCTAATTGAATTAAATATTATTTGTGAGAAATAATTTATGTCTCTGGAATAATAATGTTTATTATACAAACCATACTGATGGTTACACATAGCGGGAAGTTCAAACTTCAAAAACCTAACCTAGCAAGAAGAGTCTAGCAACAAGATGACGAAAATTCTGATAAAAGTACTTCAATCCAACTGATACATTCATTAAAACACCTTGAAACCACTAAATAATAGATAGCAATAACGTATTGATGATACATTAATGATTTAATTGAATTCTATCCTAAAATCGTGTTTTGTTCCTATCTCACAATGTTAAAATCCCGACAAGTTGTTCACTCTCTCTCACCTAGAGCGCGCTGATCAGGTCTAGGAGCTACTCCTCTATTCCATTACAAAAAAGTTATGATCCTTTAGAATCTCAAAAAAATTTCTTGTAAAATAATAAATAAGCTTCAACAATAAAATTATTATATTTTGCAATTTGAATACAAACTCTATTCTCATGGAGCGAAATTCGAAAACTGATCAAGAAGATGATTGCACTGATTGCTATTTGCATTCAGGTCACGGCTTTTGTTGAACTAATGAGAAATATCAGTTAAATAAATAGCAGCCACTCTTGCAGAAGGCAGCAGAATTGATGTGGGTGTATTACTGAGAAACATGATTCTGAAACTCGTTCATAAATATTCGATGGTCTTATTTGATAGGATTATAGTATTCAAATAATTGTTATCTTTGACAGCTGTAGCTTTAATTCAGTTGTGAAAGAGTGTATAAGGACAATGGCTGACAGAGCTTTCAATAGATAGACATACCAATCTATGTAGACTAATCCAGGTATATTTACTTTTTGAAATATGAAAATATGTGAACACCATTCCTCTTAAAACTGTACCTAATTTGCTGATTTTTGTCCGATTAAATAAATAGCAATAGATAGCAATATATGTATTCATCAATATATAACAAAAAATCCAAATAACTCCTCCAGACGGCAATTTTCTCCATAGAGAAAATTAGCCGACAATGATGTATATTAGTCACAATTGTGATCTAAAACATTAAATGAAGGCGGTTATTTTAACTGTTTTTAGTAATCTATGTAACCATGAACCGTGGAAATATTGTATTATACGGTGTTTAATTTCACTTTTCTCTTATAGGAGAATATCTCTAAACTTTACAGTGGCGACGAATACATAACGAATCACACCGGAAAAATTAAATACTCGACCGATTTCCTCTTTGCTGAACGGAAGCATTAACATAAACTTTTTATAATATGCTTAAGATCAAGTAACAGTCATAGCACACCCCTCGAATCATTTTCTTCGAGTGATTTGCTACAAGTAAAGCACAGAGCCTGCTTGCATGTTGGCATTGGAACGGAAGCCGCAGTCTGACATTTGCCCACGGAAGTGATCAATCTGTCCCCGGAGGGTGGATGGAAAGAAGTGAGAAGCACACCGAATAGCGTAAGACATCCCTTGCAATAAATCCTCAACATGTAGTGAGGAAAAAAGCATGCCACTGCTTCAGCTAATCTCATTTCCGCATCCCTCTCTGTAAAGGATTGGATTTTATTTTCTCAAGTTCCGATCTTGTGGAGTGCCGCAGACGCTGCAGGTTATTCGTAAACTAAATAGTCAATTCTACTTCAGACTGATTGCTTTTATGTGTCTGAAATGAACCTCTTGAATTTTTGAATCTATTGAATCATTAAATAGTTTACAATAGGGTAGTGAAGTGTTCAAATGGCTCTATATATAAGCAGATCATAATACTGTAAAACCATTTTTTAGTAGTTCTTCTATTGAAATGTTAGTACAGTAGCTGAAAATGAGCTAATCTTCAGTAGAGTTGACAATCACTTTGTGGTTTTCTTCCGTATTGAATTATTTATGAATAAAATTTAACCAGTCTTGGTTGCTGTGGTACGTGTACTAGAATCTAAATATTCATGTAACATTGCCGTCCTATATTGATAGTTAAGGTACTGAACAATGAGCTTCTTTTATAAGAGTGGTCTGAAATCAATCATCTATCGGTTTTGCATTTTTGAGCTGAAATGGGTCGGTTATATCATGATCCACCAGCTGATCAGATCTCGTGCTACAGGATAGCCATACAGAGCTCAGGCACATGTTCATAACGAACACGATTTGCCGAGTCCAAGTCCGATGAATTTGTAATGGACCTTTGGAAAGTCAAATCCAAATGAGCAATGGGAGAGTGTGTGGCTGTCTCTCCTCCATCAATAACTGAATGCTCTCACTTTACTAAACGTAATGATAAAGTTGTTTTCACAATGAGAATTACTCCACTGAAAGGATTTATAAGAGGATGAATTTAATTATTGAGACTTGATAGGAAACATTTTAGACTAATTATTGTGAACTCATTGAGAATCATATAATAATAAATAGAACCATTGTAAAAAATTCGAATGAAAGTTTTGTTCTATACCGTAGGTAGACTAACCAGCAAATAATATAAATAAATACTCGTATAATGTCTGATGACCTGAGAAGTGAACTTCTACATACACAATGATTTGTACGATTATTTCAAGTACAGTAATTCAAAATACTAAACTGTTCGTCGTTACATCGTATCCTTTTTAGGTCTTTTCATGGTCGTATATAGCATCAAAATAATGTTCAATCCGAGTAAAATACTTGAACAATTGATCTATACATGTGGATATGTGGAGTAGTCAATGCTATCAGGAAGATAAGTGTCACATAAATAATATTAATGGCTCCCAGCAACAATGGAATGGTGTAGAATGTATTATTTTCTGAATCAAACCATGATTAATCGAATGATCTATGAGCTATGTCCAGATATTCGCTTGCATTCTGAATGGATATGTTGATTCATAAGATGATCTACTGCCGGCTAGTGGTGTTCCATTCAACAGGGGGTCCTCCCAAAAATCACCTGAACATGACTATAAATCTTCGGAAAAAAGTAAGGTACTGTGCACAAATTTAATATACTACAGCCAGTATTAACATCCAAATAAATTTGAATGCCTCTGTTTATGTATACGATACTGGCTAGGTCTAACACGGCCCATTGCATTGTTGGAATTTATGATTTTGTCGCCTCATAGACTATTAGACTAAGAAATTATAATGTTTCACTTATTCAATGAATGACTTATGCGCATATTTTCAAATACTGTGTGCTTATCAACTGAGTTCCAATCATTTACGTATGTTTCGAGGTAATTCTTGATCACTAACAACGAATACTAAGAATGAAAATTAATAAGTTCACCAAATAATACACAATGTTTAACTTTAAACATTGGTGCTTGCGTAATGTATTGTAGTTCTGAATTGTTAATAGCCTATGCTATTTGGATACATATAAGTATTCTGTAACTTATTTTATTCCAAAAAATTCCTTTGGCTAACCTCATAATCTTTAAAAAACTTTTCTCGGTTTTTGCCAAGTATCTACCGTTTAACACCAAATTGAGATCATTTTCGATTACCAGTAACGAAGTTATAATATTTATCAAAAAAGTGGTATAAAATATGTATTATAGTCCTAATTAGATTAGCAATTTTCCATTGAGAATTCTCACAGCACATCTACTGAAAAAGTACTCTTGTGACAAGAAATTCTATGTCGAAGATTCCATTGACGGTAAGACAGATTATTCATTCCATGAATTTTCAAAAAATAATAAAATTCCATTGTAAGATCAAATTTACATGGAATTCATATCCCATTCTCAA
The DNA here is from genome assembly GCA_017141395.1 of Laodelphax striatellus. Lineage (NCBI taxonomy): Eukaryota > Metazoa > Arthropoda > Insecta > Hemiptera > Delphacidae > Laodelphax > Laodelphax striatellus. The sequence goes on from CM029531.1 coordinate 44,479,006, forward strand.
GGAAATGACAAATTTCTCGTCCAAAATGTTTAGTTTTCTGATGATAGAGATTTCCTAATTGTGACAATTTCATATTTTCAAGTGACATGAAAAAATACGAATCTCACATTTTAAAGAGTAAACACCATTCAAGTTTCGATTCCTATTTCGAGAATTCGATAGACCAGGAAAATCTGAATTAACTTATTCAATTTACATGGTATCTGAATTTAGATCATTCATATCAAGCAAACTATTTAGCAGGTGTCCACCTACCTGTTACCTTAAGGCCGCTGACAAGTGGTTTCAATAAGACAACAGAAGAAGCCGCGAGCACAGCTCTCTTGACAGGCTATCATTAAATGGGTGAGCTACCGGCAAGCAATGCCTCACTTTCGCATGCCTACTAGTAATTGATAAACACAATCAAACAACCAAATCAACAACACTATAATCGCTGGCTCCTGACTCCTACTCTTACCTTGTTTCTAATGAAATTGGATAACCGTGAACGTGGGCTTTTTCGATGATTTGTAAATAAACCATGTAATGGAATTAAGATATTCAAATTGAATTTATTTTGTTGGAAGACTCTCTATCGCGAATCGAGGTTGATGAAATTATGTAATATGTCGTACAGGCTTCCTTGACAAATATTTGAAACAAATTGAGTTTTGAATTTGAAAATGGAGGCTGGAAGTGATTTTTTTCTCATCTATTGAAGTTCAGGTTTTCAAAGTAATCTACAACTGTCTACAACTCACTGCATCTAAAATCTCAATATTTGAAAGGAAACACTTTAAGCTCTCTGGATCTTTGAGTTTTTTTGCGTTTTATTGTTCGCATCTGAGCAGAGTTAATGCAACTCAAGTTCAAATATTCTAAAAAATACTCTTATTTTTGTTTTGAGATGAACATTAGTCATGGTAGAGAATTATGTTTTTCATTTTTGAGGGTTTTGATTATGAATCGAGCAAAGCACTTAATATGTTTTGTAAGTCTTCGTGGATGAACAAGATATATAATATTATATAGGAATATAAGAGAAAACTTTATTTTTCTAATTATCCATTTAATCTCATGGGAACGAATTTTTCTTACACTTGGCAATAATAAGTGTTTTTTTATGGATGACCTTCTGACACAACGTTAAATTGTTCTGATTGATTGATTCAAGATTTAAAAATCCATTACCAACTGCAAAAGAACTGGTAAAACATCCAGCATTAATACAGTAGGCTATCAACATGTATGGCAGGTGGTAATGCGTTTAAGTTTTATACGAGCGTCTCGGTCTCAATTTGTAGCGACCTTGACAGCTAGATTTCATTTTTAGAGATACTTCACCACTTGGAAGGCCTCCGGAGAACAAAATTCAACGCTTCGAAGCATGCATCAAACACGAAAAACAGGTTGATTCTATTAGAGACTCCTCCCGTATTCTACAACCTGACAATTCTGTAAACCCTGCGCTTGATAATATGTTATTATCTGCAAATAATATAGTCGGGCATCATTGATAATCGTTAAAGATGGTCAAACAACGCGTCGATAATCAGTGTGTTTTCATGGAAAATCGCTTAGCGGCGATGAGTGATGGGTTGTGGCGAAAATTACTTTGAAATAATTCCGCAAACGTGCCGTGAGGTGAGATAAGCGTTTTGTTTATGTTTATGACGTTCTGTTTCACTCGGACGCGCTGATGGCTCGGCATCGCACTGTCTTCTTCTTCTATAATATGCTCTCGGTTGTTGGTCGTGGCCCATATTATAATGCATAATGTAGTGCCGTTTCACCAGTCGACCTAGCCTAGAGCTGGGTTTTGTGGGCTACGGCGAGCCGTCGTAGAGGTGAAAAATATTGCCGATTACTTCTAATGGACTGCATTAGCTAATTTAACGCGTTATCGAAATATTTTTATAAAGAGAAACTTTTACACTCCACGCCTGGGTTTGAGGGGTCGAAATATAATAGTAATTTCATTTCCCCTCCTTTTTTAGCAAGAGGTATAACAAGACGATGGTATCCTAGTCTGCTGGTCCCCACGCGCTATGTAATTTATAATTAAGCAGGCCGACGGGCCGCAGGCTGGTCACGATACGAGTGCCGTCCGAGACCTGTCTTGCTCCCCCACCCCCGCCCGTCACTCGATGAGCGATCAGCTGATGAGCGTATTGACACGATCCAGTTTCATGACTGGAAACGAGCATCTTTTTCAACGAGTATAGTATGTTAATCGAACAGCAACCGGTGAACTATGAACGGCAACAACAACAACGGACACGTCAAATTCGAGACGAAAGCTGAAAGTTCAAGCACCACCGGTGGCACGCTCGCCACTCGCCACTCGCCACAAGTAGCACAACACCATCCACGAAACATATTGTACACGTTTTAAACAAGAACCAAATCAGCTCAAAATCACATGCCCTCTTGCTATACTTTCTAGTAGATAGCTGCTAATATGGTGAAGACCAATGAACGGCAAGGTGTTGAGGAAAGAGCCTCAAACAATGATGGTTGTGTTCAGAGATAATTCATTCATATTTGGTTAGTTTATGGTTGTGTAGTAGAGACATGGAACTTATTGAAGGCAATAGAGTAATTTCAAGTCTGAACAGATTTTATCTGTTGTGATGATCTTCATTCGTAGGAAATACACACGGAAAATTTAAATTCATTGAAGATCAATGCATCTCAGGGTACAATACCGCGTTTTCTCAGCCGATTTCAAGTTTAAATTTGATAAATCTTCATAATAATTTTGCAATAATTAATCAATAAGGATAAAGAGAGAAATAAATAGTACAAATAATAGTTTGGATCAATGTTATTCAAATTATACTTTGAGATATTATGAAAAAGCATAATAAAATGCTTAGTACGTTACAATTGGATGATAACCTCTTTCTACCTGTTTCACCACGAACAAAATTGTTCAATAGCAAATGTCTCTATCAGATGAGTATATTGTTGCTAACACTTTCATTCTTGGAGTACAGTCAGTGTACAGACTACTTATTGAAGATCATAGTGATATTCGTGAGCTTGTTTAGTAATAATCCTGGCCGAGGTACAAGCCTCCAGAAACCTAGCAACGTAATACCAACAGAGATCCCCAACTATGTAACAGCGTGCCATTATTAGACGCAGTTCTTGGATACAAGTCCGATATAGGATGGAAAAAAGGGAATGGCATCATTGCTGTTTAGCAAGTAGTGAACGCAGAGCCCTTGTCAGTTGAGTACATCGAAACCCACACCCACAGACAATTGGCTTCAATGATCCCGAGCATTACATTGGCAATAGCAGCTTACAAAGTAACATGCATTCAGCAATACTTCTTCGTCTGTCAAAAGTGTGAATTATCGACATCAACCATTTAAAAGCGTGTCATAACATTACAATGACTATCGAGGTGAAAGTAGCTGAAATACGTTTCTGATTAATAAAAAAATGCACCACCACACGCGGAACTCACGACGCAGATTGCCAGCTCTTTACTTACTGATAGCGAAACAATGTGCAATACGGCACTGTCTGCTGCAGCGCTACATAAACGTCCTAATTAGCTGCAACATTTCATATTGACTCTAATTTATTACACCATTCTCATTACCATATCCCACACGAAATCACTTGCAATTGATCAGTAACTAACTCAATAAAATAATAAATGTCTTGCAATTGATACTTTTTGAAGTCCCTTGATCCCCTCTTGAAGCAATGATCATTACACGAGATTCAGATGCCCAAATCATCTTGATCTCCTAGTCATTCTGGGAAATTTCATGCCAATAATTTCTAACACATATCTTGTGTAAGCAAACAAACATAAATTCAAATTCAAAATTCAATTCAATTCAATTTAAATATTGAACACTTTTCATTTTTTTATTAGATCATCGATTACCTTGCTCCTTTCTCGGCTAGTTCATTCAAAATTGTTTCACACATTCATTGGAAATCAGCAAAAACGTATTAAACCATTTTAATAGTATTTAATTACGGTTGGAAATCAGCAAAAACGTATTAAACCATTTTAATAGTATTTAATTGCGGTTGAGCTTTTAAAATCATCAAGCTGATCTGTCAGTAGTAGATAAAGTCGATGAAAATAGTTCAATACGTAAATGTAAATTCAAATTCAAATTTATTTCCTTTTTGTTACAATACAAAATAAAATAAAATGAAAGCTTACGTACTAACATATTCAACAAAAATTAATTACCTTACTGTTACATTAACCTTTCTGTTAACCTAATGAATCGATTCAATTTTGTATAGCATATAGAGCGTTCATGGTTTTTGATGTACGTGGATAAACAATCCAAAACCTTCAAGTAATTTCTAACCGAACACAGTAATTTATTCAATGACAAGGAAATTCAATTGATCACAGACATTGGAGCTCAAGTTTCCTGACACTTGAGCAAACATGTCTGGAACGACGCTATGAGGCCAAATACATCCATCCATCAAGATGGCACGCGACACCTCTTCTTCGGCTGGAAATAGTCGATGTTTTCGGTTTGACGTGAACCGTCAAGCAATAAATCTTGTTGCCCGGTCTGGGTGATGGGGGTCACGTGACCTTGTGTCCGCCGGGGGCGCAGGCCTGCGGGTCGGACGCACACACGCGCATTGCGAAGAGGAGGAAGAGGAACGTGAGGTGGTGGAGGAGGAGTAGGAGGATGAGGAGTAGGAGAGAAGGAGGAGGAGGAAGAGGGGGAGGAGGAGGAGTAGGAGGAGGAGGAGTAGTAGGGGCAGGTGGAGACGCGTGCCTCCGGTGGCCCCCGATTAAGTTCAGCCCTAATTAAAACTTGTGACTCCTTCCAACTTCCGCCCACTCACATATGTGGTCACGTGACATATGCCTCCCGTGTCCGGAAGTACGGGTGCATCTATTGCTTTTAAATGTTGAGCCATCCATGATGGCTCTCAAATATGTGCCCACCATAAAACACACATCCCTAACCTGACCTGTGCTTAATCGAATGACTATCACTAATAGCCCTTACTAATTCGTCCATCTATCTCTAGCGAAATTATGAAGAGCAGCAGGTCAGCAGTCGCCTCAAACAGACGGCACGGCACGTCAGACGAATCTATTTAACTTTGAGCGGGCGTAGCGAATTCTATTTAATTGATACCGATCTCCACAAATTCGATTTCAGTTACAGACGATTTTTCAACTAGCACCCGTATTCCAGTCGTGTCAGACGTATGACATATGTCGGGTGCAATGTGATCCAGTCATTAGAAAAAATGCTTATCACTTCGCAATAGATAAAAAAGTTAGCTTGATTACGCTATAAAAAATAGTATTATATTCTCTCTATAACTTAATGAATCATTCTCCTTTTGATGTTAAAATCAACTAACTACTAAAAGAGTACCGTAGTATATTTTCTAAATAGAATAGTAAAAATGTTTCATCTATACCTATTCCTATCTTCCTTGCTCTTAATACTTCAATCTAACCTATCATTTCAGGTTACAGCTGAGAAGTACAGTGGTTGAAATTAAGGGATATCCTATCCATTTTGACATTGCTTGTAGTAATCAATAAATATAGATCTCAATCCTTCAGAACTCATTTTTATCAAATTTATCGTATTCGTCCTTCCCATGTGTGAATGAATGAATTGAAGTTGCTCCTAGTGATCTTATCCTTTTCATTAATCATTACCTATAATTAGCTATGATTCAAATCAACCACTTTTCCTATTACTATTCAAAGAGGAAAGTTCAGTTTAGAATGCATCAATCGTTTGATTCCAAATCCGTACAAATTTATACATAATCTAATACTACTCCTTAATAAATACTACTCTAATACTACTCCACTCCTTTAATAAATAATAGAAAATGGGAGCAAATATTTCACAGACGAGGAATTAACATTAAATTGTTATATTTATTAAACTCAGTATATATAGTCCAACATTCGAATGTGAGAAGATGATCATGGAGATAAATGTAAAAGCAGCATAACGGGGTTGTTTATTGCACTTTTCGAACTGCCCCAAAACTCTACATCAGCTGACAACTCCTGGTGACGAGTTTATTTTGAGACGTACGCCAGCCACGGCGGGGCGGACAGCTGTGTTTTGTTGTCTGCGGATGCAGCCGCCGCCGTACCCCCCCTCAACACCCCTACTCTTTCCTCCACAGGATGTCTCAGTCTCGGACTCCCCACCCCTCACCGCCCCAAAGCACTAGACTCAGTGGCTGCACCTTTCAGTCTGCCCTCCATATATATCGATCCCCCTCGAATCTCAGATTTGCTCCCTCAGTGGAGACATTGAGCACGTACGCTGGTATTTGTATTTTTAAAGTATTATTAGAAATCCACCCAGAGGGAAAAGTCCAGCTGCTTCAATACAAGGTGCGCTGTATTTTTGACTGACGTCAAACAGGTTGAGAAAGCACAGATAATAAAATATTGAGATCCTAAAGTTATCAAGACTAAGTTGAAACCTGATTCTGGTGATCATTGATAATCTTCCGAGTATTTGGTTAAATTTATTCTTGCTACAATTTCTCTCTTATTGCTCTTCGTAATTTATAGATATTTCTATTATTACGATTCATTGGTATTGGGAACTTGATAAATTATGAGACATCCATTTATTTTCGTAAAAAGTGGTTACATGATCAGTCATTTACTGATAACGACGTACAGTAATTCAATTTTAAGCAAGAGAGTTGAAAATACTGAGACTGTATAATAACAGTATTTTTCGATATCATTCCCCATAATATGAGTCTTAAATACTTATTTGCTTATGTTTGCTTGTAATCCCATACCAAAATCAAAAATTCAGCAAAAGAATGGCGGAGGCGTGAAAAAATATCTTCCATTATGTACCTTTTCACACTTATGACAACACTATTATTATACAGTAGTTGACACTATTTTTTAGTCTGTGTATAGTTGAAAAGACATCACAAGATAGCACGCCCTATAATTTTCCAAACTGTTAAGTTGAATAATATTGATTATATTGACATTCTATTGAAAATATATTGATATAAAAATGATTGAGAATATGGATTAAGATGTTTAATTTTATTATTGTCTGTTCCATACAGTATTGGATAGAATATTCTCATAAGAATATTATCAGGGACAGGGACAGTGAAATACTGTGTCTTCTCTATCTCATATTTCACTTATTTTGAACTTGACATGAACTATGACTGAACAGTTCATATAACTTACAAATCTTATAATACAGTCTCGATTCCGTTTCAAAACAACCATGATCGTTTCAATATTCATGAACAATAAGCTTGCTGGTTCTTAGAAAATCTAAGAACCTATCTAGAAATCTAAGAATCTATCATAGAATCCCTTCTTATAAAGCCAATAAGAGTTTGGAGATGGAGATTTACCTAAAGTAACGAAATAGTTAATCGTACATTCAGCAGGAAATGAACAACAATATGCACACAAAAACAGTAATAAATAATGGTGTTTTAAGTCATTAACCTTTAGTTATTGTGAAGTAATGTACCGAAGGTATGCCGAATATTCATGATTTTGCACCTACGTTAGGTAACAGTAAAAAATTTCTCTTGTTTTTGAATTACATGTTTTTTCAGGTAAGCTAAAAAGTCAAGCCGGGTGAAGATGACAAACTCCTAAGAGCAGGTTGACATTTCGTGGGGGCGTAAGGGTCACAACTGAGCGGAAAGGTGCTTCGGCATTCTTCGATCTGCAGACTCTGACTACGACTTTCACGGAAGGATTACGGATACGCGCTATGAGGAAGAAAGAGAAAGGTGGTGAATAATAAGGGTTAGGTGGAGTGAGAACATCAATACCCGTGTTATTAACGCCAGATATCTTGTTCAAACTCCCCGATCCCACTCCAAATTCAATTTTACACAAATATTTCTCTCACAATAAACAAAAACAGCAATAGTCATTCGAAGAAACATCCTGTTGTTTTCTGAAACAGTAAACACAGGATTAGAGAAATCATTATCATTTGTTTGAAATCTGATACGATTATTTCGTCAACACTGTTTTTGAAGGTTATCCTACCAGCATGTGGTGAAACTGCGAAGCTCCCATCCACACCTCATGTTTAGGATCGATTAAACCCACTCTTTTTCACAAACTTTCATCAATCCAAAATATCTTGGTTTTCTTTATACGATCATAGAAATTTAGAATAAAGACTCTAGAACCTCTAGAGACTTCATAAAACATACAATTGGATGGTCTCCAGATAAAAGGGAATAAGTCAAAAATACACTTATTACCTTTTACCCTCACAAAGTTATCTACTTAATACTTATTACAATATCCACATGGGTAATTACAGCTCTTATATAGGAGTATGGACTTATTCCCTTTCACCCGGAGACCGTCCAATTTATACTATCATGCATAAGACATGCATTGTACTTGATAGCTTCAATTGTAATTACCTTGGGATGTATATTTTTTGTTTGATGATTGCTCGGAGTCATTGGATTTGAGAATAATTGAATAAAAAATGGATGTGGTTATGATTTTTAATGATTTTAAAATGTTAATTTGAGTCTACTGCATCATCAGTTGTTATGAATTGGGAGTACATTTACGATTTCAATTTTTAGACGAAAATATTTATTCTGAGTGTGAGTAAGGAACAGTATGTAAGTGGAGGTATTTACTAGTAACTAGTAACACTTAACACTTCAATAATGTGGAGAGTGTAAATTGAATGGGAAGTACAGTATCAACCAATACACTTCGATATTTTACTAATTGGATTCACTGAACGATATGCTCCAGAGTGAAAATGAGAATGTTGTTTTTGTCCAATTTGAGAGCCTCAACTCGTATTGATCAGATGTGGCTGCTTGAAACGTAACACCACAATACACGAGAACAGTGAGCTGTTCCATTTTTCATGATACAATATCTGAACTGAAAGCGACTAGTGTTGATTTGTTTGTTGACCAGCTGTGAATTGAGAGGAAAGACGACGTATATTTTTGTCTGATATGGTGTTGAGATAAACAGAGATAAGATAGAAGCTGTTGGGATACAGTGAATAGGCTGTGAGTAAGGTGTCTCCTGGTTTCGATTTAATGCACAACCAAGCCCCATACTCGAGAGAACAGGTTGTATGGTTTGATACATGACACTTCCTAGGCTTTAGACTAGAACAAATAATATATAAAATGTCATGCAGAGATAATCTCGAGATAGCAGCCAGTACCGAGGGGACTGGCACTGGATTCGATTCCCAGCTAGGGACTTCCCATTGTTCACAGGCTGGGAACATTCGGAATGACACCTTATTAGAGTGCCCAGTACAGTTATACGCAGCCAATGTCTAATCCCACCATCTAACTCAGCTCACACATGGTTTAGAATAGCATTGAGACTTTCGTCGTAACTTCAGTATGGGCATTGTTGGATTTCCCGAGCAGATAAATTATGGAGAAGCCGTGGATTGGAGACAATATGAGGCACTTAATGTTCACTCACTTCAAAATAACTTACTCTATGATTCCGACTATACAGTTTGAATGCACTATACGTACGGTACTGGCTCTACGCGACGTGATTATAAAAATTCCATTTCTCGCTTTCACCATTGAATTAGGTGTTTGATCGTCGTAATGCACATAATACGGTAATAAGAATCATTCGATGATAATAATTATTCCAGATGAATATTATACTACCCTATCACTCATGTGATCTCTATGCAATCCAAGGATGCAATCAAGAAGCACAGTGAAAGATGGTGAAATACGCATAGTGGAGTAATGGAAAAATGTGAGAACGTAAGCTCTTACGTATTTCTGACGTTGTTCCATTGCAAGGATTTCGTTTTAATTCCAAGAAAGATATTTCTGTTCGATATCTCTCTACAAGAGAGGTAGGGAGATATCCTCCTTGAGGAGTTATCTGTAAAGAATATTTCATTGATGCCTGTATGCTCTGTTTTGTAGTTGGAATCACATCTTCAAAGCCGCAACAAATTCAAATTACTCCCATTTCAAGGAAATATCAGTCTCAGCCACCCTTTGAACATCCCCAAGTTAGTTATTATCCAGCTATTTTTGACCGCAACCATAACCACGTTCCAACCAACCACTCCTTCCTAATTTAAAAGCTCAACTCCAAGATAATCGTAAAAACAATAAATCTAGGAGAGGGCTCCCTCCCTCATGCACTTGAGCAGGTGTTGTCGTTTCAGGAACGACGACAGTCCAGCATCTTGGTTCGGGTGTCAGATCAAACTGCTGAAAATCTACGTCTGTTTGTGCTTTACACGCACACAGCCTACTCATTGCTTTAGTTACGTGCATGCGGATTTAAATAATGAATGAGCGGCTCTAGCTGTTTATCCAAACCCGGCTACATAAATTACATTCATTGATTGTATAATATGATAGTAAATAGCACCGGGTTCGGCAATAGAACGACTAATAAATTTAATAGATGTTTTATATTGTACAGTAGTAAATTCTGAACCTATATGTATCAATTTGTACGGCCAGTTGTTTGTATAATGCTCCCTCGCTCACTCTGTTATGCCCAACAGCTCTTGTTTTTGTTCACTACTCTCAGCTTCCAACATACTGCAGTACCTATTTGAATAAAATTTCCATACGCATTGGAATATTCTACGATCTGCTATTCTCTAAAGATGATTCAGTGGTCTTTAAAACACAACAAAGCTTTTGAAGTTCATGAATGAATACTAAAATCGGAACAAATAAGAGTTGAAACTTTTGAACTCTTCTAGCCAACTCATTTCAGGATAACTTGCGGTGAAATTAGCACTCGAAAATTTCGGTGCTCGGAAGTGGTGCTGCACCGATTCCTTGGATCGCGAGGAAAAAATCACGAGCCAGATAGCCTTCTACCAATTTAACAGTACAGTAATTCCTGTTAAATACAAGTTTCAATTCAGTTTAATGAAGATGTTTAATAATAATGTGTGGATGATTGTGATCGTACACTCGATATTCTTTGAATAAAATAAGTGATGAAGAAATCCTTCAATTGGAAAATAGTAGATGATAACTTCTCACCAGAAAAAACAAATTCAACGGAGAAGTTTTTTCCATTAGGATAATCGAGTGTGATTATAATTTAATGTAAAATGAGCGTAGATGTTATTCTTGATTAATATACAAATAGTTGGATATCATATTTAAAAATTGAAAAAAATACTTGCAGGAAAAGAAATGATAGTTCACAGAAAAGGTTAACAGACTTTCAATGTTATTCAGGATAATATAGACGTGATGGTGGTTGATTTTCTCAGGAAAACTAATGGCTGGAGAACCGCAGAAGATTTTTCTCGATGTTATTCGCGTGAGACGATTTCCTATCACATAAGAGTAGCCACAATAAAGCTATACATTAGAATTCAGAGAATTTATTGGCTATGATCAACGAACAATTTTTTATTCAAATTTGACCCTTTACACAGAATTTTAAGAATACTCGGATCTTCAGAATATGTAGAGTTGTAAGGCTGATGTACAGTGATCATCAATATGTAGCAAGTGGAAAGTGAATATGTTTTTAAGTATGCATGATATGAAAAGGAAAACGTGTGGATTTATAAAAAATACAACATGCGCAACGATTTTAACATGCGAAGACAAAAGACTTTCTTGCGATGAACTATTGGTTGGAAACTGTATTTGAAACAGTAAAATGGGTGAAGTGTATCGCACTTGTGAGTGGGAAAGGAAACTTGTTGGAGATGAGTTATTGGTTTTGAAACAGTATCAGTCAGAGATCCATGACGGAGCAGTTCATAGGACATTGGGAGGCAGTGAGGAAATGGGCACGGTCCTAAGTAATACACATCCAACATAGACCTTCTCAGATTAGCATTTGATAAATGGATGCTGGATGAATGAATGAATGGATGAGTAAACGTATGTTGTGCATATGTGTTTGTGTGTTGGTGAGAGTGTTGAGCTGGAGCTCCAGCCGGCTTCTTCGCAGATGGCATAAGAACAAACATTGAATGGGTTCGAGCAGCATCCTCTTCTTTGAACTCTTGTGCCTCCCTCATTGCTCTCCTCTCTTCTACACCCACATCCTCTGCTCTCTATACTTCTACTTGTCTGTGCGCACACTTGTTTGTTGGATTTTAAGTAGTAGGCTCCAGTGTGCAGGTGAACGACAGGAAATCTCATCTTTTCCAGATGCTTTTTCCTCATCAATTTGGTCTTCCATCATAGTTGACACCACTCTCACAGTGAGCACTTTAGCTCGATCGTTGAACCAGTCCATCCAATTACTGGTTTCTTCGAATACCAATCGTTCATGAATGATTATGAATACTCATCCTCATTCAAAATAGAGTGGAAAATTATCGCGATTATAACTTGTCCACTCTTCCGGCCTGACAATGAATTACCTCATAACATTTTTTTACTATAATAAAAGTATATAATAATTCATTCAATATGATGCAGCCATATTTATATATTGTATGGTGAATGAGATCTTATACAGTTTGAATATGTCAAATAGCTGTAATGATATTTGATAATAATTCATTTCCAGTAAAGGGGCCTTTGCAAAGGGAACGAGTTCTACTCTGAATAATTATTTTTTTAAGCAACTCAGAAGATGACTGAGAATATGTTACCTTATTCAGTTATTCACTAAACTTGAAATCACTATTAGTGTAAGCTGAAGAAATGGCTTTTCTGGCGGAGAGACCCTTTCGGGTGTTCCACCTTGCCGAATTATCCAGTTTTCCCTAATGGAAAATATGGAAAACATTATAGATTAAGTCCAACACTGAATTTTCAACTTATAAGTCCCGAAAAATCTTCAAAATAAAATTTTTTCAATTCATAGATTAACAGCACTAATACGATACTCACGAAAGCACATTTCAAATTAAATATTGAATTATACAAAAAAATTTAAACTCAAACCAATCACTTAATTTTATAAGGTTATGAAAATTCACACGTTTGAAACTTTATGCTTTAAAACCTCAAAAACATCACCAGTTCCACAACCAGAGGTAGGTCGAATAAACTTTGAAGCAGGATTATTCTCACTCTTAATATTAACGATGAATATTGAAACCCATGAGGATTGAATGAAATATTGTGAATGGTTTTTTGACATGTGCATAGACACATTCCATCATCATATTTTATAAAAATGTTTCTTCAAACAGATCACTGTTAATAATCATCTGTTAATAATCATTTTTGAAAAATCATCTGTTAACGCACGCATGCTCGTGCAACTTTCAACTTATAGTCTTTATCTCATCATAATAAGATTACATGGGATCCTTTGTGGTCCTCCATGTTCGTGCAACTTTCAACTTCCACTTTCAACTTATAGTCATTTATTCAATTCAAAATAAATCCTATCACGTGTTCCATATAGCTATTGTATATTCCATACAGCCATTCATATATAGCTATATTCCATACAGCCATTCATATATAGCTATATTCCATACAGCCATTCTCTTTCCCTTTTATTTCGTCCTCAAAATGCAAAATTAAAAAAAAAAACTTACATATATAGGGTGCGGCACGGCATTTTACTTATTTGAATTACGCGCTACGCAGCGGCCATCGGTCGTAGGAGGTTGGGGCCATTTGCAATCAGATGGGTGGAGTTTAAAATTTTACTCAGTCTATGTTAGTTGTGGCCATGCAGTGGTCAAGAGGGGAGCGAGCGTTCGCAGTGTCTGTATACTTTTCCAACAGTCGTTTGATTATTGCAACCCAGCGTGCGTTTAGGAAACAGTTTAATGTCGCGCCCAAAGGACGTGTTCCTGGTCGAACATCAATCATTCAGTGGGTGGATATTTTTAAGAATACCAGTAGTGTTTGGCAACCAAATCCAGGTCCGTCAAGAACCACTAGAACACCAGAAAAATTAGAGAGAGTAAGGCAGGTGGTTTTGCAGATAGGGCGGTACAGAGACGATAGGGCAGTTACAGTCACTTCGGAACGGTAGGCTACACGCGGATGATTGAAGAGTTTTTTCACAAAATGTGTGGTTTCAGCAAGTTGGTGTCACTCCTCACACAGCAGGCGTCAATGGATCTCTTGCGCGAACACTTTCCACGACGGCTCATCTCTCAAAGGGGTGATCTCCAGTGGCCAGCAGGCTCGCCGGATTCAGCCCCCTGTGACTATTTTTTGTGGGGATATCTGAAATCCGTATTTTACGCCAATCGTCCAAGGACCCGAGCTGAGCTAAAGAACAACATTCGCGCTGCAATTGTCGACAATGGTCCAGATATGCTTGAAAAGGTAGAGCAAAACTTCCGATCTCGCCTTACAAAATGCATTGAACAACGTGGAGGTCACTTAAAAGACATTATATTCAAGAAATAAGCTTGTAAGTGAACCAAACAAAACTTTAAATGTAGCATTTTGTAAAAATAAAAAAATTAAGTTGTTATCTTTAATACTTTTTGACTTGTGGTTCTTTAAAATAAGTAAAATGCCGTGCCGCACCCTTTACATCGTCGCGCAGTCTCAAAATGAACATTCCTGCCAAATCTTTTTGAAATCTGTCAATGCGTTTAGCCGTAAATGCATTACACACAACCAAACACACCAAGAAACAAACAAAGAAACAAACAGACGAAAGCCGATCGACTTGAAACTAGACTTCACTTCGTAGATGACTGAGCTTCGCTCAGTCATCTCTCTTCGTTCGGTCAATTATCTATTCATCCTCCCTGAATGAAATAATAAAGAATTTGAGAATTTTAAATCCAGTTTTAATTACTTTCAACAGTAGAATCCGATCTTCCCCCCCCCCAAAAAAAAAACAATATTGTGCTTGCGACAATGTAAGACACATCATAAAGAGTCCTTTGAGAGCAAAGTAAAAAACCATTTTATTCATCCTACTTTTATGGGAAAATTTTTGTGAGGCTATAATATAATATTTTTTATAATGGAATATTTATGTCCTGATTCATCTTTCAACTCACTAGCTCTGGTATCATATAGAAATGAGCATGCCTTTCAATATTGGATCTGGATTAGTGGGAGGAAGGAACGCAGACTGAGAAAAAAGAAGATGAGAAATCGGATGTTTAGACCAGCTCCTCGCCTGTGAGAAGCTACCAACCATAGCTTTGCTTGATTCTATAGTAGCCCAGTAAAATAGTACATTCTACCTTGCATGAAATAGGGTAGTCGGTTTCTTTTTTTAATAATGTTTATGGTAGTCCTGGGATGCTAAATCCAAGTTTTAGACCTCGGCAAACTATGGGATCATCTCCAAAAATCGTTCAAAATGGCGGAATTTTGCACTTTTTTTACGTTTGGCCAATTTTCACCCTGAAGAATCTCTTTTTCATATAGGACATTGCGAATATTTTTTAAAGTATATTAAATTACCTTCAATTTGAGACCTAATTTATCATTGTAGGCCCAACCGTTTGCGAGATACAGCTCTTCAAAGTTCATCAAATTAACGAAAATTCACCCTTTTTTCAATTTTTCGCAATTTTGACCCTGAAGAATCACTTTTTTATATAGAACATTTAACACAGGGTTGAAAGTAAATTCAAATACCTACAATTTGATACCTAATTGGGTATTGTAGGCCCAACCGTTCACGAGATACAGCTCTTCAAAGTTCATAAAATTATCGTAATTTTTCACTTGTTTTTACATTTGGTCAATTTTGACCGTGAAGCATCACTTTTTCAAAAGTGACTTCAGCAAAGTTTTGAAAGATAATTTAAAAAGCTACAATTTGAGACCAAATTGATTATTGTAGACCCAATAGTTTGCGAGATGTAGACCTTCAAAGTTAATCAAATTGTAGAATTTTTCCACTTTTTCTACATTTCTTCAATTATGACCCTGAAGAATCAATTTTTCATATAACACATTCAACATAGTTTTGGAAGCTGATTCAATTACCTACAACTTGAGACCAAATTTGTTATTGTAGGCTCAACCGTTTGCGAAATACAGCTCTTCAAAGTTTATCAAATTATCGTAATTTTTCACTTGTTATTACATTTGGTCAATTTTGACCGTGAAGTATCACTTTTTCGAATAGGACATCCAACATAATTCTCAAAGTATATTAAATTACCTACAACTTGAGACTGAATTGGTCATTGTGGGCCTGATAGTTTGCGAGATATAGGCCTTCAAAGTTCTTAAAAGTTCAAGTCTGATTGAATACGCCATATTGAATCAAAGTTCATTTTTTTAAACGGGAAGGTGGTCATGTTATACATGATTTCGATACAGAATTTCAAGAGAAAATGAATG
Organism: Laodelphax striatellus; assembly: GCA_017141395.1. NCBI lineage: Eukaryota > Metazoa > Arthropoda > Insecta > Hemiptera > Delphacidae > Laodelphax > Laodelphax striatellus. The sequence goes on from CM029531.1 coordinate 44,495,263, forward strand.
GCGAAAACCGCACCACGATATGTGAAACCGTTTTTAAGATATTTCAATTATAAATCAGACATATTTACACCTAAATCAGTTAGGGGCGGTTCATGAGTTCTGGATTTACTAGTCTAGAGCTAACGTTAGCATGGGCTAAAGTTACGCCAGGGCTAAAAAATGGGTTCATGAGACAGAGTTCAACCACGGATTATCGTTAGCCCATCGTAACTTCAAGATGCCTTACGCCGAGGGGTTAGCCAATGACGAATGTTAGCTCGTTGGCTCAACTGCAGGGATTCACAGGGAATTTTTGTTGTAATGTTGGCATCAGCCGCTTAGAAGCATCTCGCGGCTGGGCATTATCAACAATACTCCTCCTCCGTTGTCGCAACTCTCATCACCATCAGTTGCATTTTGTGTTGTTTTTGTGCATTTCTAATCTATTAATAATAATTTTGTATAAATAGTATAGTATAGAGTGAATAGTGTAAAGCTGATATTATTTATTTTTCGATAATATTCTTATTTGTGTTGAAAAAATGTCAGAAGGTAAAAAAAGAATCAACTTTTGTATATATAGATAAACATAATGAATTGATATTCAATTGAATATTTATTTTGAATTATGGTGCCTCAACACGATTACTAATGAGGTCACCTAACCATTTTTTTCAAATTTTGTATTGTATTTATATGTTGTATTATATGTTTTTGGAAATTGTGTGTAAACAAATGAGAAAGAAAAAAATGAGAATGAATAATGAAATAAATTATTTAAATACAAATAAATATTGTTTTGTTATTGTAATTAATAATTATAGTCATATTTTATTGGGGTGAATCATTTTAATAAATGATTGTTTTCGTCGTTTGAAGATTTTTTTTGTTAGTGAGTTTTATACATGAAATTGTTCAGAATTCAAAGACAAACCCTAATATAACATTCTTTTTTGTTAAAATCAAAACAATAACGTGATAATGGGATAATCCCTGTCTTAAACCTACCCTCTAGCGGGTCTAAGTTATAGCTCAAAATGATCATTTTTGAGCCTAGAATTATCTCATTTACGCTGGAGCTAGAACTCATGAACCCACGATGTTTATCTTTAATACCCGAGTTGATCTGTTGTTGTTCTCATGAACCCACCTAGCTTATCTTTTTGACTCGAGAACATCAGTTGTTGGACTCATGAACCCAAATTTTTAACCCCGGGCTTTTCCCTGCGATAATTGCTCTGTTACGCCTGGGACTTGCTAATCTCGAACTCATGAACCCAATTTTCAACACTTGGCGCAAAATCCAGTTTTGAGCCTCGGACTAGAGATAAACCCGATCTCATGAACCGCCCCTTAATATCTCAGAAACAGTTTTTGAGATATTAACTGATTTAGGTGTAAATATGTCTGATTTATAATTGAAATATCTTAAAAACGGTTTCACATATCGTGGTGCGGTTTTCGCCATTCATTTTCTCTTGAAATTCTGTATCGAAATCATGTATAACATGACCACCTTCCCGTTTAAAAAAATGAACTTTGATTCAATATGGCGTATTCAATCAGACTTGAACTTTTAAGAACTTTGAAGGCCTATATCTCGCAAACTATCAGGCCCACAATGACCAATTTAGTCTCAAATTGTAGGTAATTTAATATACTTTAAGAATTATGTTGGATGTCCTATTCGAAAAAGTGATACTTCACGGTCAAAATTGACCAAATGTAAAAACAAGTGAAAAATTACGATAATTTGATAAACTTTGAAGAGCTGTATTTCGCAAACGGTTGAGCCTACAATAACAAATTTGGTCTCAAGTTGTAGGTAATTGAATCAGCTTTCAAAACTATGTTGAATGTGTTATATGAAAAATTGATTCTTCAGGGTCATAATTGAAGAAATGTAGAAAAAGTGGAAAAATTCTACAATTTGATTAACTTTGAAGGTCTACATCTCGCAAACTATTGGGTCTACAATAATCAATTTGGTCTCAAATTGTAGCTTTTTAAATTATCTTTCAAAACTTTGCTGAAGTCACTGTTGAAAAAGTGATGATTCACGGTCAAAATTGACCAAATGTAAATACAAGTGGAAAATTACGATAATTTTATGAACTTAGAAGAGCTTTATCTCGTAAACAGTTGGGCCTACAATAACCAATTAGGTATCAAATTGTAGGTATTTGAATTTACTTTTAACCCTGTGTTGAATGTCCTATATGAAAAAGTGATTCTTCAGGGTCAAAATTGCGAAAAATTGAAAAAAAGGGTGAATTTTCGTTAATTTGATGAACTTTGAAGAGCTGTATCTCGCAAACGGTTGGGCCTACAATGATAAACTAGGTCTCAAATTGAAGGTAATTTAATATACTTTAAAAAATATTCGCAATGCCCTATATGAAAAAGTGATTCTTCAGGGTGAAAATTGGCCAAACGTAAAAAAAGTGCAAAATTCCGCCATTTTGAACGATTTTTGGAGATGATCCCATAGTTTGCCGAGGTCTAAAACTTGGATTTAGCATCCCAGGACTACCATAAACATTATTAAAAAAAGAAACCGACTACCCCATTTCATGCAAGGTAGACCCTATTTTTGATGACAATTTTACTGGGCTATAGGCTATAGGCTTGTCTGAAGGATCCTCTCACATAAATACCATATAGATCTTGATGATTTTCCAATCTCAAAACAATTTCAGGTAAAATGAGAGGAATCCCAATGACCAAAGCAGCTATATTCAAAGTGGAAGGCTCTATAGGCCTATTATACTTTCAACTTTCAATTACAGCTTGCTCACATTGCTAAGGCATCTGGACTGTAAATGAATTATTGTCATTACAATTCGATACAGCTTCCCACCATGTTCAAAGAGATTTCGAAATTTCATAAGATTTCATCCTCTGTACAATATTAATGTGGCTACATCACAGTAAATGAATTGTACACTATCTTATTTTTAGAAAGATGTAATAAGGTAACGCATTGTACAGAGAAATTTACAATACAGGAAGCATTAAAATGTGTTTTATGAGGGTAAAAATTACAAACATTTCCTGTGGGAGATCCCCAGACCCCCGCTTTCCTTCCCCCCGTCCCGCCTTCTCATTGAATGTTGACAATGTGTTGATTGATAAAGGTTGGGTACCCCTGGTTAAAAAAATAAAAATAAATAAAATTGAAAATTTTTATTCAATTGCCAAATCCTATCAATTAAACAACACTTCTATAACTAACTTCCAATTTCCCCCGCAGGGGGGCAGAATTTATTCTGTCCGGGGTGTGGCAATCCTCCGGGTTCCTGATGCAAGTGGTAGATGTAGGCTGGTTGGCAACTAACACCGTTGCGTCCCAGCTTAAGTAGGGTGTTCAAGTAGGAACACCTGAAGCATCAACTGCGCAAGCCAAGCCAACATATGGTGGAACAGCATACGCCGACGGCTGCATGGTCAGTGGAGTGCCTGACATGAGTATGCGAACTCTGGATACCAGGCGACCTCCAGTTTCAAGAAGCCTTCCCTGGGTGAACGCGGAGCTCTGCCCAGGGTGACTGAATAAGTCTCCAGCTACTCGTGGGAACAGGTTTCAGAGTTATTGCTGACTCAAACCTGCCGGGAAACGGTACATGCAGAGGAAGGCACTACAACTGAAGATTCCGCAATGGAATCTGAGGAGTGTGCAGACCCATCCCTGATAGAAGTTGAACAGCTTCGGAAGGGTGGGTCCATAGCTGAAATCAGCAGCACATTTGCTGCTGGAATGTCCAGCACTCTTGCAAATGAGGAGGAGACTTCTTGGAAAGGCAACCCTCCTACCAGAGGAGGCAAGAGAACTGGACTTCAAGGCCCTGAGTAAATTCTGCTCTGACCTTGGATTATGGAACATGGCATAAGCCAAAGAGGGGATGCCACAAAAGATCGAATAGCGGTCGCGGTGGCTAAGGGTTTCAAAGCCCAACCCAATTTATATAAAAAAAAAAAAAAAAAAAACTTCCGATTTCATAAAGCTTTTACTCCATTCTTGAACATGAATCATCTCTCGAATCTGAGTTTCAGTTATTTCCTTCCACCAATGCCGTTGTGAAATATCGAAATTATTATCGATTTTCATATCTGGGAGATGATTAGTAGGCCTAGGCATGGTAATGAGCCAAGGAGAAAAGGTTTGTACCCTATTATCGTTACGAAATTTCAAAGGTAATAAATATTGTTTACCGAATGATAATTGACAACAAATGACGTCCTTGAGTCTACAGGTGTTGTAAGCTTTTATTCTGAGCAAAGCTAATTGACGATTTATTGTTTTCAATTATCCAAGTCTTTTTCAGAATAAATGAGTGGGATATTCGAGAGAAAAGTATCTTCAATTAGCATTGTCAGCTTTCATTTTCGATCATCATGGGAGCGTGGGTCTGACTGAATAATCAGTGATCCAGTGTGATATTGCCTAACCAGGGGTCCTGGTAGTGTCTACTATAACAATTTCTCATGTCCTGTTGAATGAATAATTCCAGAGATTCTTTTTCAATACAATAAAGAAAGCTAATGGTTGAGCTTTTCATTACGAACTTGAATTTAGAATAATAATTTTAATTTAATGTTAAAGATTCCAAGTTCTTCTAGGTTTCAGATATCCAAGGGTTTTCATTGACAAATGAAATCTAAATGTAGGAGATCTTCCTGAACACAAGCCTGAGTTCAGATCAGGCAAAATTGTTTCTTCAATGTAATTATTATTTTTATGTTAATTTTTTGGAGAATAATGTATTTCAATTTCAATTTCATTGATAAAAAAAAATCACAACATAATATAATTATTATCTACTGGTATGGCTTGATCTTTATAATTATTTCGCTGTAATTCGCTTATGGCATATTTGACTATAATTCTATTACCTTCTCATTAATCACTACAATTGATTTTGTAGGATGTCTGTTTCGAAATTCCCTTGAAACAGATAGGAGAATAACATTGGAATTCGAGATGTTATAGAAAATTTTAAGAAAATTGAAATAGTTGAGAAATGAAACATGCTGCACATAGAGGATCACATCTCAGGAAACCCTGACTTCAACTACTTAGCAAACATTTCTACCATCAACACCTCATAGCTGGTAGCCTCACTTTTAAGAGCCCCACTTCAGACAACGGTTGTTTGGATAGAAAACACTCAAAAGTTAAGTGGCAAACCTCTTGATCGTACACTACAGAAACATTACTATTAGAGTCCACAGATTCTAGATGGGAATATTACCCGCAGTAACACACCCATGAAATTTACCAAATTGGAATTGGTACGTGTGAAACGCAGTTCTTTTACCTCAATAATAAAAAAATATGTATATACAGAGTAACGCTCAGAAACGGGAAAATTTTAAATAACCATAATAAACCAATGAATTGTAGAAAAATAAATTTTATGCTCAAAATATGGTAGGCGAGAGTGGAAATTACATAGAATAACAATAACGTTAAAAATCTTAATAAATTCAAGGAACGCTAACGTCGCTTGGCCTCTACGGTCTTAGAAATTCTTTCTATGGGGACATCTAAAAAGTGTTGTGTACCAGACTAAGCCAATAATTTTTATTGATCTCAAGACTCAGGTTGAAGTTGCCCACATCCCAGAGGACACATTGCGTCGCACAATGCTAAGTCTCCAAAATCTATTAAATGAATGTGTAGGAGCGGACAGCACTTAATTGATAAGATTTCTTTAATGTAATTTTCACTCTTGCCTACTCGTTTTAACTTTTTCTTGTACAATTAATTGGTTTATTATAATTATTTCAAATTTTTCCGTTTCTGTGCGCCACCTGTTATATACCCAGTCAATGGACTAGTTCTTTTAATGGAATAGTATAAATTAGATATCATTGCCTCGTAACGAATACTTTTCCAATCCTTTAAGATTTAATTTGTTTATCATTCAATCACAATAAATTACTTATACTTAATAGTCTAATGTTATTTCAGTTACATAGAACTAGCCCATGTACATTATCGAAGTATCAATATTATCGAGTTGTCTAAAGCTGCCTAAATGTTATCAAGAGTTGTATTTTTAATCAATAAAAAAGTAATTCAATACTAAGGTTATTTTTGATAATAATATTATTTTTGATTAATTGATTAATTATTATTGCCAATTCTTCTAATCGTTTCTGATACAATTAGAAACGATGTTTATTCGTTTATTCGTTCAGTATTTCATTTATTATACTCAGTTCTTTGACGGTAAGATAAGTTTCAATTGTAATATTATGTGCAGACACAAGCCATTGTTTGTTTTGATATTATTGGCTTACACAGATGAGCTATCGTGTCGTGATTAAAGTGAGAATTGTTTGTGGTTCGTGTCCAAAGAAATCTAGTGAGTACTTGAAAGTCTCCTTAGAAGTTATCCTTTTAAGGATGAACTTTACCATAGACCTCATCCCAACCCAACTAGTTGTAGGCTTACTTCACGCATAGTGTTTGGAAATAACTCGCTTTGTTCTTTTAGAGGCATAAGGAAGTTGAGTGCAAAAATTTAATTAGACTATTTCTCCGCATGCGCTGTGATCTGTGATGCGCGCAGACTCCGTGATAACAAGGGGCGTGTTGAGCTTTATTATGAAAAGAGTACAAGTGTTAAAAAGAAATTACAAATGGGGAACATTCATGAATACAATGAGCAATCGTGTCTGCAACTATTTTGCATGTCAGGTAATGGGGAAGGGCTATCGGACTAGACGGTACCGTCTTAGGATATTCTAATGAGGAGAAAGTGTGAACGGTTAAGGAAAGAAAAGAAATCCAGGAACGAAGTCAAAGTTCATCATTCCATCAAATACGGGCAATGACAAAAAGGTGGCTGCTTGGCGCATGGCAGCTGGTTTGTGATTGTAATGGAATCTCCCCTCGATAAACATCGCTTTTGGTCACTCAGCTACTAACTTGCTAATTTAACGTGTGATGACATAATAGATCGACCTGTCCTAACAGTACTATTCTAATCGATTGTTCTGGATTGACATGTACACTTCCGACTTGAATCAAATATTCCTGTCTGTCTTTAAAAATGTCGAAAAGTACTGTTCAAAAACATCAAATAACGCACTTAAAGAACCCAATCGATATTCACTGTTCTGTCTTTAAAAATGTCGAAAAGTACTGTTCAAAAACATCAAATAACGCACTTAAAGAACCCAATATCCATCAATGACTTCCATATTCCTGGAAATTTCTCAAAATACTCATCATGAAAGAAAGTCATGTAGTTCTGGCAGAGTGTAGTCTATGTTTACACGAATCTATAGCGTGGGTGACACATACTGAGATATGAAAATTTCAGAGGTTAAAGACAATAAGAATAATCTGAAGCTCTTTGAAACGATTCTTGTTCAGTGAAGAGTCTTGCATCTCATGGATATAGTTATAAATGAGCATATTATAAATAGTGAAAAGGCATAAGAATCGTATTTAGGTTGATGGCAATAATGATGTTAAAATTCCTGAAAAATTGTAAAATAATTTTCAATTGTCATGAATATCAATTGGAATTATACTTTTGTGATTCATTATTTCTTACAAGATGCATTAGAATTAATACTCGAATGCACGTTGAATGAAATAAAGGATAAAAGTTTGCCTTTCACAATATTGGGAAAATGTCTGAGTTTAGATATTACTATCGTGATAAGGAGCTCTTTTTCAACTTTAAATACTACTAGGCTAAAGCAGAGACTGACCATATATGAACGGATTATCTCTGGCTAGAGCTAAACAAGAATATTTTAGGAATGTATGTCAGTAATAGTTATTCTTATTAAATAACTAACCTCACGTTGAAATGAAAACTGCTTTAAGTTGTAGTACTGTATAAGTAGTCGAGTAAAAGCACTATTTACAACAATTCACTTGCATAGCACTTGCATAAGAACCTCATGAGAACTTCTCAAAAGTCCAAACAGAACACAAATGCCAATGGCTGCCATTTGAGTTTTAAGCAGTTAAGTTGCGCTGCGCTACAACACCGTACACCTTAAAAAAATAGCCCTTTCTACACTGCTATCCCGTTGGGCACCGACTTTCCATGAGGAGGAGAATAAGGAGGACATTCAGACCAGATTAAAGATAGATGAATATGCTATTAATTTTTTTAAAATCTAATTGGTTGATTCCTCTAACTCTACCTAATTGTTTTGTCGATACTATAGAAAAAAACATCAATGGGAGGGGGGGGGGGAGTAATTTATGATTCCAAGATTATTATTATTTCCTACATAATTATGAGCAGAGTTTCAGAGAAACGAGTTGTGGATGTGGAGTCCCAGATAAACCTAAAACCAAAAGCAGATAAACCAGATAAACCAAAAGCATATTTCCATTCGACTATAGCCTACACTTGTTTGAATACGATGTTTCCATTGTACAGCGAGACATTAATTGAGTTGATGTTCTAAATAATAATTGTTACAATTGCTGGTGATAATACAATTCTCTTACAATTTCCTTTTATGACCTTATATCTGTGAAATTTATAATCCGTGTATTTCGTGCAGTACTTAGAGGCCTCTCTAATGAAAGCATGCCCTTCGTAGTGGAATCAGTTTAAGGGAATTAGTTGAGTAGTTTGTAGAGCATGGAGCTTGTAATGGCGTGGAGGTGGTCCTGAGTAAAATGATATCAGAGATGGTCGGCTGGCAGTTGCACTGCGTTTGGACATAGAGAATTAGTGGAGGGAGGTGCAGAGCTGTACAAACGCGCAAAAGTGTTGTGGACATGAAAATTGTAGTTTATTGCCGTGCAAGGCTATAACTAGCACACGCCAGGCGCCTGCAATATATGCAAGAAATTGCCATCAGCATCAGGCCAGCAGGTATGGCTTGATATGTGACATTTGCAACCAGTTAAATACCACCTATCAGAATTCAAATTGGGTATAATGCCTTTTTTCACTTATCTTGTAAATTTTATACGAGCTGCAGTTGTCTTCCTATGATTGGCTGACAGTTATGGCTCGAGTAAGTTGGAACCTGCTACTTTCGACATGATTCTGCAATAAATTCATTTGCATTTTAGATTACTCAGCTCAATTCTAATGAAATTTCATTCACGATGTTTCTAAATTGATTAGCCAATTCCGCCGTGAAATATGGCTTGAGAATTATGAAAAGTAACTAACACCGCTAATTTCTCAGCTTTCCCATTTTGTTTGAGATGTTTCCATGAAAAACTTTTTCAATTTGCAGACTTGATACAAGAAGTAGCATCGTTTCCAAGTTGATTTTTCTTTTAATTCATCTGGTTGATTCTTACCAGCTTTCAAATCACCCAACAGACTAATATCAAGAGCAATGTCATAATTATCATTATTCCGGGAATTTGACACTCAATAAAGTGAACTTGGAATTAATGTATGCAACGTACTGACTAGATGTAATAATTTGAACGATATATTGTTATTGAGAGTTTTCTTTTGCTGCGGATGATGTCCACATAAGTGTTTTACTTGTGCGTGGGTAATGAAAACTTACAAGAGATAATATGGAATATCTCATCATTTTAAATATATGGGCTACTGTTGAATATTTAGGAAATAAACCTAATAATAGGATTTGAAACCTAATTAAGTTTTTTAAACATCCTCGTACATCGAAACAGCAATCAACTCATTACAGATTTAAAGATGTACAAATAGATACTTTGCGGCTGATTGTATCGCTCCCGACAACATTAATGTGACCCATTACATCATGGTCGAGAATTTTCAAGAACGAGAGGAATCTCGCGAAAGAACCTCTCTCCTTCTCCCGGGTATGGATGAAAACATAATTCCAAAAGATTTATAGGTATTACAAGCTACTGGCCATTTATCATTTTGGGACAAGAATTAGGAGCATTGTAATTTTAAAAGTTAGCAGCTACCAGTTCTAAGCAGATAAGCTCTTTCGGCAAAGCGACATGGGACTGGCTATTCTTATGGGTGGGGGGTCTATTCTCAGAGGACACTAAACTTTGTCTCTCTTGAATAAAGGCGACACTTGCACGTATCAAAATATTAAGAACGGCTTGTCTGGCGTTTTACTGTCCTGCTTTTGAAGAAGCTGTTCTCTACAGGCGAATTTTATTCATTTAAGGCTATTATTATTGAAATTTAAACCCCTCTCCATACGACTTTCCCTTACCGGTGGTCATTTGGACTTCGAATAAATCAAGGCAACCGAGTATTGTTGTCATCAATTCAAGTTAATTATACATTCTCGAAGCTAACACTGTGAAGAATCCAACCAAATTCTGCTACTGGTGTTTTCGTCACAAGACATTTATGTTTTTCAAAACCTGTTTCTTTTGTAGATTACAGCTTGGTGTCCAGCCAAGTAATAATAAAAAAAGGTTTTTATGTTGGAGTTTCCACATTTCGTCGCTTCTGAATACATTTACTGTCTGTTCATCGTTTGGACAGGAAATGAAACTGATGGCTGTTGATTTTACAAGATTAATGATGTGGTCCAAACTGAATAGTTTCAACCTGTAGCGGTCCCAACCTCAACCTGTACTTCTTTTGGTTTCTCATATCTAGCGTATTAGTGAATAAATTTAATTGTATTATCAAATACTACTTATAAGAAAGAAAATGGAATGCTTGATTTGATGAACGAATACGGATTTTCCAATAGACGTTATTATCCCAGAGAATAGAGAATCTTTTGAAGTATGTTTGCGAGCTTACTTGTATCTATGGTGCTTCATTATCTCATCAGTCAATAACCAATAATCTCTGCTCTGCTCAAAAAATGAGCACCAGCTAGTGTTGTTCAGCTTGCAGGTTCAAGAACACGTTTTACATTGATTCTCCATTGGATATTGTTAATATACTCAATACTCATTTCATTTCCGCCCTAATAGATCCTGGGGAACTGATTGACATATTAATTCATAAGTCCTCAATCAAACCAGTGTAAAAAATCATGGAGCAGAACAAACTTCACTAACCATCTTGTACCTTGCTTTGATAGCAATCTGATTGATATTGATTTTGGTTAAATATTGTTCTCGATAACAATCAGACATTTACTCAGTTGAGTATAACCAACGATAATAATTGAAACAACAATGATGAAAATAAATAATCTTTCTCATGATATTTACTCATTCAGAAGCCATATTGTATTTGACTTTGACTTAAGTGGAAAGTTCAAGAAAGAGCATATTTCCAATAAGGGATTACTTCCAGCAAAATATTGATCATCCGTTTGTCAAGTATGAACTTTGATCAATGTATCTGGGCTAACATGCACTACACCTAAATAAAGTTATAAGTATAGTGCACATTTCATCATCTTGAAAGATTGATACGAAAAATAAGTTACACACAATGCGTTAGGGAGAAAGGTCTCGCCATTCAGAATGACTTCTGTTTTCTTCATTATCGAAATCCTAAACAATAAAAGTTCACACCAGCCCGATATGGTGAGTTGCAAAACGTAGTTGAAGTCTTGATACCAAACGGGTGTAAGAAATAGCCATTCAAGTGAAGAGGTTATCTTTCCTCTTACACTCTTATGAATTGCATAATACAAATCCTAGTTTCGCGGAATGAGTTGTATTCAATGAGTTGCAGAATTTCCAAGATCCATCAGGTTTTGAATGCCATGAACTTTGTTAGATTGCTCAAATCAGTACACTATTCACAAACATCAAATTTTTTCCTCAAAAGCACCAGAACTATTAGACTCTGTTATTCTTATTTGTTCTCTGTCTTTTTTTGAATATATGAAAGTTTTACACTCTAAAATTATTCAAAAATTGCAAGGAAAATAATCATTTAATTACATTGGTCTGTGATCGCTGGGCATAAAATTCATTCAACTACAAGCATAACTCCGAGATGTTTTTGACTGTTCATAAATCTGAGAAATCCTGGTATCTTTTTAATCACGGGGTTGTCTCAACGTAGGTTATCTCAGACTTGTTGTGACGCAGAACTCTGCGTTGTGCATACTGTAAAAGTTCAATCACTTGAGCCTCACACTAATTCTCCAGATTATTTTGAATTGCACTGAAAATGTCAATTTATTGACAACTTGGCTGCTTGTGGAAGTGACTAGTATGGAGGAGGTGATTGGACATAGCTGTTTTTTAATTTCTTCATAATTCATAGTTCATAATTTCTTCTTAATTTATAGTAATCCTTTTCATCTCTTTTCTGAAAATTCACTGAAATTCAATGTTAGACTACATAACCTATATCCTTTCCACATTAACCATTACGGAAATTGGATGATTCGGCGAAGCGGAACATCCGAAAGGGTCTTCCCGCTGATAAAAGCCATAAGCATAATAATAATCTCTTTTCACATTTTTAATGAAATATTATATCAGATTATCGATTCTATACAACTCTTTAAATATGTTATATTCAACTCTGATATATTATATTGAACTCTTACTTCACTTTATTTAAATATATTAGAATAGATGATGATTGCAAGTATCTTCTTCAAGTAGTCGAAAATTTCAGATAAAATAATCTTCTGTAACAAAGACTAACACACACCGTCTACCGACTACGAAGACGGCTTCCGTCTATCGTAAGCTTTCAAATTAAATGCACCAGATACGAGTATTGAGAGCGAAAAAGGGAGAGAAAGGATTTTGTAACGAAAGTGGTAGTTGTTACTGTTTTCTGTAGTCGGGGGAATAATGTACATAGGCCGAGGCTGTTGGACCGAATTATACGAAGATGTCCGACTGAGATATGCTGATCGCTTCAGTCGAGGACATCGCTCCGATCAAGCACCGACCAAGTTGGTGGCGGGTGACAGTCCCTATCCAGCCTGACAGCCCTTTGCATCATTTGCCGCTCGCATCGCTCCATGACAAATCGCAACTCAACAAAGTAAAGCGGAGCTTAATCTAGTGGCTATCCCACATTTCTGTAAAAGCCAGAAGAAAACGGGATTTCCAAATAAGTGCTTGCTTATTTTAATCTGGTGATAATTGAAAATATTTTTCATTCACTATCGACAATCTTTGTTGATATTGAGTTTAACTAATCCACAATTTGAACCTTAGATCGTTAGTTCAAACTGTAGATAGTTGGTTTAGGGCCGGTTTCTCTAACTAAATTAAACCAAGATTTATTTGTTTCATATGTTTTAAAAAAATTTCGTTCGAGAAACCAGCCCTTAAAAGCTGTAGATCGACAGTTAAACCAAAATACGAAAAGTTTGAAAAATAGTTTCGTTAAATTTAGTTGAAACAAAGATGGTTAATACGGGCCTGTGTATGATAGAAATTTAATCTTCAGGTTTGGGAGACATGCTCGTAATAATAGTGAAATAATTCCTAAGAAAGTTTTTTAATGTAAGAATCTTGTAGACTCTTCAAATAATAAAATCGAGGCAATGTTTTACAACAGAACCGGAGAATGTCAATAATTCGAACATCAAAAATCTGGATTTGTCTTTACTATGTACTGTACACATTCTGCTATGGATAAAATGCGATAGAGTTCTTGAAAACAACAAATTAATCTCTTTTAGATTATTTACTATACTTGAAAAGGAAAATATACAATTTGAAGAAAATTTTCACTCAAATAGTGCGTTCTGGACTTTTTCTATAGTAATTTTAATGATTTGAATAAAATGATTAACCGTATTAGCTCTAATCCCGATTGATTCGTATTATTGTCGTCCTACTGTAATTGGAATATCTTATATTAAAGAGAAAATTAAACTTCTAATTAATTGTTTGGAGATGAAAAAAAATGACATCCATGAAAGAATTGAGATCCCAGAAAGTTGTTTTTGTCAAAAGAGATGTAGACTTGCATCTATTTAGAAAGCATTTTCCATCTCTAGCGATAGAGAAGCAGCAGTTGCAACCAACCGAGCAGCTAACTAACTGGTTGTGCAGTTCAAAACAGCGAATACAATCAGGATGATAGTTTTCTTGAGACGTTGATATGGTCGCTGATTGAGTTGTCACATTTGTTCTGGCTGAAGCATAATAGACCGTTCAACTGTCAATGGGATTTACACTTGTTTAAAAATGCCGCAGCAACTAAGGGAAACGCACGAAGGCGGAAATTCAAACGGGTTTCTCGAGGAATGCCGTGTTGTCCAATACCATAGCAAATATAATATAGATGGCGGTGAGATGCTGGAAGCCCATAGACGGAGTATGGAGGAAAGTATTGCAGTCAATTTGTGTTAGTAATTCAGATTACTGGCGGATAATTACAGGCCACTAGCGTGATGTCACGTCTCTATTAGCCCGTGGAAGATGGTTGAAGGAAGGATGGAATGGAGGGCAAAGTTGTTGCAGTAGCAAGTACTTGTTTGGAGACGTGACGTGATTGCCGATATATTCCACGCTAGTGTACATTCGGAATAAGGCCCCTGTCAGACTAGGCTTTTCGTCAAGCGCGTTTTGTAATATGAGCCCACGCGCGTTCTGGTAACATCGCGTTTTGATGCGCGTCTTGTGAAGCGCGTCAGGCTCACAACTACGGTCAGTGACCCTAGAACCTAGATGAGTCGACACTCATATTTTCGCTACTATTCTTAATTAATTCAATCAATTACTTAATTTATAATTTTATTAATTCAATCATACACTCGTATGTCATATTAGTGACTGGGTGGCCGCCAATTATAATGGAATTACATTGCAATCTATTAATTTCTCAATAATTATTGAAAATCACTGCCATCTGCACGATAAGATAAGATAAGATTACTTTATTCATGTAGATAACAATAATTATAACTGCTTAGATACTAGATTACAAAAGTTGTAAGTATAAGTAAAATAATTCTAGTAATTTTATGAATTGTAACTAAAAATTTTCAACATTGTAAATGCAATCTAATTATTTATTTATTTATTTAGCGTATGGCTTTTGTCGGTGGGGAGACCCGAAGGTTGTTCCACCTCGCCGTGATAACCTAACTCCACTTAGGTTGTAGTTCTATCCACTTCTATGCAATCTAATAATGTGAACATAAGTGAGATTTATCTACATGAAACGGCGAAGTTTGGACATTTAAATGTCCATTCTTGGAAAAGGATGTCCAAGGCTGATTTGTCAACTTTATTTCAAGTCAACAAATTGAGAAGATGATTTTTTCATGGAAGTGCATTGCATTACGGTATATTATATTAATTTATCAACGCTTCTAAAGTGGATAAAAACTTAAGAAAATATTATATTTCAATTTTTAATATTTTATAAAAATATTTTTGATTATCTCTATCTTCATTAGTCAAAAAATAAGAAAAGTAAAATATAAAATAAATCAGATAATCTCTTTTTTTATAAAGAGTTCTGGAACTGTAAACTGTTCGAAATAATTTTTCTCATACAATAATTATTAATTCTATCCTACAATTATATACAATTTATACCATAATTGCAAATTTTACTAAACAAACCAAAGTAAGGAATGAGAAAAGCATACTTATGATTACTTGTGAAAGTTATCCTAGGTAAAGTACTACTGCTTTTCTAGATAAAATTAAGTAACCAATCTATAAAATGAACATGTAAGAAAAAATCCTTTATTTTGATTATTTTTGAGAATCGACCTCGCACATATATAATTCGAGGGTGCTGAATCCGAATCTGAAATCACAATTCCGCTATCTCCAATATTGCGCAATTTAGATTTTGGTGAAGATTTCGCCACGCGCGTCGTCGCGCAGCCCAGTGTGACAGGCTGTCAAGCGTTCTCATTAGATTCTCATTACGTTAGCCCGGCTGACCGGGAAAGCGCGTCATACATGAAGCTGGCTGAGACGCGGATAGTCGACCGGGTCGCGCTTGATGAAAAAACGCGCGTGGCCTCAAAGCCTCGTCTGACAGGGGGGCAAGCGATCTCATTACATTTACATTACGGGACCTCAGATGACCGGAACGCGCTTGGGCTCATATTACAAAACGCGCGTGACGAAAAGCCTAGTCTGACAGGGGCCTAAATCACCTGGCTAGCGCCGAGCCTTGTGGCAGTTACCGGGCAACCAGATCTGTCCTGTCCATTCTGCTTGATCTATCTCTCCTTCTTGAGCGGACACTCAATCTATTCATTATTTAGGTCCCCGCAACCGAATTCCTCCGCTTCCGTCTCCACCGACCGCGAATAAATTACTACCGACATAATTTCGAGCAACGCCCACAGTCACAGTGGCCAGCTCTGTACTTGTCAAAAGCACTTTTCAGTGATATATGGCACTACGCCTAAGGAGCCCAGTCCACTGCTCCATTTCTGCGAACTTTTTCAATCACTGAACGCCAGCTAGTAGCTGCTCTGCTTTTTCGATTATTTCTCACCTTACCCTTTAAAACTCTTGCCAGCTCAAAATCCTCCCACATTCCTCATAATTCTTCTCCCCAACAGCTTCATCATTATAAATTTCGACGATTATATTGTTTTGATCGCCAACCTATAGGTAATCATAATACTGTACTGCAATTTTTTTAGTTCTCATAAATCAATGCATTAATTCCTTTCAAAATCGTTTTAAAGTTATTTATATTACACAAATTGAGTCTGAAATTCCTCAAGTGGGCAAGGCTAAGAATTTAAAACATCTTAAATGACTTAAATTGAGGGCTGAACGTCTTTGTATGTTTCTCCAACTGTTTTGCAATAACTCATAAATAACACAAAATAATTTCAAGCCCTATTATATTGATTAGGTATTAACCACGTATTATTCTATTTTGTAGTACTTATGTTCCTCAGTTGAAAGTGGAATGTGAGGTAGTAGAAAAGTGAGAGTCAGTGAAGTGAGTAGAGAGTGATCAAGGTTTAGTTTGATTATAGATTCATCTAATGGTGATGGTTTTCACCTATTCGAGGATGAACAAAATTATGAGAAATTCATCATACTGTATAATAAATTATTATTCAGCTGGAAGAAAGGCCTGGAAGAGTAAAGAATGAAGTAATTGCTTCTGTTAATCTGAAGAACAGATTTTAAATATGATATTCTAGAACTATTGAATGATAATTCCTGTTATTTGAGAATCGATACAATAAATAACCATCGTCAACGAGAGTGAACTGTGCACTCAAATAGCGCAAATGGACTTATAATCTATGAACGTTGATTTCAAAGGCAAAACTCGACTTGCGCTCAATGATATTGCTAACAATATTATTCGCAATAGAGCGATAAAACAAAGGCTAGTAGTGCAATATGGAGAAACAGTAATAGGCAATTCCTTGGGGCTGATCAATGCAATAATCCACATCGATATTGGTTCTCGTTTGGCGTTAGTATAAAATCATAAAATAATATTAGATTGTTGTGTAAACATGAGCTACCACCTCAGTGGAAGAATTGCAACAGTGCTGTACTGAATGGTGGGTACTTGCAACTAGCCAAGTAAGTGACTTGACCACCATTCGCTCTGGTTTTAATAACCTCCAGCTATAATCTCGGTATTAATTATCATTGTTCGATAGGAATGAATTGAATAGAATCGAACTGGTTGCACTGCGGTGGCATAAAGCACCAGTACAAGCGTATCATTGGTCTGTCGGCTTATTAACTCGTGTAGTTTTGAAAGAGCAAACAAGGCGACTTATTTATTGACCGGAATCGTCGACTTCAAATCGTTCTGATCCTTTATAACTGACTGCAAGATTTATCAGTTCATTTGCGGCACTGACTTATTGATATCTAACCATTCTTCACCAGCTCTGACAGGTAAATCGAATGGTTCGAAGTCTACATACAACAGTAGTTACTAGAAAAAGTTTTTATATTGGGAATTTCAAGTTCAATATACTGATTAGATTCTTTATTCGAATGAACAGGAAAATATCGCTTTGGAAATGAACTCGTAATGTGAGCTTATTACATGCAGTCTATAAATAAAAAAATATATCTATCAAATTTAATTTATAACAATTTCTTACATACAAACCTGAACACAGGTTTTTCAGGTCTTTTTAAATGGCTATCAATGGAATCGTCTAACTCAAGTTTATTTCAAATTAAATAAGAGAGAACAGAGATTGATTGGAATGAAGAAAGAGAGAGAAATAGAGAGAGAGAGAAATAGAGAGCGAAAGAAGAAGAGAAGAGAGGAGAAAACACTCTTGTTGATGAAAATTAGATTTACAGATAAGGAATCAATTTTCTTAGTGGAAAGTGTGAGCGGAGCCATCACTTTGCGTAATACGATGAAGGGGAAAATCAAAGATAGAGCTCTCCTCATCATTCTATTATTACTGTTATCGTTATACAGTGATATTTTTCCACTCGTCGAAATTTGAATCGTGTGAATTAACAATTGATCACTTTCCCAGTTGACAGGAGATTTCCATGAGAAACTTGACCACCTCTCCACTTCTTGAACAATCACTTTTCTCCCACAATTTCCTAGCATGTTCTTATAAGACAATGGATCAATATTATTTTCTAGTGTGATTATGGTATGGGGTGGAGGAGCCCTGAATAGCTACAACACTCATTGCCATCTTGATAAGCGTGTTCAGGTGTTGAGTAAACAACTCAAGCTGGTGTTATTTTTGCTGTACCCAGTGTTTTAAGTCGTGTGTGATTGGTACTGCGCTGCTCTGTGCCTTCCCCGACGACAAATGCAATGCTCATTCGAAAAAGGTAAAATTCAATTAGTACAAAGATTACCACCGATACACTTGCATCGTTTCGCTCCGTCGTCGTGACTCCGGTCTGGATTATTTGTAGCTGACAAGCTTCTTCCTCCTCGCTGCTTTTCAAAGCGAATGCCGCCATATAACTCAGTTCATGTTCAACAATAGTCCAGCAAACCTAGCAGCTAATCTTTGCCCCTGTAGGTTATGCTACTTGCGTAACTCTCCTGCAAATATAAATCATCTTCAACAGATGCTTACATCTACGAGTTTCCTCGAAATGCTGTTGTTTCATTTTATGTGACGAGTTGTTTCTTATGTATGATGATAATTATTTTATATTCATATTATCTCACTGTGATTTTTATATTGAATGATACAGTGGAAAGAGGCAATTCCATCATCAATAAATAATTGAAAAGCTTCTTCGAATTGAGGTTTTCCTCGAAGTTTCCAGTATTTGAAATCAATTCAATCGAATATAAATTAACTTATTGGTGTTTTTTTTAATCATCGATAGGATTTTATTCAAACATCTGATTGTAGAGCAATATTCCAGTATAATAAATTGAGAACCGTCATCAGTCGATAATGTCTTCCTTATCTCTTAGAAATATCAATGGGAATCAAATCGAACCGACATGGATAACCAAATTTTTGTTTTTATGGTCGGTAAGTTTGAATATGGAGCAGTTTCTCTCTGCAGTGTCTTGGATTGGAATTTCATAAAAAGATGGAGAGGAGGTTGATCGCACAAAGTGTTGATAGGGATCGAGTGAGAGTGAGAGGTCGGTAGATCAAGTGCAAGGTAAGATGCAATCTCACATTATAAGCTGGCTGGTCGGGCTAGCATTGATAGTGTCATTTGTTATGGCCGGAACAGTTTTACACGGGAACAGAGTCGCAATGAAATATGAGATCTAGACTAACACAAAAAGTATGCACTCTTACATGAGTGTTTGTGTGTGTTTTGTTTCAGGTGAAGACAGAAAACCAGAATATGTAACGTTTATGCTGTGTATGTTGGAACATGCAAGATAGCATAGCGATGTACGATGCTGATAGGAAGATTCCTCAACTAGTACGCTCTTATCTGGAATGTCCCTAGCCAGCCATTCTCCAAGTGCTTTGAATTAGTTGCCGAGAAATAGAGACGTCAGAATGGGTGACTATGTTGTAGTAAGTATAGGCCAACCGGCCAAGTGAAGTTGTACTTGTCTTCTGCCAGCACCAACAATCTTCACGGTCAAGATCACAACAGATCTATTGATACTTCAGTTGTTCAGTAACTGATACTATTCTATGGCTTCACTGCTCCACAAATTCTATTTCAATGCCTGGGTTCGGGTTTCCTTCCATGTTGTTACGTTCTGACGACTTGATAAGTGCACTAGCTTCTAAAGCAAGTTTCACCCACTTTTTGCTTTGCGCACTCACTTCATCATGTAAAATAAATTGTCGAACAAAATTGAATAACTATTGAGTTCCTTGAATTTGAAGGTTACCAAAATTACCTGCTTCTTTCGAGTATTTTTTTATTTGAACAAGAGAGCTTGTTATTGAATGAACTCAATGAATATTGAATGAATTCTATAACAAATCACTGATGGAATAAATACCGTAATATCATAGACTAACCAAATATCATGTCTGGTAATGTTAAACATTCTTAGGCTTTTTCTCGTATCATATTTTTCACAATGATCCAGATCATCCTCATGATTAGTTCTATCAATGTCTAGAAATTCAAATGACGATGAACCTTCCACATTCAACTTATCCTTAGGTTTCTCCCGACTCACGCATCATTTGTTATAATCAACCTTAGGTTTCTTCCACACCTGGTTCCTTCATACTCTCAGTCTCTGTTTTTGGCTATTAAGACTTGAGCACCAGATATAATGGGGTTTTATTCGCGAGCGAAAAAAGTCAGACTTGATAAATTACCAGTGGTGCGAAAGAAGCGGGACAAAGAGTTGTGGGAGGGGAGGGGGGTTCAAAATTGCGTCGGGTGCACCGTGTTTATTACTCGCGCTTAATGGAGTCGAATGAGACCGAGAGGGTGTTATGGTTCATACAAACACAAACCTCCATTATGGTTCTGATTGCACCAATTTCAATACCGTTATGAATAAATGTACTTTGAAGCTCTTGTAGCCAGTGAGTCACTTTTGCATCATGCTGCCACTGCAAGTAATTATGAGGGGCGTAAAACAGTTGGCTGCTACAATAATAATTCATCATTATGATCGCAATAATACCTGCCATAAAATCTGCATGTAAGAAAAATCGGACATGAGCTGACAATGCATGAGTTGTCTTCACAAAAAATAGATTGAATGACTAGAATGAAGAAAATTAATAGCTTGTTACTGTCATGATATAAAAACATAATTGAGACTCATTTTATTAGTAGTCAAATGTTTAATGTGTAGCTGCATGTCTTGGGGTGAAGTATATATTATCATTTCAATCATGACATCAAATACTTTATGCAGTTCATACAAAAAATATAAAGAACAGTAAAAATCAAGTGCATTCCTCAGTGGGCTAAGCCTGTGTGGAGGAAAAAGCATTCCTCATTAGGCCTGTGTAGAGGAATGGCTCGTCTCATCATTAACAAAGCTTTTTCTTACGAAAAAAATAGCGAAATACATCAAGCAGGTATTGAGGAAATGGAAAAAAAAACAAAACTTTTCAATTTGCCTGCCATCAAATAATATATCATAGTAAATCAAAGTACGTGATTATTGAAACCACTTGACAATATGAGATTGTCATTCTTGAGTTATTTGATTGCTAGCAGATTGAAGTTATTGACGTCGATTCATGAAAATTATAATTGGCTTCCACTGGTTTTCAAAACCTTTGGAAAAATAATAGGCTATTATGTATTTTTCGAGTTGTATTTCTCTATTCTTTCAGGACTTGTGATGGATCGGCACAACGGCAAAATATAAACGCCACAGAAATCATGAGAATGAGGCCTATATTTCTTAGGAATAAGGTTAATTAGTTTCATCAACATTTTTTACATGACAGCCATATTCTAAGATTACTGTAGTAGCTGCCATCTTCTTCGAATTAAAGTATCCTATATGTAAATTTCAAGTTTACCATACAATATTGCTCTGCAATAACTTATCTTTGACTTTTGGAAAATTCCCTACAATATGTTTATAGAATCTATTCATTATAAAACCTTGACGTCGGATCTCAGCTGATGAGCCTGAGATTCATTCTATTTGCCAATGCGTTTCAATAATGCTCTCCATAAATTTAATCTTATTCTGACCCACTTTTATTTATTCGTTGGTGGCCCACACTCATTAAATTAGCAATTGATACATTTCTTTGACCCACGTCAAACTTGACTTCTCCATCAATATTCGAAGATAACTGTTATGGATGTCAGTCAATGATGAGAATGACTGATGACTAATATGGTTATCATTACCAAGAGAGAACAAAACGAAATTATCAAATGCTAAATCGAAACTAAGCTGACGCCAAATATGACAGACAGTGAGATATCGAATTAGACGGATTGCGATCGTGCCCCTATTTTATGAAAGTAGAAAATGCGATTATTGTCTTGTGCAATGATCAAATGTGAATGGTGGCGTTTATTTATGCCAGATGCATAACAAATCTACGTTGGTGGCAATAATAGTTGAATTGCATTGATCAATCACTTTAACAATATACGTACCGTAAATGAGTTCCAGTCTATGTCAAATCACTACCACAAATTTACGTTCCTGTACGTGATAATCAATATGTCAAGTGGAATGCACATTGTGATTCTACAGCAGAAACAATAGATTATTGCAAATAGTACCTAATTTATTGCTAAGAATATCACATTTTCATAGATAGATTTCTGATCATTCTCGGGCTAAATTTTGATCTCGCTTCCCGACATTAATCTATTATTAGATCGTTAGTGAAGATTGAGACTTCATATCACCTCTTGCACTTGATTAAAAGATTTCAAAATCAATCTACTAACCTCGAAGGACATTTGACTTCAACTTCAAGTCACCGTTTGATTGGATCGCTTATTGTGTTCTCGGTTTCTCATGAGTCTTCCATGAATCTCTTTGTCATGAGCTGCAAATGGATATGGACTCCTATTTTGTACGTCTGTGCTTGCTCGTTTACAAATAAATTTATTACTTATTCTATCTATTTATTTATTCATTTGATGATCAATAAAATATACTATTCTATTCTCTGAACTTGAATAAAACTTAATCATGATGTAAATCATTCTGCAACACATCTCTGAATAAAATAACCAACTATTATGTTTTGGCCGTCTCTCGAATCCGTGAACAGAGTATTGTGTGTATAATCATAGCAAGGACTAATCAGCATCGAGGGTGGCACATTGCGTAGAGCGTGCAGTCAGAGAGAGACAAGATCGGCACGGCACGGTATCAGTGTGAGCTGAGCTGAGCGGCTCGAGCATGTCAGCTAGACAGCGGCGCAGCGCAGTGCGGGCTGAGTAGCGGCATGAGCCAGTGCTTCAAGCTCCGTGAGATATCAATTCGTTCGGCCGCTGCGCCAACCCTTT
The DNA here is from genome assembly GCA_017141395.1 of Laodelphax striatellus. Taxonomy (NCBI): domain Eukaryota; kingdom Metazoa; phylum Arthropoda; class Insecta; order Hemiptera; family Delphacidae; genus Laodelphax; species Laodelphax striatellus. Next base: position 44,518,439 of record CM029531.1, read on the forward strand.
GCTTTGCGTATTGAGAAAGACGCATCAACCTATTGTCGTAGCACGCCCTTTGACATTTAACGGTTTCCACATTTTCCCCCCACCACACCCCCACCTCCCCTTCTGCTCCTCCTCCACCTTTTCGGACACGGCCTATTCTCAATTAGCTCAAATTGTGCTCTTGCCCTCCCTCCGTTACTCCAGAAGATGCGTGAAATCGAAACTCAACAATTAAAAAACGATCCAGGTTAATGTTGTATCGTTTGGAAAACGCTTCTCTTCCGTATGCTACTCGCAGGAGATAATCTTCGGTCACGCTTTTTACTTTGAAGTTAGAATAATGAGATGTGGGAAGGAGTTCAAGAAGGAAAGAGGGTATGATGTCTCGGGGCATTTAAAGTTTAATAAATTTATCACAAATTAGTATCTATTGAGAATACATGGGTACTTGGTGTGACAATTTATTTCTTATTATCATCAAAATAATAACATATAAATTAGGAGTAGGAGTAGCATATTTTTTTCCGACATTACAACGAATCAGTCATTATGTATTTCTCACTAATAAATTATGATGATTAAAAGATTCCTCAAACTTGGACGAAAATTACCGATTGTAAGTGTATAGCTCATCTGATGCTGTGTTGATCGACTTTTTCATCCTACTCCTATTAAAATTATATCTCCAGACATTATATCCATTTAAGTCTCTCTCTTAACCCTCTCTCATGAAATGTATCCTTAGTTTATGTTGAGAACATTGAAGATTTGAATTTATAGCCAAAAATAAAAAATAAAAATAACATGGGTTCAATTCGGATAGGTACTATAATGTTCACATTACACAGAACATCCTTTTTAGTTTTGGGCTTGAACATGGTAGTTTAATGGTACTATCCAATACATGATAATATCTTAAACATTTATGGTTTATCCTACTGCACCAAACCACTCAATGCAGAAATAGTTTCATTCAAATCCACAACTTTCCTTCATTGATTTCAACAACAAACAAGAGCTAGTTTGTTTCCAAAACTTGATTAATTGCGTCCATCCTCGAAATGTGTCAGTATAGGAGGGTGGTTTCGGTAAAGTTCACGCATTGCTGAGCAGAAGCATCAGCATCACATGCCATGCCATGCCATGAATATGAAGTACCTGTAGCAGCGGGCAGGGCGTCAGTTGCGAGTTTGTCCGCCAGGTGTCACCTGTTGTGTCCATCCACTGGCGCGTGCTCTCCACCAGACCGTGACGTCATCATATACTCAACTCCAACACACCAACTATATCTATATCACCACAACTATACACCATCCATATAATCTTCATTGATAATCTTGATAGCACCCACCCTTGCCCATATTGCCCATCAGTGTCTGGCTACGATACCAAATTACCCAGCTATCAACAATTTAGAACCTCCAATAAGAGGCCGGTGATAGATTGGTCTCCGTTTTACAGAGTTTATCGAGAACAGACGGTGGAAAGCATGACGTGACACAGGGATGCACGCAATGCATGATAACTGTTGTTCCAATATATAAAAATGATTATGTTATTGCTTTGATGCTCGCCCTCAGAATTGTTGGAACTACCCTCATACCAATTGATTTAATGCAGTATAGAATGTTAGAGTCAACTTTGTTGAACCATGAGCAAATTGCTGATTGTTATCATGATATCTGTGTGATATATTTCATGGAATTAATAATAGTATTCATTTGTAATCAGTAAAAAACCATTAAATTATGTTGATAACATTCACATGTTGTAAGTCGAAAATAAATTGGATTGTGGGATAGACGATATTCATCCTACAACTTTTATAAGAAATCCAGTAAAATCAGGCCTCATTTCCAGTCTTTAATTGTTGAAAAGCCCAAGTTTGAAAAGTTCTCGATTGAACCAAATACTCTTTTCTTGAAACTTCCTATGAAACTTCCCATAGTGCACTGTACACCAAATTAATATCCATCCTGCCAGATGGATACAATTTATACTCAGACATACAGTAGGACAGGATTTATTATATACTACAAATCAATGTAGCCTACAAAATTCGTTACCCAATCTGCTAGTTATCAGGTAAACAGTAAGTGTATAACTAGTTATAAACTTTGAGGTCAATGCCAGTATTGGTTTCTATTATTTTAAGCTTTCAAAGCAATACCGAGAGTGGAGAGACTATTAATGTTAGAAAAGTGATTTTTTATTTCGTTTCTCTTAAAGGGTGACAATTGAGTAATAGGCTCAAGTTGGCATATAAATTCGAATCTCAATTCAAACAGCATTTTTCCTCTCAACATAGACAAATTATCCTTTGATATAGAATTTCTCAACAAAAACAACATATTTGTGTAAAGTGTTTGGAAACACAATTTAAAACTTGCTTATGAAGGTAATTGTTTGTCTGAAATTTGAACTAAGGCTTTCAGTACAACTAATTCTGAATTGACGCTGATCAAGCTGGAAATTTGGCCGATTAGGTGTAGGCATGGAGGAATGTCACCAGTTTCGGACAACATTTTTCTGGTTGTGACCGGCCGGCGCAGGTCGGAGTGACTTATAGCACGCGGATCGTGCTAGCAGATTCAGTCGTTTATCAATCTGGTTAATGGCTGTATTTTGTGTGGTCCGACGTTCTGCGGACGTTTCGAGAAGAGGAGGAGGAGGAGGAGGAGGAGGAGGAGGAGGAGGAGGAGAAGGAGGTGGAGGAGACTGTAGAGAAGATGGAAGAATTACAAAGAGGAGGAAGGAGGGCTGAGGACGATCACTCTCCCACTTTATTTATTGACCATTAAACAACACTTTGTTTCTGTGGCCGTAAAATAAGAAGTTTGCGTTTGTATTTTCAATTAGGTGAAATACTGCTCTGGCAAAAGTAAAACGAAAACCAGACAAACGCCCACGAGCCGCAAGGCATGGAAACACTGTGGAAAACGATAAGCGGAGTGGACTACAGATGAAGACCAAGGGACAACAGAGACAGAAATTCTAACAGAGAAATGACAAAGATGATAGAAGGCTAGAAAATAATGCAAAATATCGTAGAATGTTTATCTGCTGTTTATTATAATTATATAAATATATAATAATGAACAATAATTATATTATTGTTCATTGATTCACGTTTAGTACAGTTCTCTAGGACCGTTTTAATGAAATATGTTGTGTTCATCCCTTCATAGTTGTCTAATCAATGTGATTTTATTATTGAGAGAGACAGAGAAAAGATTTTTCAACAATTAGGCAAACAGCAAAATTGAGTTTGGAATGGTTTACTGTAAACTGAGTGTCAATAACTGTCAATTTCAACCGAAATTCAGTTACTCATACTATAGAGGAATAAAAAATAAGCTCTGAGGAAGTACAATTGCTAACTCTTCAGATTATATTTTTAAAGAGGTACGGATTCACTAGTTCTTTCTTTTTATAGGTGAAGTATTTGGGAGCTGCTTGTTGTAAATAAATTATTACACAGTATTTGTTGCTTATTGAATTTCTGTAACTGTGATACGCAACTCAATATCATACTACTTAACTCCTCATTCTATAGTATTTCCATAGCCGTGTCGACAAAAGTGGGTTTAATATATTAGACCTCATGAATCAATGAATTGATGCTATGCGGTTTCTACTGGTTTTTGAGTGATTGGGCGTTCCAAGAGTGTTCAAGCAGAGGGTAGAGGCGCTTACAGAAAATCTACAGGTATTCTACAAGTTTAAACAATAGTTAAATACAAATAAGAAAGCAATAAGAGTAGGCACTAGACACGATACAAATAGAATTACAATAAGTCAATCAGATAAGGTCGAATTGGCACATTTGCTATCTTGTACTCAATGCAAAACTATTGAGGTGGTGAGCAAATAACTTGCTTCCAAGAACCAAGAAAAATATCGGTTGCATGTATATCGCAGAGCGAATTAGACCGTGGAATCGTAGAATTCATTACAGACAGGTGAGGCGTAATAATTTTCAAGCTCTCGATAAAAACGGGTGCAAATGTTGTCTATGAACAGAGCACTCCAGGTGCACTAGTCCTAGTCAACGTAACTGATTGCTCTACTAGACGACAAGATTATGTTTGTTCTACTAGCATATGTTTTTCGTTTGGGTCACTGTTTTCTCAAGCTTATTCATCGGAATTGGAACCTATTTGAATAGAATGGTGAGTTCTTCTAGGGCTCAAAATAATAATGGATTTTTTATCATGGGAACCCCTTATTTTTCGAGAGTAAATTATTGAAGAATCCATATAGAACTGCAAAACTGATAATTAATCACTCTATTCGTGTACATGTACTCTACATCAAATTATTGTCGATATATAACGTATCGAAATACAGTACAACGTGGTGCAAAAATTTACAGGGCTTGCAATGATACTTCCACTTTTGAGGATATTGTTGAAGCGAGAAAGAGGGAAAACTAATCTTTGTGAAGGATTCAATCAATAACATGAAAGGCAAACGTAGAGCTTTATTTAGTTTATCGTGTCACAAAAATTGAAATCCCAGTAGAAAAAACGAGTACATATACGCATGAATAATTCAAGCGATGTTGTCCTCTAACGTGTAAAGATGATGCAGTGCAGGAACAGGTTATAAATTATCCAGTGCCTTAATCATAGGTTGGCGGGAGATCTGACTGTTTGTGTGATGCCTGGTTACGAGCTACAACGTTCCTTGTCTTATATGTACTTTTTAAACACCAAATTACAATACTAATAATAATGAGATTCGGCCTAACAATAGGCTGCGCTAGGTCCGACTACGCCTTCCGATTTTCACATCGTAAATTTCGAAAAAGCGACGAGCAATTTCTTTGGTCTTTCAGTTTTATTGTCTCACAAGTGTGATAATCGATTGCCTTTTACGAAACCTGGCTCATGGAAATGAAACGGCCCAACAGGAAGTGAGAGCCTAGTTCATGAATGGGACAATTATACGAGTATATCACTGTACTTGTTTGTTGGACTCACATTATAGGAAATGGCATACAATTTCAGAGAAATCTTATTCCTAGTTGGATTAGAGAATCAGATTTTTCTGATTTCTCCCATATGGACAAATACACTACTTGCCATTTATTATTCATGTTGCAGCGGCGCAGTCGTAGACAAGTTATGATAATAGATTAAATAAATAAAATTTTATTGTCAAAAAACCATGAAAGAATACTCTTAGACGAAGTCAAGGCTTCTGCTCCTGGAGCTTACAGGTAGGCCTGCTGCTTTTCCATTTCCATTCTATTTTGATAGTAAACTGGATTGCTTCAAACTCTTGAAACGCTAGACAGAAGACACCTGACATGACAGGCTTTGAAGGCAGTAAATGAATAGAATAATTAATAACATTGAAGTTTTTTGATGACTTGGGAATTCATTGACATTTAGGCCAGGCGTACACCGGTTAGTCAAGACAAGACAAGACAACATTAGTCACGTTTAGTCACAGTAATTCACATAGCTGCTTATGAAGCAGTACACACCGATGCAATGACTAATCGGAATGTGTTGCTTCATAAGCAACTATGTGAAGTACTGTGACTAAACGTGACTAATCTCATCTTGCCTTGTCTTGACTAACCGGTGTACGCCTAGCCTAAAGATCAACCTTCTGAAAAAAATGTTTTTGTTTTTCACAATTCTCATATTTTTCAACTTTTTGTCCTGTATTCAAGTGTTTTATACATTCTCTGATTGGAGTGGTGAATTTCTGAAGCTGAATGTTTCCAGATTTCATTTAATTAGATTGATAAAATTAGAAGAATTGGTCTTGATTTACAAAATTTAATGAACTCCTCAATTCACAACTAATAAGAACTGCACGATTTTGTGTGGAGATGCCCGGTGGATAGTGGATGATGGAAGTAGAGTACCGTATATCTTTCTCTCTCTTTTTTTCGGCTGCTTATGTGTAATGAAAAATACCTATTTATAGTAAAATTATTCACTCTTTTCTTTTTCTCTGATTTGTTGGTTTCTGATGCGTGTTATAAAATTTTTAAAATTCATCAGCTCCTTTAAAAGTGGAGCAGTATCATTCAATATACCTTACTGTTAAAAAATATAATGAGGATGAACCGGAAGTTCTTTAATACAGTATAGGTACCGGTATTTGCATTGCAGCTAGAAAATACTGAAAGTGAAGGGACGAGCAATCGCATCGAGCGATAGACACTCCACTCCACACTACGATGAGCTGGTAGTGTTTGCTTTGGGTTGCGGGCAGGTGATCTTCCGCAGAACAAATATTGAGCCGGAAATCTAGGACAGACCATGCATTGAAATCCTCTACTCGATATCTGTCATTGGACAATGCCTTCACACATTCGTTGGCTGGTCTTATCTGGAGCTTTAACTCACTTAACAGACACCGAACAAGGCTAATCTTTGTTAGATATGGATGCGCGCTGTTGGCTCATCCACCTTAACAGATTAATTGACACTGCGCTTCCATTTCTAGGCCAAAACTATTTGCTTTCACTGTAAAATCCCGCGGAAATGAAAATGCGTCGCATTATTATGCACGTGCTCTAGACATCTATCAGTTTTCCCTTTATTTGGTTTGGGGAAACACGTGAGAACCCCAAACGCCACCTGGTGAGATCAAAAGAGTGGCAACGATTCATAAATCAACTAAATATCTACTGATTCTCATGATCTATTTCTTTGTCAGGAGCTCCATCCATGAAGCGAATAAATGAAGACGAGAATCAACACGGAACTTAGGCTAGGCGTACACTGGTTAGTCAAGACAAGACAAAACGAGATTAGTCACGTTTAGTCACAGTACTTCACATAGATGCTTATGAAGCAACACACATCGATTAGTTATTGCATCGGTGTGTGCTGCTTCATAAGCAAGTATGTGAATTACTGTGACTAAACGTGACTAATCTCGTCTTGTCTTGTCTTGACTAACCGGTGTACGCCTAGCCTTATACTTGATAGTGAAAGTCATTAAATCCAGACAATTCGATAAAGAACTAATAGCTTTTACACCTTGAACTATTCCATCTCCAAAAATTATGACTCAATACAAAATTTCAATTTAATATTTGGCTACTCAAAGAGGAATGTTTCCTCTTCAGCTTACTCAACCTCAACCAGATTGGCTTTTCAATCACTTTCCATTATGCAGTACTTCACATTGCATTTACACGTGAGCGGTGTGTTACGTTAGTTATAAATAATTCTCACTTTAAGCACTTTTTTATAACGTCCAATACTTTCGTTTTATCACTGAAACTGTAAATAACAATGATTTGTTGTTTACCAACATCACTCAATTCGATTTATGTTTGATTATTATTTCCTTGAGAGCTGCTCTTAACCAAGAGCTTGAATTAGGTTGCAATCGACATTGATGCTTCGATTAGAAATGTAAAAAAAGTAGAACAAGCATATTGCTTTTAAAAGTGATTGCGGTCGATTCCCAAATATATGATCAACTTGGAACCACAGAATTCAATTTGTCGATCCTTAATTCAATGATGCTACTTACTACATTCTGAATTTTTTTACTACTAACCTTAATGACATCATAATCTTCTATGTTTTGTTGAACATTTGGCGAAAGTTGATGAGATTTATTACGCAAGAAGTATTATTCCTATCATATTCAAGAATAGTGTACGAGAAATAATACAATCGAAACATGCAGTTTTGAATCTTAATAGATTCAAACTATCTCAGATTCCATTGTTTGCTGAAAAGTTCATGAACTTTCGATAATGATGAATGAGAGTTTATTAGGGCAGTAAATTGACAAAATACATAAGCCTATTGAATCTCATATAGGAGCCTCATAGCTGCTGTATATAATAATAGCTGCTCATAATAGCTTTATATAAATAATAATAGCTGCTTATAATAGCTTTATATAAATAATAATAGCTGCTCATAATGTAAAGAGCTTTCATTGAATAAAATGGCTCTGATTGATCATTTCACTGTTATTGAAATAGCTTTAGACATTGTTTTCATTCAACATTCGACTCATTTCGAATGAGAGTAAGTTATTATTTTATCCAAGTTGCAGCTGAATTAGTTTAGAAGACTTTAAAATTTATACTTGTAAATTGAAAATTCATTGCAAATGTAGAGGTATCATTTGAATTGAGCGGTACCATATTGTGAAAACTATGTGAGAGGTGAGAGCAAGGGTCTCACAAGTGCATAAAAATAGTGAGATTTGCTACATTTCAAAACCTAAAACCTAGAACCCCCTTTAGTACTGTAGTTTCTTCTACAAATATTTTTAATGAGGTTTGGTACATTTCAAGAATTTCATAGTGAACGCAATAAGTCATAAGACTTGAAATTGATAAGACGAATAATGTATTGTTATGTAGTTTTTACTACAGTAGATTTTCAGTGACTTAGCGACTCGAGTAGGTTATATACAAAGTAGTTAATAACATACAAATCCATCTTTCTGTTCCAGCTGCCGGGGAAATTGATACCTGAAGGACTTCTCGATTGAATTTCTTTGATTGAAGACGTATCTATTGTACTGTAGTCACTACTAAAATATCATTAATTTATAGATTCTCAACAACTTAGCGACTCAAGTAGTTGACAAATTCCATACAAATCCATCTCCCTGTTGGAGCTACCGTAGAAATTGAAAAACAAAGGACGTTTCGATTGAACTTCTACGCTGGAGTAATGAATACTCATGTAGTTTGCGACTAACTAGCTGCTGCAACTACTAGTGCTTCTGCCATTCGGTATTGCCCTCGGCAAGCAACAGACACCTGCTGCGAAGTGAATGGTGAATCTTCGCTCCTGGCCACCTGTCTGATTCATGATTCTTGTAGCAGATAGCTTCCGGATAGCCTCATCAATTTTGCTTCGGGCTGTCTAATAGGGACACCTCCCAGCAAACATGCACTGCACTGCACTGCAGTTTGGTCGCTCACGTCTCATTAACGTTGCCGTTCGCACCTGATGTCTCAACAACCAGCAGTGAGAATGTGACTCGTTAGCCGCAAGATCTTGTCTCGTCGCCTCATTATATTGCCTGCGAGCCAGTACATCGTGTAAGTGCCTTCCAATTCATGAATGAGTGTGCGATTGTTTTGTCTCTGCTTGTGAGAGATCGATTGGCTGGCTCATCGATAACTCTATTTGAAAAAGTTACTCTATGTTTTCCAAGTTTTCTGTACCTCTCATTTCTCATACCCTGTGGTTATGAAAGATACTTCTTAATATCATAAAATATGTTAGAAGAATGTGCTGAGTTTTTATATGTTCACATACAACAACTAATTGTATGTGAACGATTATAAGTGAAAATTGAATTGTAATATAAACGAATGAGGTAATTCGTTTAGGCCTATATTAGAAGTATAGCTGAATGGGATACACAACCGACTCGGAAGAGTATGTAACTTCAATTTTAGTTTTACATTATAAATATTTTCTTTTGTTTGTTTTGTAATCTCCAATTCCTGAACTGGATGGATTTCAATGTTCAGTGAAATCTGACTATGAACTGAATTTGATAATAACTTAGACATACGGTAATTAGATTCTTCAAGTGGGAGTAATTGTTTATTTTAAAAAATTGAAAAGTGTGATGATTCCTCACAAATAACATTTCGATAACACGAATATTTTTGTATTATCCTTTTCGATAAAAAGAACAACACCAGTTCAGGTGAAATGAATTCATTCATATAAGTAGCTATAAGGAATATAAATGTAAGGAATATAAGCTATAAGATTCCGATCAAGCCTTTGTGAGATATATTGAGCCCTTACACCTTTCTTTAATACAGCTCTGGAGTCAATATTAGAATGCATCACAAGGTTTCAATTTTCACGTCAGGTACGAACGCACTTGGAAGGTTGGTATTCTTTATGGTTTGTATAATGAGCTCTGGAAGTTATAACAGTTTAGTTGAGGCATGGTTTTGGAATAAGAACCGTTAAGGATGCGATAGTCATTGAAGAGAACAAGCCTGTAATGAAAAAAGATAGAAGTTATGTTCATGCTCAGATATTTAGACAACGTGTGTAGTGTTTTTCGAGCTTTTATAGGACAGAGTAGAGGATATTTTCAGAAAATATTGACGTAGGCCCGGGTTTGTAACATGTCTAGCGAGCTGTGTGAAGATATAAAAGGTTATGTTAATTATGATCGAGATTTTTATGTTGTGTATGCTAGGTTGAATGAAATGTCTTATTATTTCGGAGTGGCGATGCATTATGGACACTTTTTCCCAGGCAGCGGCAAGTAATTATTAGTGTGCGGATGATTTGTGGGGGGGCTCATTGTTCATGTTACCGTAATAGCTCCCTCTCAGCGGGGTCACATGACCACACGCGGTCCATAACACACTGAACACTAGCCCACATCCCTTCTCACACACACAAACTCAGCCGCCTTATTCAAGTGCGTATCGCCCATGAAAACTCTCACACGCACATTCACGCATACCTTGAAAAAGAGCGTATCTCAACTTCCTCTTGATACAAAAATTCTTCACCATGCCAAGCAATGGTATTGATATACAGTGCAATTACCATATAACCGATATTGGGTTTGTTGTAACGGGGCCCACGTGTTTTGGTGGTCAGTATTCTCTGATTAATAGATCGTTTATAAGAAGTATTCCAGAGAAGTGAAAATTGGTTTGGCCTAGTTTATGTAATGTGTCATGGATTATTAGTCTGTGAAAAAGAATGAGATCTTTCATTTCAGTAATCAGTAATCAAGAAGTGTTCAATAATCAACTCACTGATAGAAATGTTATTGATTCTGTCAGTTATATGGTTTTTCACAGTATGAATATCATAGAATTGATACAAACGTTAATTTCAACAAAAGATACAATAACATTCATACATAACAAATAACATACAAACATAAAATACAAATTCCATATAAAATGATGAATATTTACATGAAACACTATTATACTAAATAATTGTTGCATCTCTCTTAAAGCGAAGCTTGTGATGGGGATGATGCATCTTTAGAATTCTGGATAATAAGATATTAAATTAAATTTCATTTATTTGACATTTCAATATCAAGAAAAAGAAAATTCCATCTTCATCTTCATTTTACATCTCATTCCACTTTTGCACTAAGAAGGGAAGGAAACCCCACTTTCCACAAAGACCTACTGATGAAGAGGGAGTTTCTACAACAAGAAATAAGGGAGTCATTGGGAACCGAAAAATATTTCGCATTTTGATTTCCGGTAACGGTATTCGAATTAGATGACAAATGCAAGCCAAACAAGTGAAAACAAACGACCCACTGTAAGTGTATGTCGACTTATTTTGCATCTACTTGAGTGAGTTTCTAGTCTCCGTCTCCCGCGGAAGAAGCACTTGAACCAGCAGCGCATTATTATTTGACTCCAGGTGTTATCACGTATGCTGGTGCTGCCTACCTGCACAGGTGATTGCCCAGGTGTCGCTCCTGGCCGGCTAGTCTCAGAAGGGATAGTGGGGGGGCAAGGAAAGGAGGTTTGAGTCGCTTCGCGGGTTTGCGGCCGCGATTGACTCCTTCTGGCAGGCTGAAACAGGCGGTTGCGGTCGCCTCTTCTTCTGTTGGGACGCAGCTTATGCGTTTCAATGGCCACTGCTAGCAGCTAGCAATCCCTTTTCCCCTGCCGATATTTTATAAGAGGAAAGGATGGTCGGCCGGGCTGTCGCACACTGCCAACGGGATAGGGAGACAGCTCAGAAAATACAGAGAATATAGAAGAAGATAAGAATGAGATCGGTCTGCGGGAGCAGAATAGCCCGCTGCGGACCGGAAAGGAGAGAGAAAGAAGAAGCGCGGTCTGCGGGGGCAGAATAGCCCGCTGCGGACCGGAAAGAAAAGAGAAAGAAGAAGCGCGGTCTGCGGGAGCGGAATAGCCCGCTGCGGACCGGAAAGAAGAGAGAAAGAAGAAGCGCGGTCTGCGGGAGCGGAATAGCCCGCTGCGGACCGGAAAGAAGAAAGAAGGGAGGAGGGCGGACGGCGGGGGCAGATGAGCCCGCTGCGGACCGGAAAGAAGAAAGAAAAAAGAAAGGCGGCCGGCGGGGCAGAGTAGCCCGCTGCGGACCGGAAAGAAGAAAGAAGAAAGGCGGCCTGCGGGGGCAGAGTAGCCCGCTGCGGACCGGAAAGAAGAAAGAAAGAAGCAAGCGGTCGGCGGGGGCAGAATAGCCCGCTGCGGACCGGAAAGAAGAGAAAAAGAAGAAGCGCGGTCTGCGGGGGCAGAATAGCCCGCTGCGGACCGGAAAGAAGAAAGAAAGGAGAAAGGCGGTCTGCGGGGGCAGAGTAGCCCGGTGCGGACCGGAAAGAAGAAAGAAGGAAGGAAGGCCGCCCGCCGGGGCAGAGGAGCCCGCGGTGGACCGGAAAGAAGAAAGGAAGAAGAAAGGCGGCCTGCGGGGGCAGAGTAGCCCGCTGCGGACCGGAAAGACAAAAAGAAGACGAAAGCGGTCGGCGGGGGCAGAATAGCCCGCTGCGGACCGGAAACTAGCGAGCTAGAAGAAAGGCGGCCTGCGGGGGCAGAATAGCCCGCTGCGGACCGGAAAGAAGAAAGAAAGAAGAAAGGCGGTCTGCGGGGGCAGAGTAGCCCGCTGCGGACCGGAAAGAAGAAAGAAAGAAGAAAGGCGGTCTGCGGGGCAGAATAGCCCGCGGCGGACCGGAAAGAAGAAAGAAGAAAGGCGGCCTGCGGGGGCAGAGTAGCCCGCTGCGGACCGGAAAGAAGAAAGAAAGAAGAAAGCGGTCGGCGGGGGCAGAATAGCCCGCTGCGGACCGGAAAGAAGAAAGAAAGAAGGAAGGCGGTCTGCGGGGGCAGAGTAGCCCGCTGCGGACCGGAAAGAAGAAAGAAAGAAGAAAAGTGAAATAAAGAATAAAAGTATATAAAGGGTTTCGGGCAGTGATGGTGAAGGAATATAGGATTCGGATACCGATTGCTCCCACCAACTCGCTGGTCTATGGTCTAGCAAGCGTGGAAAACGGATACAACATACTGTGGTCAGGTACGCCCCTGCGCACTCTTCGCGAGATCGCCTAGAGGCCTGTTATTGCACAGCAGCCGGGACGGGATCAAGAGGAAAGGTTAACGATCGCTATTCACAAGTAAGCCACTGCTCCTCCTTCGCGTCGAAGCTTAGTAACAAGTTAGTGTCTAGCGACCGAGATAGAGAAAGGAATTGAAAGGGGTTTTAAAGAGAAAGAATAGAGTATAAAAAGTAAGAGAAGTAAGTGAAGTAAGAGAAGGTAATAATAGAAAAGGAGGAATAGAATAAGAAAGAGAAAGTAATAGGCAAAGCAAGAGAAAGTATAAGTAAAGAAAGAATTGAATAGAGGCAAGAAAAAAGTAAAGTGTTAAAGAGCTGTAGGAAAAGTCGGGAAAACCAGGAAAATGGTTTGAAAGTGAATATGTTATGTGGAAAACTTCGGTACTAACCCGTACCCGCCGGATTGGATAATCCGACACCGTCCTTCGGACCTGAAGGACTCAGACGTACAAGTGGCCGCAAGCTGCCGCACGCCCGAACACGCTGGGAACTGCCTCCTCGGTGACGCGGTGCCGATTCCGGAGACTCCTGCCTTGTTCGCCGCTGAAGCTCTGTTGTGCCCACTTGACCGTTCGGAATCTAAACCAAGACTATGAAATTATGTAGAAACTTCGGTACTAACTCGTACCCGCCGGAATGGATAATCCGGCACCGTCCTTCGGCCGGAAGAACTCGGAAGTACAAGCGGCTGCAAGCTACTTCACGCTCGAACAAGCTGGGAACTGCCTCCTCGGTGACGCGGTGCCGATTCCGGAGACTCCTGCTCTGTTCGCCGCTGAAGCTCTGTTGTGCCCACTTGACCCTTCGGGATCTCTATTAAGACTCTCAATGATTATGAACTTCGGTACTAATCCGTACCCGCCGGAATGGATAATCCGACTCCGTCCTTCGGCCGGAAGAACTCGGAAGTATAAGCGGCTGCAAGCTACTTCACGCTCGAACAAGCTGGGAACTGCCTCCTCGGTGACGCGGTGCCGATTCCGGAGACTCCTGCCCTGTTCGCCGCTGAAGCTCTGCTGCTCACTTGACTCTTCGGGATCTGAATTAGGACTCTCAATGATTATGAACTTCGGTACTAATCCGTACCCGCCGGAATGGATAATCCGACACCGTCCTTCTGCCGGAAGAACTCGGAAGTACAAGCGGCTGCAAGATACTTCACGCTCGAACAAGCTGGGAACTGCCTCCTCGGTGACGCGTTGCCGATTCCGGAGACTCCTGCCTTGTTCGCCGCTGAAGCTCTGTGGTGCCCACTTGACTCTCTGAACGAGGACTGTGAATGATGAACTCAACTAATAACGCTCTGACCACCCCAAGGGGGCAGTGGGACGGGGTGTGGTGGTGGGGAAAGGCTGCGCGTAGAGGCGGCGCAGTAGGCTAGAGGCTGAATTGGACGTTGGACCACGAGATTTACTGATAGGCGAGCGCCTTCTTCTTGAAATTCAACCGTTACGAATTTACTTCGTGACACACCCGTCCTACTAGGGGAAGGGGGGGGAAAGGGAGGAAGGAAGGGTTTTATTTGGGGAAGGGAATGATTGGCCGGAAACAAAGTAGCTTCATGCTACGGGACCAAATTAGCTTCACGCTGCCGGACCAAGTAGGTACCACGTTGCCGGACCTTCCTGTCCGCAGACAACCTTAAATTGTAGCGAGTTGGTCGAGCTTATGCCCCTGCTGGAGTCGTATCCGACTCTCTTCTAGGTCAACTACTGTAACCAGCAATGCCGAAAATTCCGGCCCAATGCTCACCAGATTCATACTGTTGAGCCTAATTTCTAATTTCAAAGTCCTATTTGAAATTAATTTCGAAATTCTGAGATTTTTCAGACTTTATAGGCACTGTAGAAGGAACGAAAATGGATTTCTATATTTCACTCCTAATATTTTACCGGCACTCTCTGGCCCATCCCAACCTTTTAGTTGCTGTGGCTTGCCATTACGGCCGACTCTTTAGTTGCCAGTCGCAGCCGACTCCTTAGTTGCTCTAGTTGCAGTTAAAGACAACTTTTCAGTTTCTCCGATTTCTGAAACTGAATTGAAGGGGGAATCATGGCCGGGCTTTCGCCACTGCCATGTTTTCAATTCAATGCTTCTCTGAAGCTAGCTAATGAGGTTCATCTGCACTCTAAATAATCAAAATAAATTATTTACGGTAAGGAATGCTCTTATTCCTTTATTTTCCTCTTTCGAAAGAAATTCTCTTTCCATTCAACTCGTCGGAGTTCTGTTCTTAAAATCTTATTACATTTCCTTACATGTCTTGTTGACATCTGGCGTAGCCGTGTTTTCACACTGCCACATCGGAGCGGGGTTTTCACCGCTGCTCCATCGGGGCGGGGTTTTCGCCGCTGCCCCATTTGGGCGGGGTTTTCACCACTGCCCCCCTTCTACCTTCGAGCAGAGGGGTCGCGCTTAAGAGCGCCTACTGACCCTATATCTCGTATTGGCAGACACACTCCATTACTGAGTGTTACTCCTTGTCCTCCTTCTCCCTCGTCCTCCTCCTCGTCCTCGAGGATGGGCGGCAAGAGCTTTATGTCCTTAACATGCACATTGATTTCTTTATCCTTGATAGTGCGTAACTTCACCACAGATGAGCTCAGCATCTTTATCACGGTGTGGGGGCCGGAATATTTTGCTGCTAACTTCGCTGCAAATTTATTTACCCCTGAGGAGAGGTGATACTCTCTTTTGTAGACTAGTTGACCTGGTACGACCTTCAACGGTCTCCTGCGTAAATTATAGTATCTCTTGGTATTTTGGTGAGCTTCTTCCAAATTATCAAGAACAAGTTTTTGCAGCTGTTCCAACACTTTAAGCCGTCTGAGTTGTGTGCCCTTGCTATCGGCCTCTTCCTCCAGACGTGGGTTCTCTTCGTCCTCCCAGGCGGCCTCTCCTGGCGTTCTCAGCTCACGGCCGAAATTTAGATAAGCTGGGGTATACCGGGTTCCCTGGTGAACAGAGGTGTTCATAGCAAAACAAAATTCGTTTATGTATCTATCCCAGTCAGAGTGGTGTTCACCCACATATAATTGAATCATCGTTTTCAATACTCTGTTTACTCTTTCAGTAGGATTACAGCTAGGTGTATACGGAGGAGTAAAGAATTGGATTATCCCATTATCTTGACAGAAAGATTTGAATAAACGGCTTGTATACTGCGTTCCATTGTCGCAAATTAACAATTTTGGAGTTCCAAATTTTGTGATTATGAGCTCTCTTAGAGCTTTGATAACGGCTGTGCTGTCAGCTTGAGAAATGGGGCGCGCTTCTGTCCACTTAGTAAATTGATCTTGGAATACCACAAGGTATCTGTACCCCCTTTTTGAGCGGGGTAAGGGACCAACTAAGTCTGTACTGACTGTTTCCCAGGGTCTCGTCACCTTGCGCCGACTATCCATCTGTCCATACGGGGCTCTTTGTTCAACCTTGTGGCGGATACAGGCCTCACACTGACGCACGTACTTCGCTACGTCGCCATGCATCCCCGGCCAGTAGTACAACCGCGCTACCTTGTTGTAGGTCTTAAAAATTCCTTGGTGTTCTGCCATTGGAGCGTCGTGATTCTGTTTGAGTATTTCTTTTCGGCCATTCCGTGGGATACACAACTTCCAGCCGTCGCTTGCCATATTATCGTGGATTGGTTGCCTAGGCCATATATGGCGATAGAGCAGCCCATTCCGTACCACATAATCTGGGTATTTCTCAGGGTGTTGGGCGAGAAGACACTTCATCTTCTTTACCCATTTATCATCCTGCATGTCATCACGCCTGGTAGTGATTGGGTTCACCGGTCAGGCATCTCTCCTTCCCCTGCGCTCTGCGGGCGCGGATAGTGCGTCTGGGACGACGTTCAGCTTCCCCCTCCGGTATTTTATTACCAGGTTATATTGCTGCATCTCGAGTACCCATCTAGCCAACCTGCCTGTGGGGTTAGGGACGGCTCGCAACCACTTCAGTGACTGGTGATCGGTTAGTACAGTGATTTCATACCCTCAATATAAGGCTTGAATTTCCTTAATGCAAAATTACGGCTAGACACTCCTTCTCAGTTGTACTATACCGAAGCTCGGGTCCCTTCAGACCACAACTTGCATAAGCAATCACCTTTTCCTCGCCGTTGATCTCCTGAGTCAACACGGCCCCTAGGCCATACTCCGATGCATCGGTTTGAACCACAAATGGCAACTCAAAGTGTGGATACGTCAATATTGGAGAACTGGTGAGGGCTGCCTTAATCTGATTGAAGGCTTCTTCCTCAGCTTCCCCCCATTGCCACTTCACCCCCGATTTCAGTAATCGGTGCAGCGGGGTCGCTAGATCAGCCAAGTTCGGGACAAATCTCCTATACCAGGATGCTAGCCCTAAAAAACTGCGCAGAGCCTTGATCCTCTTTGGGGAAGGGAACTCTTCAACCGCTCTGATTGTTTCGGGATCCGTCCGGAGCCCTTGTTCTGTGACAACATGCCCCAGATAACGGAGTTCAGTCTTCAAAAACTGGCACTTCTCCACATTGATCGCTAGCCCTGCTACTCTTAGCCGGTCGAACACTTTAGCCAGATTCCGTTGGTGCGCCTCCAGGGTCTCTCCAAGGACAATCACATCATCCAGATAGGCGAATGCATAAGGTTCCAACTCTGGTCCAATTACCTGGTCTAGTAACCTTTGGAACGTTGCCCCTGCCGAATGTAGGCCAAACGGCATCACTCTAAACTGGAATAATCCTCGCCCTGGCACCGTAAACGCGGTTAGTGGCTTGCTATCTTCTTCTAAAGGTACTTGCCAATAACCGTTTTTCAAGTCTATTGACGAAATGAAGTGGGCATTGCGCAGCCTATCTAATATCCCCGTCATATTGGGCAGGGGATATGCGTCACGATGTGTAATTTCATTGATTTGTCGAAAATCAATACAAAATCTCAGCTTCCCATTCGACTTCCTTACAAGCACTATGGGCGAACTCCAGGCGCTACTGCTGGGCTCTATCACTCGCTGTTCTAGCATCGTGTCAACTTCGTCATTGATCACCTTCTGCATGGCGGGGTTGCGGGGATACGGGCGTTGTCGGAATGGTTCTGCCCCTTCCTTCAATTTTATTCTATGTTTCAGTAGGTGAGTGGATCCTGGAACCTCCCTGAATTTCTCTAGTTCAGCTTTGAGAAACTGCTCGAAGTCGTCTCTCTCAGTCACCACGGCCAACGCTTTTTGAAGAGTAGCTGGTGGTAAGAGCATCCTTCTTGACCTTGTATCAATTCGCGCTCTTATCCTTTGCAGCTGAGTCACCCCCAGAATCATCTCAGGCACTAAATATCGCACCACGGCGACTCGCAAGTGGATACTTCTCCCACATATTTCAGCGGCTAACTGGAGTTCTCCTACTATAGGTAGCTTCACACCATTGATCAGGGCAGGTTGATGTGAGACAGCCTTGTTCTTCAAGGCGCTTACTGCCGTAATCCGGCGCGCAACCAGCTCCGAAATGTATGAACACTCAGCTCCGGTGTCTATTAGGGCGTTCAGATCAATTGAATTGACCCGTACATACATGAACATGCGTTCCTCCTTTCTTTGTCGCTCTTCGGTCTGCGACTTGACAGTCGCCAAGCCTGGCTTAATAGCTTCTAATTCGGGCTCCGCCGTGTTTACACTACCCTTGTATTTAACAATGGGTAACTGCGGTTCCCATTCGACCTCCCTCCGATGAGTGTCGATCTTCATGCGGTGCTCTCGCATAAACTGCATGCCAATCAATAACTCAGGAGAAAGCCCCTCCATACTAGTTACTGTCATTGGTACAACAATTTGATTAATTTTCAAATTGATTACAACTTTCTCCTAGTCGTGCTAGTGTACCATCCGCTAATATTGCGTTGTGACGTGCGGACACTTTCTTGAGGATATTTGCCTCCGTCAGATTTTTGAAGGCCTCATTACTGATGTAGTTTGATTCAGCGCCGGTGTCAAGTAACGCTCGATATTTTCTTCCTGCTATTTCAGCAATAACATAGATCCGGTTGTCATCTCTAGATTCCACCTCGGTTTCTATTTGTGTAGACGACTTTACCACCGCGGTCTCTGTTGACCTCCTGGGCGGTTTCTCGCAAGTACAATTGTTACGTTGTTTCCTGCAACGTTTACACTGCGAGTTTTCGGGACATTGAGATCGCCAATGCCCTGGCTGCTTACACTGCCAACACACTTGTTCAGTGGTGGCCGGTTCGGTTTTCCGCGGCGCTGGTGCGTCGCGTTCCACGTCGGTTCGAGGGCGGTTGAACTTCTTCAGCTCCTCCAACCTGGGCGCCCGAGAAGACTGTCTTGCGTGCTTCTCTTCGAGTTTAATCCTCTCATATTGTCGAGCCAACTGGAGTAATGTATCTGTGTCGTCGGCCTCTGAAGGTCGGATGTATAACTTATACCGAGGTAATAAGTTCCGATACAATCGTTGTACCCTTTCTGCCTCCGAAAATTCGCCTCTCCTCCTCATTAGGGTGAGTAGCTCTTCGGAATATTCATCTATAAGTTCGCCTTCTCGCTGTTTCCTCGCGAGAATTTGATTATCGAGGTCTTCCTCATATGTCGGAGGGTAGTACCTCATTTTAAAATCAGCGACGAAGTCCTCCCATCGTCTCCATTGTGTGCGTCGATTCCTCAACCACAAAGAACATCGGCCGGATACTAATTCCGGAAGAGCGGTGAACAGCTGTGGCCCGCTTAGTCCGTAGGCCTGTTGCAGCTCTTGCAGCCTCTCCATGAAGCTCGGTGCATCGCTACTCCCATCAAATGTCAGGCGCCAGCTCCGCACCTTGTCGCACACGACCCCTGGGTCCATGTAGGAACTAGTATAAGGTGCTGGCCGTACTCTTGAAGGCATCTCAATCATGCTTGAATGGGTATCGCTCGTCGTCAGCCTCGTCGCGGCGGCTTCGGACCTGTTTGAACGTCCTCCAGTAACTTGAACTGGATTGTCATCCCTTGCTCCGACTCGATTCGTGGTCGGGTCGGCGGCCGTCTGAGCAATCGTCTGGCGGTGGTGTTCCACCAGCGTCCTCCTTATCTCGGCCATGGTACCGTCCGTCGGTAGCCCAAAACTCCTTAGCAGGATAATTGCTTGGTCCTTGTGGAGTTTGTACACCCAAGAGACTCTAGGGTCGGTGGCTGATTCCGGCAGCTCCTCCTCTGGATCAAGATGAACAAGGACTTGGTCATCTCTGTTGTCATCAGACATATTCCTTACAGTAAGGTCCTCCTTTCGGGCCCCACGCGAGGGCGCCAATCTATCACGTATGCTGGTGCTGCCTACCTGCACAGGTGATTGCCCAGGTGTCGCTCCTGGCCGGCTAGTCTCAGAAGGGATAGTGGGGGGGCAAGGAAAGGAGGTTTGAGTCGCTTCGCGGGTTTGCGGCCGCGATTGACCTTCTGGCAGGCTGAAACAGGCGGTTGCGGTCGCCTCTTCTTCTGTTGGGACGCAGCTTATGCGTTTCAATGGCCACTGCTAGCAGCTAGCAATCCCTTTCCCCGCCGATATTTTATAAGAGGAAAGGATGGTCGGCCGGGCTGTCGCACACTGCCAACGGGATAGGGAGACAGCTCAGAAAATACAGAGAATATAGAAGAAGATAAGAATGAGATCGGTCTGCGGGAGCAGAATAGCCCGCTGCGGACCGGAAAGGAGAGAGAAAGAAGAAGCGCGGTCTGCGGGGGCAGAATAGCCCGCTGCGGACCGGAAAGAAAAGAGAAAGAAGAAGCGCGGTCTGCGGGAGCGGAATAGCCCGCTGCGGACCGGAAAGAAGAGAGAAAGAAGAAGCGCGGTCTGCGGGAGCAGAATAGCCCGCTGCGGACCGGAAAGAAGAAAGAAAGAAGAAGCGCGGTCTGCGGGGGCAGAATAGCCCGCTGCGGACCGGGAAGAAGAGAGAAAGAAGAAGTTCGGCCTGCGGGGGCAGAGTAGCCCGCTGCGGACCGGAAAGAGGTAAGAAGAAAAGCGGTCTGCGGGGCAGAGTAGCCCGCTGCGGACCGGAAAGAAGAAAGAAAGAAGAAAGCGGTCGGGGGGGGCAGAATAGCCCGCTGCTGACCGGAAAGAAGAAAGAAAGAAGAAAGGCGGTTCTGCGGGGCAGAATAGCCTGCTGCGGACCGGAAAGAAGAAAGAAAGAAGAAAGGCGGTCTGCGGGGCAGAGTAGCCTGCTGCGGACCGGAAAGAAGAAAGAAAGAAGAAAGGCGCGCCTGCGGGGCAGAGTAGCCCGCTGCGGACCGGAAAGAAGAAAGGAAGAAGAAAGGCGGCCTGCGGGGCAGAGTAGCCCGCTGCGGACCGGAAAGAAGAAAGAAGAAGAAAGCGGTCGGCGGGGCAGAATAGCCCGCTGCGGACCGGAAAGAAGAAAGAAAGAAGAAAGGCGGTCTGCGGGGCAGAATAGCCCGCTGCGGACCGGAAAGAAGAAAGAAAGAAGAAAGGCGGTCTGCGGGGCAGAGTAGCCCGCTGCGGACCGGAAAGAAGAAAGAAAGAAGAAAGGCGGTCTGCGGGGCAGAGTAGCCTGCTGCGGACCGGAAAGAAGAAAGAAAGAAGAAAGGCGGCCTGCGGGGCAGAGTAGCCCGCTGCGGACCGGAAAGAAGAAAGAAAGAAGAAAGCGGTCGGCGGGGCAGAATAGCCTGCTGCGGACCGGAAAGAAGAAAGAAAGAAGGAAGGCGGTCTGCGGGCAGAGTAGCCCGCTGCGGACCGGAAAGAAGAAAGAAAGAAGAAAAGTGAAATAAAGAATAAAAGTATATAAAGGGTTTCGGGCAGTGATGGTGAAGGAATATAGGATTTGGATACCGATTGCTCCCACCACCTCGCTGGTCTATGGTCTAGCAAGCGTGGAAAACGGATACAACATACTGTGGTCAGGTACGCCCCTGCGCCCTCTTCGCGCGATCGCCCAGAGGCCTGTTATTGCACAGCAGCCGACGGGATCAAGAGGAAAGGTTAACGATCGCTATTCGCTGTAAGCCACTGCTCCTCCTTCGCGTGGAGGCTTAGTGACAAGTGAGTGTCTAGCGAGCGAGAGAGAGAAAGGAATGAAAAGGGGTTTGAGAGAGAAAGAATAGAGTATAAAAAAGTAAGAGAAGTAAGTGAAGTAAGAGAAGGTAATAATAGAAAAGGAGGAATAGAATAAGAAAGAGAAAGTAATAGGCAAAGCAAGAGAAAGTATAAGTAAAGAAAGAATTGAATAGAGGCAAGAAAAAGTAAAGTGTTAAAGAGCTGTAGGAAAAGTCGGAAAACCAGGAAAATGGTTTGAAAGTGAATATGTTATGTGGAAAACTTCGGTACTAACTCGCACCCGCCGGATTGGATAATCCGACACCGTCCTTCGGACCTGAAGGACTCAGACGTACAAGCGGCCGCAAGCTGCCGCACGCCCGAACACGCTGGGAACTGCCTCCTCGGTGACGCGGTGCCGATTCCGGAGACTCCTGCCTTGTTCGCCGCTGAAGCT
The DNA here is from genome assembly GCA_017141395.1 of Laodelphax striatellus. NCBI lineage: Eukaryota > Metazoa > Arthropoda > Insecta > Hemiptera > Delphacidae > Laodelphax > Laodelphax striatellus. Next base: position 44,540,925 of record CM029531.1, read on the forward strand.
CTGTTGTGCCCACTTGACCGTTCGGAATCTAAACCAAGACTATGAAAGTATGTAGAAACTTTGGTACTAACTCGTACCCGCCGGAATGGATAATCCGGCACCGTCCTTCGGCCGGAAGAACTCGGAAGTACAAGCGGCTGCAAGCTACTTCACGCTCGAACCAGCTGGGAACTGCCTCCTCGGTGACGCGGTGCCGATTCCGGAGACTCCTGCTCTGTTCGCCGCTGAAGCTCTGTTGTGCCCACTTGACCCTTCGGGATCTCTATTAAGACTCTCAATGATTATGAACTTCGGTACTAATCCGCACCCGCCGGAATGGATAATCCGACTCGTCCTTCGGCCGGAAGAACTCGGAAGTACAAGCGGCTGCAAGCTACTTCACGCTCGAACAAGCTGGAACTGCCTCCTCGGTGACGCGGTGCCGATTCCGGAGACTCCTGCCCTGTTCGCCGCTGAAGCTCTGCTGCTCACTTGACTCTTCGGGATCTGAATTAGGACTCTCAATGATTATGAACTTCGGTACTAATCCGTACCCGCCGGAATGGATAATCCGACACCGTCCTTCGGCCGGAAGAACTCGGAAGTACAAGCGGCTGCAAGATACTTCACGCTCGAACAAGCTGGGAACTGCCTCCTCGGTGACGCGTTGCCGATTCCGGAGACTCCTGCCTTGTTCGCCGCTGAAGCTCTGTGGTGCCCACTTGACTCTCTGAACGAGGACTGTGAATGATGAACTCAACTAATAACGCTCTGACCACCCCAAGGGGGCAGTGGGACGGGGTGTGGTGGTGGGGAAAGGCTGCGCGTAGAGGCGGCGCAGTAGGCTAGAGGCTGAATTGGACGTTGGACCACGAGATTTACTGATAGGCGAGCGCCTTCTTCTTGAAATTCAACCGTTACGAATTTACTTCGTGACAGTGTATGAATAAGGTCAAGGGGTGAGAGAAAGAAAATCAACACCGGCTGAGAAGAGCGATGGCGCTCCTTATGTCAGCAGGAAGTTCAATTCATTGTTCCTGAATGCATTTTGCTCTGCTTTTGCGTTCGGTGAGATCTTGCACGATTGACGAACAAAAACTCCAGACTTCTTTCAGGTTGTTGGTGAGCTAATAATTGTCGAACTTTTGTACTGAGAGACGGTTATATCTCAGCATTTGCACCGGATGTGACTCTTGAGACGCGACACAGCAGCGGTCCAACTTACCTACCCGATTGGGGTTCACTTGTCACCCTATTTCAACTCTCATGTTTCTCCCCGTTGAGAGTTGATTTCCGAGTTAATTTGTTCCTCACAATGACTGCTCTGGGGTGTAAATAGGAGAGAAGTCATTGCTGAACAACCTGCTTTTAAATGATGTGAAATTCAAGATGGAATGCTGTGCGAATCATTTGTTTTGCACCATACCAACAGCCTTCAGCCTCCTTGGAGGTTCTGGAGGGCAACTTATTCGATCACATTCCACAGTAGGCCTATCTGAGAGTTATTGAGAAATGAATTTGAACTAGGATAATGAGCTCATATTGCAGGTTTTTCAATATATTAATAATTTATATAATAATTAAAATTACCCACGCACAAGCTAAGAGCTCATGTGGCATCACCACAGCAAAAAAAAAAGCGTTGAATGAGGAGAATGAAAGTTGTAATAATTATTATTGAAAAAGTAATAAGTTATTGTGACGTTGTAGGCTGATAACTCTTATTATTTTAAATCTTGAAAAATGTTCATCGACAATAATATTGGTTCCATCTATTAAAGTGATGAATAGAATTCATTATTGGAGATCAATTCTCAATGAGTTTATCAATCATCTATAATTCTATATCTGTTACTTTGAGAATCTTCTGGAAATTCATTATTTATTATTATTGATCAATTTATTCCATAATTATTATCAATCAATATATGTGAAATAAAACGCTATACTATCCTGAAAAAAACTATCCGTAAGTTGACTCATCTCTCAATGAAACTAGTTTCACGAATAACATTCAATGACATACAGTCATGTACATCAGGTAGGAAATCATAAAAAGAGACACATAAATATATTATCGTCCAAGTAAAATTTTCCGAGCACTTAATTATCTATACTCGAGATTCAGAATCATTCCAAATTCCATTCAAAAAATTTCCGATGAGAAAATTCCTTCCAGATAACAGCAGCTCCAGTTACAGAAACTCTCTCACGAACACTAACTGTGTAAGATACATAAAAGACTTTGTTACCATGATAGAGTTCTTCACCTGTTAGTCAGATAATTCATCAACCTCTCTCACTATCCTTGGGAAACCTTGACCACTCCATAATGAAAACTATTATTCGGTTAGCTGATGGCACAACCACAATAAGCCTTCCACTTTTGCACGCAAATCCCGGGACGAAAGGTGGAGATTTCGGTGAGAAAGTGACGAGTTGGAAGATTCACATGAGGGCGTTGGACTCAGTCCGGCCGGTTGAAGAGAGAGGAGCCGGGGTGGTTTCGGAAAGGTGAAAGAGTTTCGGAAGTCGATCAGTCTGTTGTTGTTGGTGGATTGGAGGGGTTGTTTGGACTGCGGTGGGAAGTGGACCAGATGGGAAAGAGAGCAAGTTCCCACCACTGGAGCATCGGCAGCATCTTTTTCTCTCAGATCGCAGCCACCTTGCACCTTGCTCCTGTCTCTCGAACCTGTGAGCGCGTCCTACTTTACCTGTCCCATCTCAGGACCGAGCGAGCACCCTACCTGTGAGAAATTCTCATAGGGCACCCCCTGCAGTCTCCATCCCTTCAATGAAATTATCATGTGGGAGCCTACACGGTGACCTCTCCTTCTGTCCCATAACGGTGAATGGCTCCATTCACATAGACTGTCCTCACGCTCGACTCCACCCATTTTCCGGCCGCTTATAATTACTAGACAAACAATAGGCTCATCAAGTGTACAAAAAGAAAGATGATAATCTGAGATTGTCTGAACCGCTCTATCAACCTGTTGCAGACTACGAAATCTAGATAATCTTCGTGACCCATCATAACTCGGCAGCCCTAGTAACTGAACTTATGAATTGTTGTAATGAGGTTATCTCTTCATTGATAGGAAGAGAACTCATCATCCGGTATTAGCATGAGAGTAACTATTTACTCCCAAACAACTCATTGTTGTTAGGGTGAAATAGTTTTGTGAGCACACAAGTACTTACAAGTATAGTAGTAACCCTATACTTTTAGAATTAATTAATAATATCATGTGATAAAAATAGCTATTCGAAAGTATTCTGATGAGGAACACACTGAACTGGATTTTAACAAAATGAATTTTTATTTTGGAAGCCAAAATAAATCCCGCCACAATCTATCAATACTCAAATTGTCTTTGAGCAAAATTACGATGATTAAACTGGATGTGAATATTGTTATTCAATTTGAATCTATCATTAGCAATGAATATTGATTGATAATGTTTATCCTTGAAAGCTGAAACCAGTTTCATCATAAAATATCTAGATGGTGTAGGAAACATTGTACAGTCAGTGCTGTCAGGTTGATTGATCTGAGAATGATCTATATTCGGGTTCACTAGCGACTATTGAACATTTTGAGTTGGAAAAAATGAAAAAGAATAATTATTATTCATAGATATTCATCAGATAAGAATGATAAAAAATTCTCAAACAATAGTGGCAACGTTTGAAGGAATGTATAAAATTATAAACATGAAAGGAACGAATAATTTAGATGGGTCGATCATTCAACTAAGTTTTTGTCACTTTCAATGGCAAGGTACACTGGCAACCACCAAACACTCTCATTGTTTGATCACCCCCGTTCGGATCTTGGGCTCCCGACGGTCTTTCATCCCAGCTCAGGCTATAGAATCAAATCGATGAACCTTACAGGTTTTTCCTTCCTTCCTGTTTTTTTTTCAATGTTCCCATGGAATCCTTAGACGGGACAGGAAAGGATGGAGATAGAAACATGTTGAACGGAGAAGAATGATTTTGGGGGTGATGGGTGGCTGTGAATTATCAAGAATCGAGGGTTGCAGGAGGGGTGAAAGGAAGATATAAGCAGTAATAGATACAATTTTGGTTACGGAGAGTAGTCTACCTGTGCTGGATTTCTCCCTGAATTCATTTACTCCAGCATCCCATCCTTTATGGATGAGATAAAATTGATCTAGATGCGCATAAACCCTGAGAGAATAACAGAACCTGTTGAGAACTTCCTTCACTCATGAATTCTGTCCCATTTCAGAAACTATTGAGATGATTTTAAATCCTCATTTCGCTGAAAAGTATAGCTTGTAGAAAACACTCTATCAATAAGATCATTTTCTTAAAATAAGAGTTCATTAAAAACACACTTGTGAAAGGATAAATAGGGTAGAAATATAGTAGATAGATAATACATAGAAATCCATACTAGAAAGAGAGAAATGGAAGTAATTTGATGGAATTATTTGATTAATTAGATAATCTGTGACTCTATTTTTCTACTTAGTACATTACAACAGTAATGTTGACGGAGTTAAGGCAAACGCTACCTCATCTCCTCAATCCTATCAGGAATTTATTGAAAAATTCTGTGATTCTCGGTTTCTATAACAATAGCTAATGATTATGTTGAATGATTATTGGAATATGATTTGTCATAAACAGTTTTTTAAGAGTGCGTCGTGAAAATTTTATTTTTCAGGACTTTACTTGTCTCTTCTAGAAATGGAGAAGTCGGTTAATTCCTTATTCTTTTCTAATGATTGATTCATCAATGGCTTCATCCAAATACAAGTTGGGATAAAAAGATCATTCTCCCAAAAAATTCAATAGGATAATAATAATTAATTGGACGAAATTCCTAATTATAATGCCATATAATATTCTGAAGACTTCTGCTACTGCAAATATTGACAACAGAATATAGGACAACAAAATAAATAGGAATTTCGTCCAATTAACTACTGTATAGTTGCAATATCTCATTTACTTCCATCTTTCATAGGATAAGCTGGTTGTCAAGCGTAAAATTCATTGAGAATTATTGGAAACACTGAAAAAAAAAATCTTTCAAAATTTTTCAATGAAAAAATGCATAAAGTTGTATGTAGAAAAAGAGCAAAAATTTTAAGTAGACTGCTCCATTTTGATAGTTTCCAAGGATTGACAACGAAGGCATCCATGCGAATCAAATGTGAGAGAGACATGTCAATGGCCAAACCTAGAACCCCATTCTATTCATAAAACTGATAGTGTTAGCTGGTCCTCCCTTTCTTTACATGGCCAACATCTTCACACGCTATTAACTACTGCATTCTGTTTCTCTTTCAATCGCCCTTTACGTTTCTGCGGAAACAATATTCTGTTGACGGGTCCATGGGAAAATAGCATTCTTCATTCCCACGGTGTTGCGAGGTCTGTGAGATTTTGGGATTAGGTGAGCATTGATAGTAACCAATATCTAGATCCCGGAGAATCATGGTTCTTGAATTGGAAAGAGTATAAACATCGCGAAGAAATAATTAAAAAAATTATGATTTTATATACAGTACATGGTAGTAACAGAATCAGCAGCTTCTGATTATTATTGTAGTAGATGTAAAGGCCGTTTCTGCCCTAAGCCAATCACAGGGCAGGGATTTCCCCCCTACCCCCCTCGCCCTGAGGGGGCGTGGCTTAATGGGGTGGTTACCCCTTCGTCTCTCCCTAAGACGCCATTTTGTAGTGGTGATTAAAAGAGGGGACCCCCAGCGAAGACCAATGGGAGACGAGTTCCCCCCACCAGGTTGGCCAATCAGAGAGCAGCATTTCCCTCCACCTCTTTTTGTATGTTCTATATATTTTTTGTATGTTCTATATATGTATTTCTTTCTCTGTCGTGTGGGATAATGTGGCATAACGTTGTCTCACTCTTTCTTTCCAGTATACAAAGTATGCCTATATAAAAATATATATGTACTATCTATAGAGAAAAAATATATATGTGCTATCTCTTTCTCCCTCCTCTAGCATAAGATGTCATAGCGTTGTCTCACTCTTTCTTTCCCCTAAGGAGAGTATATCTATATTTGATGGGGCATATATTGTTGAGAAAGATATATGCAATCTCTTTGTCTCTCTCTTGCAGCATAATGGCAGATGAGCCTCTCTCACTCTTCGGCTGTGATATTACTATGTATATTCGCAATGTCAGTGCACCTGCCCTGGCCCCTGCCTCCAGCCCCAGGCCCCAAGCCCCAAGCCTCAGCAATTAATCACCTCAAAATGACAGCTGCACTATTATATTGTACACTAGCTACCAATTGACGGTTCCAGTATTTCGTTAAATACAAATCGACTCCCACTAAGAAAAACCAAGTCTACCAACCTAATTTCATATCGTATCAAATTTACCCATATCTTAATCATCTGGTTTTGGAATAAATAACCCAACATATTCATGCAATTCCTCTCTGACCCATGATTTCATAGAATCGATTTTTGCTCTAAATCTTCTTTTAGAGATTGGGACCTTGCGTTATTAGAATCTATTAATTTATTGATTTTCTCATCTTATCAAGTAATTCATTTTTGCTCTGATCAATTGCAAATTGATCCACTCAACTTAACTCCCTTTTAATTACAGCCTGTTGCTCTTTGTTATTAGCTTCGATTTTGAATGAACCTCATTCTTTACCTTATCAATTGTAGATATGTGTTCCGTTTTCAAGCTGTTTAAATTATTTACCAGATCTCTTTTAACATTATCAATCTCGCTATTGTGAAAGGATTTGTGTTCTACTAATTTATCTACCAAAGCTTTTTCAAGTTCCTCTAATTTTCTTGTGAGATTAGTGTTTGTTACATAACTATTTGATATCTCAGTTCTCAATTTTCCTAATTCAGCCTTAGATACAAACTGATTAATTTGTTCTAAAATATTAGCTTTAATAGCATTCGCCATCTCAATTAATCTCTGATCAAATATATCTTTCTTTACAAGTTCTCTATCGATAGTTTCGAATATTCTCTTCTCAAAACACCAAGTTTCTTATCTAATCTCTCTCTGCTTATTACACTGGCTATATCAGAAGATAACTGCGTTAGTTGCTCGTTTAAGTAAGCCCTATCAATTTTGTTGAGTACGTTTTTATCACCTACCTCTTTAACAGAATCTTTAATTTTATCAGAAATGACCTGCAATCTTTCATTCAAATAACTCCTATCAACTTTATTTGCGCTTATATTCTCAATCGCGTTCGACAATGTATTCAAATATGATTTTGTAGTTGACGTGCTCTCATCCACCAATTTTGTGATACTATTCAATACGTGTTTAGAAACACTTTTCTCGATTTCTTGAGAAAGCAAATCTAATCTCCTTTCCAATTCAGATTTATCTGTATGAAGACTCTTTTGCAATTCTACTGAGATATTATCTAAATACGATTTAAGATTGGTATTAATTTGTTGTTGATTAAGCGATGTAAGAATTTCCTTACTTAAAATTTCTAAATCAAAATTTCCAGGTATCTTTGAACACAGTTCCTTCAATTTCAAATCAAAGTATTGATTTGGGGTACCTGCACCCTCCGTGTCCGAATCTGTGCACAGACATGTTCAAACTGTGCTTAAATTTTTATTTACTTTACTCCAGTGTTTAAAAATTCTTATCAACATTATTATTATTATTATGGCTCCAATATTCCGCCTCACCAGATGTGAACGAGGTGAGGTGTGTCTACCAAGAGTCATAGCACGTGCACATTTATGTCTCAACGGTTTTTTCTCTGCAGGAGCAGAGACGCATCCAAATTGAGCTCATTCCCCCTCATTCACTGCATATCTTATTTTTTTACATTTGACATGTGCCAGCTCGTAAAGACAGTCCCACAGGGTTTTAAAATCTCTCACAACGTGGACTTGTGATTCTTTGTTTACACAACCGTAATGGATGTGGGATTTTTCGATAGCGATAATATCTAATAAATCATATATTTCAGAATATATTGGATAGTGGTTGATGCATGATTTACTCAGTATAGAATCATCTCCATCAGTGGAAGACTTTATATTGCTAGCAATGAGATTAAAGTCCTCGATACTGATTGACATAAATAAACGCCCAATTTTTGATAATTTTGCATAACTATAGCACAACATAATTAACCCACAACCTCTCTCAAAGCGAGAGTGTAGTATACTAAATTAAATCTCCTCAAGTAGTCCTCTCCCATCGCTTGTACAATAAAGAAACATATATTTGTTATTAAAATTCTCTAGATTAGAGTAGTTCAAAACATTTATAAAATTATCTGGGAGTATAACCTCCAAATATGCATCCCCAATACCATATCGATCATAAAGTTTTATAAATATCTGCTTTGATCTGCTAATTGTAGCATGAATGATAGGCAAATTTTCCTCTGTGAGTTTCAGGCACAGAGCGTAATGGAAAAATTTCCTGTGCTAAATTATTGAACGCTTCTACATCAAACTTTGTAGCTTCCATTGTGAAATGAATACTTACCTTAGAGAGAATACCATTGTTTCCATCCCCACAGGATCTGCCCAACACTTAATCATGTCAGGCACCTTAATAAAAGATGTAAGGCATGATTAAGTATAGAACATTTGTGCTGTAAATGGTTGGGGTCGTTAGCTGTTTTACAAGTGCTTCTCCAAATCTTAACAAAATTATAACAAGATCTAGCAAGGAAATCCGATTATAATTCTGATAAGATCAGACCTATTATCTTGCTGGGGGAACTCGTTTACACTTAGTTCTCTTTCAAACATATTTTTCCATCCCACCCACAATACAAAAGCAAACTCTTTCGATTAAAGTGATCAACATTTTCTTCATTCAACACATCCAAAAATTCATGTGGGAGATGTACATTAAAGAAATATGGTTCAGCTCCAGGCTCCCGATTATAAAGAGTTATAAAAAGCGATGGAGGAATGCTGTAGACTGTGTCAGGTCCATCACACCAATTTTCCGAATCAAATCCATGTACTTCCGCTCGAAGTACACCCCAATCTTCGTCTCTATGCCAAAAGGAAATGGTTCAAGGGAAGTAAGGCTCCAGCCATTACGTTGAAAGCTTCAACATCAAACGAGTACATTTTCACGAATGATACAAGTTGAGAAGTTCAGAGGTTTTATAAACCTTTCCCCACCACTGTTTATAAACTCAGGCACAACTATCGGTGATTGCGCATGCACAAATCATGGCTTCTTCTTCTATTTGTATTAATTTGTTTATGGGGAGTTTGTGCGGCCTGTAATAGGATAGATATTCATTGATATCGCTTTAAATTTACACAGCTTAGAAAAATAATTTTCAACTGTTTCGCGACTTCAACGTTTTCAATCCTCGAATTTTAATTGCTTCTTCACACGAATCAAACCATTCCAAAACACCTTTTAATCGGTTTTCCAATTCTTGATCCGCACACAACCAACTCTGAGGATCCATTATCTCTGACTGATTACTTATACAAGGGAATTAATACCGAGAAATTAATTGGTTTCGATTTTCCCCACCACTGTTCACGCTGCATATTCTAACTCTGTGTGAATCTAAGCAATAGCCGCAGTAAACACACACTATTTTTTTCCATCGTAATAAAACCCCTGCCGCAAAGTTTCTTTTACTCAATCTCCCATAATAAGTACAATCTCTCATTGATTTCATTCTATTGTTTTCACACATATAATCCACTTCAGGTTTTAAACATGTAGCTTGGTTGGATGTCAACAGTTGCAATAATGATATGCGCTAACTAGCGCACATCTTCCATTTCGTATCTTCCTGTGTATACCACATGAATCAACACACCAACTTGGACCGCTAAAATCCGGCTTGGCAAAATCTTCAGGCATAGCTCTTACATCATCATGGTATTTTCTTAAAAACTCCGCTTTTTCTTTTCCTTTGTGTAAATGTAATCATATTTCTTAAGATAATCTACTATTAGACTGTCCGAAAAATCTGTTTCTCCTGATTCCCAAGAAAGTTTGTGATAATGACGTTCCAACCAACACGCTTCACGATACATTTTCTCACACAGAGTAGATTTCGGTAAGGTGATTTAAAGTGTAGAAGCGCATAATTATTATTTTGATTGACCAAGGCAAATTCCTTCACAATAAATTCGTTATTATCCCCCTTAAACCAATGAAGATCCACCACCGCAAAATAATTCTTTTCTCCCTCCTTATCCGCTGTACGTGTTTTTACTCCTTCACTAACCTCAAAGCTCCCAAACGCGTCTTGAAACAACGAAGAACTCGACATGTTGTTCTCACCACTTCGAACACACGAATGAATAAGTAATCTCTTACATTTTACCCATTTATATTTTCAATACACTCTATCGGTAAATTACTGAACTTCTCTAACTAGAGATGTTAAAGGCCTGTATTCAACAAGGCTGTCGCTAATAAGAATGCAATAGGCACTTGTACCATTGGGTACCTCATTATTGAATTCAAGGTCTAACCGGATATCTGTGGAGGCTTTCAAGTTTTCAGATTGTAAAGAGCAATCTATTACTATTAACGAGTTCTTAAAATTATCAAAATCAATTTCATGTCCATATTCGGTGTTTATAGCTTTATTATAATAACTAGGAGCAAAATCTAAAAACATCTTGTACATTAATTGTTTATTACCTAATAAATTATCATATGGATAATATTGACTGTTAAGGAATAACTTTACATTATACAAGTCACATGAGTCGAATTCCGACATTGATTTATCAATTGTATTTTTCTGTTTGTTTGGAACGCCAATATCACATACCTAGGTACATCCAAGTGTGAAGCTGTTTTAATAGCCCAACTATGAACTCTAGATTGAGTCATATTCGGAAATTCATGTATCTCCCACTTTCTAAATGCAAGTTTTAAAGGTCGATCAGAATCGAGAAGTTTTAAGAATTTTAGACGAATTTGATCATCTAAATGGATATAAGGTACAGTCCATGGTAAGTTGTAGACCCTAATCGATACATTCGCTCCAGCCGCCGATGGAATACAGGTTACATCGGGGTAGGATCTTAACAACAAAAGTTCTTGTTTCAAATTTAAAATTATTCGTTGATAATCTTCCAAAAATGGTAACAATAGTTTTAATGGTATACAAAATACAAATTTATCATCAGTCAGTTTGTATCCAGATGAGGAGAAACCAGCCAAATGATATGTATTCTTATCAAATACCGATTTTAAAAGTAGTGCTTTAATATTTGTTGATATCCCAACCTGTCTTGTTTTTGCCACCTGCTGCCCTGCTAATTCATACCTGATCTCGTCAAAGAGATAAGCTAAACCGCCGCTTACTAGTTTATAGTCCGCCTTAACAGGGTCAGATTCGGCTGTTGCTCCAGCTTTCGTACATTTTATATCCCCCTCTATATATAGAAATGATTTACACGGTAAGGTGTGAATATCCTGCTGATTAATTCCTAACCTCACTTCATCTGAAAGACCCAGTTTCTGACCAGAATATGTTGTATGTATGAAATTCATACTTAGTAATATCCGAGAAATATTTAATTTCACTATCAACGTAGAATTTCGCTTATGGCTGACATTTTCCAAAGCACTTTGAAACCTAATTTTTGAAGAATTTTAGCGTTTTTATTGTTAATGCGTTTTTAGGTGTCACCACTTCCAAGTCTTAACCCCTACTGGAGTTTTGTGTCTGCTCACTTACACTACCACGGACGAACGGGTGTGCACTAAAGATAATGACACCCATCTTATTAACTTCTCCTTTTTCTCGAATATGGAGTTTAACTGTTATACTATCTCCACGAAAATCAATTAATGACCCTTCTTGGTCTGTTATCTTTACATTAATAAATTGAATTCTATGTGTATTGAGAGGTACATATTTAATAGGGTAGGGCGTCTCATTAATTATATATTCTGCTGGCACTTTTGGAAGGAATTCATAAATAGTATGTTTCTCCTCACCATTAGCAAAACTACCACAAGCTAAATTGCATGAAACGATAATTGTAGATATTCGGCTAATGGACACTAAATGTTTTGAGTAATGCCACTTGTTTGGTTCGAGTATAACCTTATCAAAGCCTAGTATTTCACTAATTGAATCGTTGCTAGTTAAATCTATCGGTTTATCGGAATGAAGCTCCATTTTCATAGTTTTTGAGTTTGCTTCAATAATCAGTCTATCATCGGTAATATTCAATTTCGTCTTTAATGCGGATATTATATCAATAATTTCATAACTGCCTGTGTCAAGATTAACCTTTTATTTCCGTATTTGAAACTTGAATTTTGCCCCAATGTAATATTGGGGATACTGTTACAAGTCCATAAATTCACTAATCCAATTTCATATTCCTGATTTCTATCTAATTCTAAAGCTCTGTTTAAATTCTCATATAGATTACTCGTTTCGAGCTTAATGTAATAACAGCCATGCTCTTCTTATCAGTGTTTATCCTTTAAAGATTACTCTTAAACTGAACTAATTACTGCATAGTTGCCGAGTTTTCTTCAAAAGAAAATTAGATTTTTCATTACCATATGTTAAATTAACACAATTTCCCAGTGTTAAGTAATAATCGTGAAAATTACATATTATTTCTCTCTCATCCACTATATATTTATACCAGTGGGCTAAGCCGATACTGAATGAACTTGTGTTATTTAGCGATTTACCAATACAAGATTTTATTTTCATCAAAGTATTTTTCCTTGAAATAGTTTGGTTTAGCAACGTATTGAAAATCCATACTGAGTTTTCTAGGTTTGTATCATTTCCTTTTTTGTGTTTATCAAACTCATGTGGATGACATGATTTATCTCTATTTAAAAGCAACAGAGTGTTTATAGAAGACTGTATAAGAACAGTGAACAAAATAATCTTCCAGACCAAAATAGAATCCATCCTTAGTCACCATGCGGCAGACGCATACTGATAAAAAAAGATGAGGGGGAGAAATGAGCACGCGCCGTTGAGACGGTGTGAGCTTCCTTCTTCCAACACATGTGACAGTGTATAAAATCATGCCTGCTCATTTCGCCTCCCTTCATTTACCTTATCAGTTTGATCGTGACTACAGGTGACAAGATCTTCACTGACAAGCTACAACTACGCTACAGTATTACACAAAGGTGAGTGAGCAAATCATTTTTTAAAACATATATACATTTATTCTACACACACACACAACAAGCTATAATTCACTATATCATCAATTTTATCTACACTAATACTACGATTTATGGGGAAAAACCTGTTCTATTTATTAACAAGTTTCACCTCTGCCACCCACGGGCTCTTATGGTGCACAGTAAGTGCAAGCAGGTGACAGTGGTCATTAAATTGGTCTACATTCCCCCTATTGATTTTTTTTAAATATTTTGATGCCAAGTATGCATCAATATTACTTCCCCTGTATAGAATATTTAGAACCGGTTTTTCCCCATAAACCGTTTTTTTAATATGGGCAAATAGAATCGGGTATTTCACCCCCTCTTCTAAATCTACTAGAGACACATATGATTTTTTATACACCTCCTCCTCATTGAACCGCTTTTTGATATCCTCAGCCCCCACATCTTCTCCTTGGGCGAAAGCCTCAGCTGCATCGCTCGCGCACATCTCCACCTTAACTGCTTCGGCTGCATCCGCCAGCCGCGATGCCTCCTCCATGCTCACTATTTCATTCAGCAGGGGGGTGAGTGATGAATCCTCCTCCTCCTCCGCCCATAATTGCTATAAATAAAAAAAAAATGTTTAGCGATGCAGCTTAAATAGGTATATACACAATAAATCACAAACAAATGATATTGTCACAGGAAAAAACACATAAATCCAATCAACTTTCTGCAATGTAATATTATTATTATTATTATTATTATCGTATGCCATAACTGGTGGGGAGCCCCATAAGCAAGTTCCACCAACAAAATAAGCTCAATGTTCCTCGATGGAAAATTGCGGTTCTTTACAATTCAAATGACTTGGAGAAGTCATTAATACAGGCTCGAAATTAATTTTTTTTTTTTTCTTTTTCAATGTAGATAAATTCAATAACATGCATTAGTTTTCTTGAGAATTTATACACAACAGAGATGAAATTCATACATTGTATACGCAAATTAAAAAAAGAGATGATATTTCCAATGTGTTATTCAATTTTCAAAATGAAAACAACTACTCCAATCTCAGACACACAGAGTTGAAATTAAAAAAAAGATATGAAATTCATACTTTGTAGGCAAAAAGCGAGAATATTTTTTTTTTCCAATGCTCTTTTTCTAAATAATTTTTGGATGAAAAACAGCTACTCAACATTATAATTTTCTAATGGAAATCAACTTTACTTGAGATTATTCCAAATCTGTGAGCATTCATAATAATTTACTAGTGTATAATCAATTTTACTAACCTGAGTTTTTTCCTGGAGAGGACGAAGTACTCGTTGTCTGAGCGCAACTCTAGTTGCCTCCTTCACCGGCGCAATGTTCTCCACCTCTTCCTCGTCATCGAATATCAATCTTCTCTTCCTCCCTGCTTCCACCACTCCAGTAGAGGGCCGCTTCATGCGATCGCGTAGAAGCTTGAGCCGATCAGACATTGTTGTGGGGATGCGTGCTGGTGCGGCGGAGCTGGATGTCGAGGTTGATGGTGTGGCTGAGTTGATGTCCATTGTGAAGGAGCAGGAGCTGTTGCAGTCTTGAAGTTCAACACGATAATGAGTGTCTGATGAGTGTGAGCTTCCTTCTAAACTTATCCCCACTCCTTTACACATCTTCCATCCTCTTAATAAACATGTTTTATCTTTGTTTCAGCCACGCGCGCCCGCACCTGAGCAACGGATCGTTTTGCAAACGAGATTGAGTCGACCAACGGATCGTTTTACAAACTGGATTCGTGCAAGCTACCGTTTTATTAAGTGTGAGTATCTCAAATTTTAACCCAAGGCTTTCCAAACTTATCACCCATTGCCGATGAATTTATAAATTTACATGAACACCTGATGATATTATCGGGATGGAAAATTGAAAGAATAAGTAAAAGAGTAAGCCAAAACATAATAATGATCATCAAGCTTATCAATAATATTCTTTCAAATACATTAAAATTGCTTTTAAAAATGGTCTGAATCCTCGTATTTGATTTAAACATAAAAAGGATAGAACAATAACCCCTATTCTCTCATAATCTAGTAACAATGCTAAAATAAAAATAATGGGTTTTACTAATGAAACTACAATGTGCACCATTTCTATATGTTTCAGTTCTGAGAGTCTACAACAAGGTGCAGCTCCTACCTCTGAGAGTCTACAACAACTTTATTTCGCCCACGACCAGGTTTGTACACTTTTCCAATTATTAGTAAATCTCCTTCTCCTCCACTTTGTCCTTCTCCTCCACTTTGTCCTTCTCCTTCTCCTTCTCCTTCTCCTCCACTTTGTCCTTCTCCTTCCTTCTCCTTCTCCTCCACTTTGTCCTTCTCCTCCTCCTTCTCCTTCTCCTCCTCCTTCTCTTTCAGCTTCTTGAAACCAAAATGGTTGTTTGTGATTTTATATACACAGAAGATGTTATGAAACAATTCATCCCCAATTATTATTATTTTGCAATACACACACTGCAAATAACTGCATTTATGTAGGAAAAACCCATTTTTGCGAAAAATGATGCATTTTCAATATGGAATAAAGCTCTATAAAATGAAAATCCTCTGCTAAATGGAGGTTCGAACGTTTTTAACTGTTGATCATACTCTCGAAGAATATTATTATCAAAATCTTCTTCTTCGATAGATATATTATGCTTTCTCCTACACCCACAATTCAGGCTATACTTAATATGTTCTTTTCAGGGTCATCTGTTACTTCCCATTTTCCAAAATACTTAAACAAAACACACACTGGACTCTATCAGGTGGACCCTTAAACACAAAACCCAATTTAGCAAAATTCTCCGGTGATAATAAGGGAGATTCGAATTTTTTCCAACGTTCATCAAAAGTTAATAACCTTAAACGTTCATACATTAACACGTGTGATTGATCCATACCTGCAAAACACAACGTTCTTGTTCACGTTCTAATCCACTACTGTTTTTCTGTTTCAGGCTTCAGTTGTACTAGGTGTACAGAAGAGTCAAGATGAGCTACAGGAAAGAGAAGCTGAGTGCGTTGGAGGCGAGCGTGGAGCGGTACAGGCTAGCGTATCAGGAGGAGGAGCGAGACATTGAATCAACGTTGGAGAGTTGCAAACCGGAAGTGATAAACACTATTGTTGAGGCTGCTGATCGGTTTAATGGTTGTGTGAAATGGTTTTTAGTTTTAAATGTTTTACTTAGTAAATTGATTGTGTTACCTGAAGCGGAAAATGAGGAGGTCAGAACCTGTGTGAGCCTACATAGTTATAGTTATATTGGTGTGAATGTGCGTGAGAATGTTCAGGAATTGTACAATAATTATGCTTTAGCTATTAGGAAAATTTTGGCTTCTTTTGATTCATTTGTTCGTTTTGGTTCAGGCTGGGTGATCTCTAAAATTCATTCCCTCGATATTAACATTGTGCGCTACAACCCTCTTTACACATCCTCATCCACATACATAAATACACCCGAATTCATTGCGCGCAAAAAAGCAATTATTAATGTAAAAAATCCCAATGATGAGAAATGCCTTTTGTGGTCTATTCTCGCCTATTTTCATCATCAACGCAAACATATCACTGTTGAATATTTGAGCAGATTTGCTCACGAAATCAACACACAGGGTGTTAATTTTCCTTCAACTACCCGCGATCTTAAGAAAATTGAATCTTTGAACCCAGATCTATCTTTGAATATAATTGCGTATGATGAGAGTACAAAGAAATTTTTCCCATATAGGATTAGTACGCACAGGAATCGCAGACATCGGGTGAACTTATTGTTATTAACAAGTAAAACTTTTCCACAGAAATCACATTATTGCCTGATCAACACCGCGGGGGGAAAAAACGGTTTATCACGGCTTTTGAGTCATCTTTCAAAAAAAGAACATCAAGTTCATGTATGTGAATATTGTTTCCATAGATTCACAACAGACAGAACAACAAATAGAGACGGTAGGGTGAATCTATTGAAACATCAAGAAGTGTGTTCGAAGTTTGAAGCACAGAGAACAGTCCTTCCCAAGGAAGGTGAGACAATAAAATTCACTAATTACAGTTATACACTTAGAACAAAGTATACAATTTTCGCAGATTTTGAATCATTTTTGGTTCCAACGAGGAGCGGTGAAGAAGAAGAAGAAG
Organism: Laodelphax striatellus; assembly: GCA_017141395.1. Classification (NCBI taxonomy): domain Eukaryota; kingdom Metazoa; phylum Arthropoda; class Insecta; order Hemiptera; family Delphacidae; genus Laodelphax; species Laodelphax striatellus. The sequence continues at coordinate 44,558,191 of CM029531.1, forward strand.
AAGAAGACGATGCCCCCATTAGATCTAGTTTTACAAAAAAGACATCACATCATGTTCCTTGCGGCTATTCCTTTGTTGTGCTTGATTATCACGGCGAAATTTATCATGGACCTATCATTTACCGCTCAAAGGATATGGAGGAGAAGATTATTGAAAAATTTATTGAAGAAATAGCTAGTGTTGGCGATCTTCTTTATGAAGACATGAAACAAGAAATTCCAATGATTGATTTAAGTGTAGAACAGCAAAATGATTTTGATCAGGCAACCCATTGTGCTTTATGTGGGAAAGTTTTCACAACAGTTGATGTTAAATGCAGACATCACTCACATGAAACAGGTGAATATATCTGTGCAACACACCAAGCATGTAATTTGAATGCGAAATCACCAGATTTCATCCCTTGCCTATTTCATAATTTTTCAGGCTATGATTCGCATTTCATAGTACAGGCTTTAGGAAGTCTAAAAGGAAAATTAAGTGTGTAGCACATTCATCAGAAAAGTTTCTAACAATTAGTGTAGGGAGAATTAGATTTTAGATAGTCTGAAATTTATGAATGCTTCTCTAGATACCCTTGTTAAAAATTTGTCAGATAATGCTCAATTAGAAACGAAATTCAAAAGAATGTTCACAGTATTCAGAACAGATGAACAGCGACAACTTTTGATCAAAAAAGGTGTCTATCCCTACACATATTTTGATTGCCCAGCAAAATTCACTGAAACCTCTCTTCCTCCCATTGAAGCATTCTACAATGATTTGAATGATACTCCTCTACATCCAAACGAGTATTCACATGCACAAAAAGTGTGGAAAGCTTGTAAAATTCAGGATCTTGGCGAATACCATAATTTGTATTTACTAACAGATGTGTTACTTTTGGCTGATGTATTTGAGGACATGCGCTCATCATTATTTGATAAATATGGATTAGATGTATGTCATTTTTTCTCTCTGGCTCACTTTTCCTGGAACTGCATGTTATTCTACACAAAGGTTGAGCTAGGTTTGATTACTGAAGCCGATATTTACCTTGCACTGGAATCTGGGATCAGAGGGGGGTTAGCTGTTGTGCCTCACAGGTACAGCGAAGCAAACAATCCATATATGCCAAGTTATGATGAGAGCAAACCCTCTAAATACATTATGTATTTTGATGCTAATAACCTTTACTCGCTTTCCATGAACTGTTATCTTCCAGAAAAAAATTTCAAATTTTTGAGCCAGGAAGAAATCTCACAGGTCGATTTTCTAAACTTGAGGCCTGACTCAGAAATTGGTTATTTTCTGGAAGTTGATCTTGAATACCCCCAATCACTTCATCACATGCATAACCATTTCCCCCTTGCACCCACAAAAGAAGCACCCCCTCTTCACCTGATGTCTGCGTATCAAACTCATGATTCGCAAAAATCATCAACAAAATTGCTCGCTACCCTTCACGACAAGGAAAAGTACCTTTTACACTATCGAAATCTCCAACTTTATTTGCAGCTTGGAATGCGTCTTAAACGCATTCATCGGGTAATTAGTTTCAATCAATCCCCTTGGTTAACCCCCTACATTCAATTTAATACGGAAAATAGAAAACAGGCAAAAAACAAATTTGAAATGGATAATTTCAAGGCGATTTCAAACATAATTTACGGGAAGTGTTTACAGGAAATAGACATCATATGAACGTTAATATTGTAACAGATGAGAGAAAACTTGATAAATTTATTTCAAAACCGCTTTGCAAACGGTGGCATATTTTAATGAAAATGTCGTTGGTGTTTTCTCAAGAAAATCTGAAATTTGTCTGAATAAGCCGATTTTGCCGGATTTGCAATTTTAGAGTTGTCAAAACATCACATGTTTGACTTTCATTATAACAAAATTTTGAATATGTATCCCCCCGAAAATGTGAAGCTTTTACTGAGTGACACAGATAGCCTTATGTATGAAATTCAGACGGATGATGCATATGAGGATATGAGAGGAAAACTCGAGTGGTTTGATACCAGCGATTACCCACCTAACCATAAATGTTTTTCTTGTAAATAAAAAAGTCGTGGGTAAATTTAAGGATGAAGCCAATTCAAAAATAATTACACACTTTGTAGGACTCCGCCCCAAAATGTACAGTTTCAAGTATCTGGATGATGTAAATATTGTAAATAAATGTACAGCTAAAGGTGTGAAAAAATGTGTTAAAGATAGATGCTTAACCTTTGATTTGTATAAAAAATGTTTGTTTGAAAGGAGTGTGCATTATCAAAGTTTTAACATGATAAGGAGTTATTTACATAAAATCTATCAAATCCGTTGTGGAAAAGCAGCCTTATCTTGTTTCGACAACAAGAGGTACATTCAGGAAGATTGTGTTAGCACACTTGCATGGGGTCATAGAGATATTCCAGAAGAAGAAGTAGAAGGAGAAGGAGAAGGAGAAGGAGAAGGAGAAGGAGAAGGAGAAGGAGAAGGAGAAGGAGAAGGAGGAGAAGCACTCCGCTGAGTAATTTCAAAATAGAAGGACCCATGGAGCGAACCAAGACAGTTGGTAAACAAACAGCGCGTGCTATAAGCGTGCGCAGTAAATTGGCTAATGAGTTACACACAATTCCAAGAGTGAATATTAGAAGAAGACCCTATGAACTTAAATCTGAAACAGATCTGTATCAAGCAGACCTCATTGACATGACGTCATTATCGAAGCATAATTCAAATTTTAAATTCATTTTAGCTGTGATAAACTGTTTTACGAAATTTGCATTTTGTGTGCCAATAAAAACAAAGAGCGCATCTTCTGTTCACACCGCGCTTCAATCTATTATTTGTAAAAATAAGATGAAACTGTTTCAGACAGACCAGGGAACCGAATTTTTTAATAGTAAAATAAAAGCGTTATTAGATAAGTATAATATTAAGCATTATCATGTTTTTACTGAGACAAAAGCCGCCATTGTTGAGCGTTTTGTTAGAACAATTAAATCAAAAATTTATAGATATTTAACTGAAAATGGAACAAGACGATGGGTTGATGCTCTTCCAAAACTTGTAACAGAATATAATAAGTCTTTTCACAGATCAATTCAAATGCGTCCAATTGATGTACGCAAAAAACATCGAACTCAAATAATTGCTGCACTTAATAAAGCGGCAAACGCAAACCTGCGCTTGAAATCGAACCAAATAAAACCCAAATTTAAATTAGGAGACATTGTGAGAATTTCCAAGTATAAACATGTATTTGATAAGTCTTATAATATAAATTGGTCTACGCAACATTGTATAATTCATAGTGTTTTTCCTTCAAGACCCCCACCTACATATTGAGAGATTTGAATGGAGAAATAATATCTGGTAGATTTTATGAGCAAGAAATAAAGAAAACCAATCTCGATGCGGGTGAGCGTGATATTTATTTAGTAGAGAAAATTTTAAAACGAAAGGGAGATAAAATTTTTGTTAAATGGCTTGGATTTGATTCAAAATTTAACTCATGGGTAGATCGAGATCGATTACTAGGTTAAGAACACTTCAAATGTATTATATTACAATGTAAAAAATGTTGTAAAAATGTATTGGCTTGTAAAAATGTACAGCTGTAAAGTATTATATTGTAAAAGTGACTATATCAATAGTAATAAATTTGGTATAGTATCTTGAACCTGGTTTTTCATTTTAGTTTCCTATTAGCTATGGTACATGGTGCATCAATACCAATCATCAATTTTGATGAAATTATATCAAAGCCTATACATAACAAACAAAGTAAGAATGGGAGCTTATTACCACACAATGCACGCATTCTTGTTATTGGACGATCATCCAGTGGAAAATCAAACACTGTTTTGAATTTAATTTTTCATGAAAATGGATTGAAATTCAATCACTTATATTTGTATAGTAAATCGCTATATCAAGATAAATATGAGTTTTTGAAAAAGATATTTTCCAAAATAAAATGTATAGGTTTTCACATGTCAGATCAAATTTCTGAAATACCTCATCCTAATAAAATAGAAAGGAATTCATTGATTATTTTGATGATCTTCAACTAGATAATGTGCCACAAATCCGTCACTTTTTTACTATGGGTAGACACAGGGATATTGACACTGTTTACTTAGTTCAGTCATATGGATGCATTTTGAAACATCATGTGAGAGATAATGCTAATTCGTTAATTATATTCAAAATAGACGACTTAAATTTGAAATTAATTTACCGAGATTTTGTGGGAGAAGATATGAGTTTCCCAGAGTTTAGAAAATGTGTTGGAAAGTATGGACAAAGAGTAATCATAATTTTATTTCAATTTTAACGAATGCAAACCAGACAATGGAAAATATAGGGAAGGATTGGATAAATTCCTAAGTGTGTAAGGTAGGGGTGGGTATGCATGACTTTGTAGTCATTCAACATTTGATCACAGTGAGTGTATAATGAAAATAATAAGAAACACGCACCCAGTGCGGAGAGTGCTAATCTAATTCATAAAATAAAGAAATTGAGACAAAATATTATTAATAAGCATAAGAATCTATTAGGTTTTCAATCAGAAACTGAACAATTCAATCGTAAAAGATTGAACCCTGATACAACCGTTGGTTGCGTTACAACAGCAGCAGAGCAGCGCTAATGAGTCAATAAAGCGAGAACAGACAGAGAGATCTCCTCGCTAACATCTGGCGAAGGAGATTATCAAAAGGGAATGGAGTGGGATAAAGAAGAACGAGAGATTGGATCTTTAGAGGAAGAGACAAAACTCGCGTCTCCTCGTTTCAATAGTACGGCATATGATGCTACTCTGAGTAAATCAACACGCGTAACTATGAAGGAGATTCTCAACAATTATCTTGATGTTTTTCACAAAGAAAAATTGAATAATTCTATTCCTTATGGTCTGCGATATGATGATGAAACTAAATCATATTTTATTGGTGATAAACAAGTTACATTTGATGATGTTTACATCAATGTTGGAGTAGATAGGTTCAGATTATCACATGGGTTGATAGAACTTCTTTTTAATGTTAGACCAAATGCGGTTCTTTACAATTCAAATGACTTGGACAAATATAAGAAAATACTAAAGTTAACAGAAGCCCATCTTGATAAACGTGGGTATGTTATCAGAAATAATGGTTTCAAGTCGCAGATTATACAGAAACTCTTTCCTGCAAAGAAGAATCGTTCAAAGCGCGGAAAAGGGTTAAATTTTGTTAGAAATAAAACGCACAACAGATCATACATTTTTTGGAATAATGTTAATGAATTAGTGGAAAGGCTTGTATTGCTATACGCATCTAAAAGCTGGTAACTCTTCCCATGATGTTGAGATAAACTCAATTATTGAGGAATTACGGGAAGAAAAGTTGATAGAGTAAGAGTTTAATTTATAAAATTAACATCAGTTCAAGGATGTCTGTGCACAGATTCGGACACGGAGGAGTGCAGGTACCCCCAAATCAGTACTTTGATTTGAAATTGAAGGAACTGTGTTCAAAGATACCTGGAAATTTTGATTTAGAAATTTTAAGTAAGAAAATTCTTACATCGCTTAATCAACAAAAATTAATACCAATGTTAAATCGTATTTAGATAATATCTCAGTAGAATTGCAAAAGAGTCTTCATACAGATAAATCTGAATTGGAAAGGAGATTAGATTTGCTTTCTCAAGAAATCGAGAAAAGTGTTTCTAAACACGTATTGAATAGTATCACAAAAATTGGTGGATGAGAGCACGTCAACTACAAAATCATATTTGAATACATTGTCGAACGCGATTGAGAATATAAGCGCAAATAAAGTTGATAGGAGTTATTTGAATGAAAGATTGCAGGTCATTTCTGATAAAATTAAAGATTCTGTTAAAGAGGTAGGTGATAAAACGTACTCAACAAAATTGATAGGGCTTACTTAAACGAGCAACTAACGCAGTTATCTTCTGATATAGCCAGTGTAATAAGCAGAGAGAGATTAGATAAGAAACTTGGTGTTTTTGAGAAGAGAATATTCGAAACTATCGATAGAGAACTTGTAAAGAAAGATATATTTGATCAGAGATTAATTGAGATGGCGAATGCTATTAAAGCTAATATTTTAGAAGGAATTTCACAGTTTGTGTCAAGAGATGAGTTGAATGATTTTGTCAAAAATCGTATCTAACTGATTGGGGAAAAATATCAAAAAGCTATAGTGAAAATCATGGATGAGCATGGTTTAATTTCAACACAAGGGCTTGAAGACAGGTTGCAAAAGTTTACAAATGAAATTATGAAGCCTATTACTGAAAACCCACAAATTGCGATGTATATTGATGAACGTATACAATATTTTTGTTGGGTTATGGCTGGAAGATACATAGAAGTTGGTTACCATTATAACTGGGATGAAATAAAAAGCCACAATTTGTCAGTGGAACATGTGAAAACTGATTATAGAAAAAAGATGGGATTGAAAAACCCATATGAGAAAAAAGAAGAACAATGAGTTGATACAAAGCATACATAAAAAAATTTTTTTTTTATTTTTTTTTTTTAAATACAACAACTATGTAGTAATTACTTCAGTTTATGCTTGACCTTTAAAGGATGAGCAGTGTTAAGAGGAAGAGAAGACCTTCTGTTCGGAAGCGCTCTGTTCGAAAGCGCGGTAGAGGAATAATTTCTAAAATAGGTAATGCAGCAAAAAGTTTTACATCTTCAGTTGTGAATAAAATTATCGACCGTTTACCTGTGGAATTACATCTAATTAAACCTGAAACTGGAGAAAAATATTCATATTGCGGGCCTGGGACAGATCTAGCAAAAAGATTGAAAAGAGGTGATAAAGGAATAAACAGGCTTGATTCTTTATGTAAATTACATGATATAGCATATAGCCAATCCTCCGATAATAAATCGCGAGCGGAAGCTGATAGAAAATTAGCTGATGGAGCATGGGAAGTTTTTAAAGACCCTAAATCAGGAGTGAGTGAAAGGGCATATTCTTATCTTGTTACTAACTTGATGAAAGTCAAATCTGCATTTGGAGGGCGATTGGGGAAGAGGAAGAGGAAGAGAGGAGTTGGAAAGATGCATAGACAAAAAGCAATCAGTCAGTTGAAGAAATACATTTCAGGACGTGGGTTTTATCTGAAACCATATCCAATTAGTAGTGGGGGGAGAATTTTAGTACCTCCATCACTCAAAGTTAAAAAGAAAAAAGTTAAAAGACGAAGAAAATGTCAAAAGTAAATATTCATGGTGCATTATCGAATCATGACTTATTCAAATGGGCGAAATTATTAAATATTAGTCTGCGTGGTATATATATGATAGATGGGTTACCACAGAGAATTAGAAATGATGAATGTGCAATTGTAAATTTAGACAAACAGAGTGGAATGGGAACGCATTGGGTTGCATATATTAAAAAGGGGAAAAATGTGTATTATTTTGATCCAGTAGGTAATTTCCAGCCACCTTATGAGTTAACAAAGTATTGGAAAAAAGAAAGTAATGTGAAAATATTTTATAATACCAATCAATTGCAACCAATAGACTCTGATATATGCGGACACCTATCAATTCTGTTTCTTGCTAATCAGTTGTAATTTAGTGTCAGCAAGTCTGATACAGGTAAATTTGATACGATATGAAATTAGGTTGGTAGACTTGGTGTTTCTTAGTGGGAGTCGAAGTGCAGCTGTCATTTTGAGGCTTGGGGCTTGGGGCCTGGGGCTGGAGGCAGGGGCCGGGGGCGGGTGCACTGACATTGCGAATATACATAGTAATATCACAGCCGAAGAGTGAGAGAGGCTCATCTGCCATTATGCTGCAAGAGAGAGACAAAGAGATTGCATATATCTTTCTCAACAATATATGCCCCATCAAATATAGATATACTCTCCTTAGGGGAAAGAAAGAGTGAGACAACGCTATCACATCTTATGCTAGAGGAGGGAGAAAGAGATAGCACATATATATTTTTCTCTATAGATAGTACATATATATTTTTATATAGGCATACTTTGTATACTGGAAAGAAAGAGTGAGACAACGTTATGCCACATTATCACACGACAGAGAAAGAAATACATATATAGAACATACAAAAATATATAGAACATACAAAAGAGGTGGAGGAAATGCTGCTCTCTGATTGGCCAACCTGGTGGGGGAACTCGTCTCCCATTGGTCTTCGCTGGGGTCCCTCTTTTAATCACCACTACAAAATGGCGTCTTAGGGAGAGACGAAGGGGTAACCACCCCATTAAGCCACGCCCCCTCAGGGCGAGGGGGGTAGGGGGGAAATCCCTGCCCTGTGATTGGCTTAGGGCAGAAACGGCCTTTACATCTACTTATTGTTCACTATCAAAATTGGATCAAAGGTAAAAGTGTACATGTTTTTGAAGAAGAGGCCTGTATAACAGATATTTCATGAGTTACAGCAGAGATGAGATAAAAAGACTTCTATAGTTTAATAATTATGCTCTAACAAAAGATCTCCAGTTTTTAATCGGGCTATTACAATATTATAGTCTGAGAATCTCGAGTATTTTATTATTTTATTTCGCATATTGGCATAGCCCCCTCTAAACTACACTTTAGTAGTTAAGAAGGGACTATGATATTGGTCAAATTATAGTGTAATTTTTATTTCCAAACATCTATTGATCCTGACAGGTCAGTAGTAATCGATTGAACAGCTATGTGAGTCAAATATTGAGAGTCTTGAGAGTATTGATATTCTATCTAACTCTCATTCAAATAATCAAAAATGTTTTTGAGGGTGATTCCCACATGAGCTCTTGGCTTGTGCTTGGGTAGTGGTAGTGGTGGTGATGGGAGATGACGACTGATTTTTATGCAGCGACGTCCCCTCCGAAAGACAAGAGTGTCTGTTCAAATAAAGTTCGAACCAGGATCGTTTGTATTATCAGCCTGGCGATAAGCCACCTCGGCTACCGGCCATTACAATAATTTCTCATATTATTGGTTTTTGGAAGAGTGTATAAGATAAGGTAAATTATTATTTATTTATTTTTAGGTAATTTATAAATATGGAATACGGTAAATACAGTAATATTCCAATTTCGGTCATTGTGATTTCCATATTCTACATTTTGAACTATCACAAGAACTCAAAATTTTGTAAAAAGTATTCATGAATTAGTTTATACACATGATAGAGGATTGAATATAGGGTCATAGAAAATAGCTGTTAAAATAAACTGAAAAAATTACAATCTTTCAAGTTATTTTACCCTTTTACTTCATAGTTTGAAGCAACAGCCTTTGACAATATACTTGTATTAAACCATAGTTTATTTCTCTTTCTGTCTCATCCAGTACTATATTGTAGTTTGAAGTAGTCGAGCTCAGTAGATGAGTTTCTAACAGCAGTGTTGAGTATCTAACAATGAATTAAGCTTTCCTAAGCGAGGAGTTTTTTGAGACCGGCCCGTTACTCGAAGCCAGTTCCAAATGAAGTGTCACTCTTCTCGTTAAACTCTTTCAAAGTTGACTCAGCCCGAATTAGAATGGATAAGCTTGCACAAGTGGTTTCTCCAGTAAACGCGCACTCCAGTATAAACACTGGAGGAGTACCCGTTTGATATGAACGTCAGTTTACCCTCGGAGGCCCCTAATAATCTGGCCCATTGTTGACTGGGCCCTTCACAATAATCCAGCCCTTCATTCAGAGCTCTCCCTATTCCGCCGTGATGTATGCCTAATGACCGTTACATGCATTATAAATTCCAGCATGCCGATTTCTTTGCACTGCAGACTTGTAAAGTTTGTCAGGTACACAACCGCAGCAATTTACACTTGATCATCTCTACCTTGCTGGATGATATTTTTTGCTGTGTCAGTTACAAAGAGAGAATGTCAGCCGGTATTTTATCAATAAATTGTCTTCGCAAGCATCAACGGCCAACTAACGAATCTGAAGGATGAAACCTGCTGATCACTTTTTGTTTTCCCATATAGAAAGCTGTTATGAATCACGGGCAGAGTCCTGAGATAATGATGTAGGCCTACGATAGAATCACAGATTCTGTGGATAGGATTATCATCTCTCATCAAGAGCGCCATTTCATCAAACTGTTGGGGGGGGGCAAACACCAGGGGGTATTGGGGTATAGAGGGTGTATGGAATACCTCCCCTAATGGAAAGGAAATCCGGGGGTTTTCCCCCGGAAAAAATTGAATATTACATTCAAAAATGTAATATTAAGCTTCATTTTGTCTATCTAAAGTCTTAATACAATAATATTATTGATAGGCCCGCTATTGCAAATTATTTATCCAATCTATGGGGGTGCTTAGTCCCCCCTGACCCCCAAGTGGCACCCCTGCTCTCAATGATTGAACACAGAAATTAATTGCAGTAGAAAACTGGAGGAAAGGGAATATTATGTGAGTTGAAAAATTCTTTACTGGATTTGATAAAGTTATATTTTTATGGTAGACTATTCCAATTTCGTTCGAAAAGAGTTGAGTATTGGAAATTGAAAGACTATTATTTCTTCAATTTTTCTGGTATCTGGATTATAGAAAAATATAATAAGAGAAGTTTCTTGACAATTATTATAATCATAAAAATGGTCAGTTGTATATTATCCCAGCAAAATTATTATTTGGTTATTGTAATTTTTTCAATCTTGTTTTTTGCCACTAGCAATTGCTATCTTCCAATTAAAAATAAGTGTGGAATAAATATAATGTGAATGACAGCTTCCATACCATTCTAATAACAATCCCTCAAACTATTGTATGTAGAAATGTTCTCATTGTACACTTTCTAATGTTGGAGTCGACAATAGAGTTAGCACAGGAATAATGGTGACAGAACAAGATTGATTGGTCTCTTCAAAAACCCAAATATATCGCTTTTCTTATAATGTATATACATATGTATATTCCATAATATCCTGGCAGTTTCTCATTCGACGCTGGATCGAATAATTTGATTGTTGAGATGCATGATAGAGATTAGTTTAGATTACAATCGAAGTAAAAAATTCTTCAGATAGTGAAGAATTAGAATTCATTATGAATGAATTAATTTGAGAAACATTATACTATAAATAAATGTCTATAAATTTTATAGAAACCCTGACTAAGCTTCTTAGGCCCTGCTGTACATCTTCTAGAGTCTAGACATTGGGAATCGAATAGAATATACAATACTTGATAATTATGTTTCTTCTTTTAATGAAACAAAGTCTGAGACGATTAGCAAATCACAACTTGAAACGCAGCGTTTTCGTCAGACGTCGAAGACCCTGAATATCTTGGCACCAAGACGCGAATAAGAATGAGCTCTTTATGTCGCAGCAAAGTGCATATGACAATATTCAAATTCGTGCCAAAATTTATCTGCGTAACCCACTTACAAAAGTATGCCGATTATAATAAACTAGGGCTTTATGTTTCATGTAATGGCAGCTTCTAATATGTGGAACGCTGTACTTACAAAGAGATATGACACTATTGATTAAATTATCTCGAAACTCGGTGCTAACTTATCCAGTAATAACTACTGTTGCAAAATACATTTTTAATAATACATGTGTATAATAAGCATATATCAAGAATATATTCCTGTCAGATGACAGATAGCAGGTATTGTCTTGTCCGCCTACGATACACTTTTCGGTCATACCCATTAGCATACATAAATAAACATAATAATCTGTAAAGGTGTTATAAGGACACGTTCAATCTGCGAAATTCTACGTGTTAACTTCCACACCACTCTTAGGAATCTGTCATTCAAAATCCACAATCCCGTTAGGCTATGATTTGAACACCATAAGAATAATAACGATACACTTCCGCCATTTTTTCTGATCACACTCATTATAATTTGAGTTTGTTTTAAACAGCAGAAATAATCTGAAAACAGCAATAAGGAAAAACAATTAACATTAGGCTACTATTAGAGAAATTTCAAACAGTTGTTCGAGACATGCATGTAGAGGGTTTCTATAAGAAAAAAATTGAATATTCTTCAACAAATATACCGTAGAATGCATAGTACAAATAAAGTAAAATATATTTCAATCCTTCGCTGTTCAACTTATAATGATAAGATATCCGACGAAATCATGAAAAAAGTTCATAGGGATTACAAGTTTATTACTCTTACTAAATATCTCAATGTTGAAACGCTCTCCTGTGCTTATCAACATTGAAACCAATTTCATTTCAATAGCTCTTCTCAACATTTTCTAATTGGCTCTATTTTCCAATGGATGAATTCATGATGAAGATAGAAAAAATCATTCGAACACATGGTTTTCACATAATGATCTATCATTATTAGTTCATTTATAGTACATTCAATAATAATTGGAAGAGTAGCTTCTTCTCCAATAGAATTGAAAGAAGAAGTTGATCACAACATCAATCATAATCAATAAAAAATCAATCAAATCATACAATAATTGTTAATTTTTATCAATGTGACGGTATGGTGATCAGTGTCAGCACAAAAAAATGTATATTGTAGTCAATCAGTATTTTGTCTTTGTTGTACTGCTGTTGGTATTACTCGTTGGTATTCAACGTTTTCAATATTTATTACAAAACAGCATCACATCATGTAATTAAGCTTGCTATCCTACATGCTCTATTTCTCAATTATATTATTTCTGATTTTGGGGATGGGCGACTACACTCAATCGTTTTTGAACAGTTTTTCAAAAAGGAAATTAGATCATCAAAAAGCAGATTTGCTACGACAAAGCTAAACGGAAAGGTCACTCGTATTAATTCTGTCAATGCTTGAGGCGATCGCCCGTATAATTTTCAACTGCTGAGAGACCTTGTGAATCGATAAGCAACTCGTCTAGCAAGTATGTGATGCACCTGCTACTGAAATTAGTGGTTCCATTCAGAAAAACAATTTGTTGAGAATGCAGGAACAGGTGTATAAGTAATTCTTTTCCACTGGAAGGAAGTGTTTACTATGAATTCGCTCACAACACCTGCTTCAAAATTCGAAAGGAATTTTTGATATAACATACAATCATTTCTTGAAATCTTGCAATTCTTAAACATGATGTCATGATAGCAACACTCATCTCCAAAAATGAAAATAATACAACAATTTTTTCATTGATCTCTCAAAATTGTAAATCTTTCAAACGTTAGAACTGATGAAGAATCTGCTTCAAGGCTTGTTTTTACGCTGGAACGTATTTCTAAAGTCTGTATGATTAAGGAATTTTTTTTGTGGAGAAGTCTAGAATCTAGATAGAATGCATTCACCAGTTTCTTCTTACTTGATAATATGAAATTCTCAATAACTTTTGGATTTTTTATTAGTGTTTTTGTTAGCAGCTTTAATGTGAACAATATTTGAAAATTGTAAAATTATTCTGCATTTGTTTTCGAAGAGGAAATTGATGATAGGATGATATGACTCAACCTGATTTTGGACTGATTGTATAAATTGGAATAGGAATAGTTTTGAACATAAGGCTGTTTTACTCTCCTTTGCAATGATTGATTGATAATATTATGTTTTGATATTATGAGTTTTTAAATTTTTCACTATTATATATTATGCTCGATGAGTTATTTTAGAAATTTCGGAAACTTTTGTAGGTACTCGAAAATTTAATTACAAGCTCCCTGATATTTAAAAAAATATTCAATAATCCTTTCCAGTGTTGTCCTTTTCCAGATTATGCTTAGACGACTCAACTGTTATCGAATTATGTAAACCCAAAAAATAGGATTGTTTGAATAATCCTTGATCCCATGTATCAAAATTACTCAATAGTTACATAAGTTATGTTAAATCAATTGAAACATCTCTCCATCGAAAAAATGTATAACATACAATGATCATGTTGGTTTCTTCATTTGGATAGGTTTGAGTTTCTATTACAATGTTGTTTGATATTCAAGTGGAAGAGAACTGAATTTCATAATGAATTGATTCTCTTTGGTTTAGAATAACAGTTATGATTATTCCAGATAATTCCAGTGGTCTCGATCTGGATTGAAGTGTTATAAATCAAAATTCTACCTTAATGAATTATCCCACTTGTAGCAATGCCACTAATCTTGCAGCATTAATTCAACCAAAACTTTCCACATAAGACAGCGGTACAGAACACACGTGATAGCGAAAAATAAGAGTCAGAGGTCAAGAATCTGGAACTAAAGTGTTTAAAAAGCATTCATTGCGGAGTGCGTGGCCCGATTTCTTTCTGTAAAAGTTCACTAGTGACTTCTCACACTCATTCGAATTGTAGTGTTACTTTTTTATTTTCTTAATCTGTGCTGCAGTCTTACTATAACCGAGAATTGAGATCTGGATCACATTAATTCGACCTCTTTAACTCTTTCAATGATTTATGTAATCAAGTTCTTTAAACAACAGGTTGATATTGGTGATCTCTTTTTCTGTACCCTTCCGCAACGTCATAAATATCATTATTTCGGGTGGTCAGTGAGAAATCATTCAAAATCGAAGTTTGTTCTTGAGAGACACCATCCTCGTTAAATTCGTCTACCTCAAATCATTTTCATAACAAATATTATTCGAATGTATTAGATGTTTATATAATTTATCCTATTGATTCCATGTAATGCAGCAAGAATAGAAACTGCAAATCACTTCAATACTTCAATATTTAATAGAGGATTTATAACTAATCATTGATTTTTTTTTTTGTTTTTATGAGGGAATTGTATAAAATTCAAATGAACAAAAGTTGATTTTATTGCTAAATTTAAAGTTTACCAAATCAGAGTGTAACAAATATTTTGAAATTTGATATAGGCCTAATCTTATTCACTAAACCTCTCATTAAATGAAATACTTAATGATACATTGTTGTAATATCATTCTCATCTCACATTAAAACGAATTCCTTTATCTGAGAATGGTAATACATTTAATTATGATCACTTCCGTTAATAGTTATTCTCATTAACATGAATTTCTATTCTTTTGGGAATTCTTAAATCTGTTTACTGTTGTTCCAACTCAAGATATCTAGGTTTCACAATCACCCATAGCTATGAAATTAATTGATAACAACATGATGATATAATTATGAATCATTCCCCCAGTAATAATCTGTTCAGATTTACAGTTTGGATAATTATTATTATCATGATGCTTAAGACTCAATGCCTACATTGCATTGCCATATTTTCCAAATCCTGGCGAACCAATGTATGTTTGATTAATTTTCCAGCATAAATTATTTCTGACTTGCTTTCTTTCCCATGAATCTTGGAACTAACCAATAAGCTACTGTGTCGAAAATCCTCTTGGCGATCGCTATTTCTGCCTTGGCTAGATTTCCTGCGGCTAGCAGATAGAATTCACAGGTCTCCGGGTCTACTGTTTGGGCAATGTTTATGGCCAAACCGAGCCTGGGATTGCATGCACGGGGTTTATCGACCCTTGTGCCATGCTATGTTGTGCCGTGCACTTACGGTGCTCGCCTGGATACAGACTTGGTCTTGGACGAGCCTATGAGGCATCATCATCATCAACAGCGGCATCAGCAGCAGCAGCAGCAGCAGCATAATCAGTAGTGCAGGTGATCGAAGCTCTTTCATTAAAGGCGGGCAGTAAATCGCGTTGATAAATAAAGCTAATGCTTCGTAATGAGCCTATAAACCAGGCTTTGCCGCTGTTTCTGACTGGACTCGCTAATTACTAAAATCAAATCGAGTTTCTCTTGATTTAGAACTAAGAATTAATTACGAATCGATGTTCTCGGATGAAGCAGGCTGTTCGGCTTGTTTCTGTAATGCGCTCAAACATTTCTCTCCTACGCCGGCGATCTAAATAATAATTGGCGCCAACCAAAATACATACCGGTTGCAGAATAATGCGCGCACCATATTGTGGTAACAAGAAATATTGCGCCCTGTTTGTAATGATTCCATGCAAAAGCTCAATCACGTATGCTGCAGATTTTCCTCGAAGCTGGTAATCATTGGCAATGATTATTAATCATAGAACGATATACCACTTGGCGTCAGGTAGAATATGGATAAGGTCATATTGAATCCACCCTAATACGATTATGATGTATGCCATAGAACCAGTTAGAATATGGAAGACGTCTTATTAAACCCATCATAATACGGAGATAACGCTTCCTACTGAACACGTGAAATTACTTTGTCAATGAATCTTTTTGGATTGTGACTTACTGCCTCTTATTAGCTGAAAAGCATTGATTTAACAGTCGAATCAAGTTTGTTATAATTGAAGTGAATGGATTGGGTTCTCCACGATATTTTTGAAGCTAAAAGTATCACTGGGATGTCGTCTACTATACATTGATTTAAACTGCTTATACGACCGGCCTAGAGCGGTCCACCACTAAGTCTCAATCATAAAGCAGTTTTAATCAGAGTAAAGAAATATCAAGTGTACAGAAATGTCAAGCCGCTGGCATACCAATCAGTATCTTAATTATTTTTGACATCAATTTGACGCTACAATTGGAAAAAAAAAATATTGTGAGTTTAAGGTTCAACAATAATAATAACAATTATTTCCAGAGAGGAAAGAAGTTAACTTAAGTCATGAGCTCAATATGTTTCTCAATCAACCTCAATTAATGTTTGTATGCTTTTTTCCCTATTATTTTTGCGATGTAGAGTAGAATGTTGTTTTTGCAGAAATTTCGTAATTGAAAATTTGTCTTTTGAAAATTCAATTTTGTTGAAAAAGTACTAACAATTGAAGATATTATTTTTCGTCCATTATAAATAATATAGAAATGCAATGAATATATTATAATATATATCTACCACATCTTTGTAAAAATTGAACGAGTTAACACTCTGGTTTTCTTCCACAAGCAAGCTATCTACCCGCATCTATCAATTAGTAGCAGGTGCCACTAGTAGTTGCCTAAGCGATCGCCTTTTACGGCATTCATTGATTCGTGGTACTGTAGTATAGTGGATGCGAGGAATTTCGAGCCAAACGAAGGCTTTCGTATCTGCAGCCGGCTGCCTCTGCCAACCAAGACTCTGATTTTCGCTGAAGCGAGTCCGGAGTTATGACTGGAAAAGGCACAGAAGGATGGGAGGAGGCCTCTGCTTCACAATACAGCCACAGCACGGATGATCGCACAGCAACAAGGGCGGAGATAAGGATTGTCAATAAAGTACAGTGCACTGCCTAAGTGACTCCTTATTTTACAGTGCACCACGAATGCTGTACTAGATTAGATCTCGTCTTGCCGGTGCATAAATAAAGCATCCGACAATAAAATTCTCTGCACCCTCCTCATTTTCAAAGCTGTCGCTGCGCCAAAGCAATCGAAATGCTGGTCTACCGACTGACACTTTCAGAAGAATCCAATCCAATCTCTCTCATTTTCTTGTTAGTATAGAAGAACAACACAAGTTTATGATCAATCTTCAATATGCAATTTGGAAAAAGTATGATGATTTCTTCTCTGGTCACTCTGAGAGTGAATGAAACCCCTGAAGAAAACGACAATATAAATTATATCAATATAAATATTTGAATACTGAATTTTTTCATGAAATTGTTTCAATTTGAAATAAACTGATGATAACATTCTCAAGTTGATTGTTACCACGGATACTAGAATGCTCGGTGCGATCACCCGTATATACCAGACTGAACTTTTAAAAGTTTACCGATACCCTGAACCGAAATAGACAAGTGTTATTGAACGTTTCCATGGTAATCGGTTCATAGCTACATGAAAATCGCGGTATACTCCTGCGCACCCTATTCAAGGAACCTAAAGTGTATTCTAGTATTCGTGGGAGTTAAGTATATAAATGCAGTCTTTATCATAATATAAGGACCTGCAGACAGATAGGCACCATCTCATTTTTATAATAGTATAGATTACATGACATGGGATTACATACATTACAAAGTGTGCCATGAATCATTTATTATATCAATTGAAATCATGAGAAAGGACTGGTTTTTATATCAATAAAAATTGAGTAAATTCGATTTTTGATTCATCGTACAGTTTACGTCAAGTATTCAAGCCAGATAGTGAGGGTAAAAATGAAAAAGAATCAGGTGTGCACCTGTTGAGTGCATGTTTTGCCGTTTGAACGCACATCGGGGCTGACTGGCACTGGTCTGAAGGTCGCAGCTGAATTTCGGCCTCTCATGCAAAGCAAAGCATGCAGCAGAGAGGAGAAGCGAGCTGCGGTCAGATGAAAAATCGGAGTGGACAGGCGTTTCTACTCAGTGCGACGCCGCCGCCTCAGCAGAAAAAGAAGAGAGAAACGATAAGAAGTCCAGAGGTTTCCCGGTACTTTATCCATCTTTGACGAGCCGTGAACTGATGCGACTCCGTGTTTATTAAAATTAGGTGACCGCAGCTACAGCAGAATCATGCAGGACTCTCGGGCACCAAGTTCATTCTCTTTCACCCACAAACACTGCATTGCAGGTTTATTGTGTCATGGCCCACTTTCCAGTGTTCGTTCCAACAACGAGGAAAACTTCAAGAGTGATCAAAAGTGATAGATCCATCATCTGAACGAATACAGCCACTTACGAGATAAATAATTGATGATACATAAATAAATATTATAAAAATAAATATCTTCAAATATTTGATGATACTGTACTAGTGAATGAGAGAAATCCAAATCCCAATTTGTTTCACAATTTTACATGCTAGGATTACTTTCTATGTAAGTTTGGGTTGGATTTACATAGAAAGATATTGGTACTGATAATATTTGAACTTATTCATAATTACACCAATGGATGGATATTGAAAATTTAAGCTGTGATGATGTTTTTACTGTTTGAAATTGGAGTTCTTTTACAGAAAATGAATCTAATTTAGTTTGACAAAAGACAAAGGACGTTTCCCTCATGTAAAATTTCGATTAAATTGGTAGATTTCATTTCAACATCACTTGGTATAGGCCTAGTTAGTAACAACCAAAGATTCAACGTTTTATTAGATAGGAAATATTCTCTTGGATTTGGATTCAACTTCTTATCGCGAGAATAATTAGAATATAATGAATATATTTTGAGAATTCAAGCTACTAGCATAGGTTACAGAGTTGAAGGGTGGAGGATCATGTTAATTTTCGTTTTCTTCTAAAACTGTAACAGGAGAGAAGTAAGATTTTGTTTCTTACTGAATTTGATTTATTTTGTGATTTTCAAGATTCTGTTCAATGTTTAGACTTGGAAATAAACGCTAAACTTGGAATACACTTTATTAGGATATATTTTAGTAACTGTATTTTATCCTTCTTATGCTGGAGTGATGCTATTTTGGCACAATGCTCACAAATACACTGTAATTCTCTCCACTCTCTTATTCTTCATCTCTATAAATAAAGATATTCAAATTACAAATATGAACAGTCAATCGCATCGAATTTTTTCTACCCGTTCACTGTTCAAGACAGATTCTTCCCTTATCATTGGAACAGATCTTAACAAAATTCTTCGCTTGTTACAAATAATAGAAAGTTGGTTGTAAGCCTGTTCACTGCCTAATTGGAAACAAGATGGCCAGAAAGTGTACAGAGCACAGAGCAGCTACCAGCAGGGAACAAGCAATAAACTTCAATAGTAACACTTTTGTACCCTTGCGTGCTTGATACTGATCCTGGCCGAGATTTTGTATCATTCTTTGGGTTCATGGGAGCGCTTTCCTTCCAATTTGGTGAGTGGGGATGGCTGGACGCTCATTCTAAGTTCAAGAGAACTCAGCTTATAGGCAATGCTCTTTATCTGCAGGTTTCAATAAACCTTTAAGGCCCCTTAAATACCTTTGACTGAATTTATAAAATCGAG
The DNA here is from genome assembly GCA_017141395.1 of Laodelphax striatellus. Taxonomy (NCBI): domain Eukaryota; kingdom Metazoa; phylum Arthropoda; class Insecta; order Hemiptera; family Delphacidae; genus Laodelphax; species Laodelphax striatellus. Next base: position 44,577,996 of record CM029531.1, read on the forward strand.
ATGATTTTTGGCGTGCACTGGTGAAGGGGGGTCAAAACGAGTTTACTCCTTCGGACGCTATTTACCAACTGATAAGTATGAGAATGGTACCAAATTGTTCAGAAAGATCTGTAAAATGTGTGTATAACCTTAAAAATTCGATTTTTTTATCTTTAAAATGGCAGTATAAGTCGATGAACATGAAGTAAATTTCACTCACATTAACCATCAATTAAAAAAATTTGATAAGTGATAATGAAATTATAAAATACAGAAACCATTCTAGCAATGTTTATCTTCAATTTAAGACCATCCATACATTTCTAGCTTTAAAAATAGCGACCTAAGGAGTAAACTACGAAGTGCCTGTTTTCATGCTTTTTCCAAACGTAAACTTTATTAAGGGCCCTTAAACCATCAAATTCTCACTATAGACGCGCCCTGAATGAGCTTCACCAAACCAACTCAAGTATACCGATATAGTAAGTTATCATTATAATGTACACTTTACAATACTTTATCATGTATGCTTTTGCTACATCACTAATTGGCGTCAAGGTGCTGAAGTCCATCACTTGTCATTTTTCGCTTCCTCCGATCAACCCCTTGCACTGTATATAGGCCTAATTGTAAGTATATTATAATACTTGACTTGTAATGTATGAACTTGAAAATACTTGTACATTTTTCATGAATGTACATGTAGCTTTATCCTTTCCATTAAATTATACCTAGATGAGATCCATTGACAATGATAGTTGATATCAAAGATCCAGGCTGAGCATGATTTGATAACATCATAAGCAATATTAATGTAACCAATATTAGTAGGGTAGGTTTTCCAGTCTGAGTAATCTATGAACTTCACCAAATCATGACTGCTCCGCGTCTCAAAACGGTAAAGAATCGTGAACTACTACTTTCGAACTGTTGGAATAGGAACAAAAATAATTTTGGAATCATTTTAATACATTCATTCTATAAAGTTCCACCTGAATCGAATGTGGAAACCGCTCAATGTTATGAACGTGATAAGAAAGGAGAAATACGTGCTGAAAGAGTTAGGAAAAATAACGGAGAACTCGAAAGTAGACTATAAAGATTTTTGAACCCAATACATTGTACTTTCATCACGACCTCCCACCGAGAAATGCTATTAATAAGAGCAAAATGAAGCGTTTGATTGAGCTTTAAATTGTGGCGTTCAACAAAAAAGTAATAAAATGAAATGTTGCGAATGTTCAACTCAGGATCTAGAATGACTATATTTCACAATGTTCTCCATCACAGAAAACATAATGAGCTAATTACTTTTCACTTGGCTTATCATTGTCTAAATGAATTTACGACCGATCTTTAACAGTTAGCTAACAAAGTCACTTTCAGCGGCTAAAGGCCAGCTTCAGTTCGTGAGAGTGATTAGAATTTCTAATAGCAGAAACAATAATAATGAATAATCGCCGACTGATTTTGCTAGTGCAGATCGCAGACTTTGTTAACATTATTGCTGGTCTACGCTGACAAATAACAGAAATTATCCAATTCCTGCATAGAAAAGTCATGAATTTCCCCGACCAAATACCGAGAATATCCGCGATTTCCATTCCTGGGCACTTCCTGTTGAAGCCATCCATAAAAGATTAATTCCATCAATTGGATTTGGTCCTTCCACCCCACAAGTAGCCCAAATAGTTTCTATCAGTTTCAATAGTGATCACCAAACTGTAATCATGTAGTTTCGAATTCATTTTTTTCATTGATCACCCTCGCAATGTATTCACTCAACAATATAAACAATTTTTCCCATATCGTTCAACAATATCGAAATCATCATTGGTAGAATGAATCTCCTCATAAGTGAGAAGATAAAATAAACATAACTTGAAAGGTCATAACGATTTTGGAATCTGTTATTCTGTGATGGAAACAAATTCTACAAGAATAAAATATATTCTTTTACAATCAACATAATCATGTTTGAATAGGAAAATTTCAAGTTATATTCCCTCACTCAAGCTACCTTGGGTATGCAAAGTGGATTTTTAGTTTCTTAGCCTACATAACATGAATATTGAAGTGGATTTTATAATTCATACTTGTAATCCGACAACGAAAAAAATCCAATAATTGAATAGTAGAATTGTCGAAGTTTATGAGTTGCAGGTTGAGAGAACAAGGTTTTATCGGAATTATCCCACGCAAGCCACCCAAAGTGGACGGCTATAGTAGATTATCATTCCAATCATGCAATTTTACTTTGATGAACTTTGATGAACTTAATACTTGATTTTATTGTCAACGTGCTTTGGAGACACGAAATCTATTCGCATTAATTCAGTAATGCTTACTTTGTAGACATTCCAGTAACACCATGGTAGGATTCGTTTATAGAATCTTGGACACGGTCCAAATTGAAGATCGAAAGAAATTCAAGTTTTAGTATCTTTGTATTGAAAGAGTCGCCATGAATTCGAAATCAACTGAAATATATGAGAGGCACCTGGAGACTTGATTTTTATTACTTGATCCATCCATATAAGCGTATGATGAGAATGGTAAGTGATATCCCCTTTTTTATAGGAGAATTGAATTGTCACAAAGTATTACAAATTCTGCCACGTTGAAAGTGGGTCTACTCATGCATTCCGAGATTCGAGAATAATCTTTTTTTCCTGTTGAGCATTTACTCAGTTGGAAATTTCTCCGCCGAACTCGACAGTTTATACATTTCCTTCTCAATAAAAATTAAGAAATAATAGTTATCAAAGTCAGTAACAAGCTGTAGTTCAAACTGTCATTACTCCAATGTTCTCTGATATGAAGTGTACAATAACTATATTCTCATAATTTCAACTGATAACAGTCAATATCTGGATTATACCGAAAATAAGTACTGTATAACGTAAACAATGAGTAGGCTATTACCGTATGATGCAATTTGTTATCAGTCTATTATTTGTTATTTAGTCTATGTTGGAAATTTGTTATACCAAATGAAGTCAAAATTCAAATAAATAGAATAATATTTCATGTTTATGTTTATATTGTGAAACCCCTCCATGATTAGAACAAAGAATCAATTTTGTCAAATTTCACTCTATTTAGTGAAACAAAAGAAATAAAGAGAAGGAAAAAATAGTGAAATAAATTGAAATTTGTTAAAAAAATGTCTTTGTTCTAATATTTTATTGATTAAATAAAGTTCGTAATTCCTACTAAAAACTGAATATAATTGCCATAAAAATTTAATAAATTATTAACATTCTAAATAAGCAATACATGGAAGAATGAATTATCGAAAGTAGAATGATACAGTCTTGACGAATAAATTGATGGACATCATTCAAGCAAATTGTATTGTTGAAAATAAGATGCATTACTTGATTTTTTAATATTTGAATATGCATTATGCAGAACGATGCACTCTTGTAGTGATTTAATAAACTCAGATGGTTTGATTCCTCGGAATTAAGCGTCAGTTCAGATGCAGGAATGTTTCGATCTGCTTCAAAAAAGATTAATTTGGTGAGTAACAAGTGTCATTTTAGAGGTGTTGGAGTGTTAGGACAAGTGAAAGCTATCCTATTGCGCAAAGGCTAATAGAGAAACAAGAGAACAAGGAATGATAGCGTTGTCGAAAAGTGTCATCCTCACAAGTTACTGCAACATAACAAATCACGACTTAAAACCACGCTAACCCAGGAAATGTCGGCTATGAACATTTCATTACAATATGTCTCTTGTAAATATCCCTTTCACTTTAATTTTCATCTAAGTTTAGAACATCGATTGAATCTTCTTATCACTAATACAGGATAAACAGGATAAGACTTGGTCAGTTTGTAAAGAGTAACGCACATTTTTTTTTTCTGAGAGAGAGAAAATTGAACAGGAGCCCACTACGCCGCATAATCAAGTATTTTGAACTTATCTCTCAAGTGCCTCTACTTAACACAATCACCAATAAGGTCACCTAATCACTTTTTCCAATCTTGTCTTGTATTTAAATGTAGTATTATTGTATTATTTTTGTGTAATTGTATTATTGTAGAAATTGTGTGTGATAAATGGAATGAAAAATGAAGTTTGTTAATAAGGTAGTGAATGTGTATGAATATTTCCCCAAAAAGTAATTTAGTTTTAAAATGTAGAGGTATTAAAGAAGACTTACTGAAGAAAAATATTCTATTCACTTCTCTTCTCATAATAATATGGTTGCTAATAACACATTGATTCAATTCATTGAAAAAAAAATATATTACTTACGGACGATCACACAAAAACCAATATTGAACTTAACAACTGCAAAATGACGTCATTTGCATTGAATCCTAATTACCTCCGTCGAATGACATAATTTTATGGTATTTAATCGGTCTAAGTCATGATTAATTGCCATTGATTTCATTGCTGTGTGCGGATTCAATCAAAAGAAATTCTTGTTACCTATTTAATTGGTTGATAAGCATTATTTTGAGTCTCCACTCTCGCTCTTTAGAAATTTTCATGAATGGAGAAAGAGGCACAGACGTGTTTCATTTCCAATGCAATATTTCAAAAGAGAATTTGAAGTTGTGACACCTCTGCAAAGGCATTATCCAACAGTCTCTTGCATGTGATGATAATGAAGTGGAGATGTTGCGACTTTACATCATATGAAAAACATTTTAAACGTTTACTTGATGATGAATGGCCATAGTTATAATGTGTGCCAAGTCAAAATAGCCAAGCAGAAGACAAAGTAATTCGTTAAACGTTGTGGGGAACTCTCTCATGTCAGGTCAGAGTTCAGGAATGCACGTGATGACAGGTGGTTATTCAGTCCTAATTAATAGTCGGTGTTCGTTGCACGTTGAGTTGAATGAAGCTGGAAGTGACCACTCTATTCAAAAGATCTCTATGCTCTGAACGGATCCTGAGGTAGGAGACATCAATGCAAAGAGCCACTACTTCATAGTCTTCCTCATCTCCCATTGTCCTTTTTATACTTTTAGTCCAGTAAACAGGTTATTTTTCAGTTTATTCAAATTTCAATGAGAAGGATGCACTGCCTAACGAATTCTCACAAACGGTGCACAGGGATCCAGGAAACCTCTTTTCGAAACAAAAATGCGTAGGTCTCTCTGATCCTTTAAAGACACACTAAGGATGTGGGCGTGCGAGATCCTACATCCTTTTTTTTATATTTTTCCATGCAAACCGAAATTGGTTCTCTCTTCACTGGCAATGGATCATTGAAAGATGATGTATCAGGGATGCTGTAGAAGATTATCAGGATAAGCATCCTACAAAAAAAAATCTAATAAAATAAGATAATATACAAATCCTCTAAACTTCCAAAATTTCTACATTAAAATAATATTTTTTCCTTTGAGATGAGATAATGTCATCGAAGGAAACTATGAGAGAGTGAAGAACGAATGGAAGGAAGAAATAATTTTTTTTCCAATACAGCACAGCAAGGTTTTGTTTGCAGTATGACTTATTACAGTCTGAATATTGTCGATAAAATTATTTGACATGAAACGTTTTTGGAACATGAAATGAATGATAGCGTTTTCCCACACACCACACATGTAACTAACTGTATTTGACCACTAAAAAATCACGTTCATTCCAACAATCTATCCGATCAGATTGATTTGGTTCCAATATTGTTTGAACTAGAGTATTAAGAGGAATCATGGGGAAAATAAGAGAGTTGAATATAATAAACAATTTGGGGAGTTCTATCTCACAAGGTGTCAAATTAATTGTCTACAATCATCTGTTAATGGATCCCCCGTTAATAATTTTATTAAATACATTTAAGTTCTATTCGACTATGCAATTCCGTATTTCAACAATGGATCATGTACTTTGTTCTAGTCATAAATAGAATTGAGTTGAATGAATTTCTAAGACATGCTTGGAAAACTCTATGTTTCAATTTTTCCTTCATTCGCTATGTATTAATATTATCACATATTTATTGGGGATCTTGTCTAGAGTAAGGAACTAATAAAAAGTAAAAAAATCATGACTAAAAATCTAAGAGGGAAAGTGAAACTATGGGATTAACTCAACACTTAAAATCAATCCATTCCAAGAACAGAGACTGTTCCGATAAGGACTGGATCAAACGCCGAATATCCATGTAATAACTCCATTGTTCTCAACTGATCAAAAGTATCATCTTAAGATAGCAGTCAAATTGGGTGGCACGAATATTTGGTAGGCATTATACGATTAAGCTGCTATTAGGAACGAGCTTCACACTCAATAACCATCGAGCATAAGCGATCTGAAGAGTTCAGAACCATTCAAGTTCATTTTGACATGACAATCACTTTACCGACTCACGTATCGTACTAGTAACACGGCCAGCATAAGTATTCTGTCGATCAAAACCAATGTCAATTGCTTCTTGGCTAGTTGATAGACCTTCCATTGTGATCTATCGTAGAGAAGCGTGCACGTAAAATATGATGTTAATGGGTCACTTGAAGCTCTAAATGAAGACTGTAATGACATTGAACAGTAGAAATGAAGAGCTTGGAGATCAGGTGGAGGTGTGACTAATGAAGCTGTCGAAGTCATTTATTATGATCCAATGCTCTTAGAACAATCAAAACTTGATTATTCTTTGCATATCATCAATGAATTTGCAATTAAATTTGATTTGATAAATTTTCCAATATGATTATAATGAATATCAATAAGGTCATTTATGAGCTGAATAGATAATCAATAAACCTTATTTTAGATTTCAGATGGATAAATTAAGTAATTCCACGATAAATTCATTTATGGCAGAATGCAGTGTATTGGAGGTTTAATTTATTATCACTACTATTATTCACATGGGACAAACCCAATTTCCAATCAAGGAAAATATACTCATGATGAATGAGAAACTATATCTCGATAACATAAATCTAATTCAAGCACTCGATTCTGTTCTTCTCTTGATTGAACGAAGGGAATTTAGTTTTTATCTGTTTACATTTTATTAAATCCAGTTACATCATCTGCAAAAAAATCATTATATTCAAATAAGCCCTTATTCAGACAATATCCTGAGATTATAATTATCCTTTTTATTATCAACAAAGTATAAGATTATAAAATCAAGAACAATTATCATTTTTGAACCACAAATAAGGCCACATCTCAGGAATATCAAGAAAATTATGCTGCATCATTTTGCTTCCGCTACCCGGATCTTTCTTCATACATGGAATTCTTTCAGTACAAATACCGTTGCCATTATTGTGGGCTGTACCACAGGATAGGCTGTTCTTAGTTCTTCCTAAGCATGGGGTGGAATCTGGATGATTTGCGATTGTTCAGCATATATGAGGCAAGATGGTTCACGTGAGATATGAACAGCCGAACAAAACATTGATAACTCAGAGGAATCTGGCGGCTGGTGCAGTCGCAGAACTGCGCTGGGAGTGTACGTTGGTTATATAAATGGGACTACACGGTGACCTGCGGTTGCAATAAGGCACAACAATGGAGAACGCGCGGCTCCCGTGTAATGGACGGCGCTGAGTTATTCTCGACTGTGTGATATTGTCACGGGTTGCCAGCCGGTGTCTCGCGCTTAGTCATAACGATGGAAAACTTGTGTAATCGGTGCACATATCTGAAGGGGGCCCACCCCCGTCCGGAAACACACTGCGCTATAAAGCACGACCGCTACCGGGGGCTGAGTCTCCCGCCCCTTGACAGGACAGTAAAACGCAATAACTAACCACGTTCAATAACCCCGGTTCACGCCTTAAAGCTAATCTCAGGTGCCGTTCAATTATCGGCATAACTTTATTATTCGCAGTGGACCCGCGGCCTCTAACCAGTAGTGCTCTATCCACCAGTTCGGCGAGCAAAGTGGTGCAGCTCCACAAACCGTGACTGGACCGTGAAAGCTTTTAAGCGCAAAGTCGACTCATGGGACGATAATGATTCATTTTTTCGTTTAAATACTCTTATAACTCAGAGCGATCGGGACGGGGATCAGGAAAACAAATTGAAAACAAACGAGCACAGAAAATGGGAATAGCCAATATTGATAGAAAAAAATATTACCTAATCATATTATTCAAATATTTTTTCTACTCCTACCTCTCACGAAAATAATAGATTGAAACAAGAAACTTCAGTATGTTACTCAAACATAAATTTTGTTCAACCCCTTAAACGAAAAGAACGTGGGATTAATTCTCCGTTGGGCACAACTTTTTGAATAGTGGCATTCATCGATTATCCTCTTGCTGAGTTCTGATGTCAATATTTGCTGAAGCAGAAATCTTCAAAACTATTCATATAGCTTTCTTTGGATTTCCGTTTCTCTAATAATTTTTATAATATTATTCATTTGAATAATTGGTTATTAAGATTGATTGGTTAATTGGTTGTTACTAATTAAGGTAACCAACTAAACAACGCTTCGAATGTCTAATAACCTGTCTAATAACTAAATCAGAAATGACAACAATGATTGATAGGTATGAGTTTCTGCCAAAACAATCAATGGCAAATACCACAGAATGATGAACAGGTTGTTGTTTTGCCGCAAGGAATTCCTATTGATGCCTAACTGGTTCACCAAATGCAGCATTTTCTGCATTCCAAAAAATATTTTGCAAAATCACCATGATAATGACCAATTCCAAGTATGAATTAAACCCAATTGGGATATACAAAGTGTATGTACGGGATATACTAAGTGTATTTTTTTTATGTACGGAATATACTAAGGGATGTACGCAATGGACTACTTTCTTACGCTGAAAGGTTTTTTTGATAATAAAAACTATTTAGTGATTTGAGAAAAGTGTTCAGTTCCACTAAATAGATTGAAAATATCTCTTTTATGATAACTGATTGGATAAGAGGCTGACTGATTTTTAATTGGCAGTGTTGTGTATGTGCATCCACAGATCCACTTTCTTATATTGTACTCCATTATTATGTCCAATGAGTAGGGTTCGAAATTAATTTTTGACACCTACGAGTCTTGAATGAGCTTTCATTCCTTTGTAAACGAATTACCAATTTTCTATTGGGAAATAAGGTACGCTCTGCAAGTAGAAGGTTAATTGAATTCATCAAGGAGGAATTTTCATTACATCAAGAAGAAATATAAATGAACTAGTTCTAGTTTATTACCAAAGTTGGATTCCAGAAGTGTGGCATCAAGACCACTATTTCAAATTAAAATGGAAATGAATGAAGAGTACACGATAACAAAAATAGACGGAGATTTTCATAGATGATGACATTTGGGTCGCATTCCCTGCACTGTTCAACTTTCCACTATGTACAAGTAAATAAGGCGCTTGTTCCAGCGTTATTAGAGCGTTCTGTTGACTCGATGCGTTCTGCATATCCGAAGAGATTGAGAGAGTTAACAGTAGATTGCACTCCCAGAGCAGGTAATAAAATGTGACGAGCTTGTTTCATTCCGGTTCAAGTGAAATATCAGGCCTAGAGATATTGTCCCTGTTCTTTACCTCGCTGTGCTACAGGATAAGAAAGTGGTGCGAGAAGAAGAACTGTAACGCTGTCAGTCGAGTATCCAGAAATAAATTGTCGCCGGGTTGTGTGCTGGAGTGAAGTCCTCCTCGCTCGCCTCCCAAGACCATTGTAATTCCACTGCCCGCTGTTAGCTCTGTATTATTTCCCCAAGCATTAATATACATATGTCTTGTAATCTAAATGCATAAATACGATAGTGCGCGAAATTCAACGCTTTAAATCATACGTGCAATTTCATCTGACTCCTTTAAGAACACTTAAGGCCACACTTTACTGAATAAAGCCATGCATGCTGTGTCCGTTATGGAGACACTGCGCTCAATTTACAGCGATGTTCCAATCCAAACCTCCTCCCACCCCACCCCACCCGACAACTCTATAATTTACTTCACAGATATTTCCAGCATTCTGCCAGCTTATCTTTTACGATCAAGTGTTACTATGTTGATGGTGTAATAAGGAATCAAGCAAGTGGAAAATGGCATAATATAGCTAGTTTCTAACCCTCCCCGTTGTTGCTGGCACGCATCAATAAAGTCTGGCCAGCTATTTAATATTTCTAAGAGCAAAGAATATTATTCACTCTCATGCGCCAAACGAAGAAGTTTTATACAGGTGACATCGATCGAGTGTTGGATCGGGAAATGGGAATACTACTTTATGACTGAACTGATATTTGATTGGATCGATAAAATTCGCAACTGTCACATGAACCGGTGTCATTAGATATTATCTACCGTTGATATTCTGGGTCAAATCTTTTTATAAGTGTGACGATAAAATCTCTAATAATAGCCACTATAAATGGAGCTGGTTGACTTTGATTGCTCATGATATAATTTAAATCTGTGATAATGATCATTAAAATGTTGATGATCCAGTGTAATAATTGTCTACAGCAAATCCTGCAAATTGAGTACAGAATGATTGAGAAAAAGTTTCAGAATATCAAATTATTCAATAATAAAAATCTTCATAATTGAAGAAAAAATTTTTGATGCAATGTATGCATACAAGTTGAAAGTAGTAGAGAAGATAAGTCAGTTGATGGAAGCCTAAAGTATAAAACTCAATGGAAGAACAGAGAATTTAATGAATAAAAGAACTATTTTGGTTTTGGCTAGAGCTTACAGGTTAGAGAGCTTTAGTTAAAGAGAGTTTAAAGTTATAGTTTGAAGAGAGCTAATACTTCGATTCCGATTACAACTGGCATTTTTTATCATCTGTCTTTTCTCCCATTTACAAAATGTATGCTTTCATGTGAGAGCGAAGTAAAATAATAGTACTTTCAATTCAATCTCTTTCTGTTACTGGAATATTCTTCCGATATAATTATACTAATCGGAATATACTAATACAAATACTAACAGAATCACTAACAGAATATAGATACAATGAGGAATGAGAAATAGTGGTTGGGTAGCCATAATACGATAGAGATTACTTTAAAACACTGTCAATTCGATATAAGCTTGAGTCAAGAGTGGAGATGTACCTATTATGTTTTTCTGTATAAAAAATTAGTGGTTCATCCAAGATATAGCTAAGCTGCAAGCTCTGAAGGGTTTGAGATTTGAGCTGTGACAGTAGAATGCTGCTTTAATTTGATTCGTGCTGTTGTTATTGTGTACTAGTATACAATTATTTTAGCTGTTACGAAAATATTTCAGGAGAGCAGTTAATTGCTGGTTCCAACAACCACCTGCTACAGGCTATTTGTAGAATGACCTTGACATTATTTCGAAGGCAGTCTGGCTGAATATCTGTGGAGAAAAGCCATAGTAATTTCTATCGATTATACTGAAAATCATCAATGCAGTTATCAAATACATTGTTATATATTACCAGTAGTTGTAAGATATGAATGCTGATAAGGATAAGAATGATTTTGTACGTCTTTTTGCTTTGAGAAATAATGGACTGTCTGAGAGCGAGAGGTGATCATCTCATTAGATTCATATGAGAATATGATACTCTTACTCAGTATCTCTCCAATACAGCTCAGTAATTTTCAATATGCTTTGTAAGATATCGAGATTATGATAAAGAACTATAATAGTTCTTTCACTATGACGAGATTCTGAATACAACTAAGCTCTTCTGAGTATTTCTAAACTCTTATTCAGCAACAATAATTGATGTTGATGAGTAGTACAAATGTTTCTGAGCAAACGTTTCTACTAGCCTCAAACTTCGCCAATTTTGGTGTGAATTATTAACAATGGAAATTCTCGAGCTCTCAAACAATAGAACATTCCATTATCTTTATCTATATTAATAAAAGAGAGTTGGTGTCTGTACGCTCGCTTATAACTCGAGAACGGCTGAACCGATTTAGATGATTTTGGATTCGTTTGAATTTTTAAAGCACTGGTTAACATAATATGTATTAAAATATAAGAAATTCTCTTTATAATTAATAAATAATTAGTAAATTAATGACCTAACCTATCAAACACGACATCCATATTGGTTCAGTCCGAACGATAATGCTCCTATGAAATCGATGTGTAGTTGAAGATGCTACTATATAGGGCTTCCCAAAGACGACCGTGGTGGTGTATTGGATAGCGACTCTGCCTTCCACGCAGACTTCTCGGGTTCGATTCCGAGACGGGTGGAATTTTTGGCAACTTTCAGCATTGATTAATGATTGATTATTATCCACTCGCTTTATAAAATTAGTATATAGATTTCTTTAATTCTTCCATCAATAAAGCCGAGTGGATATAGGTATTTTTACTGTGACATTTTTTCTGTGGGGGGTGATAAGGAGGAGACATTTGGGGAAGAGGGTGTGACATGAAGGGTTATTTGAGGGTGACATGATGGGTTATTTGAGGGTGACATGAAGGGGACATTTGGGGTGACATTTTTTTTTGGGGGGTTATATGAAGGGGCCAATTGGAGAAAGAGGGGTTGACATGAAGGGGGATTTGTGGGGAATGAAGGGGGCATTTGGGGATGACATTTTTGGGGGTGGCATGGAGGGGGAACATTTGTGGGGAGAAGAGGGGGGGAACATTTGGGGGGGAGAGGGTGATACGAAGTTCGCCGGGACAGCTAGTGATGAATAAATGATATTATGCCTGTTCTAATGTTTATACAATTGGATGAATGATGAACAAAACCTAGTTCAAATATTTTTGCATTACTATGAAAGTAATTTAATACATGGAATCCATATAGATTCCATATTATGGAGTCCAAGTAAAATCAAGTGTATCAAGTATATAAAAGGTAAATGATCCCATAAATCCAGAGATAAAGTGATGTTTTCTATAAAGAAATTTCTCCGCTTTCTATAAACATTGGGAAGTGTCATACCATTCTGCAAGTACTTCCTTCTACAGGTATTATGAATAAAATAAATTGGAAAATTATGTAGAGGTATGTAATGATATGAATTGTTACGAAAGAATGTTCGTGGGTGATAATAATTGTTTTTGGAAAAATGCCAAATCGGTCCAACACTCGAACAAGAAACCCATAGGCAAGTAGCCTAGGGCGTCAATCACTAGCCTGTATGGCATAGGTCACTTTATATAATCTGCGATACTTTTGAAACACTGGTACAATAAAATATTTCATAGCCATATCTGTAACAACTGTGAACTATTATCAATAAGCGTTTCTCACCTATAAAGATTACTTGCAAGAATACTTTGGTGTCAAAGAGGTATGTGGCACATAAAGTGGAGCTGAGATTGGTAAAAAGGTCAACGAATGTCGAAGAAAAGAATATTTCGCTAGTTATTTATTCGTTCAACTTGTACAATATGGTGATGGTAAGTGGCGAAGTGTGGAGAAGCCTAATGGAGAACGGAGAAGAAGAAGAAGAAGAAGAGCGCTTAAGTGTGGACAGGGATTCGCACTCCCTATCAGCGCATGCCAATGCTCGCTGATAATAGCAGTCAGAAGAAGACACTGCCACGTACAAAGCTTGTTGCTGGTGCTCTATTGCTGTTATGTTGATAATGCAAGTAAGTGACCTCATCATGCCACCTCAGGACACCTGCTTGAGTGACAATGCCTAAAAATAGCTTAGTAAACACCCAAAGTTGATGCTCAATTTTATCAGCACCAAAAATCTATCCAAATCTTCTGAATGTTAACGAGGTTTCTATCTTACAGTACCATTCAATTATTCAGTAATATCAGTGGTCTCTCGGTGAGAGCGGTTGCTAAGTAATCATATTATGGTTAAGTAACAAACATTCAAGACTGCTCTTGGATGGGTGACCGACACAAAAAAATAAGGTGGGGTATAACCTACCCGTAAGGGTCTCCCCACCGATGAAAAGCCATACGATAAAAATATTAAAAAAAATTCAGGATATGTGTGGCACATTCTTAGCATGTGAGTAGTGTAGTGCTATATATTTTTGTATTGTAGTTGATTTTCTTTTCTTTTTTTTTGGTTATATTTAGAAGCTACTTTTTCACGAGGTAATTAGAATACAGGCATTCTATTTAACTGTAGCCTATCTCACATCAGATTGATGTACCTAAATTAGAAATACCAATCTGAGTTACTTATGACTGGAAAATGCTTTTATCTAGTGATTATTTTAATCCCTGCCATGTCAGAAACTGCTGCCAGCTCAAATAGATTAGACTCTCTCTTCGTGAGTGCTATACGTCAATGCACCGTCAATCTTATTATCAATAATTTATTATTAGTACAATTGACATTTCTTCTATCTAGGAGAATAACACTTCTGACTTGTGGTTGTGGATGAAGTCATTGAAAGAATCAATTGGGTGTGAAAATCAGATTCACATAATTGTTATTGTACTTCGATGATATCTTTGGAAGTTGAATTTAACTATTTTTGTGTATAGCCATCAGGAGATCGATCTCAGATAATTATGTTGAATCATTTCATAATTATCGATCATTTACTGCAAAGCTTAAATAAATAAAAAATTGTCTGGAGTAAATTGAAGCAGCATTGTGAAAATACAGTGTGTACATTATACATTTGTACAGGATACAAAATTGAATTCAAATGAGCAATCAAAAAGACACGGCACTCAAATGTAGGTCTTTCAGGCTTCTCTGTTTAAAGCTCTGAATACGAAAGTAGGCCTGGTTTGAATGGTTTATTGAAATAGAATCCCACTCTTATTAATTACATCCCTAATAGCTTGTCCAGATTCAATTTTTTTTAACCCTTCACACTGACTGCTTAGAATTATTATAAAGTTGAGAGGCGTTAAAGCTCAAAGTCAAGAGTCGGAGACCCTTCAAAGGAGAAAGATGGGCACATTCTACCCTGTAGCCTTTTCCATTATTAATCCCATCATTCCGATCACAGTTTATGATGCATCTAACTGTTTCTGTCCAGCTACAGTTTAACTGATATCAAGTCAAGTCAAACTCAATAGAACATGAGTTGTTCACTCTTGTCAAAGGCATAGACCTACAAGGTGGATCACCCAGCAAAGATATGAGCTTGAAGGTATAGGTAGCGCAAGTAATTATGGAAATTATAGAATGAACCCGTCAAAATAAACACATGTAAGAGAAGAATCCGTAATACTAAAACATAAATATAACTATCAGACCAACTCTTCTCTCGAGAATGGAAAATGGTTTAGAAGAAGTTCATCTACGTCTTGCTCATCCTCAACTTTTCTCTCCTATTTTGTTGTTTTTGTTTGGTGAATCATTATTATTTTTTACTCCAGAGCGCTCCATTCCTCTAGAATAAGAACTCTCTCTCTTTGGCCTCTTCTACAATACATCATATATTCAATTACCAATTCATTTAGACTCTTCATTTAGAGAGTTGTTTGAGATGACAAAGGATGGAAGAAATGAAGGCATGGTGGAATATTTTAAAAAATATAAAAAAGTTTTAAAAAAGGTTATAAATCTCGCAAAAAGGAAAGCGAATGATGAATATATTGCCAAATCTAAAAATATTAACAAAGCAACGTGGAAGGTTGTGAGGGAAGAAATTGGAGGAGGCTTGATGCAAAGTGCAATCCCAGAGATAAATTTATCTGAAGAAGTTATCACAAATTCGAAACAGAAAGCTAGCTTATTCAACAAATTTTTCATTGCTTCTTCCTCTTCAAACCTAAATTCAGCATCGCAGGATAAGTGTTCTGAACTTTTGAGTAGAACAAAAACAACAAGATCAACATTCAAATTTAAAACTGTTTCTGAGGAGAGTGTGAGTAAAATTATAACAGGATTGAACAACTCCTCTTCCTCAGGTTGGGATGAGATTCCATCTTCAGTGATAAAAGCATCCAGGCATCTGATAACAAGACCTTTAGCATATATCATAAATCTAACATTGAAAACTGGTGAATTTCCAACTAAGCTAAAATATGCTATTCTAAAACCTCTATTTAAGAAAGGCGATCGGAAAAAATTAGAGAATTATCGTCCAATAGCAATTTTGCCGGTATTCTCCAAGATCTTTGAAAGAGTCGTGCATGATCAACTTTCCATATATTTTGAGAAGAATGATATCCTGTACAAAAATCAACATGGTTTTCGCAAAGGTCATTCAACTAAAGATGCCATTTTCAATGTGATCACTGATGTGCTGGAAGGTTTGGATCAGAGAAAACATGCAATGGGTATATTCTGCGACCTCTCCAAAGCTTTCGATATGGTGAATCACCACCTGTTGCTTCACAAACTCAAGTACTATGGCCTAGATATCCCATCTCTAAATTTCTTCAAAAACTACTTATTAGAGAGAAAACAAAAAGTAAAATTAAATGATATAAATGGGAAAAGCTTTTTTTCAGAATGGAAAAATATACCTTGCGGTGTGCCACAGGGATCCATCCTTGGTCCTTTGTTGTTTATAATCTACATCAATGACCTACCAGACAATATCAAGTCCAATGTCTTTCTCTTTGCGGATGATACCACAAGTATTGTGACTGGAACGCAGGAAGACGTTATCCAGAAAGCTGAAGAGACTATTGATGAAATGAATAACTGGTTCCTGGCTAACGGTCTCTGTCTGAACATAAATAAAACAAAACTATTGAACTTTAGGTTGACCGAGATCAGCGAGTCAAGTGGCGTTATCAGCCAGAGGTTTCATGAGATTGTTCAGAATGAAGTATGCTTTTTAGGAGTCAGGATCAGAAACAGCCTCAAATGGAAGGACCAGGTTGACCACATTCTAAATAGACTCTCTAGTATTATTTTCTCACTAAAAGTATTGAGAAATATAGTTGGAACAAAAACGCTACTGAATGTCTTCCATGGTTATCTGATGTCAACGGTTCAATATAGTATCATGTTTTGGGGGAGCGGAATGATTCATCTTAATTCTATTTTTAAGAAACAGAAGAAAGCCCTCCGAATAGTTGACAACCTGAAGCCATATGAATCTTGTAGAAATTTATTTAAAAAGTATAATGTGCTCACAGTTCCAGCAATGTATTTCTTGGAAATTGCCTTGATAATAAAGAGAAATGAGAATAAGTTAAGAGAGAGTCATATCCATCATCGATATAACACCAGGAATCAAGGAGTCCATCTTCAGTACCCGCAACATAGAACGGCTGCTTTAGAAAAGGGGCCGCATTATAGCGGGCTTAAAGCTTACAACTCCCTTCCCATTGACATAAAATCCATTGAATGCAATGAGCTATTTAAGCGTGCAATTAAAAGGAAATTGATAGAAGTATCACCATACAGCTTGGAGGAATGTTTTGACTGTTGGCGCCAACAAAATTAATGTACGTTTGGCAGTTCTTGAATGAGAAAACTCTCTTGTCTGTGATCTGTTTTTTTTAGTGTATTTTGAGTATATAAATGTATGTATATATGTGTACACACACTCAAGACTATATATATGTATGTATCTTGGAACCATTGACATGCCATATATTACCAAGCTCTGCTTGATTTTGTAATGTTATTTGGCGCAAATCAAACTAAACTAAACTAAACTAAACTTCTGAAAAAAGTCTCTCTTCAAAAATAAAATTTGTACTGTATATGAGCATTGAAGACTTGTTATTTGAAGGTAAGTGGTTAAATTACAAGCTTTCATCTCCCAATAGAGTATTGTTTCCATTGGATATATGTACTTGTCTGTATTATTCTTTTCCCACCACTCGATCAGAAAGCTACTCATTATTAAACTGGGAACAGTGTGCAAAGTAGCTCATTCCCGCACGCCGTGTGCAAAGTACTCACTTTGCGCACGGCTCACTTTGCGCACGGCTCTAGTCGATAACATTGATATAAGTATCGATTCTCGATTCACCATCTAAAACAAACGTGAATTTTTTCGTGATCTCAATGTTTCATATCGAGAGTTGAATAGTCGAGTATCGAGTTGAAACCATAACCTTACTTTTAAATTATCTAACAGCTGTTTTTCAAATTCCATTGATATTGCTTAAGAGACTTTCAATATTAATGTAATTATAATAATGATAATGAAGAATAAATGTTTTTTTTTTCCGAGGATGATGCCCACATGAGCTCTAGGCTTGTGCGTGGGTAATGAGTGGGGTGATGATGAGATATGACGACTACTTTTTAGGCAGTCGGGACCGACGGCTTAACGTCTCCTCCGAAAGACGGGAGTGGCCGTATTTGTCAAAATCCTTTTCCGTCAACCAGGCTCGAACCCTGGCCCAATGGATTTTATCTGACTGCTGATAACTAATCAGTCTGACGCCTTAGCCGCCTCGGCTACGAACCACTCCACTCTGTTGTTTTAGGAGTTTTACAAATGTGTTAATAAAGTTATGATTGTTGAGTAAGTCCTATTTTTCATTTTAATTAGTTGCTATTTTGACTATTCGCCCTACGCAGCAGTCGATGGCATTGGCATCTCAGTCATATCAACAACAGCTGTTTTTCAAACTTCCAAGTTCATTCGCATCAATGAACAAATATAACCTAACTTTCAATATGAGTAACAGCTCTTTTTCAAGATGCAATTGTCATTGTCTTGGAATATTTGAATATCACTGCATAAATATCTATTATCACATATTTATATGTTCTCAATAATAACTAGAGTGGTGGGAAAAATCTTGTGTGTAACTAGTGTGCAAAAGTTCATTACCAAACACGATAGAATGGCCGAACTCAGCTGCGCTTCGGTCGGCCATCTTCTATCTGGTTTGGTAATGACCCACTTTGCACACATGTTACACAAATAGCTATTAATGCTTGGGATTATCATTCAAGTTAGTTGTCCCTGCTTTCTAATTTCTAATATTCCAGTCACTGATAAATTTCTTATTAAACATGAGATGGGTCATACGGATAATAGTTCATGGTATATGGTTCATGACATAAATCTCTGTTTGAGATACTAAGGTGAGGTAAGATGCTAAATCAAAAGTTTGAACCCCTAATGTTTAAGTTCAACTAAAAAGTTTGAAGTTCATCATCGTAGAACTTAAATTTGTTCTATCTTCAATCGACTGAAAACCTATTCAAAAATACAGTATACCTGTAAGCTTACTCGGTACTCTTCCTTATTCCACATACTGCTAATGCTGTAGAAACTGTACCAACTTTTCCTGTGTTCTGATACTAAGGCACTTCCACTTTAAATTGAAGTGTAATACCCACTTTCACCTCCGCAAAACAGCGGCTACTGCTCATAACACACGTAACTCACAGCGAGCAGATTCGTGAGGTCGACAAAGTGTTCATTATTTACAGTAGAAGAAGAGGCCACTGGCTAAGATAGCGATAGCTGGAGGCTGGAAACGCTTTGCTTTTCACGACCAAACACTTTCTAATACCTACAAGGTGCGTGCTAAAGTACCCACCAACCAGTGGCTCTTGTGTGTTTATTTATAAAAAGGGCGGAGAACACACTGAACACATTTAAACGCTCCGCGAATATGATCGATGAATATAATTTTCGCTTTTATCTATCAAGTGTAGATTACTGCCTGTGTAGGAACCTGTTTTCACTGTCGTGAATATTTTATTGATTGTTAATAATTGTGAGGTACGCGAGAACCACAGTCCTATCTTGATGCATCCTTTTCTATTAAATAACAGCTTCTATTGACGACATGGCTTCTTCCATTCAATGCTTCTTTATCATTCTCTCAGCCTCGGCATATATTTGTGTTGGCTACCAACTCGCAGACTACTGGCCTTTCAGCTTCTACGTGCACTTGCTTCTGGCGCTTCCCTACCATTCCGATGAGGACTTACAATTAAGTGATAACACTCGTCGAGCACATAAGTCTTCCAAGATGTGATCGTTGTGGATGTGGATGGCTTTGGTCTTTCAATCGCTTATAGAAGCTCGTATTCAAATGCTTTGAAAATCACAATCTTATACCCCCTAGCATTATCTTAACCTTTTTAAATATGAAGATTCAAATATTTATTTCAAAATCACCTGTTATTTTCATTTTAAATGGCATTTAAACCATGCCAGTGGGTTGGCAGGAGCACGGCAGCGAAAAAATGTAGGGCACCAATGTCGGTTGCTGGTTCTCAAAATCGCACGCCTGGAAAACATCATTACATGACAGGCTGCTTGGAAATACACCTTAATAATAAGGGTCTTCATCATTTTACGTTCTATTCATTCTATTTCTATTAGATCTTCGTGCAACTCGCCCTAACTCTTCATTTCATAATTTTTTTTCTTCACACTCTGAATGATTCTCCTGTAGTTCTTTAACTTTACGTAGGCTACGTATTTTTTTCTGTAGCTCTGCGTAATTTTCCGTCAAAATCTTTCCATAGTTTGGTAATTTTCCGTTATTATTTTTTTCTCAGCTCCTTGTAATTTTCCGTGAGTCTTTCTTCGTTGTTATTTTGTCCTTAGCTCTGTGTAATCTCTCGGCGGTATTTTTCTATGATTATGAAATTTTCCGTTGTTATTCTATTTCTCAGCTCTGTGTAATTTCCTATCAGTGAGTCATCCTCATACAGAAAAAACTCTATTCTTACATACCATCAGCATCCTTTCTCTTTTCCACCACCTTCGAAATGCTCATTTATTTTTTTTCCACCACTAAAGTTCATCAGTTAGCTGGTCATTTCACTTACAAAAAAAGGCTTAACAATGCCAACTATTAGTATTTGATAAACATTTATTCTTCTCCTTTCAAAACCTATTTCTCAAATATGTACAATATATTATTATATGATACATTTTGTTAATGATTGTTATGATAGGAGTGAAGCCACACCCTGCCGTTTAAGAGGGTTTTAGATTTTGATTAAGTGCCCTATAAAACCTTTTAAACATTATGAAACCTTCGAGAAAAACACCTTCCTTGAACACCCGTTAATGAGCTCCATTTGACTGAGCTATTCTACCATGCATGTTTTTCAATAATACGTATTTCAAGTAACGTGCCTTTATTGACTTCTTGTAAGATTCTCAGGTTAGTGAAGACAAAATCTCCTTTTAAGTTTAAGAAGCGACTTTCTTATGTATTTTATGAGATAGATTAGGAAGTTGAATTTGAACCTAAAGGTGACCTCTGTACAACCTGTGATAAAATCAAATTACACGGTGAATGTGTAATTTAAATCAATGAGGCACATGGAAACCCTACACGGTACCCGAGTAGTTTATCATTCGTGTTCGGTTCGGAATCGATGTTTTATTGATAGTAAATTACAAACTGATGGGTGGTTAAGTTGGACAGGAACTAATACGAAGAATGGTCAAATAATAATGACCTTGCCCCAACACTTGTACGTTATTAACCGCATTTTAATCGGAGGAAGCCTAACAAGTGAATGCTCATTGAAAAGCAGGTCTTGGATGTTCCGCTATTAACAAAATGTCTTAACATTCACTCTATGTGTGTTTAACCTTCTTAAACCGGTATGCCACATGAGTATGTCGCTTAGACGAAATTATTGTATGATTCCGATCGGTTCGGTGTCTACACATACTAGAGTGGATGTGCCTTTCACAGATAAGAGAGTGATCGCCAGCAGTATTGGTATTGCAGTTGATCGCCTGATTGGTAAACATTAGCACTCTAGAGACCGAGACTGCGGCTGAGGCGGCCTCTTGATACAAGTATCCGAGTGGAAGAACAAGTCTTGAAGCCAGACTCAATTGTTCTTTAGCCTAGGACGACCATAAATACGCATTAATATGCTCGATTAATGTCATCGCGTACAATGGACTAGAGCGGTATCGCCTTTAGTCTCCGGTCGACCTGGAGATCTCGACGTCGAGAGGAAAGTGGAGGTGCATTGTCTCGCCCGGAGAGAGCGCCCCCGAGCTCATTGTCTTTCCTTTTGAAGCACTGCCGTCTCTTAATCAGACCACCTGCCATATCGCGCCCTTCTTCCATAGATGAGTCGGCCAAATCTTTGTACTATTTACATCAACCTCATATCAACACCATGCGTTGGTAGATGAAAGAGCTTTATCACCTGTCATGTTATGCTAGAATTAGTTTGCTTACTAATCTACCTCGATAATTGAATCAATGAGAAATGAACATTCCACTTGATTCAAGGTTGAAATTCATTAAACTATTTGTAATGAAATGTGCAAACAAATATCTACCCCGATGTTCAAACATAGACTCTATTGAATATACGTTTTTATTCTTACACAGGGCGAATGAATTTCAATATAACATTGGCTTTGGATTATTATTCTTATTGATAAATATTGTTCTGAAATAGCATGAATGACATTCAATATTGCTATTCAGTGATAATCAAAAGTTTCTAGTGGATTCACTATCCATCAGACCCCTGGGAGCAGTTGTAATGCCCTCCATTTCATTCCAATTCGCAAATGGAGAGAAAAGAATATTTTACACTGTACTATAGTAACCACATTCATTAAAAGAAAATATAATGGAGAATTTCATATAAAACTATTTTTGAAAAGTGATAAATGCGTTGTGAAACTTAGTTGTTATTCTTGTTTTTCACATGTAGATCTTCCATCTTGTAAGTTTGTTTCATTTGAACTTCACAAACAAGGAAGCGATAATCTATATTAATAGAGTTGTTGATACCTATGAAAAATGAGCAAGGATGTGTGGTTGTGGTAACCTTTCTCTTTTAGTTGAGTCCTTGAGGAATTTATGGCCAGGGGACGTTTGAAATGAAGACGGCGGAGGAGCGAAGCTGTGTGCCTGGGGGGCGTAATTAATAACGGGGGTGGACGGACACTATAGCGGAATGGCCAAGTAGTTTGGAATGGAAAATAGAGTACGGACCAGCTGATTTATTTGAAAAGGATAACTGAGAAGCGATAATCCTCTTACGGGTGCTTCGCATGCGACCATATCTCGCCTATACCTTTCTCGGTCCAGTAGTGCAGGGCAGAGATAGCAAGAAAAGAGGTTGAAGAGGGAGGGAGAGAGAACGTTCCTTCGCGTTTCTCGACGAATTAAAGCGACCGCTTCACACCTGCACTGCAGACCCTCTTTATTAAACAATCAGCGGCGAAAAAATTATGGGAGCAAACAGAATTAACATTTAGATAAGGCCGGTTAGCCTAGGTGAGTGGCTGAGGCTGGTCGCCCTCGAACTCACCGACTGCACTCGAACTCTCCGCAGACGAACGTCATCTGAGCACGCGTTGCCAACCCCGCGGCTATTGTGCCACATATCAAGTCGCCATATATCTACACTTCTAGGCAATTCCCTATTTCACCTTACAGAACCCTCTACCCACTCAAGGATTTGCTGCCCAGATAGAGACGTTTTCTTCAATACTCTGTTCACGCTCAACATTGTCATATTGAAGTTTAACACGGAAATCCAGTCGCCTCGATAAATTGATTGAGAACTGAACGTGAGGTGCCACCAGCACTATTGTCGTCACTCTCATCTAGTCATCACCGCACATGCTCATTCATTCTATTTGTAGTTCAGTCTAGAAATCAGGATGTCCTGTATATTTTTTAGTACGTGAAAAAATAGTTTCAAAGCTGTATAATATTATGGAGAGTTATAATATTTTATAACTGTAATATTATTACGTCCAGTATTTATTTATATATTTATAATAAAATAACTAACATGACTTATTAATATTTCCCATATTCATCCCAGGTATCTTTAAACATTATAATAAGAACGTGAAAATAGTTTGAGTAACAGTAAAGTATTATAGATCTTTCAGTACAATGTCCAACGTCCATTTATTACATCAGTATTTTCCAGATTAATCTCAGGTGTCCCTATAGGTATAGATTATGATATCCCAGCACGTAGATAGTTCTACATTTTTCAATGCTCCATTTCTTGAAAACGCAAACTTCGTACTTAACTGAATAATAAACAGTTTCAAGATTTGAA
The DNA here is from genome assembly GCA_017141395.1 of Laodelphax striatellus. Classification (NCBI taxonomy): domain Eukaryota; kingdom Metazoa; phylum Arthropoda; class Insecta; order Hemiptera; family Delphacidae; genus Laodelphax; species Laodelphax striatellus. The sequence continues at coordinate 44,601,772 of CM029531.1, forward strand.
TCAAATAATGATCTCAAGTACCGTATGTAAGCAATCAGAAGATCGAAGATTATCACAGATTTTGAAATCTTTAGAATGATTTATTAGATAGAGTTTTCTAACAAGAGCTCTTCATCTAAGAGATTACAAATCCATTACTGATTATCAGATCAGATACGTGTTCGGTACCAGCTTGCTAGCACTGGAGAGTACCCACTATTTGATGTGAACGAAAATGCACTTCACGGTTGTCATTTATGTCTTGTTTCGTGTAATCCTCGAATGTTGCCAGTCGGTGGTCGGAATGTCATCCAGACAGGTAGACAGCTCTTATGCATCTGTCAACACAGTGAGCTAAGGACATTATTCAGACGATATGTAGGCCTATCCTATATCGATTCTTATCTTTTAGAAGGAGACTAAGTTACCTTGAAACTTTCTTTCCGACTAACTTTTTTCTAACAACTTACTATTTTTATGAATGTGTTAAGCTTCTCTTCATTTTTCAGTGGATGAGATTGATCTAGGATAAGATTCAATAACTCTGAGTTGAAAGTTCCTTCGATATTGAGTTGTTGTAACAACAAACTGTTGTTTGTATTGATATTGGAGTGTGAATTTACGTTTTCAAAATCGTAGCCACAGTGAACTTTACCTATTATAATTTACTATCGTGAATATTTTCATCGAACTTTCATTTCAAGAAATTTCAGTGAAGAGTTAGTTTAGTTAAAGCATTTATTATCACTGTGAGCAGCTATGGTTCAAGTTTCAGTTATTCATAGGTATTTTAATATTGTAATAAATATTGAAGATGAAACAATTTGAACTATCAACATGGAATAATTTCCATCATAAAGTGTAGACTATAACAATTTTTTTACAATATGTGTTTATTAAATTAATTTATTAGTTTATTTATTCTCAGTGGCATTCTATTAACTTTTTCATAGAAAATCTACAATGATTGTTGGTTAATCAAGAAAGGGCTGATAAGAGTAGATCAAAGAGAGTACTAGAACAGTGGAGTTTTTTCGTTATTTTTTATATGTTATCGAATGATAAATTTTGTAGAAATGTGTTAGTAGTCATTATAACATAATTATTGAAAAAATATCCTTGAGACATGTGTACTCAATAAGATCAGAATGGGAGATCAAGAAGTTCGTAGGCTAGCTAATGAACTTATTTTCTTTGAAGTGTAGTTTAAAAATCAACTCGGCTCTAATTTAAACGATTCAACTCTGATTTTTAATTTAGTTAAGCTGATTACTATTATCATATTAAAACCTTGCGCCAACTTGACTCGGCTTCTCATTAAGATACCTTATCGCTGCTTAATATTCGCCATAATTTAAAGTTTCTGAAATTATATCAAGCTGCTGCATCTTTTAATCAATGTGGAGTACACATTCATTCGATGTCACTGACGGGCAGTTGCATATCTTCTCTGCTAGGCCAGTTGGTGTAGCGCCTCAACATGTAATTAGCAAGGTACTTCCCTCACTCGTCATTAATATACACCGACGAGAAGCGTATTTCAATCTCTGATCATTTATAAAAAATAATTATGTTAATGAGTTCATTCAACAACGTGTTATTCCTTGATGGCATAATTATAGAATATAAACAGGATGTTCCCAACAAATTTCAATTGCCCACACGAGGGTTTGACCATTGAATAGCCTTCATCAGATTATGTCTGAAGAACCTGTCATGGAATAATCATAATTGACGGTTCTTGTAGTTCTAACAGCCTTTTATACACCAACGTCGATTTTTTAATAATCCAACAAGCGTATTACAATTTCCTAATATAGATGTTCTGATCAACTATAATTCTATCTGTACTTGTGTAACTTGCATACTGGATCAATGAATACTGAGATTTGAGTGTTTATTTCCTTGCAGATAATATGACGATTCCACTTATGAATCATAATATTCTGGAACACTGTTTGCAATAGTTGTATTTCCAAACATGGTCTCTGTGATCCAGTTTCGTTTCAGTGATTCAATACCCAAGTACAATCAATTGAGCCGTTTTGCCTTAGAAGCTAATGGAGGATCTTGTAATTTTCATTCTTAAAAACTCATTTCAATGATTAGTTCAGTCCTCTCTCAGACATGCGTCAGCTTAAATTGCGTTTTTGAACAATTTGTTGTGTATTATTTTGTAGTTGTTGTATAATGGCTGTAAAGATTAGCTATCAAAGTAACTTACAGACTGGAGCATCACTGATAATAATAAACCTCATTTTCTCATCGTTATCTAGGGGAGTATTTTAGTAGAGGAGTCCGGTCTCACAAGGTGTCAAATTATTCATCTGATAAACTAATAAACTTAAAAAAATAACATATGAAAATCACCCTGCAATGCTCTATCATCTTATGGCTTAATCTTAATGGAAATAAACAAAATGAATGCGTTGATATGAAGAATATAGTCCTCAACAATTGGAATATCAGAATGTGAATTGTAAGGCTATCCTATCAAATCAATGAGCTTTAACTTCTTTAAGATGAGTTAGTTTCATTGACAATGATTATAGTGAAATCATGATATTATGGTAGCATTACAGGCTCTTCTTGAATTATAGATCTACCTGTATTTCAGTGATGATAGGTAGGCTATACAGATTTCAACGAAATCAGCATATAAGTATATAGGTATGTAAACAATATTAATAATATTTATAAGAATATAATATAATGATATTATACATGTATATAAATCACCATATAATAAATCTTGAGACTTGAATCTTCTGAAAAATTTATGAGTTCTACCCCTAGTCTTTCCCTCCTATCAATCCCAAGTCTTGATTGAATAGAAGGTGTATTTCTCATGAAGTAATTAAAAAAATGGTGCCAAACTGGATAATAGATAAACAACCTGACTGAATACGTGATCTCGAGTAATTTCATTACACAAATCGCATTCCAAATAATTATTTGGCGTGTCTCCATGAAAGTGTAGAGCTCTGATTGGGAAAAAGACAGATGAGTTGTTGTTTTGTGTCAATGTTTGTGGGTGATAAATGCAGGTCCTCCCACAGTGACTGGTTTCAGGTAATAGTCGAGTACGGTTTCAACGTAACTAGTGAGCTCGTATACAAGAGTAACAAATTGTTATTTGTGAGATGCACTCCATAATGCAGGACCAACTAGATTTATTTCCATGACAGCGGTCGGTAATTCAATCGCTCCAATTAGCCGAGCAGAGCTGAACTAACACAGCATGTTCAGCCGTTCAGCACACAAATGCTTCAGCAGCCAACCGTTTCTAGTAGTGTTCCAAAATGATCACCTACATCTCCAGACTGTACAGCACTTCTACTTCATTTCATCCTCCTAAAACTGTCATCAACTGTTATCTGGATTGAACATTGCAAAAGTATGATCCGCATGAAGAATCAATAATTAAATATAAAAGATTCCCGTCGATTTTTCTTGTAGACTATTTGAAATATAAATATAACACTATACAAGAATACAAGTAGGAAATAATAAGAGTTCAACAAAAGAGCAATATTTCCTACTTATACAACATTATGATAATGTCAATTCCACTTGTTATTTCATCATGGAGATTCACAACAACAACAATAATTCTACAAATTTCTTGTATCATCGCCAATGTTTCCACAAAACCACATTTTTCCTTTCTCGTTTTATTCGTCTTTTTCAAAGTTGTACTCTCCTACCAATAATTATTATCTATTATTACTGCTTCATAAACAAAGCATAAAAAACTTTATAACAGAACATAGAGAACAAAATAATATATAGATAACACCGTACAAAGCACACATAACACATAGCAGGAATTAATTTTCGCAATCGTTAATGCTTGATCAACCACATTGATAAATAATTCTTTGCATCCTCCATGCTACCGGTTTAATGATTTACAATTTCTCTACCTTTTTAGTGGGAGTACAGTTTAACAAATCTTAAGCCAAAAATATGAATTTATTCTCTAGACATGAAATTATTTGTAGAGATACATTTCCTTTGAGATGTATGGAGAGGATATCTTATCACAATCTGATAGTTCATATCAAATGTAAAATAATACAATTGAAGTTTGAAGATTAAAAGTATCTTTTTCCTATTAAATCCTTGATAAATAAAGATTTGCGCTTCAATCGTTGTCAGACTCCAATTAGTTAATATTCCCATCCAATTATTGCAGTTTGAAATCCAGAAATGATTATCTGACATAGGGATTATCTAAGGAATGCGATAAGTAGTAGGGAATAACAGTATGATTTCAATAATTGTAGCGGTTGAGAGGTCATAGTCCAAAGGATTTATTTAAACATAACACTAGTTGCCAGGATGCGAAAGAGATTAGTGAACGTCTATAGGCGTAGAAAGAGTCCACTCGCATTATAATACGCTGTCATTTGCATTTCTATCGACGCATCTCAGGTAATATGCATATTGTAGTATAATTTTGCTGGCTATGCCTTCAAAATGTAGCTTATAAGGCTTGTTATCATATGCTGTGTTGAGATACAGGAACTTCTTTCTACTCCTCAGGTCGGCCTATCACAGATTGAATTTGATCGTTCAAACCCACACAGTACAGAATGTTGCGGTACTGGTGGAAAGTTGGTTACAATGTTGTTGCAATTAACTCTATGAAACAAATGCATTCCACACAATCGAGGCTCAACAGCACATACATATTCTATGTAATGGCTTTATTAGTAGGCAAAAGCTGGGAAATAAACACATGTAGAAAGTGCACAGACATGGAAAACTGGCATTAGTTTCTATGGAAAAATAAATTGTACGATATCAACTTCCTGGACCATTCTGAAGTCATTCTATTGGATTAAACTTGACAGGAGTCTCATAAGCACTATATTCCTAAACGCATTTGAAATAGCTATTTATTTTATAGTTTCAATAATACAATATGAATATGAATATGAATATAAATTGAATAACACAATTCAAACTTTATATTGCTGCTTTACATTATAATCAATTAGTGAATTTATAATTCACTCATGATATGGAATAAATGGGAGGAAAACATTAGAACTTGAATAGAAGCATAGCCATTTCTATCATGGCTATGATAGAAAGCAGTTCTTCTTTTTTTATCGTATGGCTTTTATTGGTGGGGAGACCCTCACGATTACAATGAAAAACAGTATAAAAACTACAGAAGGCAGTAAAAAAACTATATGATGCTACCGAAACGTGAGATAGGGATTTCCCTTTATGTGCTATATTCTGAGAACTTGATCGAAGTTACATGGAATACCAGCTTCATAACATAATATCTACCGTAATATTCATGTAATGTAATATGCATATAATGTAATATATTCATATAATGTAATATTTGGCTGCCCTCATTGCCCTACGTATGAAGAATTAATTAATTGATTCAATTATTCGTTTTCACGTCCTCTATCAGTCTTAATGTAACCTACAGTGCAAATACAAGTATTTGACAAATGATAACTAAAATCAGAACGATAGAAAAAGTGGTAGTGTGGTACGCATTCAAGCTGTCGCTGATTTTAACAACGATTTGTCGGCTGGAATCAGCTTTGACAATTACAGTATCTGGACAGGGTGTGATAAGATCGGACCACACGGCTGCTCGGTGACACTCACTTCACCCTCTCTTTTCTTTTCAATTCTTTCTCTCTTCATCCTGCTTCACTTGCATCGTCTTCTTCTCATCATCATCCTTCATTTCCTACTCCTTCTCATCCTCCTCCTTCTCCTCCTCCTCCTCCTCCTCCTCCTCCTCCTCCTCCTCCTCCTCCTCCTCCTCCTCCTCCTCCTCCTCCTCCTCCTCCTACTCCTCCTTCATCTCCTTCTCTTCCAACACCTCCACAACTAACACCACCCCATCTTTTCTATTCTCACTCTTTCGGTTTTCTCCTTTCAAACCTTCTACATCTCTTATCTCTATTTTTATTCTTCTTCCACATTCTCTTATAATTTTATTGTCTTTACTCTTCATTTTCTCTTCTTCCACTTTTTATTTTCAAGCTTCATTTACTTATATAATCTTTTCCTTCCTTTACCCCTTACTTTCTCTCTATGATTTTCATTGTCTTCTTTCCCAACCTGTGCTTCATCTTCTCTGTTATTCTTTTTCATTTTTCTTCTCTCTTCTCAATCTTTATCACTCATCGCCTCTCTTAGATTTATCCTAACTAATTCTTTTAATTCTTTCCCATTTATTAGATTATTTTTGCTTTGTGTTATCATTTCCTCCTTCTCTTCCTTCTCTTCCTTCTTCTCCTCATCTTCGTCTGCCTCCTTCTTCTTCTCCTGTATTTCCCCCTATTCCTATTCGTACTCCTTATCACCCTATGATTATTCATTCTCCATTATTTTCTTATTTTACTCGTCCTCTTCTTCCTCCTCATCCTCCATCTATTATTCCTGCACCTCTTTTTTCTCCAATTATTCGTACCGGTACTCTCCACTTATTCTATCTCGTCTTCCACTCTCTCCTTTTCTTCCTCATTCTCTACTTTTTTATTTCTTATTGTTATTTCTCCTCTTCTTTTTTCTTCTTCTTCTTCTTCTTCTTCTTCTTCTTCTTCTTCTTCTTCTTCTTCTTCTTCTTCTTCTTCTTCTTCTTCTTCTTCTTCTTCTTCTTCTTCTTCTTCTTCTTCTTCTTCTTCTTCTTCTTCTTCTTCTTCTTCTTCTTCTTCTTCTTCTTCTTCTTCTTCTTCTTCTTCTTCTTCTTCTTCTTCTTCTTCTTCTTCTTCTTCTTCTTCCTCCTCCTCCTCCTTCTCCTCCTCCTCCTCCTCCTCCTCCTCCTCCTCCTCCTCCTCCTCCTCCTCCTCCTCCTCCTCCTCCTCCTCCTCCTCCTCCTCCTCCTCCTTCTTCTTCTTCTTCTTCTTGTTCTTGTTCTGGTTCTTGTCCTTGTTCTTCTTCTTCTTCTTCTTCTTCTTCTTCTTCTTCTTCTTCTTCTTCTTCTTCTTCCTCATATTGAATCTTTTCTTCATTGGCATTGGATTGATTCACGAATGTTCCGAGATTACTGTCTGATTTTTTTATTAAGACTACTCATTTCATTTCATTTTTTTATTTCAATTACACTTGTCATTCAACATTTTGTTATCCATTAATAAGAAGCTACTGAATTTTCATTGAATTGGCCTAAGAGACAACAGAATGGACTACACTTCGCTCTTTGTTATGTTAAATCAGAATATTAACATAAAATTAACTTTAAAATATTAGATCAGAAGAGCATTTATATAACCTGATTCTGAGTAAGCACATTGATCATCGACTTTACATAATTTATATAATTTTTGAGGCATCTTCTCCCAAACATCATTGTTATTCATTTTCGAGAGATTTAAATAATTTTTTCCCGACTAGTTTTGCAAAATTTCTAATAATATTCTGTACCTGGCGAGTTTCCCTGAATGTAATGTGCAACTCGGATGACATTTGAAAGTACAAGCACATCAAGTGCAGCATCTCTAGCAGCATCATGTTTCTACAAGATCATAAACTTGATTAGTCATGATAGCGACCTTGGCGTTTAACATTTTTGTGTGAGTTCTCGACAGCAATTAAGCGTACGATATAAGCTACCAGAAAACGAAATCTTGAAACGTTTTTCACTTGTAATATTTTGTTGGTTTCTATTTGGGAACCAGTTTTTGCCACAGATCGAGTGCTTTGCGACGGCCAGGCGCTACAAGCTTGTAGCGCACGATAGCCGCAATAGATAATCAGCGGCCGCAGCACGGTATCGCTCTAAGAGCTTCATTTCTCATCCACTCCACCTGTGCAGCAGGGAGGCCGAGCACGGAGGGAGGAGTGGGAAGAACATGTTCAAACACAGATTCCCCAACATGGGATGAGTTGAAATCCAAATATTCGAGCATCAACTTGTAGTGATTCGGCTGCTGGCAGGTTAGAAGGGTCAGGATTACATCAGACGTCGCTCGGTGAGCAAGTCGGTAGAACAACTATCACTGCCACCGAGATATCTTCTCCGTTTCAATCTTCCTACTCTCCCATTCCTATTCTCCCATGTAATTGATATTCCTCTGTCCTATAATATACGTGTAATTATATATTTGATTAATTTACATGGGATGCTATGTATAATTCATACACGGAGCGGTCCTTTCTTGCCCGACCTCTCCTCAAAGGCCGTTAATCTTACCCTCCTTTGCTCTCCCAAACCAAAGCTCGCTAGGTGTAAATCAGTGTCTCTTCCGGCCATAGCATTTTTGTTCAAGCCCTTGCAGTAACAAACAACAACATATGACGAGCTTTCTTCAGAAGCTTAAAAGCTCTTGGAAATTGTCATTGAATCAATCTTGTCCGTATATTCTGTCTTCTTCTACCTACCTTTTCCTCTTCGTTACCTTGCAGCTTATAAAAACATACAACTGACACATTCACTTGTCTCCCATTTTATCGTATAATCATTCGTATTCTCAACAGAAGTTCAATAAAAGCTACACAGTGCTTCAAAGTGGTAATTGTATGTAAATCGATAGTGGAAAACCTTTTTAATGTTTGAAGAGTTTACTGGATTTCGACTGGGTAATGGTATTTCACGATACTCTTTCGTATTCTCATATTCATATTGTGTTATTAATCTGATAATTATCTGAATGGTTGTTTTTGTGCATAATCTGTATCAATCTATCTGTAAAATCTGGCACTGGACTACTAGGATATCGTTTCCAAGCTTCTTGAATTACTGATTTTTCCAACTTCTGCCAGTTGTACCAAATTTCATTATTTATTGTTTCATTATTATTTATTTCATTATTTCATTGCTCTTCAAATCAAGGTTTGTTGGCGGTTTGCTTTAAATTTTGGAAAATGAATAATGATTTCAAATTCAAATTATTTCTATTCTAATTCCCAATTTTAACGCAAGGAACATCAAATTGCGGAGAAATTCTTGTACCTCTTGAACCATTAAAATCTTGAGAAAATGTTGTTTAATTGTACTTACCTATTCATATTACTGCATATTGATTTCCTGCATATTCGTAAACCTGCTTATTTTTCCCTCGCCAAACTCAATTATTTCTCGCAGAAATAAGTGAAATTGATACGAATACATTGCCCAATACTTTTTTTGATAATAGAAGCAGAACAGAACAGTCCCGATAATCGACACTTGCCGTCTTAAGCTACAGTATAATGAACAACGAATCAAGCTACAAGCAGCAGCGATCACAAGCAATCAGTGAGACAAGGGATGCTCATTCATCACTATGTTGAAGATCAACTCTCATTGATCACTTCTGCTCTACTCAGGATAATGAACTGAATGCAGAGGCGGACTACTAGAACGCTGCTTCACTTACTGGGAATGAACTTTGTAAGTTTCTGGCCCACGCCAGTAAAAAAACAAAGGTTTTTGCTTTGCCTAACTACTAAATGCACTAGAAACACGCCAATCACCACCCTCGAGAAAAAAAATCATGGGTTGAACCTGTTTCACATCAGAATGTTCTTGGTACCTTGCAATAGAGAAGGATCCTTTTTGAAATTTTCGTTCTCTCTCAACGAAGAGCCACTTCAATTGAAACATTATATATATGTTTACATTCTCACCATAGCAATAATAATGAACTATTATTGGAGTGGTTCGTAGCCGAGGCGGCTAAGGCGTCAGACTGATTAAGTTATCAGCAGTCAGATAAAATCCATTGGGCCAGGGTTCGAGCCTGGTTGACGGAAAGGATTTTGACAAATACGGCCACTCCCGTCTTTCGGAGGAGACGTTAAGCCGTCGGTCCCGACTGCCTAAAAGTAGTCGTCATATCTCATCATCACCCCACTCATTTATTTATTTTTTTTTTTTCATTACCCACGCACAAGCCTAGAGCTCATGTGGGCATCATCCTCAGAAAAAAAAAAAATTATTTTGGTGGAGATTCAACGTACTATGTATATTTGAGCATTTGGTTTAAAAAACAATTACCGAATTAGCAAATACCGCCAAGTAATTCGATGTAACGATAGTAATCGATACAAGATCAATCGCAAACAGAGTTGTAACTTGTTCTTCAGTACAGTTTTCCCACTATCATAGAGATTACATAAATTTATATCATCCTAGAAAAAGAGCAAGTTTTTCTATGAAACTGTTTATGTCATACTAAGCGGGATTCATAAATCATACAAAATTCAGCTTCCTTACGTTTCATAGTTTGTTATTGATTACATTTTATGACTATCCTATAAAAATATCAGCTGAAATGCTAAATTGATTTGAACATGTTTCTAGGATGGATAAGCGCCTGCAGGCACCTTGGAATAATTTCGTACACTGATCCTGTAGTAAAGTTCATTTATTTCCTGTTTCAAGCCAACACTTATTTTAATTATGCACGCTTGTGCCTTGTGAGTATCAAAGGATAACTTGGTAAATTCATTTGAAATAAACGCATGAATGTGAAATAAATCACGAGCAGTTGAACTATGAAGTCAACTGGTTCCATATTTTATTGCTTGGTTGCCATACGAGCACTGGGTGTAACAGTATACTAATTGTTGAGGTAGGCCTCGAGGGGTCAGTTGAACGGCTAGAAAACGGGGGTCAACGGGGTCGCGAGTGCCAAGCTTCTTCTCAACGCAGATAATTACCTCGTTTCCATTCAGTCACCACTCAGGGGATCACCGCTCTACTACGAATAAGAGATGCCTGCTCCAATAAAAGTGCGCTATGATTCATGGAGTGGACCAGTATTTCTCCACAAATAACCTTCATGCAGAAACAAGATTCAAACGTCACCTTGTATGAATTTATTTGACAATTATGAATATAAAATCAAAGTCAGCTGTTCAATTACAGATTATTGGATATTGTTGTGTTTTTTTTTTTAATCTGACCTGCAAGCGCTTTATTCTATAATCACAGGTATCAATACTGGGAACTATATACAGTCAACTCCCTGTTGGGAGTATCGGTTTTAGAGTATTAGGTATTCGAGTATCGGTTTACTGAGCCTGTCATTCAAAAATAACAAACATAGATAAATCCATTATTCAGTAATCTCTTACTTGACGTCAAGAGAATTTTTTTTATTTCAAAAGTAAGCATTCAACATTGTATTATTGATAGAAAAGTCAAGGAAACTACTTGTGCCTCTTACGATGATATTATTTATTGGATTATTATACTCACCAATATTAAAAGACCTCTGGAATAATCGTAGCAGCAACAGTTGTTTGTTTGCATTGTAAATTGTGCACATCATAGACCAACCTTGACAAGCTAATTCTCATTCACTCGAGAAAGTTTCACATCAGCCTGTCAAAATGTGAGAGAATTTCGATGATGATATTGGAATTGAATGACACGAGCTAGAAGCATCTGATTGCTGATAGGTGAAATGAGCATAGAGCAGGGTCCAAAGTCACGATGAACTGTGCTTCGAATGATGAATGGACGCTGTATTCATGCGCTTGGTTGTAAGTTCATTCATTCATAAGACAATGACAAGGTCTGAAATCCTGACAGCTGCTCACCTAAATAAGATCGTATCTCTGTAGTCGAGTACCTGAACTGAACGTCACAGTGACAACGACGATTCTCTCGTGTGTCAACTTTCTCTAGTAACCAGTTCAAATTCTCGAAAAATCAAATTTGACAGATGCTGAATTATCATAAATAATGCTTCAAATGGGATTCTACTTGCTCACGACAAGATTCCCTGGAGGATTCCCACGACTTGTTATGCAGCAGTTAATGTATGATTTTCCGAATCTTCAGTCGACTTTCTATGCAATCGATATAGCCACGGATAATAGAATACACGGTCGGCTTTCAAAGCAACACCAATGGTAGAGAGACTATCTTTAATAATGAAAAACAAATTTTAATGTAGTTATAAAATTTTAAGGAAGTTAACAAATGAGTGAATGGGCTCGAGTTTCCCTTAAATCCTTTATCAGAGTTCAAAGTATTGGTGACAGTACGGAGGAGACGAGAAAAATGTTTTATCACTCTATTATTTACCCTTCCAGACTGTGAATGTACAGTCTCTGTATGAAGTGAGAAACTGATCAACAGACTCTTCCTCGTGAACAGTCTCCACCGCCAAGGTAAATAATTATTTTTCTTAAAACTTTCATTGAATTTGTTAGTTCTTTTGAAGAGGAAAAAAAAGAATGCACCTCCAACTCATCCAATAATTACGACTATTTCATTACAATTTTTTCGTGGACCTAGACCTAATTTTTAGCTTGATCTGGGACAAATCTTCTTAGCACAGTTTCAGATTATCGTAATTCCACTTCTACGCTATCTAAGCTCAAAATACCTCTAGTGAAATATTCTATATTAATGCGCTCTTAAGCTTGAAAAATACAATTTCTCCTCATCTTTCTAAAACCTAGTAGAAAATATTGTATCCATAAACTTTTAATCCAAAAATAACTCCTGCACTTAGATTTCTCTCTGAATTCCAACTCATTTTTCAGTCTTTCTCACATTACACTCTGTAAGTAGGAATAATTTTCGTAGTTGATAATAATAGCAGTACCCGGCATCCAAATGATAATCCAGTGCATTGAGTGCTGCTTCCCGATGTTTGAAAGGTACGCACTTGAAGCTATAAAAAATTATAGGCCATTAACAATGAGGAATTCGGGTCAAGCGGCAATGACAAGAAAGTTGGTGGTCACTGGCTAAGGCTGGGATGAATGGAGAGACAGTAAGTCACACTCACACTCACCATCATCTGCGGTCGCAAAGCCCGTTTCCTATCTCTCTTCTCCTTTATTGTACAGTAGTTATAATTTTTCTTTCTTTGTGTTTAACTGCCGCTATATCGCCGCACAAGCGTCGTCTTTATCGTCGCTGGTATTTTTCTCCTCGCCATCCCACACAATTTCCATTGTTGTACTGCATTTCCATAACACAGCATCGAAGGTGAGGGACGGACCACGTTGACCCAAATCTTTTCTTTCTCTTTTTCTCCAACTTCCCTGTTCCTCGTTGTGAAAAACGAGGGCTACAAATAATAATATTCGGCCACTCTTCTCCTTTCCTCTCACACGTCATCAGATACTCGCCTCTCCGTTACACAATGCACCTTCCACATCACTCGCCCCCATCATCTTCGAAGATTTGTAATTACAGTGCTTTCGAGATGAGATAGCTGAAGTCACCTTATTCAATTAGAGATGCGCTTGTGACGGTGGGCTTCATCATGTAAATGACTGTTTCCCAGTGGGAACCGCACTCACACAAATTTATCTCGAACCAGAGCCGCCTCTGAGCTGCATATTACGTACATCATATTACAGTTGAAGGCATTTATAACTTTCGGAGTACCTTCACCTTTGTACTATGTACTACACGTGCGTAGCATACTATGAAATAATGTTGAAAATCCATTAAATGAATGATTTAATACGTTTTACTAGAGGCGAGAAGGACAAAGACAATAACTTATCTAATAAATATGTGGTGTACGCTATTAAGAATACAATTTTCCATTAAAAGAAAACAAACACTACCTAAGAGTCGAGATTTATTCCAATGCCTGTAAGCGGTATCTTACAATAAACTTCAAAATTATCTGATGGAACGAAAGGATTTATACGTAGTTGAATACTCACAAACCTTTTTTCTCTCAGAATGTATATTTTTTTAACATCAGTCGTACATGTTCTTTGAGTAATTGAATTTAAAAGATTTTTGAAATACCATAGTGGCATGAAAATATTGAATTCCACTTCAAAATTTAAAGTAATTTTCTCATAGTATAAAATTTTCCATAATTTCCTTATATAACTCGACAAAATTTGTCATCTCATGAGATCTCTATCTTCAATTCAAGAATACACAAAGAATCATAATAAAAAAATTAACTAACTCGAGTTGATTATGCATGTATGTTCTGAGCGAACAGATTTACTATCTGTATCAATACTTTTCTTCAGTGATTCTAAATTCATTATTAAATCTACAGTTTTATTTACATCTAGGAATTATAATATCATTCAATAATTCATCACTTCTTTGAACACAAAAATGCAAATTTGGAGAAGAACTGTACGGTGAGAGAATGATTGCAAAAACAATGGGATAACTGTTATCATGGTTATCATTGATGGAAGATCAAAACAAACAGAACACGGAACAAATCCGTGGTTAGCTTTAAATAAAGGGGCATTTTACCCACCGTTGCAGAGTAGAGTCAGTAATAAATAAATGAAACAATACATCCCACACACGAGAGTACGCAACGTTGACACAGGAAATAGCTGGATGTTTATTGCTAAATTAAAACCTATCACTTACATTGTATTTAAAACTCAGCGAATGCTGAAATGGCGGGAGGTGGAGCTGGTTTCTGATTTGCAAAACAGGTCCAGCAGTTTGTTTGTTCCTATGTTAAATATAGTGACGAGTGAAGAATCCAGTGAAATGTATTTGTTGTATGTCATCCGAAATTTGGGCCCCGCAAAGGAGAATGGACGAACGAAGCCAGCCACGACGACGATTGTTGAAGGGCCGGGGATTTATCGTATGTAAATGTAATTTGAATACAATCAGAGGAGTGTGGCCCGGGTAAGAGCGAGCAGGGTCACATCCTTACCGAGGGTCAAGTCGACTCATCTCTGTTTGCTTCTTTTCGATTTATTTTTCTTCTCCAACTTGTCTCCTCTTCTCGCTCCGCTCACCAAAACTTTCCTTCTTTCATTTGTCTCGAACAACGCTGACCCGTATCACTGCAGTTGTCTCCCCCATGAGAGGTGAAATCGATAGCTGCTTGATAATTTCACGTTCTACCACTCGATTCGCAACCCATCGGACGGTAACGAGTTGTCAATGGCTAAAGTTATACGGTTACTGAATAGGAGTGTATCCCGAGACCAACATAATTTCCAATCTTGGATAATTAACTCACATTATACTGTAACACTATGTAATGTATGTAATGTATTTACTTTTTCATATTCTTGTAATACAATGTGGAAATAAACTTATTTGATTTGATTTGATTTGATTTTATTTGATTTGACATCTCTATCATTCAGAGATTATGTACTGAAAAATTACTTAATGTTGGTGACAAGTATTTATTTTCAACACAGTACGATATCTCAGCGCTGACAGCCAATTAGAAATATTAATTATTGAATTATCAGGTAAATTTATAAACTCAAGCTCAGTGAATTTTCTATCATTATTCATGATTTTGAGATTTTCTCAGTACTATAATTAATGGTAAATACAATACCTAAATACCCGTATCCTAATTACCTTGCTATAAACTGAGTATTTTTGAGAAAGTTTGAAGAATGAAGAAAGGGAATGGTCTCTCGAATTTCCACAACATTCAGAAAAAGCGTGGTGGAGTCGAGAGTAAATCAGCAGAACTGTCGTCGTTGAAAAGCGTTTTGTATGAAGCAATAGATGAAATGCCGTGAATCGAGGTTAGTTGAGATGTTCTCCGATCAACTTGATCCTGGATGCAACGTCGATCCGGATCGTCGTAGATTTAGTTGACTAAGTTATAAATAGACGGCGAATCACGTTGAGCTGTGACACGCGCTGTTTAGAAATCTGAGTCGTTTGCGTCACGACGCTGGGGAGGAAAAGAGATGGTGAAGAGTAAAGAGAAAGAGAGAGAGAGAATGAGGGAGAGAGTAAGAGAGGAAACACGCCAGTGTGTCACTGTACACGCGATGGGTCGCCGTCGCTGACTAGACGGTCGCAGCTCGCTTTATCGGTTTGTTACGTGCGAAACATCAGTCGTGTGGCATGTCCGAACGCCGTAGTCGCGGGAAAATCGCGGTCGCGTCGGCGACAAATGTCGTGCGACATAAACAACAGGTCTGTCGTCGGCCGACAGCGAAGCGAGATAGGCCACCTGTCACTCGGCACGTCATGTTGCACAGCCTTGCCTCAAGGTTGTCCTCACATCCTATCACGTCACTTCATCGCACGCCGTTAATTCCTTTTAATCTTCAACATATTAACCCGTGATCAGACAGCGAGCCGAATACCACTAACGCCTCGGGCGCCAATCCTCCACCATCCGCCACTCGCTAAAAGCACACGATGCCATACTGCAGTTTTACCACATAATGTTCTTCGCAGATAACGTTGGAATCGTGACATGTATTTTGGCTTGCATTATGCAAATTCAATAAGAGTGTCAGATTGGAAACAAGGGTTAAGAATGAAGAGTTCTTTGAACTTGCCAAAACGTTCGGTGTAGACGTGAATCAAGACCGCTGAGAGCAACGCCAGTGCCAACATAATTTGCACGACTTGGATTTGACTTAGCACTAAACTAATAGGTTCGTATTAATAGGATGCATTTCATGAAGAGTCCCATCAGAGGATAGGAGATAGACCTGGATCTCTCAGGGCAATATTGTGCATTATCAATACTTAGGCTAGGCGTACAACGGTTAGTCAAGAAAAGACAAGACGAGATTAGTCACGTTTAATGACTAATTGGTGTGTGTTACTCCATAAGCAACTATGTGAATTATTGTGGCTAAACGTGACTAATCTCGTCTTGTCTTGTCTTGACTAACCAGTGTACGCCTAGCCTAAGTTTCAACCATTGAGCTTGCGCTATGTTCACAATGGTTTCTGCTCTCTTAATTTCTCTGACTTTGATTCAACTCAGTACCAAACTAATGATTAATTCGTATGAAAGGATGCATCTATCAGGGGAAAAAATTTCCACCTGATATCTATTTATCTACATACATATTCACCTATCTACAGCCTGATATAGTATTTCTATCAGGCTCGTAATTTCTCCATGTTTTTCGCTAAGTATGAGTACTTCACATGTCGTTGCTAGTTGCTATGACAATTGACATCATTATCATGTTGTCGGAAAAGTAGGATTTATGAACATTTCCATGTAAGTCCAAAATTGTTCAACTCATTCCAAACTGCAAACTAACCAACTATTATTTATAGTTTGTAACCTCAGATTTCGGCATTTAATAAAAAATCAATATGATCTACGATAAATGTTCAGTTGAGCACTCCCGCATTCAACATGAAGTTGATTGTTGCAATGAGTATTCGAAGCCTGAATTTGTCAATCATTGCTCCTCAATCCTGCATGTTTCCTTTATTTTTCTGTTCTCTCCTCTATTTTTATCATTTCTACTATTATCAGTTCCTGATTCGGTTATTAACGTAGAATTATTAACAGTTCTAGATTGTATTGAAAGGGCGAAATAGTAGGCAATAAGCAACACAAGCGCAAGAACGTATTGTGAACTTTTAGTAATTATGTTAATTTCAGTGGATAAATTTGATAAATCCTTTCTGAATGGTGTTAATATGTTTATGTGTTTCGTGGATTGTGAGTAGTGAATGTGAATGCATATATGTATGAACCGCCAGCACCATAACGTGAGTTGCACTGGTATAGAGCACCGCTAAGTTTTCTTCAGCCTCTTCAATTTTCCTACAAGCATCTCATCAAGCCGATTGTATTTTAATTGCACGACTCTCTCCATCACACTTTATTATTAACATTAACATCATCGCATATACGGCTTTCAGCCATTGAATTCGATATCTCCCATTGTTCGACCCTGCTGATTGCTTTACTGGACTAGCCTACATTATTCAAAGCAGCTGAATGTATTCATATTCATCTCCGCTCTATGAATAACACTTACAGTAAGATAGAAATGATAAGATGTTATCGTTATTCATCAAATCTCCTAAAAAATGAATTCTCTTTTACAGAAAAATTATTCGATATTTTCATTTTTAATGAATGTTGCCATTATTTCCCAATTATTGTGTCCTAACTGAAATTTTCATCTTTAGTAATGATATTAATTGACTTCTATTATATATCCAATTTGTTATTCGATTCTTAGATCAAAAATATGGATGATATGTTCAGAAATTTCACCACACCAATTTTTTCACAATATGAAATTTTTTTCATTCTCTACATTATACGGATATCATACTCACAAGACCTGAGTCCGTTCGTGGGTATAAGTTACTATAATAATCACAATCTTGTATAGAAATTATCTAATAAAAGATTATACCAGTAAACAAAATTGCAAGAAGAAATTTTACAATATATATGAATGAGTAGAAGAGTATTGTTTGAGAAAGAATTCAAAAGATTCAAGTCACCAGATTTCGCATGAAAAGATTCAATTCACAGTCAAATCGCCAATTCCTATTTAGCGTCATATAATATATTCAATCATTCCGTCTCACTACTGAAAAAACATATCTTTGAGTCGAATGAATCACGTAATAGTAAATGAGGGTGGTTGAGTAGGCCTACTTGTATTGCCAACTGACGGAACGCTGTGCTAATGCAGCAGGAGTCATGCAGCAGGCTAATAATAATACTGTAATGAAAGCCGGCACAAGTCAATGCTGTAGGCCTATGGCAGGTGACACACAGATGTCTAATTGTACCATGTTGCTCTTGTGTGCCGAGTTCGTTTTGTCATGCTTGAAATGTCGCACCTTGTAGTACGCGCTCACTCGGTTTCATTTGGTAATGCATGTGCGGTTTTCTGTAACGACCATTGTAGCACACATCTTTCAAGTAGTCCATAGCTTTTAGGGTTGGTTCAATTTAGAAGTACGGTTTCTCCAGCACAAAAGTATTCAATTTTAGGTCGAGTTTATTATTATGAATTGAAGTTTTATTAATAGAAAGTATATAAATATAAATTAGGAATGAAAAATAGATTATTAAACAAGGATATTTATACAAGATTCATAAAATACAGTGACATTCATTTAATTTGATGCTTGGCATTAGATAGGTAGGTAGATAGATAGATATCATTTCTTGACGTTGCTGTGCTGATGACCGTAGAGTACGATGGCAAAGAAATATTATCTCTCTATCTATCTAATGCCAAGTGTCAAATTAAATGAATATCACTGTATCAGAGTTGATGGAATTGGATTTAATGAATTTACTTCTTTTATTGCTTCAATGTTATATTTGAATTGAATTCATTCGTTTCCAGTGCATAAATTAGTACTCAAATATACACAGTGAATAGGTAAAAAGCACACATACAAATAGAAAATACATTATAAAATTATGAAGCAACGGCAACGCTCACATGAACCGCCTGGTATCTGAATATTATAACAAGATGAATATTATGTATTATATGTATTCCTATTCCACGATACAATAGCCTATATTGTTAATTCTCAAATTTCCATGTATCAGGTCCTGAGCGAATGAGAGTTTGAGTGTGATTAAGGGAGACGTAAACCATTAAAAGTTGCTCGGGAAGTGGTCTACTTAGAATTATTTGGCTAGCATCAGAATGATATAATTGATTCAACTCCTTCCCTCTCGATTTGAGTATGTTATTTAGTTATTATCAAATTTCAAGAATAAACTATTGGTAAGTACAAGATACTCACGTTGTTTTTATTTTTGTCTCCCAACTACCTGACTTTCATAACTTTCATTGAAAAATAATAATACCTGAAAGATGTAGCTACTGCTTTATGCGAGGTGGCTAAAGGCGCTTTAGAGATTGAGGTGACCACTCTTGTCCAACAACTTCATATTAATATAAATTGACGTTTTTGTCTGGATTTATCATTCTAATCTAAGATTCTCTCTCCAGGGGCTCATCAATATTGTTTGTTTTATGATTTTGGACGTGAGACGCGCGACTGGTGTGGCTTTACATCACTTGCTGATTATCCTGACAATCAACCTGCATAATTCTATCGTAAATCTTCTGCTTACCATGTTGGCTTCCCAAATGACCACATTCATTCACAGCTTACGATCAATCTCACTTTAGGAGTAAGAAATTTTTAGTGGATGCTTTCCGTGAACAGCAGTTTCAGCCCATTCTCTGAATACAAATTCCATGCATTACTGACGTGTTTGACTACTGTTTCATATCTCATGCAAACTATGTATATCTTCCTCCGGAGATTGTAGATGATACTGAAGATACTGAATGACATTTTTTGATTTCATTGAATGCCTCTAAAACAAAAAGTTCAGGAGAATTGGTATTACTGCTATCAAGAACATATAAGTTTAAACATTTTTTGAACATAGAAGACGGAAATTACAATATCGATTGTAGCCTACTGGTTTCATTAATATAGAAAGTATTCCTTTAGTTATTTTTATACAGAACGGAAGACAAGTTAGGTACTGAAAATATGTTGACTTTTTAAGTTGACAAATCAAATTGAGTGGAAAATTGAAATAATTCATTTTTCTTGACATTCTACACTCATCATTAAAAATGCATTAGAATTACATTCATTACTTCTATTACATTATTACAGCATAAAATTACAAAGCTAATTGAATTCATCATATATCCAGCATCTAACAAATTGAAGTATTTAATAAATAGTTAAACTAAAGACAACTTTAGCCTCGTCGTCTACTGAAACCGTTTACATCCGAAAACGTCCAAACGTCGGAATTGCTAACATTGAATTAAATGACCGGTAATTAGGACATCGTCCGTTTTTGAACGAAAACGATACCAGTGGACGATGACGCTGAGTACTATGCCTTTCCATCTGAATCATACGTTCAGCCGAACTGGTGAACAGGAATTGCCGGCAGCTTGGCCGAATATTGATTGGCCAATTGTACAAATTCGGAAAAAAAGGTTCTAGTGGACGTTGAGCTCTATCTACTTGTTGCAGTTGAGAATCATTTATTTTATTCTAGCAATATATAATATGTCGTTATGGCTTTTTTATCGGTAGGGATACTCTTACGAGTAGGTTCCACCTCGTCTAATGTTTGTATCGATCACCCATCCAAGAGCAGTATTAAGTGTTCGTGACCTAACCTCATGATCGCTCAGCACCGGGTGGCTATCCTAGTCGCGGCAAACTTTAGCCTCGACAGGTTAGCTCTCTAGTTTCTCATCGGTCTTAACCTTTCTTGGTAGCTAACCTCGATAGTAGGTTAGCAGCATAGAGAGCCTGTGCCACCCCCCTTAGTACATAGTGTCGAGGCTAACGTTTGTAGAGGCTACGGTGGCCTCCCTTCAGCAACCACTCTCACTCGACCAAACACAGCCAAATTCTGGCAAATAACAGTGATTTATACTACTCCAGGGTAGTGTAAAACTGACCAAAACTTGAATAATTGATCATGTGAGTGGAGTAGGTGGCATGACACCGGCATGTTTTCGAGGGGTACCTGTGCGTGACAAGTGAGTCCATGCGCTGACGCGTGGCGGTGCGCGCGAGCGTGACGCAACACAGGTGTCTGATGATTGGATTGCGGCTGAAGAAGCGCGCAACTCACGTCGAAGCGGCAGCGCGCATGACAGCTGCTCTCGACCAATCGCAAGCCAGCGTTGAGCCCGCGTTTTCCCGCCAATCACACTCCGGAAAATTTATTTCCCCGCCAGTCGTCCGTTGACACACCTCGGTGACTTCAACGGTCGTCTGCAGTCACTTGCTGAACGGATTGACCGAGACCTGCTCGTTAATAATGGTAGCACAAATGCTAATGAATGTTGATCACTTCGAGTATTCTCTGCCTCTTTTTTGAGGAACTATAAGAACTATTTCTTTATCATTAAATTTTGTTCTCATTATATTTTTTGTATAAATTTGATTTTGGTTTGATTTGATCACCAACATAATAATAATTAATACACTATTATTATATGAGTAGTTTACAGCTCTAGTCATAGAGTACAGAAGAAGAGTGGAAGGATTTAACTTCTAGAAGGGTTTTATTCAACGGAATTGAAATGCTTCTATTCTTTCTGGCTTTAGCTTGTTTTCATATACAGTATCAACAACTCACTATTGAAGAAGAACCAAATGTACGTAATCGTGATCTCCATATCTCGTAAAATCGTAGAATTGTATCATACTTCAGTATCGTCATAATCATCATTATCACCAATAGATAATATGTGGTTGCGTTATTTTCCAGTTTGAGAAAACAAATTTGATAATGTAAACTTCTAGAATGAGTCAATTACAAATTCGTAAATCAGGTCTTTATAAGATTTTCAATATTGAGTAATTTATACGAATTGTAATCAAATCAAATCATTTATTTGCCATACAAAAAAGCACAATTTCAAATCAAGAAAGAAAACGTAACTTTATAATAATTCAATAATAATGGAATAAAATAATAATGAACATGTACTTTATCACTTATCATTAGCAATATGGCACTACCGGCAAAAGATAAACTTGTGCGCCGGCAGTGAGGTCAGAAGCAAAAAGAATTTAAAACTGAATGTTGTATAATCATATCAAATTAACAATATTGTTTTAGGATTCGTAACTAGAGAAAAACCTAAACAAAGAACACATCAACTAAAGGGAACATTACTTCTTTTCATACTATTGCTTTTTGGATGCATTTTTCATCTTAGATTCCAAGAGGGGATGAAAATTGGTCTCAATTCTATGATTCAATCATCAGTACTATTAATATTCCAGGAACGAGTATCCTTATAGGATACCATTCTCAAGAATATTAGAGAAACGATTCTCCGATTTTCCAAGGAATAATGACTAGATTAATGAATATTTATTAATGTGATCAATATTGCTATATCAAAGAGAGAAAAAACAGGTGTACCCCAAAATTTAAAATGATGAATGCAGGTGAATTGGAAGATTAAATTGGAAAATTTGACTCATTCTCATAATATTTATATTACATTTTTATATATTATTCTCATCGTAGCCTACTGTATTGATATCCTACTCACTACAGTGGAGTATGATTATGATTATGGCAAATCAGCTCCACATAGAATTAATATTTTGTGGTTGACTCTTTTAAGAAGCTGCACTAACAATTTTTTTTACATTTATAGTCATAGTAAATGTTCCAAAAGAAATAAATACTGATAACCTAGTGAAACGTTTCATGTTCTCAGTTCTCTTGTCCTTTATGTAATTTCTGTTGCAACTCCCATTTCTTCATTTTCATGTCCCTCATTACTCCTATTTCCCCACTCACTCCTATAATTCAAATGTATAATCAGCGACCACATAATACAAATCATTTGTATTATGTGGTGTATAATGCTTAATTCTTTGAAGAAAAAAACACAATTTTCAACCAGAAATATCACTGAATCCTCGATAAGCTTGAAAAATAGAAACATAATTATTTTATCAGATAACAAGGGCAACATCAGAGATCATGTCCAAGTAGTGGAGAGTGAATAAAGTGCAGGCACCCCCATGCTAAAGAGGAAACAGGTGCTGGCTCCTATGATCACAAGTTCGAATTTAGGCTTACCTGCTGCTCAGCATGAAACAAATTCACGCTAGAATAGATTCTAACATCATCCTGTATGTTGAGGTGAGCCTCTCTACTTGGATGCTCAAAAAGTAGGCTGAGTTGAAATCTGAAAATAATATTAGCAAATTTTTCCAGTCACTTACAAGCGATTCATTATTAAAAGATTTATCAAAAATATTAATGCCTGGATACATGAAGAGCTTAGAGAGTTTCGTAAGAGACTAAAATGTTTAATGATTGTATTGAAAATACTATCTTTAGAGCATTCAGCAATAAAGAAAATAGATTTATAGGTAGAGAATTTCCAGTTGCTTTTCCTGTATTATGTTGAAGAAAGTCTGATAGTTAGTTAATAAGAAAGTATTGTGAAGGAGTTTGAAAGGCTTTAAAGTTGAAGATTGCATTTTTGACTTTCCCTGGTAATTGAATTTAATACTGATCAAAATGTAAATTGATGGCATCTACTTAATGGCATTCACATAAATCTCTCATCATCACCACTCTAGGCTACTCAGTACTCATGCACAATGTTGGCATCATCATCATCATCATCATCATCATCATCATCATCATCATCATCATCATCATCATCATCATCATCAAAAATAAATAAATAAATGGATGATAATGATAACCAAAATTTATTATGAATAATCGAGTCTTTTATGTCTTTTATTATGAACGATCGGGTATAATTATGAACGATCGAGCCTTCAGGCTCGTATCGCATGGCCTATTTTACTGATAACATTATACATCCATGCTCAAGTACGAGTTTTCAGGTACTTGACGACGATACTTTGATTCAAGTTCCCATAGGAATTGATCAGTCGTCTAGTGAGCATACTATGAAAATTCCTAAGCAGGAACGTTTTTCGAGAACTCCTCACTATTCATTTACGATGAAGCTAATGCCGTCTCCATTCATGCGGCATTTGGCAAATACCGAATGTTTACCTTATGGTCATATGATATTCCACTCTATACAAACAAATAGGGCAATGCACACCAGTCAGTGTGCATTGCCACATGTTTGTATAGAGTATATCTAGAGTATATATATATTTGTATAGAGTTAATATATCTATTTGTTTGTATAGAGTGGAAATCATAATTATGACCATAAGGTAAACATTCGGTATTTGCCAAATGCCGCATGTATGGAGCTGGCATAAGCAATGCAATGTTCTTAATTCGATCTGGGGTTTCTTCCTTCCTCACAAATCATTGTCTGTCTATGGATTCAAATAAAGAATTATTTTCAAGAATGAATTTTCAAATTGATTCCAACTTGGAGTCTTTTTACTAATATTATAGAGACAGGATGATGAAAATTCAGAATTAAATATATTACAGCATAAGGCCTAATTTCTCCGAAAACGAAGACCAGGTTTGAACGACTAAACGTTTGGAGATACTGTACTTTGGTGTAATCAAATTCAAATTCAAATTCAAATTGTTTTATTCAGATTCAAAAATCAAATAAATACAAAATTTCAAATACATCAAACATCAAAAATGGAAATAAAATACAAAGTGCACTGAAGAAATTGTATAAAATATAATTTATGTAATAAGGCTTTCTACGTGTATGATGTATTATGAAAAAAAACCAAAGCTTTTTTGAAACAGAATATTTCTAGCTTGCTGTAAGCATATAATGCTTAACGCGTGCAAGCAGGAGTGCTTATACTATAAATTGAATAAAATCAGAAAGAAGAAAAAAAAAAATTTTTTGGGCAAGAAAAAATGAAAACACACACTCACACATTCACTCACCTCTCATACATTTCCAGTTTGGGCTATACTACTTTTTAATATGATTTTCAACAACTATAATAATTATTATGTTGAAAACTAAGAAAGAATAAAAAACATGTGTTCTAAACAATCAGGCAAGATATTTCTAAGCCATTTAAGAATGTAATATTTGAACATTTTCCTATTATCAATTCTCTTTGCCTCAAAAGGTAAATTATTGAAAAATGTCGGACCTAGAAATACAAACGATTTCTGGAAACAAGTGATATATGCCCTGCGAAGCCTCACCAGATCAGAATTCCCTCTCCTAGTTGGATAATTTGTTCTCTCCCGTATTAGTGCCTTATCACTGTTTCCTGACATTACACACAATAGGTATAAAACTTTGAAAACATATATGTATCTTAGAGGCAAACATTTTATATCTTGAAAAAGGGGAAAGGCATGTTCATATCTTCCTGATCTTTTAACAGCTCTGACAATAGATTTTTGTAAGGTTATAAGTGGTCTCAAGTGGGTAATGTAAGTAGAGCCCCAACAACTTATTCCATAGTTCAGTTTAGAGTCAACAAGAGCAAAGTATAACTGTCTAAGAATGGTGGTTGGAAGAATCTTATTTAGAAAATAGAATTTTCTCAGGATATGTAAAAGATAATTTTTAACATAACGTATGTGTAGAGACCAGGTAAGCTTCTCATCTACTGTAACACCTAAATATTTGATGGAGTCAATTTGCGTGACAACTTGACAGTTACAATTATTCCGCAAACAATCAACGTGGAACTTCAAACCAGATGGTAAATTCCAGCTTGACGACAGTGTGAACAGAATATACTTGGTCTTTGACAGGTTGAGAGACAGATTATTGTGTTTGAACCACAACAACAACCTATCAACATCAGTCTGCATCACACTCTCCAAGTCCAAACCATCCAACCCACAATATGCAAAAGCAGTGTCATCTGCGAATGACACTGGCACACCATTGTAGTTACATGAGAAAAGGTCATTTATGAATACAAGAAATAGGATTGGCCCAATGACCGATCCTTGTGGCACACCACAATCTACTACCTGGACCTCACTCTTCACACCTCCTATGACAACATATTGCACCCTTTCTTTCAAATAGGATGAAAACCACATATGTGCAACACCTCTGATACCAGCATTATATAGTTTGTCCAGCAGAATTGTGTGGCTTACTGTGTCGAATGCCTTTTTTATATCCAGGAATAATCCTGCAACACAGTTCGCTGGTCTGGAGTTAATGCCAGAATATATAGCTGTCATGAAAGTATGGAGAGCCATCTCTGTATTCATCAACTCACGAAAACCAAATTGGTTTTTATAAAAAAAGTTACTCAAAAAAATGAGTTGAGAAAATCAAGAATCCTTTTTCTCATTACCTTTTCTAACAGCTTAGAAAAAATTGAAAGTAAGGATATAGGTCAATAGTTAGTTAATTTTGATCTAGAGCCAGATTTGAATATGGGCACTACCTTGGCCAATTTCATCCTGGACGGAAATATACCTGTAGAAAGACTGCAATTGAATATATCTACCAGAATTGGGACTACAGACATAGCAACTGACTTTAATAGTCCAGAAGATATGTCATCGTCCCCTGGAGCTTTACCGGATTTTAATTTCTTTATGTACATCAACATTTCATTGAAAGTGACAGGCTCAATAAATATAGATCTTTGACAAGTGGTTTTTGTAAAATTTTCATTATAACTCTCTACATCACTGACAACTAAATTACCTGATGAGGCTGCAATATCTTTAGAAATATTTACAAAAAAATTATTAAAAAGGTTTGACAGAGTATGATGGTCACTGACAATCTCACTCCCGTGCTCAATTTTTAGTTCATCGAGACTTCCTTTTTTTGGTCTCCCACACAGCTTATTCAGCTTAATCGATCATAAGAAAAAGTTCTGGAATCAGCTGTTCCTGTAATACTGCAACCCTAAATTACATAGTGAGCCAAAGTGAATTCTGTTGTTAGCGACTCGTGGAAATCCGTTGACGTTGTTCCAGTGATCGATCTCGCAACGTGGCCAGCGACCAGCCGTGGCGTCTTCCTGATGGCGGCACGCGGTGTCCAGATAAGAAGTGGCTGCCACGCGCCACCGCCGTCCGAATGCAAATGGCACCGCAGCCTGCGACCTGGCGACCGAGCGTGACGCGCGGGAGAGCCACAACCAGAAAGCAGGTGACCGATTCACACCTGCAGCTGGAGGTGCCGGCTGCCGCGGTCACCAACCTCACCCTCGAATAGACATTTTAAGAGCGAAAATGGGTAGAAATTGATTCTGCTGGTAATTGAATAGATTTAGTCAATAGAGAGTAATAGGTTAATAAGTTTATAGTAGAGTTCTTAGAAGATTCGTGAACAAATCATACCGACCATGTGAGGGCGATAGGTCTGATGTTAAAATCAAGAGACTTATTAGTCTGAAAAAAGTTATTGATTCATTTCATGTATTCTTAGATATGTATGGCAATAAAGTGGATTAGAATATGTATATGAATTATTTAAATTTGTCCTACTGTACAATAATTCATTACCATTGACATATTTCAGGTTCTAAAAATTGAAAATTTAGTAGAACCTTGATATTTTGAAATACTTGATAAATCGAACTTTTGCCGTTCCCCTTGAGATTCGATTTATCAAATTTCCAATTTATTATTATTGAGTGGTATAAGAGACAAATTGTGCAATTTGGCGAGGTGTAACCTACCCGTAAGGGTCTCCCCACCAATAAAAAGCCATACGATAAAAAAAAAGATAAAAAAAGAGACAAACATTCTTCACACTTTTAGTGTGTGTTCGACATTTCCCTGTCTTCAGATTTCTAATTTCTCTCCTGAATTCTAATTTTTTCTAGAACAGGCCGTAGACAAATGAAGACCTTACAAAAGAGATTGTACAATGTCTCAACATATAGGATTTGTGTTCTTGAATGATTAATTATTGTTCTATTTACACCATGATGTTATTCATCTATCACAATATATGGTAATATAATTATAAAAATACATTAGATAAATAATTAAAGTTTAATCACTTTCGTTCATAGGCTATAATTGCATTGATTTTAGGTAAAACTTTGAGATCAATTTTGATTTTGGCTATTCTACAATGATTTACCGGTATTTAAAAAACAAAATCGAAACTCAACTTTGTTTTTGAATGAATCATTGTGGGATAGCCAACATTGGTCTCATTCTTCCACCCACTATGGAGAAGTTATACATCTCTGAATCAAGTCTGAATTGCATCGATTTTGTTAGATGGCATCATATTACGGCGATTAAATTCAAATGAGTTTTCGTGCAACTGGCCGAATGAGCAACAAAAGTTGTAGATGTTATAGAAGAAAACATTTACATGAAGTAAACTAGATGATTGCTACAAATTTTTCAGAGGAAAAAGCAGGAAGTGTGTAGTACAACAGGTGTACTGGACCAATGTTTGTTGATTTTTTTCAGAGTGGATGAAAGACTGAGACAGGTGCAGAGAAAAGTGGAATGCTAATCTGTAGGCAAAATTCAAGCTGTTTTTGTTGCACCTGTAACTTCTAAACTGAACCCGAATGAACTTTCGAAATCCAGGCCCTGAGTGGTAATATTCTACAAAAAAAAAAAAAATATAAAAAATAAACTAAAAATGAGCCAGTTTCATAACATTGTCTTGTTTTGAAGTAGGGGAACAAAAAGGGAAGAGATGGGACTTTGTTTCATTAGGCTTACAAAACCCAACATGATTGCATTAATTTTAGAAAGAAAATTTTTGGGATGTTTGTGCGTTTGTAGAAAATTAAGTTACATCACTCTTCTTTTTTCCCG
Source organism: Laodelphax striatellus (assembly GCA_017141395.1). Classification (NCBI taxonomy): domain Eukaryota; kingdom Metazoa; phylum Arthropoda; class Insecta; order Hemiptera; family Delphacidae; genus Laodelphax; species Laodelphax striatellus. The sequence continues at coordinate 44,630,643 of CM029531.1, forward strand.
GAAAATGTCAGAGAACATAAACTTAATACAAAGTTTTTAGGATTGATATTTCTAGTCTTCATTGAAGCGTTAGGCCGAAAACTGATTTTTATAATTATTTCTTAATGGATTTTAATGCTTAAGATCTCAATTTTTTTGTTGCATAATGATATTATTATCCTATACATTTTTTCTGGAGAAGTACATTCCTCATGCCATTATCATTGATATCACCGAGAAATTATAATTGACAGAGCTCCGAACAAAATTGAACCAGTCCCTGTCGAGCTCAGTTAAATCAAGCACAAATCTAAAACGAAGACTCACCAAAGAAAACAGAATCTTGAATAGAAAATTAGTTGACATTTTGGGACGATCAACATGAAATACAGTTCTTATTTTGAAATTAATGAATTAGAATTGAATTCTTATTTGGCCAATTTGTCTAGACGAATCTGCATGCCAAAAAAAAACAGCTTTCTCCTGAATAAATCACTGAATAGAGTGATAAATTGCCCAATCTGTAGAGCGAAAGAAGTGTGCGGAGAGACAACAAACAGATTAGTATTATTCCTTTAAAAAATACAGTATCAGATAGCAGAAGGAAAAGAATCGTTCTGTCACAACAAACTAAGATTACCTAAATTGGATCCTGGTCGTTTTAAAAGAGGCGGAGAAAGAGGAGTAGATTGTGTAAGTGAGAGAGATGAATGTTGGAGTGCTGTTTGACGGTGGAAAAAGGAGACTGGTTGATGTGCTTAACGATCCACCAGATGACGATACGCTTCCTAATTTGTTGTCCCTTATTTTGTTGATTGCCGTGAAGTCGTTGCTCCCTGAAAATTCCGATATCATGCATAGTTGTTGTCAAAGTTCAGCGTCCAATTACAATATTTAACGGGCCTGGAAGCAGCAGTCATGTCTTTGCCATCATGTCGTTATACCGATTCATTCACTGTGAAAAATTTAGCCTTCAAGAACAGGTCTCTGGACCTGTCACTGCCTCCTCATTTGCACAGGAGAAATCCCAATATTCAACTGTTTCCAGCAACATATGTCATCTTCACTCTATCAACACAATACAGGAAACAGTTCGCCCGGCTCACATTCCACAATGACATGCTGAAAATCTAACAAAGATTGAAACAGAAGCCTATACTATCCAACGATAATGACAACAACATTTTGTTCGTTAAATTCTTCACCACTCGAATGCAGAATTCGCAGCGACCTAGTGGCCACTCATCGTAACAAAATACAATCATCCATTCTGAAATCGTCACTGAACTCATCACATGGCACAAGGATTTAATCTATAGTGACAACTTAATCTAGTCCACGCTAGGTTTGTGTCGGGGGAATAATATTCATCTCCACATGATCTTGTAATACAATCGCAGAAGGTCTGGTTATTTAAATTAAGCATTCATTCCTACATGATATTTTATAGGAAGAAGCTCTTCCTACATGACATTTTTTATAGAATAAAGCATTAGGCGATCTGTTCTAGAGAATATTGAATGAAATTCTAGCCCAGCTGAGGGGACAGAATTACATTTACTAGAAGGTTTGAAGATTGAAAATGTTAGTGAAGCTGAACTGAATGAGGGAAATTATTATATTTTAAACAGGGTAGCATAATTCTAGGATCATCGATATCAAAGAATAAAAATAGACGATAATTATATTTATTTTACACTGCTGGAACACTAGTTCTCCTACTTCTCACGCAAGACCTGAATTGATGATCAATCAAAGAGCTCCTGGGAAAAGACCACAATATTACAACTTTCAATGATTATTTAGCAACAATATAAGTCAATTTCATTTTTAGACAATGAATGAGAATGAGGAATCTCAGAGTCACAATAACAGAAATTAGAATTTCTATTTACATTTAATACATTTTAAGTCTTATTCATGTCCATCTCCTCCTCTGTCTTTGGAGGTTATTGATAAATGAACCACTTTCGGGAGCTCTCACACGATAAGTCGGCCAGTTTCCATTGGTAAGTGCGCAGAAGCGCGAAACACAGCGTTGATAGATGAGCAAAGAATGAGTGGCGTTGCGAGCGAGCAGAGAGCACGCTAGCTCTTGAGACCCGCCGCCGCTGCAGACGAAAAGAGAGGAATTATGGGTGTTTAATTAAAATGTTATTAAAGTACTGTTAGAGCCTCTTCTCCGTCCAGGACTGCGCTGGGGCTGATGATGATGAGCGAGCACTCTTGAGCAGCGCGCGTGTTGCTCTTCGGACTCGAATTCGACTCAGACTCCAGCTGGGCTCCAAATTTTAAAGCATGCCGTGGGCGCATCTAGTCCTGTATTTGCCCAAACGATATTCAATTATCGAAACTCTCTCTCGCTCGCTCGCTCCCTCGCATTGCACACAAACATCATCAAGAATAACTGTTGCCAGTGTTCAATGAAAAATAACGGCTACTGCTCTCTTAACCGGTTACAGAATTTGAATTACGAGTGAAAGAATGGAAAAAAGGCCAACAGTTCTTATTGAATTTCAATCAGCTACTGTAAGTTACTTCTTGGAATGCTTCTAATAGGAACAGTCGTTTTTGTTGCTATGAATAATTCTATTGAATATGAGTTTTGATTACATATTGATGGTAGCGATTTATGTGTCGGGGCCTGTATTCTATTAGTGTATATTTTTTTGCTTCTTGTTCCATATTTTTTATTTTAGTTTCCATAATAGTATTCAAGTGTAATAACAATTATGATTGAATGTTTTATTTCTTTACATGTCTTATGTTCCTCGACGGATAAACACTATTTATTATTTGTTGTTTCAGATACTATATCTCGAAGAATACGCACCTGAATGAAGAGTCAAAAGATGATAAGAATTAGCTCACTCATATTTACATGTTTTATGTTTCTCAAGGGATAAAAATTATTATTAGATGTTTCAGATACTATATCTCGAAGACAGTATTGACAAACTTATAGAATAGTTCAAAATAGCGAGTAATACTCATTACTCGCTATTTTAAAAGGTCCCATTTTCGAGAATAAAAGGAATTTCTCCACGTTCACTGGTTCGTTACATACTAGGTGAGTACGTTTTGATTCTATGCTAAGTTATGAAAATGAGATAACTTTAAAAGCGATTGAGACTGTGATCTCTTTACCCCTGTTAATTATTTGTTCAAAAAACGAACATTCCTAATAGGGAGAAGTACCATATCTCGGAACATTATTACTTTTAAATGTTCTACTGCATCATATTGCTCATATTCTGTTCATGCCCTCAAAATAGAGGAGTAATCAGAAATTATTACAAAGTATAATAGATGATTGGATAATAAATTTGCTTTCTATTTCAATAATTGTCAAATGGTCACAACAACAATGAAATTGATCTAGAAAGGGTTTTGATAGGCTTACCTATCGCTGAGCCTATAACTTGTTGTTAGGCTTGTTTAATCAGTTTGATTTGGACAAGAGATCAGTTGTAGGCTGACTGGTGCTGAGGCTGATTTGAACTGGGAGGTCCGGGTTCAATCACCGGACATACAGCTGCATTTAGCCCGTGCTGGCCCGCTATCACATGAAAAAATAAATGTCTGAAAGCTCTACTGTCATATCCGATATCTCCCCATTCCGATTTATCCAGGACCATTCTCTCACAACTAACGGCTAATTGCATTCCGCCCACTCACTTGCTTACAACAGGAATTAGACAATTAAATAGTTCACTGATTGACTCTCTCAAAGCCAGCACTGCATGGGAGAGTTTTTCGTAGAAAAGTTACCTTCCTTTAAATTGAGGTAAAGTTCGAATGGAATTTTGATCAATGAAGAAGTACAAAATTTTTTAATTGTAACACATTAATTTATGAATGAATATACACAACAATACTCATACACACTCGATCATAGTTGATTCTCTCCCTCTCAATTTCATTACAATCCCCTCTATTTTTAGTACGCCCTGTATTCATTTAGTGTATGAAAATAAAAAGCTTTTTGAACTTGCTTTGAAATGGATACAGGAAAACGTCATCTATTCTATATGCTTCGATGGAAGTATTTAAGTTATTTTCAAATAATAATCTTTCTTCAGATATCTATAGTCTTTCGACTTTATTGAGCGTTGAAAGGTACATGAAAAAAATACCATTCAATTTTTCTTTCTGAAATGGGAGCATTTATTTATTTGGAACAATCATTTTCCTTCAGTTATTGATAGAAGATTTCTTATAGATATCCTTTTTATTGATATCCTCTTCATTATAATATCGAAGCTATTAGGGACCATTCCAAAAGAATGCGATAAGCAGTTTAATATTAGAAGCAGTCTAAGCAGTTGAATAACTATTGTGATAGTAGTAAATGGTATTCATAATAAGTGGAAAATTATTTACCTCTAATAAATGCCTTCTTGTATTTTTGCTCAGTACAATAATTCAAAAGTGACTCCTGTGATATAATTTTTCATGAATATATATGTATTTCGTATACAGTATATATGTTGTATTTTTCCTATTCTTGTACGTACTACATAATTGAATATTGATCAAGCACTGGCCCTTCAGCCTTGTAGCAATTATTATCAATCAATCATTTTCCTCTCATTAAATTCACCTTGTGAGAGCTAGTAATTCAGTGGGTAGCATTCCTTTAGGACTATTCGTCTACAATGCAGCTATGCAGGTAACTTATCAGTTGTCATAAAAAATACAATTTCAATTTATCACAAACTCATAAAGGCCTGAATATTCCACTATCACTAGAGTGCTTGAATGGTGCGGCATATCATTATAGTTTTCAATTAATTGACGTTCAACTTGGATAGCGTATTGACTAATAAACACTGGATAAATTGATTTCTTGTTGAGCGTTCCCATATGAGTTACTTTTCAATTAACAGGTCTTGTGCCCTTGGAGATACGCTGCATAAGTATTATCTTATTGAAGCTGGTTTTGAGGCTCATTACTTATCATCCATATTGACAGAAAACAATATCACGCCCACCAGTTAAAGATCTTTATCGATGTTTGGAATGTGACCTATCAAAGTTGGTCCCTTGGTTGTGAGAGTGTATCTCACCAGCTCACGATTTTCCAATCAATGAACACATGTTTACTTTTTTATTTCTTTATCATTCGAATGTCGCCTCCAAAAAAATAATTAGCATTCAATCCACATACTAACGGAAGAGAGCTTGTGAATTAGAAGGGGATCAAAACCAACAATGGTCAGCAGTACGAGAGATTGTCCATTTTGGGAGAACAAGCAATTAAATTCATATGATAATTATCTGGAACTGATTTGAATGTAGCAGATATGGTACGTGAAGGTGGATTGGCCATTCAATGTCCTCTATGAATTATTTTATTGATAAATACTTGGATACTCAATCTCTGAGCTGGAATAAAGATTGTCCTGCTCCAAAGTGTAGAAGATAGTTCTCAACTATCAATATTCTTCACCTGTGTTATATTTGAATTAAATTAATTTTTTTTCAAATTGTGTCAATCCACGAAAGAATAGTATTACTCGTATGTCACAATTTTTAAAGGTCTATGCAATCGATAGCTTCCCAAGAAGAACTCTTTTGATCTCATATTTTAGTATCTACAATACATTACACTGCATAGGCCTTTATCAATTCCATGATTTAAAGGTGACTAACAGGCTCTGCAGAAAGAAACCTCATTCTCTGCATTTTATGTTTGCTCATCCTCAATTTTTCCCTGCCTAAGCCTCTTCGGACAGTTCATCCCAATTTCAAGTGTACTTTTTATTGTCCCATTCAAAATAAATCTCATAAATTGTCTCATTTCTTCACATAAATTCCAATTAAAAGTGTCAATATTTATATCTAGAGTCTATCATTTTATCACGCTTGGAGAACTAACAGATATTTGGAGAACCAAAAGATTAGAGAACTGAAATATATTTTATCAGAATTCCAAGTCTACTTAATTAATATCACTACACCAACTCTATTACTCGATTCAACTTTTCCTCAACTTGAAATCTGGGAACCGTCAAAACTCCAGATTTTAGATTAATTGATTTTTCCCATTGATATGAAATAGGAACAAAATCCAAGTTTCCTTAATCGTGTGGAATAAAACAGGTGAGATTGGATGTACACAACAAAAGACAAAAATTCTTAATAGAAAAAGAAAAAGAAAAGAAATGAATTATGAGACGTACGTTTCGAAAGGGAGTGAAGAGAAGGCAAATCTTGTAAGCTAACAGAGATAATAAACCAAGCCATACATATTCACACGGTGATTAATTGATGTGTAAGTCTTTAGTATGGTCCGAGCAACGTCTTTGATTTTGAGCAGAGCTAAGAGGCTCAGAGCAAGCTGAGCTGATGAGGATGAAAAGAAGCGGCACGAGCTGATAACTGAAAGCTGTCTGGCAGGTGAGCTGAGAGCTGAAAGTGGACGGGAGAGCACCGTGACGGAGACGGGAGGTTCTTGAGCCGCTCTGGAGACGTTCTCCACCTCCTCATCTTCAGGGCTGCTGAATCATTGACCCCTGACATCCGCCTTGTAATTGCAGTCATTTTACAGACACATACATATCCGCTTCTACAAATGCCTGCAGTGACTGTTTACTTTCTTTATTAACCGAAGGTATTAGCGATGTCAGACTTACTAACGCCGAACTAGTCATTGCTTATTAATCTCAGCTTCTTTGCTTGTTTATGATTACCTTGAACTTCCTCTACAATCAATGAGAGAGAATTACATCCATAGTCTAGTAAGCCCTCTTCTTTCTGGGAAAGCCCAGTATAACCTATTTGAAGATGTGTACTGATTTTTTGATTATTGATGACGTAAGTGTGATTAGTGAATATTTGTAATCATTTTCAGTTATTATGTTGTAACTTGGAGAAATTTTCATTGGCTTGTTTATTTGTCGATATCTTCCCGAATAAATATTGTGTCCTATAATTTATTGATCTGAAATGTGAATTCTAAAATATAACAGAAAAATTGTGGATGCACTTAACTTCATTAACCCTTGTAGTGATTCTCAACTTCAGGAGTTAGGGATTAAGAACGAATTTGATTGGAAGTGACAAAAACTTCATTATTTCAGCGTATGTCTCAAGATAAAAGCTTTCTGGTTATGATGGATCAAGGTTGATTCTATAGAATGGAATGGGTTCTCGGTTTTCTGTAGCTATTGTATTTCAGCTTCTTCACATTACATTGATTTTAATGGTTATAGTATTCTAGTACCTCAGTTGCCTATTTTTCTTGTACCTTATTTTAGTATTCTTATTGAATTTGTGATGTATTTCGTTTCGTTCTATAAAATAATCTGTCTTTAATTACACATGAATAATTTATCCAATGAAAAATTAGGGTATGATTGTTTAAACTATTTTGACAAGAACAATATCATGCTAAATTCTATTCATTCTGAATATCCTGATATCAGATTTCTCAGAAGAACATCCGAAATGAAGAAAAATAATTATAAATCCATCAACCAAATTCAACAAGTGTTATACTGTAGTAAGAAAAATAATGAGGAATGATCCAATTTAACACGGGCCACACTACATTAGAATTCAAAGAGATCAGTATACTTAAATATGAGAATCGGCCAACCTTGAAACTATGGTTACGCTAAATTCGTAAACGCTATTGTCATGCGGGTCCATTACGTTGAATTAGCCTCGTCAGAAAAAGCGATCCACCTAGCTGGCCTTAATAATATTGTAACGACCAAAACGCTAAACGCCGCTGAAGAGAGACAGAATGAGTAATGAGAGCTGCTGCTGCTGTTGCAGTGGAAATTCATTTACAAATCTATTACCCGGCTGGGATATAATCAAACAAGTGACCGATAGAGTGGAGCGGCGGCACCTAGTAAGTATTCGGGCAAAGCTCGTCCAAGTACGTGCTCATTCACTTGCCGGCTTATTTGATAGCAAGATTATGCGCTGTCCTGCTCGGGTAAATTGGGAAAGCGGTTTTCTCTTCTCTTCCCCACATTCTCCTTTGCAAACGACCGCCACACCTCCCCCGCCAGCTCTCAAACCGATAGCGCCTTTAAAAAAGTCTCTGCGTTGATTATGAGTAGCCCCCTCCAGCCACCCCTTTGGTCTAGCACCTCTCAGGTAGCCGCCGCCTGCAACCGCATCGAGTGCGGCTTCCGACTTGTTATTACTTCAATTTATTCCTGAAACAACCTGTTGCGCCTCTCAAGCCGATTACTTTATTCCGGCACTCATAATCGCTGCTAGCTTTTGCGATGCAATGGCTGATGTGTTTTTCTTCGGCAATATTAATTAAATTAATACGCGGAGTGAAAGCTTACCAGGATTACAATCATTAGACGTGGAAGATTTCACACCCTGCTATATCGATAATAATTTTGAGAATTAATCGAATACGTTCCTGATCAATATTATATTGTTAATCTCTATGAATTCCATCAAATACCTTCAATTACGGCAACAAGGTCTTATAAGAGATTTTCAGTTTAATGTTATCGATTCAAGTATCCTGATTCCTTTTCACAGAATCATATTCAACTTATTATTTATGTCCAGCAATTGGAACATTTGATATCGATAATATTTTATTCCATCATTTAGAAGTACTTAAGAATTGAACAATATTTTACATGTTTCAGTACATTAATCGAGAAAGCTAGTTCATTTTTGCATCTCTCCAGTTCCCGGCAATATCACCATGATAGAATTGAATCAGGCTAATGAATATTCATTCAAATCAATACTACTTTATCTGAGGATTAATAATAGATAGCTGTAACAGCTCCAAATTTTCATGTTATTCACAACTAACTCCACAAACTATTGTGTAATACTAACTATTCCAAAGTCTCTACATCTTTGAGAAATATCAGCAATAAATAAATCACAAATCCTACCAAGTACTTTCTTTTTCAGAAATGTTTACTGAAATCTGAAGATTCCTATAAGTTGATAAGATGAATCTCGTTTGTTAGCCGCCAACAACAATGAACACCAGAAACCTTTTTTCATAAATTGACAAATTCTTGGCGCTACCAAAGATATGTCGAAAACCGTTGTATTCTGAAAAAGTAAATTATGCTTATCCACCACTGGACACCGACTCCTGCATTTTCTTTGTTCGAATTCAGCGCACAACTGCTTTGTAAGCCCTATTGACCCTTGGGAGCGATCTTTCCGCATTCATACATGAATAAATGCATGAGTTTTAATCGCCAAATGGCAGAGAAGACACGTCCAGGATCTGAATATTATCTGACTGCCGGAATCAAGACAATTTATAGAATTTTAGCTCGAGTTTTTATTGTTCTGCCTTCTGCTACTGTATTCAGAAAATAGGCACCAATGGAATTTTAAAATAAAATTTCCAACTTGTAACTTGATCACCAAGAAAAGTGTTCATTCCATTGTGGAATAATAATTATTCATGGTTTGAACGTCTATGGTGAATTGCGTAATCTGCTAACTTTTATCATGAAAGTATCTCCGTGAGTAATCAATTGCACTTATAATATTGTCCAACTTCGCTGTGAATAGTATTCTCAAACTTATTTACCTGTTAGGTTTTAATTTTCCATTATCATGACTATAACCGGTCAGAGAGATGTAGTTTATCAGTTAAGTATCAGTAATATTAGTATATCAGTACTTTATCAGTTTCATACGGTAAACCACACCTAAGTATGTTGTAGAGTTGAGTTCTTACTTGAAACCATTTCAACTTATTTGTAGAACTCTTATTGATGTTGTGAAACTCCATAATGAAATAAAACACTAGAATATATTGTCAATTTCACTGTTTTATTATTTACAGCACTGGACCGCGGTTTCGTGGCTACACCAGTCACATTTTCAACAGTACATTTTCAACTATTTCAATTTTCTTATGCATATTGCACTTTCTCTAATTTATGAATATACATTCTGTATATTGATTCTGTATGTGTATTTTTGAAGAAACAAATAAATGTGATTGATAAAATTGATATTGGAGAAATGGATTGATTCTGATTGAATATAATAATGAAGAAGCGTTACTCTCTAGTTCTAATGTGTTCTCTGTGATATAATGCATTGAGAACCTTGCCCGCAGTCGAACCATTTCCAATATTCAGATGCTCATCCAACAATAAGCTTATTACTCATTTGAACCATCAAATCATTTTCAACGAACCTCAATTATCTTATTACAAGTGATCTTCCGTAATTATTTCTACATAGTCTTTTTCTTAGTAATCATTGATATCATTGACATAAAAAACCAAAATCTCAATGTAGCTTACAGATAATCTCCTCTCTCATTAACCATTATTTAGCATACATCTGCAGTAAACAAATATTATGTAAATAACAATATCTATCACTTTCTATCTGTTGGCATCCAACAGTTTTAGCAGTACAGTGATAATTGAAACTACATGTTCGCACTTTAGCAGGCCCGACTGGGTTGGATAGAATCATTGAATATACCACATACTGCTTGATTCTACTAGAAGCAGTTGGTCAGTTCAATAATTGATTATTTCTGCTGCAAATTCGCAAAACAGTGATAAGAGTATGGTTGAGTGCTGCCACACGCAGTAGGTCAGATTTAATAATAATTGAACGAATTTCTCAGATGATATTTCTTCAAGCTATGGATTTGATTGCTCACTTCAAAGCTTTGAGAGTTCAAATTCAAAGCTGACAAAGTTTTGTCTCGTAGAGAATCTAATTGAAACAGCATGAAAAACGTAGTGATTCTTATCTCATTTTAAAATATAATACCAATAAGTTTTTGATCATTCATAGGATTGATTATTTCTATTGAAAACTCGCAATCAGAAGAGTATAGTCGAGTGGGATCTGTTCAATTGTGGGCGTAGTTTCAAATTCAAATTCAAAAGTTCAAATTCAAAGCTCACAAAGTTTTGTCTCGTAGAAAAGCTTATTGAAACAGTATGAAAAACTTAGTAATTCGTATCTTTTTTCAAAATCAATGAAATTTTTATTATCCATTGGATTCATTATTTCTATTTATTTCTATAAATTTCGCAAATCAGAAGAGTATAGTCGAGTGGGATCTGTTCAATTGTGGGCGTAGTTGAAACAGTAGGAAGTACAGCATGATAAGGTGTTTGGGTCAGTGACCGCGAGGCAGTATCAGGTCCGGTTGGTGCTGATGCTTCTTAAAAGGACATCTGTCGGTATTTTGTGAGTGCTTATCGTAGGTCAGGGACTCGGGCGCATCTCTCCGTCGTGGGAGGTTGTGGGTGAGGGGTGAGATGGGGGGAGGGTGGGGTGGAGTCGTGATCGACCGCAAAGTGGCGGCCACGAATAAGTGGAGCGCCACCGCAATCTGGTGCTGTGGCCACGGCCGCGAAGTAGTCCGTCCACCTGCTGCAATGTGCTATATGCCCTGATCTGCTCTGCTCTGCTCTCCTCTTCACTCCTCCCCAATCCTCTCCTTTCCTTCCCCTCTTCACTCCTCACCACCCCTTTCCTCCTTTCCTTTTCACTCCTCTCCACCACCCTCCCGCTCTGGGCGCCCCGCTCCGATTTTGTTCGCCGCGCCGCTGCCGCCGCATTCCTCGCGGGGCTAGCCGCGCCACCCGCGCCCTCATGGACCAACCCGGCACTCATCTCCGGAAAGAATAGAAGGTCGGCCGGACACGCTTTTTCCGACTATCTCTAGCACGTTTCGGACCGCCGCCGATTTCTGATACCGAACTGGCCTCTTAGATCTTGTTCTCTCTTACTCATTCTCACTCTCTACCTCTTTTGGCCATCATAAAACTCTTTCTCCTTCTCATTCTTTCTTTCTCACACAAAAACTCACTCATCGTCTCTCCATTTCTCTTTATTTTTCACTGTCTTTCCTGCTACATTTCTCTTTCTCTATCTGTACCTCTTTTGCTCAAGATAAAACTACATTTTTCTGCCACAAATACTTACTCACCTTCCTCTATCTCATTTTATCTTCCTCTGTCCTTCCCACTCCATTTCTTTCTCTTTATATCTAGCTCTTTTATTTAGATACAACTCTTTATTCCTCACTCTCTCTCTCTCCCACTCTATCTCCTTCGCTTCTCATTACTTCTCCTCTTCTGCTCTGACTCTCTCCCTCCATTTCTTTTCTCTATCTCTATTTCTTATACCCATCACAAAACTTTCAATAACTCCCTCTCACAAGCACACCTGTTGACTCTCTACATTTCTCTCTCTTTCTCTTTCTCTGTACAGAGTCTCATTCCATGTACCTCCCTCTCTATTCCTCTCTTCCTTTTTCTTTGTATACTCTGTATCTCTCGCTTCATTTCTTCCCCTTTATCACTCTCTCTTTCTCTTTCATCTATCTCAGAATTTTTTATTCCACTTTCTCACACACATTTTCTCTCTTACCCTCTCTTTATTTATCTCTGTCTCTCTCTCTCTCTCTCTCTCTCTCTCTCTCTCTCTCTTCCATACTCCTCGTGATCTTTGATTTCACTCTCTCCCTCTCTCTCCTTCTCTCGCCCTATTTTCAACAGCACAGGTTCATTGCACCCCACCAAAATGATTCTTATTTCATGTTTGATTCGTCAATCCACTTGTACTCGATTCATCTCTACAGAAGAATGCCAAATACTTATATAGGTATTCTGTTTACTGTGGATATTTACTGCTGACTCCCTCATTTTTGTGTCTTCATGTTGATCAATTACCCTGATTTACATTCAGGTATTGTGTATTGATTAGTACATTGGAGAGAGGATTTCGAAAGTTAGGTACATACAATTGAAGTTTCAATAGGATGTAAGAGAAGAGTACCATGATATTCATATCTCTTCAAAAGTGGAAAACAAATTATAAGAGCTGTCATTCCATTTGCAGTTTTTATGCAAAATATAGTAAAACTAAAACAATAATAGTAGAGCTGCACTTATAAATATACGGAAATGATAATATCAAATCATTTGTAAATTTGTTGACAATAAAACTTGTATTGAATTATTTTACTATCGATATACTCATATTCTATTCCTTATGCACCTTATTGTAGAAAGTTGTGAAAGTTATTGTTAAAAGTGATTTGTGCTTATCAGTTCATCGATTCAGATCTACAATCAAACACAAATTTCCCGTTTCTCGTAGAAATCAAATTAGTGTCAATACAAATGTTATTATGAAGTTTGAGCTATCAGACAAGTTTGAAAACCGTTTTACAAATCTCAAATAATGATTATGAATGAGAATAATGCTCATCCAATGAGACCATATCGCTCAAGCCTAGTAAAGAAAGATCGAAGACGAAGCATTTTCTTCCTACTTCCTGCAATGGAGATATCGTTTGTCTGTAAAATTGGCTGTGACAGCCCCCCATCAAACTGTCACTCAACGTCAATCCCCTGAACCGCAGGCTGAGATCACATTGGCAACGTCAGCTGGGATTAAATTCTCACATCTTATATTGTCTGTCCGTTTGAACATAAGAAGGCTACAAGATTCAATCTACAGTATAGGCTATTATAGCCTACCGCATGAGTTGAAGCCAAGTTGAAGCGCATGATTTGATTCACACTACTATACTACAGATAGACACTTCTTCATACCAGTAGTAGCATAGAGAAGCAATACTCTCTAGCTCTCTATAGTGTAAGTCTCTCTAGTCTACTAAGTCTGTTCTCTGTGGTAATAGCAGCAACCACATAATACAATAATGTAATAGTGTGGTCTTATTCATATTACATGGTTACTGACCAGTAGCATAACAGAAAATAATTGGTTCGCTCATAGATAATAATTATATTGCATTTTTACTTCATGTAAGATATTAGTTGCAGCAATCAAATTCTATTTGAAGAAAGTGAGACTTATCTTTGTTTTCCATAGTATCGTGAGTAGTATAATTAGTTTGTAAAGTCATAGTATGATGTGTGTCCATAGCATATATTTTACATCAATCTTGTGTTCAATCATGTCCTAATGAAATTTAGAATTAAGTCGAAAATATTTCATGTGGGTGCCAAAACCCCTGGAAAATAATTTTTAAGCTTATAACTTTCAGTTTGATGAGGTTATTGGTGCTGGCCTAAACGATCACCCTTCCTTTTTTTACTATTTATCATAATCTCTAATTACCTGTACTCAATTACTATTCACACTTACATCATGATGTTTGGAATCTAAAATAAGACATTACAATAATTAATTACTCTAGTGTGCGAACAACAACTTAACAAATTCAAGCTTGAAGCCGTTCTGTCATGCTTATTTTTCGAGATACGAGGCTCACCCAATGCAATGAATCTGATTATATCTATGAGCTGTGAAAATTAGTAATTAGACGATGCGTTTTTGAAACTAATTATAGGAGATAATTACTCTTGTTGCAGTGACTCTCATAATAACGAGTAATAAAACGGAAAAAATATGTTAATGTATGTTAATAATTCAGTTTATGTTTTGATACTTATGAAATATTCTTTAACTCACTCACTCCATGTGGCTATGAAAATAGAGGAGATGATGTGCTTCCTTATATTGAAATAAACTATGATTAACATATTAAAAAGTGTTAGTGTGGCTTGCTTGTTAGGACATGGACGACTAATATCACAATCATATTCCTGACGGATAGATGAGAAACAAAATTGAAGAGTTGACAAGAACTGGAATATAAATTATAAACTATAATTACCTGTTTATTGTAGTCAGTTTAGCCTTCCATACCTCACTCACCATTTGAATAAAATTTCCCGATATTTTACTAAATATAAGTTCAACTTCCTATCCTCCAGTTCAAGAATTTCTCTGTTTTTTCTATGATATATATTAGCATCATTTTTTAATAAAATGTCAGGACAGTTTATCACTTTTGATGCATAGACATTTTCCCTCAACGTGATAGTATAAATTATGTAAGTGGAGTTAAAAAAGTTAACATTTTTAATACTTCTCTAGATCTGACAAACTGATAGCACTTCAATTTAGTAGAGAAATTCATAACCAGGTTATGCTAAAAATTATATTATTGATTATTGAGCATAAAATGAACATAAAATAGTCGAGTTCTTTGTTAAGTTATTGAATCTTCGCAATACTCTCAACAGGTTTAGTTGCTGAGCGTAAAAAATGAACATAGAATGTTAGAGTTCTTTGTAAAGTTATTGAATCTTCCCAATACCCTCAACAGGTTCATTTTCTCAGGAATGGTCGCATAACTTTGAATTTTTTCAGTTATCTTTATTCACGGTTTGGGACAGGAATCCATCCCAACTCATGTCATGGACAAGGGTCAGTAGATATCCAGTAATCCAGTTTGGATGGACCTGTTCTATTGTACAGGTTCTCACACCCTCAGTCACCCCTACTGTCCACTCCAATGTCCAGTTACTGGTCAGTACCCCGTCCCATTTCTGGAATTATGTTTCAACTGACCCACTGCAAACTAGATCCAGTTACGCTTCAAATTCAAATGGACGAAGCAAGTTCATCCATGCTTGTACATTTTCATTAGACCTGTTCAATCAAAAGACAGACTACTCTTTGAAAAACTGGGTTCTCTGCAAGAGTGTTCGCACGGTCGAAGAAAATCTGAAAAAAGAGCTGAATGAATAACGTTGTTCGTTATGATTTTCCTACATGACGAGTTCACCCCGTGCAGCGCGAAGTGCCGCTCAATTGAATTTTCTAAAATTATTACTTTTAAATAGTTACTAGACTATTTTGTAGCTCAGTCATACCAATGAAATCCTACCTTGTACAAATGACTGTTTCAAATCACTGTACTACTTCGAGCTTCTATCTCTATAGGGATTTAATAACAAACTAACACCAGTACATTTTAATAACTTGGTAAATTTCAACGCCAACAGATGGTTTTTGGTTTTCATTATTTTTCTCCCATTTAAAATGATTATTTTTTTAAATAAATAAAGCTTGCAGAAACTAAATTTTCAATTTTTCTTTTGGCGTGAACCACATCAAAATCGGTCCACTCAAACTTCTCTATGAACTTTGCAAAATCCAATCTACTCTGCACCAACTCTTCCAATATAATAGATGTATGAAAGAGGCGAATGAACATTGAAAGACCTGCTAATACTGTATGAGCCGGTTGCACGAAAGTGGATTATAGTCAATATTCGATGACTCATGAGAATTAAAATTGTTAATATTGGAGATTATGCCTTTTCTAGTCTGGAAAGCAACTAGAATTATGCAAATCTTCATTGAGAGTATTTTATTCCACTTTTGCGGAGAACTTATGACTTATCGCAAGGAAGTATCAATCAAGGACAATATAGATATTGTTATAGATATCAGTTATACTAGAGTTTCAGTGATAGGGGATGTGTTATATCATTTTCCAGTAACCAAAGCTTCGATTACTGAAAATATTACTTGTAGACATTACTATGATTGTGGCAACATATTAATAAAATGGTATTTCGGAGAAATCATCCGTACTCAAATAGAAACAGGTTCCTTATATTATTCTTCTGTTCGATTTATTTATTTGATATGGTAAGATCTTCTCCTCATATGAAATGATTACTAGGTTGTAAATCATTCATTATTAATAATGTTTAAATCCGTTAATTTTTAGAAGTTTTAATGTCTCCTTTAGTTTAATTTTTTTTCTAGAATAACAGGCCACCAAATAAGATTTGATTGTTGGAAGAGACCAGAACAACAACAAAAATATGTAATGCTTTCGGCAAACGCAAACGATTTTGTCACGCAAGTAGTCGTCCAGTTAACTCAATATATGCTAGCGTGTTGATAGGGCTCTAATAAATTCAGTCCATACAAATCCATACAAGCAAGCAATAAAACGGATCCAGGTTGGGATGGTTGGTCAAGAAAATCTTGATTTCGTCATCCGTACACTGGACAGAACCGAGAAACTGGTCCTAAGCAGATTGTTGTTCAACCCCTTGGTTTGTACTGTATTGCGTGCAAGTACGGGGCATAAACACACTGACGACCACACACGCTATGTCAGAGTGGATCCTCTACTATCTCCCTCACTCTTGTGTGTGTTTGTGGTCTAGAACGGTAAGTTGCAGAACCTCTCTCTCGCACTCGGTACCTGTACTCGTTTACAAAGGCGGCACTCATGTTTAGCCCTTGAGTAGGCTATTCTCGTTGCACTGCACTGTGGAATACAGGTAGCTGCTGCAAAGTTCAATGCAGCGGCAGGACATCCAAGCCCTTGCACTGAGGAGCAGAATCCAATCCAAGACCAGAAAAAGTCAGATAAAAGACACGCAACGCATTTAGCCGCTTCAGAGCCCTCTGACAAGCGGTAGCTTCTGTTCTGCCCAAGAAGAACGCCGATAAATATGATAGGTCCAATTAGGATCGAGTTTCATAATAACCCAATTCGCTGACATTAAACTGTCATCCATTTCAGAATATGCAAAACTGCCGTCCTACTTGATACACATTCTGCTTTCTGAGAAGCCAAATTTGGAAAGTTTGTGTGAAAGAGTTTATCATAAATTAGATCCACTATCCTCTCCATCTCGAGTCCTAAGCTTTCCATTTCATGAATCGAATGAGTAATGAAACAATATCTTTGTGAATTATCTTGTTGAATTCCATTCATTGAATTATATTTATTTCTCTACAAATGTTTGAGGATGTCTTGGGTATTCTGTCCTATTTCAAAGATATTGGTTGAAAAAATATGTATGGGAAGAAATATTGAAAATTTTAGGATTATTTAAATGATAATCATGAATGCCCAAACAAGTCTATTATGCTTTGACTCAATCAATCCATGTTGTCTCTAACTTAGTAATTTGTGAGAATATAAACTTAGTCACTCACTCTCCATCCGAGAACGACACTCTTGCTCCATGGCAAGCAAGCCTTCAGCTTGGTAGCGTAGCTCTCAAATAATAATAATTAGATCCTGACCAATCCAGCTTTATTGTGAAAGGGTGTGGATGTAACAAAATCGTTTTGTTTCAGGTGTATCGCAAACTGCATATTTTATCTTCATATTGTACGTGGTCTGAACTGGAGCAGCGACTGATTAATACGGATTAACAGCGAATCTTGTTGAAGAAGAAGTTGTATATCGCACTGCAATTATAATACCTGATATATAGAAGAAGTAATTGTGTTTGTGTGTGAGTGTTTGCGTTCTGTGCAGCCAATCAGATTGAAAAGCGTCTGGCCTGCTATGCTGATTATGTACGGCAGCAGAAAGTTGACCTATCACAACATAATGTAATGGAGTAACGCCTTCCAGTAGAACTTAATTTATGATCCGGTAGAGTCCAATCTACTCCTTACACCGTCACTGCTAATTCACTGATAGCACTACCGATTAATTAATAATTATATACTTTCACATTCAACACCGAAGTGAAGTTGAAGTATACATTTGCCACTCGTTTTTCATTCAGGTGTCAGTCTCATTTCTATCAGTTTTAATCTAACTCGTTATTGTTCGTGCATTTCTTTTGAGTAGCAGCTGAATAACAATATTTTTCTCATTTGAAATTTCTACTGGATTACGGCTTCTCTCAAACACTGTTGAAATTCATGATGAATGTGGATGTTTCTCACAAATTATTCCCCCATATGATCTCCATTCAACAAGTCCGACAACTTTTTCAATGTTACTTTCGTTTTGTTCAATTTTTGACAGAAATTTTAACATTGAACAAGAATTTCAAAATGAAACTCACAATTATTAATCATTGTACTGTATAAAAATGATTTTCCACAAATAAAGATAACAAAAATCAATGTGTTGGAGCTGATTGCTTGAAGATTGTTTCTTTCCAGATTTGCTTCCTTCCTTAAATCTCTTTTCCACTCATGTACCGTGTTATCTCTCCCCTTAATACTTATTGCCGTTTGATCTTCTCACATGAAATCAATCATCAATCCCATCAGGCTTCAGTGCTCATTTGAATCGATCAATTGATCAATTTATTCCTTAAAATAACACACAAAAAATAAAACAAAGAATTCATCATTTTGGCTAGACTTCAGTTCCAATGTTCATGTAAGCCTATAAATATTCTCAGTATGAAAGTTCCCTCTAAATAGCATCCAGTTGGTAATTGACTATTGTAGTACTCTACAATAATCCTTAAAATACCCTCCTTTGCCAGTTGATTTTGACAAGTTTCATCTGTGATCCACTTTTTCATCAAAGAAATTCACAGATTCTCCACTAGCAAGAATGCTCTGCATTTCCATTTCTCCATGCAACTAGTGCAAGAGTGTTGTGAGATACTTGAACCTGAAAGAATGGGTTTTGGGTGTTGGCCGTGTCCCGACCAGATTTCCCCACTGACTTATTATTTCAGGAAGCGATTTATCAATTTTATGATAGTCAAAGTTTGCCGCGTCCCATTTATTTGAATAGGCCGCAATTATCAACTCGTCGTAGCGGCTAACGCACGCGAATGCGCCATGAATGTGGCGCAGCCTGCGACAAGTGTCCAACCACTAAAAGAGAAAATAAAAGAGTTCTTCGCTCTGATTTACTGAGGACTATGCTTCCAAGATTATAATTATCACTGCAGAACTATATTCCAGAGCTTAATCACCCTCTTGATGTATTCCAAAAATTGAAGAAGGTCATTGTAATAACGCCAGAATGATTGCGAAGACCTGCTAAAATTGTCATTGTTGTCAACGTTATGACAACAAAGCCGCTCTGATAAAAGAAAGCTCGAAAAGAGATAATCGGCTTAAACAGGGCGTTGAAAAAACTATTATGAACAATGAACTTGATTGTAAGTCTTTCTGTGTTAGAGCATATTGTTCCTCCAGTCCAGAATGATATATTTGTATTATTCATGTGGAAATAATAAGTCTAGTAGAGAATTCTCCAAACTCAAAGTATTTTAATACTAATCACAATTTTGTGAGTTATTTATTCCAATGTTTTTTGTGTTTAGAATGCGATATGTTGAAAGCTTCAAACCTCAATAAAATCCTCTATTATGATAGTGTAAATATTTGTTAGATTAGATTTCGTCAGATCCATTGGAAGGCGAATTTGTATTATCATGTCCAAAGTTGAGGTTTTCAACTGGATTTTCTTCCCTAGAAGATTTCTAATCGGTTTCAAATCCTGCAGCCAGGGATTAACAAGAGCTCTTCTATCGGTCATAATTTTTTCCAATTTTTTAAAGGTGAATTTTTGTTTTAATATGAAATTGTTTGCACTATTTTATATCAATTTCAAGAATATTCCATCAAGAGATCATATCTCTTTGAAATGCTTTTCTATCCGTAACTATGAAACGATTGAATTCCAATCAAATACAACAATGCAGTGCAGGGTGCAGGACGGGACTTCGTATGCACTTTCATTCTTCATGCATTTTCCTTAATAATTAATGATATACATTTACAATAATTAATTGATATACAATTAATGATATACAACAATTGTAATAGTTTATTTGGTCTGAGTGTGTACAGTGACGTTGAGACAACTATTACTTATCGATAGTTCTCGTTTGCAAGGCAGCAGGTCTACTTCAAATGCAGTTTTTAATCAATATTTATCTACTTTTCAAATATTACTTGAACATTGAACCAAAATAGATGTTGCCATAATCAAGATTGCTCTCTAACCTCTCTTGAACCTTCACGGGTTGAAATCTGGATGAAAGATAAATTGGTCCGAACATTTTGTTGACAATTAATGATATACAACAATTGTAATAGTTTATTTGGTCTGAGTGTGTACAGTGACGTTGAGACTACTATTAAGAAATAGTAGAATGACTGACAGCGAATCACGTCGTCAGCTGACAAGTGGACTCTAATGAACGAGACAAGTCTTTTGACTGCAGGTTGACTGAACCGCCACGCCGTCACAATATTGGAAAACGTCGAGCACTGACCTGTTGTAGCCCATTCAATGAGAGTCATCAGACTGCCTCTTTCATTTGTCAACCTGCTGCAAACATGACAGACAAAATTAAACAAACACACACGCTCATTAATTCAAATTATTCTAGACATGTTGAAAGGTGCTGTCAATATGTTGTTATTGAATGAATAAACCTTTCGAAACGTGAAGTCCAAGTTTGATCTTCACTTGAAATGGTACAGATTCAAATGGTATCAGCAATTTATTTGGAAAGATATACTTGAATGATATTTATTGAGCTCTATGTGTAAAGCTATAAACAAATCATCTGTAATTATATTTTGGCATTTTCCTTTTTATAGCGTTTTTCAATGATAAGTGCTTTTAATTTATTGTTAATCTACTTCTAGAGAATGGTATCACTACTTTATCATGAGAATTATTCCATTCCTATAATTAAATTAATGAATATAAAGTAAATTGTGTTACCCTTTCTCCCCATTCCCAATTATCTACTATCTTAGTCGTAAGGAATGATAGTACGTAAAATAATATGTAGGCTATACGAATGATAGTCGTAAGTCGTAACGAATGATAGTCGTAAGTCGTACGTAAAATAAATGTCGCCTCGGCTTTACAAATTAAAAAAAAGTTGCTTCTCAACCTAATAGTGTTTTTTTATTGAATTTCTCAAATAATGAAAAACTTCTCACAGTTCGAGCTGATTGAGCAGAACTTTCACAGATCTTTGTGTATTTAATTATTATGGAAGGTAATTCCCAATTTATATTGTAATAAGGCTGCTGAAGTCTTGAAGAATATTCCAAAAAATTAAAGTATAATTTGATGTTATGGCAAATCCGTATCAGAATCAATCAATTTGGCGATGTGAAACTACAGTCAACATTCCTTGAAAAAGATGGAGATGAGTAATAAAAGCGAGAAAACAGGTTTGGAAAGTCATCAAAGGTGATATCACCTGTAGAAGCCAAGGAGCAGCAGGTGGGTTGAGGGTTTCGTTTAAAACAGGAAGGTGTTTTGGAATCACTTGCTACTTTAGAAGAGAGCTCATTATAGCTGAACGATGGCATGATATGAGATAATAGTGGAGAATAACTGGGAACTGTGTGTAGAGCAGACCCAATATACTAACTGCGCTGCATGCAATATAAATCATTGAGAACGTGAGCATTTTTTGCATGGAAACGACTTGGTACACCACAGATACAAACTGGAATCAACTGCTCTTACCATGTTCAGACGTGGTTCCAAGTGTTTAACTTTGCCATTATCGTGAGGGCTCTATCAACTCCACTAACAGGTTCATGTTACGTTCATTTCAATTATAATTTATATTTAACTACGTAAACCGCATCAATATAGATCAATCTGTTTGAATTTATCAAGAATGTTATCTTATCTGATCAAGCAAATATAACCCCTCACAATTTCCATGAAATGTCAGGTGTAGGCTTTCAAGTTGGATCAACCTTAGAACTCTAAACTCCACCTTCGTAGATATAATGTACATTACTTTTTATTGATAGAATAATGAACCAGTATTATTTATTCTGAACCAATTTTTAGTTGAAAAGTCACGAAAATAAATAGTTACAATAATACAAGCTATGACTATGCTAAATGGATATAATTGATGTAGTTATTTCATATAGGCTACTCATTTTTCTTTCAAAGTAAATTATTATTCAAGTGTCAATATGTTATTATCTTAACTTCAAATCTTCAATTTTCAAATCATATAATTCAATTGAAGATGTCTATTGGCGAATTTAAAATGTGAGGCAAATATTACTGTAGGGCAGGCCTGTATGTTAGTATGGATATTTATTTTCCATTCAACGTTTATTCTCCATTCAAAACTGGTAATCAAAATTATTCTTTTTCTAAATAATTTCTATTTGTGTCTTTATTTTGATAAAATTGATTCAATCCCCTGTTTTTGCGATGATTATAATATACTGAACAACAGAAGGGAATTTTATGTGGTTTGAAGCTTCTTTTTTCATCAGCATTATGTTTCAATTAAAATAATGTAATTATTCTAATATTCCCATACAAGATTTTCGAATTAGTGATTGAGAGTCAAGTTCTTGTAGATCGAAACATCAAAGTATTTTTAGTACTAGTAGGCCTACTAAGCTTATAGACTTATACACTTGTTGCATGTCGGAATAAATCAAACGCACACCAAAAGAGTTTCTCCGCTGGTAATGTGGTAGCATTCATTTTAACTTCAAGGAAGTGTGTTTTAATCGATTGGCTTTCGACTGACCAGAGTTGAATGCTTAATTATCGGGTACATCATAATTATTTCATCCTGAGGAGCAAACAAAATTGATAGCAGGCATGCATCTTCATTACTGACAAATGACCAAGCAGTGGCTCTACTGTAATTAAGGTCACGAGTTAAAAAGATTGTTTGGTCAGTCTGACAAGTACCAGCTCGTTTGCTTTTTTGGCTTTCCATGCGTTTCGTGTTCCATCTATCTATATTCTGCTCGATTGGTGCTGAACAATTCCCATTATGAAAAATGATTAATCAAATTAAAAATTCAAATGATAATTATTAAAACCTAATACTCAGTATGTTGACAATTTCATTATTGTGATTTGTAAAGTTTTAGAGGGTTTCATAGTATGTTTATGATCATGAATGAAAAGTCTCAAACTACATAGGTTCTATGAGAGCTCTTTTAAAAATGCCCTACAGAATTACAGATTATATATCACATCATAAGGAGATAAATTGTGCGCAAAAATCTTCATCATTGATTGAAATTCCAAAACTCTAGAGTTTATCTATTTGAAAATCTATAGAATCCATCACGGATTCTCTAGAGAGAATCACGGAATCTAGAGAGTGTAATCATGTGACATATTGATTATGTTCATGTATTATGATCAGTGATTATAAAAAAGTGTTTATCAGCAAAAATCAAAGTGTGTAGTTACAAGTACTACATAACACTGTCTGATGTCTGGTATATCTGTAGGGATTTTCATATTTTCTCATTTTTCTTGATTTTCTATATAATTTTTGAGATCCATTTGAATGGATAAAAACATGAATATCTCACTCGGAAACAATATTCAAATCAATGCGAATGCAAGATATGTTCCGCTCGTTTCCAGAATATGATTTATTAATCAATTTTTCACCAAAGTAACTGACGTCATTACACTGATCCACATTGCTCAGCCAGCACCTAGCAGCAAATAAAAACGGAACCACACGTGCTAATTCATGCCAGGTGTCCAGCCCGAAAACATTATGCCAATCATCGAGCAAGTGACCCACACTGAGAGATACAATGACCCACACCACTAATGTCCAACAATTTATAAGCAAGCTTTTGAACGGAAATAGCTGGACTCCTGACCTACACTTCTTTCCTCTCAGACTTTGACAAAGTGATGTTTTGTACTATATGGAATATGAGAGTCCTTTCAAAAAATGTTGTGCGCACATACTGCACGTGTTCTCCCTTGTATGGTAGATGTGAGCTGAGAACAACTTGGAGAAGAAATTAATACCACCCGATAACCTATTTATTAAGCAATAAACTAATGACATTCATCTCATAATTACTCGTTTAAACCAACTATAGAAGAAACAATTAGTCAATGAGAAAAAATTATTGTTGATAATAAAATGATAAAAAATTGTTCATTCCATATTATGATCTATGGAGTTTTATCTGTGTTTAACTATCACAGTATGCATTATAGTGAAACTATAGTTGGTACTGATACTCAATGACCTACAATTGTGCAATTAAAACCTCAATAATAAACTTTCGAAAAAAGGCTTTTTTTTTTGGAGTGAGGCTAATGAAATTCATACTCAAAAAGTAATCTTTCTTATCTATGCTCTATTTTTATGAGATGGGAGCTTGAATTACTACTCAAAGAAAATTATTCTTCACAATAGTAAGAGAGACTCCAATATGGGTTCACTCCCGGAATATCTGAGTGGTTGAGTGTAACTGAACAACATGTGAAGAAAATTATCTTTATCACTCACTAATAACAACGACAGTATCTATGACAGTATATTTGCGAACCTTCATTTCGACTTTCTATACGACTCCCTCTTTCTCCCACTAATTACTATCAGGAAGCCCAATCGCCATTGTAATTTGGACTCGTTTCCTAAATCCAGTAAGCTACCTTATCAGATAAGGCGCCTCGCCTTCTCTATCATTCTGTCTCTTTCTCAGTGCAGCTCGAGCGTGATAATTACGATCGCGAAGGACTGCTTCGGCCAACAATCGGAATCAGAAACGTGATAGACGAGAAAGTATTCCAGCAGCGACCCCATCACATCATAACAACCTGTGAATATAAATATATGCTCACAAATACAACTATATACAGGTATGTTGTAAGGTTTAGTTCACAATATCCTTGCAATGCACACAACTAGTCGATACACTTGTTCCATTCTAGCGGTTCAGGTACATTCCTCTACGACTAATTCCCTTCCCGATATAATAATGGCGGTCGCAATCAATCGGTAGCAATAAAGGTCACCTTGTTCTCTCGTGTAATACGAATTATTGTTGGATACAACAGCGGATTACGTTGTTAAGGAATTTTCCCACGTTGCCGCTAATTTTTTGCCGATGTCTGACGGTAACTAGCCAGTGCCAATCAAGCTATTCTCCAGCGCCAGCGCCATACCGTTATGAATTCTCTCACAAACGTTATACTTTTCGATCTGATTTGATGATGAATGCCGAGGAATGGAGTTGTAGGTGGTCTGCTGTTGAGAAAATCCTGTTTCTGGTACCATTCATGAGAAATATCTTGAGATCTTTGAAAAAAAGTTTACATTGGCATTACATGATTGTCACACAATTATGAACGACAAGTTGAACAATGTTTCCCTTTGGAAGTTGGAATATTCAATTCTAATGCGGAATAAAAACTCTCAAAGCAGGATAGTTTTATATGGACTGAGAAATACTCGAACCAACAAGCACCAATAATATTGAGTTTTCGCCTCTAAGAATTAGTAGGCTATTATTATAATTATCAAAATATTTTAAATAAAAAAATAAATTGAATATTTTAAAACTTTTAAATATTATAAAATATTTTAAATAAAATAAATAATTATTAAAATATTTATAATTAAATTAAGTTATAAGAATTTCGCCTCTAAGCATTTAGTATGAGAATAGAATGCTTAGTCTGAGTGTGTCTATCATAGACACTCTTAGCATAGACTAACTTGTGTAGTTAGTCTATGGTCTTAGTATGTAGGACCGATTGTCAGGAGTCCACCTCAAACCAAATTTTCCATCTCAGTGGAACCGCTAAACGATAAATTTAAATATAAAACTCTTATAAAAATCAAAACTCTATGTGCGCGCTAGGAGAAAAATAATTATCAGAACAGAATATTGCACAC
Organism: Laodelphax striatellus; assembly: GCA_017141395.1. Classification (NCBI taxonomy): domain Eukaryota; kingdom Metazoa; phylum Arthropoda; class Insecta; order Hemiptera; family Delphacidae; genus Laodelphax; species Laodelphax striatellus. Next base: position 44,656,874 of record CM029531.1, read on the forward strand.
TGATTATTACCAATATTGAATAATATTAAATAAAGTAGCCCTACTCTTTAGTGGATTCTCGGTCGTCAATTCAATGCAAGTTTCATGTTGAATGATTTACAAAAACATCATTCCTTGAGCACATTGTAACAAAATTGAGATGATTCGATAATAATACAGTTTTCAAAATTTACAGTTTTTAAAATAGAAACCAAGGTTGAAGTTATAGTGATTTAAATAGCATTATTTGTTGCATAAATTAATGAGCAAACTTCAACAAAGCTCAGATTATTCAAAAAATTTGAAACAAGATCTTGCAAACTGAAATAAACTACTCAAACATAAACAGAATTGTGGTTCAGCTACTTTCCATTAAAAGGAATCAAGGCAGCAGACTTTTGCCGACAGACAAACAACATGTGTTCGATTGGAGTGTGGCTCCAGTGAAGCCAATAACATGAACGGCAATTATCAGGTGCCTGGGTCTCAGCCCTGGTTCCTAGTTGCTGGTGCCGGTGCACCTGACGCCCAACACAAAACGCGGCACGCATTCCGTCTGACATTCTGTCGCAGGTGCATTCTAATGCGACACCACACGGCCAATCTATACCATGGATAGCACAAGAACAGGTAGCCATGATCACTCCTTCGGAAATCTTGATAGCTTGATCAAATTGTGGTCTTTTGTACTCTGGTGGAACGTGTAATTACTACATCTTTCCACAAAAAGGGTTGAGGGAATGATGCACTGCAGGTATTTATACCCAGATCAATCATTCCCCCCAGAATAAAAGGATTGATTATGTGGAATCAGATCACCTTGATCGAGTTTCAGTCTTTTAAACCGATAAGGGACTCCAGTAATTGCTTCATTATCCAATCCAGAGGTAAAGCTCAATCAGCTGATGAGAGTTCAATACAGCGAGTTATTCAATTTTTAGAATTGAATGTAATTCAACGTCAATGTATTATCTTGTCCATTGAAAACAATTATTTTTGTCATGATAGATTTAGAAAATCTGATTGTGTAGTACAGAATAGCCCCATTATTCTCTAGCTTAGTACTGTATTGATTCAAATACGACTTGTTAATTATTATTGTAGGGATGATTCTGTTCCAATTCATTTATGAATTGGATATCAGAGCGTCAGGAAATGTTTCTTTTACAAATTTCCATTAAATAGAAAACATGTTTATGACACGCACTTTCTTACTAACAGATTAAAACTCTAATATATTGACTGATTGAACACAGAAGCTACTTGGAGAAAGGCAGATTTGTTTCAAGAAAATAAGAGATAGGGTGGAAAGATTTCAAAGAAAGTTCATTTCGAGGATTAGAAGGGCTGTAAGAGAGACAGGCGGAAAATCGGATTCAAATATAAGTAGATTTTGAAGGAAGAATAGTGATGATCAATTTGAGCATGTGAAGAGGAACAGATTAAAAAAGCTCTCAATTATTGATCTCAAGGGCTGATAAAATAACAGAAATGAAGAGTCATAAGCCTAATATCCCTGGGGAAAGTAATGATGAGAATAGTTCCATGACGTGTTCGGAAACCATCACAATTCCCTTATAAATTCTCATATATTATCTTAATTTTGCTAGTACATGTATTGTATTCACATAATTGAATATGATTACGAATGTAACAAATCTTACTCAGTAATGAAGGATAATGATAATTCACAATGTACACTCACATAATATTACAGATAATTATTTTGACTCTTGAAATGTTGTGAGAATCTTTCAAGCCTCACGAAAATCTTCAAATTCGGCACTTTTCCAATGAGATACCCATTCGATCTGCAGCATTAAGACATCTCTAATCATTTTTAGAATTCCTGGTTAAAATCTGCTTGTGATTTCCTGTTCTTGTGTTTCAGATAGTAGTCTCAGAATCCCTCTCGACTGCTACAGTTATCATAGAATACAAACTAGTATAATATTCAACTCTTCTCCGATGTTGCCCTGTAGAACAACAGAACAATGCGTCGGAGATCCATTATCAGATGGTAAGTGAACTCAGTTAGCAAGTGCCCGGACTCGAATAATGCAATACTGGAGCACCTGTGCTTTGAAATAAATTATCGGAAGCAGGATAAAGTAATGCACGATTCACCCTAGGCAATCAGGACGAGCGCGGTGCTAGACTATAAAGGGCGGGAGGGAGATTGGCAATCTTTTTTACTTGACTACCCGCTCACTGGGTAGTATGGGGTTTGCTCTCCGTTTTGCACAATACTACTTTCCTATTTCAGGCTACCATCGCTTTCCAATCTTTCTCGGACAGTCACATCCTGAACGATGCTCTCCCAAAAGTGATATCTCTTTCTTACTCGCCAGTATCTCTCCCAATCATTTGCTCACCCCCCCCCCCCACCAACTCCTTTCCACTCTCTTTTCTTCCGTCAACAAGCGATCGATTGTTACGGTTCGTTGCATCTCGATCACGGAAAGCTTTAGAACGACTAAATGCCGAGCGGTAAAACTTGCTGCCAACAATATAAGGTCTGTTACGGTCGACAGAGAAATTCAACTTTGACAAAATGAGACAGACTTATTGTTATTGCTTAATTATTGATATTTACGAGAGCCGTTTCGTTTTTCTCATAGTTGCAAAGACCAAGCCTCCAAAGGTCAATTTGGTACTTAGGAAAGAGGATGAATGATAATGGTTTCGTTCGCAGGTGTCCAGGATATCTTCAAAACTTGAATAAATGAAGACAATAAGAAGAAGCAATAAAATCTATACGTATCATATCGTGGCTGTCTTAGATGGAAATGAGAAAGTTTCAAGAATAGAGAGATCTATGAAGAGATTATTGCGCGGTTATTCTCGTCTACGGCTTTGACATTAAAGTCCAACATGGAGGAGTTCTATATCTCGTCTTTTGATCTCGAACAAATTAAGTGGTAAGACTTCGAAATCCTTGGATTCAACATCTATTATTTATCATATTTCATAAGAGATCATTCATCTTCTGATTGCTGGATTCTCCTCCTCATATATATTAATCTTTCTTATGAAGTATTGAATGCCGCAATTAAACTTTTCAACATTTTTTGTAAATCCTTTAAAAGTAGAATCCTCAACTCACCTTTTTGGAAAAATCAACCGTTCAATTTGAATGAATTTCCTTTTCCATTGATGATTGGCATTGTGGATCATTTCAAAACCACAGGTACTATTCAAAATACTCGAAAATATTAGTACTAATATTTGTAAATTAGCCTATCTTTTATTTCGAAGTATTACACTCAAGAACCCTAAAACTCAAAAATCCAATGATCTACTGAACAATTTCCGAATTCTCTCTCGTGACCTTTCAGCCACGTTTAAAAATTGCGAAGATTTTTCCAAATATTTTTAACTCATCTACCGATATTGTGGATCATGATTTCGATATTTGTTCTCAAGGATACTGAAAATTTGTAAATAAATGCTGGGGCTGCTACCTGAAAAAGTTTTACTGAACGGTGTTTCATTAACAAAATCTTCCGTCGCTACAAGCCCTGATAATTACCTACCATTTCCTTCCCAATATTGTTCATATCGAAAGATGATTAATCCTGAGTATGGATTTAGGTATCTGGATAAATTGATGAGTATGTGCTTTTTGTATTGTTATCTATGATTTTTATTACCACCTCAACTTTTACCAATAGAGCAACTGAATTTTTCTGATCCAACATTACTGTATCAGAGGATAAAAGTCAGTTTTAGAGCTCTAAAACTATAATTAAGTGATAAAGCACCTTGTATCAGATCCAATTAAATTGCTTCCTCATCGTCTCTACTGTGAACTACAGGGCGATGGAATGTACGATAAATAAATCAAACTGTTAGTAGGTATTTGTATTTTGGGTGTATCCATAACCCACAACCACCTGTGCCGCTCGACCATTGTTCGAAACAAGGTACAACTATCGAGAATTTTTCGACCTTTTAAACCTAGTTATCGATAATCGAAATCAATTTGGTTTGTTTATGGTGAGATGGATTTCCAGGACACTATCAGCATGATCCAAATTACTTTGCCGTAAACAAGTTCCCAATAAATATCATAGGGCCTAGGTTGTGTAATTTGCTATACAGGTTGAAGATTTTTGAAATTGTTTGAAGCTATAGCAATTATTTATTAGCAGCAATGATTCTGTGTAGCTTTGGAGAGGTGATCTGAAAATTTTAGGACCTTGATTCTGAGATTAAATAAGTCATAAAATTCTCTTTTGATCAAGAATTATTGTAATGAGGACACTGTGCTTGTTACACTTGTATTCTCTCAGACTAGTAGATTGGTACTCAAATTTGATACTTTGTGGAAATTGATAGCAAATTATAATTGAGAACACATTTATTATCAAATAACAATAACTTTTGTGTGTAAATTAAAAATAGATACATCCATAAATTTTGTTTTATAAATTTTACAAAAATTCTGCAGATCTTTCTGAACAATTAGGTACCCACCATTTTCATGATTATCGGTTGGAGAATAGTTTCAGAAGGAGTAAACTAGTTTTGACTACCCTTCATCCGTGCACTGAAAAAATCACCTCGTTTGTATAAATTCGGTCAAAGGTAGGAAGGGCTCTGAACTTATCCGAGTATTGTTCTACTGGGAAACAACAAGTACAGGCACAAAAAAAAAAAACAATTATTACTGAATCGGAATCGATTTGAAATGTATTTATTACAAATTCCTCACAGTAATCAATGTTCTTCATACCGTATTCTCTCAGTTCTCAAATAAGATAATTTAGAATTAATTTATTTACCAATTTCTACACAGTAATCATGGTTCTTCAAGCTGGCTCAAAGCGTTTTCTCAGAGATTCATCTTCTCAATCATTATTATGGCAACAAGCAACAAGACAGAAAACTCTATCATGCAATAATAATGAAGGTTATTAGACAAATTGTTGAATACTTTCATTTTCGACTTTTTATGCTCGACGATCATCTCAATGTTATGGTCATATGGTTTCGATTAAAATGATATTTGCGTCCACAGGTGTAGGATCGCCTCGCCTCCAGTAGAGCGTATCACGGAATACGCCCGCACCCAATATGTTGCGGACAGGTGAAGACAGGCCAACATCCTTTCGTTTCCTTCCTATCCTGCCTGGCTATTGTCTGAGTTTATAAGGACCTGTTGCACCAAGGAGGCACCTTGCGACTGCATCCAACGCGACGATTTCATACATAGAGAATTTACTATACGTCTTTTGTAAAAATATTATCGATATAGATATATGAGGAATAATAAATAGAGATGATAACTATAACATAGAGATAATAATAGAAAAGTTCATGCACTGCGTTTGCTGTTTGCCAACCCCCAATTTTAGAGACCGAACACTTTTAAGTGGAGTAACCTGTGCATACTTTTGTTCGCAACCAAGAAGCATGAATTGATCATCTTTGAAATGCTCGTCAATAATTATTATTATAAGGTGAGCTGCAACAATGGATGATACGGAGAGAAAATACTCAGCTGAAAACCGTTGGTAGTGCGGAGAGAACTGGAGAGATCAGGAGAACACTCTTTTCAGCAGTATAGTCTTCTGATTCCAGTAATCTGTTATAGTCTAGTTATATCCTGCTAATAGTCTGCTATTCTTTTAATACGAATCTATTGATTTTACACATCGCTATTGATGTGTATCAAAAGTGGGAGAACTGACTTTTCAACATTCAATCATCATCCATCAAAGGAACTGTAAATTCAGTAGTTGCTGTTTTTTAAGAATTTTTTTCTCTGGACTCAGAAACCGTCGCAAACTCATATTAAACTTATTTGGGATGCCAAAAGTGGATTAAGATCATTTCCAGCCTTATGTTATTTATAAGAACCTAAAACTCTAATTTGCCTGGACTATTAGTTGAATGCATACACCCTGAGGCGATACACTTCCACAAGAACAAGACCTTGATATCTATTGAACGCGAAAAATCCAATCCATTGGATTCAAGTATTATTGTTCTATCCTTCTAAAATTTCTTGTTGATTTAAGTTTGCTAAGTTTCAAATGAGAGGAAAGCTTCTACAACTATTTTAGTACTGATATCAATTCATTCAAAAAAAGAAACAATATAATCCTGTTTTTCAATATTTTTGGATATATTTATCATTCTATTTTTTACTTTGTAGCGAAAAATTGTCCATCATGTCCACTCGAGCAGGCATCGCCTCCATTGTGGGAAAATCTAGCAACAATAGTTCCATCGGATTTAATTAATCGGCTGGTATTCTGTGAAGTGTTTTCGTGAACAGTTTCGGTGAAACAAGTAGGTATCAGGTTAGCCGGGCTGTTGTGTGGTCCCGGTCTGGGAGATGAGAGTGAATGACACCCGAGAACATAAACTCGCCTGTAGGTGTCGCGAAGTTATTTGTCGGCGAAGAATGCTTTCCGACTCACCAAATTATTCGTCGTCCGCCGTCCGGCAAGTGTAGCAATAAAACTTCTCGTGCCGAGGGCTACTCAACCCGACAGAAATAAGAAGAAGTTGACTGATGAACAGTGCCGTAACTGACTCCCACCCAGTCGCAACTGCGTGGGTCACAGCTTTTACGAGGCTCCACTTACACATCAACCTGGCCATTTTCAATACCAGACTTATCGCAAAATGATCAATCTTAACAGAGCATAAATATTATGCTTTGGAATCGAAGATCTGTTTGGTAGATCACGAACATGTTTTTAGGTATAATGAGGTGGAATCTGAAAAAGTTGATATTTTTAATTTAGGAAGGGATAGTCGAAATCTATCAATTTAGAGTAACAAAGAGAAGATAATATATTATTCTATTGATGTTATTTATAAGAATGATTTTATCTAGTTAAGTGAGACTAGTTATTGACATTTCACCCACCTGAATGTCATCATTCCAAGACTTGAAAGATTCATTGTATCTTTACACATTAGGTGAAAGATACTAGCATAAACAATATTATACTTTATACTGATATGTTAGATATTTTCATGATACTAGGTAATGCTCAAAGTTTCGTAAATGATGCCTTTACAAAAGATCTATAGGCTATATTTATAATTTCGGCTTTGGAAAAGAAAAGTGAAGGATACCGTAATGGGATTCTTTAAAATTTGGTGGAAGACAATTTTATACGAAACCTACTGGCAAATATCTATATTGCGAGCTTATCCACCCTGCAGAACAAATTATATGATTATAGTATTTAGAACAGATTGAAAATATATCTCTTATGCTGCTAAGCTGTGACTCGAATGGAGCTTATGGATACGAGCCATGAATTCGACATTAGACTTGCAAAATAGCTGATTCACTTGTCATAGTCAGATAAATAATTTGGAGTCATTATTATAGTGCAGATTTCAATAATTGATGTTTACGGCCTACAGCGAAGGAGAAGGCATTCCGATTTTATATTCAAAATATCCTTCACATAAAAGTTATAACTACTCTTGCGGTAATAAATATTAAGATTTGCATCCACAAGGGATGCCTTAAGAATGGTAGGAATGGAAAATGAAATAAGATACTAGAGGCATTTCGTACCGCTTAGGCTAAGTTTCTTCTTGGCCTGCAACAACAGACCTACAGTAAAGTACTGTACAAAGTATAAGTTATTATGAACTTGTATAGAATTGTAGGTCTGCATAAGGGATTGATACAGGTTATTGGCCGAGAATGTTATACTCATTCTTTGCACTTGTTGCTGACTTTAAGGTCACAACATAAGGATTCATCCATTATTGTAAATCCAATGTCTAATGGGACAACTCCCTTCCATTGGTTAATCTCTAACGATGCACCATACCGTTTCAGAGGTCATTGCTGTTACCTCGGACTCTGCGAGATAATTTTAGCGTGTTGGATGTAGAGGAAATATTTAGCTATTGTCTCTGAGCTGGTTCCAAAAATTGATTCGTCAAGATGAAAATATGTTCTATTTAAATGATTTATTTCACAACTATCAATAAGTAGGCCTATATATAAGCAGGAATTATTTTGATCATGGAATGATTTGTAAAGATAAAATAATGATAGGCAATTCTAGAGAATAAGAAATGAAAAATGAGAATTGAGAATAAAAAATTTGAAATGTAGAAAATATTATTGAGAGGTAGCTCCCAAACATCAGCGCGCTCAAGTGAGAGACAGAGGAACAACCTGGGGGAATTGAAGATAGGTCATTGAATCAAATGTATCCCCAAATCGTGTTTTGTTCCTATCTCACAATGGTTGAAATCCCCCAGGTTGTTCACTCTCTCACACTAGAGCGTGCTGATCAGGTCTGTGAGCTACTCCTCAATAGTAGTATTTCCTATTTTATTTTTTGCTAGGGATAATTATTATTGGGATAAGTATTCAATAGTATTGGCAATAAAACGTATGCATTAGTATGCATTTATAGTGTTTCATAAATACAGTACTTCCTAATCAAATCAATCAGAACGTGTAGACAGCTCATTTTTTCAATTAATAAGTTATTTTTCATTTAAAAACTACAGAATAAAATCAATTAATTACAGTGCACAATCGCCAGTTACGCTATTATGCTGATTGTAATTTATTCATGAAGAAACTAACAGCAGAAAAACTATGTGTCAACGTCAAGAGCACCATATGGTGAATCTCAAGGATGTTTTGAACCTGTTTAAAATTCATTCACATAGACGACCATAATTTGCTGAAAAATAGAGCTGATCAAATTTGGCTGCTCTTGATTCGTAGAATGACTGTTATGTTCATTCTGAATAATTTTTCGATTGAATTCGAAGTGGAAACCTATAATATTCGAGTGGTTGAACGATTTGGCCAGAGCAGCACAATTAATAAACGTGTCATCAGGTTTGATAGCCTACAACTTAATCTGTTCAAAGTTTGGAAACAAGCATTAATCTCTCCAAGGTCAACATGTTCGAGTCGAAGAAATCTTCATATCTTGTCAGAATGGTTCCATTTGCTTCTTCCATCCGATCCAAGCATCCAAGTTACTAGACCTTTGATGATCATTATCACAATATTTATGATTCCTTCTTCAAACGGAATTCTACAGAGTGGAACTATTGATTAACAAAGCAAGTTTTCAGAAGGGAATATTAAAAAATTTATAGAATATTATAAAAGCTCTACCACGAATATTTTTTATAAATCGACGCCTGTTCCATAACATTTTAGAGGTACAATTCAATTAAAGTTTAGAGGTCCTGATCCATAACATTCGAGATGACCTGTAAAATCAGAAAAAGGGCGTTCACAAACTGTTCTACAGTTATAATATTCCTGTTCTACAGGGCTTCTAATATTCTTGGAGCAGGTCCTGGTTCTGCAATCTCTCTTCGAAAGTAATAATTTTATTGTATAATATCAGAAGTTTCGGTGAGCTAAGGGTGCCCTCGTCAAAGCTCAACGTTCTTTTCAACGTAACTTGCTTATGAAGTGGAAAGATCATAATTATATGATATCTTATAATATGAGATGATAAATTTATACAGTCATACTTGAAAGATGTCGTTTCTGGAAGATTCAGGTGTTGCCAATGCTATTTTTTACATTGAAAAAATGCAAATTGTTTTGAAAATTATTTAGAATGCTCAAATCAAAAATATAGGATCCTTAATCGAATGAAATATAATTATTTTTTTCTTATCTAGTTCAATCACGCTTTGAAAGATTGTAACAGATAACAACACGAATAATAATATTTTATACTAATATTTTCTTTGCGGATGCTTTCCATATTATCATATAAATGTATATAATCTATCACAGTTTCTATGCGTTACTAAATAAAAATTTAATTTGCATTTGAATATTATTCTAGTGATAAGTACTTGTACTATATGATCTTCCATTAAGATCATTGACATAGGTGTTGCATTAAAGCAAAGGCATAGAACAGCCCACTACTTATCTAAATATGCAATCAATGTACATGATAACTGTAACAAGTGCGTAACACTATATTTACGGTTAGTTGTATTCCATGTAAGGATTTCAATAGTTGAACACTATCTATAATGGAATCAAGATTCAGCGGGTTCATTATATCGGTCAATGCATTTCTATTTGTAGTTTGTGTCAGGTAATAAACGTACGCAGTACAACCTGTCAATACAGCTGACTGAATTCAGTACCTGTCATATTGCAGTCTTCTGTCTTCGTGATGATGTCATTCTTGTGCTATTGGATGCTCTGAAAGGAGAAAGAGACTCGAGGAGGAGGAGGAGGTGGGGAGGAGGAGAAGAAGGAGGAGTGAAAGGAGGAGAAGTGAGAAGAGGAGAAGTGGAAGCTGATAAAGGAAAAAGAAAGAAGGATGAGAGGAAGAAGGATTTGGAGAAGAATGACAAGAATTAGAAGATGAAGAGCTCAAACTCATTGCTAGCAATCAGGCATTTTGTCTATGCTAGCAATGTCATTTAGCTAATTACAACTAGAAATTTTATGTATTTTATTTTCAATATTAATTTTATTCGTTCGTACATTTTTCTAGAATTATCCTAATTTATATTAATTCTGTTTCAAGTGCCTATTGAAAAACATTTATAAATGGCAATGGAAATTGAAATGAGAAATAATACGAGGAGTGGAAGAAAAAGAAGAAGAGTAGTGGAAGAAGATGAGTAAGAAAAACAAAATGATGTGGAAGAATGATAGAAAGGATAAGAAAAACAAAAAAAAAAGAATAAGAAGTAGAAGGCGAAAAAGAAGAAGTGTGGAAGGTGAAATAGGAGGATGGATAATATTATTGATAGAGAAGGACGAAAGAAAAGTGACCAGGAGGAAGACAAGCAGGAAAATATGAATAGGATTATGGTGAAGGATAAGAGTATAAAGAAGTAAGTTAGTGAAATGTAGATGGAAAGATGTATTTCAAGGAGTGGAGTGTGAACTTGTTACGAACAAGAGAGTCAAAAATTTGATGAATTAATAGCAAAATTGAGAACAGGAAAGGGACTAGGAAAAAAGAAGAAGAAGAAGATGAGGATGAAGGAGGAGAAGAAGAAGGAGTAGAAGGAGAAGAAGAAGAAGATGATGATGAGGATGAAGGAGGAGAAGAAGAAGAAGAAGAAGAAGAAGATGAGGATGAAGGAGGAGAAGAAGAAGGAGAAGAAGGAGTAGAAGAAAAGAAGAAGGAAAGAAAAAGAAGAAGAAGAAGAAGAAGAAGAAGAAGAAGAAGAAGAAGAAGAAGAAGAAGAAGAAGAAGAAGAAGAAGAAGAAGAAGAAGAAGAAGAAGAAGAAGAAGAAGAAGAAGAAGAAGAAGAAGAAGAAGAAGAAGAAGAAGAAGAAGAAGAAGAAGAAGAAGAAGAAGAAGAAGAAGAAGAAGAAGAAGAAGAAGAAGAAGAAGAAGAAGAAGAAGAAGAAGAAGAGATCCGCCCTGGCAGATTAGTTGTACAGGTGGAATTGATCGGATGGATGTGCAGCGCCCACAATGCTTGGCTTGGCGGTTGGCGATGTATGAGATGTGTGACCGCCGGACCACCTTTGACCTTTGCAAGGTCATTCGAGCATCACTCGCCTGCAGCTGGCAGGTGCATCACGCCGCTAGCTCATCCCGCCCACACTCGCCACTTAATTACATTGCCACAATCATCGCGAATACTTTTCGCAATAGCCTACATGATGATTATTGTAACGATGATCTTAGAATCTGACTGAAACTATTCTGATCATTTCTCGAACAGGATTCGAACGTTGAGATAATTATATCGAATTCATAGAATAATCCCTCATCATATGAAATATTCAGAGGATATTATTATTTCTGAAAAGGACAGATGGTCTTTAGTGGACGATGGATATATATTAATTATAATATTCGGAAATATTTTATAATAATATTGAATCTCAAGATCTCTTATCATTTTAAGGAATTATTGGTCAACATTTTTCAATAGTTCATGAACCCTCATTGAATTTTCTGTTTTCTAAGAGAATAAATTCGTGAACTGTTGTGATTGCAATCTACGTAAAGAATGCGAAATATCTTTAATTTCAAAACTTTGTTTTTGAATTATACCACTCCAAGTAAGGAGTAAAAAAGTAGTAGAAATAGATAAAAAGACCAGTATCAGCATGATCAGAAAGAAAAAAGAATTTCATGGAAATATGATTATTCCACTTGTCATTATAGAAACCGTTTATTTCCATTCAATGATTGGCTCATCAGTTAGTAAGCTTCAACTTTCAAATACGTTCGTGTTTGTTAGATCAAGTAATATCGCGTCTGTTATGAGTTCATGATATCACATTGCCGAGAATCAGGATGAAGAGATTCATAGGCTACTGAAATTTCCCATTAGCACTCAATATACACCCCGATAGGACTCTGATTAGCATTTCATGCATTCCGCAAGAAGTTTAAATGCAAATAGCAGCTCACATCATGTCCCGACACACATGATGGGGGCACCGACAGGTACAAACACAGAAGCCGACGAGCTGCAAAGTGCAGCTCAGAACTCACTGATGATCGTACCTAGAGATGAGCCGAGCTATTGACAAGATAGATCGGCAAGATTGCAATCGAATGTAGTAGCAGTCGGCGCCTGCATTAAGTTACTACCCAGTTACCTATCGACTCCTCTACTATCTTGTAGGCTACTCAATAATGGTATTTTATATGCTGTTCGTATACCTATGTATCAGCTGACTTTTACTCGTCGACAGTTAAATACAGTATGTTGTTACGTGTTCACTTGCTCGTTGCGCATGTGTAGTTTGGACGAAATTCATTAGACGCGTGTCTGTGTTTGTGAGTCTGGCAGGTAGCATAGACGCGACAGCAGTCGAAGATAGGCCCAGCAGCCGCATTGTTCCATTCACTGCAAGGTCATTGTTAATTAACTTCTCTTAAATGTCATTCTTCGGCTGCTGCCCCAGCTTCACCGGTCCACTTCTAATTAAGACATTCAGCCAGAGCTCCCCCAGCGTCTGCTGCTCTTTATAATGTCCGCACCGGAAATATATTATCAATGCGCAGTCGTAGTGTTGTAGACCAAGCTAGAAGAATCCACGCACATGCAGTTGTACCGTGTAAAATCTCAATCGACAACATCTCTGTTCATTGTTTATCTGCTTGGCATATCTATTTGTGGCCGCCCGAGAAGCGAGCAAGTGGAGTTTGTAAGAAGACACTGACAATGAAAGGATGTAATATGCAAAAAAGAGGGTTGGAAATTGTCAGAAGTAATCCTATAACGAGGAAATGTATGCAGGTGCTCAAGACTATTACATTGGATTCGCACTTCTAAGAGATGTTTATCATTTTATCTAAAATTTATATTTTATTAATAACACAAATATTATTTTAAAAATTCTGTTCACAGGCATGATGCGTGAGGTGTTGACACATTCTTGACTTTAGTGGGTTATCCACGGAGACAAGATTCGAAACTAAATATTACAATTTTTTAAAGGATATTGAAAATAATTAATCAGGATTTGGTTTCAGTAAGCCTTTTATGAGTCACCTCTGGTTCTGGATCAATAATTATTGTTCCATCTCCATCATTGCTTACAAGTGAAGCATCACTGTATCATAACAAGTAAAGCTATATAATTACCTTTATCCATATGAAAAGTATTCCTTTATTCAAAGAATAGAAATGTTTCCGAAAAAATGCTACTCACCACCATTATCTTATCTACTCTTCACTTCAACTATCTCAATGCAGAAATCAATAAGTTACAGAAAGATGCAGTAACGACAATCTGTGTTAATCTGAATTTTGAGAGATTAGTGTTTTGATTGGAGAAATTTTCATTATCATTTCCAACAAATATCCGATTATCGTTATATATTTCCTATATTTATGTCCTTAGAAAACATTTACGATAATCAATACATCGTAATCAACAATTCCTTGTTATTATTTACATTCCAATGAGAATAAACAGGAAGGGACAAATCATCATTGAATACATTATACCGGTCAATAGATATACAAATAGAAATATAATAGAAATTCCCATTACTAGTGAATGAATGAGTACAGTGATACATTGTAGGAGTCCAATAATACACTGGATATAGGAGTCAATGACACTGTTACGTGGGAAAGGCACTTGTCAACAATGGAATGATTTTTCAGGAATGCGAACCTGCCTGAGTATATTCGTGATCGCAGGGGCGAGAGCAATTATTTCAGTGGGAGTTATCGTGGATCTTCGATAACTGGAATAACCAATTTATAAGGCATTCTAATTGGATCTGTTTCCGGAAGGAGTAGCGGAAATAAATCGTGAGCAGTTCATGGGCTACCAGTACCGTTGACACTGGAATACTCATTGTAATAAGGAAGCCCCAGGTGGATGCTATGCGGAGAAAGTACTTGTTTCACGCGCTATTCTGCCCCAGCCCCAGGCAAGTGTCCCAGCCTAATAATGAATCTTCTGCGCTGACTACCATAATACAGTATTAGATCTTCTTATTTACTTCTGTTACTTCACATTCTAGTACAACACCTCCCTAGACAACTGTTTTTTTACCTATATATTATCCCGATCTGCATTCTGTAGCTGACCACTTCTATTACATGGTTGAGTGTGTTGAAATTCTCACAAGTTGTTGAAACATTCAGGAATCGAAAAGAAAATCATTACTGTAATTATTATTACTTGGCAAGGTTTGTGCATTCAATTAGCATTAATTCACTGTATGGAATTATTTGTTTCAGAAAAATTATAAACCATTTATTAGAAGGCCATGGAGAGAAAACCTATTAGATATTATTCATGAAAGCCTCCAAATATATTTATTCAATTGCATTTTTATTGGGGAAGTTAGTTATTGACGACTACGTTATTCCAGAAAAAGGCTAGTGTGACATGCAATTTTATTATAGTTCAAATTGACCGTTGGTCTGGTTGACAGGATCCATTTTGTACTTTATTTATCGCTGCGTGAGGTCTCCTGTTCACAGAACAACTAGTTTTTTTTCAAAATAAGATTTTAATTGAAATTGAAGTAATAGAAATTCACAGAGACCGATTGATGATTACTGTTTGTCAGCGTTCATGTTAAACAAGATACAGTGCTTTGGCGAATCCAACCAAAACAGCACAATCAGCGCACAATTCTATAATATGTGTTTTATAATATTACTCGTATAATGTGTGAGATCATGCTAACCAACTACCTACTTTAGCCAATAGTTTTTAACAAGAAATCTTACATCGACGAAGCAGAATAAGCAGGTGCAGCATTCCAAAAATTCATACAATATCGGAAAACATAGTGAGGTTGAATCTTTTTAGTACAGTCAGCTTGAAGTAGCCACCTTTGCACAGTGCGGAGTAACAATCTACCGGTTGGTTTCATAACAATCGCGCAACTCTCGCTGCCGTTGTTCTATTTGTATTATTAATCTGCTTATCTATCTTTTCGCCGAACATGATCTACATGTTTATTGTAATGAACAATGCCAGCAGCCGCTATCAAGATACGGGGGTGTGAGACCTGGACTGCGCTACAGACCGGTAAACCGAACCTGGTGTAGGTTAGAATTTAGATGTAGAGCACAAAAAAAGGAGAGAGAAAGGAAAAAAGTTTGAGGTCTGATGAAAGCGAACTTGGTTCAATCTAATATCGAACCACAACTCAAGTCAGTCGACTACCTGGCGAGAACGACTCTTCTTATCGACCTTTCTTAATCAATAATAACTATTGCCGATGATTAGTCCCACTGGGCTCTAGCCTGCGCTCGCCAGTATTATTAACTCAGCACTGGAGATATGTATAGTGTTACAATTACTTCCCTATAACTCTTATACTGACCAGCAGGGTGAGATAGACTGTACGAGAGAGAGGTTACACAATGTCCAACAGCCTATAGCCTATTTGTGTGTTTGAGATATATCAAGGGAAAATTGGTGTATTATTTTTAATTCATTTCTTATATTTAACTATTATCACTATTCTTCATTTTTAACTCTATAAGAATAAGTTGAAAAATTCCCGTTAATCCGTGGCGAAGAGTGGTATACAGTAGGCCCTATACTTAACCGGTCATCGCCGGGTATATGTCCTATAGGTAATATACCCGGCGATGACCGGTTAAGTATACCACGCTTCGCCACAGGATTAAATAGTTCGATTGAAAGCCACCCGCTTTGAAAATTGAGCTCGCATAATTATTTGAGCTTCTGTGTTATGATGAGTATTTTGTGATTTTGAGTTATGAATAGGGACCTGAAATAGAAGTAGAACTAGAACTCTCTGATGTTACACACTGTTCATGAGTTCATGAATTATAATTTTGTTTATGGAATAATGTGAGAATATATTGTCACCGCTCTTATTGGAGAGTTGTGAACTGATAAAAAAGGCAATTTTCCAAAAATATCTTCAGCATTGAGACCTGTCTGGATGAAAATAATGATGAATCCAATCATCAAGTAATGAGTAGAACAACATAAGAGAGTTTGTCAAGATGGAAAATGATATCAAACAATCATTCTATAAGAAACGAATTGAAATCAACTAATGTATTGTTTGAGAGGTATATTGAGTTTGGAGTTTAGAGTAATTTTTATCTAAAAATCAAAAGCATTTTATATCGAACATGGGAATTGAGTTGTAATTGTAAAGACTTTACAGTTTTTTCCTCTTCAGATTTTCTTCTCTATGAAGCTGCATTGTAGTAGTTAATCTGTAAATGCATTAAAACATTATCGTATAAAACTTATTCTGTATTGTTTGTATTTTAAATCCTAGTAGGAATGGTGGTGTATGCAAAGATCAAGGTTGTGATTTGCTAAACTAAAACCGAGCCGATAGTGCACCGGCGTACTAGATGCAAAGTATTCTGTCTGGTTTCTGGAATAGAATAAACAAGTACTGTTGTTCTACTTCAAAAAGTAAAAAATCGAGAATAGGTAACACAGGACAAGAGTAATGTTAAACAAATCCAGATCAAGTATCGTTGCAAAATAGTCATGTTTATTTATTCCGAGCATTGTAGCTAGCACTCAGCTGCACTAGCACGCGCATTGCGTTTGTTCCGACTCACAAAAAACAACAATTTACATACATTTGTCCGATTCAATAACTCAGTTCAGCTCTTGAAAAAAGAGTTATCAATGAAATGCTCTCGACTTGTAGACGCGTTGTGTTTGAAATAAAACTAAATCAAAGTTGAGTTGTCGTTGTATAAATGCAGGGGCTGCACAAGTAATAATAATAATGCATACACAGTAAGTTAGTACTTATACACAGCAAGTCAATAAATACACGATTTGAAATAGTTTAAAACAATCATGAATGCTAATTAAATTGGTATTGAAAGATTGTTATCTTCTAGAAGCGTTTCGTTTTCTTGTGTGACATTTAAAAGCAAGTGGTATTTTGTGTGACCTCCTTTTCTGTTCTGTACTCTTGTAGCTGTTAGTGAAGCGAAGGGTCTCTATGCTTATTAAATTGGCCAAGTTCACATCCAGTAAGACGTATTTTGATAGTTTGTTGCCTCTTTTCAACCTGTTAGTGTGAGACAGAATCGTTCATTTGAAGTTCAGGTTGTTATTAATCCAGCATTTGATAATTGATAGTGATACCAGTTGCTTCAAATTGGTGCTTGGTGCCTATTATCACTACAAGCTACAAAGGAAGTTTCAGTTGAAGATCCTAGAAAACATCATTATCATTTTACAAGAAAAAAACTAATATATTCAGTAGAGTGACTTTTAGAACTGTTCTAAGCAACACAACAATACAGTATACAGTATGTACTTGAATTGCCGTCAAAATTACTGTTAATTTTATTCTAAATTCACCAGGATTTAAGAAGTTCCAATTCTCATCATTCTGATCTTTAAAAAATCTTAGTTTTTCGTTCCATACTAAGACATAAATTTCTGTTCTCTCTCAAATAATATGTGACAAAAATCCAGAAATAAAAAGCTATCAGCTCATAAAATTTGATCCGGTTTGGGTTTCAGGGTACTCTCACTACGAAGATCTTCGCTGAACACTCTTACATAGAAAAAAGATTCTCCCGCCCTGATCGTGACCTGATTATCTCACTTGTTTGTGAGATCAGTCTTTTTCTTCTTCTGTGAGCTGTTGGGTAAAAACACGCGCCCACCCACTCGCTGCAATTAGTGTCCTAATCCTTAACGGGTCACTTCTTTGCGCCTGTTTTCGCTTTCGATGTTAGAACGGAATAGACTGCGGTCAGTCATTATGCGAACCTGCTCTCCGAAGTCTGAAACCACAGACGTTTCCTGTTTTCTGTATCACCTTTGAATGTTGCCAACCCTCTAATTGTCTTATTTAGCCAATACGTACATTCAGTCCACATCATTAATCACACCGTGGACGTACACGGCACACACCTTGTGCAAATTCAAACGTGGAAGAAACCGTAATTGAAATGCATTTTTGGTCCGCCATTTTTTTTTTTTTGTCAATTGGATGACAAAATTTCAGTAGGCTCTTTGACATTGTTCAAGTTTCAGAGAAAAAATTTTCATTTCATTTATTTAACAATTTCAAAGAAAAACAAAATTAATAATAATAGCCTTAAACAAATTTTAAAAATTAGAAAAAATACAATGGGGAAAACACTGGTTGGGTAATCTTAACATGAATCGTGTTCTGAGGCATTATACTATCAAGGTTTTTGAAGGCTTCAAAACATGTTGATAGAAAACTGCATGCCAAAAATCATATCAAATTTGTTTTCGATGTTATGTGGAATGTGCTACTACTATCAATGTCCTTCATGATACTAATGTATTTCCATCTCTAAAAATTTTCTAGAGCAATCTTGAAAGGTAATCTATTATGATAATAATTTTCAATAAAATTCTCTTATTCAATACTAGTGAAAATGTATACAAGTAGCCTATTTGCTTCACGAGTAGCATTTCTTAAGCAGAATTTGATTAATTCTGCAGAGAAAATTCACTGACATTTATTATCTAGTCTAGGTGACGTGCATGGTGGATTAAAAGTTACAATATTCTGATTTCTAGTGTGAAGACTATTAAATTTCAAAGTTTCATTGAATCGATTTCTCTACTAACATTGACAAATTCAATTCTCTTATGCTATTTCTCTCTCTCTTATAAATCATTTCCTCCAATAAACATGATTTTGTCTCTTATTGAATCAATCCCTACAGTTATGACTTTAATCATTTTCTATTGACGTGACTAATTCTTGGCAATCACGCATTCGATACTGTTTCGCGCATTGGAATTAATTGGAGAGCGCACTATTGGATGATCGGTGTTATTGGATTGACTCCGCCTGTACGTTGTAGTTGATTAGGGCAGACTGGTATTGATATGAGTGACTGGAAGATCAGTAGTGTTAGCTGTTAGCCAAATGGCCAACCTCCACTTCTGAATAGAAATAGTGACCAGTTCAAAGATCAGTAGAAATTAGAATCAGAGCGAACAAATTCACCGACGCTCTATTTCACTGTGTACAGCCACAGATAAATGCCATTGTAGCTCATTAAGCAGTTGATGGAGGCTATATTGTAAAATTGTTCATAAAGCCAGCGTTGTTTCCGACGAGATTTGTATGCTCTGCCATTGGAGCCAACGTTCAGGCTCGTTGATATATGACAGCAATTTGAATATACGTCCACTAATGGCCAATTCCAATTACACGGCCATTGTCCTTTTATTGTCCATTTAATGGACACTTGATGATTCCTACCTGGGGAGGAGAATGCGCGAGAGAGAAAAGAGGAGAGGAAAGAGTTGAAGAAACAAGCGGAAGCAAAGATAGAGTGCGTGAGCAAGACGTGAAGCGTGAAAAATTGTCTTATACAAGTACTTAGCAAATCTTCGGCCTGAGTTATTAATTTCTTCTATGAAAATCATCATACTTTAATTACCATCAAGGGTATGTAAGTACAGAATGATTAAACTATATTAACGTATATTTAGGTGAAACCTCATCACTCCAATACTGTGAAAAATATCTTGGAAAATTTAAGAATAGTTAATAGGAAGTCCACAGCTTCTATTATGGCTGGTTTTCACTATTCTAGTAGACGTAGACATTCTGGTTACTGGAGGCAGGTTACTGGTTTATAGGCAAGTAGATAGGCTTCTGTTAACCTGCCTCCAGTAATTAGTAGAACGTCTTCTAGAATCCTGAAATCCAGCCATTAGTTGGGTATTCAGGTCCGAGGAAAGGATATTGTAAAAAACATTCTTCTGAAAATGTTCACCAAAATATTTCCTCCAAATGAGTGGAAGAGAATAATAATACCACAGGAGGCTTCCCTCAAAAACTGTTTCAGTGATCATAATATTATTTAAATCTTTAATTCTATGATTATGGAATGTAAAATTATAATGGAGTCAAGTCGTATTATTATGTGATCTTTATAATTTTTAGTGCATAAAAATTCTCTTGATTATTATTTCTTCTATTAGAAGCTATTGAAAGAATAGCCATCATTTGGCAATATGTGACTAGTCTGTACTATCTGCGTAAAATTGTGAAATTTTATTTTATGGAGTTGAATGTTCGCCCTAAAAAGATCTACAATGGAATATTTAAGTCATCTGTGGGAATACGATCTAATTACATCCATGAATGATGGATGATGTTTTTGCCATACATATCATCATTCTTTTAGAACCAAAACATTGAATTACAATAAATATATAAGATTATTATTATTCATAAACACGACTTCAATATTATTGAACGTACTTTTCAAATAATTCTCCATGAATTTTTATAGAAAACATACCTAGTTCATCTTAAAATTTTTAAAATCATTCTAAGAAGACACTGTTATCTATTATCTTGTAGACTGGAATTGTCTTGAAACTCCATCTGAATTCAAAAATAATAATTACTCGAAGTGGAAGATGAATGCATAAAAGCATGTAAAATCCAAGAAGTGAGACATAATTTGAGATTTAAAATAGGATTCATTTAATTTGGTGGATGGCATTAGATAGATAGAGAGATTTGTTTGCCATCGGACTCTACGGTCATCAGCAACGTCATGAAATAATATCTCTCTATCTATGGAAGTTATTCTCCATCCGCCGAATTAAATGAATCTTATTATGTGTTATAATCCCATGTATTTCAGTTTCCAATCGATATTTGTGGATCGAATTTTTCTTATCACAAATATGAGTTTCCTTAACAAATAGAACAGTAATTTCATATTCACTATTGAGCTGTGCGTGTTTCTAAAGTTCGAGAATGCAAAGTAATAGAACATTACAAAACGTAACAGCCAGTAAGTGAAACAAGACTACAATTCAATTTCCATGGAATCACTCTTATAGGTTTTTCTTATTTCATTTAAAATATTCAGAGATGAAATGGGGTGAAGGTAGAACACATATTTATAGAAAAACAAATTTATTAATACAAAAAGTATAAAACTTCATATACGGCGAATAATAAAATATCTCTGTAATCATCAGAAGGAACGGTATAAATTCAAACATTTATCTGAAACTAAGGCACTTTTAAGGCTATTTACAGATCATTCCTGAAACATGTTATAAAATATATTATCTCATTTTCTATATTATAATATAAAATTCTTAAATAAATATTTACATTTTGGCAATTTTTTGCCTTCAATTGACTAGCATACAGAATGGCAAGAAAATTCACAGTTGATTGTGAAAAAATATACACGCATTACTTTGTTACAAAGAAAAGAAATATTGAAAAGTAATTATTGATTTAAAGAATCGAGTACCTCAAAAATTAAATTTAATCAACACAAATATTTAAAATTATACTACATGAAACATTGGAGGATATGATTTGATCAGAATAAATAATTATAGAAATACATTGAGAACTCGAGATTACTGTGAAAAAATTATTATGATAATCGGAAATTGATAAAAAAAAGAATTAATTCAGAGAGCTTTTATTACTACAACATTATCAGTCTTATTTAGATAGGCACTAGAGTAAAATTTCTGGTAATTAGGCATTTAATTCTTAAGAGCTAACATAAATGAGAATACAATCTAGCCATTCTGACTTACAAACTATAAATGACTTATCAAGTGAAATGTGAAGGCCTAACATTATTATTAACCCCTCAATTCACTCGGTTCAATACAGGTGGCTCTTTTCTAATTTATTTGAATAGACAAGAATATTGAATATTCATTTTATATTACAAATCTCAATAAAATCTATATACATGAATGACTTAGCTTAAAAATTGGATAAGTAATATATTGGATATAATCGAATTCTCTCAATACAGTCTGCCGTTTTATGAGAGGCTGATTCAGATGCAATAATTATTGGTAAAAGAATGAGAATTGGCAGTGTAAATACTTTCATGTTCTGACATAAATTACAAGTTCAAATAATATATGTAATATTAATGAAAGGAGAATGAAGACAACTTAGAAAAATGGTTGAAAAGACAATGATACATGTTAAAATATTTCTTGGAATGTGATGATTGAAAAATACTTGGATATGCTCTATTGGAAACTGAATTTATACTGCTAAAACGTAATAAAAAGTCACAGCGCATAGATGGGATCGATAAAAATGAGATAATTTCTGGAATTATGGAATGTCATGGATGACTGTTTTGGGTGGGTTATTAGTTGACAACAAGTCTGAATGGGGAATGTGGCTGGTACTTGATGGACTGTTGTTCGGCGCAAGAGTTGGGTGGCAGAGCCATGGGTGGGCGAGTGGGTGAGTGTGGCTGGTAGACGATCGTCTGCTCATCGCCACTGGAGCTAGCAGCTCCGCCGACGCCCGGGCAGCCTCCGTCACAGTGTTTCGACAGCAGAGACATACGCGAAAACGTCTTACTGCATGAGGCACACGAGTACTTCTTGACGTCGGAGTGAGTCTGGAGATGAGCGCGCAGGTTGGAGCGATCGGCGAAGGCGCGGTTGCACAGCGGACATGAGAACGGCTTCTCTCCGGTGTGTGTGCGAATGTGGCCTTGCAGCAGCCAGGGACGCGAGAATGCCTTTCCGCATAACTTGCACTTGCAGGGGAGGGTGTGAGTGCGTATGTGCATCTTGAGGGCGCCCAAACTCACGTAGACTTTCTCGCAGTACTTACAGCTGAACGACTTCTTAGCTGATGAGTCTTCGTTGGCAGCACAGTGGAACTGTTGGTGTTTGGAGAGGCCAGAGTAGGTGGAGTAGGATTTCGAACAGAAGTTGCATTGGTACCGGGGGGCATCGGGGGAATCCTTGGAGCGTTTCCTGGTGTTTCCACTGCCTGTACTGCTGGCAACGCTGCCTGGGGATGACAGGTCTTCTGGTGTTACAGGGGGTGGGCTGGTGCCATAGAAGAGACTGTGGTGTGAGTGAGAGGAGGTCGATGATGTAGGAGAAAGTGATCCAGGTACATGCCAGATTTGTGAGACGGCAGCGGGGTGGTGATAGTCCTGGGGTGAGGGTGGACTGCGTGGCGCATAGAGATGGTGATAGGCGTGGTGGTAGACGTCGGCGGGTGGCGGTGGTGCGGGATAAGGATGGTAGATGTGCGGCGGCGGGGGGTAATGCGCCCTGGGCCAGGAAGCTCCGGGTGTGGGGTGGTCAAGCGGCGACAGCGGAGTGTTGAGGCTGAGTGGCTCGAGTGGACCCGACTTGGGCACGAACAGCATGCCCGATGACGGCGGATCGGGACTGGGCCCCCTTGGCGACGCCTTGTGCCGGTCAGCTGTGATCAGTGCCACGGCTGGCGGAGGTGTCAGGCTCTTGCATGATGTCACCGTTAGATCTTGAGGCTTCGTGCTCAGGTTCTCTGGCTCTTCTGCACAAACAAAGACAAAATACAACTTTATTAGATGAGCCGACTATATTGTATATTGATATAGATTCAATTAATTTTATGACATGCAAGTTGAATTTCACACGAGAAAAATGATATTTTCTATGCGGGAGTAAACTTTATTGACGTCTTCATGAAGAAATCACGTCAGTAGAATATTAGTTCACGATTATAAATAGTCGTATAACAATATTAAAATTTAATTAATATTCGCATTTCAATTTTTCGTTGAAAAGATCCGATGGAAATACCCATAATTCAATACAGTTCTACAGAGTGGAAGTAATCAGCAACTCAGATATTTGTAAATAAAGGGATGGATTCTTCCTGGAATATACTTTTCTCGGGAAAAATGTTAAGTTGGAATGAAATTGTTATTTTCGATTTTCATGAGGATAATGAGAGAATTGATGGAATTTTAACATAATAAGGGTTTAATTTTTTGAAAATAATCGCTGCAGAAATTAAAGGCCGAATTCAAACAAAAACCGTTCAATTGAGTATTGTGAACTTATAATAAGGTTCGTTTCAAAAGTTATTATAAGACAAAATCAACTCGATCATTACTATCTCTAGTCTATCGCATACATAAGTAGTTTACCGATAATTAATGCGAAAATGAATTTAATTGAACCATTTAATTGCAAAAATACATGATAAATAGCTTATTTATTTATTTTCAATCCAAGAGTGTAAAACACAGGACTAATCTAATTTTAAAATCACATTAATGTTAATGAATGGATTCCTACATGATACCGAAGTTATAATGAATTTATGGTGAGATCAGTTCCTCATAGGAAAAACGAAATACCCAAGTTATCAGAATTTAATGAGTAAAATCAAAGAGCTGATAATTATTTATCGGGAAAAGTAACGAATGTTTTGCTCTCTTCAACATTAGAAGTAGTTTATGGTTGGAGAAGGTCGTTTATATGTCGGCTGGCCAGGTGAAAGTACCACCCGCTAGTAGTAATCTGTTACACGTAACTCTAGTGGACTCCAGTTTTCACATTTTATCTAGCAGGTATTTATTTTATACTTCAAGTTATTCACTACATTATCACGTGAGATTTAAATTTGTCTCTTGATGCCATAATTTTATGGATGTTTGACTCCATTTTTTCTTATTAGACCTAAGAGTTTGAGCTTAAAGTTTCAACGAGAATTAATATGTGAAAGTGGATTATTGAGCCAAAAATGGTTAATTTAAAATAAATAATAAACTGAACTTCAAAAAATGGACTTAATGGAAGTTGGAAGATCTTTGCATAAATTAATGATCCAATCTGAAGGTTATTTTTGATAGAGAAAATTCTCTTTAATATGGTCAACTCTGAAGTTGAAACTTGAATAAATTCGAGCAGGGTTCACGAGCCTTCACCTATTATTCCGGAACATTACATTCATTATTCTTGCGAATGATTTTCCATAATAAAAAACTGATCTGCGCTCAAAACTCTTCATTCAAAATCCAAAAACTTCTCTATCAAGACTCGAAATTTCTACCAATATATCTGTTCGAATATTTCTGGAACCTTGACCTTCATCAATACATGCTAAATTGAGCTTGAGAATTCTATCAAGAGTCACTACAATGAAAATTATAGGGGAATATATTGAATAAAAATTGATACTCCAATTCTTCCACATCAAAGGATTAAACACTGAAATAATCGTGAATATTTCTCTTGTACCATGTTCATGATGAGATGACAATCATTTTGTTCCATTATAAATAATTATTGGTTTGTTCAAATGAAAGTGTGGAATCTTTGAAGCTCGAGATATAAGTTTTTTTAAATTTCCAGAAGCTATCTGCTATCAAGAATAAACTGTCCGATTATGTTCTCTTTGAGATCTGACTGATGGAAATCGAAAGATAGAAATAACTTCAGTAGTTAGTTTTCTACTTTTTAATGTTTGTCATATGAATTGTATAATGAAATTACCTTTGAGCTCATCGTCGGTCTCCTTGAATATGTGGTGCACTGGTCGTTTCTTCAGCGGACAGTGGCTGTACTTGAGAAGCATGGATCGCGACATGGCAGCGGGCGTTGCGACGTCTTCTTCAACAACACGCATTACTCGCTCTTGTAGAACAAACACGAAATGTTAGCTCGTAGAACTAAAAACACACTGGAAGATCGTTCAACTCGAAATAAATCGTTCACACACTAGATCACTCCTACGTAGAACTCGTTGATCCGTTGTACATGTTCACCGTGAGAGAACTAGCGACGGTCTGTGGCGGCTGCTGGTGCGGGGGCCTACTTATAGCTCCCCCCACTCCGCAGGTGATTCGGGCGCACGTGCTCATCGGCCAATCGCAGCGCGGCTGGCTCGGCCAATCAGAGGCCCGGCTCAACGGTACTCTTCTGCAGGGGGCACAACAGGTGTTGCGAGCTCGCTGCATTTCCTCTCCTAATTGCCGCCTTTATGTGAAATCACTGCCTGCGTACGGCTGTCCGGGACAGAGGGCATGTCAAGACAGCTTCTGTTCTTTGCTTTCAGTAGTTTCTCCACATAGATATCCAGCGCTCTTCAGCAGTCTTCTAAACTTTGATTGTTATGTGATCAAGTTAGCCAAATTATTAAGACCAATAGTCAAATAATTAAGAATGTTCTTATATGTTTCTTCTGAAATACATTATTACTGAACGTATAAAAAATTTCCTGTTGAGTAATAAATTTATCCTCTCACTGCTAGAAACAATAAAGAATTCAACCCCCAACTTTTACTTGAATATTTTCCTGTAAATTATTTACCCAAATGAACTGATTTGTTCAACATTCAGAGGAGCTGTCATAACTGATATTTATCTTCTAGATTGACTGGCGTTTCATAAATTCTCCTCAATAACTCTTCCAAGGAAGTCGATAAATTTTTCAAAATCACACTTTAATTTCTATTATTAAATTTAATTGATGAATTGTATATGATTGAAGTACCTAGTTACAAGCACATGTCTATCAGTTTACAAAATATTTGTAATAGTGTAATTTGTACTAGTAGGCTATCTCATTTTTTTAAAGATGCGGTTGTAACGTTTAGTATTTTCACATAGAATTGAATTAATATTTTCTTAATTTATTCACCTCGGTTATTCTCAATCGAAATCAACTTCAATAAGCATCTATTTTTAGATAATCTATTCTTCAATAAGCATCATCTTCTAATCATCTTTATATTTATAAACAGGAAGTTTCCCATAATTTAAATTCGAGTATTAATATAACTTACTCTGATTATAATCATCAATCACTATTATAGTCAACAGTGGTGAGTATTTTGGAGAGAATAGTAATCCTACTCTAGCTTAGTTAGATATCTTGTTTGACTATTGCTTGTCAAGAAATCAAGAACATTCAAATGAAATTTCTCATGATAGCTTTCATGCTTCTTATTTCTTTTCTTTAGAAACATTAACAAGCAATCTCTTATCAATCAGGAACCATTGAGCCGAAATGTTACTATTGATTCGAGTAAACTAGTTATATAATTCAATCAGAATTGTGTGAAGATTTAATTGAAGTAGGAAAATACTGTATCTGCCTTGTGAATGAAGTTTTACAAGAGTAATTTAACAACATTTGGGAGAGGTTGGAGACGATATCTAGGAATTGAAGAAGGGAAATTTCCATCACAGAAATCAGTAAACAATTACTGACGTCAGACTCGAACTCGAATAAATGTCAAGACGGTATATGTCAATAAATATATGCGCAGTAGCTTTATAAGGCTCTATAAGGACTTATGGGTTTATAGAACCCCCAGCTTTAGCTAGATCTCGTCATCGTCATCTACGTCACCAAACGAGATTTTCAACACAAATCTATTAAATCCATTTTCCAGAAGATTGTTCAATGACATCAGTGAAAACTAAAGTTCAGACCAATTATGCGCCTCTTGAATCTGACTACCGTCCTCTTGTATTGTAACTCCAACTATGATTTCCAGATATAGAAATCAAACACAATTCCAAAAAAGACTATCAATTCGAGTATCAGACCACAAATCGTACGTCTCTTTCAATTGCGATAAGATCAGCTGCCAAGTGTTGGCATACGACACAGCCAGCCAGCACCTTGGCTACGAACACCGTTTGCGGTTCTTTTCGATGGAACTATTGATTGCGACACCGGATAAAAATCTGGACCGAAGTTGATGGCTATGAAAAGATCACCGGGCCTAGGCGTAGAAAAGGAGAGTGAAAAAACGAGTGAGAGGTTCAGGGTGAAGAGGGTGGAGGTGGAGAAGTAGGAGGAGGAGGAGATGAGGAAGAGGAGAACTAGGAGGAGGTAAAGAAGGAGGAGTAGGGCTGCTCTTTGTAAAGATTTCAGCCTTCAGCTGGGGCACGCGACAGATGTTGGAGCCCAAAAATGTTGCACCGGCCTCACCTATGAAATTCTGTTTGTGGATGAGCTTGACTAGCGAGAATAGTCAGCTAACAAAAAGAGATGTTATAGTCGCACATTATTCTGTCACAGTCGGAAAAGAGCAGGGAATAAAGGAGATTGTTCGGCGATAATATTTTATGTGGAAACTATTAATCATGGGCGAATAGAATGGAGGAGGGGGGAAGTTATGTCGAAGAACAATCAATCTAATTGCTACTCTTGGTTGAGGAATTTATCATTCCACACTCTTTATACTGTATTCAATTTTGGTATTAGAGTCATCTCAACTAAAATTCTCTTGAAGAGGTTTAATCAAAATAATGCAATATATTGTATAATAAGGTGTAATGTATGATAAGAGCATGCTTGTACAACACATCTTGATTTTGAATAGGTTTCTCCCATCTATCCAGCCTCAGTAGTGAAATGAATGGATGAGCAAAATGCGGAAAACCTGCCTCTGTTTTCTCGCTTTCTCATACTTTCTATTACTGATGTTATAAATGTTGCATGTTGCATGAGATAGTTATATTCTGATGCTTCAACCAGTTTTGAACTTCATAGAGATAATAATTCTCATGTTTTCAAGAATTTCTAGGTGTATTTCACTGATTATGAGATTAGAATGAGTTATGAGAAACAATGATAAAAATATTGAAGAGGTTAGAAATGATATTATAAAATAATGTGATATTTTTCAAGAGAAAATCATCATTCCAAGTGGGAGTTCAGAAAAGAGAGGGAATATCTACAGTATTGATAGCAATGAAAAAAATACAAAAATAAAAAGCTTGATTGACTGAAAACACTAGTTGCAGGGAAGCTTGTAGGGGAATTCATGACTATCTAGTTCTACATTTTGGTAAGGTCTGTTAGCCTACATGTCAAACTCTTGGATGAAAGGAGAAAGGGTCACTTGGGTCTTGTACTGTTTTTATGACTATACATAAGCAGATGGCGTGGCTTGCCTGTGTTATCAATCACATCCCTTCATTAGTGATTCAATTAATATGCATAATTGTTAGCATTACAAAAAATGTTTCCATTGTCTTTACCTAGGAAACTACAAAGCAAAAAGAGCCAGCGCAATTTATACAAGCTACCTGCTCTAGCATTGAGGTACCAGAAAAATACAGAGTGGCCTAAAACCGGAACAACATGGGGCTTTAGTTTGTATCCGGTTCTATCAGATGGTGTTTTTTGCAATCTAGTTCAAAACCAGATCTCCCCTATTTCGAAATGGGTTTTGTGGCTGTGACATCCGCACTCACACTCACATTCATCATCATAGTTCACGAAAGATGCGCGAAGGGCCCAGATCAGGCTGCTTACGCAAGTGCTGGAAAGAGGACAAGAGAGAAAAGAAAAAGAAAGAAGAAGAAAAGAAAAGAGAAAAGAAGAAGAAGAAGAAGAAGAAGAAGAAGAAGAAGAAGAAGAAAGAAGAAGAAGAAGAAGAAGAAGAAGAAGAAGAAGAAGAAGAAAGAAGAAGAAGAAGAAGAAGAAGAAGAGAAGAAGAAGAAGAAGAAGAAGAAGAAGAAGAAGAAGAAGAAGAAGAAGAAGAAGAAGAAGAAGAAGAAGAAGAGAGAAGAAGAAGAAAAGAAGAAGAAGAAGAAGAAGAAGAAGAGAAGAAATAGGAGGAGAAAAAAGAAGAAGAAGAAGGAGAAGAAGAAGAAGAATAAGGAGAGGGAGAAGGAGGAAAAAGGAGATGAAGAAGGAGAAAAAGGAGAAGAAGGAGAAGAAGGAGAAAAAGGAGAGAAGGAGAAGAAGGAGAAGAAGGAGAAGAAGGAGAAGAAGGAGATGATTTAGAGAGAGAATGATGGAGATAGAGATGGAATCGAACGAAGGACCTTTGTAGTGGTGATTCTTGTGAAGAGTAAGGCCACCGCAGTTGTTTTCCTTTCTCAAAATATTCGTCCCTTGCCTTCTATTTTCTAGTTGAAATTACTCAATAAGGGCACAGGTCCTGGTACTTGGCCTATTAGCTGGTGTCGCAACCTATACAGGTTTCATACCAGAGTACTATTGTCGCCTTGAACTGTGTTGTCAATCATCGTCAAAATACCCCATTGAAAAATGTCTTACTTTGCGAGATTAACAATGGGAAATTCAGTTTCATGTTCTGTCATTGAATTGTTGACAAAAAATTATTTCATTTTACTGAAGAGTAAGACTGATCCGACTGAACGATAGAAATCATGAAGAAATCTCAGATGCTTTACAAACAAGAAGACAAAAATCTGACATCGCAGTAATATTTTCATGTTAACAGGTTCTTTTCAAGCACCCTGCAGTTCCAGTGTATTGCTTTGTGAGATAATCAAAATAGCATTTTAATGATTTTAGAAGAGTGAATATCCACTCTCAATCAATAATCATCATCCCGGTTTTGATTGGTTATTATTATTTTTTTTCAATTTCTTCATCTTTTGGAACTTTCTCTACACTGATCCAGAAGGTAATTTGATCAGACTCCTATTCAAGCTCGCAATCATCCCAAACAAGCTTTTGAAAGAAAAATTCTGATTTAAAACATAGAAAAACGTTTCATCAGATTTTCCAGACAATTATTCATTTTCAATAAATTGAAGAGTAATATTATAGAGAATTATTCTAAATTTACCAACAAACATAAATAGGTAAATAATTATTCTAGTTCAATATTCTAGTATCAATTATTAATATTCGAATGATTCAGCTGAATGGATCATTGATAACAAACTAGTTCCGATTCACTAGTTTTCGGTACAGTAATACAGTATTGAGTAATACAGTAATACAGTAACACAGTACTGTACAGTATTGAGTTTCCGGAAAAACATAATTATTAAACTGGAATTCGAGTACAAATAATAGAAAAACGTTCAATAATAAGTAAAACATAATAATTATCAAACTGGAATTCGAGTACAAATAATAGAAAAACGTTTCAAAACTCTTCTGAAAATTGGACCTCTTTCAAAGTTATGTAGGCTATAGATTATTGAACAAATAGCATTTCTCTCAATAGCCTCACAACAAATTTAAACACAAGTGAACGAAGCCTTGAACTCTGAAGGGTCTTCTTGCACTTCCATGAAGGACCTGTTATGCTCAGAGCTAGTGATATTTTGCAGGCACTTCCAAGTGGTGTGCACATTGATAGCTCAGTAGAGGTGCACGTGTCCTTGTACAAAGCACAGGATGAGAGCTGGCACTTCCTGCGGGCGGCGGCGAACCAACCTCCTTTTCCGCTGGCTGCTCTTCGCTTTGCGATGAGGGCAATGATAACAATGAAGACGGTAATTGCAGTTGGAGTGGCTCGCGCCCAACGTCTTGGTGACCGCACCGTGTCACCGCACCGGAGCGTGGCGGCCCCAGCCACCGCTGCGGCTCATTCAACCGGCAATCTCATTCAATTGTCCACCGGGCTCCGGGCACCGCCCAAGGAAGTGGCTCTCCGCAGCCACGTCTCTGCCCATCAATTTTCCACTTCACTTTGCTCGTCATTTCATCACACTAATAGTAATCACCATCATTACATCTTGCTCCCCAAATAATCATACTTAAGTTGTAATCTCCGCATTGATACGCTTGAGTAAGCTTGAAGCGTGTGAATTCCAATTATCTTTGTGGAAATTTTCGGGCAGGAAAAAAGTGCATTTTTTATATTGAGAGAAGACGAACGCTATAAGATTGGAAGTTATACTTACTATAATGCTAATTCTCACTAAATAAACTTATAAATAGGATAATAATTGCTTTTGTGAGTCGGAACAGGCGTTACAGCCTAAACCTTGAATGTGAGAAGAAGAGAAGATAAACTTATAAACAAACTATTTACAAACGTGTTAATCCCATTACAATTGTTTATTCACCACTCACTATACATGAATAGTTCTAATTCTTTAGTTCTAGTTCTAATAGGTCCAGAAAATCCTCACGTTACAAAATAACCTTTCTTTCTAGAACAACAGTATTGTGAGGCCAGGAATAACCAACTGACTCCTGCACAGCAAAACAATTTATATATTATGAATAATTGTTATCTAGAATTGTGTTCAAAATAGGACTCATCAATAATGTAATAACAGTACTAACATGAAGGAAGTATTACTGATATAAAAATTGGTTGAGATCTTTATAATTTTCTTATAACCATTGAAAAAATTTCTAGTTTATCGAACTCTACTTTAAATAAACATGAAACTATTATTACTTGAAAACTATTTGAAGTTCTGGAATGTATCCCACAAATTTTTCAGCACCTTAAATCAATTAATTCGGAATTTAAATTATGCAGAGATTCCCAAATAAATCACTAGAGACAATAGCATCTGGATTGGGAGAATCAAAATTATTGTTCCAGTAGAATAGAGCAATAATACAGTTCTCCATCTTCTTCAGTTTGTTAAGGAACCTAGTATATAGAGTTGAACTTATAGCTATAAATGTGATGAAAACTTAATAAACGATTTTAACAATATCTTATCTTCTCGGATCATTATGACAGCTCTCTAGAGGTCACTATTGTGCTTGAACTTGACCTCAGAGAACACCACTTGTTTGTGGATTTGTTATGTCCGAAAACAATAATAACATATAGCTGCGCCAAGCACAATATGGTCATTCAGCAGAAGATACTAGCTTGGAGAGCCGTCAAATATACACCACCAATAGGGACACAATAAAAACATTTTATGACAGCAATAATGGTCTCGTATTATAGTGGAATAAAAATCAGTTCAATTAACCTACGCAGCGAAACGAGCTTCACACACGGAATCGCGTGTGGGCTTGTAGAGTGCTGCCATAAAACTTTATACGTAAGATTTCGATTTTGGAGAAGCAATAAACTCGTTACAGATTTCACAGAGCAATTTAATCTATCACAGATGGCGCTACAAAGCACACAGATTTGGCATATTCATAAAGAGGAGTGACTGGATAGGTGGGATCCATAAAGTCGTTGACGAGAAGGGAACAAGAAAAAATGCGTAAGCTGAGTAGGAGGAAAACTTATTGTCCCCAGTGTTAAAGAGCTTCACGTATCGTAGACCACCAGTAGCTTAAGTAACCTTGAAAGAAAATCTTCATGTAATATTGGAATCGATAGTGAACTCCAATAAATAAAAAATAAGTAACCTCTAGGGGTAGAGAGAATGATTGACCAGTGGTAAAAATGATGAGAAATTATGGAATACAAGAAAATCAGAAGTTCTCATTCTACCAGGATGTTTGCTTCCAAAGCTCAGTTCGTCGTCCTGCCTTATTAATGGCACCAATAATGATAACTTCAAATAGAATTAATAAATTTATTTTTCTTTTCGGAGTTCGTTTGACTCTTCTACGAGGCCGAATCCCATGAGATGGGATGGGACCCATGAGAGGCCAAACTTCGGATGAGATTCAAAACTGAAGATAAATTTGCAAAAAACATTATTGAGATTGTCATCGATATCAATTGAATTATATGAGAAATTGAATCTATGAATAATGAATGAAATCAATTTACCATTTATTCAACTGCAGTATTTTTCTGTGAAAGTTCAGTTCACAGTCCTATATTCATTGGGCATATTCATTGAGGATCTACCTACTCCTCCAACCCAATTATCAGGTAAAGTATTGGTTTCATTAGTTATCAATTGACATCAATAACATGGCAATTTTCGTACCTTTGAAATCATTAACTCACAGCAATGAAATATTGATAATAGTATTGAGTCTACTCCTTGAGAAATTAGTTGGAAAAGTGCAACTTTCGAATATAAGAGCATCGTTACCCCGAACGTGAGGCATGTTGGACTAGTCTATTCAAAAATAGATAAATTCCACCGACAATGAACGAGAGAATAGATGTCAGTCAAATATAAATTGATTGGAATGTAATGGAGCCATTCATTATTTGATAGAGGAAGGAATTTGATGTTCAGTGTCAAATTCACTGGCTGGTGCTTTAAAATTGGGCTCAGACTGATTGTCACTTGGTAGTGCGTGATGAAGAGTGTGATACGGAGATTTTATCAGCTTAGCTTGAGGAAAAAACGGAGGCCTATCAATGTTAACGAGCGAGAGGGAACAGAAACGAAACCATGCCAAGCAAGGTCACCCCAACCCAGTATTCAAAATTATCCCCGCAGAAAAACCACAACTCTTTAACATTGTCGCCCTTTGTAGTTATGTAATAATCCTCAAGTTACACAATCATTCATCATTTGAAAACAAAATCATGCGACACTGATGAATGTGTTTGTGTTATGATTGCTTCGAATCAAAACCCCACAAATTTCGAATCTGTTGACGACTTGTGAAGTTTAAAAACCAAGCATGGAAATAAACAGGTAAACAGCTAGGTAACATTATTCAGAATCATATTCAAATGAGGTGTTGGTCAACGGTTTGGACTCGAGGTAAAATGTATGTAATCAGAACATTTCTGATATGAATGAGTGGAGATTTTTAAGATCCAAAAACGTCAAAAATCGTATAAATTTATGTAGAATCGACAAAATCTTACCATTTACAAGGATAATTTGGTGAAGGTTCATGTTTTTTCCGCCTGTTTTTACTTCTGTTGACTGGTAACTGTGCTTGTGATACATTCATAAGTCACCATTCTTGTATTTTACCATTATATTCATTCATATTTTCAGACAGCCTGTAAGGTCAATTTTCAGGTAAACGTGGAACGTAACTCTTCATTGAATTCATAACATTTCTCTCCAATGAGTATTAAATTTAAAAATTTTTACCAGATATCAGAACATACAGTACTGTAAATATATTGCAAGTCAATATTCGATAAATGATTTGTATGAAATTTTTAGACTTATCTAGCTATCCACAATATTATTACTATTGCTCAAATATTGCTCAATTATTGATTTTACTTATCTCTAAACATCACAATCACATAGGAGCATCATGGATTGCGTAAATATATATTAATAATAATGAACGTTTACTTTCTCACCTACTTTTTTCGTCTTACTTACTGTCTCTCTATTCACGATATTAGATTTTCCAACACTGATTAAATTTTTCATTCTGGTGAAAAATTCCGTTATTATTACTATGTTCATCTGTCTTTGGTCCATGAACAATGATGGAAAAAGTTCAAATTCCATGTTGGTTCATTGAAAAAAATATTCGAATATATACCAGCTTCCAGTTTCACCACCCAATTTACACAGTGGCAGGTCTGTTTGGATACATACGGATTCAAACTGGGCTTTAGATTTATAATATTCAATATTCCAGCTTCCAGTTTTGCTATTCATTTACACTCTGCCAGATCTATTTGAATCCATATGCATGCCGAGAACGGCCCACACAAATGTATTATTGAAAACAATTTTTTGCTGCATTACTTGGTGACATTGGTTCTATCAGTATGTGTATGTTTTTGTGTCTCCCGATCATCATTCAGCGTTGGGTTGGAGAGGGTCGATGATGAAGCTGCTGCTGAAGTTTAGGCTTTAAGGTGAGCTAAGCAGGTGTGGGGCTGCTGCCTGTCGCAAAGCACATCTGCCGACACATACACCGTATATACAGATATAATGGTACAGGAGATATAGGCGAGGTAAATTGAAGATATAGATATACAAAGATGAAAAATATATACGGTAAGCCACCGTTTGTAGGGCTGCACTTCAAGGAGCCAGGATCTGACTATAGGTGGCGTACAACTGGGGCCTACTCCCCTAGATTTACCTCAGCCTCCGTCAAATGCTTCAGCTGTCAGCCCAACACCACTCCGCCAACGCTCACACCCGTACGTCTGCACTCTGGAGGCTAGACGTCTTCCTTGCAATGTGCAAGCTATTCTTAGCTTAGTACGCTTCGGACTAATCTATAGCCTACTTTATGACTCACGGAAATGCATTTTTGCGTTTTGTTTGATACCCAAACAATTCTTTGAAATTATAAGATAACTGTTGAATTGCTACTACCCAGACCCTTTTCCATTCGCGATGAATTTCTAGAAGAAAATTTGGCGTCTCTAACTATGGTGATTTTATCTATCCAGGCCTATATTTATGTTTGGAAATTTCGAAGCTGTTAAAAGTTCAATTTTTCCATGTCGCAATAAATGAATAATTGAAATAATGATTTTTCAATCTGATGTTATTTGTAAACTGTATATGTCTTCCTGAATTTTCTTCAACATAGCGAATTATTTCGTTAAGAGAATATTGTTTGAGAAGTTTTGAAACTTTTTTGACATTATAATGATAAGAGATCAAACGTTATAAATTATGAATTATAAATTAAAATACACGCATAACTAAAAAACTGAGTTTTACACTGAACCCAAAGAGAACTAGAAATCTCCATTAGATACAAGGAGTATTTTCCCTGGGCGATCTTTTAACTTTTAAAAAGGACTGGTAGATGAGATGAGAGGAACTCTATGCATTTTTGAGTACTTAAATAACAGTGACTGAAAGTACTTGAATAGTAATTGAGTTTGAGAGTAGCCTACTCTAATAACAGTGGATAAGAGTCCTCAAATAGCATCCTCCAGAATGAAAATCTAATCTTACTAATTTTCCCAGAGATTTTCGTCTTCGAAAAGTAAATGAATATCCAAACCACGATTATTCTGTAGACTGTCAACATTATAATAATGTGAACTGCTTTTGTGGCAGAAGGTGTTTTAAACGAGCATAAGTGCAGAGAAGCTCAAATTTGTTCTATAAAAATTAGAATATTTCAAAATCATAATTTTCGGCATAGATCTGTACTATGCCTTTTCAGTTTGGCGGAATTAATAGAAGGAGGGAGGCACCAGCTTGCGTGAAGATTCTTTCAAAATTAAAGTGCCAAAGCCTTTTACACGACTTGGAAGTGGATGAATGTCTGTAATTTTTATTGTTCCCCCTAAATAAACCTGTTCGCCTTTTTAAAAATGTTGCGACAGGTTTATTACATGAGGGTGATGAACTTTGTGCAAGTGTTCCAGTTCAGGGAGGCTTTAAAACTCTGCAAACCAATTTCTGCCTTACATTTTCAGTCACGAAGAAGGTGTACATATTATTTTTCAACAGGACTGCTACAATGTATGAGTGGCTGGTTTATTCGCGTACACCTGAACACTCATTGGGGATGGGGTTTTCAGGTTTTTCGATTAGCATAACTCGTTGCTTCTTGCAATAGCAGGTTTGCACCTTGCTAAGGAAGCAGCTCTTGTTGGGGATCTGAAGCATGAATGAATGAGCCCTTCGCTCAAAAGCAGGAGCTCACCTTGAATAAGAAGATATAGGAAAAAAAACTCTAGCTCGTATTGGGGTGGGCATCTGCGTATCCGTTTCTTTTTTTAGTCATTGTCATCATTATCATTCCACTACGGAGCTGATTTTGAGTTGTGTGATGATCTTGAGCAACTGGCACGATCTATATCGTGTCGTAACCTGTTCAAAATAGAATGGCAGGTGAGCAATGTGCCATATTATATGGGCAGCTCACATAATGCGTTTGTTCATGGATATGTAAAAATGTATGAAAAGCTAGTTTAAAAACTCAATTTATTCAATACCCAGAGAGAAGGTACGACTAGAATAATTTCAAATCATAACTCATGGTTGAAAGAACATGATGCAATGTGGATGTGGATGGAATTGAACATGCTTTTAAGACAGATGTGTCTGAAGATGCAATATGGTAGAATGGTGAATATCTTTCACAATCGTCATTCTATTCCGTGAAATTTTTGAAATTGGACAAAGTTTTGATGGTTCAAACTACATTCAGGTATAATATAACATAATATAGGAATCCATGAGATCTACTATCAGTTTGGAATCAGTTACTTGAGAAATTGTACGAATAATACCTTGAAATGGAATCTCAAGTTTAATTATAGAATCTCTTTATCGCTCTATCACGTTTTCGAAATAATTGTAAAATATTAAATGAAAATTAAATATATTTTGACTTTACAATTACAACAAAATATTATAGACAATTTTTCCGTTTCAGCCTAGTAGCAATCTTCCAGATGTGATTGATCTGCTAAAACTCTCTTCCATTCAAGTTCGTTTCTTGCAAGAAGCATTTTGTTGGGAAAAAAGTTATTTTCAAGTCACAAATTACATAACACCTGTTGAGGATTTTTTAGTCATGTATCATAGAAATGATGCAAAGTTGAGCTGCAATCTCACAAATAGCAAAATACATTAGAAGCATACTCAATCTTGCCTTTGCAATATAAGAGGAATAGAATGAATAGAATAGAATGCAACAGATGAAACCTTTCGAAACCAATCGTTGTGCGGTAGGCCGCATGTCTGAAACTAACTTATTAATATTAGTCTGCTCTCTTTTTACTCTGTACACCGGCTCTATTGCTCTTACAACTTATCTTTCTTTACACTTATTTATGACTATTGCTAATATGTTCAACAATCTCCATTGGCAATTGGTTTAGTAAGTAGGAAGAATGCTTAGGATATAATCATAACAATAATAATTTGATGTTTGACTCACAACTCACTCATGGAAGAAACGAGAAAAAAGGAAGAGTAAGTTAAGTACTAGAAGGAATGTAACAAATGATTGCTTCTTGATTTTTCCAATGTTAACAAAAATAGCATTTACATTTTTTAATTCATACCTTCGACAGTATAAATATATTGAATGAGTTTCATTGAAAAGTGATCATTTATACTGTTTTGAGTGAAACGTCTCACGAATATGGTAATTCTAGAAGTTTTTATACTCTAGAGCAGTTCAATCTTTCACTTAGTTTTTGCAATGATATTTCCAATATCAAATTCCTAAATAAAGGGGACTACATTCAAGCATGATTTATTACTAGAAGCATGGTTTCATGAACATGAAATGAATCAATATTGTTAAAAATTATATAAATTGATTCTAATATTATATTAAAATATAATATTAGAATCAAGATTACAAATAGGATTATACCTTGCTTTTATTCAGTCCAATGACTTCATTCATAAAATATTAAAGGTGTCAAAGTTTCTAATGAATTATTCACAACAAAAAATATCTGAACATAAATTCAATTCAAAGTTTTATTCATTATCAGTTTTTGAACCAGACAATAAAATCTGTATGTTAGCTATACAGTAGATAACCCACAACTTATTTTGTTCCATGATTATTCTGTCAGTTCAATAGTACAAATCGGGTTGATGTACAATAAATATTATAAACACAAGTATACAAATACAAATATAAGTACAATAAATAGTGGAGAAGTTGAAATTGAAGAAGTATTTGAAAAGATAATGTTGTATGAGAATGCAAATCAACTTGAAACATTCAAGGCTATTGAATTCAAGTTCACTTGCAATATTATCTTATTCGTTTATTGAAAATGAACATTACATAACATGCAAATCAATAATTATTAGTCCATAACTGCTTCAAAAATTTAGATAAATAATCCAGAGGATTTTTCCAATTGAAAATATTAATTTGAATAATAGTATATTACAGTTATTATCATTATATAAATAATAACTCATATTATCTGAATTATGGAAGTATTACAGCAATCAAATGCATTGTAGCACTGAAACTTGTAGGAGGAATGAAAAGGTACATTGCCTGGTCAACATTTCTCAGGTTATGTAAGGTGCCGTGAGCTTCGATTATTGCATGATAGATTGAAACGACGAGCAGTGACAAATCATCGCAGTACACGCATGTGAAACGATTCACCATCGGTAAATCACAGTCCAATGATATATGTCCAGGGAAAGTCTTCTGGCACTCCAAGTACGTTGACCAATGGTTCAACAACTGTTGCTCAATGTATGGGATAGGAGGAAGCTCAACTAACATGTTATGATAGACTCTTAAAGTTTTGCAAATTAAAAAGATAATTTCATGATTTATTACTTCCATAAAACTTTATAAACCTTAAGAAAGCTTATTGATTTTTTTAAAAAATGAGAAAAGACTCAAGGGTCCTAAGAGGAAAGCAATCGATTGAGCTCAATGATTTAAGCTGATTCAACTTATCACATGAGTCATACAGGCGCCATCTTGAATAAACTGTAGAATCCAATTCAGGCTTTTCCTGGGTTGTGACCTAACCAAGTATTAGGCTACGGCCAGACAAGCATTTTTTCAAGCGCGAACGCAGCCTGAAAAACGCTAGAAAAATTAGCAGTTTGATTTTGAAGACGCGTGTTTATCTTCAAAATTAAGTTCGAAAAATTCTGTACGAAATACCATATCTTTAAATTTCTAGCTAGGTCGCAATAATCTCTCTGTCCCGTCCGCAAATTTAATTTTATTGAACTAGCTACGATGCTTCGCAATCATATTCTGAAAAAAAGTCAAATTGAAGGAAAATAAAATTTTAATTTTCCGAACAACTAACTCATGGACCTTTTTACTCATACTAAAAAACTAAGAAAGTAGAAGTTGTATGAGAACTAAAATGACTCCGATAGAATTCAGCTGGAGATATCAACTGTATCCTTTAACGAAGCGCAAGAACTCAACAGGTCACAAAAATGAAAATCTCATGCAATTGAGTGTTGCTCATGATATAATCGCCCACACAGGTCGGTTGCTATTGCTTCATTTGAATCAATAATGCAAGATGGTTAATTAGCATTAGCATGCACTCTAATCGAATTCATTATTGGTCGAGCCGTTCTCAGCGCTCATATCTACACTATATAGAATAATGATATAAATATAATTTATTCAAATCCATGTTACAGCGACCCTCTGAATACATTAGAACTATTCATTTATACTTGTCGATGGTACAACTACATTCCATTGAGAGTAAATGTTGAAGTCATTAGTTATCAACTCTTCGCTTCCTTTTACAGGTGATTCGCTTTTTGTTTTCGATCAGGAAAGGTAGAAAGAGATAGAACTATAAAGATGAAAGGTGCCCGATATGAGGAGTGAATTGCATGTGATGGGGTAATATCTTTTATATTCCAATGAAGTTGAATTGAATAACATGAATAGAATTTAAGAGGAATTCCATTTAGATATGTGTTTTTTATGTAATCTATCTTGAATTCAAATAGTTCCTTCACGATTATTGGGCTATGATTATATTTAAAATATTTTTTCTCCATAAAATCAGATCTTCTATTTATTAAATTTCTGATTTTTAACTTTACAACACTTTGTGATCAATAGTATCGTTAATAATAAATTAAAAGATTATCAAAATTGAAAGAAAATATGAATTGGACACACCTTCGAAAATAGGTTAATACAGGATTGATTTAACAAATTTTAGTTTGGTTAATTGAAAACTCCTTCTTTGTACTTTTAAAGATCACAGTTATGTAAAATGTTTTGAAGCAAACTGTAATTATTCATCTTCTTTAAAAAATATATATTCATATGAGTTTTATCGCTGGGGATACCCTCACGCGTAGGTTACACCTAATTTTGTGTCGGTCACCCATCCTAGAGTAGTCTTGAGTGTTCGTGACTTAACCTCAAGATCACTCAGTAACCGCTCTCACCGGGCGCCAAAACAGAATCTACCATCATTCATTGATCTTTTTATAAGATTCTATTTTCAGAATTTCAACTACCCCAACACATCACTACCTTATTCATGAAAATTTCAATAGAATTCATACTTATTTTAAACTTATTTTCGAGTTTCAATGTGATTATTTATTTTGTATTTCAATTTTAGTTTTGTTCCGATTTCTTTTTGGATTGTTTTATTATTGGCAATAAAGATTGATTGATTGACATTCCTATATGTTAGGATGCCTTATTAGTAAAATAATCTTGTGAAGAAAGCAAATTAGGTCTAATTCGATCTTGTTAATAAAAAACTTATCCACAGATCAACTTATCTTGTAAACAAGTAATTCTGTAAACGAATTACTGCAATGGGAAATAATTTAAATTCATTTTCACAAGCAATACAAACACAAAATGCAATGAACATTCTGATGGTTGATCTGTTTGAATTTTAATCTGGAATCAATGAGATTCGAGCAACCGAGGCACCTGTGCTATTGAATATATTCAGCGAACTACGCTCATTTGGAATGTAGTCATGGCGGCTGCGTGTGTGTGTGTGTATGTGTGCATGGATCGTGCTGAGGATGGTCTGCGATGGTGGAAGAGGGGGTGTACGCTGTACAGCGTGTCCCGGTAATTACCCGTTAATGGTTGGTGCTCGGTTTTCGCCGCGCGCCAGTCGTGACTCGAGCCTAACTGTTCTTTTTCACGAAGAAAAATATTTCAGCTCCCGGTCGGACAGCGTATTTATGGACCATGAGCGGCGGCAGTCGGCACTGACCGCTTATACAAACAATTATTGCCCAACAAATTAATTACAATGTGAATAATTTCTGCCAGCAACCGAGCCGCGCTGAATCAGAAACGGCCTGTCATCGCTGCTGTGTTGCCGCTGCCACTGCAACATCCACCGCTCGCTTCCTGCTTTCTTTTCACTTGATCTATTCCGTCCGGCCATGTCACCATAAAAATCTCCAACCCCAATCACAAATATGATCGTCTAATTGCTTTGAGCACGATAGGC
This sequence comes from Laodelphax striatellus, assembly GCA_017141395.1. Lineage (NCBI taxonomy): Eukaryota > Metazoa > Arthropoda > Insecta > Hemiptera > Delphacidae > Laodelphax > Laodelphax striatellus. The sequence continues at coordinate 44,699,522 of CM029531.1, forward strand.
GCGCTGGTGACTAACTTCCGATGAATGCACGGTGAACTTGTACTCAATACTTGTAAATCACTTCTATTACAGTGCATGATATGAGTATGTGCAATGACTCATGCATGTAACTATACCCTCATTACCATGATGATATAAGTGGGTATGGACATTGCCTACTAGTACTAAAGACACACAACTCTTAACTAACTAAGGACGATATAAATCGGTATTGACGTAGCCTACTAGGACTAGACTCATTTATTATTAAGGACTACAGATGATATAAGTATGTATTAACAATGCGTTCTATGACTATTTACTACTTCTATGACTTCTCATGTAACTCGAGACTCATTAAAATGAACTGTACTTGATACATGCTTCTGAGCTATGAACATGGTCGATTAGTATTGTTTGTACCAGCATAATATCAATTCGTTTTCCGATACCGTACATGAAATCATGCTATGAATAAACAAGATGAAAATGCTTACTAATTTTTATACAGGTAGCTAGACTGGATAATTTAATTTAAATATTTGCTGACTATTTCATTGATATGATAAAAATCTTGAAAATTTTTGTAAAGAAGAATTAATAATACACTTTTTAAATGAGTAACGGCTGAACAGTGAGTAAAGATTGTGCAAACATACTATTAATTTTGAAGTCTAAAATGGGAATGAATGAAGATATAACTCTACTCTCTATTGCAGATCAATACATTATAAATCTAATGAGTAAACCCCCACTATAGTATGTGCATACATATTCTAAGTATCCTACTGCTTGAATAGTTTATTTTGTTTCTTCTAAATTGATTGGTGTGAGTATAATGAAATAGGTCTATCTCTTTAGAATTTTGTGTTATAATATAAACTATGATTATTAAGTAGATAACTCCCATCACCTTGTAGTAGTAGATGAAGCCATGGTATGTTGAGTTCATCTAAACATTGAAATTGGAAATAGGCCAATGATAGGAATAGATGAGGTCATAAGATGGAAAATAGTGAGTTGGTAAGTTATAATATATTTTGTGTTTGGAATGCTATTAGCGTCTAAATTGGAAGATTGATCACTCTTCAACCTGTCTCGCAGCACCCGATCTCCTGCAGCTAAAACGCATACTCAACTTGTTAACCAGTTTTTTGTGTTCTGGATCATTTCTATTCTAGGACCATGATGATAAACTATGATACCATATCCTTATGCCTTAGGTCTTCTCAACATTTGAAAATAATAATCAAGCTACTTCATATTAAGCTTGGTATCTAATAAGTATGTCACTGTAATGATGGAGAATACAGTTCTGATAAAGTCTGGAAAGGTGTGGAGTCTGATTCATAGGATTTCCACATAGAAAATTAAGTTTGGAGAATTTTTTTCTATAAATTTCAGAGAATTGAAGTCGTTTCCTCAGTTTTGATACGTATACTGTAATAATCAGAAGACCATCAACGTTATCAGTGATTGGTAACCACGATATTATTACTTTATAACACGTCACATTTACTCTTCCTAATTCTCAAACAATACTTATTCCTTCTTTCATTTTTCTTCTAATGAATTCAACAGGGGAAAATTATCATTTTTTCCACATTCTTTTCATCCTGCTGACTCAAAGTTTTCCATAATTTCCCGAAATTACAGCGTGATTATCATACAGCTCGTGGTTGATAGACTAATACTCCAAAATATGTTGATGCTCCAAGTCCACGGTGGTCTTCATAAACTGGCAATAATAAGAGAAAGCTCCAGCCAAACATTATAGAGCTCAGTTGAGTCATACAGTTTCATAAACATATCGCCTGCAATAGTAAAAGCAGAGATTGAAAAATTACTAATAGCACTGTCGTTGGTAATACAGATAGCGGATACAATATTGGTGGCTTTGGGCCAAGTAAGCAGTAGTCCTAGACCTACGAGTGGAATTGATCGGTAATTACACACTTATAATCAATTGTTTGCTAATAAAGTTGTCCGTAATCAGAGCAGACGCCAGGTTTCTATTGCTCAGTGCTCAGTACCGAACTGGTAGGCCATGAATGTGTTGTATGAAACCCGGGGAAGGCATTGTTTTGATTTTGAAAGCCATTGTAATGGCTAGGGCGGCGTAGGAGCGTTTCTGGAGCATTTATATCTGTGGATTTGTGATGTATAGATATAGTGGATGTGGAGTAATATACAGTTACCTATGAGTATATAGTTATAAAGAGTGTATGAATTTGTGCGCTCCGGTAAGTCGCAGTACGGACAGGTCACGAGGTCCACCGGCCACCGTCTGAAGACTGCAACGCTCGAGATTTATTTAAATCGGCTCCACGATCAGATATCGCCTTCCGTTTACTGATTGTCTTTCTCTTAGCCGGTATGTACGCCTAATGCCACCACCATACAGCTATAATTACAGTCCACTGCCACCGTATTGGCACCGACGACCATTGTCTCACCCCGTAACTTAAACGCTTTAAATATTCAACTAGGAATGCTAACTGCTTAGCCGGTCCCAAGTTTAATAAGGGAAAATTACCCGTATTACATAAGATTTTTCTATCAAGTGTTTGTAATTCTTTATAGTAAAACAGCTTGGTCCCAAGTTTAATAAGGGAAAATTACCCGTATTACATAAGATTTTCTATCAAGTGTTTGTAATTCTACATAGTAGGAGTAAAAGTGCGATCCGCAATGCAATTTCTACTATTCAAATTACATCAATATTCTTTAAATCGTTAAATTCTCCATAGACCAACACAAGTATGGGTGTAGCACTTTCCCTTCACAATCTAAAAGAAATTCTTGTGAAAGTTGACCATAACTTTGAGAATTTGCTGATATATGTTCTCCTATATTCGATAATTCCACTTCTTACAAATCAAAATTTTTTCAACAGTAGAGAAAGGAGATGTGAGAGGCATCAATAATCTACCAAACTCTGTCTCATTCCTAACATCACATTAATATACCCTATGAACATTATTAGAAGGATTGAAAATTAAAGAACTGAAGTACTCACTTGCATGGTAAGGAAACACTAATTCCCTGTAGTGGTCAGTTTTAATATGATACAACTATACCTATAAATATGATAGCAGTGTATTCAGTATTCAGTGGGCAGATACATTAAAAGAGAAGAGCTATTCTCTACTCTATATTCTATACCCTCTAGTTCTAGATACAACTTTGTGAAATTGTTTCTCTTTCATTTCCATTCCATTTGTTGAGCTCTTTCTCCTGCTGTTAGAGTTAGCTCTGTTTAAGTTATTATATTACCATCAATTTATCACAAATAATGTTATAATCTTACCATGGATTATATATTATATAAGCGCATTATATGTTTAAGATGAGCAACACAATCCATTATGTTCTCTCTTGTTACAAGTATCTCATGAGAAATAGTTGATATAATGAGGTCAAAATGATAGTCAACTGTCTGGAATTTGAGAGAAAGATGACAGGAGCTGGGAAGTTAGTTGTTTGTTGTTAATAATCTTTCATTTGAGAGCCTGTGCACATACGTTCTGCCGACAACCAGCCGCTACGGTTGATACTGTTCTGGATTTGAATAGATAGAAGAAGGAAGACAGTTGGAGTTTCTTCAGGAGAGAAAATGTGAGAGAGCGGAATGGGATGAGTGAAGAATCCCGGAGCCAGTACCCGGTGAGCTTATGGGTATTAAAAATAATCATAAAAACTGATATCTCCCACTCCATCGCTCCTTTCAGATGTGTACTGAGTCGCGACTGTGAAGATGCTGGAGATATGCAAATGCTTCCGGCCGTGACAGGACATATAGTTCAGGGGTAATGATCTAGCATTCAGGTGCCCATCCACTGGAAGTGCCAGCCAGTTCACGGCATAACATGCTCTTTCTTTCACAATGACACTGTCATTTGGACAACTGGTCGTAAGTTCAGTGATGCTCCCTTGTATCACTCCCAACATAATCACTTCATTCAGCTCAATGCTGTATTTCCTGTTTCTTCTCACATTCAAGTTACTGAATAACATTTATCGCATTTCTCATGCTATAAAGTGAAGGCAAATGTCAAACATGGTGGAAACACCACTATTCATATTCTTATTATTTTACTGATAAAGTAATATAGTGCACAGGCCATATATAATATAATAATCCTGTAACATAAGAATAATAATAATATAACAGGCAATATATGCACATGATAAATATTGATATAAATAAACAGTTTAATGAATGGCCGACGAGGGTTCTAACTGAGGAGATCTGTAGATTTATGCATCAGTAATGAAATCATTCAACCATATTTATCTAATAAAATAATTATATAGAATAAAATTAATAATAATAATAATCAATAAAAAATAATAATCGTATAGAATAATAATTTAACAATCCGTTATTATCAATAATCTATATCATTTTATTATTTTTAGGACCTTTCTAGGGTTGGATTGAATTTTCTCAACAAATTATGAAAAATATTGATTGAGACTGACCAAATGATCCAGAGCTGGAACATAAACTCTGAACAAAATGACATAAGTGTTATTGAACTCTTTCAATTACTTCTCATGGCATCTCTATAGTTTTCGCATTGACCGGCCATACATCTCATGCATTGCTCTTGCAATCTGGTTGGATATTTTCGGCTCATCTAGGCGACCCCATAAGTTTTCTCTGATCCCGTTGTTTGAAGCCGTGCACTGATCGTCATAAATGTTGTCCATGCGATATTTTTCAAGTGCCGTAAAAACAAAAGAGATCTAGGAGAAGCGATTTGACAATATGGAGAGCCATTTCCTCGGCACCAAACACAGCAGGAAACAATTTTTATAGGCCCGGGGAAAGTCTGTATGGTCGCGTGATCGTATGCACTTCGCCACCCTAAAAATTGCAAGATGCTCATTTATCGTGGCTTTTGGTTGAGGTATCTTTACCGCCCGGCTTTTACCGTTGTCTCGGCCTTTTGTCTTTGCGCTTGTAAACAATCGGACGAAAACAATCAAACCCTGACCTCATAATGTTCGTTCATTTTTTCCTACCATTGGAACCGGCTGTTTACTGTTTTCCTGTTGCGATTAGATTCACAGGGTCATCGACCAGTAACTAGACTGTTAATCTATTGATTTGTGAGTGATAAAATACTATTGAAATACCGTTATATGATCTATCAAAGAAACTATTTATTACGAGTATTATTGCAAGGGTGGAACTCAACATCAGTAGTTGCTGTGATAATCCGAAGTACATGAAAATACGATCACCTTGAACTTCCACTTTGCACACATTTCCAAGCTGACATAACCTTTTATAATCTCAATTATTCCAGTTTTGCAATACAAAAAGACAAGCAAGATTTGAACAAATAGCTTCATGCTGACAGGTTGATGATGAAAAAGGTTGATTTTTTTCATCTTGTTTAGTTTACTTCATGGACAAAAATTATTGGAATAATAATTAGTTGAATAGTAGAAATTTGTGGGAGCATTGCAAGATCAATTGATGAGAGCTCGTTTTATTCCTTTGAAAAAGGAGAACTGAGAGTTAGTTCAACTTCAACACTGTACCTGGTACCATGATTTGTTTATCAGATGATATAGTTTTGTAGAGATCTTTCAAGCATCTTAATCTATCTCAATGTTTGAGCGTTCCAAATTTTTCCAAGGGAATGTCAAACTTCCATAAATAAAAATTTCGAAAAGATTCAATACCGGTTGAACCCTACCGACTTCGAATACCTAGAAGTATTAATTTTTCATTGGATATCAATCATGATATTATATCAATAATTTTGAGGGATGATTAGACCAAGCCCTTTTTCAATACTTGATAACGGTTGATAGTACACAGATATGTTAGCCTACAATACCTGAATCGAATGACAATGATATCGTATGAGCTTATCTATTACAAAGTAGTTTCAAGTACCGTTAACCATAAAAATGTTGAGAGAGCGACTCTATTATGCAGTCTAGTCTCGCATAGGACTTCATTATTCAGGATCGGAATGATAATTCCACTTTGTGATCATAACATTTGTATACTATCTGTCGAACGGCGTGAAATATACGCGACTGGAGCACGAGATACAACGACCGATGCAGTCAGATAAAGGCTGGTGACTTGGGAGTCATAGGCAGAGTCATATCCGCTGGACATGGAACAATATTGATACGGCTTCGCCAGACAGATACCTGAGATATATGGACATGAAATAGTGCTGTTAAATGAGAATCTACTGAACATTACTTGTGTCGCCGGGCGCATTTGAATTGCCCGCCGTTGCTTTATCTCGACTCGACTTGACTACCACTTGAGCTATAGCCAGGAAGGATAGGATAGGCTGGCCTCTTTTGTTCTAGTTCGGTCTCGAGCTGGCCAGCAGATGATGGACTGACGACCGATTATTCATGTCGTTGTCTGTGACAAGCAGCCAGCCAGCCACTGCCAGTTACTACTTGGCTGCTCAGTTGCTTCTGGCCTGGACACGTCACCAATTACATGCGGTGATTTGAATATGATCAACATTATACTGTACCATCAACCATGTAGGCTAGCTCACTCACTGAGGAAAGATCTTTCTAACTAACATACTTCATTACGTTAGTAAAGTATGAACGTTATGAGAAGCTACGTCTAGTTGAAGGGCGCAGGGGTTGGTTATGCAAACTAGCAGTACATTCAGAATGATCCTCAACATTGCTGAGTGAACAAGTCCAAAAAAGGATTTCTTCCTACAGTTCTCAAATTCAATAGGCCTTCCTACATATCTAAATACAGCAATAATTTCATTACAATGTCATCTCAAATTGGACCCACAATGTTCTTATTCTTTTGGTTTTGGATAGAAGTCATCAGTTTATAAACAATATGTTTTCGAGGATGATGCCCAATGAGCTCTAGGCTTTTACGTGGTTAATTGTTAATTTTGTGAGTTGAAAAGTGGAGGAAATGAATCATCGGTGTACCAAGATTTTTAAGAACCTCCATGACAATTAAATAAAGCAGTAGGCTTTAACATGGACTTGTACAATGAAATATGGTAGGTTGTTTGCAGTTCGACACAGTCATTGATATGTCACATTCACCCAATGATAAATTTACTAGATGAAGACAAACATGAAGGATTAAAACTGAAATAAGCTACTACATGATTAGAAAATTTCACTCTATCAGATAATGTTCTATTCAGTATCGCTGAAGATAAATCAAGAAGCGCCTAGGCTCCATCCTGGAATATTGATGCTCTGAGGAGTATGTATTAAGAATAATATATTTCTAGGAGGACAATCATAATATGAGTGCATCATCATCCGAGGCAAGTCCTTTTCCATTGTATTGTGGGTACTATCGTCAATGACATCGCGAACATTACAGCTAATGGTTCAAGAAGAGACTCATAAATAATCGAGCCCCACCACACCAAGCCCCAGATCTCATGACAATCACCTTCCTTCACGAGACAACTATTATTCATCATTGCCTGCTATGATATTGATAGCATATAGCCTATAAGGTTTGTTGGTGGCCGGGAAGCAGACATACAGCCCTATTCATGAGGCGATCAAAGTTCACCTACTTACCAGTGTTAAATATAGAGGAGTGAGTGTAATCGATAATAAATCATGAGAAATAATTATTACCGTCGAGTTACAAAACATTGCACTTTGCTCTCTTGAAAAATCGACACAAGAGCTCTATTCAATATTAATAGTTCATAACAAACTCTAGACTTTCAAAGCCTCTGCTCTTGTAATTCAGCGAAGAAGAACGGTCTGCATGATAGAACCAGTAAAGCTTTATCAGTTAGTTTAGAGCTTTAAGTTCTCGTGGAGCAGAAATTTATGAGTTTCATATTTGGAATTGGAGATACCAAAAATGTCAACTAAACAGTTTTGGAGTTCAACTAAACAATATGTACACTCAATCTGTATCACCCATCATAAATTTAATTACCAACAGTGAGAATGTAACATAATGAACGAACAGCTTTTGGAGTTCATAAAACGATCTTGTTCAATTCAATTACCGACTGCTTTCTCTTTGAACTTTGCAGGTTGATAGCTTGCAGGTTTATGTCAATTACCAATAGTATCCACAAGTTCATAAAATTACTTGGTTACATACAGAACTGCAGTGAGCTGTCCAATACAACTACAGTACTGTAATGGATTTAACTTATTTTTCTTTAGAGTTTGTATAATTTTATTGTCATCCATAGAAAAAGTGGAATTACTTGGAAAATGTCAGTCACACATAAATTTTAGATGTAGATGTATTGTGTAATAAAAATAGGTGAAACGATTAAACAAGAATTATTAGGTTAGTGATAAAATAATTTCCAATGTGATCATTGCTGTAATTGAACTCTCATGCTCATGCATTTAAGAGGTTTCTAAACGATATGGATGAAGTTTATACATAGAAATCCAAAAGAAGTTAATCCCATTTATACAACTATGATGTAATATAATCTATATGTGCTATCCAAAATATCTGTAGCTGTAACTACTGTATGAGTTAACAAATTAGGCTACTTGAATAATCCAAGAAAATGACATACACAAATTGTATTAGAAATAAAAGAATTAATCAAGGGAATAGATTGAATCTGCAATAATAATTGTTTTGAATAGTGGATATTCTTTCCAATTAGTCTTTAGTAGTAAAATAATAATGTCTACTTCTATGTAATATTGTATTCGAGATGCGAGTAGAATGATCGTAATTGAAAATGATATTTTGAAGAATATGATGTGAAGAAGAGGGGTGATTGCACTCATAATTAATATTGAAGAAGCGGGAGTGTTCTTAGCCACTTGATTGTGAAGCTACTGACATTCATGACCTAATGGTCATGGGCCTGTCATGAAAATAATCAACAACAAGTTTTGTCATTATCTCAATTTAAAATTGTTTGCCAGCCAGTCGAAATATTTGTTTTGGTTAATTTTTTATCTTCATCTTGGTTTGACCATGACAAATTTAGCAAAATTTAATCAAGCCAAGATGGATCTGGAGAAAAAGTGAAAACAAAATGGCGACTAGGAAACAACAATGTTTACAACTTTTTTGAGTTATTTCAATTTAAAATTTCAAATGCCAGCCATTTCGAAATATTTCGTCCGGTGAGGTTGCTTAATTTTTTCACAGCAGATTTTTTCAACTTTGCATCTGATCTCACTCCTGGAGAAAGATCGACTGATTTTAGTCAGTAGTTTACTTGATAATGAATAATTAAGTGAATTCTCATTTAAAATTAAGTTATCAGCATTTACAACTTCCATGAAGAGTAATATTTTTTGATTACTGAAACAAGATTACTCAGATACTAAGATTGTTTCAAGTCTTACATTTTATCATTCAACGTTGTTTCGTAATTTGTTTGATGTCTCCTTCATTTCTGCGAAAGAATAATATAACGAACAACAAAGATTGTTTATAGTGATGAAACGATCTGTGAAAACAATGATCCCACCTTAAAAATAATTTATATCTCTATAATGGCCGCTAAGTGACTGGGAAAGTTTGGCAAGAGAACGGATCCTCGAAGTTTGCGTGTAAATTAGTACGCAGGCTCGCCGCATGGGGCGCCAGCGACGTGGGAGGTCACAGATTACATTATCACTGGCCAGCGAGACAGGTATTTCAGCGACACGGTTTTCGTTGGAAACTAGACGAATTTATTGAGCCGGATGTGCAATAAAATAATCCAGACGGTGACGGTCTATGCTATTGGTCAGGTTTTTATTATTTATACTACTCTTGTTTACAGCAGCGAACAGTTTGCTTGATCTGGAATTTGTGAATACGCTTCCTACTGAGAACAGGTTGAATGAATGTTGAAAGAGTAAGGTGCTCTCGAATCAAGGTTTTATTCTATCATATCTGAGCTTGGGTTTGATACTATTGTGAGTATATACATAAACGTTTCCTTCTTCGTCCTCTTCCAGGTGTGCCAATATTTTTTTGCAGAATCTCCCTTGTTCATTAGGGATCGCACTCAGGCGTTCTCGAAGGGTGCTGATACAATGTTATGCAATAATTTTTTCATTGAGGGATAAGAAATTCAAATGTCTGGCCTACCTGAGGAAGTTTGGTTTTGAAAAACATTTCTACTATAACTTAATGATATTCTACAAAATAATTTGTAAAATTTTTGGAGTGGTCCGTAGCCGAGGGCGATAAGCGCCTGTCTGATAATCCAAAGGTTCCAAGATCGAATAAAATTTCTGGTATCATTTATTCAGTGTTTGCGCTCTGTTAGATATTTCTTTCTACGTGAAACGATATGAATATGAAATCATTTTTTCATCTCGAAACCCACTATTACATGTAATAGTAGTCTAGGTATTGCTAATTCCCATGATTCTTCTATCATTCAGTACTCCTTCCACTCACTCATCCAAAGGTTAGTGGATAATTTAATCACCAACAAACACCTACTCTAAACAGGATCATTCTACTTCAGAGATCCGAAATAGCACAGACAATTTAAAAAATCAGCTACTGTAACGATTCAAAAAGATACCACGTAACTTGAGTTGTAAGTTGGACTCGATATGAACTCATTTAGCGTCAGGTATTTTAAAGACCGATAACTTGCAATGGCAACGGTTGGTGAAGGTGGAAATGAGTTTGCCGAAGAATAATGTTGAAGTGCTTGTAATCAAAAGCTGGCTGACTGCACTGCATACGGCGTAATTCATCCCGGTAGGAAACAATATTGGCCGGGCCAATTCGAGATATCGATGGCGATCAATCGACGGCGGGGAGTCGATGATCGATCCGGGAACAAGCGCGAAGTCGGTGGGCGATCGAGAATCGCATGTGTGTGAGTGTGACGACCGAAATCGCAGCGTCCAAGTTTATGGACTTGGTCAGTTGTAAAGTGTCGGCCATCAGGCGGTTCTTTTGGTGCAAAGCTCCTCTTCGCCCTTCAACCATCGATGCTTTCGGGCTTCGCTTTGGCTAAGCTCGTTCGTTTTGCACGCTTCCGACAAAAGGAATCAGACAGATACGAATTATTATTCTCTCTCACTCTTTCCCTCTCATTCTCTCTCAAAATCCCACCATCTTTATTGCGGTCATTTCCCTTTTATGGAAGGACCCATTGTTATCCCATTATATGGCATTATACCTAGTATTAATCTCGTCCCGTGAAATATATCTTGTATTTTGTTTCGTATTATTGTCCTCGTAACTTGTTTCAAACGGTGTCGGTGATTTGTTGAGAAAGAAAATTTTGATATCAGCATCAAGATCCACGTAACCCAAACCTTCTATTCAGCTACAATTATGACATAAAACAGAATTATTGAGTATCCAAGAGAATGTGATCTAGTATGACATAAGAGGAGGCTGAAAACAATAGCAATTCTGTTGATGGATGAATTTGAAGAAAAATAGATCATCAACCAAGAAAAGAATCTAAAACTTTATTTTTATCTTAAAATCATAACAATAATAGAAATGCAAAAATTACAAGATCAATTATTTATCAGGGTACAGATTAATAATGTTGTTTGATCTTTTCAATTTTGTATACTCTATAGATGAATCAATGAAATAAAAGGTGAATACTTGAAATAAATAATTTTGTATTTAACAACAAATGTATCGACAAATTATGTTTGAGGTTATAGCATGGGGCTGAGCTTCTGGACCTTAATATTAGGAATTTTGATTAAGGCATTTATCAAATTTGCTAGATTGCTGAATTAAACAATGGATTTGAAAGATTATCGACGGTTTTGTTAGGGAGTTCTGTTCTTGCTTTCCCTGGAAATGGGGGTGGAGGGTGCTAAATTAGAATCTTTGTTTGTTGTTCCTGCAGATGACCAAGCCAAAACGTCACGCCTCGCCACTGGGCTACTATTATAAGCATAATTATATTATCGATAAATAATACAAGATTCATTCATTAAATAAAATACAAGTAAGGGAACACCGGTATCAAGAGGAAATCAGCAGTTTTCGTACTCCAGTTACGAAAAACTACCACCTAGAATGGTGTAACCACAGAATGCTAGTAACCACGTTGAATGGTCTAATTCCTTGTGAGTGAGTTTCATAGTCTTCCAGGAGAAGACTAATATTAGACATGTATTAGATCATTCTACTGAAGAAAGGCTATCAAATTCTTCCATAACCACTCATGATAAATCATTAAATTTCGTAACATTCACAATGTTTATGAGCCTTTTTCATTGATCAAAATTGGCTTTTATGACTGTGTAAAACTTTTTAATTTTATAATGTAGGCTAACTAACCGTAGCATTGTGTAAAGTCATTTCATGGGAAGTGTCATATAGAGAGCTTATTTGGAATTCTGTCTAGTCCATTCCCACAACCAACTCAATACGTCTCTTGAACTAAAGAGTAACTTATACGAGCAATAACTATAAATCGGCTGCAGGTAGAAAATTTAATCGTCGTTTGAACTTTGAAATGGTGAGCAGTAATCGATTCTGAAACTTATATAGCAGTGAATACGGATAAAATAATTAAAACTTCGATCATAGGTTTTATGACTTATTGTGGTGTTGAAATGTGAGTTGATCAATGTTTTCTGTTTAAAGATTCTTTGTTTTTTCTCCATCAATAATCTTGTGAGATAGAATCATCCATTAAAACGATCTAATTCCTAGTCAGTTTTCTTTATCCATTAAAATTTATATTAGTTCATTTCTAGGTTGAAACTAATTATTGTATTTACGTTGTCAACATGTACTGATGCTAAAGTTCATCAATTTTTATTTTTATTTTTAAGTGTTTATTAATTGTTATAAGTAATATAAGTTTTGATCTTTCGAAGTTTCGGTGAAGATTAATATTGGAAAATTAATTTAGAATGTGAGTTTTTTGACTGCAGACCTATAGTTCAAATAAAACTAGTTGTCCCTTGGCCTGGTGCTCAAGAACCACTCACTAGAAACGTTTTTGTCAGAAAGTCCTATGTTCGAACAGCTGACCATTTGATGCTAACATTGAATCAAATGGTCAGCTGTTCGGACATCGGACTTTCTGACAAAAACGTTTCTAGTGAGTGGTTCTTGAGCACCAGGCCAAGGGACAACTAGTTTTATTCGAACTATAATGCACGTAAATTGGTAAATATCCTCCAAATTCTTGAAAAGTCTTCCTTCAATTCGAATGCACAAACTTCCAAATCGAAGAGATCACCCAATTGGTTTCGTTTGGAGATTATGATTTGAATGTAAGAATCTTATTTGAAGTATTGATGAGGATTGTGTATTAAAAAAGTTTTAAAAAAAACTGAAACATAGGCTCTCGATCATAGATCACTGTCAGTAATTTGATGGAGTCACAGCAGCTGCCGATCTCAGATATTGATGAAAATAAAAGTAAGACCTTGGGGGTCCTTACTAGTCTACTCACCTAGTAATTACCACCCTCACCTGTGAAATGGCTCATCTTCTTTTTCTTCTTCACCTTCTTCTACGCCGCCATTCCATCACTTTCACTCTCCATCCATCATCTCCTTGTCTATTCCGATCAACTGTCTCGCCGCACTGACCCAGCGCTTCACAACTTACGTGTGGCCTAATCTCTATAAACACTATAATTCCAGCCCTTGAAATAACAGTTGATTCATGACTCTTGTAACAACGACGAGGCATAATTTGTGCTCTGATCCGAGAGTTGTAATCGCGCATCACTTGTGGACAAGTCCATAATTCCGTTGATCCTCTTCTCCTGGACATGATTTCCAAGTGTTTTCAAAGCCTGATATTAGTTAACACCTCCATCGACGATTATTGTTGTTGTTATCCCAGTAACCTGAATAATCGTGAAGATGAGTCGAAGATTATCGTGCACCAACTGTAAAATCAATATTTTCCTAGTTTTCTCACGTGAAATAGACCAAAAAGACCATTTAAATATTTGTAGTTTTGGCATTGTTATGTGAATGTTATGTCAGTTTTTTACACCGATGCATTCTTGTAACGCCATTTGAATGGGTTGAATTCTCAAAAGTGAATTACATCCCTGATTATTTCTATTGCTTATTTTTTCTTTAATTGAAAGCTTGCCTAACGAACTCGAATAAGACGTGTTGTATGTTGGCTGAATCACTGATTTCCATTGAACAGTATCAATGATTGGATAAATGATTAGAGTCTTTACTCAAATAATTAGATTATCATATAGTCTTTACTGGTCCTTACCCAGTCACTTTTTATTTGAATGTTAAAATCAATTTTAATTCTGTACATAAGATTTGAAGAATAAACTCTCATCAATAACTCTCATCAGTTGGAAAATTCAATTCCCAATTCATTCTTGAATTAGGTGAGCCAACATAGCCTGTAGTTCGCTGATGCTACATTCTGCTATTTCTGCACCGTTCATGGGCTCGATACCTGTCTCGTCTGGGATTTTTTCACTTATCAACCTTCACCTCATCATCCACTCACTTTTCCCAAACTTATGTGGGCATAAAAGAATCATGCTCTTGTTTAATGAAAAAAGATAAAATATAGGGACAAATTTAATGTAACAGACAGCTAAAGTGGCAGAAATGTCATGATTGTGACATAAATATAATAATGGGAAAAATGACAAGAATTTTTATATTAAATGGATAAGATTGAATCTCTTGTTCGATCTGTGATCCAGCTAACATTTCATCATGTGAGTTTTGATTCAATAAGATTTAACAAATTTGAACGTGATTAAGCAGAATAATAGAGCTTGATAGTTACGTAATAATTAATTGAGAATTCATAGAATAAGAATTGTTGTGTAGTGGAAGATTGCTTGATTAAGTAATACGATCCACAAGCACCAATTATTGTTTATTTATGAGTCGATGTATGAAAGGACCGTTTCCTAGTCCAGTGAGAGTATGAAGTATCCGATTGTATTCCGATAAGCTATCTTGAAACACCAACTCGTGACGAGTGACCATCCATTTCTGAGCATACTTTTACATTATTTTTAGATCGTCTATCTGGAGATCATTGCTCTAGCCAGGCTGGACTCGTTAGAAATGGTATTCAGTGTTTCCAAGCATCGTGAATTCCTGATTTTCAGCTCCATCTACATGTTTTTGCCGGGTAAAGAGTCTCTGTGTCTGATTTATATCGGCGAGCACGCGGAATAGGTAATAAGAGGTGCACGGAAAATGGTAGCGTACGAATGAAAGCGAAAGGAGCTGAGCTGATTTGGACACGAGCGCCGCACAGCAGACGGCTCAATAATCGTGTACTGCACTGGGCCTAGATGGAAATTGGGTGGCGAACTGTGTCATTCTAAGCAAAGCGGAACTGTGAATGTTAGGTAACAATCGAAAGGATGAGTGTGACTAGAAAAAGGGTTCAAGATTGCAGCGCTCATTTCTGATCTCTCTGTTGATACCCTGAACCTTCCTTTTGACAGTTTGGACAGTTTGCACGCTAAATTCTTAATTAGCCGTAACTTTCTTCGTTCTTGATCCACTCCTTAGTGACAGATAAGCCACTAGCGAAACAAGCCATGAAAGTACGCGGAAGATATCTTGAACGAGGTCTGGCATCGCCCACCAGATCGGACGAGATCATAATCAGCCAGTCGTGAGCTGTACCGGAATGGAACATCTACCTGCAGCTCTCTGCCCCGGGGCACACTGGTCCCTTCGAAAGGAAAAGCAGCAGAAAAGAAGGAAAGAAAAGTGAAAGGCTTAGGCGTGACGCTCGCCGGAAGGGGAAGGAAGAGAAAAAGGGAAGAAGATGAATAAACCAGACGCCGATTAGCGGACGAATTGCTCGGTCTGCACTGTCTCAAGGTAATTGCCATCTGAGCCGACACTAATATGCGGTGTCTGCCTGGTAAGGTGTTCTCCACCGCCGCTCCTCAACAAGGTGTGAAACCAACACATCGCAATAAAAGTAACGGCCTCCTGTTAATAATATCTTATTAATCATTCCCAAAAAAGCGCACCGTTCAGTTTAAAGACTACCTTCCGCGGTTGTGGAATCGACCGCAGAAAAGATTTTCAACGAGCCTCGGGATAGCACCCACACCGCACCCACCTGGGAGCAGATGGAATAGTCGACGACTAGTGTGTTTTTAACGACTCGGTAAACACAACCGCAAAGCACACTCTGTAGAGACACGTCTCCGTCATCTATTTTGCCTGTGGCACTGATCCTACTACCCCTTTCCGTTGCTGCTGTTATTCTGAGGGGGCGGCTACCAATAACTGCCCGCGTAAACTTATATCTCAGCTGCCCTTTCAGGGTTTCATGCTGAAACAAACGCCTGTGAAGTGCTGCAGTTTATAAATTCAGTTGAGATCACAAAGTATCTAATTTATCACCGATATTCAGAAATCATTTAAAAAAGTGATAGAAAATTATTATAAAGCTTCATACTATCAATTTTTATTTGGAATTCTGAAATGCAGCCACTAATCAATGATTCTGACTTGCGAAAATTATTTGTATAAACTTCTCAGTTGAAGAACAATTTCAAACGTGAAGAAGAATCATGCAATTCACAACTTATAATACAATTTCGATCTGTTTTATATTTCTTCGACATCATTTCCCATGACTTTCTTGTTCATATAGCAAGAAATTTTACAATTCATGAATAGTGGAACATTTTTGAGAGAAATGGTCTTACCCTAGGGATTTGCTCGTATTTATAATCATCAGCATACTGAATCTCTGATCAACCACATTTGAATAACTGATATTAGTCGAATCACAATTTGTTGTTCACTTACTCTATACTAATCCAGACTATATTACTCTATAGTAAATATATTAAAATATAATTTATAAAAATAATAAATCCACGACATAATAAATGGAAAAGTTATCATTGTATAAATAAAATTTCACATTACATGATACTCGTAAAATTTGTAAAATTGTTTTTTTTTTCAACTTTATTATTGATAACTAGATTTATGAGGATTTCTTGGGACGTGTGGTAAAAGTTTATTCTCACAGATTTGGTCTAACCCCGGGATTGTGCTAGTAATCATAATCATCCCCATACTAAACTTTGATCAGCATAAGAACAGCATACTGATTTTTGATCAACTGCATTTGAATTATTCTTATTACTCGAAAATGATAATGACAATCTGTTTGTTCACTTACTAAAAGACAACAACAGAAATACAAAAATTATAAGTTCACGTCATAAGTCATAACATAGGGGAATGACCATTTTACAAATAACATTTGACATTACATAATACAATTTGCAAAATTGTTTTTGAAAATTTTATTATTGATTACTAGACTACATTTATAGGAATTTCTTAGGATGTATAGTAAAAGTTTATTCTCGTCAATAAACAAGGTTATAAAGTAACTCCTCTTCAAAAGCGGTGTAACAATGTTGCATCTGAGTGGGTGTTTGAGTTGGTCCACTCAGTAATGTGCGGAAGAGAGATCCAAACATTTGCAGATATTACTGTGGAGGGAGTGGGAAGGAGACAGGACAGCTCCGGAGCGAAGTCGTCCATCATTCGTCTGTGATTGAAATGAGGAATGCGAGTTCTGAACACGAGCTAAACGTCGTATCTGGCTAATATCTTCATTGTTCACTGGAGTGAAATTTCGAAAGGAAACATCAATGCTTGATGCTCAGCCAATACAGAATGACTAGAAAGTAGAGATCGACTATCGTTGTCATGTACAGTACCTGCTCGAGCTTCGCCTACCATTCAACTTCATGTTTCTGGCTTGACATGCTGAATAAAAAATGATCGCTGTGATATTCTCATCTGATTGATACAGAGAACTATGAAAGTATGCATCACTTATCTCCAAGTCAGAAGTTCATAACAACATGGATGGCTAAGCTTCTTTTCAGGCCTATTGATTCAGGCGTGCAAAAGCATTGGTTCTCTTCCTGCTCTTATCAATGAATTTATCAAAACATATCAAGTTGGGTGTGAATATGATTCTTGATTCTTCAAATTCATTCAAGTGCATTCTATTTCTTAAAGTGTGAACCGGAGAGTATAGAATAAGAAGAAGATTATGGAAGAGGATAGAATAAGATATTACTTCTATTCTCTCTGATGTGAGCGCTCTCATAATGTGACAGATTATTTACAATAAACTGTGCAGTTTAACGACATCAATTCATTACAATTATTGAGGTTTCCAATTTATTAAAAAATCCTAGCTACAAATCTTTTTCGAATTTAATATTTCTTGACATTTGTAGAGAAAATATCCTAATTGGAAAGGAATCTAGAATATGTTTTTTTTAATAAATTGGAAGAACATGAATTTCTGTCAAGTTTTGAATGCTCATAATAATTATCAAAGCATGGGAAATGTACACTGTAGAGGCTTAGCATATTATTGCAATGGGACAGTCTGATAGCCTACCAGATATAGGCCTGCTATATCCAACAGAATAGTAATAATTGGTGAATATTAACGAAATAGACTAATTAATTGAGAAATATTGAAATGGTGAAATCATAACAATGACCAATAGTGATACAGCAACGCTAATAATGAAGGGAGTTGTGTAATATTCAAACTGTAGCATATTGTGAACAATTATTATGAAAATGAACCACATAATATTATTCTGGTTCACAATCGCACAATATGTAGAAAGTACAATAGGCCTACATATATGATACAGAAGTGAATGATCCGAGTCTGGAACCAAACAATCCTGAATTGAAAGTTGAATCATTAATTCCACCAATTAAAATTTTCTGTAACGTTATAAACCATTTTTCTGACTAGCAAAAAGGAACAACAATAGCGGGAGGTTGATAACGCAATGCTTTGTCTTTTTTAAATATACGACACATACTAAAAATGTTAAAAAATAATCAATGACTGCTATTCGAGCACTTGTACGTGTGAAATTTAGAGTCTTGATTGGCGAACCAGCCAAAATCAACTGAAATGCGTTCGACTATAAATATCGCTACAGGTCTCGTATACAGCATGTGTGGGCCAAAGCTGCTTTCATTCAACCAATCTGTCCCTTCTCCATTCTCGTATTGCTTATAAGCTACATGATAACTAGCAGGCTAATATGCTTTAAAAATAATAACAATAAATATCATACAACGATACCTTTGATAGGATAGGTATCGTACTGCAATACCTTCGAATTTAAATTTATGGATAGGTATAATCCAGCTTTGGTACATATAACGAGTAGGGTTTCTTTATGGATTAAATCTTGCACGGGTTTCATATTGATCAGTTCTATAGGTTTTCCATGGAACCACTATTTAAATATTTTAAAGCATGACAGTTGTAAAATTATTGCAGCTTTGGTTCTTATTAGACTCTCTTATTCCAATCCTCGATCCATCTTCAGTATCACACCCTGTTAACCTCAATATGACTCAGAACACAGAATCTACAAAATGATTCAGTTGAAAAAGAATTGAAGGAAAATCAGTGGATGGAAAATCCAAAGGGCATTACTTCGATCTACTTTCAAATAAATTTCAAATTCAAATAACTTTTATTCAGATTTTCACATAATAATCGCAAAACAAATGTAAATACACTCATATTCAATGTACTCGTCATTGATAATAAGAAATTACATAGACATAATTATATTGTTTAACTTGTGTTATTTATAATTTAATTTGTATAACTTAAATTTTCTGCAACCGCTGAGACCGTGTAAGCAGTCTTGTTTTCATCTGTATCTGTAGACTATATTTTATTCTTTTATCGTATTAACTGTTATTCGTTAACTATTTTAACGTGATCGTATGCATGGGCCCAAATATGTGTATTGGATGAATGTGTAACATATGCCCATGGATCAAGAAATATAATTATCATTATATATAATGATATATTTCCACCTTATTTATCTATCTATCTATCCATCCACTTAATAAGATCATTAGTTATTTTCTTGAAGAAGATTTAGTATCAATCGCTGTGCAATTCTCCTTCTTATACACTCCGTTGTATTTTATCTATCGAAAGTATTGCTGATTCTTCCTTAAGTTTTTATTTAATTTGGATAATTTAGACATTCACAACCAAACTTAAACCTCAAAATGAGATTTTGACTCGCTTTCTTCTTTTGTAACCTCTTGTTAGCCTTGCCAGTCAGAATCGATCAATGCTACCTATGTACTAATTCAATCCTCAATAGAAGAATATCAGACTAATTCGTTAAGATCTACTCAATGGTCTTATGAAAAATGAGATGACTATTAAATTAGATACTTCCGGGCCAGTCCACCTTAGTCAAATTCGAGCTACTACTGTGCTCTACCCCCTTTCATAAACGAGCTTGGCCAAGAGAAATTACATTTATTTGAATTGGCCAAGAGCGATAGCATTTATTTGAACATTCATACTGCAACATTGTGTACTACTGAAGGTACACCAAATAGAATTCATAGGCCACCGACATGGAATTCTATGCTCAAGTTCGATCTATCAGTGTGCAGACGTAAATGGCATCTACCGGCAGCCTTTGAAGTGTTCCGATGTCTTGTCTGTGGCCTCCGTACTGAGGAGTCTCGACTGATGATGACGGGGAGGGGGAGCCAAGTCTTGTACAAATAACCTGCAGATATAATAAACAGGAATTAATGCCGCTATCATTATTCAGCTTATTGAGTTTTATGAGTGGACGGGTGAGCTGACAGTTTAATGGCGCCTAATGGCAATGAAGCGTGCGTGCTTTCAGGATTGCTCTTTCTTTCTGTTTGACGCGATTAGCAGCTATCAAACCAGAGTTATGCACCGGTCACGTGACACTGGCTCCAAATATCCAGACACCAATTTGACCAAAACTTCTGTTCTCACTCGACGCGACCACTGGCTCATTCGATGAACCTGTTCCAATGTTGCCTAGAGGTCTCTTGGTATAAAAATGAAGATCTTGAACGCTTCCAAAGGCATAAATCTAGTTGACTCTCCGATTGATTAACTGTATTCATTAGCTTCAACAAACTTCTCCCCATTTCCAACTTATTCTCCTATTTGATTGAATCTTCAATTTTAGTTTTAAAATACCATTTCCAGCACCGTAATCGTCAATGTGATAGAAATATACCAAAACTGTGTGAAGCATGAATCTGAGAAAACCGGGAAAATATTTACTTAATATATGTCACTCGTTCTTCTTATTTTTATGGAACTTATTATGGAGTCATTTCCACTAGGAAAATGATTTAGATTTTGTAAACTCATTGAAAATTTTATTCTGATTGTGTTGGTTCTATACTGGGAAAGTATATTCACAGTCTGGACCTTTTGTACTTCTTTCTTTAATTTAAGAAGTTGGGTTTCCCATCAAGCCCAGAGGCCATTAGGCCATAAGGCCGAATGGGAAAGATAGTTTTCAATTCCAATTATTTTCTAGTTATCACACTCACTTGGAAGGAGAAGACTTTTCGTAAGTTTCGGAAAAGTGTCCTTGATTCAAAGATGTAGAGCTGTATCAAGAAACAAGCTTTCTCGGGTCCAGAACTATTATCGTGATGGTCAAACCGTGAGTAATTGATGAACAGAATTTTTATCATAACCTAAAATAAAATGAGAGTGCTATTGACGAAACAGACGCTCCTTTCAAGCACGATCTTGCACGTAGAGCAATGAGCAGCAAGCAGTCCCAATGTGCAATGGACTGAGAAATTATTACTCGTTTGAATCAACAGCTTCGTTCAATTAAAGTTGTGAAATTTTGAATGCAGTGAATGATTCCTACTCAACTTAAGACTCAAGTCATGACTGAACTTTGATCATCAGGATGTTTGATAGTTTATAGTTTAAGCAATCTGATACGATAGACTATTTGATAGTTGAAAGGCCAAAAATGATTTCGATCAACATGGGAGAGTGGAAGTACGAAATCCCAGTTGAAGATGAACTCTTCGGATATCGAACTCCCATAAATCGAGGGTACACCAATGATGTAGTATCAAAGTACTACAAAATCAAAGTAAGGCCATTTAAAATTTCATTTGAAAATAATTTATGAAAGAATGAGTAAAATTCATCACGTTTATTGTTGAATTAAAAGTACTGTATTCCATTCCATTTCCATTTATCTAATAGGATTATCTCAGATTTGATTCAAATAGTGAGAACAATATTGTTTATGAACCACTCACCCTCTCGAATCATACTTTTATTATTTAGAACTTTGCATTGTTCTGATATTTCATCATCATTGGAAGAAAAGTCAATTTCTCTAAAATCCTGCCGAGAAAGAAAAAACTATGACAGCCTTAAAAATTATAATCACTATTTATCATCAATCTATATTAAGAGTTTGACAAAATCACTTCACAAAATATCTAACAGCTTGGTTCAACTATTTGTGCGAACACGAGAGTATGCCAGTTTTTTTATAATTAAGTTATTTTATTCATAATTTTGTGATAAGTTGTTAATTCAGTCTCAATATCTCAAAAGGATATAGTTTTGAGGTGTAAATTTGATATAATTCCACTATCACTTGATTGGTCAATCAAAACGCCATTAATCACTTTGAATAATATTATAATAATTATATCAGTTGATAATAATCCATGACAATTATATACACCATCAACGCCCGCTTTTTTAATGTATGCTTTTTCAATGAAATATTTAAAACGGTTAGTGGTACTGGATGGTGAATTACTGTGCAGAAAACAGGTTTTTGGAACAGGATAATCGCTTACAATGGTTTGGTGTGGTTGAATAAAGAGAAAGAGAAAGGCCGGAGGTATGAGTGAGTGCTTGATGGGCTCCTGTAACCAGACCTGTTATGTGCCTGGAAAGGGGAGCCCCATGGGCATGTGCTAGCGCCCAGGGTGCACCTGGAATTTTGAGGACTCGAGGGGTGGTGAAGGACAGATGGCAGCAGCCAAGAGCATTTGAATCTCGGCACCCCAGTCCTTACCTCAAGGGTAACGTCCTCGCCTCAATTGAAATCTGGACAAAGTATTTATAAAACCGTCCTACTCTCTCCCTCTTTCATACACCTTTACATTCGAACTCTATGTTACAGTTTTTATCGAATAAAAAAGGAAACATCTGCTTAATAAGCTGTGTAAAAACCTTCGAATCTGTGTCGGCTTCTACCGATCTTACGCAACGGTAGTGCCTCGTGAAGACGTCTTGAAATAGTGAATTAGTATTCATATTTTGTCATGCTGATTGATTGAGATGAAGAAAAGGATGAGAGACGAGGAACAAGAACAGAAAGAAGGAAGAAGAGAAGAAACATGAAAGAGGGATAAATAGGAAGGCAGGAAGAGAAAAAGAAAAGAGGACAGGAAAAAAGAGGAAGGAGAAATTGAGAGAGGGACGGAGAATTACCTACTAGGTCAAAACAATATTTTGTTCTAATTGATTGAGATAGAGATATTGGTAGAAGGTTGATAATCGAGTTGCAGGAAGAGAAGGGAAGAAACGAGAAAAGTAGAGTAAATGGAAAGTACAAAGTAAATAATTGAGAAAAGGAGGCAGAAAGAAGGAAGGTAAAAAGAAAGGTAAAGAGAGATCAAGAGTCGAAGAGAAAAAACAAGGACTGGAAAAGGAGAAGGAATATAGAGGAAGAAGGAGGGAAGAGGAAGAGTAATATGCAAGGAAGATGGATGTCGAACGGGGGACGTAAAACGAAACAACGGGCGAGAGATAGTTTTCAATTATTATTTAATCAATTATCAATATTGTATCCTTTTTTCAACCAGATCAATTATCCTTCCTGTACGTTGAAGTCATGTTAGAAGAATTAAAGAATTCATGAATAGAAATGTATTTAAAGAATAGGCCTATCTCATTACAAGCTCGTAGATACGACTATACTTATTGTAGATAAGATTCAAGTATCTTTCAAGTGTTGCAATACCTTAGTGTTGAGTTTGGGGTTAATTTTGTCGAGTAATTTATTTTGGCAAAGAAGAGTTTGCATCGGAGACAGTTGAAAACACCCGTTTCTAATTCAGGAAGTGAGATGGCAATAATGTAACGTTTGTTAACCGAAAACGTTATGGGTTTACGGCAGTCAAATACATGCAGTCAAAGAGGTCAGCCTCACTGTGCTCGACAGTACCGTTTTCAAAATGACCGCCTTGATAAGCAGAAGTACCATTGAAGACAAGAAGAGGAGAAAGAGACCCGAGCCATGGCAAGGCCAGTTTTACGATATCGATATTCCAATTTATTGTTCTGCGATATAAGCAGAGTTATGTTAGCCTTCAGGAAGTACAAGGACTGTTTCTAACGTATTGACTGGCTGCTTGCTTTGCTTTTTTCATTCACCTTTCCATTCGATCACTGTTTGTTTTCGAAACTGATACGGGCTGCCTATCATTGTTTAGGCCCCAAATTTGATACCACACAACTTTCCAATTCCAAGTATATTGTACGTATTCTCAAAATCAATCCATAAAATCAATGATAACCGTTAAAACGTAGAAGCAGTCAATTCTTGTCTGCCAATTCTTCCTGTCTGCCAATTTTCAAATTTATTTCAATGTTTAGTTATAGAACCAATTGTAAATCAAATCATTAGATTTGAAGTTCGGTTAGAGTCGATGACGTAGATGAGTCCATGGAAATGCGAAAACTCAAAGAGCTCTGCATTCCTACATCCATAGAATCACAATGAAGATAATAAAGTTCTCGTAAAAACTCATTTTCCAACTTACATTCTTGTAACAGCCGGTGTTAAAATTTGTTTAATATTAAGTATTGCCTTATTATACAATTTCCATTACTTTCATGACAGACTTCGATTTGTTGACATAGAACTACGGTTGACTTACGATTGTTTTAATTTGATTATATAATTTATTCCTTATCCACTAATTTGATCTACGAGAAGCTCATCGCTTGAATGAATCAGTAAAATGGCGGGAAATCCGTTGTCTTACACATCGAGATTTGAAACCGATCAATTCCATTGGAAAAGAGTGAAAGCAGAAATGTCGGGTTAATGAAATCACTGTTTGTAAGTTATTGAGGGTGGAGTATTGTAGAAGACCACCTGCCCAGCAGCGGTGAAAAGAGAGGCAAGAAGGTGAGGATGGTTGTGAGGGAGAGGGGGTGAGTGATCGAGGGGTGGGTGATCTACCCCACATTTCTAAACACGCGTCTGGCGCGAGCCACAGAGCACACATCTGCCCCCTCCTCGAACAACAATAAGAAATCGTATACACGCACAAAAGCCCGTCCATTATACACCATCCGCATTTTGTCAATGGAATTCCATACGTTTGTTCGCCCAAATTAAAAATCGTATCAGCCCTTGTGTCTCCTCATTTGCATATTAACGGTCGCTCAACTGTTTGCAGTGATTTGACTTAGCATTTATGTCATCTGTCACGAACTCCGAACATCTTACACTAATAATCTACTTACTGATGACTGATTCAACTGATAATGTTTTGGATCTTGTAGTGTGATCTTATTCATGAGAAGGAATAATGAAATTTATACATCTAGCTCTCTCTCATTCATACCATAATAACTTGTAACAGTTTTATCGGAATATTATGACAGAAAGAATGTGAAAATTATGACGGGTAACATTTTCGTCGCCCTATCTTTCTATTATTGTTGCAAATATGGGAATATTAACCGCATTCTTCAATTTTATTCACCAGATTGAGTGAATCGTATCAAAGATAATCTTCCTCATTTCCCGTACATTTGCGTACAGCTAAATTTCCCAGTAACATCGCCACTTAACTTGAATCATGCACAGAATCCAGCGTGGAAAACTGATTCATCAGCTTCAGATATTTGAAGTGATATTCATGCTTGATAATAGACTGGAATTTCAATTGAATCTATTGACACACACGCAACACGAAAAATAGATAATTGTAAAAAAAATAATATCAAGACACAAGCGAAATACACGATAATAAATTTTATACAAAGACATTGTTGTGGTGTAGACGAGACGAAGGAATAAGGAGGAAAGGAAGGAAAATTTCAATCCAATTATAAAACATTAAATTTGAACAATATGGAAAACTTCCCTCTTGAACAAAACTCTTCCATTTTTTTGAATTATTAATGAAGATTCATTCATTTGTCTTCTAGGCTGCTCGAATCAAATCAAATGAAAGTTTAATTATTCATAAAAAAAATCATTCACAATACAAAGTGAAAATTTAATTGAAGTTCAATAACAATGCATAGTGAGAATACGTATAAGTTTAGCTCCAATCCTTGTGCTTCAACTTACAGCCTACACGCACATGCTGCATCGTCTTCTCATATCTCTCAATAAGTGGATTGGTTTCAGTAGAAAACAAACAACCTCGGTCAGGAAACCACAAATTTCTCGCGATGAATTGTTGATCATGCGAAGTGGCGTCGCGGCTGTGCCAATAGTGTGCGCGACACCTCGCCAGTCCCCGGAGCAGTCTCATCAATTGCACAGCTCACACCCGCAATATTTCATCGCCGACTCTCCTTGTTTTGCGAAGGAGGCGTGGTGTGGTGGTTCGCGCGCGACTACTGCTAACAGGGCACACAGGCTCGTCCCCACTGTCATAATTTTCCTTCCGTTTCGCCACTAAATCACTTGGCAAGAAATGAAATGCCAAGGCCCCTGCGAGCTTCTGCCCACGCGCCACGCGCGAACACCTAGCAATAATTGGAGCCAAGATGTCGGCTTGGGGTTCGAGACACTACCGGCTTGGGGTGAGTCCATATGACGCCGACCAAATTTAATTTCCACCGTTAAATTACTTTAACCTGCCCCGGCTATTAATAACTTGTCGACAAAACTAATCTTGTGCTGCCCGTCTGTAACCAGGTAGGTTTCCGGCTTCCTAGGTGTGAGTACCCGCTAATTAGAAAGGTGCGTCATGTTGTGGTCGAGGCTCAGGTTGTCACATTAATGGAATTATGGATTTAGTGCAAGATTAATCTAGTTCTATTCCATCTTCACACCCCCCTGGTAATATGATGGGGGTGAATAGAATGAAACTCTAGTGTTTGTATTAATTGAATATAACAACTTGATGGTATAATTGAAACACCAAATTACTGTAATTATATAAGACTGGAGGTTATTAAATAACTCCAATTAAAATAATCCAATGTTATATTTATAACATTAGTCTGGAGTTTGTCTTGTTGAATTGGTTTCTGCTTATAGTTTTCCCGTACAGACCGACAAAATCAAAGATTCCTGCACTATAATAATTCCAAAGGTTATTGGTCAAACATTGCTAACTGAATTATATTAGTTTAAATAAATTTATTCGACAAAAACAAATATACACAGTATATTCTCAATATACATAAATTCAATTGATATGTCCGCTATGTGAATTCATTTCCTGGCCTGATTCGAACATCAGAATTTAAAATATTTCAGTTTCTCATTACATTTGTTGGAATTGTAATTTACTAAAGTAGTATGAAAACAATTTTCATCATGAAATTGAACTAGTCACATTCATTTATTTGATAAAAATACAATATCGGGGTCTCTTTTCCAATATTATTGCTGATCTTAGAATAAATATCACATATTAGAGAAGCTCCATGCTTATTACCAAAACCAAGACGTTTTTAATCACAAAATTGGTAAACAATCTTTACAAAAATGAAAAAAAGTTTTTACAGAATGTATAATTATCCTGCAACTAACGTGTATCTGTAACTCTTTGAATAACCCACAACTTTCAGAATAGATTCAAAAGAATGGTAATAATGCTCATTAATGTTTTTATTTTCTCAAGAAACAATAGGTGGATGAGATTCTCATCCGAATTACTTTTTCAATATTTCTTTCTCATTCGGACGTAATTCAAGCTTGTTTTGCACATCGCGTGAACGATCCTTCATTTGCTAATTGTGTAATATTCCAACGATCCATCTGTCAAGCAAAAGACAGCTTCATGTTTGACACTCGACAGTACTGTACTGATAGCCCATTGATGCCATCAGAATATTCGGCTAGGAAGCTCTTATGAAAAAAGCACATTATTCAACAATAGCCAACTCCTAATCTTGCAAGGAGTGTTTTGTTGTCAATGGGTAGATGAACTCCCAAGATCTCAAGCAGCAAAAACATTAATTTGGCTATAGCTTTTGATGACCTTGACATTTTAATACTCAACTAATAGGTTACATTATTGATGCTTTGCTATTGTTAATTCAATTCATATTAATATTCCTCTTGAGTATGGATTGCTCCAAGTGTTTGTTGCGTAGTGATATTGGAAAACGATGAATTATTACAGTGATTA
Organism: Laodelphax striatellus; assembly: GCA_017141395.1. Taxonomy (NCBI): domain Eukaryota; kingdom Metazoa; phylum Arthropoda; class Insecta; order Hemiptera; family Delphacidae; genus Laodelphax; species Laodelphax striatellus. Next base: position 44,727,689 of record CM029531.1, read on the forward strand.
TGCCACTACACCATTCGTAGTGGCCATGGAATCAAATAGAGAATAATTTCAAATACAGATCCAATTTTATGTCTATTATTTGTAGGGGGAGAAACATTGAATCCTTGTGGAAAATGGGCTGATCAAGACTTTTGAAGTAATCAATAGTGGAAATTAATGTTTTTACTGTCGCTTCAATGGAATAACATATTAATAAATTTTTCAACATTACATTCAAGTTTCAAGAACAAATAAGAGGAATTTATCTGATAGGAGAATTACAAAAGTATCTGAGAGCTGGCTAGCACTTTAATTTCAATGAAATGTTGAAGTCCAAAATCTTGAATATTTAGAGTTCAAAATAGTCAGTTTTCAATGTCAAAATCATTCAATTATTGTAAACATACTGATCAACGGATTACTGTTCAACATTCATTTCCACTCCATTATTGTGATCGAATCTTATGCAATGAGAGAAAATTCATAGATGAACTCATGCATTGCAGTAAATTTCTACGACCTCATACATGAATTGCCCATAAGCAGCAAAATCAATGCATATTAACAAATAGTTGAATAGGCCAATATCCATATAAGTTTTATTGGTGTGTGAACGGCATAATGTTGATGAACGCCTACCAGATTTTGGTTAGAAACTGACTTGCATATTGCGAATGAAGCAGGCAGGAGTCACATGCTGATAAGATCATCAATCATACCTTGTTGCGCGGTACTTGAACTGTGCGTCTGCGAGGAAATTAAACGCATAAAATCTCCGATTTACATATTGTTTTAGTGATGATGATTACTGAATGGAGGGTTCACTGAATGAATGGATGACTAACTCTTCCTGTGACAGTGAACTCTGGCCTCACTCAGCCCACTAACGCCGGGACTACAATGACGTATGTGGGATTGCTTGCACCATTGTGTTATTTTATTATAATTATTCATCCTTTGTAACACATACGCTCATCAAATGGAAACTTGTCCACAAGTACCGATGAGTTTTTGATTGGAACTTGTAATCGTCTTTTCTATTTTGTAATTTATGTTTGTTGTTTTCAGCTTTACAGCATCTGATTCACGTGATGATCTCGGAGCTATGAAGCATATTGTTTATGCCTATCAAAAAACAAGGCTTCTATGCTGGCCTTGTTAATGAAAATGCTAGATTTGCATTGGAAATAATCCATTGAAAGGTGTTCCATATTACAATACTCGTACATTGAACTAATATTTTTTCATAGCCGATAGCCGCTTCTGAGTACAATAAACTATTTCAAGTAAGATATCCGGTTCTGCGACGTTGCATGTAGTATATTTCGACAAATAGAAAATTTGTCCCCAGTGTGGCAAGGAGTTGATCTATTCAGCTTGAATGAACGTACAAATCAACCTTCTTAAAGCTAATGGAGAACTTATACTTATACTTCTTATAAAGCTTATACTTTGTATATTGTCTTCTAAACTCGCTCTTTTGTTTTTTGGTCAACTTAATATGATTTAAAAGATATATGAATCAAACTCTATGTAATTACAATAATGTAAAACCAAGTTAGGATTCAAGCTATTTAACGATTTTCATTTCTTCCTATCAAAGACCCTAGTGGTAGTTTCTACTTGATTCATTTTTATCATGTAATGTACATTCTTCAACGTTTTATACACATTACAAAGTACGATGAATAATATAATACAATAAACTTGAAAATATTATCATCATCCAAAGTGCAAACATTATACAGTAACGTTCTAAAGAACATTTTTGTACTATAATGCAGGTATCAGAATTGTGGTTTCTCGAAGAAAAGCAGGGCTTCATAAAGGGGGTTCTACCCTGCAATAGAATACGGGCCAGTGAACCTGGTAGGGTCTAAGAAGGGAAGGGGCCCTTGTGTATGTGTGTGAGTGCATCAGATGCGAAGACGGGATTTTCTTGAAGAAAGTGACGGAGACACCTGTTTGCATCTTACCTTCACTTTCAATGGTGCTGCGAGGCTGACAATGGCCAGACTGCAGCCAGCAGGACTCCAGACTCCCCCAAAGAGCTTCCAGAAATCAGTGAATACCAGCAGCTGCCTTTTCCGCCTTTCTTCGCATCGACAAAAACATCCACTTGACCTCCCATTCATTCCTCTATAGCTGTGTATAAGCAACTGTCAGCCCTACAAGAAAAGATAGACAAAGAATCTTGCCGACAAATAATTCACACCTTTGCACCGATGAATGAAACCCACTGTCCAGTCCACACGAAATAATTACCACTCTGACACCTCTACAATCACATGAAGCTCTTCCGCTAGCTGGACTCTTGACTGTGCGATTGGCCATAAGGGATTTTCTTCTACAAAAGTCGAACGCTAATTAGATAACTATACGTACGATTCAGAATGTTCATCCCGAGATAATCTTCTTAACCCTGCATATTCCAAGACAGATTTCGAGAACCTGGGATAATAGTAGGCAGTCTGGTCTATTGAAAACTCTTTTCTCTTCAAGAAAACCTGAAACCTCTTTGCTTATTATATTATTGTCACAGACGTTCTGAATGAGAGATCATCTTCATGCTAGGTTTCTCTTGTAGAATGTACTTTATTTAGGTCTTCATTTACTACTCTTGTAGAATGTATTTTATTTAGAAGCAATTACTTGTAATTTAGTTAACAATTAATTGTGCTGTGCCCTCACTCATTCTAAGGTACAAAAGAAATGGAAATTATAATCGAATAAATTGAAACTTTTTATCACTAAATGATGTGTAACTTGTACCTTCGTAACAATTTTTTCAAATGGCTCATCAATCTCTCAGTAAGTAAACAAATCATGTTCGATTCCTATGAACAATATTGAAACAATATAGGCTATGTAAAAGTTGTTTATCTGACTGAAAATGTTTCCAGGTTTTCACCTACAATTCAACTTTGGAATGAATATTATATGATCATACTAATGAACTATTGAAAGGTAGTAGGCTAGTATTGAGATAGTAGATGAAAACGAGTTACAGTTTTCAGGAGAAAATTCATAAAGGAAGAAATCAATCCCACACAACGGTGAAAACTCAATGTGGAACATATTCTAGTATTTTTCTCTTCCAGTGAATGAGTATTCAAAATACTTCAAGAAAATTTCCATGATAATTCTGAATCCATTTAAATACTTCTGTAATTTGAAGTTGATTATCTTCATTTATTTCATGTTTGGGTGATAGAGTAGGTAGGCCTATCGCAGTTCAAACTTCGTCATTTTTTCAACAATTATATTGAATTTCCAACAATTGAGAAATCAGAATTCACATTTCTATTGTGAAATGAGCATTGAATAGATCCATACATTCCCGTGCTTTATTCTTGTTATGAAAATCTTATTTCGAAATCTACGAGGTGATTGAATTACCTATGAACTTATTATATATATTTTTTCCATTGTAACGTGTATTTGAGGCAAAATCAATAATTAATACCTGTATTCGTATCCATGTCTGCATGGAAACTTTCTAATTTCATAGAAACTTTTTAGTTTCTAGAGATTCGCGTTTCTGGATAGGACTCAACCTCTCAGTTAGCCTGTTTTTGATGGCAGTAATTAATTACCAAATGTCGGTTCCACGTCAAATCTAGACATGCTCCTCCCACTACCATGTTCGCGCGTGTCGTGAGCCAGACGACGCGTGGCCCGTATTTGTGCTTGAGGGAGGCAGGGTTGGGGGGGCAGGTGTCAACCAAATAGTCTTCGAGCCGACTCGGCGGCGTACTATTTAAAAAGGCGAGACAATACGTGTGTGTGTGCTGGATTCATGCAGTCCAGGTGGGTTGGGGGTGGAAGGGAGGTCTCTTTTGTGCGTTCCAGGATGGCAATCTGTGCAGCAGCTCCAGACTCACTTTGCAACCCCCTCGTAGGTGCACAATACCGGCGCGGAGGGGTAGGCAGGTGTCGAGTAAAGTTCAGGCTGCAAGGATCCTATTTTTATCCCCCCTTGCCGCTTCTAATAGCAAGCAAAAAGAGCCGTTACCGATTCGACTCTTGACGAGGGGCTCGCGATGTACCGTACTCTGTGTAAAGGCACGTGCAGTGCGCATCTGCTTCCTTGTCATCCAGCACCCTCTTCAAAGCCAGCAGCTACTCCCTCGACCAGGCCACTGACACCCCTAGCTCAAACCTTGAATTATCAATTATTCCATCCAAATGCTACCGCACAACCAAGTTTGTAACAAACCTTCAACTGTTTACAAATTGAATATTCTTGGGGGTTGTACGTAACGACAAGTTGTCCCAATTGAATGAGTTCGACATCTTTCAATCTGATGTACTGTATATTATTAGTATGAATGAGATTATGAGAATGAAGTCAATGTAGATATTACCCTCTCAAACAAAATATTTTCGAATCAAAAGCAGCAACTTGTCTTTGATATTTTCATCTTGCCTTGCTCAATCCAAAGTGAAAACCTAGTGATAAGTTGTTGTTTCGATTCTTAGTTGCGTTTGATATCTCTCTATGTCATTTGTATCATTAGTATGAATGAAATTATGATAAAAAAGTCAATGTAGATATTGCCCTCTCTAACAAAATATTCTCCAATCAAAAGAAGCAACTTTAAATTGTCATCTTGTTTATTATTCATCTTGTCTTTATTAATCCAATTTGGTAGAGTGAGCCTTCACTCCAACAGTTTGGAATACTGTATAATAATTTAGATTGTAACATACAACAGAATGAGTGTAGAATTCCGACTGGTTCTGTTCTATTTGCACTTTTATAGAAAAATGAGTTTAATAAATCAATTGAGTTGAGAGATTAAGCATTATCACTGTTATATTCACAAAACACTTATGTGAATGAGACTTGAAATAACTGAAGAAACCCTCTCAGTAAATTGATTTCACCAAAAATAAGCTATAGAATGGAAACAATCCATTCTGAGTTCAATAAGATGAAATTGAGTTCAATTTAGAGACTCAATAAACAATGTATGAATAATATTATTCATCTCACAAATGGTTAATCATATTCAAGTCGAGTCATAAATTGAAAATTATGTGTATGTTCGAAGACCAAATTAACCGTTTATTTTCTTCTTTTTTACTATAATAGAGATGTTTTTTCATACCATTCACCATATCACCAAGCTATCTTTTATACTATTATAGAGTAGTTTCTTTCTTACAATCCAAGTCCAGATTAAAATCTTGATGTGGAAGCAGTTGACAACCGTCATGATGGTACCTCCTGCCTTCTGCCTTCACAACCCCAGTAAATTAACACCATTTACCGCTTTCAGATTTCTCCGTTACACCGTTTCTTTTTTTCAACAAAATCACAGTACATTTCGGGTTTGTTGTACTGCAGGAAGCATCAATAAATTATCTTCGAACCAGCTGTCTAACTGGATGTAATAGGAATAAATACGGAAGGAAGTAGAAGAATGCCAGGGGGGGGGAGGGGAAGCAAGTTGGTCGCGCGTCTTTTTTAGTTGAGCCGGTGTCAGGGGTCGTCGCGTATCCTGTGCGTACTTGTTTGCCATTGTTCCGCGCAGCTTTCGGCTACCGAACAACTTTGATAAATAAAAATCAGGGAGAGACAAGCGACTGCCAGTCGCATCTGTTTCCTGAGATGTAGACTTTCCAACGGACAGAAAAAATGCACACACGCCTACTTCTGTAGTTCCGTCAATGCAATTGATTTTTTCCGTTAGTCATGATCCTCTTCGGGAGTGTCACCCGGGAGGTGTTTGCAGAGAGAGCCACGTGTCAAAAGCGTGCACTGATCGTATCAAATTTCCTCTCAACGATAATGGATGTAGTGGTCTCTTCCTTTGCCAGGTTCCGGTCTAGCATCACTCTTCATGTGACTTCCGGATCTGTCAAATACCAGATTCACCGCGCTCTTGATCTACCCTCAAGCTTTTTCAATTATTCATCGGTGGTAGAGATACTGCAGTAGACGTTGCTTCCTTTTGTTGCTCATCTGTCTCATTGCATTAATTATCATTGTTCACAATCACTAAATCCTGGTCTGGTCTTGGATCAAGAACGGAATAGCTGTTATTGAAAGCCACCCCTCAGAGATATTGTTGTGTTTGAAGAGTGAACTAAGACCTCACTCTATAATTTCATGTAATTGTTTGACAAGTTCGATACTTCGCAAACCGTTACTGAAAATCTTGTTGAGAGAGATTCTTGTTACAAAAGTTTTCGGAGATCTGAATTCTGATCACAAAGGCGTTATTATGCGAATTAGTTTTCAATAGGTCTTACAAGTTCACTTATCAGGAATAATCCATTCACATGAAACTCAACACGCTGGAGAATATGCAACACATTGGTTAGTTTTTACAAAAAATTTCCAGATAAATGTATTAGAGTCAATACATTTGAGAGTTCTCAACTCACAATTATTGAGAACTGAAACTTAACTCTGAATAGAACTTGAGATTGTAATTGATGTCTTGCAGAAGAAAGGCATAGATAATATTGTGATATTGGATAATAACTGACACCTGTCATTACTGGAGGACTCCGTTATCTTAAGAGGCTTGTCTTTTTTCAAATTCATGACATTTTGGATTTGGGGATTTTTTATTCTTTTATTAGCATTGTTACTTCAAATAATTACCAATTTACACTGAAGATACGTATGAAGATAACATGAGTGGAAATGAGTGGAAATATATGACGTCTTAGAACATGCATATATTACTTTCACCATACTAAATAAATTCGGTTCATACTTTCTACCAGTGAAAAGCCAGCCAACTGCCGTTTCATGGGGCAAAGGCATGTGCATTTTACGACCAGTAACCTTGATAATCTTCCTCCCCTTCAAGAAGATATTACCCAAGACGCAAGAGATTTCTTAAGGAAAGCTGAGAGTTGAGGATGAATGGAGCATACAGGTAGACGATAGGCGGAGAGAGGGGGGATCTTTTGTGAAATTTTGTTTACAGTCGACGGAGACATTGTGATGGCAGTGGGGCCCGTAGGGTAACCTGCGCTGTACCAGGCACACTCTCCAGGCATTGGCCCATTAGGCCTCAGGTGCAACTATCAAATCTTGGCGATACAGCTGGCGTCCAAAAAAAATTCAAGCCGACACGGCACCATCCCATCTATCAATAATTCGCTATTGACGTTTACGACACTGCATCAAACATCTCGTCGTCTTACGTTTCCAGCCAACTTGGCCGTTGAAAAATGACTCCCTGGTTACTAGCTGCGACGCCTGTGCGTCTGTGAGTGAGTCTGCTCGCTTCATTGAAGAGGGTTGGAGTTTCGAGTACTTGCTTGCACCGCAAATAGAAACCGAAATTACTGTTATCAACTAACAAAATTACTGCAATAACATCTAATCTTCTTGAGTGGAAATCGGAGAGACTGTGTTAAAATTTCAAAGTCCAACCGATCTAATTGATCCATGACTATTTCTCAACTAGTTAATCACCAAACAGTATCAGGACCAGGAAACTTCAATGCTTGAAATTAGTTGTGTTGTAGACACTCTTAGCATTGATGAGACTAGAATTCCAAAACCTATTTGTTTATTTTATGCTTCTAGTTTATTGATGTCTTCATAATTATTGTAATAAAATTTACACCCTACGTTTACTTTATTGTACAGTATTATTTCTTATTCAGACTAACAATAGAGAAATGAATGGGTTTCAAACGAATCAGATCTTTCAAGCAGAAATATTACTCATCTACAAAGACTTTGTAAACCGGAGACTAGTGGACTTTGTAGACTGGCAACTCTGGATACTGGTGACTCTAGAGACTGCAATAGATGATGAATAATTTAAAGCGTGATTATTCAATATCTGATATTCATGAGGATACATTGAAGCCATATTTCGAAGCGATGATTGACGATCGATATAGCCCACATTCAACACCTCACACACATATAATTATATTCTCGAAAATACCACAGAATATATTAAGGTGTTTTAGTATTTCACAAGCGATTAGACAGCATGTATTTCAATCCGATAACATTCCGGATTAATGTCAATTGAACACTCGTGGATTTTTGACCCGAAAAAAGCTTAATATTATTCATGTGAGATCTTTATTAAGACGTTTACTATTGATTTATTCCAGCCAGGTTGAGAAAAAAGTTGGACATGTGAGTTCTCTGCCGTATAAGGGAAGGCAACCGTATAAATCTTTTTAACGTTAGCGTACTTCCCACTAACTGACCTTGACTTGTTGATAGGCTATTATCCTTGACATTGGTCAGGTTTTTTCTCATTCATATGTCAAGATAAACACTTCGAATCATGACTTATTACAATCTGCAACATGGCAGAGATTGAATATGATGTTCTCTCGGATTACAATTTGACATGAATTAAATCTGTTATAATCCCCTGTTACATTTTCATATGAGAAATGATAATTGAACAAAAAAATCATATCACATTTGTGTATTAATGTGCTCAAGCTCAAGCCTTTTTGGATAAAGCGGCCTTCGCCATTCTTTTTCTTGATTAGACATTTATCAAATGAAATGGTCAAAGGAAACCTCATGACGATATTTTCAATATAAATATGACACTTTGATTCTATAATACATTTCACTGATTCACTTCGATTCCATTGACCAGCTTTCGAAACGTTTGTGATGAGTTAGAAAAGAAGTTTTGTTGATTGTACTGTACTTCAATGCTTGAGATGATATTGAAAGAGTTCAATAATTGCAAATATTTCAAATATACTCTTTGATTGAATTTGATGATGTGAATTCTTTTTTACAAAACGAAACTCCTCTTTCTTCGAAATAACTCTTCTCACAGATTAGGTGAAGCTAATCCGCTTCACACGTTATCTATAGATAACAATAACTGATTTACATAACTACTCTAATGATAAACTGGACATTGCTTGCAGTTGTCCACATCCTGAAAATAAATGCACCCATCAGTTTCCTGCTAATTTCTACTTAGTCAGCTGAAAGTAGGCCGCATGTAATATGTAGTAACTGGGTAATCAATTACTATTCTTGAATTCCATGGATAGGATAAAAGATGAATGAAAGAGTTGTTGGTAAAAAATGCCTAAAATAAGATATTATCGTTGTATTTCATAGGTTTCCACATTTTTTACGAAATTATAGTCGATAGGCTCTGTGTATTGAGTAACACAATATCTTCATATGCATTGAGCTAGGATTTAAATCATTTTGTCCGAATGGCAAACGTCTGTTGCGTGTGCTTTCTCCCAAATCGACCACCATCGATTCCTGACAATACGAGTATGTTTTCTCTGTTGGTATTTAAATTGTTGTTGTTATTTGGTGAGCTTCCGTAGGTAAGAAGTTTTGGGAGGAGGAGGAAGAAGAAGAAGAGAGTATTGTTGGTTATTGGCCGGTAGCTGTGAGACAGGGGACGCATATATCGTTGGCACAATGGGACGGGGGCCACCAACATCGTCGCAAAGTGTCTATAGCCGCTTGCACATTATAGCTATAACCGGCAAAGTTATTGGCTACGAAAGCTGATTGTGTATTCAGCAGGAGCGAGCCGAGATGAGCGGCCGCCTCCTAATCCGCGCTCGCGCCACTGCCACCTCGATCGTATTTTAGCCGCGCGCTGCACTTCCACTCAGATTAGGTGAAGAGCTGGTCGCCAACGTAGGAGTGGATCGGCAGGAATTCAGTTTAGCTCAACGCTGTAAATAACAATTCACCGACACCAAACCTCTTAGCCACTACACCTAAGGTTATAGATTCTAATTTTTTATTTAGAGCGTCGTCCTCGATTTTATTGCCGTGCACCTTATATTCTTATTTTGATAGCGTGTTTCCTGAAACACGGCCGCGACAAATTCTCCTTCATAGATTGTATTTTATGCTGTCTAGAACGATAACATTGTAACTATTTCGAATTGAAAATTCATGACACCCAAGCTGGACGCATTGAATCCTTGAGCTTTTATCGATCAGGTGGTGTTTGCTTGCTTCTCTAACCTACACACAAGTAGCTCATAATGCAGCTATTCGAATTTTGCGGAGTCATAAACTCACGGGGTAATCCAGGATGCTGTTCTAGAAATTCGTTCTGCAAGGAGCTGGATCCAATTCCATTATTTCCAACTTCGTCCCACTTTTATCATCCGATACAATCGACAGCAAAGATCATTACCCTCGTTTCAAGCATTGTAATCCTTTTCACCTTCAATCTTTCATTACCTACTTTCTCATTTCATACTTATCCCGGCATTAAAATTTTTTCCAATATGAAAAATTTGAGGTGTGTTTTTATTCACTGCATACTATCACAGAGAACAGATTAGGCGAATAGTAGAGAGTATCGCTTCTCTATGATACTATTAAATGTTATAATTCACTAGTAGTTCTAATTACATCAAACTTAATTTAAAAAAGACACTATTTACCTACCACAGCATCTTAACATTCATATCTATTCCAGAATTACCTCTGGAATAGCACAGTACAGAGAATTTAGTACAGTAGATTTAGAGCATTGAGTGGATCCAATCTTGCAAAAGTCCAACGGATTCTACTCAATGGAAAAATGTTCCAAATCTTGTTAATCTATTTGTATTTGTAATAGCAACTCTCCTTCATTTTTCATCGAAGTCTTGAAATCGACTGTAACTGTTAATCTTGTCCACTAACTTATCCACATCCTATATATCCTATACCCGGCGATGACCGGTTAAGTATACCACGCTTCGCCACGGCCACTAATCTTATCTAACTGAAATTAGTCCATTAATTCTGCACTACATTGATGAAGTCCAGTTAGGACTTATCATTATTATTCTTGATTGGCCATTTAATTGGAAGAATCTTTTTTATCACATTATTGTTCTCATTCTAATCTAATGTGGTTTGGAATTCAACATGCTCAAACATGAGATTGTTGAAATGTATTGGTAAAATACAGAGTTATCAGGTACTTATTAATACATCTTTGAAGATTAATTTCAGGAATATATCATAGTTGAGTGCATTATTAATGGAAAACAAGAATGTGAACGTCAATCACTCCAGCTAATTCGATCTGGACAGCTCCCATTATTGGATAAAACGTCATATAAACTGGTTCATGATATCCTGTAACACGTTATTTTTTGTTTTGAGTCATTAGACGATGTATGGATACGATGTTCCATGGTACACATTGTATGATCAGCATCGGTATAACCTTTCAGTAAGAACATGTTTTAAATTACTAAGGAACTGATTTTAGTATGGGAGCCTTCCCACGCGGAAAGTTCTTATGATATTAATTATTTATAACGTGATATTCAGTATCAGGTTTTAAGCAAGGTGATACACTGGAATTTAGCTTCACGGCCGTGTGAAGGTTGCTATAATAGATACATCCCATAACATAATGATAGACTATTTGGGAGGTAATTGAATTAGGAGTATATAATGTTGATCAATAAATCAAGCAGCAATGCATTGTGAACGATTGAGTAGAACTGAACTCACACTTGAAATTTTTACATGTTGAGTGGGTTGGTATTCATCTATCATTTGGATACAGTGCCTACGGCTGGCTTGTATCATGCTGGGCACCCCGAAATTTTTGAGGTTGGGTGGGCCTACAAATCCAGATCAACAAATAGAGTAGGACCATGTAATGATTCGATCGTAGCTTGGATGTTCGGTTTCAAATATCTTGGTCATTGGGCATCCGTGGCGAATCGTGGTATACTTAACCGGTCATCGCCGGGTATATGTCCTATAGGAAATATACCCGGCGATGACCGGTCAAGTATACCACGCTTCGCCACGGTTGGGCATACTTTAATAATATAAGTTTCCAACAACAAAATAAATGAGTAGACTACTAAGTCCAATAACACTCCAGAATAATCAAGCTTTCTAGTAAATTAGAATTTTTTTAAGGATTTTTCGAAAATGTTCAAATGATCATGCATAATACTGAATCATCAAGTAGGAACTCAATAAACTGCACACTAATATAACTTCCTCCTATTTATAAAACCTTTCCCTACAAATAATTTTTTCGTTCGCTTTAAAAAGAAGACGTTCATGCGGTTTTCTATTGAATAGAGCAGGTTCCATCGGTAGTATAGACTACATCAGTATTTTATTCCTTTATAACTTAATGTCTAGTAATCTTAGTCATGTAGACATCAGTAATTTTATTTTTATTTTTCAATAAATGTGACTAAACGTGACTAATCTCGTCTTGTCTTGTCTTGACTAACTGATGTACGCCTAGCCTTAGGTAGCCTTCTTCATGAGTTATTGTGAACCGTTATTCAATTAGCTGACAAGGATTAATTTTTCAAAACTCATGGAAAAAACACAAGAATAACTCAATGATTATTCATTTCGAATATACCCGTGGCACGAGGAGGTGATATATGATTTTGTATATATAACACATAAGCATCCAACACAGAAAGAGAAACTTTAAAATCCTCACAGAGGAAGAATCACGTAATTCAATTAGAGAGATTAACTCTGAGCTTGGACATAACTTAGAAGTGAATGCAGGAGGTTCGCAATGCGAGAAGCTTTCTCAGCTGGCTTTAAATCATTGCTGGGAGCTCCAGGAGTTGGGAGTCAGGAGTCGATCGGTGCTGGGCTACTGGTCTGGAGCCAACTCCCGCACACAGCAAACGATCCATATCGGAATTAAGCTAACCACACCCCGCACTGGCATAAATTACTGAACCACATTGCAACGCCTTCCCCTATTACTATTATTATAAGAGCACTTTCCGCTGTCCCTGCTATTATAATCGTTATCATTGTTTTACTCGGTGAATGCATTTAATTTTATTTTTCAACCGACGGTAACTTATTACTCCAGTGGCTTCTGGTAAATGACCTCAACGTGAGGAGAGAATAGCACTCTGATGATAGCTGATCAGCTTCCATTGCAACAACCCACGTGAGCAGTAGCTGAGGGCGCAAAGCACACCACTTTTCCCTTCATTCAGCCTACCCACAATCCAATATGCTTTCTTATCACTTGATTTTCACTTCACAATGCAATTGAATTCATAGAAACGTTTATGCTGAGCATTCTCCGCACCATTGCTTTCCATTTCGTTACGCTCTGGAACAAGAAATGCGTTGTAAAAAGCCCTACAGTCACAAAATTTATTATTTGCTCATTTTCTCAAAGTTAATCAATAGATTTGAAGAATATATAGAAATACAAACTGTAGATGCAATGGAACTTCATAGCATCATATTTGCGTCAATATGTTCAAAAGCCATAGTGTTTTCATGCTAGAAGCTCAAAGAAGTTTTCAATAATATGCTCAAGTGAATAAATAAATCAAGGGATTTTCACAAATTTACTGGATGAGTTGTGAAGAATGTTTTTGTTGGTTTTTTATTGATCCTCGATTATTTAAATTTTTACTCGTTACTTTTTAATTGAATGGGATTTTATTGTTGAGTGAATGTTGATTGAGGAAAAACTTGAATAAAATAAGGGAAAAATAGTGAATAGAATGGAATAGAATGACTGCCTTTATTTTTACATGGGAGGACGAAGATAGGGCTGAATACAGAGAAAATAGATTTAAAATTTGAATTTGATTAATGAGAAGCATTTCTTGAATAGAATTGAACTATCCTATAAATGAACATTTCTAATCAAATTTCACTCCCTCAGAACATTACAGGCTGATGAATTAAATGGCTACAAGTTATAACTTTTGTATAATATTAATTTCTCAATATAATATTCCCATTGTTTCAGGATTTAAGAAGCTAAATGCCATTCATTAAAAAAAATTACTTTGTTACTCAAGCTGATCTTCCAAACAACGTCTTGAACTTCATCTGCGATATTTCAAGATGATGAAAGTACTTCCAAGATTGGAATAGAATAAAGCCTGAAAAATTAATCTCACAATATTCTATACAAACATCACACATCTGCCTCACACAATTGAACAAGCATTGCTGGGTAAATAACGATGACCATCGCACTGGTACTTCCTTTATTGTTCAAAAATATGAGTTGCGAATTCCATAGTAATATGAAGCTGGACCTCTGAAATATTTCACACATGTTTACATGAAGACAGACGCCTCTGCATTTTCTGAATATAGTAAGGAAGAGTCAAATTTTTCTGGTTTGACCAACTTCATACTTGAACATTTTTCATGCTTGTTATTCCGCTACTCCTCGAGCTATATCTTATTTCATGTACTGTTTTTACACATGTCAACTCCCAAGTACACATTCCTCTTGTACGTTGAATATAGTCCAATTATCTTCTGATATCTGCTTTTCGATGGAGTCTGTCAATTAGGAGACGTTGGAGTAATGACTGATTCTATGTAACTGCATTGCAGCACGCCTCTTCTCAACACAGGAATCAATAAACTTGATCTGTGATGTTCCAGTTCTTCCTACTCTTTGCAATTGTATCTTCATTGCTTCGGGAAACAAGAATAATTTTTTTAATAAGTGACCATGAAGAAAGATCAATGGGAAGATCTAACCCATTAATAATCTCGTATGATTTTCATTGTCACCTTTGTGTACACTCCTTTTGTGCATTGTTCAATGTGAAGTATGAAATCATGAAATGAGAGAGATTTATTCCCATGTAATTGACATTATTCTTAGTTTTGGTGTTTGAATCAGGAGCAACTATTTTTTCTATCTATGAATGGTTTGTAACATATTCATTATAGAGTTGTATTGTAGTAAGAGTATTGAAAATTTTAAATTGTAGCTTATGCTACATCCTTTCCCCTCATAAACTTCCTGAAATTCCATTGATTGAACGCCTTTGCTATAGTTTAGTAGCCTACATGAGTAACATACTTGGAAGAGCTCTGAATTCCTTCCCTAATTTGCTCCACATTTCCCCTTGTTTGGTTGTATTTGCACTCACTTACTTTCAATGTTGTATTTTTTGCTTGCTTCTGTAACTGTGTGTGTAAATGGATAAAATGAATTTAAATTTGTAAAGAAATCGTTCAATATAATTTTTAATATACGGTGAGAGTCATGATCCTCCTATTCAAATTCAATTTCAATTAATTTATTAACACATACTATTATTACAAAACATAATAACAAACATTACCAATGAACAAACATAATTCTAGATTAAAACAAGTTTTTTTGTAGCTCAGCCGTTGTGTAGGCTACTATTTGAGAACAGATTACGCAAGACGATTGAGTCAGTTGTTTTTGTGAGTTCTATTTTTTGCATTTTTTTCAGTAAAAACTAGCAGTTATTATAACCGTTCATCAAGGCTGGAACAAGGATACGGTGAGATAAACGTGGTTTCTGAGAGCAAGTCACGCCTCGATGTGTGGGTAGAACACCTGTCAATCTGTACACTGACAGCCGCCGCCGACCCAGTAGTACAGAAGAAAGTCAACAACGACCTACAATCCATTCAGCTTCAATTTGCGCCACTAAATCCAGTCCTGAAAATCCAGGGACCTGTCTAGTTCACCGATTGGGTCAGAGTTTTCATCTCGGTCAGTAAAAAACGCCCAAAATAACGCACCTCCATCACCAAAACCCAGTGAAATCGAAAGTGGCACACCATAGACAAACATAACCTTTACGATACTGCTCACTCCAAAATAGTTATCATGTCACATCTGTAAACTGGATACATATAAATGAGAAGCAGTGTACAGCCAATAATGAGACTCCCTTCAGGCTGCCGGTGACATTTATGCTGTGAGATGCTCAGTAGCTTGGAAGAATTTGACATGGCCATCGTTAGCTCGTCCATGTACGGCAATATTGAGACAAGCTAATTCGTACCATTAAGCTGTCAGTAAGGGAGCTGTTCTATTCTTCCAAATAGGATTTTTATTCAATGACAGGAGACTATGATTTGCCTTATCATCTACAAGTTATCCACAGAAACAAATTGAAACGGAGAAACACATCAGGGTAACAAATTGCGTAAGGTGAACCTTGTTCTAGAATGAAAATGGTTGAAAAAACTTCAATGAATTGTTGAATGAAATTTATATTGAAATAATAAATCTGTTCTTCAAAGGGAAAATTAAAAGAGAACATTAGTTCAATCAATTAGACAAACTGATATCGTTGAATTTCAGAGTAGGATGTTTTATTTTATAGGGTGTTCTTAATCATCGTAGCCGCAATCATCTTTCACGATGGCTCAATTTTATAGATTAAATATATCAATGTTGCTATCGTTATAAACTTAAACTACAATAAGTTGTACTACACAATTATTCAATTGTGTTTATCTTCGAATTATCTCAAAAATAACCTTGTGAAAGGTCTCTCTTTTTTTAATTTTCGATTTTTAATGCTTGCAGGATTCTGTGTCTCATTATACATCTCACTCACAAACTTAAGCATGAGAGTGATGTCATTGATAATTAATTAATCTAACGCGAATCCTTTTAAAGCTATTATTAATGTTCCAAGTTGATTGTTATTGGCGATTGAATATTCATGATTCTTTCCGTCTTCAATGCTCATGCCCATCTTCATTTGATGGATTTGGTGATCTATCTCCAAACTCGAATCAATGTGGAATTTAAGAACTCTCTAATGTGAACTTCCTAGTGAACTATAAACATGACCAAAAGCCATATAATCGGAAAACTCAACTTCTAATCGAATTGCGAATAATAAATAAGCCCGCAGATAAACTCGTTCCTGTCCGATAATCCAATAAGACGTGTTCGCTTGTATATGTGCGTGAAAATAGCTGATAAGCGGCACACGCACGCCAGTAGGCCCGCACGAGCACTTTCTAGCGTACTACTACGTCTACACACAAAAATACTCGAGCAGCCCACACGACCGTGATCCAGTTATGGACGTAATTAGTTGATTAATGAAACGACGGCGGGCGAACCGTCTCCGGTTTTGTGGTGGATTTTTTCTGTGTGCGGGTGACTTTGCTCGGTCTGCCCCCACGGAAAGAACTGGTTTCGCGTCTATCGGGAATCGAAGCGGGCGAACGGTCTAGCATAGCACCGGAGGTCCTCGCCTCATTGTTATTTCTCTGATGCTAACCGTTGGTTCGCCGGCCTTGAACCGATGAAATACTGCTCCAACTTATCACCTAGTTCCACTGTTTACCGCGGCGCAGCTATTACGCGAAATACAGGAATCGCGTTACAACACATTAACGCCGCGCGCCCCCACCCCCACCCGTCGATACTACGTCAAATCGAAAGAAAGCGCAATATGCTGATAGCATTCGACGACTTGTCGCTCGATCTACTTCTGTTTCTGTTGTGCAACTCGATATTGTGTACTCGTATGGAACACCCCTTGCACTTTCACTATAGGCTACTCCGCGCATTTTCATTCAAATGAACTCACTTATTAGCGTAAAACTACCATTAATGTATCCTAGAAGAGCAGGACTACTATGTTATTCATAATATCGTGAAAAAACAAGGTGGAACTACCCTCGAAGATGTCTCAACTGGCAACTTGACTGGTGGCATCGACCGCGACTTGCTCCTCATGTTCGCACCCAAATCATTATAATTTTTTTTTTCATTTTCTAATTTTTTGACCTAATTTTAAGTACATTTGTATTGTTCTTATATTGTTTTCAAGGCAATAAATTTGATTGATTGATGATTGTCTCCAATAAAATCAATACAAGTATTATAATCTTCATCAACAAAGTTTGTATTGTTGGATGAATAATTAAAATCATAGCGTCCGGAAAACCCTCGACAAAATTTTCTCATTCCAGGTACAGCAAGACGTTCTTCGTACCAACGAACAATTTTATTTTATTCGTTTTAGATTTGGGGTATAAAATGTAGGTGAGTAGGTAGTTATGATCAATGAGTGATTAGGCTCTCATATTAATTCAACCAACATATAAGGGCATCAAAATGCTAAATTCAATGATTTCACCCAAATCTGCTGGTGTTCTAATGGGCAGGCGACTGCCATGATATCAGACACAGTGTATTGGGTTCAACTCAATAACAATCATGCATGTTCGACAATTTCACCGTACTCCTCACTTTTTCTTTCCATTAGGATAACCCTGTCAAGATAATAATAAAATATTTTTCCCAAGATTAAGTTTCTTCTTCTTTCCACATTTGCCTTTCTCCTCACATAACTCACATTACACAAATAATTTATTATCACATTCAGTTCTTTATAAGCTATTAAAACCTGGTAATTAGTCGAGATATGCTGTAAAACAACTCACACCTCTCTCACAGGCATTTTTAGAATATTTCAATTTTAATAATTTCTATCTGTTATCTCAAGTAGCCTATTGATTTTTTATGGTTCAATAAATATCGATAAAGTTTGAATTCGTACTCCGATAAGTCGATGACTTTTAGCCTACTGCATCATCATTGGATCCACTTATTGTCAAGTATTAAAATACAGACAGCATTATCGAGAATTATTGATCTCATATTAGATATCCGCCATTCCAACATGACAGGATTTTAAAAGGACACCACGAAATTAGTAAGTATTATTGAATTCATATAACTTTGGACTCAGTATCATACCTATTATGATATTCTCGTTGAATCCATTCTAAGGATTATAAGGATAAGGATTATAAGGATTATAATCCATTATAAGGATTTCACACAAAATACAATTGAATATAGATATAATTTGCTTTTATAGGACCCCATGGTCATCGGCAACGTCAAAGTAGCATGTTATGGTGTAATTTCCAAGTACACACAATTGTTTCTAACTGATTCAATTTATAGGTACCGTAATCAATCAAGATACAATTCCGGGAATGATTAAAACTATTGTTTCGCACAGCAAAATCCACTGAGAAGAATCAGAGTAGGTAACAATGAAGAATCGGCATCCGGCTTCTTGGCAGAAAAGTAAAGCGAGAAAACAGTGTGTACAAAGAGCGGTGATTTGTTGAGGTAACAGCAGCAGCAGCAGGAGAAGCAGCAGCAGCAGAAGCAGCAGCAGCAGCAGCAGAAGCAGCAAAAGCAGCAGCAGAAGCAGCAAAAGCAGCAGCAGCAGATCAGCAGCAGGAGAAGCAGCAACGAGTATTCATTTCGAGATTGAGATCGAGATGCTCGTGGTTGAGGTTGAGGCGCGCCTATTGTGCGGCAGCGGCGGGATTGCGCGTTATGAGCTGGTCTCCTCGGTCTGATTGGACGATAGATAGGCAAAAAAGTTACTGGAATGATGGCTCGCAGGTCGTAGGTCACCGATACGATCCGTTAGAGGCACTCGCCGCTTGCATAAGTCAGCAGTCGAGATAGGCATTGTTTGCTAGCGAGCGCACAATCGTATCAGAGGGACGCCCGGCTAATAGCTGTTGCCTAATTTCCAATTAAGCGCAGGTGTAGGTGGATGGATGCTGCCATCCTGGACAACGACTATCATGCAATTGCGATCACGCGGTAGTCCACCTCAGCCTCACACATCCATCCTCGCTCTTGTTTTGTGTGCCTTGTCTTGAATAATTGCTCGCGCGCCACTCCCACACGCGCCCTCATTCTCGCGCGCCGAACTCGTTTATTGACATGTTTCAATGTGAATTGACAGTCTGTTTACACAACTTGTTCCTTGCGTGCGTGCATAATTGCTGCTAGATACTAGATCAGTTATTATTATCAGTCAATCAATCACCGTGTTTGACAAGGCATCGGACAGGCCTGACAGGTGAATTCTGATGGAACAACGATGAGGGCGCCGTGATTTGTTGTAGTGAGAGTACTCTGTTTCCAATAGTTCTCAGAATCATGATGAGAAGCTATGAAGTGGCTTTAATCTAATAGAAACGGATTCATCATCCAATTATAGAAACCGATAAATGTGTCGAAGAAGAAGATGAATACAATGCCATTAAGTACCTGAATGAATCACTTTCTTGAATAAATCCGTCGGTATAATACATTAAATTAATCTTTCAAATAACCTCGAATTGAACAGCTGATTCGGTATGGTACCTCCTCACTAGACACCCGCATCATGGTTTGCCGAATTATATCTAGTGAATTAAAAGACGTACGCCCGGTTTTTCAGTCGCTCAATAGACAGTTTATGGATCCAATAGCACTATTGAATCAATAACCATGTGTTTTCAAATGCAAAAAAAGTTATTGATTCAATAAGTTTATTGAACGACTGAAAACCCGGGCACAAGTTTGGTATTAAATTGTATGGCATTTGATGAGAAATTTGATCGTGTACACATAAGCTTGTGCGGCTCACGTATGGTTCAAGAAATGAAGAATGTAAAATCAGTCATCCATTCAGTCGTTATTCCAGTCCATTCATTTGATGACTTTTTTTGCTAAGGGTGATGCCCACATGAGCTCTTAACTTGTACGTGATTGATTCAATTTCATACATAATTGACTAGACGTTATTAGTATGTTCTAATCATATTCATGATTAGTATATTCTATGACCTGTATAATTCAGTGAACTTGAGACATGGTAGTTATCCATAACAGAATGGAGATACGACTTACCAAAAAGCAAGTCGATAATGCACAGAAGGTTGATCCAGACAGACCAATAATCAACGCTAGAGAATTTTCATCTATCCTAAGATTTAAGATTTCTTTGATACCCTTTAAAGCTAACAATATACTAGCTACACTGAAAAATCTCATTTTCAGACAGTCAATATTAAAAAGAGAATACCAATATGCTCTATAAAGTCTTGTTACAATCAGAATAAATTTTATTGAACATGAACAATCCATTCATTAGATGAATATGAATAATCCATTCGATTGAAAACATACTCGACTAGACATGATTAGTATATTCCAATTAAGCATAATAGTACTATTGTAATGATTTGTGCCCTATTAAATGAATATGAATGAATATCGTATTTGCAATTACTATTACTCCCGCAATATTTGTAGTCAACTATCACCCTAGAAAATCGAAAGTCAACACCCTCAACAATGCTCGCTCACTGACATTAGCTGTCACTTTGATAACTAACTTAATTGCATTACTATGCAACTGTTTGTCACGATTGGCTTGATTATGTTCACATACGACATGGCCTAACAGAGGAGAGTGTTGCAGTGTTTGTATTTGATGTATTCACGTGTGTGTGCTCTTTAGTGAGCCGTGTTTAGGCTTGCTAGTTGCTAGTGAGTATGTATGACTTGTTATAAAGTGGTTCACCAGTCGGTCAGTAGGCTATAACATAACATTACTAAAGTCCACCCGCCGTGGACTACATTTAGTTGTAGTTATATAGTTATAGCACATGTAACAACATCTAGTGCAACTACACTAGCCGCTGAATCTTGTGCAATTCTTCTGGGTACAATATCCATTCCAGCGATTAATCTCTTTGACGTTGTATTGTTCCTGTTTTGCTTACAGACAAAGACTGGTTCTTGTTATTAATTGGGATAAATATTTGGCAACCGCGTTTTGAGAGGGAGTCTGATCCTTCTAAATACGTATCAGTGCCGGGGCGTAATAAGATTAATTGATTAGACCGTCGATTTCATCAAATTCAGGACCTCCTGACCCCCGAAAGTGCTGATAGATCAGATCACCTTCACCAGATACGAAAAAGGGAGCGCGGTTCACTGCCAATAAAATCCATACATCATGATTGTATCTCAGCTTGTGCATTATAGAAAATAATTATCCGAATACGCTTATCTTTTAATTCAACCAATACCACTTCTATATGGATTATAGGAGAGGTGGTCCTTCTGTTTAAAAGTATTTCAATTATTGTAATTGAACCATGAAATTTTTCAGTGTTGCGTCTTTATGTGTGTGAAGCATTAATGAATTCAGATTCTCCTCTTCACATAATACTAACATAAATATTATATTCATATCATAATACTAAATATTAATATTTGATATATTTTAATATATTAATATATTTTATTAAGATTCTCCTCTTTACCTGGAATAAATGAAAAATTTTGATTGCCAATTAAATAAATCGACATTCCAATGTTCAGTTATTAGTTCCTTCGATTATCAGAGTTCCAAATGAATCAACTCCAAGTAAGAGATTTCAAATAACAATAATAAAAATCATCAATTTGATGGCAAGTTCCTCAATATAATACTTTTATACTTGAAATTTATTAATTAATTCGAAAAATTATTAAAATGTGGAAGATCATATTCATTCGCACAATATTCTAGATTGCATCTCAGGAGACATGCAATATGAAAATTGTTTTCATGCAATAGTTTTCGAAAGTAGTGTTGATTGAAGGGGCTGTGTATACAACCACTATAACATCTTCTATCAAGAGATGATGTAGAATGAAAAAGCGATTCCACTATAAATTATTAACTATTCCTGATTACAAAACTTCCACATAGATGTCGCAATGGGTTCCCCTGATTTTTTTCATATTCAAATACAGCACTCACAATTTCATAAAAAAAAACATCAAAATCACCTTTTTGGAAGCTCTCTCGCGAAGGTTCTAGTGATAAATATATTGGATGCCAATCCTTGAATGTTGATATTCAAAAATCTTGATATTAAGTTTCTTTCATGAGAAATTCCCGGCTCTTCTAACTTTTATACCTTTTTTATTTTACAATTTTATTCATCCTCCGAATCATACTATAGTCAGTGTGTGAGGAATCCCTCCTCATTGACTCGTTCTAGGTGAGCAGTGTATTCACTTATTATTTCATTCTTTCATTGCATGTATCTTGTTTTTTGAGAAAAAATATATTTCAATTCAATACCAGACTCAGTGGCATCGCCATTGTTGGTCCAAATACGCTTTTCTTTTGCAGTTTTTCAAATGAAGTCAGTTCCGTGTATACCTCGTTCAACCTGTTCTTTGCAAAATGTTCGTCAGGAAGATCAGTTTCTCAATAATATGCTCACTACGAACAATAATATTATTACAATATAAAAAACTATCATACTTGAGAGATCATTATCGTTTGATTGGATGAACCATATAAAACACTAGGATGTGTCTATCCATCGTTCTAGATCATATTGTAATTATTTTTAAATTCTACATAACGCTTCGGTATGTTCACGTAGATACACCCTCAATCTGGATTAGCGGAAGTGATCGAAATCAACCAGCTAGGAAAACTGCAATTGTTGCCCTAGTTCAACAACTGGGTGAAAGAGAAAACAAATAACGTAGTGCTCGTTACGTCTCTTACGTGTGCTCATCACGCTTGTTTTGTAACCTAATTTCGAATCAGCAATCGAAATGAACTGATTACATCGATCGAATCTATAAGGAGATCGGCAGCCTAGTGGCCGTTTGTGGGACGCAGCTCAATTACGTGACGTCATAGATCAGATGGGTAGATCACGCTGGGTGCACTGATGCAAGGTGGAAGTCAGGCAGGCGCAAGGTGAGGCAAGGAGATTGACAAGAAGCAAGGGAAGAAGCAAAGCAGGAAGCAAGGCAAGGAGCAAGGTAAGAAGCAAGGCAAAAGAAGAAAAGAAAAAGGAAGGGTAGAAAGTAATGCAAGGAAAAAGGAACGGCAAGATGCATGTGACAAGAGGCAAGTGGCAAGTGGCAAGAGGCAAGTTGCAAGTGGCAAGTGGTAAAGAGGCAAGAGGGTGGCGTCTGCACAGCAAACCACGACAAGCAGTGCATGATTGCGTTCATTGTCTGACTGGCAATCACGGATTGTTTACATGCCTTATTTGACAACCAATAACATTGCGATCTCTTCCTCAGTGTTGTCGTGCTGCTGCCTTCATTAACCTACGCATCACCGTAACAACTGTACTGCAATCTTTTTTTGGAATTCTTTCTGTGTCATCTTTTGTCTTCTCTTGTTCTCTTTTTCGGACTCGCAAAATTGGAGTGGCAAGGACTTCCTACTTCTCACCAAGTCGAGTTTGGGATTTCTTATACAATATGCACTCGAAATATTATGTTGAGACTTGTTCAGGGAACTGTATCCTTATCCTACTGATTTTTGATGAATTTGAAAATGATAATTATTGATCATTAACACTGTTAGACATAGTATAAAATCAGGTTTTTGTAAGTTATGATACAGTTTTTATGTGTATCAGAACAAAGTTTTATGATAATATCAATGTCTAAAATCCAAATAATTTGAAATAATACGGATAGAATAGATTGAATAGTAGGGAGGGTAGATCAGACGTAGGAGTTTAATATTTACTTTGATAAGTTCCATAGACGTTTATTCTCATAATTATTTTCCCGACGTTTTTCGTGTAAACTTGAGGCCAGAAGAACTATCCAATTAAATTTGTTGGTTAAGTGGTTTTGCTAATACTGTAGAAACATAGTGTAAGGATTAATCAAATTTAACAAAAAATTACTCAAACAAAAAAACAAAACTATTCATTTGTCCTCCACTTGAAAATATTACACATTACAATTTACAATTACAAATTACAATTTATATTAAATATTACAATTTATCAATACTATCATAGGTTAATTAAACTGTATGGACCCAACCTTTTTCAAAATGTAAATAATTTATACTACTCAAGTAGTAAGTACTAAATAATTTATATCATTTATCTCACTTATATCTTTGGCATGAAACGTCAATGTCAATATTGATAGATATTTTGAATAAGACTTCAAAAATATTTGAGTTTTCTGTCCAAGTACCTTCCACACACTGATGTTCAACTGGCTCCATTTTCTAGATTCTAGATTCTAGACCATACCATGCTAGTATTTCTGAGTCTTATTACTTATGTATGGTATGTTGATTTATTGCGTCTGCTCCCAGCTTGATCGTTTCTACATTGTTCCAACCAATCCTCCCTCAGATCTGATCGTCATCAGTTTCTTATTTACGTTTACTGATATTTTATTGTCTAGGTCATCGCAGAACAATCTCCAACTTAATTCAAATACAAATTTATTCAGATTGACCGCTTGATTGTCCACTACAGCCGCAGGAGAAACAAGTGATTCAACAAGCCAGATATCGCTGAAGACAAACATCGCCTTCAGCAGCATAGCCATAACATTCAATTTCCATCATGTTTCCCCGTTCCTTCCTCTATGCTTTTTTGTGTTTTGCTTTATGCCGGTTCTATGTAAAGAGATCTTTCAGCAATTACGTCTCTATTACACCCTAAGTTCTAAGGTGAATGCCTTGCTGAAAAGATCTTTCCCATTCTCTATTGGATTATTATCGGCATAGCACCTTGAAAACTACCTTCATCAATCAAATGTCATTCATAATTTTTCTGAATTATTCAAATTTTTAAATTGGAGAGTACTCTGAAGTGAATTTTAAGGCTACTCTTATAATCCTTGAAACAATTTTTCCAAAACAATTTACTTGGGACTTGAAATGTTCAATAATTTTCCATAATGTTAGAATCATCATTATTAGTTTCATATATTTATACATTTTATTCAATTCCTAATTCTAAGAAATAATTTATATTCTCAAATATATCGGGCATCGATAATTCAGAAACAAGTAAGTACCAATCACTTCAAATATTTGCTTACATGGAGCATAGAGATTAGTAGAGTTATTTTTAAAGAGGAGTGTGTTAATTTCCAAGAGTTATGAAATAGTATTGTTTACATAAAACAGTTGATTCTATTCAACATGGGGGTGTTTTTCAATATAAATTGAATTGATCAGCGGCCTGTAAATTTACTTCGCCTTCAGAGATAAGCTAAACGTTGCTTCTAAACGTTTTTATGAATTTAATAATTTTTTCATGTATTTCTGTCATCAATACAATTATGGGGATAATCAGAATAAGAGAACCTAATTTCTCTTATATTCAACTCATATCCTCCACAAATTAAAGGTTGCATTTACAAAATTCAAAAATAATACAAGATAGACACTGGATAATGTTCAATGAAATATTACTACTGTAAAAATTGACTTTCGTGACTTACTAATGAACAAATTCCATAAATCAATGAACTTATATTCTGCACAAATTATCGGATTCATTTGAAATTTCAAAATTAAGACCAAGTGGGAGGACACTGGAGAATATTCAATAAGAAATTTCCCAGGCTTTATAATAGTTTGTTAATATGATAATGAAATTCAAAAGCGAATGGAACTTGGATAAGCAGCTAGTGATAATTTCTTAGGTGACATTTTGGACACCTGTCCCACCCAGAGCTGCGCTGTTGTTCGAGCGCGCTGAACTCTTGAACCAGAAATTATGAGATTAGCAAGTCGCTCCATCGCCTGTGAAAGCGAATCCGCAGAAGAGGACGACGCTAACGCAGATAACAAACAAGAAACTAATTGGAATTCTGTGTTTGTACATGGGCCAAGTTCAGCGTGACAATGCTGGACCACCAACCAAAGCACCGGCTAAAACAACAACCTTTATTTATTCGTTTTCAAACTTTTTTACAAAATACCCGAAAAACAAACTTTCTAGCATCAATTCATGTGCATGTCGGTCCTATACATGAACCACGCACCACAAGGGGCTTGAATTAAGACATAAAAGATAATCGTCTGAGAAACTCGCTGTGTGTATTTTTCGCCCTCCATGCGAACCTGTTCCAACCTATTATTTGTTTAAACGGTATCGTGGATGCAGCCACTATTATAGCTCAATCAGGTAATCGACTGTACTGCTTTATCGATCCCTGCTTGGCTTCTTAGAGGGTAATTCATCTAGTCATGCTAATCGAATTTGGACCAACCTATTGAAAGACTTCAATCTCATCCGCGGGGTATCGATGCGAATAGATTGGAAGCCATGCACTTAAGAATCAAGATCAGAAAGTTCTGTAGGGAAACATGATCTCAACCATCAGTACAATGGTTCTGTGCTCTCTCGATGGTCCATTATATACCTCTCTGACTAATCCAGATTGAAAAACTATATCATAATAATATACCATAATATTCATTTCTTAATACGGTAATACAGCTTGAGAAACTGTAACTATCAGAATATAACCTCTTTTAATCGAAAAAACGCTTTACCTTAATATATTCCCCATAATTACAATTTAAGGAGCCAAGGTGCATTTTAGCTACTGAATAGCTTCATCAAATAAGCCATCAAGAGGTTATTAGTAATATAGAACATCAACAATCGACCAGATCCAGATGCAATAGAGGATGCAGACTGCTTAACTATAAACAATTCAGCTACTGAAAGTATATTAAATTGTGAAACTCAATAGTAAAGATTACAATTAGGCCTATTATAGACTAGGAATTAGACTAATTTTCTCTTATGAGTAGAATACATGCTGGCCAGGATAACGGATTCTATGTTCATTCAAGTCAATTGTTTTTTTTTATTATTATTATTTTGTAATCAATATCAATATTACACTATTAATTGATTTTAACTTTACTAGAATAAAATAATGAAAATTATTAAATTCAGAAAATGAAGGAAAAATTTATAGACTAATTTTTATTTAAAATGAATTTATTTAAACAAGGATTGCCTTTATAAAATTAACTAGAATTTATTATATACAAATTAGTTATTTTTAAAATTAAAAGGGTCAAAGAAATAGATAATAAAAAACTTAAATTGAAGAATTTGCAGTTCTGTAATCTTTGTGTATTTGACTTAACAGTTCCCGAATCCATAGTAATTTGTTACTTTTTCAAGGAGCTTGAACGGGAATTTCACAGATCCTATCATTGTCCAGTCTATTGTGAACCGAAATTCCACGTTTCGGACTAAGCATTCTTGACATTGAAGATTGACTTATTGCTTTACAAATACCACCTAGCTTGCGGCACACACAGATGATAACTTTGGGGTGATATATCGTTGATACAGCGAGCGGGATCGATTGCATTAGAGTGTCTAGCGTGCAACTTGAATTGATTCTGACAGCAAGACAATGGATTGAGAGATCGATAACAGAAGTTGACTAGCCATAGATCAGGGCTGGCTCGTTGGCAATATAAAACTCTTCAAATGTCAGCGGTTCAGGAAGTGATTGGCCTTCTGGTCCAGCAAGGGTTAGAGGCGGGCTAGTGTACCCTGTTAGAGATGCTGTGACAAGTGCAGACCTTGTTATCAGTTGCCAGTGTGTGAAAGAGTTATTGAAATAAAACAGTAAAAGCCAGCTTGTAACCTTTATATTGAAAGAATTTATAAAACTCCCTGTTATAAAATAAATGCCACCGATTACAATGTCTTTCACAGGTTTTTTCTCCTCGCATGACTGCAAGAGTGATGTACGTCCTTCGAGAGCATTTATTTTTCAATTCAGGCTGAGAGGAATGTGATAAATCAGTGAGAGACTTCCGAATGGTAGTAGTTGGCAGACAGGAAAAAAGTTCATTATAATGACTACAGGTTCTACAATTGGATTGATTGAGATCGAGTTGAATAAGAGTGATTGAGGCTGTTACTGTTGATAGGATTGCAGCTTAACTACTAATTTGATTTCAGCTTGACACAAGTATTGTAGTCCACTCTCTCACTTGCTCTTTCAGATCGATGAAGAGGAGGGTATCTAATTATTCAGTAGCAAAACTTTTAAGTGATGATCAACTTCAAGCATAAGAGGGGATCCAATAATATATATTTTTAATATATTATGTATAAGAGTAGTACCACACTTTAATTTATCTCAAAATTAAACTTGAAATTGAAAACCTAAAAGTAAATGAGTAATCTGAGAATTAGTATACTTAAACTACTCAGAAATATTTATATTCTCTTTGAAACAGTGATGGGGATTACAAAGCAAATATATCGTAAACAGAATCATGGACAAAGAATTTTGGATAGAACAAAAATCGAGTTTTACAATCAAATCAGTACTGTAAGTTTTATCCTAAGAATATAAGCTTTTGATTTTATACACTACAGTGAATTACCAATATCAAGTCGAAGATACTTCTACTGACTTTCAGAAATAGATCAAAGATCATTGAATATCTGGTTCAGGTCTGTTGTTAAAAATGCCATGTGGGTAAAGATGAAGAGTCCTTACGGAATTGTTCTCTTTTTCAATTTTCATGGAACTCAGGCTGCGAACGCTTCAATATGCATCCGGCACGAGAACATGTGGCTCTTCACAAAATAATTCAGGTTAATTTTACGAGTATACGAATACAAAGAATAGATGTGTAGGATGCAGTGCTACAATAATTGAAAAGGATCCATCCCACTCGAGAATTCATGTTTGAAACGATCCCAGTTGCCCCTTTCACATTGGGAATATTATTTCACTCTTTTAAAGGTTTATCTCTGAATAGAACAGTTCTCAGTTTAGGATTCAGAGTCAAATAAATAGGCTGAAAATTTTCATTTTGAATATTCTTTGTATGATCAAGCTCAGACCTGAAATCAATTGGAATCGCTACTTTTCAGTAGTTTTAGATTATTTTCAACATGCTGACTGCTGAGATCATCCAATGATCATTTTGATGAGTATCGGACAAAACTAATTATAGGCAATGCAACTATTTTTATTTTCCTCAGCATAAATAAAAAAATTTATGGTTAGGGAAAAACATTCATATTGATACCTGATAACATCATAAAGATCAATGAAAAGAGCTTCATTTCATAAGTAGTCCACTAAACCTGAGACTTAAGAATTACAGTGTCAACGAATCTCAATTTAGAAGACGCACTAATATTGATGAATACTATCGATAACTAATGCTAAATCGATAACTAGAATTCATTATTTATCATGGCATCATCACTACCCGTCACTTAAATTTGCTTCTTTGAAAAAATTATGTATTTTATTTTTACATGACTGCTCCTCATATGAGCCTTGTTGTAATAGTTGCAGTAGCTTAGTTGTCATTGCACTGTCGGCTCGTGCCGACAAAATACGTGATGTATTAGTACAGTATAAGATACGGGCACTTCACCTCACGAGCCGCCAGCGCATTGAGGAAACATCCCGAAGAAGATAGCCCAGAAAGTATTTTAACAAATAATTTTAGATACTGTACTATGTTGAGTGATATTTCTACAAAAGTCGTGTAGTTAGAGATGAATAATAATAATAATAACTTCATTTGAATAATAATAGAAAAGAAAAAAATTTTCAATACTCTTCCACATAAATTGACCAAAATCCTTCAAAGTTGAACAGTTTGGACGCAGTTAACTTTTAAACTTGCAGTCCTACAATTCAAAATCAATAAATTGTGTTCAAATTTCTGTGAACCTGGCCTTAATAACCATACATTATAACCTGCAAATTTAACAGTACATTATTGAGAAACCGTATGATTATACTTCTGCTCTATGGTCAAACAGTCATTTTTCGGATTCTTAGTACTAATTTTCACATGCAACTATCGCACAACCTGTTACGTCAGAACTGAAAAGTGAGTTGAAAAAATCTGGGTCGCTCGTGATAGAACCGAAGAATGTACGGTAACATTCAATTACAACTGATAATGATTATTACCTCTCTATCGATATCGGTTTTAATTACTGTTCCAAAAATGGTCTATCATTAAAAGATCAACTGTAATTGAATGATCAGTGACTTTCTCTATCGCAGGACCAATACCCTCGCGGACCTCATAAGCTCAAAAAAGCTAAGTATAGGTTTTCTTGAGTGGGTAGCAAATGATATTGTCTATGTGTGAATGATTCATCTGTGTCAGAATGCAGAAATCTTATTTATTCTGGAATACAAAAACAGGCAGTTAAATAGATAAAATTCTCAATATTATAGCAGAATTCGGGAAAAAGGATTATATTATTTCAATACGAATTAAGTGTTTATTTATTGTTATTTGCAAATTACAAAAATTTGTGAGAGCGATTGCTTGGTAATCATGTGGTTAAGTAACAAACATTCAAGACTGCTCTTGGATGGGTGACCGACACAAAAAATAAGGCGAGGTGGAACCCACCCGTAAAGGTCCCCCCATCAATAAAAAGCCATACGATAAAAATTTTTTAAAAATAAATCATTGTAATTAGACTAGTGGAGAATGCTTCCTTATCTGATAAGATTTTGTTTTGTGATTATCAAAATAAATTTATCTGAAACTGTAATGGAATACACAATACAATTAATGTATTTTGACATAGATTGAAAATCTACAGTATAGAATAACTTATTATTTTTGTGATAAGAGCATAGCTAAAAATGTCAGTTTCGTTTGTCAAACACATTAGCTTACATTACTAGTTCATTCTGATAAACACTGCTCTTCAAAAATGTTAATGGTTGATGTTTTTAGAAGTTTTATCCACGGTGTATAGGAGGAGAAGGATCTTCTTCAATATACAGTGGTTTTTTCCATTTCTTGTGATTCTCTTTCATGAAATTTGAATTATTAATGATTCATCTATCTGGGAGGCGGATCATAATACTCCCACAAGAATAGCTTGAAAGTTGCACCTAGAGTACATGCTACATTATGGTCGATTGTTGTACGGGTACTGCACTTTCCATTATACAGAAAGCGAGCAGAACAAAAGATATCGTGATATGGTAGAGGTGCTCACTGTTCCTGGAACTGTTTGTAGAGCCACTGCCACTGTGATTACCGTTCGGTTGCACTCGCAGTCTGATTATTTATCTCGTCATAAATAGCTAACGATATGCAACAGATCGAGAAAAACAGCAACAGCAGATATCTTGTTTGCAGGAGCAGCGAGCGCTGCAGGAGAACAGCGTTATTTGTTGGGATTAGAATCAGGGAGGAGATGGCGTCTGTGATTGGTTGACGGGGTGACAAATGAAGAAGGCTGATTTGATCTGTCAACGTTGCGTGAGTATGAAACGGTGACCAGCCAAGCATGGCAGAGCAAGTTGTGCCAAGTGCCAGCAGACTACAGCAGCAGCACTGATAGTGGAGCTACGGCTCCCGATCGTAGACCGCTGCCTTTGTAATCCAGATATCGTTATTTATTTACAACCGCCCGATTTGGTAATATCAGACGACACGAGTTCCACTCATTATTATGATTATCGATCTGACTGTTGGCATTGTTCAGCACACCTGACCGCTATTGCCCATATCTGTTTGTGCAATCCGAAACCGGGCCTCATAATAATATATTATTTTATATTTATAAATACAGTATATCGCACATAAAGCTTTTCTCGCAGCAACCAGTTGTCCGACTACCACATCTAATCCACCCGCTCTCTCCCACACAATCACTTTCTTTCTCTCTCTGCACCACACCATCTCCTATCTCCTCTCTCGTTCCATATTTCTCATTTACAGTTCGCTATCTACTACCGAGCTGTTCCATAAGCCAGTTGATGGTCTAGTTGATTGAACAGAAGGCTTACTTGTTTCGAAACAATTACTGTTTTATCCATTGACAGCTTTTTGGAGCCAGCTCACTATCTTTATGAGGCATCGGAGATTTTAGTGCACCTTACTCCAGTATTGAAGTTGTCTGTTAGCCTTGACTGTGATAGAATGATCGACAACTACTTTGCTAATATGGAGTCGAATAGGTTGAAATATTATGCCTTCAGGGAAACCATCGATCATCTATTGATAATCAGAGTTTGAAAAAGAAATATTGAGTGTTACTCTTTCATATTACAAGATGGATTCGTCTACTTGAAGTCACATCTTGATAATTTTTCGTTAAAAGCTAAAACAAGAGTTTGTTCCAAATCTGAAGATATTGATTTGATTTCATCGATTTTCTGGGGGGCTTTATTCCTTCCTGTGTTGGCGATTTCACCAGAAATGAATCTTTCCACATGGAAAATCTTTTTCGGAACCCAAGTCCAATTCCTTACATAATTTCTCATAGATCTTATTCTTTAAGAGTAAGATTGTGCTCGCAAATATAATGTCCAGAATTGTTTGATTACTGTTTATCCCAACTATTCTTTAGCATTATTAAGGTCCAATGAAACCGTTCTCGAATATTGGTTCCGGTTGTTACATGAGTTTCTGTTCATATATTGATAATCTTGTTATCACTACTGTTCTTTATTACTTGATACTGAACTGTATGTCCTATGTGAAATCCAATAAATTGGAACAGGCACTCTTGACATCAAATTATCTGTTTTTCATTTTAATCAATAATTTATTTCCTCATTACTCCAATTTAATTCTTTCATTCATTAATTATTATTTCTTATATACATATAAATCATTCCACTTGTCAATAGCGGTTCTATATGGGAACGTGCAATATATGGAGCAAAATCTGAGTTACGATCAGTGGAACATTTTCGGCCAGTGTCTGACCTGGGCGTTTTTTTAATTAATCGAACTGATCAAGATATAAAAGTAGGAGAACGTGAACTTTCGTGTATTTGACACTAGATTGGCGCAAGAGAGAGACGGCGATACGTTTCATAACAATTGTTTTTGTCAGTTGAAAAACTTCAGGGCCGTTTGCGGGAGGAATGTGCGAGTGACCTCTGAAAAGTGAAAATTCAGAATGCGACCGGCTTCTTCTCCGGCGATCGATCTATATAGATATGAAAGTGTGTGTTTGTATAGGTATGTGGAGTGAGTGATCTATGTAATAAGTGTGATTATATAGTGATAGTGAGTGTGTTGTGGGCGGAATTTCGGCCAAGAGCCGATTCGGGCAAATGCTAGGCTGTGTCAACCGCCCCAGGGCCATTGGCCACTCTAACCACCAACCTCTGTCGATAATGAGGCCGCGATTTATGCACCTGTCTCTGTTTCCTCGCCTCTCACACACCAATCGTATCTCATGCCAACCTGTTGCACACATTCTCTCATCTCTGTTCCAGAGACCTTTACTCCACCGCAGCAGGTAATTCGGTAATTCCCGTTTACATTTGTACCCGCTCCTCCCATCGACCATTATTTCACTACCGTGTCATTACTGCTCATTCCTCTACATACAGTAGTTCGTGTCTCCTAATTCAGGTTACGTCATCTTTGGAAATCTTATTCAGTCTATGCAACTGCAATGCAGCCTTCCACGATTTTTGAAAGTGGTGCATTAGAAATAATTATGATAGGCTATGATCAGGTAAGCCTACTATTATTCATCTCAGAAACTTTTAACGAATTATGACCACAACAATTATTGTAGTAATATTTATAATAAATCAGAAAGGAAGTAATGAAAATCACGTGCAATTATGACAGTGAACATTTTTGTAATATAAATAATTTATTGTCCCATTTATGGTCCCATTGATAAAATTATATCCTTCACCTTAACTCTAGAAGCTCTCTATTTTTACAAGATTCGTGGTCTAGAGATAGTAGTCTTCCAAACACTATGATCAGAATAACCATATACTTTTCATTCAATTATTCCCTATTCAAATTGTGGTAACGAAATTTGCTGATATCTCATCATTCAATCAATTTCGTCCATTCAATATCCCAGTGAGACATATTTTTCACAGACCTAAATACTTTGTTTTTTCACAACATGTAAACATGTAAACACTAGTTAATAATTATAATTCCACAAGGAAAAATCATCCTTGAATCATAGACAATAATCAGTAATCATAATTCCAAAATTGTAAACTGATGACACTGTTAATTCTGGTTCTATGACATGAATTTGAATTAGGCTAGTAGTTTCTATTACATAATTATACCTATACCTTCTATATCTTTTATAGGCTACCTATCATTCCTACTATTACCTTTTTCTCTATCTCTCATCTTTTTCTTCATGTTAGTAGGTTACTCCCTCACATATTTTTTCTCCATATTTTAGACTCATTTTCTTGTACTTATCCATATTTCACCCACTCTGGAATACTCCATATACTGGATCATGATTCCTCCAATAAGCTCATATCCAATATCCCAACAGTCAGACTGCAAGGTAGTCTTGGTTGCATGCCAACTTAAATGCACCGCCAATTTTAATTGCGTTCGAGTTCAATGTCAAGTGCAGCGATAGCATCGGTGCGGCGCGAAGTTCAAATCGGCTGCTGCGAGTAATGGCCGGTGATAGACGAGGGTGGTGCGTGGGCCGAGGGGGAGGGAGCGATGTGTGTGCTCGACACTTATCTACTGTGTAATAACAGTAACAGAGCACCTATATATTGTCTTCCTTACGACACGAGAACACAGGCTCACACCTGGAATAATATAAATGGTAATAAGAGGAGCGGAATAAGTGAGTTGCAACACTAGCCAAGGTGCGGGGAGCAGCCAACTGACAATACAGAGCGAAGCGATCCGAGACGCATTTACACCTACATCCCTTTTTCATTATATTTCAATGCACGGCGCTCAATTCCTTCTCTGCAGCACAAAGCTCGTTCAGGATTGAGGCTTCACCGATCCGGTAATGCCGCTGCCCGAGAAGAAAGGTTTTAGTAGCTGAAAAATTTATTGAGCAGCCACTTGGCGCTGCTCTCCAAATCAGCACTTAATGGCGCCTTGCTTACCAGCGCTGTGCTATCTGCATGCATAATAGTGCTGGCCTTGAGACTGATGGACAACGCCAATACTGTAGTGTCACTCCAGCCTGCCCTGCTGCTCCGAATTACATTAACTACGTTGTAAACATACAGTCAATCTGTTGTCAATTGCTGTAATGGTTTTGATGGATGGAAATTGTCAATTGATGATCATTAATCGCAAAGGTGTTTTCCCATTCGATTGTCAACTGGAAACCCGACTCCAGCAATAGGCGAGAGACAGAAGTGAATTGGGTAGATTTCTGCCCTTTGATTTCAGTTTATCTACTAATTGATACCAGCCTATCTATTTTCAATCCTATTAGACAAGGTGATCACTTCTTGTTTTGTCTAAGTGGGGATATCCAATTTCTATGGGATAAAAATGGGAAACTAATAAGGTGGTACATATTCCATGATTCTCACTTATTAAAGGAAATAACGAATTTTCGTGCATTTGTATTATCATTTTTAAAATTATTTATTTTCAATTCCCATTTTGATCTTATTTCGGATTGAGTGATAGAGCTTAGAGCTGTAGATAAAGAGAACAGTGAATGAAAAAATATATTTTCAATGCATCGATATCATTTTATTCTAAGGTACTGCAAAATTTTTTAATAATCATGGAAATCTACTGGAATAAGATAATCAAAAAAGCATTTGATTCCAAATCCGAACAATTGTTCCTTGTCCAACTGGCCACTATGAAATGCGAGATCACTCATACAAGTAACAATCAAAGTAACATGAAAAATCTCCATGGAATAGAGTAATGTTCAAACACACCTCTATCAACAATATTCATTTCCTACTGAAGAAGATTAATGAATATGATTACACAAGAGAACAATACTTCTTTGCACTTCATTGTTTATTCAAATGAACAACACTGATTGTTAATTCTTTCTACGTTATTTCATAAACATTTCCATCTTTTCCTTGGTTCTTCAATCTGAATGCTCCTTACAAATTATATACATTAACATTCACAATGTTTTTTTATTTGTAGAAATCTGGTTGATGTTGTGGAACTCCATAATGAAATAAAACACTAGAGGGTATTGTCAATTTCACTGTTTTAAAACAGTGGAATTGACAATACCCTCTAGTGTTTCATTTAATTCACAATGTTGTTATCATCCAAAGATAGATATTTCATTTTCTTAAGAAGTGTGTTAATAAGTCTTATGAATGAATTCATTGAATTAAATGCATCCTCCACAAGCAGAAATCGAACCAGAACTTCTTGATAAGACTTTCTGAAATCAGTTTTTCGAGTTACAGTGAAACCGTATCTGCAACCAATAATGTCCATCGAGCAGCAGCCGTTCACCTGTGAGCCGGCTCGCGCTCGCGATGAGCCCGTGCACACGCCTCACCTAACCAATCTCAAGGTCGCGTGGGCTGATAGAAGCTGGAGTCAAGTTGTAGCCGTTCCCGATTCCCCTCGGGGAGTCCCATTGTAAGTTAGAAGCTGGACCATCCAACACACCACAATATATTCGAAACACCATAGAGCGCAGATCGAGAAGTAGATGCTGAGATGACCAAGCCAGAACCACTTGTGTCACTGACCTCCTATAGAACGAGCGAGTAGTGACGAGGGGTGGGGGGTTAGCCCATCACAATGCTCACTTCCTCGTTCAATGGAGCACTCACACTCCTCCAACCTGCTGCTATGCACGGAGCTCCAGCATCATCGTCTTCATCAACTCACCTTTGACCTTAGCACTTATTCAGATTCATCGACAAGGCGTGTATGGATTGATACGCCTTTCCGGATTCTTGTAAACCTGAAAATGCCAAGCTATCATTTAAGTTCGTTCCAGTTTCATTGCTGAAGCCCGTACTGTTGTTATAATGAATAATTGGTGGGTGTGTAGCACGCAAAGAATCAGACCACGTTAATTTATGCTCGAGAGCAGTTTTCAGCTAGCTGTTTCAAAACAACCACATTGACTCAACTCTCAAAAATAACAAACGATTTCCAGAATATTGATGGTTGTTTGTACATGAATAAAAAATCTCCACAAAAATTTGCATGTCCAAGGCTGAATATCACCTGAGGTAATCAATAAAACCGTCATCGGTAATTATTCAAACAAATAAATAGTTTATCTTGGAAGTCGTCATACATACTCACCCCGCTCCTGAATGATGTTTACTGAAAACATAAACAAGTTTATTGAAGGCTGGATCTAGTTTTATCGGAGCTTTGAAATAAAATTACTGTAATGCGTTCTAAATGGACGCGGGAGACATTCAAAGCCCACATAATAGAGATGTTGTTGAAAGCATTATCATTAAAGCACCCACTACTTGTTTGCAGGTAATATTCAACTTGATATCGTATCAGTAGAAAAGCTTCAAGCAGTAAACTTTCGACATGGTGCATAAATATTTTCAGAGATTTTTCAAGGATAGTGAACGTTTCTACTTGGCTTCCGCAAATTTGTCTTCAATATTTTTTATATTGCCAATGTTATAAGGAAAGTAATTTAAAAAATTGTCACAGCCACAAACCATATTGACATTCTATTACGGATATTCACCATTCGAAGGGTTAGAGCCGTTATCACTCGAATTGTGAAGGAATTTGATTCAGTATTTCGAAATCTGATTTCAAAGCAACGAGCTGTGGTCGTTAAATGGAGCCCACAGCACAAAATTGGTGGTTATTCATTTAACATGAAAAAATTAATTTCAAACGAATATCAAAATATTCCATGTCACCACAAATAGTAAGATATCATCAGAGCTCTTTCATTGAGTCATCAATTTTGAACGAATTTTATTATTTCAACCACATCGTCAACACATCAGGTCCCAATAATAATTGTTTCCTTCTAACCACTACATCATCCCATCAGATGAAGGTCCCCACACTCTTATCGGGAGCAGACCACCAGCATTGTGTGTTCTTTTCGAACGCAAGCCTGATTGGGACAATGAGCACCGAATTGATAAAACCAGCACTCAGCAAGATAGGACAGGACTTGCGTCAGGTTGGTGACAGTGCTGTAGTGGGACGCTAACCAAAACCGAGATAAACACCAATCGACGTTAGACGATAGCGGATCGGCACGCTCCCGGGGGCTAGAATGGTATAGTATACTTCAGTTTTAGATAGTGTATACCTATGTATACTATATCTTTATGTAACTGATGACAGAGACGCAGACTGAGAGAGACGAAAGTGAAGGAGATCAGGGTTGGGAATGAGATTGGAGTTAGTGAAGAGCTTATGTCCGTTCACAATGATTTAGTCGCGTGCCATATCTCGTGGGAAAAGCGAACAGATGCTGTATGTCCTTTACAGCATCATGTAGTGCGTAATGAGTCACCCCTCATCAATCCGACAACAGCCACCCGCTAATCCGCCACCATATAACGGCCGTTATGTCCCCCCTTCCCCGCGCTTCCCACAACAAATCAATGCTGCCACTGGCATATTGTCTGTCCGTTAGCGAAAACGCTCCTCTCACATTAGTTACCCTTCTCTACTATTAAAAAACGACATCAACCTAGGGCAACAATGATTGTGCACAATGTAAATAAGTGTTTTCGATTCATACCCTTGTAGCAACTTTATTCAATCAAGTGGAAAACTGTGAATGTTTTGGAGAGAGTTTTGTATCTGTCACAAACTCAACGTATGAGGAGGATTTGTTGTTATCAAAAGAAATTCGGAGCACTCTTATTGATAAAAAAGTTATTCGCTACTCTACTCTATTATCATTATGAGTTCTTTACTGGGATTAATCATGTAACTACCCTACCAGTATTACAATGCTGGTCAAGGTTCCAAATTCGCAAACTGAAGTGAATGTTATTGCGGTATTGAACTTTTGATATTAAGAAATAATCTTTTAAATTGGAAATTAATAGAAGATATCTTTCTATCACTGAATGAAGAAATAACCTTCAAGAGATCAATTCAATGAATCTTACCAACTGAAGATTTTCTCTTTTTCCTGATTTTGAAGGAGATTCACTCTTGACCTCTATGCCGACGTATATTAAAGCAGGAGCTTGTTGCTTGTGATTTACTGGGCGTCGGTTTATGAGTTCAATGTAAAGGTTCGAATGCTTCAGATTGTGTCCAGCAATGGAAGATGGAGACATAAAATTCCATCTGATAAGACTCGTATGCTATCACAAGAATTTACAGCCCATATTGAACTGTAAATGAAATGCGGGGAACTAAAAACGTATGTTCTACATAGCAAACATCGTAACATGCAGTTTTC
Organism: Laodelphax striatellus; assembly: GCA_017141395.1. Taxonomy (NCBI): domain Eukaryota; kingdom Metazoa; phylum Arthropoda; class Insecta; order Hemiptera; family Delphacidae; genus Laodelphax; species Laodelphax striatellus. The sequence continues at coordinate 44,767,188 of CM029531.1, forward strand.
ACTGTATGTATAATAGTAAATTGGCGAAATCGCTTTGATACGACTGAAGTGCTATCGCGAGAAAATATCGGTGGCATAAAATATGGTAGGCTCTCAATCCTCAATGTGTCTTATCTCAGCTAGGAATGTGGCAATAGCGATTTGAGAGTTGAACTACAATATCACATTTGTTTTTCTGGGCTATCAATTTTTCTCTCATCACGTTTATAATCTTGAATCGTTCTTGGACCTGTAAACTGGAACTATTATTTTTGCTTGATTGTTATTATAACAAACAGAACTTCTGGAATATCCTGGATATCGCTTTATCCAGGTGAAGGGTAGTTTGTCTTGTGATGAATTTACGAATTTATGATAATTCGAAAACTCAAATTCACAGCCTTACAGGTAGAATTCTCCTCAGCCTCTTCTCCAGTGGATTAGGAAATGGAGTCTTCAACGTATTTCCATTCTGAAAAGACTACTTCTACGCGTTATGTTCAAGAATAATTCAAAGCAAATTCATTACTGTTGTTTCTATCAGTATAATAATAAACTTGAATGGTTCCCCACTCTATGAAAATAATAGATAGGCCTATCATATTCATATTGCTTATATTATTAGTAAGGAAGCCCTTACGGGTAGTTTCACCTAGTAGCCATTATTTATTTGTTGAATTTTCATGGATGACATGGTAATGCTACTGTTTTAAATTAATTTTTTCCACTTATTCTTTGACAGATTGTAAAATTCAGACTCCTGAGTACTAAAATACCACAATTAATATTTTAAAACTTAACATTCTGACATGATTTTTTTGGGACATATTTTCATGGGTGACAGGGTAATGCTACTGTTTTGAATAAATTTTTTCCACTTATTCTCTGACAGATTGTAAAATTCAGCTTCCTGAGTACTGAAATACCACATCTTTTAAAACTTATTCGGCTGATATTCAAATTGTCATCTTGCAGACTAGACCATAAAACTCCATTTGATAAGTATATCAAGATCAGGCACTACATGAGTTAGTGAATGGCGGCTCTTGAGCGAGCGGTATTGTTCCATGAGGAGACATAGAAAACAACAACGTTAATGTATGCTTGTTGAGAAAGTATAAAACGACACTGTTGTGTAATTACCGCCTATTAACAACGGTACATGATGATAATAAAATAATAGCATAATATAGTGCTTTGTCAGTAAGGCACGGTGACAACGCTATTGTTGAAGCTGGAAGTGAAACGGCATAGGTGGCCTGGCCAGTTAAGATTAAAGAGAGACTGGCGGCGTTGTCTTGAGGGTTTGCAACATTATCATACAGGATAGGATGGAGGGAGGTTTGGAACCTCGACTGTTTTAAATTTTAAAGGCCTGTGTTGTTCTCGGCGTAGATAAGTGATCATGCATAACAGAATTATGTCAAAAGTCGAACCACCTAGAGAGGCAGGCCCTTCACCGTGAGCGCCGTCTGGAAGGTGATAGGGTCACCGCTGTGTATTAGCCAGCCAGACACTTGTCAGAAGTAAAAGGTGCATAGCAGCAGTCATATTGATGTCGGGAATCAACGGACGAGTCGTGGGCGACTATTTGAATAGATTAAACAATGAATGACAATGCGTTTGCAGGCATGTCCATTGTCCATTGATATTCAATATATCATGTACCCATAATACTGCATACTTTATTGCTATATAATACTATAATATTACGAAATAAGAATTTTATTAAAATAAAAAGCAATTTATTATAAAAGCTTAAATTAAAAGGTATTTAAATAAAAGCTTATTATCATTAAATATAATAAGCTAAAAAGTATTTGTTTTATTGGATTTTTCTCAGGCTTGGATAGTTTGATTTGTTTTCGGAATTTTCCCAGGTTTGAATAGTAACTTTGCATCATCATCTATCAATCAATCAAGTTCTATTGATGAATGAAATCAGCTTTAGGAATAATACATCAAAATCCAAAGAAACATGCATATTTCATCGAATGCAACACTGCTTGTGGAGAAAATCTTCAAGACGAAAACTCCATGATAATCAAGGAATAGTAATTGACGTTTCAATCTCTCAATTGAAACCCACTATGTGAAGAACTCAAAAGGTAAGATGGGTTAACACAGTGGAATTCTGTTCACCATTCACAAAATCTCACAATTTCATCATACCACTAGAGAAAATTCGAAATCCTTTCAAACCAAGGAATATGAGAAAACGTCGATTCTCACACCACAACTCATTTCATTCGTAGAATGATGAATGGATGAGCATCACACAAGTAGTTCACATGGACTTGAATGGTGCACCAGCATATTATATGGCTGGTCCCACGCTGAAGTGAGGGTGGGGTTGACAATGCACTTGCGGCACCAGAACTTTGTTTGGGACTGGCGTCCCAAGCATCTGTTGCCGCGTGCGGGCTGATCAAGGGTGGCTCTAGTTCAAGGGCGAAAAAGAGAGTGTGAGGGGGGAAGTAGGGGGACGGGAGAAGAGTGACCCCTGTCGTGGGGACTGCACTCCTGAGCCGGTGTCTTTCAACGAGATGCTTTCCCATGGGAAATGTATATTAGCAGAAGGTACAGGCAGCAAAGCACCCAGCTCAGGAACAATGCACGCTTCCCCCTTGCTCATGCCTCGCGTATTATCGCCGGACAATAATTCTATTAACAACAAACAAGAGTAACCAATGTTTATCTCGCCTACGCTCTCATGGTTTCACCCCTCGACTACGCAAGCACTATGCTACCCGTCACTTTTCAAATCGCTCATCAATTTAGGACTTGTTCCTGCTTATCACAATTGAACGCTGCCACTTCACTGAGCTTTTGTGGCACCTTGTGTATGGGGAAGATTGCGCACGTAGAGTGATAAATTTGTGAGAATATTTTCATTTTAATATTCTCCTGTTACACGCTCTCATATTCTCTTATCATTGGCACCTTCATATCAATTCTTCTTGTTGTGCTTCTATATACTTCCTTGTTCTATTGTCTATTGATTATAATATCATTATTGTCTATCATATTATTTCCTATTGAATGTGTCTAATAATGTCTTTTTACATGTACGGTACCTCTAGTAAATGGGTTTTCAATGTTACCAAGTTACCAATTTCAACATTGTTACAAAGTACCTAAAGTTACAATGAGTATGCAATGCCTAATCCCATTTATTTTATTGGAATAATATTATCAAATGGTAAAAAAATGTTTTGTCTGATCAATTTGAATCAAGCGTTACATTTCATTATTCAGAGGTGAGGCGTCCGGTCATCTATGGATTCGCTGATGACAAAAGAGGAATTGATAGTTAATGAGTATACTATATATGACTCAAGACGTAACGAATTCTTAAGGTATTTGGCTAGCTACTGATCGTTTGAGATGACCTTAGCGGCAGCAGCCAAGCACAGAGCTTCACGCACGCGCACTCACAGCGGCCAGTGCCCAAACGAGCAGCCGACCCACGAATAAGTAAATCACGAAATGGTCGATTTAAAATTAAAATGTTATCATGGAAAGGCAACGGCAAGCAAGCAACCGCGTAGTAGTGACATTGCTTGCTATGATGTATGCGGCTAATGGTACGCTTATTATGCAGTCGGCTAGCGCACCGCACGGTGGAATCGTGCGGGCAGGTGCCTCGCAACCCCCTCCCCCTTCCCCCAAACACCCCACTTACAATATTATGCTAAAAGGTGCGCCTGTATTCCTGTTTGCTACCGTTTTCCGAACATACAGTCAGCAATATCTCACAACAACCTTTCGTTATGCTTATTTTCGAGTCCCCAGCATTCGAAATCGCTGGCCTGACAACTCTAAATTCAAATGCAGAAGGAATTTGGAAGTATAAGCTCATGACCTGACTTGAAATCTCATGTATCATACAAAGAATCCTCATCTATCTCACTCGTAGACTTGATGAATATGTTGATAATATGAACTATTTTGGGACAACATTAACATTTTTGACAATGAACTATGTCTCAGAATACTGGGATGCTCTGTTGTATTGGTATTTCTTCATTCGATCTTGGAACCTTTGGATTATCAGACAGGCGCTTATCGCCCTCGGCTACGGACCACTCAGGATTGGTATAGCAGTCTTAGAAGTCCCAAGACTGGGAGAGAAGTTCCAATCGGAATACCAACACTGGATCTTGGAAGAGTTGAGAGCATTGTTCGTTCGTCTTGATTGATCCAGACAGTCGGACCACACCGGAGTCTGCGATGATGATCAGTTCGATCTATTTGAAAGTCAAAACAACGTTCTGCAAATACCGAATGAGTTTCAGTCAGTAAATTTTAGAGCTCTGAGAGACCTCACAGATATCTCTTTGGTTTTTTATAAGACCTGATTTAGTTGAAATGGTTGTTACCGCTTTATTCTCAATAACTGGGCTTTAGATTGTTATTGATGAAATTTATACAGTAATATGAGTTACAAACTGATTGGGTATGTGATTTGTAAATGACATTTTAAGAGGAAGTGAAGTTTGAAAACAAGCTTGGAGAACTACTTTGTGAGTTCTGAAGTCTTGCGGCCGATTTTTACGAAAGCCAATCGGATTCAATTGATCTAGCCAGATCTAGAATGACGTAATCTAACGGAGTTCATTGCACGAATAAATCTGTCACATGATATCACTTCACAGCGGTTAAATAAATTGGCTTTACTGCAATTACCTTTTATATTATAGATATAGTACGGGAAGGGAGCATTGTTATAAAATAGATAGATTACTTGTAAAATTTACCTAAAATGTTTCAAACTAAAAATACTTCTTTAAAAAAATAATTCACAGTTGTATGTATTCCAACCAAATTCAAAATTAGAAAAAACACCAACAGCTCTTGTACCTTCATTTTCTTATCTTATACCATTATAAACCTATAATAAACCATTCCAGACTTATTAATTATCAACCTGTGTATTGTGTGAACGTGATTGATTTTTCAGGACTCTAAGACACTGTAATCATAATCAGGAAGTAAAAAATTCCGTACTGCCACTGTTAAAGTCTTTTCAAGCCAGTAAACTTCAATAAACTCATTTTTGTTCGAACAAAAACATTCAACTTGTAACAATCTTATCCATCTCAATCACAGATACGTCTTCACACGACTGAAAACCTGAGAGACTGATTCCAATGAATGAAAGCATGTAACTGATCATAGGGTCGTGATGCTCGCTGCTCGCAGACTGCCTTATCTCCAGGATTTGTTGGACGTCGCGGTTCCAATTTCCAATTTAACAACCAGATGATTTAAATGGCAGTCGAACTAAAGACCTTTGTTACAAAGAATTAAAAGAGGAACAATAACTATCCAAATTATAGATTTGTTATCTATTGCAGTCTCGCTGTAGAAAGTGGAGAGGATGATTGAAAACGAAATGTTAAATATCAAGTGACCGTTGGAAATAACAAACGACTGTTTTACAACCTGCCCATTGCTGTTACGTAAAATATGACTTCATCGCGAACAGTCCTTTCGTATTTTCAATCCCTCCAATTGCACAATACAACCATACCATTCTGCCACTAACCTTCAACCTACTAAAGTCAACTTTAAGGTCAACCGACCTCAAGATGAGTTATGAAGATGTTAGAGCCCAACTTATGAGTTTGGGTTTCAAATACAACACACCAATGACAAATAGCATAAGTTTCGACCTACTAGCCAAAAATATAAAATTATCAACAACCAAATACAGTAACAGCTCAATTTGTGAAGCACTTCAAGCCAGTATATTTTTATCCATAGCTAGTAAATTTTATACAAGATAATGGATACCTTGAATCTTATCTTCTGAATGTGTATCATTACTTAGGTGTGTAGAATAGATAATAATTCAGTAGTGAGTTTTCCACATTCCCTGTGACTGAGGTCGTTAAGAAAAGTTTTAGTGTAGAACAATTTCGAGTATATCAATTGAAATAGTCAAATGAATGATTGACAAATAATATGAGACAGCTTGCCTTAGATTTCATTCTGTTCTTCACTTTGATACTTTCTTCATTCAATATTATTCAATAATTTAAAAACCAGTTACTTCAAATTTGAATTTCAACCCTCTAATTTTCAATCAGGCAACAAAAAGTCACTTAATACAGGAAAAAAGCGGCCAGACGTTCAAGTTCATTGCTTAGTACAATATCGTATTCATGTCTGGTGTGAATCCGTCTTTTTCCTGCCCAACTGGGCTTCTAAAATTCTACGAAACAGGCCTCTAAAGTGATAATTTACATAATTTGTGAAGTTATGCTCACCATAATTATTATTCAGTGATAATTATTTAGGCGATCAATAATATTTTCCATTTTTGTCAATTTACATTCAATATCACTTGATAAATGTTGATTATAATGTTCTGTACTGGAACCTGAATTTTAATCAAAAGAACATAGCATAGTCAGACTATATGCAGTTGTGCACACTACATGACTGCTGTCTGATACATAACATTTATCCGTAATACAAGTTATTCATTGATTTATTCCAGTGTATACAGCAGCATTTTTTCAGACAAAAAGAGAAGCAATAAAGATAAGTTGAACCGTAGTGAAGCAGAGCATGAAATCTCCTTTCATATTTCACCAACAGGTTTTTTGAGGTGACTCCACACAATCGCGCTTGAAAAAATTTACGCAACTAGTAACACTGCCTACGTGATAAAATATTGAGCTTATTCTTCTCCGAGTGGAAACGGTTCAGAGCGAGATCATCGTGAGTGGCTCGTGCCTTGGATATTGTTGCGTCTGATGGCCTGAGGCCTGGGAGGTTCCATCCAGAGTGGCTCGGAGCAAGGACTGGAAGTTGCTCGCTGTAGAGGAGGTGCCCAACAGTACACTACTTCACGAATACCCAGAGGTGAACTTGGCTCCCACATTGTCAATTCACGGTCCAATGGCCGCTCTATACAATATTGTTAATACAGTACTGTATTCCAGATGAAACAATAAAAAAACTCTAGCAAATTACATAAGCTGACCATGATATCACTACTGGAAGAATACCGTACTTTCGGATCGCCTTGACCGATGGATGGCATCAGGTCCATCGAATTTGCGAAAAATTCAAATATCGTTTCCGGCGATGCCTGAGTGATTTATAAACTTGTTAAACTCACGTGAAACGCGCGCTGCCGATCTGCGATGTTTCAATTTTTATTTCACATCGCACGTAAAAGTAAACAACAGCCGACGGCTAAAATAAACATTAGAACGCATTCACGAAGGCAATCATTCATTTCGGCGTCGTGTCCAGCTTCCTCATTACTTTCCAATGCACGAATTATTGTGGAGCGTGCTACTCACATGCCGCACTCCAGTACATCTCAGGATCTGAATGTGCTAAAGGTGAGACTGCACACGTAACGTGCACTCAACTACAAAAAAGGAGCTTGCTACTACACATATTAGCAATCATCAAGAAAGGAACAGAACGTATGCTAGAGAAATATATGGGAATGAGAGTTTCAAAAGGAAAATGAAGTGGGTAATAGAATACACGAATCGAATACTATAATATTATTAATGCTGGTTAAAAATTATATTTCTTGTAATATAACCTGCCTGAGCAGGCTACATTATACATATTATACATAGCCTGAATAAGGCTATGAATAAAGGGTTTCATAGACCAAACTTTCTAGCCTATTTTCATATTGTTTCTACAAATAAGAAATGTATAAATTCTCTATAGAAAACAATTCAATTGAAATTACATTGAGTAAAACTCTTGAGCTTGAGGGCAGGTTACTCATCACAATTTTACGTTCTTCTCTTTAAAGTCTCATGAATAATCCATATCATGAGATAATTATCATCTCATTGGTAATACAAGAGTTGTGGTAATAGATTTTTGAACTCTTCGTTAACAGAGAATTCGTTAACGTGTACGTTGTGAGAATTCTTACAACATCCAAGCTCAGCTTCCAACAAAGCTCGTAAGCCCCAAAAAAGAAACGAAAATTTAAAGAACTAGCTGATGACACTCAGATTGATATGAAAATATTTTTTTAGTTTTCGTTTCAGTTCTACGTTTTATTTATTGTGTGTAACAAGATTGGTTTCCCTGCAACTCCTGCTATGAACTCCAAATTGGTATTGAAAAATCAGACTATTAGGAAAAATACAACATGGCATCGTTCCATTGCCGATTTCCTAGTAAGGCTATCGTTGGAAGTTTACATTGTTCACTAGTCAATCATAATAATGTGTATATTTATCAGGTCTAGCCTACAGATATTATTTATGCTTATGAGAAATGTAGTTGTGGAGACAAGTGCTTTGTTACGGATACGAGGGCTACCTACATTGACAGGAGTGGGTTGAACTGAATCATCAGCATGTGGCGCCATAAGCATTGTTGTTATTAAGCTATCCACGAAAGATATCAATCGTCATTCAAACTGAGTGTGTCATGACAGCCAGCAATGGTTTTGTGAACAAACTGGGCTGCTCTTAATTTACATGACATTTTTTCACATTTCAAAATTCAAATGTGTTGGAGAAAGAGATCTCAGTCAACATGAAGTTGACAAATAGCTGAAAAATAAGTCAGTGACGCAATCATGATAAAGATCTAAAAATAAGGCTCACGCAATTCGACAAATCATTAATTCAATGCAAATATAGTGGATTAGAGTAGGCCGAATCAGGCCTCACCTGTCCAGCAGTACTTTATTGCAGTACAATAAGAGAATTTCAAATCGATGAGAACATCAAACAAAAATTTAAAAATATTCAAATCTTAAAATTCTTATTTTTTCCAATCTAATTTGCATTTATATGAAGAAATTATAGCTTGGAAAATATTTTCAAGTTTGGAAAATAAACGTGATGATTTTATAACATCGAATAGTGTACGAAACCCTTCTCCCTTTATGGTGTTTCTAGTGTTGAATAGAGACGAAAGTTTAAAGAGGAAATTTACTGTTTTTGCGGATCATAATAAAAATCTCATCCTTAGCTAAATTATCAATTTTGTTACTTTATCGAATTCTCATCGAAATATCGATTAGAATGGATTTTAAAATATGGATGTTCGATAATATTGGTGGAAAATCTGCAGTAACTAATAAAAAGTTCTAATAAGAAGATAATTTCTTCGTTTAATCCAATTCTCCTCCCGATATTTCCCAAAAATTGTATCAGAATTTTCACAAACCATTCAAAGCCTATGCTTATTTGAAGACTAATATAGAAAAGCTGCTTACGAAACTTTTGCTGCATTAGAACAATATTTTGAAGAATCTATAAGAAATGTAGAATGAAGTCTTCGAATCTGATAAAATAATCTTAATCAAACTAACTGAACAAATTGATAAATTGAGTTTTTTTGTGGAATGATAAATAATTGATAAAACGATAAGTGTTGTTCTTTGTGGAATTCTTCCTGGTAGATCAAAGACTGTAATCGAATTTAAAAAGCATTATCTTTCAATTTTTCCAATCAAAATATTCTCACGGAGCTCAACCGCTTAGCGCTAATAGTTGCATGAAATCAAGGGTGTAATTAATGTTATCTAAATCACAAATTCTCTCCCGGCAGTTGATTCTCCAAAATTAAATCGGATCGATCGATCTACTGAACAAGTTTCCTGGTTAATTAATTGAGTATGTAATTGAATATAAGGCGAAAAAAGGAACGCTGATCGTGCCAGTTTTCGAGCTGAACGATACGAGTTTCTTCATTGCTTAGTGGCGCTGACAACTTTCTGCTTTCACGGTGACCTTTGAACTCACACAAATCTGGGTAGCTTTGAAAATTGTATCGCATTATGCAACATACAGAATTAGGGGAATTCATAATCAAGCATACCTGTGTATTTAATCGAATGACTGAACTCCGTTGACTGATTATCTTAAGCCTGGTCGTCCACTAGAACCGTTTTTGTCAGAAAACGACCGATCATCCAAAATGCTAACATTGAATCAAATGGCCAGCTGTTCGGACATCGGACGCTTTCTGACAAAAACGGTTGCAGTGGACGACTAGGCTAAGGGCTCCTGAATAATCAGGAAAATGTTATAATATGAAAGATTTTGAGTTCTGATTATTCAGGAAAATAGATGATTGAATTCAGGAATAAAGAATCATCAAAATTATTGACTTTTGATTTGAAAATCATATACTAATTATAAAACACTACTTATACATGTTTTTTGAGAAGTCGGTCACTTCTTGAATTGTATGCTATGATTTTTTTCCAGATCATATTAATTTGGATGATAGATGAAATTCATATAAGAGGTGTATAGGAAACCACACCTACAGACAGTTCTCATCCAATCATTGACCCTGTTCAAAACTGGACTTTGAGTGTTGATCAAAACAGCATTTTCTCTTGAAATCAGTATAATATTCAAAATAATCATATCAACCTCTGTGTGCTTCAAACTTCAAATGATACCTTTCAACTTATAATACTGAAAATTAGGTGGAATATTTTTGTACGAAGCTTTGTCCACTATTTATTTTCATGTGATAAGTTTCTGATCTATTGTTCTTGCAATTCTTGGTACGTCTAAAAAATTGTTGAAAAAAGGTTCATTCGGGAGCATGGATAAACTTCGAGAATAACCATACATAGCTATATTAATGTACTCTTGAATATAAATTTATTCCATAACTTGAGATTTCTTACTAGTTTTTCTAGCTCTGATCTAGAGCTGACCACTTTTGGAAAGAAAACTACCAATAATTTTTGAAAGGGTGCAGTTCGAGATAGTTCCGCTGAATCATAAGAGCAGACAGAGCTGATGAAACCGGTGAGGAGTGTCCATGTTGATTTTTAAATCAGCGACTTATGCGTAGTCGTGGGTAATAACAGTAAATTCATGCAGCGGATACAATGACAAGGATCTTGCCAGTGCATTTCATTTTATTGTGGGAGCTGTAGCAGCTACACCTTATGAGCACAGTCGAGCTCGTAAACATTGTCCAGTGTTTGTTTCTCTTTTGAATATTTAGGCAAGTCTCTAAACAGAACTAGGCTCAAGCTGGGAAGGAAAACTACCAGTCAGGTGCCCCTTGTAATAATTTAAATTTTCGATAAATCAATATCCTATGCTCGTTGACTCAGTCATTCATTCATTCATGCGTCGGACATTTCATTCACGACTCGTCCATTCACAGTTGTATCTGCAGTCACTTAATGTATGCAAATGTATCTCCTGTTGGTATCCGCTGCTACTTAACTAATAATTCAAGTTCGTGTTTACTTTTTTCTAGTTTACTACAACACTGCTGCAGCTTTCCACTCCCCAATATCGAAACAAACCAGAGGCATTTTTCCACTCGATACCTGTAATGTTCTCAACGGCCCATAACGGTCGCTTTGAATTATTATGAAACCTAATCAACACCAAATCTTGTCGTGCTTTTTTAAACCCGAATAATATAACTCGAATGAATAGCTCTCAATAGAATTCCAGTTGATTACAAGTTGTATGAATATGAGAATAAATATGGACATGTGAAACTTGATATAAATAAAAAATCAAATATTTTATTAATTGAAATTGTAGAAAATGTACTTTGTATTGTACTTGTACTTTTCACAATGAGAATTTCTCCTCATATTAGTAGTTCAAACTAAGAAATAATATTTTAAACTCCCAAAAGAAGTTATTCCAGTAGTGTTAGTAAATAAGTTTCTAGCTCATAAATTTGTTCAGCTCGTATCTTTATAGCGCTGTTTGAACAAACGAAATTGGGGAGTCTGATTTCATTTTTATAGTTAATAATTACAGAAAATCTTGTTGTTTACAGACTTCAGTTAGACAAACAGAGAAAAGCCAATTCAGTCCAGTTGAAATTAGACATCACTACGTTGATTCAACGATAGATTTTTGATTCCCCAAGATGGCAGTGGATAATGAGAGTTTTGTATTTCTTCTCATTCATAAGTGTTTACATTTATTGTTATTTCCGGATTGTTTGTTAGTAATTCAAGTTAAGGGAATGATAATGCCACAACATAATGGAAAGATAAGTTAGTCAAGCTAGTAACACTTGATGATTCATTCACACACATGAAGTAATTTAATCATAAAGATCTGAAGTTAAGGACAACAATCACAAATTAATTTTTTTTCAAAACGATTTTAGGAGAATCATTGACCTTCAACGATAGAAAATTCAATCATCTCGTGAGTTATACTGCTATCTCTATGTTTATTTACAATTTTTCTCTTCACAAGATTAAAGCAAGAACACGGAACACGGAGATTGAGAAGCTAATTATTTAAATGTTCAAGGCAGGTCATTACAGTATGAACTGTATTTGGATATAACCAGGTAATTCCGGATGATAATTATTTTATTAAAGTGCAAGAATGCATTATATTATGAGGGCTTCAGTCTACAAAAGGAGATTATCAAGTTTCTCTCATATCTGGGTGTTCAATCAGAGGCAATAACAGTTTCATTATATATGTAGTCTGCATAAAAACGTCATAATGATAACTCAATTTAATGTTATCGTAAAAATTTAATTTCAATCTTTAATTAGCCTCTTACTGTATTTCAAATGGCTGCTAAGTTGCTGAAGATTGTGATTTGGAATCTATTTGTATGATCTGGATCAATAATTTTGAACATGAAAGGTTTATTAGCATTTAATTATGTAACACTATTTATCTGGAATAGAGTCAGTAGGATTTGATAGTAAATGAGATTGAGAATGGAAGAAATGAGACTGGAATAATCAGATAGTCTTGTTTATTATTACATTATCTTCTGGATAATGCCTTTTTATAGGTCGAACGATTTGTTTATGTGTTGAAATTGGATGTAATCATGGTGAGGAGCGGTCTATCGATATTCGATAGATCGATAGGTGAGGTTGACGCGAGAATTGCAGTTCGATTCGCTTTCAAAGGCCGAGGAGCATGGTCGATGTTAATTTTGAACCGTTTACGGTGCACATTACACTCGCACCGGCTTCGAGTGTGTTTTCTTCAATATCGATTAAGATCGCTATCATAGTGGAGAAAATATTCGATTTCCCGCCGACAATCTTGCAGCGAGCTGTGAATAAATAAAATCTAATAGCCGTTGAGAGGCTAAAGGAATTCACGCCCGGGAAATCGGTGTGAGAGTGCCTTTGAGGGAGAGGGGGGTGGTAAGTGAGCGTCAAACACTTTAATAGTTTTGCAAACGAGTGTAGTTGTAGACAAACGCTTTTAACGCTGAATACTCGCACAGCTCGTGTTTGGCACATCATTGATTATCGCTAATCGCCACTAACAAGGCTCCATGCAAGGTGCCTGCATTAAATGCCCATCCACGCCGACTCCATTACCCATAATCGGCCAGACGCCATTTCTATGCAACCTGCTCAATATCACCACCCCCACCCCCACCACTGCCACCTCCACCCTCTCGCCATCAACGCTATTTACGAAAATTGGTGTCGACCAGCCATTCCATTATCGTGTGCATTGCGTTATTACTTACAAATCGACACGTAACTTTTCCAACCCCGACAACAGTCAGCCGCCCCATAACTGACCACATACAAGAATTCCTGGCAATTTTGATCGGAATAATGTCTTGAGCGTTGATTGTTGCCAGCAAGAGCTATAAAACTGAGATAGTAAAGTTTTAATATTGAGGATGTTTATGACTTTCTAAGGTAATATCGACAAGTGAATCTACAAAGTTCTTAGTACTTACTTTCTCAATTCATGCGGGAATTTGATCTATAAGTATATAGAAGTATTCTATTGAATAATTCTGAGTCTAGTAGTGTGAGGTATGTGGAAAAACGCGACTATAATGAACTATAGCTGACAATTATTGAGGTTGAAATGAAGCGGTAGTCCTCCGTAGAAAAGATCCCCTCCCATATCATTCTCGTATCCCACATGATGCATGAGTCATCTCTTCATGTTACCCAATCGCTCATCTACAACAATCATTAGTTACCTTCAGGATCTATCCTGCCTGGTCATTTCTAATTGAAAATACTCTCATTTTCAAGACACGGTCATTTCCTGATCGGTATGGGGTTCGTTTCATTAGTAACCACTCTACCATGTTTCCGGAAAGTCCTGTCATCTTCCAAATTCTAAACAACATTACTGATAAGAAAAAATAATTGAATGCTAGATTATTGATGGTGTTATTTACAAAATATGATAAATTTCAAGGGTCTTCATTTGAAGATGAGGAATTAATACAATTCTGAATGTGCAATGTGAATGTGCACTTCACTTTAAATATAATTCAAATTTGCATCTACTTTTTAAGTGATAGCTTTTCAAAACATTGGGATTCCACATTTTCATTCACTTGACACTGAAAACCCCCTCTGATAAATAATGCGTGAGTTGCATGAAATTCAACAAACACTTCTGGGTCAGACGAAGAAAGATTTTTTCCACAGTTATGTCCCTATTGGACTTGGAAAGTTATCCTATGCTAGTTGTTGGTTGAATAACTTCTAAAAAAAAATAAATATCAGGAGTACGCAGAAGTCCAAGGATCTGAACTCTATTTGAATGTAACTGGAAACTAGAAAAATCCAAACTTACACTAGAACAATAGCTCATATAGGGGCAGTTGAGGGCGACATTTCTGATAAATACTTTCGCAAGCAATTTCTTTATCAACCTCGATTGAGCAGGTCGGTTGGCCATTGTTGGCCGCTCATTACAACGGTCCAAATACTGTAACAAGATGCAAAGCGGTCGGTCAGCGGTCAGCAACAGTCATCCGCCGCGTACTAATGAGCGGGTGGAATTGCGCAACCAGTGCGCATGCGCGCGCGTGTGCAGGTATTGAGGGCGGTTTCTGGTCCAACCACCACCCGGCACTTGAACGGTAGTGTTATTCCGTTTCTTAATTGTGAGCAGCCCGGTGTAAGTACGTGTAATATGTAGATTCCAGAGAGTTATGTCTTGCGGCGCGGCGGGCTGTACAGCGGCGATATTAAATCATCGCACAGATTTCGAGGTGCAAATAACGGCCGCGGGAGCGCCTTGGCCAGTACAGGAGCACCTTGCGTCATATTTTCAACTGTCCGAATGTGGCTGCGGGCCATGACAATTCTCAGAGAGAGAGCGACGAAGGAAGACCTGGCTTTTCTCCACTCCCGCATTCTTGTTCTGGAATCAACTTCCACCCAGATTCCGAATGATAATAACGAGCTAGAAACAGAAACGCTGCTAGCTCGGTTCGGTAACTCACCGATGCGATGACCACCGACCTGTCTTCAACTGCACGTCTCTCCGAAACGCAATAAAAACTCGAAAAAGAAAAGAAATTGCCAGCCAGCGATGGGCCCCAGGCGACACCCGACAACCGGCAAATCGCAGTCCGCGCCGCGCCGCTAATCTCTTCCTCACAACCGCTGAAAAATCAACGGACGCCTCGCGCCTAATTGGAGATAATATTATAGCAGTGCTGCCAGCGAATACTAATGAAAATAAATCTGTTCGACGCCACTAATGTATTCTATGCATATTAGGTGCTGCTTTTTTATGCCGAAATTATAAATAACTCATTAAAGGATTTGGCTCTTTGTATTATTATACAGCGATTTGATATACGGATTGTTCCGATACGAAAAATGTTATCACTAGATCCGTGTTTGAATGATATATGAACATAAATTACAAGCAAAAATGAAATATTAGTATAGCTCCAAGCTTACTGAACTCAGCGATGAGCCTGTGGCGAATTTTGTAGTGGTTTTGTTTCTGAAATCTGCTGAAAGCATTTTAAAATTTCTCTCTCAATGCAATGCTGATTAATCGTTAAAACTTGTATAGAGAGTATCATTTGAGTGTGAACTATTAAATCAATTCATTTTTTTCAATGTCCTAAAACATAGTACAAATTATCTGAAAGAACATTCCGTGATAAGTAAATTCGGAATGAAGAAGGCTTAATGAGAGTAGACATGTAATCTACAAATTTTTCTAACTGCAGCTCCTCAACTACAAACTACTAATTGGTAGGTTACTGTCTTGTAATATCAATCAACTATTAAAACATGTAAACGTCAGAAACTATAAATTTGATAATCCTTCTGAGCGTATTATCAAATATTAGCGAATAACAGTCATAACCAACTGAATAGTGATCGTGAACTTCATTAATTAAATTACCTCATCAATAATTTAATTATTTAAATACCTTATAGCCTTGATTAGATACAAGTCTTATAACATTGTAAGTTTGATCTATAGTTCTGGACTTATATATACAGTAGTTTCCTTTCATAATGTCTGGGTTGGCGACTGATTGTAAGCCTTCTTCCAATCACACTGCATACAAATTGATGAAACAAGTGAATCCCCATAAAAAAGTTTCATATTAGCACTATAAATTGATACAGAGTTGAGACGAATCAGATAATATGTTGAGTTTAATGAGTGAGTGAGGCTATTTTCTGCTGAGCAATCTGCACTAATTGTATCGTTCAGAGGATAGTGTTTGGTTGGAGGCAGCTTAATCGATTTCGAGGCAGGCTAGTAGTTAACGATAGTGTGTGGTGGGTGCGTGAACCGATCCTACCTGTTTGTGTGTTGGACCGAAACAAATTAGAAAGTGCAATTTCCGTGTGCGTTGCGCGAGCGCTTCAATAAGACGAATGATGGGGAGGATACCACGATACTGCTACGTACATTGAGAGGGTTTGTTTTGAGAGCGAACACGTATTGTGTTTTTCGCCCAGGGCAGATGCTACCAGTTCTCCACGCTATGATTAGGTGAATCGATTCCATTAGGCTGTGGGGCCACGACTTGCTTAATTAAAACCAATTTGTTTTCTCCCATTCCTCGCCGTGCCATATGTTCGGCTGCTGGCCCCGAGTTGGTACCCACTATTCTAAATGCAGTCTGGACCGCAGCATGTGCCTCTGTCTGGCAAGTGCAAGCACCTGGCATTTTCCATCCACACCACCCACACACCACACCACTAATCTACCTTGAAGCTCGTGGACAAACATTCATCAGATAGGGTTGCAACTATGTGTGCTGAATGTAACAGATCCGTAACAGAGCGTGAGAGTTTTTTTAAATGGCTATTTTTTGTGGTGTGAAGGAAATACGTTCAAATTCTCTAGCAAGGGTCCGAAAAAAGTATTGATTCCAGAGAATCAATTATCTTATTGTTTGATTAACCTGTATCTCAAATTCTCGTGGCCTCATTACGAGCAAAGGTCTTGAGAAAATTCAGGAAGCAGTAAGGTTTCACCCTAAAATTGTATTTCAAATTGTATCAAACTTGCCAATTATCATCATCCAATTCCATTTCACTCGAGTGAAAAAAAAAATTCAAACAGAACAACAGAGTAAATATTTAATTTTTAACGCAGTCAACCACATTATACATTGCTCAGGGAGCGCAGTTATAATAATTAAAAAGTGTCGTAATTAAGTTAAGTCAAATCAAGTTTAGTTAACATCGAGTTATGATAACAAAGCATAAAATGAATAAAATAAATGACATAACATAACAGAGCAACACTTGGTTGTTAAAGGAGTGCTGAAGACATGTAATGGAGAGACTCTTCTTATAATTCAACAGGTAGTCGACCAGAATGAGAATTACTATCAGGTATTACTACCTATCATAACACGTAACCGAATTATCAAAGTGGATCGATTTGATTTTTAGTTTCACGCTGTTTAGTAAAAATTCAAGGAAGTAGAGAATATTCTTATAGACGGGAAAAGGCATGTAATGTGAAAGAATAAGTTTGATAAAAGTTGAAAATAGAGATAAAAGTCACAACATTTTTTGCAGTGTTGGGACGAAAACAAATAAATCACTCTGCCGTTGGCAAATACCGAAAAATAAGAGCAAGGTGTTGAGAGTAACGACAATGCATTTGAGTACATTTAACTTAAGTGAGATTGGTGTCTTTTGTTTCAAGAGTTATCAGAGCGCGGGCCTTTGAGCAGTATCAGAAGACAAAGCAATAAATTTAGTGTGTTGATATGATTAAGCTGAGCGAAGAGCGAGCCGCTAAACTGACACATTATTACAACTGCGGCTATCCTTATCATCGCTCTAATCGCTTCAAAGGTTGTTTTATGCAAATCGGAACAAGTTTTGAAATTAAGTAATAAAAACGATCCTCCGCAATAATTTACGTATAAGCATTTTACACGCTGTTTGAATAAATTTAGTAAACATCAATTCACAGTATATTACATGCTAACAGACAATTTTGTTGGAATTAATGTTATTATGTTTATTGTTTTTTCGTCCGTCATTATTACAGCGATTACAATTTCCACTGTCGTGATAATCTACAATAAATCAGAGCGCACTCGCTCCGGCCCCAATAATTCAGCCTGAAAAGTGCTTCTATAAAAGGAGTATTTTCCTTTGCAGGTTTAATATAATTGAATGAAACATAAACATATGTTGAGGAGAATAAATACTGATATGGAGCGGTTGTATGATTTGTTGTGCTTTAGTATGCAAGAAACTGGATTAGGTGGCTAGCAGCTACATCTGCATGTGAAACAAGAACTTTCGCCGAGGGCACAAATCAAGTCGTTTTGTCGGGGGAGGAAAAAAGTCAATATGTTTTAATTGGTTTGAAATAATATTCAAATTTATTCTTTCACAGCCAGATAACAAAATTGTAATTACAGATACAGCATTAGTGCCATTGGTTTCCTGACTATCAGCCTAATATTATTAAGTGTTATTATTACGGTCGTCATAATCACGAAATACATGAACGAAGAAGTCTATGAAAGAATCTTACTAATGACTATCATTAGAATATCAAGAAACATTGGAGGTTAGTAATTCCACTTGGCATTAGGTTGCAAAAAAACATTATTTTTGTGCTCAGAGCTCGCGAAATTAGCCTACCTGCTTTGAAATTAGAACTACATCACAGATAATGTAATCGTTTTTTCTCTTATTCAACTTGAAGGCCATAAAAACTGTATTTTTCAATAAACTTGAATTTCAATTATGGCTTCAAGCCACTGTCAAGCAACAGATCATCAATTTGGCCACCGTCGGCATTTAATACCCTGTAAAATGTCATTTCATTAATATTGATCATATTCTTGATTACGTTAATATTCAACTCATTAACAATAAAAAGTATGCAATTGAATTGACATATTCACCCAAGTTTACTATGGAATTGAATAGAACAAGAACAACAATAATGCAGTAGAACCGCTGTAATCCTTCTCCTTCGGGCTGTGAGCATGGTCGGAACACATAAAAGGTCGGATTATCCAAGAAATTAAATTTTTATTACGTAGCACAGAAACGATCATTTTTTTAGAGTGAAGTAAAAGATATAAACTACAAAAACAGTCTATACTGAGTTTATTGATTGTGTAATTGTTTGAATTGATTGTTTACTGTTTTATATAAATAGTTATAAGTATTTATACAATTTATATAAATTGTTTACAGTGAAATATAAATAGCACAGGAAAAACAAAAACCAATTTCCATACAGTACTTGGAAAAAGTCCCATTATTTTATAGTAGCGATATACTTTATGATATTACTGTATGCATGAAACTTTACTTATGAAACTTTTGTACTGTATGCATGGTTTCTTTAGTAAAAACTAACAAAATTATAACCAAAATAATTCAACTACATTTTTTCGCGAGATCGAGCATGTTCGAACTAAACGAACCACTCGAGGGCGGATTAGAGGGGTTCTACTGTAGATTGAAAAATAAAATTCATCCATTATTCTCATACTTGAGAGCTCAGTTCATTGGAATTGACTATTTCAAGTGAATTGAAAAAGAAAAAAATGAATATAGACCTATGTGAATTGAATTAACCAATGAATAATGAAAATAATGTTTAATCTACCATTAATAGAGGGTGGTTGAAAGACAGATGTAAAATGAAGGTAAAAGAGTTTAAGGGTGAGGAATTGAGAGAGGAATAAGAAAGCAAAATGAAGAGAGAGAGAGAGTGCGAGTAGTTGAAAGAAAGAGTGAGTGAGATGGATGCCGAGACGGCTTTTGGCGAAGAAAGGCCGGGAGCGATATAGAAGGCATTATAATATCATAGACAGGAGCGCAATGCAATACTTGAAGCTACAAATCACGACTCACCCAATCAGGTTATACAAATGTCAATATGTCAAGTTCACTTGCCTTGGCTTCCCCGAAAGCCGCCCCACCTCCACCCACCCAATCACCCCCTAGCCGGGTCAGCTCGCTCCTGCAAGTCAGTAGATTCATTTGAAGTCCCAAAACAGTTATCTGGTATCCAACTAGAGCTATGCATTTAGTCGGTAAGGGCTCTAGGGTATTTGTTCGTTACTCTACTGTACATGAAGTAGGCCTGAGTTTCTGATCACTACTGGCCAGGTAGCTTTGATTGGTCATTATTTAACATGATGTTGGTTCTGTAGTAAGTGGCAGTACAGGAAAAACTGGCAATCTGATTTGAAAGTTCAAATACTATGTGAAAAGTGGATTGATGGTGCAAAAATCTAGAGTCAAACCGTGTAAGAATATAAGTGTGTGGAAAATGAATATAATATGATGGAGTGAAAAATGGAGCTATTAAAGCACATCGCAATTATGTTGGGTTAAAAATGCTCATGTGGGCATTACCCTAAAAAAAAAAATAAAAGAAGAATGAGGGTGAAAATTTTTGCAGTCTTCAATCCCATTACAGTATGCGAATGGTCTTCGTGTCAGCATGTGGATAATGTTACAATAATGTTACTTCTCTAAAAAATGAAAATGTTAAGAATGAATAAACAGCAACATGATTTTTTAACATCAAATCTCAAACAACAATCAGAATCATCTTTATACAAAAGATGACTACAACTGGCATGTTCAATAATAATCTATTTCAATTGAATCCATTGATGATTGCTTGATCTCTGAAGAATAATAACACTCTTGAAACAATTCACTTATGAAGTTCAATGTAAATGATATTGAACTGAATAATAAATGTTGACTGGTGCGAAATGATGCCCGAATAACGTTTCTAAATGTTTGCAAAAGTGCGATATCCTTCGCAAAGTAAGCGATTCGGAACGCTCTAATTTATCAAATTTGCGTCCTTAATATTAGAGCGGAAGCATTAAAAAATTATAGACATTAAGTTAAACCCTCAAACAATCTATAATCTTGCTGTGAAATGTGGGGTGAAGATTAATTATGGCCTGGAGATTGTAAGATTGATACTCGTACTTGTTAGCAGCAAAATTATAGAGCTGTAGAAGGTTAACTGGAGCAATTTTCGGCGGTGTTGTGATAACGGAGTCGGCACGTCTCGCCTGTCAAAATCGTTTGAAATCTCCATCTATATCGTCCGTACATTGAATCGAATTTCATCGGCTGCTTTATTGTAACCAACCATTATCGACTCATTTCAACAAGTTGAAATCAAATACCGATGCAATTGATTGACAATGCTTCTACGGCCTTGTACTTGCAACAGGATACCTTACAGCTGATTTACGCTCTGGCGCTACAGATGATAATTGCCCGCGATACGATAACTGACTGTTTTATAATTTCTTGAATGGTTCAAGGTAGTGTTAACTAGGCAATTGAAGGATAATGAGTCTCCTTTACAACTTGTCAAAGCCAATAATTTTCCCACCTATTCTCGTTCAGTTATTTTCCCATCTATCAATAATTACAGTAACGTCTAGGGCCTACTCTCACACCTCAGAAAGACATCCTAATTACATTACCTGTGAACACGCCCTATAACACTTAGATAAATCGAAGAAAAAACTCATATTTTATGAATAATATGGATGGAATGAACCTTGGAAATACAAAATACAATTTTCCATATAATTAAAATGAGCCAAATCCAATATTCTGAGCTTAACAAGGTAGCGAGGAGTCAGAATGGCCTAGCGAAAGATTAGTCTGAATGTTGGAGTAGGAAGACAATCTCGTAATTTTGGAAAAAATCCTTCGGTGAGTGGAATTAAGGGAATATAAATTATGAAGTACAATTTTTTACAGTTTTTTTTCTGAATCTCGATAGTGTTGAATGTTTGCATTGCCTAGATTTCCTCGTAACCAAGTTCTCAAAGTTTGATCATACTGTTCTCGATATTTTCAAGGATGAAAGAAAAAACTTTCAATGAGAATAGCACGATAATAATTTACTTATTGTACAGCAGCTGAGAATAATGTATGTCTCAAAGTAATTTGAAAGTTGATTTAAAACAAACTGAAAGTGAAAAAGACTATTATTTGAGGTTGATTAATGCATCTTGATCCAGTACCATACAAGTTTTGCAACGGAGCCGTAAACGTCATGTATGAAAAAAGCAGGTCCTTACTTTGGATCTACTATCACTGAGAGTTTGTTGCAGGTGAAAAGTCAAAGACAGTCAAAAAATAAAAATAATGTTCGGCTATGTGACCGTAGGTAGGTATTTACTTTTAGTGTGTAAGTTATGAGTTTCAGACCATAATTTTGAGCAAGAATCATTAGTTTAATGTTCTGTATAATTGTGTAGGTAATTTTCTGGGCTGAGCTCTCAACAGGTTGGTAAATCAGTAAAGGTCAACAGTGTGGTTATATGAGGTCTCTAATAAGACCTGAACCAGGCCTGGCTGTTTATGCTCTAAGTAGCTGAGGCTTGAAGCAGGAGTTGGGACACGCACACAATTACACGCGCTCATATACACACTCACACATGCACACTCCCGCGCCTTTGCAGTTACTGCTGACCAGAAACTGGAATTTCGCTAGTCCCGTTTGTTTCAGCACTCTCAACTATCATTAACTGAACAAATATTTATTCGCTCTGCCTTCTTCCCCAATGCTCCCCAACAGATCTAATCTATTACTTCGTCTTTCCATCGCTTCACTATTTCCATCCAGCGTAACCATTTTATTCCATGTTTCAGGTAGTAAAATATCTAACTCGCCTGCTGCGAAAGATTATTGGAGATTATTGAGTAACATTAAACGGATGGCTACTTTGAGGAACTCCTACTTGGGAAGAAAATGGATGATCGATAGCCTCTGGTCATGCCAAGTAATTTTGGTAGAAGAAGGAATATCCCAATCGAATTTGTAGCCAATTCATTGAACTTTGATTATCCATTCAATTGATCAAAGCTTCTTGGGAGGAGATAGTTCTTTTGACCTTTTAAGGTGGAGTTAATAAAAGATTATTATTATTGTCAATTCATAAAGTTCCTCAAATCACATTACTGGAGTAACAAAACGATTTATTCTAGCAATAGGATGTATTCTACAAGAGGCTGTATGCGATTTACATAATATTATTACACACTAATTGGATATCTTATTAGACTCTCATTGGATTGGATATCCAAGATTCGTGTACATGCATCGTGCAGACAATTTTGGTCAGAGCCGTTAAACTATGCTCTGATCGGTTTTTAGATTTGTGTTGAGGTTTGGGTATTTGAAATTTTGTTAGTGATTGAAAAGTAGGACTACTTTTATTGAATCAAGTATCAGTTACAATCTATTCTTTTTTCCTTCCATTTTAACTTTGAAGATCAATCATCAAAAACATGACCAAACAAGGCAACTTTTCCACATTATTAGCTTTCCTGTTACACAGCAATAACATTGCTTCCTTAATCAACAAATCCATTTTTTTTAAATAATCATTTATTTTTATTAGTGTTCTTCTATATTCAGAGTCGCGAAACAAGTTTTATGACGAAATTTCATTCTTATTCAACTTAATATTCGTTAGTTTGTTATGTTATAACTTGCAAACATTGGTTAACAAACTCTCGATTGCAGACTCTCAACTGATAAAAAAAAACACTATTAATCCAATAATTGAAGATTTTTGTATTATTATTATAAAGCTTATCGCTATTTTTGGCGGGAAGATACTCTCGGGTGTTTCGCCTGCCGAATCTTTCAATGCTCCCTAATGGGTTAAGTAGAAACATAAGTAAGTAAAGTATAGTATAAGTATAAGTAAGAGATAAGTAAGTAAGTAAAATATTATTTCAAGATTTGAGTAATTAAATTAAAACACAAAATATTGGAGAGAATAAAAATCTTTTCACTTCAAGAATACACAAAATTGATTCACACCATTACATAGCTTGAAGGTGAGGTTTCACGTAGATTATTTAGAGACCTAATCAAACATATGAAATCAATTGTATTGTGAGTAATAGCACAGAGAACAGATTAGTAAGAGTATAGCTACAGACCAGAGAGTATAGCTTCTCCATGGTAATAGTCTGTGAAGTACTAAACTGTGTAATGTTGTATTGTGTGTGCTGAACTGTATTACATTGTATTGTAGTGGACTGTACTGTCTTGCGTTCTATTCTTCTACATTGTATTGATTAGTATCAGTGTTGTAGGAATAGAGTTTTGCAGGTGGCATAGGCTGAGGCGGGGTTCTGTGGTGACGGCACAAGCATAGACGAGCGGTCGGTGGTCGTAGAGCAGATTAGCAGCTCAGATAAGTCCACTTTCACTGGACCGCGAAGCTAGCTGACCGCCGCAGCTAGTCGGCACACTCCCTCACAGTGGTGAGCAATGAGTAGAAAATTCACAGATAGGAGCTATTATAGTTGAGCTATTATTTTATAGTTGAGCATCCTCTCCCCAGTGGTGGCGACTAGGGGGACCCACAAGCCTTGACCATGGTTTTTTCGGGGAATTTTACTGGGCCCTGGGCCCTCAGCTCGACGGCGTTATTCAATTTCATTGTCAGCTTTAAAATTCTACAATACTCTAACTGGTCTATGGCTTCAGACGTAGCAAACATTATCCTCCATATTTTCTCAAATCAGCTTATATCCGAAGTATTAGATATAAGAGGCTCTCCTTAATTGTACTGGTAATAATCATGGAACTGTAAAATTGTATAAGCCTACCTCTCATTTGAATTAATAACAAAATGGACACATTGTTATTTTGTTGATTACTTCATCCGAAAGTTTCGAGAGATATCTGGTTATTGAGATGGGTAGATAGTGAGGAGATATTAATACTTGATACTTGATTATTCCTTTGTCCGATTTTTCGATGTCGGATTAGAAAAATCATTGTTTGAAGTCTCGAAAGCCAACTTCCTATTTGCCCTTCTTGAATAAAGCTTTTGTTTACCATATCGTACAACATGAAACATTCTTCTTGAGCATAAAATGTACTGGAAATCCATTGAGGAATGTCAAGAATGCCTGTGTCATACGAGAATAACAATAACTCAATTCAAATACCATTTCCTAGAACCAGTCAGAGTTTTCAACGCAATAATATCTTACAATAAATAGGAAGCGTTTGATAATGATTTGTTGAATGATAGCTAGTTACAACGCAAGAACGAAGAAATTCGAATGTCAGTTAATAGACAGACGGACAGCGCTTACGTGAAGGGTCCCTGCTAAACACAGGATTTTGAATTTTAATGAGTGATCAACTCGTTAACACCTTGCCAGACATGTTAATTACGGGCGCAGAGTGATGAATGAAGTCGCGAAATCATTTCCATCTACAGGTTGGAGGTCACAAGTCCTTTGTACTCCAACGACTCAATCACAGGTCAACTGTCCTATAGGAGTATGAAGTAGCTACAGTCCCAGCAGGCGTGTCGGTAAAACTAAGGTCAAATTGTATAAAGTGTATATTATTTGGTAAGTAGAAGAATACCAATGTCGATACTAACCACGCCTAGATGAATCACTCTGGGCCGTATGGGAATTCGACCTACCATGGAAATTCAAAACTGTTTCCGGAAGAGTCCCAAATATGGTGGACATGATTTTATATTCGTCAGATATTTGTTAATTTTGCTTGTTTGTATCAGCTTAGTTAATTCTTATACTTATAGATTGAATTACAACTACTGTGGATTAAATTGTTCTCTGTATCAGTTTTATCTATAATCTTCAAAGTTATTGAATTTGGAATTTGGCTGAAGAGTAGCGCTTTTGAATGCATGAATCTTTCTTCTACTAACAATCCAATTACCTCACTTCATGTTAATCGTTTGATCTACTTAACTTGAGAATCAAAACAATTAATTCGACTTGAAAAAGTGATTAGGAGTCAACTAATTTGTATTAACCGTTGATGACCTATCAATGGATAATCTAAGTCTTCTCTACTATGTTTTCTTATCAAAATTTACAACATTTAATCGCTAGAACTGAAGAAATACAATTGAGTCCGAATTGCACATCAAGAGTTATCAACAACTGCATTGAATGAGACCTAAAGAAATTTGGTCTTTTAAAAATGATCCACGAACTGGAATCAGTACAATTTCCATTGCAAAACATCACTTTTCTATATAAGGTGTAACATTATATCATTTTGTAATCATATTACGAGAAGAAAACTGTATCTGCTGATAGGGCGCTGTGAACAACAATATAATATGTACATTTATTTCATGCTGAATGGCTAAACAAGTTTCTTGACGCGGCACAATCGGTTCAATATTTTGATCGTTAGATCCACGAAATTTTAAATTATTAGGCTCGTAAATAATTTGTCTTTCTTGAAGTACCAAATCTTATATTAAACGGCACCACGTTACAAAACGTTTCCCTCATTTTTATCACGATCAAAGTAACATATCTATTGCGCGCACGCGCGGCACTTCTAGTCTCCGATTGGACGACATCCAGTGATTTGCGATGCAGCCAAGAGTCGAACCCGGAGCTTTTATTGTGGCGAGGGAGGAGGTAGTAGCTGATTGTATCGTTACGGAATATCTTTGCTGCACGGATTGATGACCATGTCTGAGCCTTTGTGCCGACCGATAGGAGGTGTTATGCAACTGCGACCGTAATTTCGTGTCATCGAAGTGCCTCAACCAATGTAAACATTAAAACCAGTGTACGCAAAGTACACGTGTTCTCCTATTCCAGCATGTACGGTACACCTTGATCGCGTAGTTTATGCTCAGTGTGTCCCCTCAAACGAGCTTACCCATTTACATAATTAGTAGTTCTAAAATGTCGTCTAATGTGTCCTAATGAGCATGAATGCTCGCGGTTCGAGTCAATCTTTATCATTGTCATTCCAGATATTTAGTTGAGTAATTTCCAGTTGAGTGCGTTTCATAACCAACTTTCAAATAGAATTTATCGCATCCAATTTGAATATTGTATCAAATTTCACCCTTACAAATCATAATTACAAAATGGTTGGATAGTAATATTATTCAAGCGGTATTTTACAAACAAATAAACCATGGGAGATACTTTTCAAACGAGTTATTTTGGATAGTAATATTATTCATGCAGTATTTTACAAACAAATAAACCATGGGAGATACTTTTCAAACGAGTTATTTTTATCTGAATGAAAATTGAATTAATTCTATTGAATTTCAAGAATTACAGAATTAAATTGGTCTTTCACCTGCTTGTCATGACAGAACTGCTTATTGATCAGCTTTAAGTTAGTCTGTTTTGTTAGAATCTATAATTTTGATTCGATGTCTTTGCAATGGGCATGGTTCATTTCTCACTTCACTTAGCATGAATCTTAACATCGGTTTTTACGTATAGCCTACATTGATAATTACGTCATCATTAGCAAAACCAATTACAAATCAGCATGAGAAAACACGTATTTGTGGTTGCCATACATAATATAATTATTAATTAAGCAAGAATCCAGATAAATAAAAACCAATTTTGATCCACTTCCTATTTACTAGGGAATTATTCCACAAAC
This sequence comes from Laodelphax striatellus, assembly GCA_017141395.1. Classification (NCBI taxonomy): domain Eukaryota; kingdom Metazoa; phylum Arthropoda; class Insecta; order Hemiptera; family Delphacidae; genus Laodelphax; species Laodelphax striatellus. Next base: position 44,794,838 of record CM029531.1, read on the forward strand.
ATCAGTCAAGTCCATGCGAATTGATTATGAACGAATACAATGATAGTTCTCCATTGATTCAATGCATGAATTATTTCTATTGGAGATCAAAATAACCATAAATCAGAAATAATTGCAGTCAATTTGAGAAGAGTTTCTGCACTCTCACGAACTCTATTGATAATTTACGGAATACTTTCAAAAATGAGCGTATTTGCTGCCAGGTTATAGTATAGATTTAAATAACAACAATAGGTTATGTAAAAAATAGTACAGCGAACGTAATATTTCAGGACCGCAATAGATGGTAAACATCTGTTGTTTTCCCACACCAATGCGCCACAACTGAGCCACGGCTGCGGTCTGTCTGTGGCTGTGCATGATTTATGTAATGACTCAATCGTGCTCCTCCCTACATGGATCTCTCTTATTCCTTATCGGAAATTTCTCTATTCGCATGCTTCAACATAAATTTTGGTTATCGGAAAAACTGAGAAGACACACTTATAATGATCAAACATTGAACCCTGATTTTCTGGAGATTATTGAGAATATTTACAATCAATCATTATAATGTTAATTAACTTTAAGGACAACTCTGTCAAATAATCGAGTTGAAAGGGAGCAACAGGCCTATTGATCTGTTGGCCTATACTCTTTATACTATACTATACTCTCTATTCAGGCCTATACTATGTTGTTTCAGCATAGACTGATCAAATATAGAATGTTGAACTGTATGATAACTATCAAATGTTAATGTTAAAATGGAATGCCTTATCTGTGGTTTTGTAATTAGAATAAGGGTTCAGCTATTTCTACTTATTTCAACTTTCTGTAATTAAAAATGTTCTATCATTTTTCAAATTCAGTGAAGCCTAATTGGTGCAAACAAGGGCCTTTACTTTCTTCGAGTCACAAAATACCCTTCTTCGTGTGGGCTAATACAAACACTGAAATAGTTTATCGTAAAATGAAGTTCCTTTGTTAAATTTTGTTTTAATCATTTATGTATGGAATGAATGAATCAATAAAGCTAGATTAAAAGATTGACTTTTTCTATAAATTAAATTGAAATACAAGGGAATACATTTAAATAACCAATTATTAATGAGGTTACATAAATATGCTTCTCATCATCTCTGATGAAAATCATTTTCGAGCATCAATGGAAATATTTCCTTGATTCAATTGTAACTAAGACATTGTAATGAATGTTAAAACTGGAAGGTATTGCATGATGAAAGAATTTATTCTCTCAAGAACAGAATTGAGAGTTCTCAAAATATTAACGAGAGATTTCTGCCCAGTATTTTACATCATTTCATGATATAAGAACAGATGGTCATTGGCACTGGAGTACTTGCTACGATATTCTCACAAAAGGAGCATCACTTGCCATGTTTATTGCTTTTTCCCTTGTATGGTGAATCCGTTCTCATGGCTTGAACCGTTCGTCGTGCATCTTCGGAACAGTTCAATTATTACAATAAATGAGAAAAAGTCTTGGACAAGTGCTCATATTCACTTATTCATGAAGAGATCGACCAAAATCATTCATAATTTACTCGATATTGGTCTTAAGTAGCTCTGAAAATTCACATTCGTGTGCTTTCAATAGCAAATTTATATCACGTAATTGAATAAATCATGACAATTCTTTTACACACACTATTCTCTTATTACATTGAATGAGTAGTTCTAGGAAAACATGTTGGAAGAATGCCTGAATGCTGATCACAACGAGAAGTCTAATTCATGGTTGGATTAATCATTTTTATTTGTTCTTGTAATGATCTTACATCCCAAAATGCATCAAAAGTTTGTTGTGTACAGCAAAATTTAATTGATGTTGCTGAAGTACTTAATTGTGTGAACGAAATTCAATTAATGAGGAATATTCAAAAAAATTTATAATAAATGAGTGGTTTGACAATATCTTCGTCTTTTTCTTCCATGCATGAGGAGTGATAGTGGAGAATAAGTGATCCAATGAGGGAAAGTCTTTACAGGTTTTAAAGAGGTAGAGTTTCACTCACTCTTGAATGAGAGTGCCACAAGCGGCAAAGTTGGGAAATGCGACTAAGGGCTTGCGGCCAACACGCTGCTACCATAGAACTATATAATACATGGAAAAATGGATATATATTTCTATGGCTGCGACATGGCGACGATGTAACCTGACACTCGGAATTAAACTACTGGCATAAAATTAGCGCCGTCGCCCTGTATAATACTAGCTGGCTGAGTCCTTATATGAGTGCTGCACGTCCCAGCAAAGCGGCGCCCGATATTGCAGGTATCATGGCCCTCAGGCCAGCTATTGAAACCTCATCAGTGTCAAAGATTGTAACTCATTTCGGAGTTAATATTGACCACGGGCTATTCCCTTCGCTTATTATAGTAGTGAATGCAGTTTATTACAAGTAAGAAGCATTCACTGAGAGTGCACTGTGCAGTAATAATAACCGTATAACATATTATTGCATTACCTTTGAAATGAATGAGATGAAATGGGATATGTTTAACTGGATTGAGGAACTGTTTCAGTGGAGTTTCAGTCACTCTTGAATGAGAATGCCATAAGCGCCGAACTGTTGAATAACATAGTCTTATTTCATAATAATTCTTTCGTCTTCTTCCTCACATCCATTTCAACTATTATATTATTCTTACTTTGCACCATGACAAGCATCTCCCATTCTCCTCATTCCTGTAAAAAACACTTCTAGAGCAATGTGTTCAGAATACTCATTTCATGAAATATCCTGATAAGTAGTATTCAAATCTCAATCATTTGTTTTGAATAGTTTCCAAAATAGAATTGTATCCAAATTTATTGCCATTTTTTTCAAACAATTGAAACAAAACATTCTTATAAACTAAATTAAATCTTCATGTACAATTGGAAAACATAATCAAAGAAAATTTTAGATTATTTGAAATTAATATTAGCGCTTCTACTTGAGTATTTCATTTTCAGAAATCCTTGAAGCTATTATTAAATATTATAGTTTAAAATATCGATTCACAATCTACATTGACCTTCATAACTCTGCAGCTCTATCTGTTATCGTGAGATTTCAAAAATATTTTTATTACCTAGACTAGACACCTCCAGTTCATCTCATTCATTCTCATCATATTCTGTTCATATTAATCAGAGATGGGCCTTCGCACAAGCAGTATCTGAGGGGGGCTCTATTATACTATAGATAGTTTACATTATGAATTTCTGCTTGGGAAGTAATTATTTCTGCTCTGATTAGACTACATCCATCAAATATATACTTTGTTCAGTGAGAGAGTAAATACTTCAATAGTTCATGTTAACCAGAGGCACAGTATCTAAAGGAGTATATTATACTGTAGTTTGGATTTTGCATTCCTGCATGGCAAGAATGTATTTCTGCTATGATTAGGCTACCTCCTTCTATCAAATATGTATCTGTTTAGTTAAAGAGTAAATAGGCTAAGTGAATGTAAAGAAGAATATTGTAATATGAGCAACCTGTAGGCCTATGTGTAAATGTTGTTGTAAACCACGTCTTCGAGAATTCTCTACATCTCTAGATTTTATAGATAGATATCTATAGATAGATATTCTAGATAGACTTATCTTCGAGAATAGTTATTCTCTACACATCTTGTAGATCGTGAATTTTTCTTCCTCTACTCTGAACTGACACTAAAAACAACGTCTCCTTTTTCTTCGAGAATTATTCTCTACACCTTCTACATTGTGAATATTCTTCTTTCTTTCTAAATTTACACAAAAACTATGACGTCGATTTGTAAGTGGCGTTTGAAACCTGGTTGTGTTTTTAGCTTGCAAAATCGCATAATGAATGACGAAGGCGCAGGCGATGCAACCATTAATTAAGACAGGGCGCACTCCAATTAGATTCACTTACGGTTGCCGATCGACGCTTTTCGTTGGCTTTAATTACAGCTTTTCGAGGAGAGTTGTTTGAATCGGAAAGCAGCCGCGGTGGCAGCGAACACGTTGTAAATCGCGCTGAAGATTAATGAGCGGGCGGACAGTGGTCATAGCTGCTGCAGTCGTTATCGGATATTTGCAGTCGTAGATCGACGCTGGCGTCAAGTGTTGCAGCGCGCGTCGCGTCACTCTCTTGGTAGCCGCGACCGGCGACCCGCCGTCATAAGGTCAGCTCAACGATAAACAAACTCAAATTAATCCGGAGAGAAACTTTTCGAGCGGTCAGCCCGCGGCCGTTCCGCTGTTCAGGCTTTACATAACCTCCAAACAGTGTCGCAATGCATTCATTGTTGGCGGTTGCGGTCCCTGGTCAATACCGGTATTTCAACGCCACTATGCACACCGGTACGATTTTTTTCTGTAACCACCCTCTCAGATCTAGAACAGGTTACACACAAAAGTTGTGTGTTCGTGTTGTAGGCTATCTCCAATGCACCTCTAATAACGGGTCCGTATTCACCAGGAACAAAAATTCATGTAGCCTAGGTATTTTTAAAAGCACCTGATTTAATCAGGCATTATTGTAAAATCTCGTGAATTAGAAGTAGATTGGTTGAGTGGTGAATTAAATCAGTAGTAGAACTGAAGTTGTTGATTTGTTCATTGAGGAATTGATAATTTTGGCATGAAGATGAAAGTAGTGTGCTCATCTGTTTAGTGAGTGAGAGAACAAAAAAGTTTTTATTTATTTTCTAATTCAGAATTCATGATCATTGAATAGTTTCATTAGTTAAGTAAAGCTAACAAAGTAGTTCTATACTAATAAAAATTATAAAATAATACTATTTAAAATGAACTAGGGAACTGACTTGATTATTTAGGTTTGTTCAAATCCTACCGGCCTACCAAAACCAATAGTGATTGGTTATTAGATAGTAATTTCCTGAGGGAAGGGAGAGAAGATTTTCAACTTTCAATAGAATTACATGTTTATCAACACTGTATTCATGTTGCATGATACATTTTATTTGTAACGGTTACTAGTGACTAATCTGCATAATATTGAATAGATAATAGATAATACACACCCACAATGAAATAGATAAGGAAGAAATGGTAAACTGATAAACATTTAAGAAACTTTGTTTCAAGAATAGAAACTCTCAACTTAGATATTTCCACTAAGAGAGAGATATTCTCTTTATAAATTTTATTTACCTGAATTTTGAGAGACAAAGATTAATAAGTCCCATCATTTTACCAGATTGTCAGTTGGTGATAGTGAAATCAAAGCATTTTCAAAATCAGTATTTTAGATGCAGTTAATATTTTAGTTTTTATACCATCTTTTACATATAATGCCACGCCTCCAAGGCTTTATTTAAACGATCATTACGGAAAAGATTATAACCGGGCAGAGCAACTAGGGAGGATTGAATACTGGGCTTTAAAAACGATTCTGAGATACCAATAATATTAAAGTTTTGAAAACGGAAGATCGCTCTAAGTTTTTGGTGGGCGGCCTTAAAAATCCTGTTATATGGTTTTAGTTCATTATAACAGAAGCCCTGTATCATTATTATGGTTGTAAGTCGTTAGTTAATGGCATCATTGGAATAGCAAACAAACTTGAAACCAACCGTAGAGTGCATGACAATGATGAGGAGAAGGAATGTTTTGAGTGAGGGAGATAAGATGAGCAGGAGAGAGAGAGACAGAGAGAGAATTTAAATTTTCTGTGATGTTTAACCTGGAAATGTGAGGATTGCGACTCAATTTTAATTTGAATAAAGAGGTGGAGAGACTTTTATTTCAAGTACAACTTGAAAACTAATTAGCATGTTACTTGTGAATTCAAGATTACTATGCTACATTATTCTGGTTGATGAAATTCACCTTATGTTCAAATTGTGAGCTTGGAAGATTAATGGATGAGGCTTAGATGAAAGATGGAGTCAAATTATGCATTCACCTACTAACCAGAAAAAAGATCAACTAAAACTTGGATTACACAATATTACGTGGGCTTACACGTTTATTCTACTTGAAACAATTGAATTGGAAGTGTTTGAAGTGTTTATTGGAAAGGTCAACATGCTTTTCTACAGAAATTTGTGAAATTTTTGTTTGCAGCCTATCTTGTAAGAAGTTCTCTCTCTTATTCCTTTATCTTGAATAAATGCAATGTGAAATCATCATACCTTTTCGAATTGTCTCCATATACTCTCATACTTCTTGTTCATCGTTTGCTCAACCATTGACTAAATTAAACATCCACTGTGAATCTTGCAACTCTCAACATTAAGTTTCCAGAAAGTTGTGAAATTAAGAGCTGAGCGTAGCTTTGGTTTTTCCTCTTTCATCTAGCTCTCGCAATCGCAAAGGACCTCTTTTGAGTAAAGAGTTGCAGTGCTGACGAATCTGTAGTATTCTTGGATAAGCATTGAACATTTGAAACTGATATAATAAGTCTCTTCTCCAATTGAAGTCATACTGATATGAAAAAGATAAATAATATTATATACAGTAGAAAATTATGAGTCTGTGATCTTTAAAATGAATGAATGAATTATAAATTCAGAAATAAGAGTGGTAGACTTTTGTTCAGGGCATGAAACTTACCATTGACTTCAGAGCTACAATTAAAAAAGGTATTTTTCAAAAGAAACTCACGATAAAATTCACCAGAATATTATAAGTAGGCACAATATTATAAGGAGGCAGAGCGAAGGCAATCTCTCCACTATTCCAATTGCAATTAAATGTCAATTTCGAGTCTGAAAGGGAAGAACCGGTTGATGAGGACTGAGGTGTGAGATTACGATATTAATAAAGTTGTTATAATATCAGAGTAGCCTTATAGTTGCCATAACATTAGAATAATGAACCAAACACGCACATCAAATTACAACTGGAATGTACCTATTTGAATAAGTAATATGTATTGAAATGATTTTAAATTTGTAACGCTTTATTTTTAAAATGGTTGGTCAAGTATCAAAATAAAGCCATCCAGTAGCCAGACGCAATCAAATCAGTAGGAATTCATACATGATAGCATTCAATTTATATTGAACTGCTACGAATATTATTCATCATCACGGAATATTCACATTAGACTGATTTAAACCGCCTCACTATAATATCTATCTGCCCAGAGAACAACAATTTAATGTAACTGAGAATTACGAATTAATTTTTTAATAATTGAGTTTAACTTTCTGTTTCAGATACATTTATTGCTTTACTTGAATAACTCCACTTTTTGCCTAGCTACTTGGATACCTTTTCAAAAACCTAGTTCCTTGTTTACTTGAACACATCCTTGTAATTTCCAGTATCAAAGAGAGCTGTAGAATTTTATAGATTTGAAATAGGTACCAAGTAAAAAACTAATAGGTCATACATTTTTAAAGTATTAGCGCATCGTGATATTAATTACATATAGAAATCTTCAATGTAATAAAAACCATTTTCATAAATTCTCTTTTCTAAATCTTTCATTGACTTCCAGGGATTTCAAACAAAGTCCTTAATTGAGTCTTCTAACATTTTAAAGCAACCAGAACACTATAGGCAATGAAGACAATTGGAGAAGCTTGGTATGACAAAGAAGCTTCATTCGTTCGTTGCTGAACATTCAAATCAAGCCAGGTATGCACCCCTGAAAAAGATTTTATCGTCAGATATCTGGATAATATCTTGAATTATGAAAGTGAAAGGTTATATCTACATCAGAATGAGAAATGACTGCATGAGAAGGAATCATCAATAATATTTTACATTGAATATCTTGAAAGAATTATCCATTTGGCTGTGAATGTAGATGATAAATAAAGACTACGTATTACATGTGAGTACAAAATAATAATATTTCTATTGTTAAGCACATGTAACTTTCATAATCGATTCTGTTTAATATTGTAATAAGATGGATGAAGATCAGAAGACAAGCATTACAAGTGACCTTTCAACACCTCATAAAATTCGAATGTTTCGTTGTAATCTGGTCGCAAGTTACAGAAAGTTGAAGGTAACAGCTACCTCATTGCTTCAGAACTATTGTTTTCCTTGTACTCTTCTTATCTGATAACCTAAAAATCTTGGAATTGGAATCAAATATCATACTGACTTGCAATTTCTACCTGTTATAAACTGTTGTGATATGAGTGTTGCTGAAGATGGTAGCAGCAGTGAGTCTAACCTACTGCTACTTACATAACTAGTATTTGAATATTGAATATCACAGCTTTCTTCATTTTTCAATCCATAATAGAGAAAAATTCTATTGAAAAATATAAGAAGAATCTACTTCTTGATTCCCATGAAGCTCATTTGTCGAGATCAATTCAATAATGCACAAAATATTATAAGATAAGGAATTTCCAAGAACTGCAAACCCCTTCAAACGATAGAGTAGGCTACACCTATAGGCGACAGTCGTAGATTGAATATAAAAGTGATATTTGCCTGAAAAAGCTGGAAGCTACTCTACTCTACCCAATCACTCTACTTCACTAATGGCTTCGAAACTACCTGAATCATTACACTTAATAATTTTAAAAAATACTCAATTATTAATTAATTTATGTTATTCTACTCTTATTATACAATTTCTTCTTCATTATATATTATTCATTTCCCTGTTCAGTATTATTAAATTTGAATAGTTTGTCATTTTAATAAATTATTTGCTTATGGCTTTTTTTGACGGAGAGACCCTCTCGGGTGTTTTGCCTCGCCGAATTATCCTAAGTTCCCCAATAATTTGAGAGATATGGTGAACTTACAGGTTGAAAACAGGTCCTCCACTTAGAATTTCTGTTCATTGTGGAAAAATCGTTTACAATCGAGTTTTTATAAAAATACAACTGATCCATTCATTTTCCCAAACTTATTATTCCCTATTTTATTCAATGATTTTCTCAACTGATTTGAAGGAAATTGAAGTTGTTATTCCACAGAAATAGTAAGCTGGTTGTACTTTTTAATCGAGAAGCATGCACCGTATTGTCCAACCATTAATTGAATGAGTTTATTATGAAATCTCAAAATCAACCTCTCTTTGTGTGGCAGGCTGCACTCGTGCTCTTTAAAAATACAGTATCCAGCTACTGTATCAGTAGGAAACTATTGCGACCAACCAGTAACCACTTATTCGCTGTAACCGTATAATAATTAAAACGCTTGATCAGATCGGATCTACTCTTCAACGGGCTTTATTGGACAATTTCGAAGAGAAAACTAAAATTTAAATGAGATCACACCTTCGTCTGCATCCCTGCACGTGTCGAACTATCCCAGCAACCATCAACGTCGCAAGCCCCGACCGTTAAGGATTCCTCGGAAAAGGTTAATGAAGTTTGATTTCCAGTGCTATTGAAGGAGTTGGCCGATTTACATTTTATCCCATGATCACGAATACGATATGAGCGCCAGGCCAGGCTAATGCTACGCCTGGAGATTGAACTATACAGTGCACTTTTATGCTACTGACGGTTGCTTGTTCACGAGATTCTATCAATATTATCTGAGGGCTCTATCAGATTGAGGAATCAATGCAGAATCAATAACCGCTGCCGTTAGATCAGGATATCACGAGAATATCGGAAATACCCTCGATCGCAGTGACTTTTTGAAGTTTCTCTGCTTTGTTCGAATGCACCACACTGGAAACGTTAGAAATTATTGGAACTTATAGAGATGGGGGTTGGTGAAGGTTCAGCCTGATTTTGAATAACATAACTTATTGCTTGAAAGGCATCAAATCAAGCTTTTACGTGATTAAATTTCAATGTTATATTTTTGGTGACAGAAAACTAAGCTAAAACCATGTTATAGCTGTATTATTTCAAATATTTTCCTGTTCTAATTATCCTTCACGTTCTGAACACCCTTCTATCAATTTCAACATACAATTGGGAAATAGGACAAGATAATTGTTACAGTCATGTTTTTTAAATGTTTCGACCTGCACCTAATTAGCATTTTTAGTCCTTCGATTCTTCTATGATCTCATTATCTATATTCAAAGTAGGTATACCTAATTGCTACTGGATACGTTCACACTTTATGTGTTACAAAAAAGCAATCAGGGATTTGTTTGTTGTTAGCTAATCATCATTACTAATAGCTGATAGACAAATCACTGCATAACGAATCGGCTCATCAATTATTACTTTGTAATTCCGAATGGTGTTGAGAACAAAATCAATTTTTTACTGTCCATTTCCTCATCCTATATCGACAATACATGAATATTCAACAACAGCATTAATTTCCTAATGAAGGCGTAATTCCATTCGTACTCATTAGACATTTCGTACAAGGCAATAAATACTGCGAAAGGTAACACAATAATTGCATTAATATTCACAATATGTTCCACAGGGATATAAATTATAGCATCGAGGTGTCAAACGCTAGACTTTATCATATCATGAATAAATTATAATCAGTTATTTATTCACTTTCACACGTTCAGCCCACGCGATATTGCTTTGATCAGTGATAAGAATGGAAAAGGAACACCTTTTACCGTCTCGTAAACTTTCAGGGACAATGTACATGTTTTAAGTGCTTGTATTTACATGTTAAACTGTTGGGTAATAATAGTTCCATCACACTTCAACAACATAATATCGAAGATTAATGTTATTATATATTGAAAGTTATTGTTTTCAACAATAATATTGTTTAAGATTTTTCTAAAATATTGATGAGAATCTCAGCTTGTGAACAATGTCATTGAAGCTTACTTCAATTCTCAACAATCAATCAACATTGTGCTATGCTATGGTGAAACTTAGTCCATCAGAGTTATCGACAAAAGTATATAATTTGTAATTTAGATTGAATATTATTAATGCAGTGAATGCATTGGAGATAAAGATCTACGATCCTGGAAAGATCCAAGAAACGCTAATTAATCTCGCTTTTAAGACCCTCTCTTATAGTATACAATTAGCTACAACTTGGTCAGAACGTATAATATTAATACGCGACTACTTTTTCTACTCTCACGTATTGGCAACAGGTCAGGGTTACGTGTAAAGAATCCTGCCACGTTTTACTCTCGACTCGACATCCACTGTGCTCTATAAATCCTTGACCATGAATCTGACTGAATAATAACTGTTTGAATCCTTACTACAGCTACGCCCTAGCTACGCACATGAACGAGTCATTCAAAGGACCTGTTCGGCGCCCATTCTTCTCCAAATACGGCGTACAACTCTACGTTCAATCTTTCTTTTTCCAGGACTGTTGCCTCTACGTTCATTCATCAATTTTAGTTCCTGCGTTCTACATTCGGCTTTCAAGAGAGTTCTAATTGAATTCTTTTGAAGTTTTATTTTAGAGAACCCAATCATAGTACTTGATGGCATCAAGATTAGAAACAAAAGATCAAATGTGTTATTGAGAAGAATGAAATTGAAAAAACAATTTTATTTATTCCACATTAATATATTTTTTTTTAAATTGAGAAAGTTTTCAAGAATGAAATTTTCAGTTTAAACCTGAATTATTCCACTTCCAGTGTTTTAGATTTATACAAAATAGTCTTTGCCTATTCTACAAATGCTATAAATCCTTACTCTACAAGAAGAACTGCCAGCTGAAACTAAAACTTAAAGATAAGATTGAAAATAATTTCAGTACGAAGCTAAAGGAAATAGGAAGATATTTATACCGACTATCAAATGTTAATTTGTCATTGAGAAACCTGAAAGTAAAATTATATTCCACTTCCAGTGTTTTGGATTGCTAGTGTCGATTACATTGTGCATGTTTGCTCGGTTACGTGGCCAACCATTGAGGCAGGATGGTCGGCGGAGAAGCAGCTGCCAGTTGACCAATAGAGGGGGAGGGTGATAAGATGACTGAGGGTGGGGGTGGGGGGGTTTTGTAGTTGGTTAGCGTTGATAGCGGTCAGATGAGAACATGGATAAGGTGTTGACTAAAACAATTAGGCAGAGCGGTCGGAGCCATTCGATCAGCGTTTTGTGGCCCCAACAATCGTTCATAAAACAAGAGACCGACATAGTGATCAGAGCGAGAACGACGATAATATCCGATTCCAATCGGGCAGTGGCAGTCAATACTTTGGAACAAAAATATATCCCTTGATTAACGTCCCATGGGGCAACTCGAAATTAATCAAATAAGACTATTAACTCTAATGAATCCTATGTAAATGAATAAGCCCGATGAAAAACCAACAAGGATACTCACAGCACCTGTGTTTGTTCGTTTTAATTTATTCCCGAAACCGCTTTCTTAGGGCGAATTCGAAGGCGGGGCGTAGTTTTGGTTTTGAATCTCTCTGATTTACTAATTCACTCTTTTCTCCGGTAATAATTCAGCCTCATACCAAACAACAATTTACAACACGTACAAACAACCGATCCATTTGAGCCAAGTGTGAGCCTTTCGCCTGCTGTAACAAATAGGTCTCTTGTAAGTCTGTGTACCGTTGCAAAGAGGCGTAACACGCCCTATCATTAATAATAACCTATAAATATTATATCATTAATTCAGAATGTGAATGAACACTTGATGATCAGTAACAAATTATTTCGGAATTTTTAATCGCCTCTGGTTCTTCTCTTGTTCAGTTTGTGTAGCTATCTTCAATCTATGTTCAATCCTTTTTTCGTCATCCATACAATATTGCCCCATCATTAATAATTCATTGATTTGAAATGGGAGTAACATTGTACAGGGGGTAACAATTAACATTTATTTCTTTTATTGCTGTCGAAGTTTTCAGTTGGAATTGAATTTTTTTTAACCGATAATATGAAGAGAATTATTGTAGATTCTACAAGATTTTTGATCTTTGCCCTTTGAAGTGGCTCTATGTTTCAGAAGAATGATACTCATTCACATGTATCTCGAAGTATGAATTATTAACGGAAAAAGTCCAAACTAGTTTCAAATTAATTATTAATTCAAGTTTTTCTGGGGCGCAAAGTGAATTCTAGCTACAGTATCTCCAAACTAATAAGAATTTTTAAAATTCCTTTCGATTCTTCCTATCCCAGAACACAACAAAGATATCCAAAAAAATAATTAAATAATGGTGCCAACATCAATCAAAACACTTGAAACTCTATTATACGACTGAATTAAGTAATGAGCTTTATACGAGTCTTACACAATGGGTGTGAAAACTAATTTTTCATCTACAAAACAGGTCTCAAATCGATTTGGTATTTCACTTGGAACCGTAGGCCTAGCAGCCTAATAGGTTTTGATTTTGCACAAGAAGCGAGAACCAGAAAACAGATATCGAAAATGAAATGTTTGTTGATTTATGCAGCGAGGTTGGGCAGTGTAATTATGTGTCTTTAATTTGGGCAGCTCGCTGTGGAGCAGTAGAATAAAGGTCGAAGAACAACAAAGTGGAATGGTGCAGCCAGCAGTGCTCGTCAGCAGCGAGACAGAACGAGGCGCCTGCGGGACAGTGTCGCAATACATCAGTGTTTCCATACGGCGATAGGTGAGTTTGTTTCCGTTGTGAAATAATATTAAATGAACCGGTCCGACTCCCGCACCAGATAAATCCTCCGACAGAAATAACGAACGACACAGCGCTGCTGCAGAAAGATACACGGCGATTATCTCCTCCGGAAGCGAGCCCGGGTGACATTTTTCTTCAGATATGATCTGATTGATATTTTACAAGTGCTGGACATCAAACGGGACACGCGCCTCACGAACAGGGACATTCCAGGGACAGGTTTTATAAAACACGGTCCGGTAGGAGAGCTATTTGATCGATTTACAGGTGCATGCTCAGTGAACTATACACAAATAATCATCGCATATTTTTCTTGAACCGGCATCATTAATACTATTCACCTGGAGCGCTCAACTACCGCGCCTCCTACACGGAATGTTATGTGTCACTGCAAGGAACTCCGCGACACATGAGAGAAATTTTATTAAGCTGCGAGAAAAAATTATCGATATTGGAATGGCATCTTGCCCAGAGAGAAATGAAGTAAATTATTTTAATTACAAATCTTATTTTATACTCTCTGATCTTGCCTGGTGAGTCATAACAGAGATAATTTAGACCTATTCTGCTCTTCAGTGGCCATGAGTTATTTGGAACTGGGAAGATAGATTAATTCATATCATTTGTGCATTTCACACGTCATATTGTATGAAAATGAAAGTGATAATCAAACCTGGAGCATGTTTTTGGAGTTAACATGGAAGAAGCAAACTGAAGTTCTGCAGCACATGCACCCACTGCTATTTTATCACAACAGGTTCCATGGATTTCTATCACATGGTAAGTCAGGTTTCAGATTAGACACATCTACATCAAATTAGAAATCATAGAATCAATAAAACACATCATAAAACTGAGATTTTATAGTCTTGGAGCTAAGGCTAGGCGTACATCGGTTAGTCAAGACAAGACGAGATTAGTCACGTTTAGTCACAGTACTTCACATAGTTGCTTATGAAGCAACACACACCGATTAGTCATTGCATCGGTGTGTGCATTTATTTATATTTGGCTTAAATTAGATTCATTTCACTGTTTTATTTTATTTATATTAATTTCACTTCATTTTTATCTATCCGTAAAATTAATAATGTGTACATGATTGAAATTTCTTGATTATACTTGTTGCAAAATGAGTTTCAGGAATGAAGATGTTCTTAGCAGTGGAAAATGTGTTTTCTTGTTATTAGGCTATGATTGCAGCAGGTAACTCGATTCACTCAACCCAATTCTATCAATGATGCATGTCATTGATATGGAGAATCAATTTCTCTTGATACCCGAATATGAAGTATTGGAAATGAATGAGAATAATAATTCAATACAAATATTACAAAAACGATTCCTCATTCTCACTTTTCTCCTCCTTGAACACCAGTAATCTGAGTAGACATTTCTCAAGTCTCTTTCTCCTTTTTTGCACCCGCCTCAACTTAGTTCCAATATCATGCCACATAATTAACTTCGCAGTAATGTGTTACTTCCAGAGAGCCATATAATTTAAACTGGATCATGTTCTCTCATAAGGCGGCTAAGCAGCCTCTATCAAAGTATAAAAATACATCTTGCGCATTTCCAATTCAGCTAACGGTAGGTACTTATCTGCGATATTAACTGGCTATCTACTAATATTACTGGTTACAAATATGATTTCCACAAGCGCTCTAATCACAAGCAAGCCGTGAGTAAACACCATTTCTCTTTCAATGCAAATCCGTTTATGCAATATTTGTTATAATGGCCTTACAAAACTCACCCAATATTCTACAAATTAATAGTACAGCTAACATTTACATTCGACAGGAATCTAAGTTGAATAGCAATAATCTTATCACATATCACTGGTTGAAATAATAATAGCTTGCTGCACTTCAACACAATTTTCCCTTACATTTCAATTCCAGTTTCCATTTCGATAAGGTCTAGTTCTATTTGGTGCATTGAAATCACAAGAAACTAAGGTGGCCCAAATCAAATAGAATAATCGAATAACGTGATTATGAACTTTACGGGAAAATACATGCACTTCACTTGTATTATGCTATATGAGTTTTCAGTTTGTCTAAGGCCACTTTGAATGGAATTTCATGTAAACTTAGCAACTGAGTGTAAAATAGTCTTCAGAAAAACGTTTCTTCTCGGCATCATTTATTGAGAACACCAATTGTTTTAATCATCAATATCAATTTGAATGTTATCATCCACACAAACCATAATGTCAAGTTCAAAGAGAAAAATCTTATGATCTGACTTCCAATCATTGACCTACTTGATCAATTTTTAATATTATGAGACATCAAAATTCGAAGAAGAAAGATAATAGGTCGAATTTGCAATTAGTATTTGGAATATTATTTCAACTAGATTGCTTTGGATAACTGGAATTTTTAAACTATTAAAATTACATGATCAGGAAAGAATTTTAGCAGTAGCAGCACACTGTTTTCAATGAGGCAATCATTATGTAGTAATCATATTCCAATCAAATCGAATATTTTAATTATTTCTCAAAGGTGAAATCATTACAACATGAAAGAAACTTCCTAAGAAGACTATACATCTGTGAATCAGTAGAAAAACAAACGTCGTTCGCTGATAACAATCTGATTGTTGACGAAGAGAGATTTTCCATTGACTTCCAAAGATGGAAACTCCTGAAGAACGGACAACCCACATAGCCAACCAGCTGAATCAGTCAATTCGAATGGCCTTCGATTATTATTCAATATCCTGATGAATGAAACCGTTTAATTAGGGCTTCGAGTGAACAATCAAGACCGAAAGGTGTGTTTATCTTGTCAGGATATGAGCAGAGGTGATAATCTGATCTTGAAATTAATGAGTCTTCTCACCTTCGAACGGAGGAGAGACCCCCTGGAAATTAACCAATAAATGGTGTTAACAACAGCAATCAAAAAACTTGGTACTCTATTGTATGTCTGATGAAAGAAAGGTCATCATTCATTTTAGTGTACTGTACTTATTTCGAATATGTTATGATAATAATATATGCATCCAGAATCAGTCTCTCCTACTTTATTGAAATTGACAGTAGGCCTAATAAGTGCTTCTGTCCGTGACTGTGAAATGGAAAAATCAGCAACCACGTGGTATAAATGCTAGATATTACAATAATAATGCTATATACAGTACATGATACCACATATGCACAAAGTAGTGCATATGATACATGCACTTGGTACGAATTCTATGAATATAATCGCTATTAGTATCTGATGCTTTATTTAGTATCTGATATTTTGTACTGTGTACACTGTACAGTACAATATTCTCACAGGATCACAACGAGTTATGAGAGAAAGTCTTTAACAAAAAGCAAAGCATCAAATACAGAATTAAAAGATTCAGCTTCAACATTATTGTGATGCTGTTAGTGTATTTATAATGAAAGGAAATATACTCAGTCGTAAAAAGTGACATTCTGTCATTGTCAAGTTTCTGTTAAACTGTAGATCTAAATGTGTGGTGGTTGTGCAGTTTTATCACAACTGAAGTTTTGGGCTATCGCCTGTTTTTTCTTTCCTTGATAATGTATTATTGATCGACTAAACGAATTATTTATATATGACTATTTAGAATATGAATTATTACTGGTCACCCTCATGTTCTCATGGAGAACTTGTTTGCAGCGACTTTCTTCTCTGTTGAGAGAGATGTCAGATTCAGTAAACCTAAAAAGTTCAAGTTATGAAAATAATATTATGTGTATTCGTCTTTATTGAATTGAAGATATTTGCGGACTGGTTTCACAACGCATAGTTTAAAAATAATTATAATAATACATCATTAAGAATAATCTCAAATACAAACTCCTAATTTTAAGACAATCACATAATTATTTTTGAGCACTGTTGTATGTTTTAGTTTGGAAATGTTTTAATTTCCATTTTCCAAATTCATTTCATTATATTGTATTTCTAAACTTACTATTCTCACTGAATACACGGATACCATGCCAAATTTATCAAGTCATGCTGAACACAAATTGACCTTACATGATAGTTTAATGAGTTTGATAAGATAAAAGCTCATGACATCATTCACAATCCTCATCGAATTGTTAAGTCAAATAAATTATTCTGATTCGCATGTAGCCTATTACAAGACAATACACGAACAAAGGCCATCATCACATCATTTAGTGATCAGGTTGATTATTCATTTTTAGAAAAGCAGGATCCTCCCAACAGGTGTTGCTAATTAATATTAATGTTATTCATGAATTCATTGGCCAATGAATGAGCATGCTCAGCTCATTCACACATGAACTGAGTTATGCGGCAGTGCAAAACGCGAATTATCGTGAAGAAAGATAGCGTTATCGGCTCATTCAATCTTATCTCAAAGCAGATACGAGTTTCGACATTTTGATTCATTCCAAACGCTCTCCAACTGTTTTGGTATGTTGTAATCAGAAAATATAGAAGAAGACTATTTTACTTCTCTCCAGTCTCTCTGGTTGTAATATGAGAGAAATAGATTCAGAATGAAATTCAGCATTGCTAACAATTTCAGATGCATTCAGTGAGGATGGCTTGTTTAAAAATACATTGTTATTTTTACATTTCCAACATCTTCATGGTTCAATTGATGAAATCTCTTTTTAATTTGTAACGGATTGGGATGAAATTCAAGAATAGCACTTTCATGTACTGTTTAGTGTTTACAGCCTAAAATGGTTTTCCATCCAAATTTCCATACTGAAAACCAGCAAGAGAAGTACTATTCATATTGAAAATGTTGTAAGAGCTAATAGACCTATAATATAAGATTCTTTTATATAGAAAAGCAAGCCAACTAGTGAAGAATAACTTTTGGATGATGAGAATTTAATTTTTTCGGGATAGTGGCTGAATGCCGCCTGAATCAAACGAGCGTGATGGGTATTTAGGGAGGGAAATCCCCTTTCCAGCAGCCATCGTGAAAAATCTACTCTTCCATGGAATTATCGCCTAAAATTCAATTGAAAGTCACACTTAGGTAACCCATTTTAGCTTTGGTGATGCCCACATAAGATCTTGGCTTGTGCTTGGGTGATACAAATGATGCTGATGAAAGATGAATGAACCTACAGCTACAGGTGGTTTCTGAACCACTGGGAAGCAATATTTTTGGTTCTCATAAATGACACTTAGCGGAGGAGGTCTCGAACGGCCATCCTTTAATGAAAATCAAAATTTTTATTTAGTTTTAGCTTTAGTTTATTGGTAGTCTGTCTAGACTTGAGATAATTCAATCTTGATAGTGGTAGGTAAGACTCAATCTTGTTCTCGATAGCATGATGATAGATGATAATTTGATAGACATTTCCTACACTTCAAATTTCCGTCCAGGTTTATAAGCTAACATAGGCTTGACTTGACCGGAAAATTGGAGTATAGTAAAAGTTTATTACTGACCTTTACTTAATGTTCGTTTGTGATTGTTTTTCAGGAGAAACAGCTGTTTATTGAGCCCTTGGAAAGGAGGAGGAGTTGCGAATCCCACGCGTTCAAAATGCGCCTATCTTTGACGCCACTATCCTAGAAAAGAGTGTGTTTTCATCATTCAAATGAGTCTGGCGTCTCGTAGACTATGTATGTGCGTGAATATATAGATAGAGATGAATAATAATGTGTACTGTATATGTGACCCCACCTCCTGCTCTTACATGTCCTGGCTTCCTCATTTGTATACAATTCCTTTCCACAATCGCGTCGTAAATTCATCGAGATTTATGTTATTAATAAATTCGCCCTTCATTATCGCAGTAATCGTGGTCGGATTACAGCCGACGAGAACAAACCTTGCCTAATCGTAAATGTCTCGTTTGTTCACACCGGCTCCGCGCCAGTAATTCATTTCATTTTTCGGTGACTTTCATCTCGCAATTGAAAACAAGAGCGGTGCCTGCTCAGCGAGTAATAATCATGTCAGGCGCCTTTCTTGCTAATTACTGAACAATCGGCCTGATTCTAGATGAATGAGTAGGTTCATGAATGGAGTATGACTTCAGAAATCAAAAATATCTAGAATAAAAGGATGGTAGTCACCAGAAAGAAATCTCCATGACATTTCACTCTCGACGAAAATCAAAGTGTAGAGTTATAATCTCTATTTAATAAATTACATACGAGTACATCAATGAGATACGTGGAAACTCATACGAGTTATCAATGGAAAGTTTATATGAGTTGCTTCTCTCTCTTTCAATACAATTTTGGCTATGAGCTTGTGAACTCTAATCAACGTTTAGAATAGCTGCAATTGTAGCACTTTTTCAGAGTACTAAACTAAGAAGATCGAATAATATTCCAGTTCAATTTTTTTATCGACTAATATTGAATAATTTTCGTTATATTTTATAAAGGTTTTTGGCGTACCCTTAAAAAATCAAACAATTCAGCTTGTAAAATGGACTTACTGGAGAAAAACGGAAATTGTAATTATTATCATATGCATTTTTACGGGGAAAAATTCTATGTCATTCCTCATCCTTAGAAGAAACAAATAATAAACAAAGTTTGTAAAATAAATCAAAATTATGGTTCCAAGTGCAGAATTTACATTCCCGACCAACTGGAAAGGATTCGGAGATCCGGTTCAATCGGATGAATGTAGGAGTTTCAGTAAACATTACTGTTTTGGATTGGTCCTTCCTCATGTGGAAGCCCACTATGCTAGGTGAAAAATTAATCATAGCTGACAAATGTGCAAGAGGAAAAGGAAATAATGGTGACGAGAAACTGGAATAGTCCGTGAAAAGCGAAGAATTCAATAATAATTCACCTGTGTGGCGCCTGGCCGTGACCTTCTAAGCTATGAAAAAAGAAAACATTGTGGATGAAGTCCGTGCAAAGATCACTGCTGTGAGAACCTTGATTTACTCCATCGCCGTTTGTCACCAACCTGCTCCATCTCCGACCTACGTTGATGTGTCCCGTTGTCGTTCATTAATAATTAGCTACACAGCACAGGTTGTATTGAGCGAATGTCACGATAATTCAGAGGCCAGTCCATAACTCGAGCACTCAACGCTCTGTTATTATTTCATTGTTGACAAGTTCTGGTTTGATGGTGATAACTCAGCATTCGTAGGTTTTCTCTTGTGGAAACGAATCACAGGTTGATTTGATACGTGATCCAACTCGATAAAAACTATCGAGCAACTGATATTGGAACCATAGAGACTGATGATAAGTTGAATTGAACAACGTTGTCCTTGATATCGATTGTTTGATATGGCTCTTGAGGTGAAGAATGAATTTTCATTCACTTCAGATGGATCCGATTAACAGCATCTAATATCAGCTCATATGAATAAAATTGAATTTAATTTTATTCGGTGTTTGTTTTTGTAAATTTAACATCTCCAAAAAAGGAGCATCATAATAATAATAAGAGGAGCATCATACTGGTCTAAAATTATTGCACTAGATGTTAATTAGCTATTTCATAACAAAGGGCGCCTCCAAAGACTGAAAAATTATCCAGTGATAAGGATGGGGACTACTACTAACAAACCTTAGAAACCAATTCTTACAGATTGTCGTGTCATTGGAACAACATTTCTATTTCTTCTCCAATCGGACCAATAAAATTTAATAACTTGGGACAATATTTAGAATTTTTAGAATCTGATTTAATTGTATAATCTTTCACTACCTGTAAAAAATTCTTATAAGTTAGAATTGTTAAATAGTATGGACTTCAATCTAGGCCTTCTGATACATGAGAGACTTCAACCCGCCATTTCTTGTAATATTTATATTTCACCTAAGATCCATAATTATGATATTTTGTGGCCTTCTAAAGGGAGAACTCTTCATGGATCCAGGATACTATAAATGTATAATATTAAGCTCTCTTCAAACTTGATTTTTGAGAGCCGCAATTCAGCTGAACATCACGTTCTTCAATATTCATGATCTCCAGTGTGTCAAGTAAAATTTTCCAGAATGATGGTGGACCTAATCCACCGTTAGGTTCTAATCTTATAATTATGACTTTCGAAATGATTGTGTGGACTGTTGGGATTAATTTCAGCTACGAATGCTGATTGATGAGGATCGCTCGCCCAATAAAATATCAAGGTGCCGAGAGAGTTATTGGTGTGACAACAATGAAAGTTGGCATTTGATTTTATCTCTCGGACACAGACCGGTCACATTGAAAAAAGGTCAAGGGTACAGGGGGATAGCGATTTTGTGATCTATGTATCGGCTTGCTTCAAAAGCGCCGACAAAATATCCTATGAGAGCTCTAAAAATGTAGGGGGATTCCGAACATTTCACCTGTCTCTGTTTGACAAATTTAAAATTTACACACCAAATATCTGGAATATCCCGCATTCACCAGATATGGAACTGAGGAGACAGAGTCAATTTAATTCATTATGGATCGATTTGTTTCATGATGAATGTAGCCTACTGGTCATCCCATGCTCTCATCTTTTGTTGAAATAATCACAGTTCTAGCTCTTTTACTACATAATTTATATTTCACAGGAATCAATCTGAACTCTCTATGAGCTCTATGATGATCCATCTGAGCTCTATCTGATGATAATTTAACGAATTGATAAATAAAATTTGATGTGTTAAGAAATGAATTGTCAATTCAAAAGAATAAATATCAACTTTTTTCCATAAATAAGACAGCAACAAGAATGTATCGACAACATCATAATTATTAAATATGCACAGTATGTGATGATAGGAAGAAAGGGGACATTATAATTATATTATATTATAATGGAAGATTCTTTTATAGGAGTGACAAATAGGCAATGAAATAATGTCAGGATATCTTATCAAATTTATGCATATTGTAGAATACAGTATAATTATTATTCGAAATGTAAAGTATTTTACTTTTAAATAAAGCTAAGATGACAGATTCTCTTTTTTGTGCATATTCTTCAAATTATAGCAAATTTCTTCAAATTTGAGATATTTCAAAAATGATCTAATAGAGACCTAGATAGATAACCTAAAAGGTGACCTAAAGTCTTCATGCTTATTTGGAACAAACTTAAATTGAAATTATACTATTTTCTTTTGAATACCCAATTCAAATAAAGTCTGTGAAGTAAACCTTGAATTCTTACAGTGACTGCTGATTAGTGAACTAAGTAGGCTACTATATCAGCAAGTACATTCTTTGCAATTGGATGGATCTTGGATAATGAATTTAAATTGAATCTATCCGTCATGAATCATAGATTCAGATTGAATCCGTTAAATCGATCACTAGAAAGTGATTCAATTGTCTTAAAACCTACTCACAATGAATTCAAACTTGACGGCAAATTACAGCTTCTATTCATTCAAAATTATAAAATTCGTTCAATTAAGTCTCATCAGTGTTGATGAGGAACAAAGGTGTATTTACCTTATTGAATGAGACTCAAATTTGAGACTAGTCCATAATTTAGTGATACAATTACATGCTATCATCTAAGCTGGGTTTTCGAACATGGATAATGAGTGGTTTCAGTGTCACACTTATTTTTTTGTTCTGAATTTTGAAGCTATAATTAACTAATCAACCTGCAAACGAAAATCACATTCTAGGTGTGTAGTCGAAAGCTTCACCTGCTCTGAATTATAACGAGACACAGAGAAGAAAAAACTGGCTTTTAATGATACGGAAGAGATGATTCTGTCAGAGACCAATTGGAGAAAAAATAGTGCACTTGAAAATTGAGCTGTTGTTTTTCATTTACAATTCACCCCACCCATCTCAACAAGCAGTGTACAGAGAGTATAGAAGATGAACTATTTTACTTCTATTCTCTCTGGCAATGTATTGATAAATTCTGTAGGTTTTTACTTTCTACAATTAATGCCTTACCGGATTTCTTGTTTCTTTCCATAGTTTCATTTCTAAGTTTTAAAAACCGAATCTTGAAAATGTAGAAAGTATAATAACAAAGTAGGAGTCAAAAGCATTAGGCTACTCGCTCCACGGTGTATCGGAACGAATTCTTAAATCCGATATCAATTACTTCCACATTTGTATCACACCATATCCAATTATAATGGCAATAAAATAAAAATTAACATAATTTTCATCGCTACCAGATGTTAACTGGCAACATTTATGAATATTCAATAATGGGATTATTGGAAAAGTTGAAACGAGCTGGGTATAAATATCAATTTCTCTGCTTAATCTTATTAGAGCTACTTGACAGTTATCCTTGCCCTTGTTATGGGAGCTAGTTAGTAACGAGTGTGTTATTGCTATCAATAAAAGTTATCACTTGAAAAACTCCGATCCAGATCGACTACAATCTGCTCCACCCACGTCGACGTGAACCACTTTTCCAGATAAGCTGGTTATAAGGGATAAATGTGGTGAACCGACGATGACACTGTAAAAAATAGTGTAAAATACTGTAAAAATGACTTCAAAAAAATAGTAGTAGTTTGAATAATAAAAAATAATGAGGATGGTAGTAAAAATGAGTCGAGTACAGAAGTGATACAATACAATTTTATGATGATACAATTTTTGAAGTGAGTCTTTGAACAAATTAAAGTTTTGTGTACTAACTCAAATGTGATAAAAAATCATGTTTAAAATTTGAAGTAGCAGGGGATCAGTGATCTTTGAAAATCCAAAAAATAGTATAAAAGAGACCATCTTTTAGATTGTATGACCATCTTTCTTGATTTGAAAATAAAAAGACACTTGAAATGTTCGATGAAATTGAAGTTTTTTCTTGTAATTTAAGCATAATTATTATTGGAATCCTCTATCCAGCTTACATTGTATATCACAAGGATTACGATTGCCAAAATTATTCTAATTCGACGACTTAACTCGAATAGTTGTGGACAGAATGATTAAAATTCACACCAATAATTTATCTATAAACTCAGATGTTTGTTGTCTCATCATTGAAGAAAAGTGACTAATCGATTCCTACTTGTATATTTGATTTTATTACCAAGCAATGATTCAAAAAAAGGACGAAGAAAATGCTTGCATGAATCATTGCACTTTTAAATGAATGAAGGAAAGGAATTTATCAATATTTTTTATCAATCTTATGCATTGGTCACGTATGACCAATTGACCAGTGTGACAGATTCTCAAAATTCTCTAATTTAATGACTGTTTAATTAACTGAACCATCACCTGCTTACAAACAGGATTACAAGCAGTATCCACAATATTAGAAGAATAAGAATTCTGAAAAAATATTAAGCGTACGATAAATACTAATATTATGTTATTATTACAAAATTGTAATAAAAACTTATACAATCATTGATGCGGTGGAGTATAAAGAATCTCAAAGTATCGATTATTGCTTGATATTGTTCCGTCTGATTCCTGAGGGGAAATTGAACTCTGAAAAAGCCGGTTTCCCTCTGAAAGCCTGGCAGAACGATCTTTATTTTGGATAATCAGCACGAGGGTGGTTCATAAATTTGAGGCAGTGTTAGAGACCATGGCTTCGGGGTATGACGAACACAGTGTGAAAATAAAATATCGGTGATAAATGAAATATAAGGCACGGGGTTTGAGAGGTGAAAATGCCATGGATGATGAGCCATATCTCAGCCACCTGCCCCCAACACGACCATTAGGTCCATCTTAACTATGTTTTATCAGGGTGGAAAAAACGAAAGTATCTCACCGGGAGGCCTACTCACTCAGTGGTATTGTTTTGGACCCGAGACGTGTCTGCCTGCCGCATCTACTACCAGGTGACGAGAATGATGATATTGTATTGGTCGGTGCAATACCTGACCATAGATAGCGCCCTATCATTAGAACCTGCGTCATGATTGCACACCCACTGTTTTCACAGTTTTTTCTCCACTCAACAATTTTCACCTTTCGATGTAGAATTTGTTAAAGGGTTGGCAAAGATTACCACCTTGCAACGAAATAAAAACATATTGAAACAGAAAATTGAAGGCGTTTACTGGTTCCTAACAAGAGACTTCAACACTTTCTGTTCTTTTCATTTTTTATACAACTAAATTGAAGAATATCTACACATTACAAGAATGGCTCTTCTATAGTGAAAAAATACATAAAAACCTATGCTCGTTAGATATTGTATTCTTTCATTTATATTGTAAACTTTCGATATTTTATATAGTATATTGATTGATATATTCTTACATTGTATACTTTCTTATTGTAAAGACTACTTTCAGTATTATAATAATAACTTTGCATGTCATAATGAACCAAGATTCACAACAAAAATGAAGAATTTACAACAAAAATGAAGAATTTACAACAAAAATTTAAAATAATGTAAATTGATTGAAAATGTGAGAATGTTTAAAGACAATTGACAATCTTATAAACAACGACATGGAGATTAGGCAATGAGATCTAAAATAAGAGATTGAATTGTATAAAATTTACAAAAATAATATATATGACTACATCTTCTAATAGGTTTAAGGTATTCTGGGATAAGAAATTGAATTTGAGAATTAATATCAAATTAACAAGATATTCCTTCAATGCTTCAATTAGCACTCTTTAAATAATATATCCATTGAGAACCCAAACAAAGCAAATCAAATTTTATGTGTCGAGATTTAGTTCATTTTTCCATTTCAAAATAATATGAGTCAGAGAATGATAATTCAGAGTATTTCAATTTTCAATTTATTTATTTACGTATACAATATACAATGTACAATACACTTCACAATTAAAATATCCTCTCCTATTTGAATATCCTCTCTTTTTCTGTGTCTGGATATAGTTTAGGTATTTCTTGTTTCTTTATCAATATTTCTTTATTTTCATTAATATTTTTATATGAATTATTTAGCTCTCAATTCTATTATTATTTTTAATGATTCTCATGAAAATTAACATGAGATATGAAAACAGTGATTCAGTTCAACGTAAAAACATGTATCAGATAATATCATTTTTATTAAAATTAATTTATGAGAATCATGAGGAGCACAACCAAATATCCTGGATTTTGTATAGAGTTCCTAAAAGTGAAAAGTTGACTTGCTATAACCAATTTCATCAAAACTGTTTCATTACCATTTTCAGAAATGAATTATAGCACAATAAAAACATCAAGCGCATTCAACTAAAGTAATTGTAGAATATACCAGCATACATAAGGATTGCAATTTTATGAACAATATTTCCATAATCTTCTATCAAACTCATAACCAAGATATGATTGATTATGTGCAAGATATAATTTATCATTCATGAATAAAATTATACGTTTAATGGACTAGTATTGATAATAATACTAATAACACTGTCTTTGTTAACACTGTAAAGAATGATTTATGAAGATAAGATACAATAAAAACATTTCATGAAGAGGTGAGATTATCAATTTATGGTCTACAGTTACAATTCTGATTAATGGTTAATTCAAACTGTTAGACGTTTCAGAATCTTCGCATAAGATATT
This sequence comes from Laodelphax striatellus, assembly GCA_017141395.1. Lineage (NCBI taxonomy): Eukaryota > Metazoa > Arthropoda > Insecta > Hemiptera > Delphacidae > Laodelphax > Laodelphax striatellus. Next base: position 44,821,715 of record CM029531.1, read on the forward strand.
ATATTGGATCTATTCCAGAATATTTAGTACTGTAATAAATAATAATACGTTAAAAAATCAGAGGCTAATATTGTTTAATAAATCCTTTTTAAATAATGGGATAAAAATATACGGGTATGATCAAAAGATGATTCTGGAAACCCAAAACTCTACTCCTAATCACTTACAGAATAAGTGGAATGTCAAACAATCCTGGAAAAATAAAATTGAATTCTTACGATGTGATGTTACAAAATGTACCATAATTTCAAATATTCTTTATGTTAAGAATTGAAAGAGCATTGAGAATTTATTTTGTAATCGCCTATTTTATTTTTATGTTTTCAATCAAATTCTTAAGAAAAATACGTACTTATCAATTCAGTTTTCATTCTTCAGTGAAAAAGACCAAAGATTTTTATCCACTTTCAATAATGTTTTAATCTGAGGTTTTTAAAAAAAGCAAAACACACGCGCTGAGACCTATAATAATAATTATTTGCAAATGTATTGTCTGACAAATATTAGGCTATATTCTCTCAATATGACTTGAGGATTTTTCTTCAAGTATTTTTACCGTACCTATAGCATTCATTTATTAAACAAAATTTACATTTCAATCATTGTAGGATAATAAAATAATCATTAAAAGAGAAGTTGTTAACTGAGGGGATTTTCAACTTTGTCAATGTTTACTTAACTGAAACATTTGTTTCATTCCTTAATGGAAATAATCAATGAAAATTCATCTCATTAAACTGGAATTGAATTTACCACTGTGATTGAAACATTCAACTCACATTGCAGTTGTGTCGAGTGTCTCTGCTGAGCTCAATAACAAATTCCACTAGCTGTGTTTGCTGAAAGTATTAATGCCTTGTAAATAATGACTCAATTATGAAGATGGATACCTGTGAACACATTCAGCACTAAAAATATGAGCCAGAAATTTTGATGTATTGAGAGAGCAACAACAAGGCGAGTGAGGAGGTTAGAATCGGCACTTACATCCAGCGTAGCAGTTTCTCTCAAACTTGCGAGCAAGCATTATCAAACACTAGACTTCCAGCAGAGAAATCTCCACGTGGGTGGAATTTCACGATGAGTGTCTCGGTTTTAACACCGCTACATAAAATCAAAATAAATAATGTCAAGCCATGATAACAAGCCTTTGTGGCTGGGATGAATAAAGATGACAAGGCGTTCGAATGAATCCTACATCAGGCCATAATTGATGTTCTGCTAAACAAATCACATGAATATGTCCTTAACATTGTCTACACAATGTTGTCATATACAAATACGATGATATGATTGATATGAGGATTTCTCGGACCTGGGATGAGTATTTTACTCATATTTTGGGATAAAATTCTCAATTATCTCAATAAAATAGGTAACTAACATTGAGTATAGTTAAATGCAGAGTATGAAAAATTATTTATCGAATTGTCATAGGTATTGTTGGATGGGATGATTATCATAATATTATTAGCCTACAGATTGAAGAGTCTCTAAAACAACTTGCTTGGTAACAAAATATTCCAAAAAATATTGTTCTCATGAATTATACTATTACGATTATTATAGTAATTAAGACACTTTTGTGAAACAATAAAGACGTTTTATTGTAAAAATATTAAATTTTATTCTAAAGATCTATATTTTTCTTTTGTAATCACTTATAACTACTAAGAATATTGTTTTGGACAAATAAGCAGACTTATATTATTCACATAACATGTACTAAAAAGCAGTAAGCTACAAAGTGGATGCAGAGATGTTTGCTGGTTAATTGTGAAAAAACTAGAAGAGTATAGTGGAGTAATTTTGGAGAAATATGTTAGAGGTAAGTGATAATAGATCTTCTTGTTGCCTCTGTGATCTATAATCTTAACAAGAATCTGTGTAGTAGTCGTTTTGGAAAAGGAGTAGGCCCCACACATTATACAGCTGAAGAATATCCATGCCTTGTGACACGTGCTGTACATGATTATGAAAATTGAATAAGGTTAATATGTGCATAAAAACTATGCCCTCATTACCCTTAACACTACTCTATTATTTTTTGAAAGTGAAATTTTCTATTATCGAAATCATTTTGGTGAACAAGGTGTGAATGCTTGCGGCGAAATATTCCGAACCAATCAAGTGATTTTTTCCTAATGATGGGGTGAAGTCGGCAAGGGGTGTATGTGGAATATTCTTAGCCGGGGGATCGTTACTCATTTCCCACCTACCCTGTCATTACTGGCTCATAACGTTCAAAGTCTCAAATGGGAGAGTAAACTACTACTATTCAGACCATATATCAAGATTCTGTACTTGCCAACTAAAAGTCTTCTGACAGTTGAAACCGAAAGTTGTCAGAGCTAAACAGACCAAAATACTTTTCAATGATTCTGTATAATATAATGGTACTCATTCTATGCATTAATTGAAAAATATTTTCGTGCATGGCAAGCAAAATCACATTGACAAGTTATATAAAGCCTCATTTGGGATGAAGCCCGATATTAGAGACAAATTCAAATTAAATAAAAGAATCTCGAAAATTGGTCCACATGTAGATGACGGTGCGGTTGCACGAACACTAATCAACCGTAAAACAGTTGCGGGTTGCGACTCTACCAACCAAAGCCACATCAATACACTATAATACGATTATTTGAAGCTCACTTCTATTTTATAATAGTGATTATAAAACACAAAATTATGAGACACATAATAATAAACAGACATTAAAAATATCTGATAGAAGTAATAAACAAGAAATCAAATTGATAGGCTCAAATGATTTGATAATAACATTTTTATTATTTTAGATTATGTAATTGGCTGTCTTATTATGTGTTTGATAACACAAATTACACTTCGTTTGATAAGAAATTATTATTATTATGCAGAAATAAATTTTGAATCTGCAAGGATAACATGCAATTATATAAAAAATAGTGATCTATGTATAAGATTAAGTTCACTTTGGATTTACTTAATAGCCTATTCATGTAGTTGACGAGTACGAAATCAATGTATCGGCTTAAGTTCTTGATTGTAATAGTAGAGTAATATTTTGAAATACAATTAAAACAACTGTACATAAGCTAATGAAGCAAAATTATAACCATGATATTATTATAATGTATCTACGTGAAATGGCGAAGTTTAAACATTTAAATATCCATAGAGAAGGATGTCAAATGAATAACACTTGTCCATTAAAGCTGCTTAAGTTATCAGACCTCATGCAGCATGTAACACGTCAAGATAGAAGTGTTACTGATGGGGAATTTTTGTGTATGCTATATAACATTTTCTGTAAATTTCCATGTAGCCTATGATAATTATGAAATTTTTATGTATGCTATAACAGTCCATCATCCTTTTCTATTCTTTATTTATTTCTTCTCATTATGAAGCTCCACATGAGTAGACATGTAAAACAAAAATAGAGCACATTCTCACTTTTGGCACTTTTCTTCTCTGTCAGATTTCTATCTGCCACCATCCACCAACACCTTCTCCTAATTGAATCGAAATTATTATTTCGAATCACTCATGAGGAACACCTCCCAGGAACAACAAAGCAGCCTTGAAGAAAGTCAATAGAGTGGCAAAAAACCTGTCCAATGTTTACGCTCTCATTCGTCATGTATGGTGCTCCGATTTTTTATAGTTGAAGGCGAATCTGATTCTGCGGTGTTGAAAGTTTGATGTGGCTGTTTTCACTCATAAACAGTCAGTCGCGGGACTGGAAGCGACGGCAAGATAAGATTTAGTGGGCAGTGGCGTGGGTGGGCGCCGCAGTCAACGCAGCATAGATGTGAAGTAATTGATTCTGTATCGCGCCTTTAGCCTAGGTGGCCGAGTCGCTGTGGCCTGGTTCGATTGAAAGATGGATGGGGTGAGATTAGGGCTTATTTTATGCTAAACGGTCGACCAACACTAAATCGGCCTCCCGGGCATCAACTGTCGACCGGCAACCATCACCCCCCCCCCTCCATGACCCCGAACCACCCAACAAGTATTCACCATTGCGCTAACTACTGCAGCTCTTTCTACACTTACACTATTAATTGTTTAAACACTGCTCAATATCGACGCGTGTCTTGAGCAGAATTTGTAATAAAGAAATACCATATTTGACCTTAGATCTCATAGGAACTATCTTAAATATTAACCAAATAAATGAATGGATTATCTCTGGTCCTATATATTTCACTCAGATTTTAAAACCATTTGCAAAACCAAAACCAAAATACAATATAAAATTATACACGTATATATTACTATGTAATAAAATGAAAATAATAAGTGAACTTACTCACGACGATCATCACAATAGAAAAATTGTAAACCAAAAATAGAGCACTTTTTCTTCTCTGTCGGATTTATATCTGCCACCAACCAACCCCAACCTCCTCCTAATTGAGTTGTTCATCGCAATGAAAAATTTTACAATTTAATTGGAACCATTCAGCTGAAAAATTCAAGAGAATCCTGCAGAATAGGTTTTGAGTATCTAAGTTCTATTTATGGATAGTTCTAATAAATGATAGTTAAAATAAAGTTAGTTTTTATAATTCCAGTTCAAAATAGTTTTAATAATTAGTTGAAAATAGTACAGTTATGAATAGTTTTAGTGTTATAGATCAATTTTCAAGTATATTTATGATTCTGGCGATGGAATAGAATGATCCCTTTTTAGAAATTCAGCTAAATTAAGCTCAGATTAGATTATATTTAGCGAATTTTGTACTTACCTATGGTTATTAGACTGCATTCTACTTGTGATTCATACATATGGTTAGGGTATGAGTGAATCATCTCTTCGTTTGAGGAAGTATGAAACAGATATTTTTAAGTTCAACACTTCTCACTGCTTTAAGTACCATTTCAAAGTGTTAAAGAGAATGACTACTAAACAGTCAAGTGTCAAACACAATCTAATGTCAAGTCTGGTAGAATGTTTATTGCCCAAGTCACCCTACACTTGTAAGTTTGAGCCAAGTTACACTTGCACTGGAATTTTTATCCTTTCGTACAAAGTGAAATAGCTGTAACCCTACACTTGTGAGCTCTAGTGCAAGTGCAGAGGAATTTTTATGTTCTCGTTTAATGTGTAATAGGTGAGCTTGAAAGTGCACATACTTTGAAAAAATGCTATAATAGAGACGTTGACAAAAACTATTTATCTTTTGCAGGAAATTACTCGCGTGCTATTCAAATTATTGTTGTCCATGAATGTGTCAACAGCTCAGTTTATAAAGCTGATCAATGAATAACCGGGGGAGCATGTTATGTTACTGACACCCGTACAAAACAAGCAGGCGCCTTAAAGTGAAAGTTGGTCGTAAATAAAATTTGAAACGGTTCAGCGCAGACTAAATACACAATAAATCCAGTTATTCTTGAAAAGGGCAAACAGAATAACAGGTGAAATCAACTTTTTCCATACAAGATTGAACGATACCCGCGTACAATACACGGAGCGGGAGCGCAGAGGAGGAAGGCAGCTCACGATTTATCATAAGCATATGATTTAATAACTTGTGGAGAAGAGGAGAAACAAGATAGGAACAGTAGGTTAGCAAGGAGAAGGATACGAGTGTTCAGTTTTCATGACTGTAATCGGTCTCCCGTTTCGATATATTCTTTGAATCTCAATAAGAGTATAAACAGCTCTATTCTAAAGTGATATCTTCACTCACATTTACAAATCCTTCGAGTCCGACAATCAATTGAGGATCATTGGAACAAAGACAATTCTACTAACCTACTTACAGATTAAATTGTTTTTGATTGGAGTGAATGATATTTCATATATATATTTTTTGTATTTTATTCATCTCCCTTCGTACACCAACTTAAATTCACCAACAAATACACCACTTAATACACCAAGGATTCTCAACTAGAATCACATGCAATCCGGAAAAGTTATTGAATAAGCATATGTATTTCACGATTATTATATTGAATTTACAATGTAGGTATTAACTTCATCAATAACATGACAAGACTATTGATTGTTCCGATGCATACATTATAAGCTTTAAATAAATAAAAAACACACATTGTTTCATGTTGATGAGTGCTTTCAACTTATTGTAGTTGAATGCAAGCTTAATCCTGGCTTTCTTTCATAAGCTGACAGTATTTTGACAGCAATACGAGCTTCTTATTACGTAATTTTGGTAGAAATTTTAATTGAAATCATAGCGCTACATCGGCGAGAAGTTCATCACGGCAGGAAGGCAGGTTTAGTACGGTATACAGCAGTTTCGTGAGCGAATGTTGTGGCTAGACATCGAATAGTCCAGATTCAAAAGGCAATTAGTGCAAATAAATTGTAAAGAACGGGATGAAAGGGAGACGCTGCCTTGCTCAAGGACATTTCTGTCAGAAGCGCGCAGGTTGGGAGAGATTTGAATAAAAGTCGTGTGCCAGCAATTATTGGTTGATGATTGCTCTCCAGTAAGCTCGTTCAACAAACAATCAGTCAGCTCTTCTTATCAACTATAGGTCCGCCGTACATGGGGTGATTTTGTAGTCAGAGGTTGAGCAGCATCTCTCAGGCCAGCGTTTATGGACTATGGACTTCGCAACCAACGAATTACATTGAGGCCGCTCACTGGAAATAATGAAATATCGACGACCAAAGATCTCAATCCAACATTAAATCATTTCGTGTAATACACTGACAACCGCTCTGAATCTCTTGGCTGGTTCAACTAGATAGATGAGAATGACGTACCCACTGACTGCGCTACCAAAATGAGGATTTCGTAGTCCGGAGAGCACGACTTTTTGTGATCGAAATGGCCTGATGGAGTCAACTGGCAACGCTGGCAGTCAGTAGGCTACTGATTGAAAAATGAGGCAAGGCAGAAAAAATCTCACGAGTATCTGATATCACGTGCTATATCTAGCAAGGTACGGTACTAGTTATGACAGCATTTTTTCATTGATAAAATTTTCATACGATAGCATTTTCATTTTCATTTGGTGGTAGGCCTACCGGAAAAATCAATATTGGGAGTTTATTGATAATAATTGATGCCACCAGGTCTTAATTATTAAGTCTTCAAAGACGAATGCATGGAGAATTAAGAATGAAGGCATAATTCTCATTTGACAGTACATTGAACCACGTAAAATAGTTTTTAACTCTCCTCTTCTCCTCTCCTCCTCCTCACTCCCTCTCCTCCTCCTCCTCTCCTCTCCTCACCCTCTCTCTCCTCTCTCCCTCCTCCTCTCCTCACTCCCTCCTCTCCTCTCCTCTCATCATATCTCATCTACTCCCCTCCCCTCACATCTCTTCTTCTCTCCTCTCCTTTCCTGTCCTCTTCACTCTTCCTGTCCTTTCCGCCCCTCAATTTTACAGCAGTAGTTAAATAAAAATCAGGAATTTGAGTCCAAAGCATTCACTTTAAAAATTATGTCTTTGATAATACACCAACGAAATAATAGAGGCTGAAAATAAAATACCAACTTTTTAGGTATGTGCTCGTATAATAAATTCATCATAGGAGATAAAAAATAACTCACAGTTAAAAACTACAAAAAGCTCATGTGAGTCAACTTCCTATGCAAAATACTGCTTAAAGATCGTGATTATACTGTATTTGTAAAGGTATTACCATAGCCCCCTTTAAACTACCACCCCTGTAGTTTAAAGGGGGCTATGGTATTACAAATAATATGAATTATTTGCATTCTCACAACAATCATTGGAACATAGAAAAAATAGAGTAGTATACACACGCGGTAAGGCGTATACTAATAATATAGAGGTAGTATAAATTGTGTTGATTGGAAATCTAAAAACATCCGTGTTTTTTAACTAGTCAAAACGAAACCAAGGACTTTTCAAAATTGACCGTATCTAAAATCATGTTTTGGCAGAAACTTTACTTCAAGTCCTTCAAAATGAACATCGAAACACCAATTACACAATTACAGGGGTACCCAATTAAACTGAAGATCAGTCATCGATTAATCTCATAATATCAGTAGGTGAACTCAGGTAGGTTCGAATGCAGTGTAATTCTAGAGTTTATTGCTCGATACATTTATTTATAGTCTATAATACTGTATAAAAAAATGGGAGATAAAGCGCATTCGTGCAATTCAATGTCGGAAGAGAAGTGTTTGGGTTAATTGCAAATCTCCAAGGAAACAAGAATAAAATCGCTTCTCAATGTTTGTAGAGTAAAATAAAATTCCGAACACGTTCAATTAGTAGGTCTGGGAGGTTTCCCCGACTATCAGATAAGATCAAGCTCTCCCTAGCAATTGCTTCATCGTTCAATATAGATTCAATTGAACCACATTCCATGAGAGTAGGAGTTGAGTTATACACAAGGAATAATGTCTCATGAAAGGCTATCTGTGCAATAAAATTATACACTTCATTTACTTCATAAAAAATTGTTCTAATTTGATCCAGCCAATCAGGAAATTCTGTATTTTATATTTTCTCAAGGTTAGTAAGAAATATAGGTATCGGTAACAAACATTTTTAAAATACTCTCACTAATCGATCTTTAGTGAGAGTATTTAGATAAATATTTTTCACAGTGCTGTACTAGATAGAACTGTTGGTTTTGAAATTCTATTTATAGAAACAAGGTACAGTATTTGAAAAAAAAAACAATAAATTACTGCTCAACAGATCACGATAATTCAAGATATTTTTTAAGACTGGAAATTCTGGTTTAAAAATAGAAATACAGTATGTTGGAAAATCAAAGTTCAATAGTGCTATTGGATCCATAAACCGTCTATTGAGCGACTGAAAACCCGGGCATTAATCACGCATCAACACACAGTGTAATCTCTAACGAATAATTTGAAAATATAGTTTCATCGTTCAACAAAGAGTCGAATGTAATCAGTTTCATTGGCAAGAGGTGTTGTATAGTTGTTAACATCAATCCAAGCCCTTTAGAGAGATAACGCGCAAAGAATTATAGTTTCATTGACCAGAAGTGTACAACTATAGTGACACAAGATAGTGAGTATTTTGAATCTATTAAAGAGAGGGCGTTTACTCTTCACTACATTCACCCACGCCAGGAGTTGAAGGGCGAACCTTGAATGCGTTGCACCAATGGTGTGCTAATAGTGAAGCTGTGTAGTCTATTGACAGGACAGATGCGATGTAGTACTTGTTCAATGTAGACCATAAGGTATTGTAGTCAGCACTGTTGAGTGGCGCCTCTACTAGTTCTGCTCAGTGCTAACCCTGATGAATAGTATCAGACTATTTTTCGCCAAGAGAAAAATATTGTTCGACTCCTGTCCGCACTGGAGCAGCATAAAAAACGTCCTGCCTTTCCTCTCAGTGAACCCTATCCCTCTCTCTCTCTAACTTTCTCAGACGTTTCGTACACGCCCTGCATAAAATACAGCTCTCTTCTAAAACAAAGCTCGGAGACAAATAACTTGTTTCCATGCGCTCCAACAATGGGCTTGCATCGCGTTGTCAACTGGTTGCTGTCTCTTTGTCAAATTGACCCTGGTTTATGTTCGCCTCATACATTCAACTAACGCAAATATACGCCACTTTACGGCATGCTAATGTAATCTTTTGCAATGTTGTGACTGATCAAGTCTACTAAAATAGGACAGGTTCTCAAATCTTCCCATGAGCCTTTACGAAATTATATTCACAGTGTGGGAGTTTAAGCCTACTTGAACACGGATCTTCTGATGTCAGCACTTTCCATCCCAAGCAAAAGTGTACAAGCAATCATAATTTCTAGTCCAGATTTGAATAATCCTGACACTGTCAACTCACAATAATCTGAAGTTGTAAATTTTATAATACCTTTATTAATTCTTATAACTGAACTAAATGAGCTGTACAATCCATTGCTATTTTCCAGAACAAGGCTAATTCTCTCAACAATGAACAATGTTTAATCTCGTATTTGTCTCACTGCTAAAGAAAGTACTGCTGTATTCTTATTTATTTCATTACTAGTTTACTACTTAGTGAAGTGTCTTCAAATTTGACCATTTCTTGTAGAAGAAAACTGATCTATTGAATAAATAGTTTTTTTTCGTTTTTCATCATTTTAACATTAAGATCATTCATAGAAGAAAACTAATCTATATTGATGAATAGATTTTTTTCGTTATTCATCATTTTAACATTAAGATCATTCATCATTCAATTTCACCTTGTCAGCTAATAAGAGAAAGATGCACTCTTATAAAACTTCGAAAATTTCTCTCCCCTCTCATGAGAGTTTGATTCATGAATTTCAATTCATAATAAAGGCCTCATACCAAGGGGTTACCGCTCGGCGGTTATTTCTACACCACTGTATATTCACTCAAATTACATTTCAAAACATTCCAAAAACTTAATTTGTGCAACAAACCTCACAAACGCTCTCCATTGAAACAAAATTTAATACTGGACCACAGTTTGAATTTCATACTTCCATGTGGTGAATGAGATTATTCAACAAGTACTGTTGGTTCTCAGACATTTTCAACCGCTAGCAGGTTTACTGGATTTGAAAATATTTTTGTAATCCTTGACCAGCTACACGGAAATTATAATAGTGATTTACAGATAAGTATCACGCGATAACTAATAAGTAATGATAAGAAAATAATATGGAGATTTATGACATGAGTGAGATAAGAGCAAACAGGTCTGAACTAGGATGAGAATATTAATAAAACTTATTCCAAGTTTTTCAGTCGAGCAGGGTGAACCACGGGAAGTGAGGACAAAGTAGTGAGACTATGCAAATAGAGTTCTTGTTTATATCCATCAACCTTGATATTTTTCCACACCCCCTGGCATTAATTCGTTGTGTCGTATTTCTCAGCAAGGTTAGATGGAGTAAGACAATATGAATGAAAGCTCTACTGCGAGAGGATGAATGGATGGATATGTGAGCGACACTAGTTCCGCGTACGTTGCGATTGCGAGTAGAGTGTTGACGAACGTGTCGAGATTTATTATCGCGGCGGTATCGCGCCCCTGCGCGTGGGTAAGACGCACCTGTCTCACCGCACCGGCGCCACAGCTGAACCGCACCCTGAATCCCCCCCCACAGGTCACCCCCGGGTCCCCCTCGCGGTTCATCCTACGCCTCCTCTCAAAATCTTCATGAAAAGCGGCCATCTCATTGTCTCAGCTTCATTAGTGCATAATCACTGTCTAGGTACAAAAAAATCATGTGAGAATAACAATATTGGCGCTTTGGCGCCCCTAGTTCAGATTAAACTATTTTTTGAGTGAAAATCTCTGTTTCCTCCAATGAAGGCTATTTCATGAATAGGCCCACACTTGAACTGTTATTCCCTGATTGGTAACACTACTCAAACTCTGTATAAAAAAATGATGGGTCTTTTTCTGAGCTCTAATAATGCAGAAATTGAGATTTATTGGTCAAAGATGCTCGAAATGCTTTGTATTTATTCAGTGTAGGTACCTTATAATGTGGTCATTGTTCATATTTTTGCTGTTTTGTTCACGTTTATAGTGTTCATTTTTCATCCCAATCATGCATTCAAATTCAAATTTATTTTCAATCCATTACAAAGAAAATACATACTCATATTAACTAATCTAACAAACGTAACTATTACAATATAATACAATTCAATTGAAAGTAACATTTCAATTAAAAAAATAATTGAAAGGATGAAAGCAAATGAATTACATCTCACGAGACTGTAAAGTCTTTGTGAGATATATATAAAAACACAAATTCAATGGAAAGAGACAATATACCCACAAGACATAGCATCTGAGCGTGGGCATGAGTTGTAGACCTTAATATTATTATCAATTATGCGGAAAAATTAAAGATGAATTAATCTTGAACTACTTATTTAAATAATTTTCCAATTCTTGTACGATTCTTGGTTTGATTGAGATTAATTTTCTTGTCTTCATGAAAAATTTTCAATTTTTCAATTTTTGTACGATTTTTGGTTTGATTGAGATGATTTTTCCTGTTTGATGGCAGTGAAAACATCACTGGTAGACTTAAGATGATAATAAACTTGAGAAATAAGCCAGAAAAAAATCAAGTCTATGAAATATCAATAACATCAATGGTTGATGATGGGTAGGCGCAACTCAATAATGTGGTTTGATATAAGGACAAGGACAAAGGACTGAGGCTTTATACCGGATGCCTACCCCCTCCACATATCATTCAGGATACTCAATCTAAAGAGCCACTCCCAATATTCATGCTCACTTTTGAAAATTCTTAGACCATAAATAAAATTTATGAAATAGGTGTAATTATGAGTATGAAGGTTGAAGTAGTCCTGATGAAAACATCTAAATTCTGGCCGCAATGTAAAAATGTCAAGCCTGGGGACATACTAATAATGGCTGGATTTGACGATTCCAGTAGACCTTTAGGTTACTGGAGGCAGGTTACCTGAAGCAGATAAACTGAACCGTGAGACCACTTACTTGAACAGGTTAAGACCAGAGCAGAGGCAACCTGCCAGGCAGGTAACCTGCCTCCAGTAACCTGAACGTCTACTGGAATTGTGAAATCCAGCCATAAGGATAGTAGTAGACTAGGTGCTATAGTAATAATTAGGAAAAAAATTGAAGCCCTATTGACCATTCAAGAGGAGATTCAAAGTGAGAGCGCCCACTGAGGTGGAGTGGTGGTGGCGTGATGATGGCCTGGTGCCAGATAATTAATGCCACGCCAAATATAAACATAGGAAACTAAATGGAACAGCGCACACAGAGCTGGAGTGGTGGTGGCGTGGCATATGGCGTATGGAGTGGCGCTTGCCACTTCAGTTAGCATCTGTTTTAATGCCACGCCACCTCCACTTCCAAACGCCACTTGGAAACCACCTGTCACTCCGTCACCACGTCGCCGCCACGCCACTACCACGCCACCTCAGCAAAGAGTTTGAAAAACAATCTGCAAAGCGTATGGAGCTTGATTCTTTTTAACTTTACCTAGTTCTACAATATACGGTGAATAGAAAAAATTCAGACAATCAGAAAAAGTTACGCCACTCTTGTCAAAGTACAAATTTTGTTCTTTGACAAAATTACCCACATTTTCAGAAATGTGGGTTCTAGTCCTAGCACAAGTAGATAGACTAGTGTTGTCGGGATTACTTTGTCGTCGATCCATCTCTACGCACTACTCACTTGAAATCAAATTATTCTGGACTCTACTGCTCAGAAATCCTTTTTCCATACAACTTTAATAGATTAACAATTTGGTTAAGACTCCTTATTAATAATTTAGTTGATTATTAGAATAATTGATATAAATAATATGAATGATAATATTAGTAGAATACGTCAAAATGTAGTCAAATGTAGGTCAAGCTGGTTGAGTCCAGAGTCTGGGCGCGCTTCGCGCCAAAAACAAATAACCATAAAGTTGTGTTGAGGTTGAGTACAGCTGTGGAGTGTGGATCTGTGAGGATTTGTGAATCATTTAGTTATCTATTATCTAATCTTGAATAATCAAATCATGCAATTACTAGTTAGTTAGCGTTAGTTAGTATTAGCTACATGGAAATATAATCATTCATTCATTTGTGTTGTTATTTTACTGTTATATTCGTGAATTTTCAATTCCATTGTTCTTTCATTATCGCAGTCTTCTTATCACTTTCAACCAAATCAATACCTATAAAATGGAAGTCGAAACAGGGTAAGTTATTTGTGTGATCTATGTCAATCAATTTCAACTATGTTGCTAAATAGGCCATCTGTTGTTAGTAGGCTACTGTACCTATATTTTGCATCAACGATAATCAACAACGGTCGACCGTGAATTATCTAGCTTATTTGAACTAAATTCTTAAAAATCAGACGCATATAATATACAGTATTAGCCAAAATAAACAGTACTAAAAACCTTATACAAGTACCGGTACGGTACTGAAAGTATTACTATTTCTGTATGTTTATTTTGCCTTATACTGAATTTTATAGTCTTAGCCCTCAGCCTCAATAACAGCTTGAACTGTGGCAATTACATACCATACATAATGTAAATATGTCTATGGGTGTACCGTGTAGTAATAGTCTAACTAGTAAAAGATTTTAGGCTCAACATTCGACCTATAGTCTTCTCTTAATGTTGATTTTGTAGTTGATATTCTCTTTTTGATTATTTTCAGAAGGGATTTCCAGACTATAATTATAAGAAAATCCTACGACCAATTGGAGAGAGATTTGAAAGGCATTTTGCTTTTTGAGGAGCCTGTGAAAGCCAGCGACATACAGAAACTGTGGACCGATTATCTGGAATTCACTGTTGAGCCAGTTGGATGGAAAGCCGTGTGGAAGATGTCAAGGGATGTTTGTCAGCAGTTCGGCATAGGGCTTCCAGTTGTTGCTGTTGTGATGGTGAGTTTATTTCGGCTATTTTTTAGTGACAACTCCCATTCCACGTGATCCTCACCCATTTCAAACTCAAACAATATTTTCTGATATTGTTATGATGGCGAATTAAAAAATATGTTATGATTCTAATTATCACCTTCTGCTCGAGAACATGGATTGTAACACTGCACCACAGACTAGGTATACTGTCTAGTCTTTATCTCTAGTCTATGTCTGTACACACGGAACCGTTGTGTCCATTTACAGCGCAAGAAACCTTTGTTAAGCGCTGGACGCATGGAGTGGCGTTTTGCATCCAGACGCCTTTGTCGTGGGCTGTATCAGTTTTCAGTTTGAATGTAAACTTAAGCAGCGTTCAAACGCTGCGATAAATTGTATCAATCTGATTGAGCCAAGTCATCCACTGGAACCTTTTTTGTCAGAAAGCTTCCAGTGTCCGAAAAGAACTAGCATTTGCATTTAGCAGTTGGCATTTCTGATGATAGGTCGCTTTCTGACAATAAGGATTCCAGTGGATGACTAGGCTCGCTCAGATTGATGCTCACACTGCATCATTTAGGCTAAGGCCACACTACAAGTGCTTGGCTGAGTGACAAGGTAGGAGCTACGATACTCAGTGGTCACATTACAAGGCTTGGTGACACACAATCCATTTGCACCGTGTTTTTTGAGATAAAACACAAACATATTATGTTGCTCTCTAAACTGATTTTTAGTTGACTTGCTTCAATATTCAATCATCAAAATTCTGTACAGTAGTATAGATCCATTATATACTATTGTCCCACGAAGTAGGTTTTAAATGGCGGCATATTGAAAAACGATACTTAAGATCATTAAAAATGTGTTTTGGTTTTATGAAATATTCTTATGGTTACATCCAAAACGACTTTCAAATAAGAAAAACTAGAACATAGCCGAATAAAAAACCTTGAAGTCCGAAATAATTCAAACTGTAACCCATCCACAGCATCACACTGATGTGAAACAATAATTACTAAATGACAACCTTCATGGCTGTTGGATTGGTCGTGGAAGCTATTGTTTAGATTGGCCACCCTGATCACCAGATTTAACTGTGAAGAAACAAGTTTATACCTACAGCTTCGATAATGATGAGGAATTAAAACAATCAATAGAAGAGGAACTTCTCCGGATACCGCGGAGTTTCTTTGTAAGAGCTTACGAATTATTTCATTCATTTGTTATCAGCGCTGGTATCAGTGTGTTGCTGTGGATGGGTTACAGTTTCACTAATTTTGGACTTTAAGTTTTCTCATTACTTAAGCAAACATCTTAATACTGTGTTCTAGTCTTTTCTTTATTTAAAAGTCATATTGCCTAGAATGTAACAATAAAAAACCAAAAACCATTTTGTTTCTACAAAGGTTGAGCTGATTTTCAGAACCTACTGTAAAGTTTAAAAATGTTCGGTGCATGAATGGGCCCGTAATATAGAATTAAACATTTAAACCTCTTCGTGGGACACCCGGTATACTATTGTTTTTGTTAATACAGTAGCACGTTTATTAGGTTAAACGGCGCCATTCTGTCTTATCGCAATATCAGCTGATATGACACTTTTTCTATTGCAAAAGCGGGCAAAGCACTAGGTGCCTAAAAAATTTACCAACACATTCTCTACGCGACTACCTTAGCACGTCGCTTTCGTTCACTAGGATCAGTCACTATGCAAGTCACTTGGCTCTTAGCACCAAGCAAAGCTCCTTGTAGTGTGGCCTTAGCCGGTGTGGCAAGGCATGGTAACCACCACTTGAAATACAAACCACGATGCAAGAGATGTCTGGATGCTAAATGCCACGCCGTACCAAACTGAGGTGTGCGCCCCATTTTTATATTGTTTATTTATTCAATAATGTACAAATGATACTTGATGGAACGTCCAACAGACTCACTCCCAAAACTATCCGTTTTCCAATTTATAAAACAGTCAAAATCTAGATTGTATGTAGCATATTTCAGTCACTAATTTTCACTCCAAAACCAAACACTAGACAAATTTTCAATATTAAAGTTCAAGTTTATTCAATATGCGCATATTGAAGTGCATTCATTGGCATTCAGAACAGTGATGGGCTGTTGAGTTACATTGCAGTGAAGAATTGAAGATGAGAGCTGCAATATACTTGTGCATTATTGTAAGGTTTCGTTTTTCCCCTTAAATTTCCATTCCTATTGACAAGGTGGCTTTCAGTATTCATCTTCAGTTTTAGTCCTAGCCAAACAATTTGAATGACTGTCAAAAAAAAATTCTAATGTATATTATTATTATTCCAATTAGTGATTCGATTGTGTACATTGTTGGCTGGAGGTGATCGTTCAGTATCCACCTTCAGTGTTTTTTTCATTTTTATTATTATTTAAATCATCATTGTTATAAGGGTTTCTTTATTATTGTTTCCAAGGTGAACAATGTTAATTATGATATGCTAACGGCTGATGTAACCGTAACATGCTTGGAGGAGGATGTGGATGAGAGTAGCATCCCTGATCAGGTTGATGACATACCGTTGATTCAGTTGTACCCTACGATTGAGCAAGATTGCAATTCTTTAGATTTTTCGCAAACTGCTGATTCCTTGGAAAGCTTGAGGTAGGCGTAGTCTATAAGATTTTGAACTCCAATGTAACGAAATTGTATCTGAATTTATATGAACGCAATTAGCGAAAATTTCAAATCGAAAAGCAACTCATCGCTCGGCGACTCAGCGACGCAGCATGTGTTTTCAAATGACGACGCTCAGACTAGGTGATTCCAGAATAGGATACTACATCGCCGTGCAACTGAGTTGCTCTTCGATCTGACATGTTGTCGCCGAGCGATGTGTGGACAGATTCTATGTACAGAAAAGTGAAGTTAGGTGATATTCTAACCACATCAAACTGGAAAAGTAGGATTATTTGCTTTAAAAAGTAGTATTTCGTCATTTTTTGGTCACTTCAACTCATAAAATATCGAAGCTAAGTTATAAAATTTTCAAAATATTTACTTTTTGAGAATATTGTGATAGTAGTCGAACAGCAACTCTGACAACTAGAGTAGCGGCTGTGATGACAAGCTGTGTATGACAAGCAACTGCTACATCGCTGAGTTGCCGAGCGATGAGGTGCTTTTCGATGTGAAGTTTCCAGGTGTGAGTAGTGCCGTAGGACTTACATTTACATCAAATAACTTAGTAGCAAGTTATAACCTCACGAAAACTCAAGGATTACATGACCAATTACCTATATTGATAGTTCTGTTTAATCATCATTTTATGACTGATGAATAGAGAAATAAATACCTAATAATAATAATTTCTCTGAATGCCAATAATTTTCATCCAGCGGAGTTTATTTACAAATACAGATACATATTATTATAGAGATATCAAAGAGAATCCCGACTCAAGAAATTGCTTAAGATAATTCTAATCCTAATTATGATACCCCACTATAATAATATGTGTCGGGGTGAAATCTTTCTTTGTGATGGTGAAGGAGAAATGTAAGACTTGTTCAGTATAATGAATGATAATAATTGAATTTGTCAGAACCACATGTCAATGATGAACAATTACATATTAGTTTTGTTTGTTACATTTCTTTCCTTTCAAAAAACTAAAATCAAAGCACAGAACAGCTTTATGCACGGTACGTATTCTACTTTGAATTCTATTATGTAGTAGGCGATTCCATGACTTGCACTCAAGTCTCTCCTATTCACTGTGTTGCAGGCTTTTCTATAGACATCTTTGGTATCCTTGGGACGTCGAAGACGATAGTTGCACTTGGGTTCAAGACCATCTTGAAAACAGATTGAAGCTGTAAGTAATACTGCTGTCTTATCAACAGTTATCTTATTATCGTAACCGAATTGTTATCTTTATTTACACTTTTCTAGGAAGTAGTCCTTGAACAGATTTTATAACACTATAAAATCCAACTTATTCAAATTTCAGAATTCACAATTTTTATAACATTCAAAGTGGTACACACTCTGGTACCTCCAAAACCAATCTTTCTAAATGAAAAATATCACATACTATCCATGTTGAAGACCATAAACTCAGACGTGATTACTTCTTGGCCAAACCAAACTCAGTTTTGTCATTGTTATGCCTTAGTTAAAGAAGATGACAACACATGCAATCTATATCTAATGCATCACATAACATCAAAATTCATTGATTCAGATAACCAGTCAGTTTCTTTCACCTTGGTGTTCGAAAAATTGAATTGTTTTTATAAATACTGTAATTAATAATCTAAATTTTAATTGTTGGACGGAACTCTTGAACGATTTTCCGTATTTCTGACAAAAGTATTAGAATTTACAGCAAATAGAATGAAGAAGACACTTTATCTTTCATCGTTTTGAAAAATCGAATTGTATCTTTGATGAAATTGTGAGAAGGATGAATTTAAAAAGGAAGAGAGAATTTGAAATATCTGTAAAGAAAAATGGGATTTATTAAATATCAAGTGTTTTATTATTTCCAGGCATTTCGATATAATATCGAGGAAAATCCCAAGAGATGCACTTGCCAAAATAAACAACCTGGTAGAAAAAGGAAATTACATTTACAAGAAAATTCAAGAAAACAGCGAAACTGATGTTATTCTTGCTCAGAAGATCGTTGAACTCAATTGCATAAAAGAACATCTCAATTTATTGGAGATGAAAGAAATGCGCGACAGGATTGATTTGCCTGAAGAAGTGGATCAAAACGGAAAAGTTCTCCTAGCTTGGCTGGACGGCCTTTCTGATGATTTGTTGAGTGTATTACAGAGGATAAAAAGTAATTTACCTGATGATAAAACCAGGTAAGATGCACATCATGATTTTATATACAATCACATCATATACATAGCATTACTATTACCACAGAGGAGAGAGTATTCTCTCCTCTGTGAATACTCATCTCTGAGAATACTCTCTCCTCTGTGCTATTACTATTGTGGAGGATTTAGATGTTATGAGCGATATGCTTGAAAATCAATAAGGTTCATTAAAATATTGATAGAACTTGATTAAGTACTGTCCACTCAGTTCTTATTAAGTACTCTCCAAACGTCATATTGCTCTTGAAAGAAAACTGTTCTATAATTCTTATATATTAAGAGTTTTTCAAAACGAATGACAGCCACTGTGACCATTATATTGGGCCAATTTAGGTGCGGTTTGCGCCAAGAGAAAGGTTAGCGGCCCTCATTTGATGTGCAGGTTTCATTTGTATTGTGGAAAATACGTTTAATGGTTAAGAAATGAAATGATAAACTCAGCGCCATCTCTCGGCTTTTGACGGAACTATGTGCGCAGTACTGAACTATAAGGAGTTTAAATAGATAGATAAATAAATGAATTTATTTTCCACTTTGTACATTACATAAGTGCCGTGGGCGAAGTTGAGACATAAGATCCCCCTCTTCCACTCAACCCATAATTTAAAAATATCGGCAATTTATTAATAACACCACAAATTGTGTGAGTATCGGTTTGCTTTGTCTATTATTCCTATTCTGTCCAGCCTAGTCGATTGCCTACAAATGATTAATGTAAATTACCGTTTTTTTTTTCAATTTGCGTCAGGTGAATAGAATGATCTCTTTTTGAAAATTTCATACTTTTTTCCAATAGTATTCCATATTAGTTTCAGTTGTGTACCATCGTTGGAAAAGTTGTTGGATGAGTGCCGGGTTGCAAAAAATATTGTCTATGTTGGAGAAGGACTCCATTGTCTGAAAAGAAGTTGTGAACTCAGTTCTGAAATCATCATTCAAGGTAAGAGTCACTTATTGCTCATAAAATAAGGGATAAATGCTTTGTCTGTTGTATCCTTCCAGGTGGGAGTCACTTATTGCTCATACAATAAACCGGTACAACGATGTATCCGAGGACCCGATATGGTAGTGTTCAAAAACCGTGGCGAAGCGTGGTATACTTAACCGGTCATCGCCGGGTATATGTCCTATAGGAAATATACCCGGCGATGACCAGTTGAGTATACCGCGCTTCGCCACGGTTCAAAAATGAAAATAAATGCTACTTTTTACAGTTGATATTATTCTCGAAAAAATCTCTCAATATTACTTGAAAAAAATCCAGTCCCTGACATGAATAACTAGTTGAATAATATTAAAATAATTCGCAAAAAATGTTGCCAAGACCGAGATTCGAACCCCGGTCTTTGTACTCCACAGCATGCATAGTACATTTGGAGGTTAAAATACCTACTTTTTTGTTTGTAACTTTTTTAAATTCAACCCTCAATGTTCAGAATCAATAGGTCTCTTACTTCATCTATGAAGATATTATATTCCAAATTTCAAAAGTGATCTATCTTTCATTCATCAGATATCGTGCGTACAGACGAGTACGATCGACTGATCGTATATTTTAAATTTGTGTTAACAATAATTAAAACCACCTCGTAGTATAGATATGGAAATGAGCATGGCATAAACACTAGTCATCTTTATATCATATGTTACACTAGTTATATGTTGTACATTAACTTACATGTATGTATGCTACACTAGTTACATGTACAGAGAGTGTATAGTAACAGTATGGACATTACATGTCACACTTTTGATTGGTTAGCTCAGACAAATCCACCATTCTTTTGCCAATTCCCATAAGATTAGCATTGAAATAAAACGAAAACCATAATGTTGAGCGATTCACTCCTAACATACAATTTGCCTTTGCCAGTGTTAGTTTTCATCATTTTAAGCTTTTACCACACAATACCAAGAGTAGAGAGACAATTTTTTATGTTAGAAAACTTACTTTCGATGTTATTTCTCTTGAAATAAGTTTGAAGTGAATGGATTAATGTTTGCCTGTAATCCCATATCAAATTCAAAAATTTGACAAAAGTATGGCAGCAGCGGGAAAAATAATGATCTCCACATACTGTTAGGGAGTGCTTTACACAAATGGCCACACTGTTACTATACACTCTCTGTAGTTACATGTATGTTATTTTTCTAGGGGTTGGCGCAGCATCGAAAACATTGATCGAAAACTCGGAAGGAGGCCGTCTTCTGTTCGATGTGATGAACCGAGGTTCGAGTTTCAGTAACATGTGTTTGGTTGGCTCCAAATTGAAGTTTGTGGTGGTTGTTCGCATTGGATGCTGTCGAATGTCGAACGTAACAGTGCAGGGGTCGCATGACAATGTGGCTATCCTCGTCCAATCAGGAGCCGAGTTCTATGCCGAGAGCTGTACATTCACTGATTGCTCTGTGGCTGTGGAGGCCAGAGAAGGCTCCAAAATCACCCTCAAGGGTTGTGTCATACAAAACAACATTAATGGTCTAGTGGTATGTAAAGTTGATGGATATAATTGAATGATTGAATAAATGATAATTCTCTCCAGCAGTGGCTGGGAACATGGCCACCTAAGAACAGATGTTCTTAGGTGGCCATGCTGGGAAGTTCTCACCTTCTAAGGCCCGATTTCACAAAAAAACAAAAACCATCTTTGAGCGATAGTTAGTTCTAGTCAGCTGATTTTGAATGGGTGTATTTACAGAGACTGTATAATAACAAAGTGGTCATTAGTGTGAAAAGGTCCATAACAGTTTGTTGGAACATATTTTTTCCCGCCTCCGCCATACTCTTGCCAAAGTTTTGAATATTGCTATGGGATTACAGGCGAACATGAACCTATTCACTCAATTTTCAAACTTATTTTAAGAAAACCAAAATCGAAAATAACTTTTCTAACATTAAATTTTTTTTATTTAGTCTTTTATAAGTCTATAAATCTTTTATAAGTATTTTATTGCTTTAAAAGCTTAAAATGTTGAAAACTAAACACTAGCAAAGGCAAATTGTAGCTAAGAATTGAATCACTCAACATAACATATGTTTTGCTTATCATTCCAATGCAATCTTTTGGGAATTGGAAAAACTATGGCTCGATTTGACCGAGACAACCAATGAATAGTGTGACATAAAATGGCCACACTATTATACAGTCTCTGTAGGTGTGGTAATATGATTTCTTGTTGGTTTAGAACTTACTGTCGCTCAAACTTGCTTTTCGTTTCGGTTATCCTTTCTATTGAGTTTAATTATCTTGAGCTGTCTGTCCACGATCAAATTTTTCATCCAATTCCATTCAATAAAATAACCGTGAACTAACAGCTGATTGGATAAGGTACCCCTTCACATTACATCTAGGCTATGTATGAAATTTTTGCCGCATTATAACAGTCCATAGCTAATGTAGGAGTACCTTAGGGGCTGTTAATTCAAGATTATTTAATTAGATGAAAAATTTGATCGTGGACTCACAGCTTCAATAAAAATATTGCAAATTGAATCTCCCATGGGCAATAGCCAAAAGGACTTGGAAGAGAAAACCAAACGTTATTTATTATATGAGGATATTACAGATGGAGTATATTTTTGATTTTATCAAGCCATTACTCACAAAAAAAGGATAAATCTTAACTTTTGTCTCACTCTCTTCATTTTTCTACAAATACCTTCTTCCATCTATGCCAATCTATAGTTGATGAAGAAATCGATTTAAATTTACTAGCATTGATTTAAGTAAGCGAGAGTCATATCTCGCTTACTGTTAGGCCTACAACCATTTTGGTCTTTAATGGAGGGCAATTCAATTTATTTTTAAAATTATCATGGTTGGTTTTTAGTGTCAAGATCAAAGAATTTATATTTTAACAGATAGTGCTTGGTAAAACGTTGAAGATCATTTAGATTTAATTTTCAGTTTCAGTCGAGCAATGTGAATCTAGAGAACTGTCACTTTATTGATAACACGCAGAGTGCTGTGGTCCAATTTGGCGGCAGTGAATCTGTTTCTGAAAGCAATGGTGCCTCAGGAATAATGCTGGAAAGGTATGTATTTTTTAGATGTAATTGTGATTTCGTCATTCACAAGAACACAAATCGTTTTTGAAGAACAGTATTGTCGAATGTTAAGATTAAATAGAATTATTAATCCTAGATTAAATTTATATATGTAGAAAACTGACTTTCAATTCAAATTTCTAGCCTAATGAAAATTATTCATAAAAAAAATATACATTTTTTTTATCCACACCCAAAATACTGCAATTTATCAACATACCAAAACCTTATCAACACCCAATCTTTTTCTATCAAAGATTTTTCATGTTACAAACTTTTGTTATCTTGGATGGTGGACCTATATCCGATCAATTCTTTGGAGTTTAATAAGAAAATAGTTTGTCATTCTTAGTGCAGGGTTGATTTGTATTGTTAAATTGACGTTACATCTGAATGGGAGACTACATAATTAAGAGTAACAATTCTCCTAAATGATATAAATTGTATTCTCAATTATTCACTTTTTGTAAATCATATATCTTGATAATCATTATATATCTTTCGGAGGACACGCCAAGCCGTCGGTTTCGGCTGCCTGAAAAACTGTCGTTAAGTCACGTCAGAGATCCTGAACTGATCAGGAGTGACCTGAAAACTCTGACACTAGACCTGAGCCAGCCAGGTTACACGGAATTATTATTATTATATATTATCATCTTGTAAAAAGTCTATAGAATATTCTTTTGTAAATAATTTTAGTGAGACACTATCAATTATGTCTTGCTACTGCACAACCTGGTATCAATCTCATGTTTTTCAATTTGAAATCTTATGATTTTTTCTTGCATTATATATATTTTCTTTGTTCAGTTTACAGGGAGTAACTGCAAAAGGGATAACTTTCAGTGGCAATAAAGTTAATATTTCAAGAAACATCTACAATGATCCTCTCTAATTCATTGGATGAAGTTGGTAAGTCCTCCAATAGATATTTTGGACACATTTTCTAGTGTTTGAGAGCTATTATCAATCATTTCTAGTAGGCTCGGAATATTCTGCTATCGAGTTAGTCAGTGATTTTGATTCCGGGAGCAGTCAGTCAATGGACAGATTTAGCACAAAGATTTAACCCAAACAACGCTTTAAATAGTAGGAATCCAAATTATGTCAATAATGACAATAGATAATAATTAGTTGATATAGAATTTAATGAATGATAATAGAATTTAATTCAATGGTCGATCATATTGTTTAGCCTAAACGTGTGTTCATCTTGATTTTGAAATATTCAACACAATGAGGAAGCTACTAAGAATCAGCGACATCTTTATTAGCCTAATTGCTAGTATGTATGTGGAGCTCTTTATTAAAGTCTGTATAAAGTTTTGTTAGTTTTTCTCTATCAACTGTGTTTAATTAATGAATATTCTCGACAAATGCCTCAAATTTACCTACTCAACAAATTGAATGAATATGAAAATATAATAAATTATTCATCAAATTATTATATCTCTCTTAATCATTTAAAGTATTAAACAAAAATGTTAATAATAGTGCATAACTTATATGTAACAATAATTTACTTTTGTTACAGGTGAGATGTGAATTACCAAAGTTGTGAAGTGTTAACAACAAATTAGGCTAATGATTCCTATACTTTCTATTATAGCTATTTAAATTATATCCATATAGATTTTTATTGCATCCAAATATATTTTTATATCTTTCCATAAATAAAAGTATCCTCCGATTACATGAGCTTTATTTCATTGGTAAGTGCTTACCCATTGCTCATGCATGCGGTGGATAACACTGTAACTTGAAAAACATTATTTTCCTGTCATCTCTTAAAATTCATTAACATTATCGCATTACAATGAAGCAAACTTCCAATCCGGTATCAGCATTAATCTAGTTTGGCGGATGGCATTAGATAGATAGAGAGAAATTATTTATTGGCGTTGCTGATGACTGTAGTGTCTGATGGCCAAAAACATTTTTATCTATCTATCGCCAAAGTCCATCTATCTAAGTCCATTCGTCAAATTAAATGAATTTTACTGTACTATATCTAATTCAATATTGTATTAGCTAAGTTAGCTTTTCTCTTAACTTTCAGACTAGCAGGTCACCTGTGCTTCGCTACGGGGTCTCAGAAATCCCGTTGAGGTTCATGATAGGCCTATATTTGTGTGAAATATCCAATCACTGCGTGCACATTGTTAGAGGGAACTAAATAGATGATCTTTATTCCAAAAGGCTTCCCTGCCAAAAGAGAGTGAGAGATATAATGATATATCAAATATAATAATGAGCGTAAATAGATAAAATATGGAAAAATGTGAGATGGAAATATGATGTGATTGAATTAAATATTATTTGTGTGAAATAGTTATTAGTAATATTATTTGAAATAATCATGTTTTTAATATGAATATTATATTATCAATATTATATTTTTAAATTAGTCTAATAGAGTATGGAGGAGGCCAGTGGCGGCGATAGCGGGCCCGCAAGCCTTGACCACGTTTTTTTCGGGAAATTTTACTGTGACCCGGGCCCTCAGTGGACGCCGTGTCGAGAGAGTAGAAAAATTGAAAAGGTAACCAAATGAACGAAGAAATTCTCCTCTCTGAACACAATGATTTGCGTAACATTTCAATGCAAATCTTATAGGATTTGACAGAAGTATGGCTTTATTTGTCTGATCTAACCACGGTATATAGAAGAAGATTTTCTTCCGTGGATCTAACTAATCAAAAGAGTGACATGCAATGTTCTATCTAGACTACACAGAAATGTGGGTCCTAGCACCAGTCCAGTAGATAGACTAATATTGTCGTTTTTACTTTGTCGTCGACCCATCTTCACGCGCAATTCACTCAAAATGAAATTCTAAACTACTGCTCAGAAACCCTTTTTCTTACAACTTTAATAGATTTCCAATTTGATAAGCTTCCTTATTAATAATTTAGTTGATTATTAGAATTGATATAAACAATATGAATGATAATTAGTGGAATTCGTCGAAACGTACTGCTGTTTCACTCAGCTGATTCTCATACTAACCTAAATTTGTAATATATTCAGGCAATAAATATTCTGTTCTGTTTTCAAGCTTGCAATAATATTATGGAGGAGACTTTAGATGAAGTTGTTTCGTTAGATGATTTGCAGGTAAATATTATCTTGTTCTTATCATAATCCATATAATTCCGTTATATTTGCAATATATTCTCCGCTATTGATCTCATATAAGTGTCAGTTAGGTTATGTTGTTATTGATATCGTATTAGCATATATTTACAGTATTCATTTCAAATGAAAATTCATAATACAAAGGTGATTTTCTTTTCTTGAGATTATCTGCTTTTTTCTATTTTTTTGTAAATTGATGATTTATACCAATAATGTAGTTGGTTAGCCTAGTCTTCACATTTATTATTGTACAATCATACCTACCATTTACATCCTTTTTCAGAGCCGTATTTTGACTTTAATTCTGAGGGAGTGCGTCCTATTTAATTTATTGCAATCGTGAACTTAATTTTGATTGAAATGTAATTGTGCTGTGTTGAATAAATAGATTGTCTTATCTTATCAAATGATACCTCAGAGAAATACGGTATTCAGCTTTTTTATTTAAAGCCAACCACTCATTTAATGTAGCATACTGAATCATAAAATTTGCTATTCATCAATTGTGTTTTTTTTTCAGAAATTTGAACGTGCATATAATGAACAACTTTTCACAGATAGTGTAACAAAAGAAACGCAATTCAATTATGCCTGGTGCTTAGTTCGTAGCAAATATCCGGCTGATATTCGAAAAGGCCTTATCCTTCTAGAAGAATTATTCAAAAGGGATCAAAGCGAGGAAGGGAAACGAGATTACCTTTACTACTTGGCTGTAGGAAATGCAAGGATTAAGGTTGGTAGACATGTTTTAAGCAAAATACCATTACCAACTCAAATAGTCTCGGACTAACAATATGTTTTTTCATGTGAGCACTTTGATGAAACAATTGTCTATATGAAAGAATGCATTAAGTGGCATACATATTTATTTTTTATCATTACTCGTCATTAATGAAATTACATATACTATATGCTACTTACTTACCAAACGCTACAGCCCTGTGTGGACATTGACCTCCTCAACAGTTTGTCTCCAGTCATCCCTCTGACATGCCCGCCTCTTCCAATTTCTCACCCCCAAGCACGTCAAATTCTTCTATACATCTTGCAACCAGCGTGTTCTAGGACGGCCTTTTTTCCTTGTTCCTTCCATTCTCCCAACAAGCATCTGATTCTATGTTTCTGTTTCATCTGTATTGCTCCATTCTCTGCACATGACCCAGCCAGTTGATTCGTCTAGACTTAATATAGGCTACCATACTAAGTTATATAATTTTCTTGCAAAATAGAACTTATTTCTGCATTGGTTCTTATTCTACTTTCTCCCTCCTCATTATAATGGACCATGAATTCTTCGCAAAATATTTCTTCCAAAAATCCTCAATGCGTTCATGTTTTGAGAATAAGAACTTTTGGAAATTATCCTCAATGGTCAAATTGTGGAATGTTTTGAGAGTAATTATTTATTCAATAAATCTAAATTTGGATATGTTATTCATTTATTGACATTCAAAATCTCACAGAATACTCCATGAAGAGCCTTATTGACACACAATGAATTTCATAACAATACAATAATAAAAGTCAACCTAGAAAGAAAAATGGATTTCACAAAACTGAAATTAATTATGATAAGAAGAGAAGAGACGAAACTAAACGAAAAATGAATTATAAATGAATATAGGTCTGGACTAGGTACTGTTAGGGCAGCTGTTTCTTTTATTAGTAATTGTATTCTTAGTTTAGATAGTAAGGCTTGTGTGAATGTAAGACTATATGATTTATCAGCAGCATGTCAGACTGTATCTCATTCTCTCTTATTATATCAGAAAAGTTACAGTTCTATGGTTTTAAGGTGGGAGCTGTATCAATGATGCAGTCATATCTTAGTGGTAGATTCCAAAAGGTTTTTTGTGATGGAAAAGAGTCAAAGTATCTATCTGTAAAACATGGTGTACCTCAGGGATCAATTCTTGGTCCAATCCTGTTCATTATTTACATGAATGATTTTCCTTAAGTTATATCCGATCCATCAGTTGAGAGTATTCTTTTTGCTGATGATATTAATGTTTGTCTCAAATCAGAGTCAGCAGAAGTATTGAGTAGGGAATTGAAGAGTATTTCTGAAACTGTACAAGATTGGTGTACTACTAATCATTTATTTAGCCTATTAATAAAGGCAAAATTCAAGATTCAGAAATAAATTACAATAGGAGTGACGGTATTGAAACCATAAGACAGTCTGTGAATTTTTTAGGCTCTATTATTGATGAGGGTCTGGATTGGGAGAGAAACATAATAAAAATCGAATCAAAGATAAGATGCCATGTAATGACAGTCCTAGCATTGTTCATTTTTGAGAGCCTTCTGTACATAAAAGAAAATGTTCATTTTTATGATGAGCTAGGTTCAAATCACACGTATGGAACAAGAAATAGAGATACTTCAAGTTAGTACAAGTTCAAGATACTTCAACTACACTAGAACGCAAAACACTTTTCTATATACAACTATAAAATTTTATAACTTTCTTCCTCCCTCTATCAAACAGTTAGAGTCTGCCAGATTTAAAAGTAAATTGAAAGCAATATTAACCTGTAGCTGTATTTATGAAATAGAAGAATTTTTCCAGATCACTTTTCAATAACTCATGTTGAATATAAGGTGTTAATTTGAGCTTTAATAAATATTATAGAAAAGAGAAAAATATATAAGCCTATTTATAATTACTGTTTGGTATGAATTTTTCGTTGTATTTTATTCTTAGTTTGTTTCTGTTATATCCTATTCTTGACGTTGTAATGCATAATATGATGTTCTCATGTGCTTCTACAATAAAGTTTTTATTTATTTATATTTTCATTTTTGTACATCTTGAACATTACTTTATGCCATTACATAAATGTTTCTATGTTGACAGGATTATGCGAAAGCACTGCAATTTGTACGAGCGTTCCTTCACATTGAACCTGGCAATTCACAAGTGCAAAATTTGGAAACCATAGTGAAAAAGCGCATGGAAAGAGGTAACTCATCTATCATCTTAACAGTACTTCAATAGATATAACTTCCGTATCGGCGTAGCATAATTATAATATAAGGTAGGGAATACAATATATTCCGATATGGAAGTTACATCATACGGAGCGTGCTCATACAAATTCACACTTGGTCGTATACTCTCCGTGCCGAGACACGGCCAAGTTGCGGATATATGTGTCCCGGGCTTTATTGGTTATCTCGGACAAATCCAGCCATACATTTGCCAATTCCCGTAAGATTTACATTGAGATGATAAGTGAATCATTATGTTATGTTGAGTACCGTAATACATTTCCAACCTACTATTTGCTTTTGCCACTGTTAATTTTACATCATTTTGAGTTTTAAAGCAATACCATGAGTAGAAAGACTATTTTAAATGTTGGAAAAGTTATTTTCGATGTTGTTATAACAAGTTTGATAAATGAGTGAACGTGTCTTTTTTAGTAAAAAAAGAAATCTTGGAAGGTATAATCACAGGTGAAGGAATTCAACATAATATCATTCGAATCTGCCTTCATGTAATTTTTATTCTTCATCCTTACATGTTTGGTTACGTAGTCTGCTTTTTCTAACGTGGATACTATAGTTTGAATAAAACTAGTTGTCCCTTGGCCTGGTGCTTAAGAAACTTTCTGACAAAAACGTTTCTAGTGAGTGGTTCTTGAGCACCAGGCCAATGGACAACTAGTTTTATTCCAACTATGCACTGTTTCCATTTCAAGTCTAACTTGAGACTCTTTGAGTAGTTGTGAAGGTGATATTGTGGTAGTTATCCATAATAAATGAAAAGACAAGATGTTGTCAAACCACTGAAATCAGTGGTTTGACAACATCTTGTCTTTTCATTTATTCTAACTTGAGAATTTGCATGTGAATATATGTATACCATGAGGCTGCATATCGT
Source organism: Laodelphax striatellus (assembly GCA_017141395.1). Taxonomy (NCBI): domain Eukaryota; kingdom Metazoa; phylum Arthropoda; class Insecta; order Hemiptera; family Delphacidae; genus Laodelphax; species Laodelphax striatellus. The sequence continues at coordinate 44,851,997 of CM029531.1, forward strand.
ATGACATAGTTATCAATTTCTCTTTATTAAAACACATTGCTAACTATTACAACAAATCAATTTCATCCCTAGTTAAAGCATTCTATAGTGTAGTATTGTTTTCCAATTATTATGCAGTTCTAAGACTGACATTAGAGTTTTATCATTCAACATGTTTACAGTATTATCCATATTCTGAACTGAAAAGCAACTGTCTTGTTTTTCAGAGGGTCTGGTGGGAATCGCTGTGGCGTCAGGATTCATCATTGCCATTGGAGCGGTATTAGGATTGATTTTGGCTAAAAGATAATCCTAGTTCACATTCGAAAAATTGTATTGCTTGCACTCGATGTAAATGTGTATTTGTGAAAATTGTACATGGATCCTTTCTCTCTAGCGATTATTGTTGTGGTGAAAATCAATTTTAATTCATTTACCCAAAGAAAATTTGTTTCTACTCATTTGTTATAAAGTTATGTTGTTGTGTATGTATTTAAACTTTGAGATGACAGTAGAGAAACCTCTTCAATCTTTATAATAAGGATCTTCCTTATTGAATAACCGGTGAGAATGGCAAAGACTTTTGTTCGATTATGTCAATATGCTACCTGTTAGACGTTATGAGCTGGTTACATTATAGTTGGAAGCAGTGGAAGTATATCAAATTGTTCAACAGCAAAATAACTTCTCAAGTCTAGTTGGTAGCTTGTATGATTTCAATAATATATGAAGTACCTTTGAAATCAATTATGTATAGTGAAAAGACACTGTCCGATATGAAAAATATTTTCATTCTCATAATTTTATTGAAGAAGTCATTCCAACAAAAATTCCTATCTCTTGACATTCAAAAATTGAACGTAACTGATCACCTTCTAAGATTCTTATTCATAATATTGTAGTATACTACTGCAAATAAATTACTTGTATCATCATGAATTCATGATTTAATTAATGAGATATAAATATTTTAAGCCAAATCATAACTCACATACATCATATGCAAACTGAGCAAAACCCTATTATAATTTTTACTATTCATTCGGATCCATTTCTCTCTCCAGCTTCAATGTTCATAATCATATTCCATTTGATTACAAAAATGTTCCAATGTTTAAATTATCCAATTAGTTTATGAGATAGAGCTATTTAAAATGTTTCACATATTCCATGCCTATACATAAATTATTCCTGTCACAGATCATTCAGTGGTTCACTATCTCAAGTTTTGAGTTTTCTTAACAACTTCCTAATTTGAAATAATTGTGCCATCTTATCAAATAAATGAAGAATCAAACAAATTAGATTATAGCATGTGAATAGCATAAAGTGAAAAGATTATAGTATGAGAACATTGCCAACTTTGATAATGTTAAAGTGAGGTCATTATGTTCAGCAAAAGTTTGTTAATCGAGTTTAGGATTGATTCTATGTTTGAACTTCAATGTTATCAGCTTTGTTGATTCCTGAGTAAAAAAATATTATTCTATAAGTCACAATAGGCCTTCTTGATAAGATTAGATGGTAAAACCAACTAAAGGAGAGAAACAAATGTTTCTTTAAAAATTAAATGTAAGGGAAACGTTACTCAATAGTTTCATGGACTACAAATGCTATTATTGCACCCTACCGTTGAAAAGCATTATTCATCAAAGAAAAGGATGAAATAATGGCAGCAATGGTCTAAGATTGAATCTGCTGGCTTAGACACTATAATGTTTCAAAAAAATATAATGCACTTCCTCATTGAGGTCCTTCACATTTTTGGAAAAACATCACTATCAATATTGAAGAAGCTTCTCTCGCTTTTTTATGCCCTCAGCATAATTTTTTTATTCATGTGGTGTTTTTATAGTATTAGAATCTTCACATTAGTATTCTATTCTAGTCTGTGATTTGTACACTGAACAGATCTTATGTTATTTATTTGTATGTTGATTTCTGTAAATAAATAGCCATTGATAGATTCGTTCATTTATTTTTTTATTCAATGATATTCATCCAATTTGGTAGCAAAATACTCACTTGCTGTGCAAAGGCCATATTATACGAGGCGGCCATTGACGAGCAGTGATGTTCTGTGATTGGTCCGGCGTTATTGCAGCATGTTTATTGCTGCTCATTTAATAAGACCCTAGTAATTATGATTGTTATAATAGTGATGATTTTTGGGAAGATTCTTATAATTATGTAATTGCGTGAGATAAATGAGATAACTTCTAGCTATACATCCTTCAATTCAGCTTGGCTTCCATTTATTACAAGTTTGTGTAAAAGAGGCGGACACATACAAGAGTTGATAAAAAATTATCAATGATAGAAGGGGTGCTACAAAAAATGGATGCATCCTTATAATTTTATATATTTTATTAAATTATTTGTTGTTTCAGGCTAATTCAAACAACACACCTCTTATTGCACTGGTTTCTATAATATAACTTCCTTCTGCTAATTTTCTGCATAAGATTAATGAAATACCGTATTAATAGATTTGAAAAATTACATGTTACTAAAGATCTAAACTACTCTAACTTCCTTTTGTAAATTATTAGATCACCTGATGATTTTCTTCTGTCAAGGATCATTGCTCAAACTCTCCTGTTTGAAAAATACCTTAATTTTTATTGATGTTTTTGCTTATTGATACCTATGTTAAACATCTGAAAAGTTATCCAAGTTAAATAGGCCTAAACTTACTCTTGGAAGTTTTTGTTCAATCCTATGTGAAAATTATGTTTTGATAATATATTAATTTTTTATCTAGAGGGGTTCTTAGAGCTCAGCAACTTCTCCCTCCATGACAATTCCTGGCAGAAGCTCAGTTTTAACTTTGGACTTCCTTTGCCTTCCATAAGGGCCCTCACAGGCTGTATCTTCACCAATGGTGCCCTGGTTGAATCTCCTATTCTGCATGTGCGACTGAGAACGATTATACTCTGATTTCTGATATTTTTCTTCGCCCGAATTCCAGCTGCTCTGTTTCTGACCAGCATTGCTGTTGTAAACAACATTGGAATTGTAGCCGGTGTTTCTCAGATTTTGTCCTTGGGCATTATTATTTGAGCCATAATTGTTGAAAGTGGTGTTCCGATTGTATGAATCATCCGGCTCTGGTGACCGCCTCAGTGATGCCCGAGTCACATTCGTCTTTCTCAACATTGCCTGAAATGTTTAAACATTTTTGAAAGTCACAGTATTTGAAGGATAGTATAGTAGTATTTTTCTAATTTGGCGAATGAATTTCATTCAACGTTTCCATGGTAACGGGTAATGTTCTGGTGATTTCTTTTTTAAATATGTTTTTATATGTTATATACAGTATTTATCTAAAAAAAAATCAACATTATATCACCCGTTGCCATAGAAACGTTGAATGAGTCATTCGCCATATTTAAAAACGGTATACGTGGAGGGAAATGATGCTTGAGGATCTGAATATATTTGGAATATTATACAATTAACTAGGATAGAATTACCTAGATGAATTATTATTCCTTAAATTTAACAGGATACAAAAAGGGTTGTTCCAATTTACAACCACGTTGTGCTAAAAATATGTCAATTAACTTACATCTAAGTTTTCCAGTTACTGTATACATTTCTTTTGAAAAATATACTTCTTGTCAACGGGTTGAAATAACGAAGATAATGCTGCTCTTCAGAATAGGAAATGAGTGAAGCACTTTTCAAAAAACATTTTTCATTGTTTCTCTTATAGTGAATACGGTACTACCTTCGACCTTCTATATACATGGTCGAAGGGTACGGTACTACTAACTACTGTGCCTTCTCAGCACAATGAATATTAAAATTGAAGAAAATAGAGCTAGGACTGTAAAAACATGTAGAATGTGATATTATTGTCATAGAATAATTATTATATAAGATTACCTGGAAATTGAAAGGGGGGTTATCATCATCACCATCACTTTGCTGACGCTTTCCTCTCAGTTCCATTTCAATTATTGGATTATGGTCTCTTTTGACTCCTGGACCAGCTTTCACCCTTGAAATAATACATCGATATCAATAATGCGGTAGGCTACGCAATCAATAGTCTAATAATGATATCCAACACATTTGATAAACATTAATGATTCTACAAGATAGCTAAATTATAAATTTTAGTCCACCCTACAGCACCTGAACATTAATTTAAGAATATCTATCAACTTGATTCTGTACGGTTCAAATTATAGGTAGGCCTCCCGTAACTGATAATATTTAATATTACAACAATAAGAGTACATTAAAGTAAACTGAAGACGATTCAGTATCCAATTATTATTCTACATTCATTATTATTTTATACATATTACGATTTTGGCCACCTCCCACCTCCTAAATTTTGAATTCAGGCGGCAAAGAATTTGCGCATGCGCAAAGAGTGATGCGTTTGTCGTCTGCTACCCATGTGACGTTCAGCGCTGAAGAGTGAAGAGCAAGAGCCGAGGAACTTACTCAAACTCAAATCAAAGTATTGAGATGAGATTGAGCTTACAGTGACAATGTTGAGTAAAATATTTAGTTTCTAAATTCAAATGTACAGTATTATAGAATTGAATAATGTTTTCAATAGGAATAAGCTAATCGGCTGAAACCAAAGTTTCATCTCTGATATTGTTTACTCCCAACATGCGGTAAGTAGGCCTATTATTTTACAAAAATGTGTTGGTGAAAGCCTGTTACAAATGAATACAGATATAAATAACTTTCATACATCAATATTTTATTTTTTCTATTAATTTATAACTCGTTTGGAAAATAATTCGAATTAAATTGGGATTTACGTATATACAATATCATACATATCTGTTGATAGTTTAGGTGAAATTTTGACAAAAATGGTCTCAAAATCATTCACATTCACACAGAAAGCTTTAATATATTTGTACATTATTGACAATAATTTTACCTGTATAGTGTTAGGCAAATAGAGTGGTAGGAATAGGCCTATAGAGAAAAGTTCCCTGAATAAGTTTGTAGGCTACCTACCGTATTTCTTTGTTGCCAGAGATAGGCAGATCCAGCCACCCATAAAAATTGTTTGGACTTCCAAAAATGAAAACTATTGTATTGTATTTAAAAAACAAAGAGCCCTATGGTTCTTGGTTCATCTAAGAAATTGGTGTCGCATTACAGTATCTCAGTTAATTTACGTCTGGTGTGATAAATTTTCCGAGCTTTACATTTTACCTTCTGAAATGAGTTTTAAACAATCTAGATGTGTTTACCTGTTTTCACTGTCAGAAAATTTGCTTCCAGCTGAAACACCTCTGTTGCTGACATAGTTATTATTGTTGGAGTAGGCACCAGGGGGCGGCGGAGCAAATGTTTTCTCCGGATTCAAATCTCTGAAGTTGGAAGCTTGCTGTCTCACATTTACACCACTTGCCTGATATGATGAGCTTTGGGGAATTGGAGCTCGATTGGATTTCACTGATCGCTTCCTCTTTCCTGTGTCATACTGGAAAATTACCAGGAGAAATTTACCAGGGTATCATACAAAAGAAACAGCCAAGAAGATATTCGAGAATTTGTTCAAGGTATGTCCTTACTGTCTTTCTTCTCCTTTCTAGAAGAGCAGATCTTCATTTTATATGGTCAAAATTAGTCTGGATAGACTATTGAAAAACTGTTTTTCATTTCAATAAAATGTATTTATAGGTATTTTCTCTAGCATTTGAAAATGATAGTGTTTGATTGGTAACTTTGCTTAGTAATAAATTGTGTAGTATTTTAAAAATTCATGCTCCTTAAAATTATCCCAAGTATCTTTATTAAGTCATCCAATAAGGTGTATTCAAGCTGAAGTATAGGCCCAAATTGAATTCCTGGAACATTCAGTTAGTAAGATCCAAGCATAACCAAAGTATTTTGAATAGCCTAGTAGATTACCCCAAATTAAAATATTAGAAAAGCTATCGTGTTGTTTGTTACTCACCCTCCTGTAGGGCTGTCCTTGATATACAGATTCAGCTATATCAGGATCACGACAGTAAGGAGTCTGTATGAAGTTTATCACATCTTTGTTGTCTTCCTCTCTTACGTAGATTTTTTTCTTCTCATTCTCTGAAAATTGGAGGTATTTTAAATCGAGGTCAATATTTTAATTTATTTTCAAATTCATCAACTTTTGCCCAACTCCTTCCAATGTCCCAGAATAAAAATAAGACAGCCATATTTCTATCCTGTACAATTTTTTTGTAAACAATTCTATTAAAATCCAATGAAATATGATCGTTTGGCATTTTATCGGTGGGTAGTGGAGGGACCCTCACGGGTAGGCTCCACCTCGCCTTATTTTTGTGTCCAACAGAAATCAATAGATTACTGCTAAAGGTATTATGCTGATTAAGAAATCAAACTCAAATAAGAGAAGGTTATTGCATAAAAACTGTCCAGAAATGTGCCCAAAATCTGAAAAGAATAATCCAATGCCAGTTGGCAACCGGTGTGGACAACGGAGTTATGTTTGTATTTTAATTCAAATATTTAATATTTTCTATTTAAGACATTCATGCTTTAAACTGTTACTGATTTCTTCTCAACTAGAATAATGATTGTATGATTTTAATGCTATTAAATAATTTTCATGCTGAATCTTATCTGAGCTTCAAATGTCACAAACTTATAACCAAAAAACTCTTGAGTAGGCTAGTTCCTTTCCACAACAAAGTTCTACAGGAATACTTACTTTTCATCACATAAGCATAGTAGTCTGATGGAGCTTGATATTTGAATGGATCATCCCAAGAGATATCATCGCCCATAGGCACTCTGAAATAAATAACATACCCACAACTTTATTATGCATTGAAGTATGTATGCATATCAAATATAGCTTGTAACGTTTAACTAAATGAAACTTCATTATGAATGTATAAGGATCAGTAGTCTACCTATTCGCTGGATCAAGATGAGTATCATGAAACGTAAAGTCATTCATTCGGAACGGTATCTTTCGTATTGCAGGTTTCAAGTCACCCAAAAACTGTGATGCCTTCACACGCTGGTCAATATTTTTAAGGGGTATGTGATCTTTGTTGCTAGTCATCATGGCACTCACAGCATTTCCATTGTATAAATGTGCCTGGAAAGGAAATAATCAGTACAATAATGATTTGATTCAGATGAAATATGAAAGTATCACAATAAAGTAGATTTTTATCATTTTCGGGAACAGATGAGACCTTTGATTTCACTTCACTACCGACATGCAGTCACTTTATTTTGAATGTATTAAACAAATTTGTCTACTTAGTGACTGTTGGTAGTCGGTAGTAAAGTCTGAAGTGGAATCAAAAGTGTATACATCGCAGTTTGTAAATGGATCAAGAAATCATCAGCTTATGAGAGTTGAAATTTTGATTATTGAAATCCTATTATTTATTACCTAATGTGGTTTATAAGCTTGTGATGCAAAGTCATGCCAAAAATTCAGAAATTAAACGATCAAAAACATGTAAACTATAAGGGGTTTAATATAAAGGCTGTTTATTTGTAAGGTTCTTTGAGCTCCATGCTTCTGTTAATTTTTTATCTCTATAATATACTTTTTGTTTTATATTTTATGTAGGCTACATCCCTACATGAAAGTTTTTCAACATAAGAATTGTACACTATACATTAAATAACTCTTTAAATTGAAACTGTTATATTGTATATTTTTATAATATATTTTTAGAATTATCCTGTCTCTTTTTGCAACACATCTTTCTTCAGATCGATATTCAAATTTCAACCCACGATACGATGAGAGCTACTTACTTGCTGGGAAAAGTATACAAACTCCTGGTATTTTGTTGCTCGATATAATAACAATACTTGGAATATTGATGAGGATTTCCATTTCTTGCAATATTGTTTCATGAACTGCCTTGTCACGGTATCCATTTTGCTGGACACTGTAAGAAAATCCAATTTCATAAGTTAAATTATTTATTCACTAATAGCCTACAGTAGCTGAAGGGGTTCAATGTACTGTCTGGGTTTCCAGGACAAGATAAAGAAACAATAATATTTGTAGCTAGTAGTATACGAAATCCGGACCAAAGTTAAGAAAATGTCTATCTCTTTATAATTTTTTTTTCAGACTGAATGCAGGACTATACCATCAAAAGATCGTTACAATAAATCTCTTTTCTGTCTGCAAAAATCTAACTGCTTGAGATTCATCATGAATCATGTTAGTCTCAACTGTGAATTCTGAAGTCAAAGAATTTCTGTAACGTTGAAAGCTATGTAAGTACGATGAACTACTTATTTTGTGAAAGATTTTCATGTATATATTTTTTGTAATATCACTTTTGGAATATTTTCTATCACTAACATGCAATGCGCTCATCACGTACTCAATAGCATAATATAAAACTAACAACAAAGCAGTGTAAACTTCTGAATACTTCACGTGATGAATTACCAAACCATTAAAAAACTACTTACAAATTTAACAGTAATAACTCACTAATCCAGCAACAATTCGAATGAGTTTTACAATAATGAATAGCTCACATTCATACTGCCTTCTAATTTGAAAACGTTGTACAGTATTGTTGAAAATGCAATAATTAGAGCCTCAAAAACACGGTAAAAGTTTTAAAATTGCGCTCATCACATACTCAATAGCATAAGATAAAACTAACAACAAAGCAGTGTTCTCGATAGAAAACTAACAACAAAGCAGTCTTCTCAATACTACAAGTAGTGAATTACCAAAAAGTTAAAAAACTACTTACAAATTTAACAGTAATAACTCACTAATCCAGCTACAATTCGTATGAGTTTTACAATAATAAATTGCTCACACTCATACTGCCTGCAAATTTGAAAACCTTATACCTAGTATTGTTCAAAATGCAATAATTGGAGGCTCAAAAATACGGTCAAGGTTTTCAAATAAAAAAATAATCAATTTTAGTACTACAGCTTATTATTTTTTGTTAATCTCTTGTTTATTTTTAAATTAAAACTAGGAATTCATTCAAGTTGATTACAGGGCTTGATTAATATAGAGTGACTAGAAAATGAATTTGTAATCAGAGTTGAAAAGAAATAAAGATAGCTTACTTCCTCCACCAATTTTATTTCCATGTTTCTTCCTTGCCTGGAATCCTCTGTATTCTATAATGGAAAACAAATATCGAAAATTAAACCTCTCATAGTTTTCTCATGTAATTCTAGATTTTGGATTCATCTAGAATTCTGGATTCAACGGTTTCTGCCACAAATGCTTTAATAAACTGATCTTTGGCCTCAGAAATGGACCATAAATTGGAATGAGATTGCGGACTATTCCTTTAATTTAATCCTGTTCTACACATGGAGGATGGAACAGATATCCTCCGAGGTTCTACATAGCTCCCTTGATACGTGGTCTTTTGAATTTGTAGGTAGGCCTACAGTATTTTTTATTGAAATTTTTTTTAAAAGCCCTGCAACTCATGAGCCCTCTCAGAGAGAGGGTCTCTCCTGCAGCTTGGGCACAATTTGAACCCTAGTTTTATTTAAATAGTTGATTCAAAACTGATCTAAAACTATCTTCTAATAAAAAAAGCATTCTACACATTGACATCAAGATCCAAAACATCCAGCCCTGTAGCTGAAATCTCTAAACTATGTCTCTCTGATTCTATATTACTGTTGCTCTAAGCTCAAATCTGCCACCTTGATACAGCTATATACAAGTAGGAAGTAGTTTTCCCGTTAGGGGCAGTCTAAAATTGGTTGTTAATGAACCTTTAGTAAACCTACTTATGACTATAACTACGACCTTTTTCCTACTATGCAAGCATTCAGTATTTTCTTTAATGCATTCATATTAATTGTAACTAACGTTCCACTATACTGATTTTGTCATGATCAAATTTGTCATCTAATCGTAAAAAACATTAGGCCTAAATGAAACAACTAACTATCAAGCTGCATACATACTAGACATGCATATCACAGGTTTAAAAGCTTTTAAAATACATGTTTAGTGCATTGGCAGCTTGAAAGGCAGCTTTTCAATTGGACGCTCTTTGTTGAATTGGATAAACTTTTTTTTGTGTACAAACAGCTTATATTATTATGTAGCTGTTTTGTTGATAAAAATCTTCAGCCTTTTGAATAATACAACACATAGCCTAATATGTATCTAATCTCTTGATCAGTTTTAGAAATCATAAGTCAGTAAATCAAATATTTGCTCAAATCTTTTGAAATAGGCCTTTAGAAATAGAAGCCAACTGCTACTGTTATTGTACGAGGCTTGACTGTGTCAAATTAAACGATTGTCTATTATGTCTAGTCGTCTAGTGACTACATTAATTGATATTCTTATTCTACTCTAACTTTTATAATTCTCTGCGAAGCTACTTAGATTTTATTTTCACTTTTGAATGATGAATTTATTATTCAGAGAGAATGACTACTAACGTGATTGTATGATGGTTGCAGCTTCATCTTGTGACATTTCTTCCTTCTTCTTATGAGGCTTCTTACTCGCTGAAAGAAATAATTATTTGTTTGCTATACATAACACACATCAATGTCAAGGCTCAACACCTATCTCATATCTATTAACAATAGAATAAGATTTTTCAAGTCGCAAGAATAAATTTTTTACGTCCGAAGTTGATAGAGTCTTCATAAATCTCTACCTAATATAACACTGTATAATGGAAAGCTATATACATGCCTACTAATAGCCTACATAGGGTATAGTAGGCTACTATACCCTATATCCACACTTGGTCGATTTTTATATGCTGCACAGTATGCGTCGTAGCAGTGTAAACTGTTGATTGACTACCAGTGTATACACTATACTTGGAATTATGTGTAAATATAAATATAGGCTAGCTCTTCCCAAGTGCATATGTGGATCATCAATACCTATTATTTCGTAGAATAGAATAATATTCAATGCCATTTTCCAATCGGAATTTAGTTTGAAGGCTTATGTTCAATATTGTTCATATATAAGCCTTATTAAGGCTATAAGATTAATATGTTGAATATGTAGAGCATTTCGATTAGAATCCCATATTCATGAATAGATATGTCATGTAAATCATAAAAAAAAACATAGAATAGTGCCTATTAAAATAAAATTTATTTTAATGTAGATACCATTCTAATTATGAGATTGATGAATTTAGTATTATTAATTATAGAAAGTATGAGAATCCACATTATTGCTCCTTCTAGAACGTATTTTCATTATCTCAAGAGGATGTACTCCAAGGTAAATAATTGCAGCAAGTATTTTTTATCATACTGAATCGTTACATGATCAAATGAAACATTACTATAGGAAAATTGAAATCCAAAATCACAAGTAGTTCATATTCGTAGAAAACCATATTCCATTAAAATTGAGTGATAGGATTATATTTAAAGACAAAAATAATTAGAATGTTTTCGAGCTCAATATGATAAAGAATGCTTACTCCAATTTTCAACGAAATGAGACAAAATTTTCGACAATTAATCCAATTTATTCTGATAATCTTTCAAATCAACAATAGAATACAATTTTCACGAATATCAACCATTAAAAGATCTTGGATACACCATTCTCCAATACTTGATGTTTCTAAAGTCACACAATATGAAAAGCAATTCGAAACACTTTTTCTCAAGATAATGACTGATACTGGACCCTAAACTGAATTTGAATTATTTTTTGTCTATTGAATTATTTATCATAGAAAGTTTAACTTTATTTCAATAAATAGAAATTTTTACTTTAATTATGAACCATGAATTGAATTTCATTTTCAGTCATGGGCAAGAAAATTAAATTACAACTATTGAACTGTAAACCTTCAGATTTACAATGGAAGTGATATTAATAAGTCATTCAACTCTATAAGTTTATAATGAATCCACAACAATTTAATTATTGTGGTAGTTTTGATCCTAATTTTTCTATGATAAACTTGACCAGATACCTTTTGGATGCTAATTGGTAGCACAGGGTTACTTCTTTACCGGATTGTATTAAAACACACACATATTAATAGGATGAAATGCAGTTTGTGGGATTTTTTTTCAAGTGTTATTCAGAATGTGTCCTACATTGTCGGGTTTTAGATAATTAGCAAAGATAATGTAATTTCATTAAGGGATTTTTTTGTTTCTGACTACTCAAACTACCAAGACTTATCAAACCAGTAATGATAGGAATTTAAACTAGAATTTTAAATTCAATTCAATTCTCGCCATCAGACTGGCTCATAGCCTCTAAAGCCTCCTCTTCATTGTTTTCCTGAGTGCCTGCTTCAGCCTCCTGAGCCTCCCCCTCCTCCTCTCCACCCTCTGCCCCCTCCTCACCCTCCTCTATATTTTCCACATTACCCGCTTCCTTGTCGATTGGCTCCGTTGCTGTTGAGTCCTGAGACTTGAACTTCTTCAGTTTCGTGGCGAAATTCCTCTTGGCTAAGAAGGCTCGCATCATACACTGCACTTTGACGATTTTCTTCACTTGAGTCTCGTACAACCTGGAAATTTGAAAATGTTTAGTACCATATCTATACAGTGGAGCTTTAAAATGAGCTAAGAACTGTAAATATTTTGATCATTATTTTTCAATCATTATATTTAATAAATTTTTTAATCATATTTGATAAATTTTAGTCAAAAGTCAGTTATTTCAGTTATAAGTAAATACAGTATGAGTGCATCACTATTGGTGCTTTATCTCCATTTTAGATCTAATAGAAGTAGAAGATTATTCTTTTAAACGTACAGTATTTTTTCAAAACTATAAAAAATCTCATTCTAAAGATTTTACACTTGTTAATATTGTTGTTCTTGAAAAATCATGAATAATGGCGAATAAGCTTGTAATCGTCTTATTGAAACAGCTTCATACCTTGATAAATACTCCTCATTATAGTATTTCAAAAATACTTTGGTTTTTCCAATAGTCCACCCTTCCATTTTCAGTCGAACCAACAGCAGTCGACAATTATCGCGAGATACATCTACATTCTCATCGAAGTCGAAAGCCAAGAACTTGTATCTGGAATAAAAAATGAAAACACAGTGAAATTATCGAATTGATAACTATAAGCAGCCAAATACATGTCAAAAGTAGAAAGAATCTACTGTTTATTGATTGTTTATTACAGAATTTTTTTTATTGAATTCTCAGTCACTTACATTCTAAGTCAGATAAGAGTGGTTGTGAGGACTCAAGTCCTGACTACGCCTAATAAAGAATATTCTCACTTTATTACTGAATAACTAACATAAAATTCAGATGTCTACTTATCGACTAGTCTCGTCTCATTATATTGAAATTGAAATACTTTATTCTCCAAAATATTCGGTATGAAATTTTATAGTTAACAATTTTGTTATGAAGTTTATGTATAGTTAACAATTAGAATAAAGTTCATCCCAATGTGAGCTAAACTGAGTTATTTCAAACATCCTTATTTTTCCCATCATAATCATAGTTTGAGATAAACTCAAAGTTGAATTCCACTTTTTCTCTCAGTAATTGAAATATTGAGTTACTATTTGAACTCATGAACTTTGAACCTTGATTTTCTCAAGACTCATAAGAAGTCATTTATGATTTCAGAAACAATCTCTGACGGAAGTCACCTCTGTCCCAGGTGTATCAAAAACGTCCTTCAAGACCTCAGCTTCTTGAAGGGAATGGGGTTTTGAGTTCAAATTCATCTATCTAAATATCTAACCTCGAGTGAAATTAGGGGGAAAAATTCGTCATCGAATTTGAACTATTCGAAGAATGTTTCAGAATATTTCAAAATTGCTGAATTTAGCATGCAAAATGTAGGGAAAATCAAACTCTTGTTCTCCAGTGACGTCACAGTGATCAGCTGAATGAAGCTTGCTACTGCGCATCATCCTCGTGAACACTATCTTGTATTCTATTCACCTTGTGATTTCGAACTTATCTCTGTTGGAATTTATCTCTGTATTTGAGCAGATGTGTTAATGTCTTTTATTATATTTACCTTCATGATTTCGAACTTATCTCTGCTGGAATTAATCTCTGTAGATTAATTTCATATATGTACATTAATTCATAAATTTCATCTGTACATTAATTTCATATAATTTCTCTGTAATCCCTTGAAAGTCATATATGTTAAAAGTGTTGCAGCAACTCACCTGCGAATGAAATCGGGGAAGGAGATGCGACACGAGTAGCCCTTCTGGCGTGCACGAGCCGTGTCGACAATGGCCAACGCCCTCAGCTGTTGTCGGACGACTTCGGCCTGGAAGTGGCGCGGCGTGCCGGTCAGGTTGGTGCGCAGACAGCGCACAAAGTGAATGCTGCCCGCCTCGGGACCCATGCCCAGGCTGCGCAACACCTCCAGGCTGGATGCGCGGAACGTCGCCGCCGCAGTGCGCATGCGTCGAGTCTGCGAGTACTCGCCTTTCGATTCGGTGTTGAATTTCTGGGAAGAAATTCGGGGTATATGGTCAGTTGTTGTAGGTCTATTGAATAAATTCAAGATTCTTTATTGCCATAACACATATTAACAGTGTATAGCATGTGAAACAATACATTGATGATGCCAAACAAAAAACTACAGAACAATAACACCATAAGGCCAAGCGCCCACTGAGGTGGAGTGGCGATGGCTTGGCAACTATCTGGCGCCACGCCAAATATATACATAATAAATGAAACTAAATGAAATAGTGAGCGAGTGGAGTGGCGCCAGACGGGCACCACTAACCGATAGCATGTTCATGTTCAAGTTTTGCCATACGCCACTCGCATTTCAAACAGTCGAGATTGATTCATTGAATGACACGCTTCGTGGCCACACGGGTGCTTTCCACTTCAGTTAGCGCTTATTTTTAACTTAACTTTAATGCAACGCCATCCCCACTCCGAAACGCCATCCCCACTTGGAAACCACCAGTGGGCGCTTGGCCTAAGAAGAACAACAAAAATTTCACTCCTAGTTGTTTACACTTCGGCTAGACATAAATTTACAATTACAAGTAGGAATAATAATGAGAAGACATAACTAATAATTATCATAACATAACTAATAATAATAATTAGTAAGAATATTATAAAACTAATTATAATAACAATTTCAATGATCAATTATCACTACATAAAAAAATCATAGCCCCATCAACGTTAACGTTACTCTCTTCTAGCTTTGATCTTTAAGTTTGTATCTTGTTAAGTTTTTCATCTTGAAATCGTTTATCTAAATATTAGATTACTCACCCTGCCAGACTCAGACTCAGCTACCAGGGCAGCTCCCCAGCGCTTCCTGCGTCCACTGGCAACTGACACAGTCTGATCAGAGGAGAACGTCAGATTGCCACTCTTCGTCAACTGATTTGTGAAGAGCTGTTTGATCACCATGTCTGACGAAAGTCTCATTGTCTCAATCATTTCAGGTGGCAGGAAATCTCTATTCTTTTCGGCCATCTTGTTTGTTTCATACATTACTTTACCAGTGTAATGGGCCACGCAGAAATCTTTGGTTGTTGACATCTTTACTCTGGGGCCTTTGGGTTTGTTGGTGAGTGTTTCTGAAAAAGGAACAATTCAAATCTTAATTGATGAATTTTTAAAGATTTTTCTCCCACATTAATTGATGCTCAATTGAATTGACTCATTTCAGATTAATTAATTAATTTTTCTTGCGTTTTCAGAATTGTCTAATTGGCCAAAGAACTGACGAAACCAATTCCAATAAAATAAAGCGTTAATTATTTGAAAGGTGAACTAGTGAAATGTTTCTTGTGAAGATATTCTCCAAGACTTCCTCAATAAATATGGTAAGAAGCTTCAGTTCTTATTGTCTATGAATAGGTGTTTCATGTCTTCTTCATTAAAATGTAAAATGAAAAAACTTCCAAAACCATTAAATTTGAAGAGTATTATAATAATTATTATTATAGAACTATAAAACAAAAAATATTCAAAATACATTCGAAGTTTATTTTAAATCTGGAAGTTCACAAATGTAAGTAAAGAAGTATTGGATTCAATTCGGAAATATGGTAGTAGAAGAACAAGAGGTATCTGAGAGAGTAATATAATTCAATTTTTTTCAATCTTTTCTTTTAGGCCTATGCTTTGATTATCAATTAGATTTTATCATTCAGCATTTTGGCATGTGTTCTCTTGGCAATATGGTTTTGCAATTTTGGGCGCATGCCTGTTGTATGCACCTCTTTTCAATCTGATATATTGTCAATAAATGTTAGTTTGCTCTTTCCTCAACAACATTTTGTGACAAACGTTCACTCTAGGAGTACACACAGCTATCATCAATTAGCATTAGAATTAATCAATTGGCTATTATAATCAATAGTAAAAATAATTATCTTAATTCACCTATGATAAATTCTGAGCCAAGAGGACTGCGACTTGCTTCGTCTACCATATACATCAAGCCGTCGGGCTTCATCATCAACTCATCCACTGTGGGTTTATTGTCATAATACTGCAATGGTGCAAGTGATATGTCTTCTTCCTCTTGTTCTTGCTGTTGAAACAACAATAAATTATTGTGAGCAAGATTAATTAGAAGAGATAACATCTATTACGGTATTTGAAAAATAATGGATTAGATCACAAAATTCGTAAACAGTCAGTTGCATACTTGAGAATTGTTAGTGAGACTAGTGTACGGTATGAACCCATTCGATATAAATTCTGCAAATTATTATTTTCTTGCTGTCGAGCAGATACATTTTTTTGTCATAGTTTCAATCAAGAATTGTATTACCACATTCTGTAACCGTATGGTTAGGGCCCAAAATCAATTAGACTTTTAATCGCAAATTACTTATAATTAAGGAGGAATCGCTATTACGATCCAACCAATATTAGAACCCGTTCATTGATTTTAAAACACCCTATCACTTTCAAACCACTAAGTAGATCATGAAGCAAAGCATGCCTCTCGATCTCAATGATAAGGTAATAGACCACTTATTCTTGAAGTAAGGGAGCATATTTTACTCACCATTTCACTCACAAAAACTCGCTGATTGAAAAAGTATTGTAGCTGCTCATTCATAGTATTCACAAAGAGCTGTTCTAGACCATTCTTCTGGTAGCATTCAAATCCAAAAAGATCCAGAACAGTTGTGTAATATTTATCGCCACTGAAATGTGAAAGAAGCCGTGAATTAAAATTTGGTTCTATATCATAAATATATTACATGATATGTTGAGCATCATATTAATAAGTTGTTGAAGCTCCTCACTTTGAAATCTAGTTTTTGAATTCTTACATCCGCGATGTTGAGTAACTAAGTTTTACATAGAATTAATTTCCAATTTGTATTATTCTGAGACTTTCAAGATGTATCGTTACTGATGCATTCCATCAATCAAACTAATCTATTCTATATAACATCAATATTTACAAAACATTAGCTTATAATAGTTTTTATTCCATTCTATTTTACAACATTATTAGCTTACGTACCTTAAATTGTTTGAAGAGTTTTATAAAAAGATTTTTTCTGAGGGTGATGCCCACATGAGCCCTAGGCTTGTGGGTGTGTAATGATAGGGGTGGTGATGAGAGATGACGACTGTTTTTAGACAGTCGGGACCGACGGCTTTTCGTCTCCTAAGGCTGTTTTGTCAAAATCCGTTCCTCAACTGTATTCGATCTTGAAACTTTGGATTATCAGACGGCGCTTATCGCCCTATGGACCACTCCATTTATTACTACGGATTCCATACTAATTATTAATGCAATTAAAATTACTTCATGAATCTATTGCTTTTTTTAAATAAGAAAGCATTGTAAGGCATAATTTGAAAATGTATCAACATTTGTGAAAAATATTTTTTGAATTCCAAAAACGTTTTTGGGTAAAGTATTGAGTTTAAATATATTCAATAAGTTATAATTTAGAGTAAATGTAGAATAAAATATGTGATTCAGTTGAATTACGGTACTTACAAGACAGCTCTTGAAAATGATAGTTTCAAGTTGATGACATTAACGAGCCAGTCAAAGAGTCGATAGTAATGGTTCTGTTATATGCTTGCGCCTGACGGCCTGACCTTTCAGAATAACGCAGTAGTTGCACAGGGCCCAATTGAATTTCTTCTCATCCAGCTTCAATAACTCAGCAGCTTTAAAAAATTAAACAGTTTTTTTTAGCAAAAATTCAGATTTTAAGAATCATAAGTTACATTATAAAAATTATATAGATTTTTTAGTATCTGTTCATTTCTAAGTACCGGTATCCATTTAATTAACTCTATTAAACTGAAATTTTCTATTCACATCCAATACAAAAAGTTTGTAATGAGTTAAATTAATCTTTATGATTTCAATTAAATTATTTTATCAATCAATTACCCATGGAAAACTGAAAAACTCTATTAAAATGAAATAAAACAGTTAAGTTTGTAATCAGTGTCCAATGTATTTGTTATCGTTGATAAATCTTCATATTTTTTAACAACATATTTTTTCAACCAGTTTATGATTATATTAATTTCTATTTAAGAATTCAATACCTAATTTAGAGAATTGATATCGCGCTCCTGGTCATTTTTGTTAATTTTTTAATGTTATACCTATTAAATCATGTAGAGATTGTAGAGTCTTGTATGTTGAACTTTAATGCATTTTTTATTAAGTTGCTTCCACTCTTTTCAATTTTTCTGCTTGTTGTATTGTACTGATGGTGTTCTAGTTCCTCACATTTCCGACAGGTGCATATGGGAGAAGAAAGTGGGCAGATTTCGAAAGATTGGAAAATCAAGTTTCATGAAATATACACTCTAAACATAATTAACATTAAGTTATTGAATCAGTTTATAAAGCATATCGTATTCAATTTTGATATAAATTGTTCACCTTTTGATGATACTTCAGGATTCTTGATGTCTGCTTTGCCATCCTCGTGGTCTTGGAAGCGAACTTCACCAAGAAGCAAGATGGCAGCCAATGATCGAAATATGGTTTCTATGTGACCTTCGTCGAACTCCATCTTTTCCAAGTAAGATTTTATCTCTTTCAACTTATCAACATTATCGGCCGTATTCTCTCTGGGGCCATTGGCGCTTTTAATGTCGCTGTCATCATTTCCCAGAGTGTGTAGAAAATTGTATTTTCTGCCGGGCTCGAGTTTATACTTATCCAGCAAGTTATTGGCTACCAAATAGTCATAAAAGTAGTAGAAGATGTGGAATGTGGCTTTTTGCTGAGTCCTGGAATTAAATAATAATTAATGAATTGATTCTTCATTAAATTAATTGTTTCATTTGAGTCTAGAAACAATCAGCTCACGAATACATCTGGATGACAATAACTTTTACATTTTTAACATGTCATAATGAATGAAATACCACAACATCACATTACACACAACATACCACGTCATCATACCACACATTATGGAGCAATACCACATCACATACAACAAACTACAGTCTCTTCATATTTTTATATCCACGATTTTATATTTTTCTGATTTATCAATGGTATTAGAAAGAATGATCTCACATAAAAATTAATAAATCATCAAAAGGTGATAATCAGGGCTTTTTTATCTAGAAAATGAGGTTCAGGAACTCTAAAATTTTCTATAGGGATAGGTTTTTTCTATACTCTATATATTTTCTCTATACTCTATAGGGATAAAATATTCATATATGCTTAGCAAAGAGGTGAAAAGAGCTGAAAGAAGCCCTGATAATAATCTTATTAATTGGAATGAAACATCAGGCTTAGGATCTGGAACTGCATCTATTCCATTTTTTCAACAGTCCAAGGTCAATTTTAGTATTCTAATTTAACTGTAAGTAACTGAGTACCTTCGTGGATGTGAATTTGAAACTTTTCTAGAAATCTAGGATATCTGGATTGCACCAACTAAGATAATAAATATTCTGGATCAGTCCTGTACCCAGTACCGAAGGAAAAAATAATACTGATTGGTATTAAAAAATGATAATTAATGGTATTAAAAAATGATCTCACATAAAAATTAATAAATCATCAAAAGGTGATAATCAGGGCTTTTTTCTAGAAAATGAGGTTCAGGAACTCTAAAATTTTCGCTTAACCACGGATAGTCTATACTCTCTATAGGGATAAAATATTCAGAAATATTATTTATCCCTAAAAAATATTATAAATAATATTCAGCGATAAATATTCATATAGGGATAGAATATATTCTATAGGGATAAATAATATTTGTTGTATTTTACGAACAGTATGAAGTGTATTTTTATTATACTTGGAACAAAATGGTTTGATGTTGGAGCACAACCGTCACGAACATTAGCAGAATATTCTTTCCAAATATCCTATTAATAGTGCAATTGCAACCAACCTATTGCCAGTTATCCTCCACTTGTCCAATTGATAGAGCCAGAATATGGCGCCGCTGACTTTTCCACTGCTCGAGTACGTGATTTGCGTCTGTACAATGTGTCTTGTTGAGTCTGGATTGAAGGCGGTTGCTGCATTACCAAACGCATGGATCGTTTTGATTGCTTGCTCAATTTTCTCACCGACCTTATTCGGGCTCTGGAATTATCAACAGAACCATCACTTGAAAATTCTTAGACTTTTAATAAAAAAAGGCTATGAAATTCAAGTTTGAGACTTTCAAGAGGTCTTTTAAAAACATCTATAGTTTTATTTGACTCAATTACATCAGAATAGATTGGAATTGTATTTAAGACTCAAAACTGCTTCTCTTTTCAATCAATATTCATGAATAGTTCTACGGTTATGTTCAAAACTCCATTTTACCAATGATCTACCAAAAACGTATAGGCATCTATAATATATTTGATACTGTATATAAAACGTATTATCATCTATCAGGAATATTTTTTAACAATAATTAATATTTCAATTAAGTATTTCAATCTCCATCTAATTCACTTGTTGATTAGCAAAATATTACTAGAGTAATTCTTGAATATTATCACTTTGAACCTTTCAGCATATGTAAAAAATAGCAAATAAGTCATCTAAAACTTTCCTTTCCTTCGTTAACAGCATCATATCAAAGACGATTAAGTTAACGCCCAAAAACGATCATTCGTCAATTACTGGGTAGCAAGTTATTTGAGAATGATTTTTGTTGAAAACGTATCAATTTCAAGATATATCTATAATCATTAAGCAATGGTTTTGTGTATTTATAATAAAGCTTTAATTTTTCAATGTTTAAAAAAACTAGAAACTGAATACACTCATTTAATATAATTTTCATATCAACCTACTTTTTATTGATAAAGAACCAAATCCATTATTAAGATAAGACCTTAATAATTTATTGTACACAATACAAGCAATAAACTGCACCACTACATAACGTCAAATAAGCAAGAACCAGAAGAAAATTGACTATGAATCTCAGACCAAAGATAATTACCAATCCAAGGTAGAGAAGATGTTTGACGAGGTGTTTGCATTGAGTTGTTTTTCCTGACATTGTTTCTCCAGCTAGCACGATGTGCTGAGGCTCGTCGTGGTGTAACATGTCTTGATAAGCACTATCAGCCACGCAGAATATATGAGGCGCATTATCCGATCTTGATTTATACTGGTACTTGGTTTGCATCTGAAATCAATGAATTCTATATGAAAAACAATAAGAGGAAACTTATTTTGATCAGTTGTGATTTGTGAATTAGTTACAGTATTAATTTTTATCGCTGATCCAGATCACTTATACATGAAAAATGGTCAAATTTGAATTCAATTTTAGTACACAAAATATTCTGCTTCTTACATTGCCACATTGAATTCAAATTTATATATATTTTTTATTATCATTGTCTCACATTATTCTTTAGAATACAGTCATGACTTATGATGTATTATATTAAAAATGAACATAACTAAATTGAAAAATTGTTGTTGTTTGCAATTGACTCAATCATTAGTTTCAAGTCTTAATCAATACTTCAAATCTTATTCTTATTTTCAGTTCAGAAAGAGAAGATTGAATATTAATCATGAAACTTTGCCAACATTTGAAGTAGAAAGAAGTTTCGCCGATTCTCCAGCCTAGCTAGCAGCCAATCAATTGACACGATTTTTTATAAGGACTCATCTGGATCACAAAGAAAAACGTATTCATTCAACAATTCAATGGTGAGTACCTTCGTGGAGATAACATTGATCTGGATTCTTCTTCGCCATTCAAATATTAGCCAAATAATAATACTGTCTATATTATAAATATTAATTTAAAAATATTAGCCTATATAGTGTCTTAGTACTTGTTGCTTCAATAAAATTATTATTCATTATAAAAATTAATGTAAAAGCTATCTAATGAATGCCAATCAATCAATTGTTGTACTTATTTGTATTTAGTGGCAAATAAATATTCTTATTGAAAATAATACAACCTCATGTAGTGATTATTTCATTTGGATTTGTACTCTTCCGGTACAATAAGTCAGCGTACGTAGGCCACATTAATCTTCAAAAGCAGGTAGAAACAGTCTTGAACTCAGTTGAAATATTCAAATTTTCCATTAAAGGCAAAGTTGAGAGTGTTTTCTTCCACTCCACCGTCCACCTTCAACTTGTAGTTCCTGTGTCTCCTGCCTTGATTAACATGAGCGTGTCAAAATTTTGTTTTGAAATTAGTTGTATTTCAAATTGTTCGCATCAGTGTTTTAATCATGAAGTTTGAATGGTGGACTACTTATTGAAAAAGGAAGGCTAGCTTAACTTGAAGGAGTAATAGAAAAAATCATTACCTCTACATCATAGATATTCCTCTCTTCATTGGGATTGAGATACATTAGTACATCTCCGACAAATGTATAATCTTTTCCAGTCTTTGAACGCTCCTCAAGTTCGAGCAAGATTGAGTCCTCAGTGATTCCATCAAGAGCAGCAAGATCTTCAACTCTCAAGATTTTGGGATCCTCTCCCCTGTCCTACAAAAAGTAATGATCAAATTCAATAGTTTTCCCACCATATTATCAATTATTTTATGAAAAATAGTTGAGATTTCCAGACGGAGAAGATCTAGAATTAGGAATAGTCTATTATTTATTTCTAAACACATTAAAAAAGTAGATTTCTCCGTGATTTAGTATGTTTTCTATGTCCCTATGAGTTACTCACTTGCAAAAGTCCTTTTCTTATCTGTCGTTCAGGCTTCCTTGAAGAAATTATTTCTGGTGTTACAGATGATAATAAACTTTTTATTTCGTAAGTAAGCTGAAAACGAAAAAATATTAATTTCATTAGATGATTATGAAACTTTAATATACATGAAATAGTGGAACACAAGAATTGGGTATTGAACACTCCAAAATTCAGCGTTTTATAACTCAAAACGTCTATTATTACTGAATAAAAAGACTTGAAGTTGTCTATTATTGTTTTTCAAGCATTTTTAAAGCAAACAGTTCTGCATTGTTTCTAATTCAAATGCATGCTTGTCTTCAATTATTCTATTCTAAAATGAGTTACTTCATTTGGGGAAATAATTATACAGGTTGTCACAAAAAACGGGAACTTTTGAAATAACACTAACGAGTGTAGGTAAAATTAACTTTCAACTTATAATGATAAAAACATAAAGGTAAATTCTTGCTATTAAGTGTTCTATCAAAGAAACTTCAATTTTCAAAGACAGTATCCTCAAGATGACGATCATCCAAAAACATGAATTCTTTTTATCTCTCATCCTCAAAAAAGTAAGGTCCAATCATTCCTCATGTTGAACCAGCACAACAAACTCCAAACTGTAACTTTGTGGATTTGCAACAGTGGTTTCTGCGATTCCATGTATTAATTTACACCTATAACCTCTGGTATGAGAATAACTTCACCCCACATGCAAAATCTCGCCGTTATAAGTGATTTCAAAATGGGTGAGTTTCAACTTACATGGAAGTCATTCTCTGGTAGATTAGTGAGGAATGGATGCTCTATTATTTCGACCATAAATGGACGGTTCTCTGGATTTTTTTCTAAACATCTGCAAATAACAAAAAATGATGATAAAATTTATAATAGAATGTAAAATTACATCAACACCGGTACTCAGCAAAATTTCCCTAAAATGGGAAACCGTGGCAGCACCACAATTTACTTTTCAGTTTACTTCAAATTTTAATGAAACCCTGACATTACATCTAATATATTTTAGCAATTTATTGGTAGTGATGGGAGATTAGTACCTATTTATCACGTTTCAAGCCATTAGCTATCATTAGGTTGGATATTATGAGAATTTTTCGAAACATGACAAACTTCACCTTCCTTGTGTACAATCGCTGTTCATATTCTGAATGGGCTGAAAAACCTCAACTTGATCAATGTTAATAGTAGACAAGTATTAAACGTACTCGGCAATGAAGTCGTTGTATATCTGAGTCCAATTAGCTGGCCTGTACAATAAGGGTGGTGGGTTGCGGACGATCTGAAACAAGGCTCTTGTCGGATGAATGTCTTCGAATGGAGCTTTCCCATCGCCCAGCTCTATAGCCGTAATACCTGTTGGAAAAGAATGGATCATTCAACTTAACTCTGATTCACATAATCATTCATCATTTCATAATGTTGAATGAAATCAACAACAACTTAGTCTAATGGAATACAATTTAAAGCTCTTGTTTTAATAATAGAGAATTACAAATTTGAGTACCTGTATATTTTTGAACAATTTTAGTTTCAAATAGCAAGCCTATTGAATATTACATTTTTTCAAGCCTAAATTGTTTTTGAATCACATATAATCTTTTATTGTGTTTTAGATCTACATATACTCGTACTAACTGTGTAAATGTGTTGTACATTAAATGTAAAAACATATAATCTTTTAAAACACATCTACACAGTAAATTTCTATCTACAACACAATAAAAGATTATATGTGATTCAATATCAATGTAGGCTTAGGCCTAATTAAATTTTAATCTCTTTAGACGATTCATTGACATGAATTTCCAGAATACTACATGAATATTTTACAAATAAGAATGTTACTTGAACAAACTCACAATCTAAAAACGCATAATATATTGATATATTTTATCGATTTTTGGTGCTCAAATAATGTAGAACTCGAGAATTGTATTGAATTGAATTGGGCGACATAGTATGGGCGCACGCATATTGGTCATTTCTCCTACTAATTAATTTTTAGTGGTTGAGGAAAATCGAATGATTGACAGTACCCAGAGACCACACATCAATGCGACTATCGTAGGATGAATCACTCTTGGCAGCCGTGACCACTTCAGGGGCCATCCAAGATGGAGATCCCACACTGGTTCCTCTCCTACCCTCGCTATTCTTCGCATTCCTGGAAAATAACAGATGAACAAACCGTTTGAAAATACAAAAATATTATTTTTCTCTGTAATATTGTATATACTTATTAGGAAATAATATTGTTTTGCCAAGGGAGTCAATAGGACTTATTCAATAAGAATAAGTCTTTGAAAAAGACTATAAGACTATTGAATAAGACTAATTCAATAAGACTTTGCCAAGTGTTCAATAGGAAATACATGTTTCGAGTTTGTGCTAACGTGAATGAGGAAATCAATTTGTTTGAGAAAATCCTTTCCAGAATTTCTTCTTCGAAATTTATTATATTATGATAATTATTTATTCCGTGAAATAATTGCTATCAGTAGACTTTTTTCCAATAAAAAATACATACAGTAGATTGGATATGGTTTGAACATATCAAAAAATCCCTTTTTCCCTATGACAGTACAATAATTTGTTAGCTCAATAATAACAATAACACTATTGTAATCATCCTATCATAGAATTATTCTCTTTGTGATTTTACTCGCTCAATTAATACGGATTGTACTAAATGGATTGAAATAAAATTTTTGTTTCTTACTCATTGAAAAAATCAATTATCAATTGAATGAATAATTAAAATTGATTCCACTTCTACTTCTCTGTTCTTTAACGGTCAACTACTAAATAAAACGTTTTAAATCATTCAAAGCTCAAAACCAGCAAATGACACAAACCTTGATAAACCGAAGTCAACCAGTTTTATTTCACCATTATGAGTGACAAGAATGTTGCTTCCTCTAACATCTCTGTGTATGATGTTGTGCTCATGAAGATGGACCAATGCCTGGAAAATTCAATAAGAATTTATTTTTACTGGGTTGAATATTTCTTTGGATTATTCCTCAAATCAATGATTTGAGCATTATTATCACCATAAGATGTGTACAAAAAAATAGTATAGTAGGAATAAGTTATTGTAAAACTGTATTTTACTCGTTTGTATTCTTATCTATCGTACAATTAGTCTTGAAGTGTGTTCGTAATAGCTACATAAAAAGTTTTGTTCAGTTCATACAATAATTATCATAATTCCATGATTTGAATATATTTTCAATAAAATAGATTTAGTAATATTTACCTTCACAGTTTCTTTCAGAATATGGGCGATATGCTCTTCACTCATTCTCTTATTCTGTTTTTGTAAGCCTCGAACCACATCAATGATCGGGCCTCCTTCGCACAGCTAGAAACCATCAATTCATACTTGAAATGAAAATTTATTCAACAAAAATTGATTCAACCTTCAGCTATAAATTGCAATGTATTCAAAACAAACCGTTTTGATTTATTGATAATCGTATAAAAGATAACTCTAGTAATATTTCTTAATAAGTATACCGTTACTTTAGTGATAATTATCATAAAATTGCGTGCTGATCTGAATGTAATAGGACTTCATAAAGTCTTTGCAATAGCTCAAATTTGTAAGGTTTCACACCAGAACATCATATAACTCTTGAGCCGAAAGCACGTTATGTTTTTAAAGAAATATATAATATTCTGACGCCACTGATATTCTAGGACACTTATGTATTGCAAGTTGTCTTTTACTTTGTTTGAAGATTATTGTTGATCAAAGAATTTCCCTTATAGGATGTTGAATTAAGATTTAATATTAGTCCTACTAGTAGATGATGTTTATATAAAAAAGCATTATTGTATTCAATGAAACAAATACCGTAAATTGTTGGTCCTAAGAACAGAAATCACACCCTTAAACCTAAAAACTATCAGCTTGAAGCATACGAAAATGGTTCTACTGTCATTTGGGCTGAACTCAATTTTAAAAAATTGTTTTAATATATTTTTATCAAAAACTCACCTGCATGACAAACCAGATCTCATCTCCACTGGAGTTTTGCTTTTTATAAGCTCCATAGAAATCTGGGAAATTAGGGTGAGTTGCGAGCTCACTTAGAATATTATATTCTTCTTCTAAATCTTGTTTCGTATCAGAGTTGTAACTCTGAACTTTAATAGCTACTTTCTTATCTCCTGTAAAACATTGAAATCATTGTTAGTCCACTTCAATTCAATTTACTTATGAGTTAATAATAAATTATCATAAAAATATTGATAATTTTCAAGTCAGTAAGTTGGCTGTTGTATCAAGAGAATCTTATTCACACTTGTGTCAATAGATTGATGATAATATTTAAAATGTTTAATGGGTTCTTTTTTATGTGTTTTCCATGGATGTTTTGTTTTCTCTAAAACAAAGGTTTGTAATGTATGGGAAGATTATCTTTTTAATAAAGTCTTCCAATCAATCCAGGAAGTCCCTCTATTGAAAATTGATAATAATTTTCAGTTACAATGAATAGATAAAATTAATTAATACCATAGACCGGTTTGAGTAAAGTACGGTAACCTTCTTTCACATCAGAATCCCAATAATTTTTAATTTTTTTAATCATATGAATTCGATCTCAATATGACTGCATTATAACTTCCATTTTATTCTAGTATATATGATATCCGTGCAGTGACTGTAAAATGAGCCTCACTGCTGTTACTGTATTGTTGAAAAAGACCGACATGGCCATGATAAAAATTCAATAATGTATTATAGAACCCTTGTTTCTAGAATCTAATCATAGAAATACTGTACGTAATGATTTCCAAGTGTTTTTTATTTTTCATCTACAGGTTAATAAATAGCAACTGACTTTACAACCAAGGGAGAATAAAACACCAAACATGGAGGAGATGTATTTCACATGAAGGATAACGTATGATCATGCATTGAAGCTTCAAAACTTTGAAGTTGTGCGTATTTATTAAAAAATGAGGTATTCATAAGCTATTTTATTATCGTTTGTCATCTGTTTCATGTCTTCAACAATTTATTGTAAGTAGAAGAACCATTATAAGTTGATAATAACCAACTAGAGTCGGAGTTATCAGTCATCATAAAATTATGAGCTCTCAGTTGTATGTTGATTAGAATTTGTTGAAGAGAATAAGGCCTCTATCGATTAGCAAGGTAAAAAAGGAGAAATGTAGGAAAAGAGAAAGACCTGAAAATCTGTTTTAATCTTCTTGTTCCTACACGACTAGATAACAAGAAGAAAGAGGCCATACAAGCTTTCATTCATGAGTGAAATGTGGTGTAATATAGCATTTCTTAACATTTCAAGAATAACTTGAAAACCAGAAACTTTTACAGCGTTATCAGCAATTATTTGGATTGATTCCCTCTATGATTAGTGGATGAATTTGGAACATGTGAAGGTATTAGGCTAAAATTGTTGGTGTGATAATAATTATTATTCATGTGAAATATTTCATTTCAATCTTATTAAAAATCTATTTTTGACTTAGAATTATTATGTTTAGGCCTAATCTTTTGTATTTCTGTGCGTTGAATTAGAATGGAAAATAGAATGATCCCCTTATAAAACTGAATAAATATGAAATTACACTAAGTTGAACGATTCGCCAAGATTTTCAATGTTTCCCGCTATTATAATTATTTATTATTTATTTTCAGTTCATAACATTTTCTTTATGATAGACTATCATAATGAATAAATTATCAATACCGGTACCATTATTGTTTTTTCCTTCAATCACGAGATTTGATAAAAACTTTCGATAACTCATACAGGTGGATTCTTAGACATCGCAATTAATTTTCTGTTTTAAGGACAGATTTGACGACTACATAGATAAAGCGAAAACACAATTATTGCCACTGGTAGATTAAAAACGTACACTATATAGTATGTAGGCCTACACATGTACAATCACAATGATATAACACTATGTATAATGATTATAACTTGTGCTGGTAAGCTGTTCAAAGAATTTTCCCATTAAAAAAAATTGAATGTGTCTCAACTCTTGAATTTTAATTTCTATGTGGACATTATTCATGTGTCATCATTATATTCACATTATATTCAAGTCTTAAATCTATTCCATAATAGTATGCTCAGAAGGAGTTTTGTGGGATTGCCTGTTTCCCTTTTTTCAATATTGTATTTGTTCAACTACTCCGAAAAATAGTCTAAATAAATAATTATTAGTAGTACCAAAAAGCACTACAATACAATACATCTACCATTAATGGTCAAGTATGATTAGGATCATAAATTCGAATATTAGGCTATCTAAATTTATCTAAATATTACATAATTTATCTTGAAATAAATTGAAAATTATGCATTGCTATGAATACTTACCCGACTGGGAGTCATTAGCTGCATACACTGTTCCATACACGCCATTTCCAAGCACATCTCCCAACGTATATCTATCACCTGGGTCTCTCAAGCCCTCCAAGCTCATTGAAGGCATCCTAAAAGAAGCATTATATTTACATTTGTAAATTGAAAATTTTCAGTATGAAGAATTTATTAAGTTTTGTTTTAGAAGGTTCTATTTTTGACATGGAAGCTCCATACAATGTGAATATTGTATTCACATCTGCTCATGGATCATACAGATTTTTCTAATTAACTGTTAAATTTCTCATTTGCGAACAGTGAAGTTAAAACCATCCTTATAATAAAATATCAAATAATTGAAAACATCAAAATGAAAAATTCATATTTTTTAATGAAGATAGATTTCTAATAAACTAGGTATCTATATTTGTTTTAATAAGTTTATTTTGCCTCATTTTTGCTGAAATGAGTTCTAAATTTGAAAAATGTTGAAGTTCATAATCTATACGTTAAGTTATATCTCCAATTTTCAATTCACTATCGACTTTATTTCTATCACTTTCATTCAAACGAATAAATTAATAAGAAAATGGTTCATTTATCAGTTCTGTTTAATTGGTAGGACAAAGTCATCCATCCCACGAAACATTACTTGCTCTTTTCTATTCTCATCTTATTTTTACATTGAACTTACTTATTAACACGTTCAATGAATCTTATCCAAGTGATAGTACAGAGAGAGTGAACAATAGTATTATTTAATCTTTTTTAAATTTTTGAAAGTATGAAGCCCAGCCCTTCTTTATTCTTCATGAATTTTTATAGCTTCATTTGTAGTCTTTTCTACCAGGAAAAATGTTGATATTTTTATAGAAAAGTTAAATAATCCACTTAAGAATTGGGTACTCTAATCATATTGATGATTTTTTCATTAATCAGCAGTCCTTCCTACGATTTGTTACTATGAAAACTCCAATAAAAGATTTTTTAAATCAACATTTCATTGGTTTAACTGCTATTATTTTCAAGTCAGAAAATCTGTTTTCATCAGTAACACAATAAGTTCGCAGACCATGATTTATGAAAATCCTTGCTTTTACTGTTCTTATTTCATTTATTCATACATGATAATCAAATATTTTGTCGATTTATAACTTACTTTGAGACTCGCAGATGATGGTTCGATCCTTCTAATGATCACTAAGACGGATTCGTAGCCTCAGATATATAAAAACTGAACGTTGTAGATGGAGAATAACTTATTTGCACCAACAAGAGAGCTTTGTATTGTTAGAGAGCACAGCCTAAAGAGAAAATGAGAATCAGCCAATACAGTTTGAAACCTTTCAAATATTGTTAGTTCATATGGTTTCTCACCTGTGGCTAATCAAATTTGCACCCCTTTTCTCATCGCTCATACCAATAATTTCCCTTGAATGATCCAATTTGAGCATAATAGTACTATATTCAAAAGTCACGTCCAAGGCAAATTATTTGTCTTCGATTTTCCAGTATGAGTTCTACTGAGAAATATCCTCGTTCTTCCTTTTCTATAGATTCCATGAGAACTTATTTTAAAAGTTTTTTAACTTTCGCCACTCAAAAAATATAATATTTTTTCCTCCTTCCTTACTTTACAAACCACTACTCAGTTTTTTATATTCTTGCTTTCCAAAGTACTATGTCCAAGAAGCCTTTATTACTAAATCATTTTTTGGAACTTTTACAGTTTGATGAAAGAAAGATACCCATTTTTAGAAAGACATTTTTTATTTATTGATTACTTTATATCCATTACATATTTTTTATGCATATTATTATATATTTTCTGCAATATTATTTTTATTTGTCTAAGCATCAAGTCTGTCAATATAATTATATTTTTATATAATAATTTGGTTTTTATTTATCCGTGAAATGTCATAAAAAACGAAGTTAAATCAATAATACGTCTTTATGCTTGAATCGTTCGATTGTCCGTCTCTGCATTGTCCGTTTCATTGAGTACAGCAGCGAGTTTTATTGAAAACAAAAATTTCTTATAGATACCTGTACCCTATTCAAATAAGTTACAGTTATAAAGATTACTCTATTAGAATAAAAATTCTCTGGCTTTAATTTTAGCCAGGTAGCTAACGTATGATATACAATTGGAATGGTGAACTTATATTGTCCTTAACATTGAAAAATATTCTATTATCCTTTTAAAATAACTTATGTTGTGCCCTGGGCCTTCAGAAGGACCCAAAAACATTGGCAGTGTGACTATTTGACACGTTGTTGTTGTTGTTGGTTCAAACACTGAGAATTTTAGAAATTAACAGCTTCAGGATATGCCAGCTAAAATATTCGAGCATAAATAGAGTTAATTCAACATTAAAATAAGGAAAAAGGGAGTGCCTTCATCTTATAAATTATCGCCCTCATGGCGTAGAGGGCGTTCCACAATGGAGGACGTGAAACTCTGTATTTTTTGTCCAAAGCATGATTTAATGCCGCGATTAAATTGGATGTAAGTTGAAACTCTTCAGTAGAATTACCCTCTTGTATAAATGGAACAATATACAGTACAAACCCTATGGGACTGGACTCGTACGTGGATACACTGTATGTGTGTACTTGGTGCATGCCAAGATTTCTAAATATCATCAGATATTGTTTTCACTATGGTACCGTAGGTACTATACAGTACATAGTACAGAGACTGTACCGTATAGGCCTAATAATTATATAGTCTCTGTCGGTACCTAGCAGGCAAGAGTCAAATTCTAGTTGTAGGTACTAGTTATAACTTGCACACAGTGTAACCGAGGCTTATAACGCTTCTCTTGCCACTTTTGACAAATTTCTATAAAAATTCACTTTGAAATCGCTTATCTTGAGAAGATGAGTAATGAGCTCATTGATGCTTCCAATCCTATTTAATCCAATTATGAAAAAATCAAGGAACGATTGAGTTTTATATAGCATCATAAAGTTCTCGTGAATAAAGAAATTATTTTTCGGAGAATATATATTACTAGGTGTCCCGGCGAACTTCGTATCACCCTCTCCCCCCCCCCCACAAATGTCCCCCATCTTCTCCCTACAAATGTCCCCCTCTTCATGACACCACCTAAAAAATGTCATCCCCCAAATGCCCCCCTTCATTCCCCCCCAAAAATCCCCCTTCATTTCACCCCTCCCCCACAAAAAATGTCACGAAGTAAAAAGAGATTTAATATAATCAATGTATTTTTTATTTAATATAATCAATAATTTTTTTGTTTTAATTTATTTTATATATTTTTTTTTCAATTTTATTATTAGCAACAATAAAACATACATGATACGAACGATAACTCATTTTTATAATTGATGATTCTAGCGTAAAAAAATAATTAGAGTAGAAAACCTAGAGCAAAAAAAATTTGACCGTAGCGGGATTCGATCCCGCGACCTCTAGCATCAGACGCAGAGGTTTTTCCACTGAGCTACCGAGGCATAGAATAATAGTGCTGAGTTATCTGATCTTGAATCACGATCATCTTTCGGTAGCCGCTTGGCCGGCAATTTCAAAACATCCGTCTGTAAATGTTTGATAGGTTAGGTCATTAATTTACTAATTATTTATTAATTATAAAGGGATTTTCTCATATCTTAATACATATTATGTTAACCAGTGCTGTAAAAATTCAAACTAATCCAAAATCATCTAAATCGGTTCAGCCGTTCTTGAGTTATAAGCGAGCGTACAGACACCAACTCTCTTTTATTAATATAGATTAAATCGTGATATCATTCAAGACGTTATTATTCAAACAACGAAGATGGACACAGGATCCCCAAAGCTTGATATTTTGCAGAAGGACAAAGTGATCATCCCAGTTCCAGTCTCGAAACCAATTTGTCGTCGACCCACTATGTCATCTTTCTTATATTGGATGATCAAACATCAGAATCGATGTCTCATTGATTTTAATCGATCTTTTTACAGGTATCACATAGGAATTTATCTTATTATCTATGATATGTTTTTCTGCGATTATAAGTAGGAAGATACAAGTTTAATTGATAATTTAGAAAAACCGAAGATTGATTCTGTGGTGAATAGAAATTATATTTTTTTAAATTGGTGTTTGTGCGTATCGATATATCTCGTCTATCGACTGAAACATCGATGTCTGGTCTTATCGCCATCACCAATCGGAACACGGGCGCCATTGCAGTTGCACTTTACAACTACTGGGGTTTGAGGTTGGAATTCTTTTATGTTGATCCTGAGTGAGTAATGAAAAATCCTGATCGGTTGATGCTGATCTCTGATCAAGGATAGCCAAAACCAAAAGCGATAGTTTGCATCGCGTTTTGGATCACGCTCAATTGTTTATAGTGTCGTGTCAATTATTGTAGACTCACGAAAGCAACAGCTTGTGAGATACAAAAACTACAATGGAGAATTTTGAGTATTCGTGAATAATTTATATAGATTAATAGTCAATATTGTGTTCATTGAAGAATTGAATATTTTGTTTTAAAAGTTAATAACCTAAAATATGGGGGTCCCAAAGTTCTTTCGCTATATCAGTGAAAGATACCCCTGCTTGAGTGAAATTGTCAGGGAGTATCAGGTAATGTACAATAATTATTTTCTTCTTCAATTACTATTATTCTATTTCCAATTAGTCTCTTTTTAAATCCCTATGTGTCAATCCTTTCTATTCGTTAGAGGAGTTTTTTACTCACACCTTTTAATTGAGTGTATTGCAGGCATATTTATGTTTTCTTGACGTTGCTAATGACCGTAGTGTCCGATGGCAAAAAAATGATATCTATCTATCTATTCATCAATGAAATAAAAATTCTTTACCATCTAAGCTTAAAATGATATAGGCCTAGGCCCAATGTCAATATCTCATGTTAACCTATTAATTATTTATTCAGTCATCATTTGTACCAATACATTTCCTGGTCAATCTACTTTTAAAAAATAAGGATCTAATACTGTACTAAGGATTCATAATACCTAATGATAAACTAATAATAATATTTCAAAAATTTTTTTAACTAAACTACTAATTAAAAAATCGAACATTGAAATAATAAAAAATTAAACATGAAAGATAGTCTAAATAAAAAAGGTATCAACAATAACAAAACATTTATAATAATAATATAATGAAAGGTGAGTTCTTTTGATGAATTATTAATGAAATGTATTACTAAAAACAAACATTTTTTCTATTGATATAATCAAATGTTCACTGAAAATGATTCCATAAACCATTCCACAGTATCATAAAAATATAGGAATAACTTGTTATCCAAGGAGGCTTATTGCCGCTCTCATTATACAAATTACTCTTGACACTAAATAATCAATTTTGACCAAAGACGTTCCCTCCCGACATTAAGCCGACGGACCCGGCTGCCTAAAAAGTAGTCGTCACACAGTTTCTCATCATATAATACCCTCCCACTATCCACGCTTAAGTCTAGAGTTCATGTGGGCATCAGCGGCACAAAAAAACAACCTGTTTCTAGATTCCTTAGCAAAGTTAATCTATCTATCTAGCGTAAGGCCGTTTATAACCTAATTCCATTAGGTTGAAGTTCTATTTTACTTTGCAAAATGTTCACTAATTTTAAAAAAAGGTTCTTCTTGATACAAATTGGTGCCGTAATGTTAATGTGTAAAACAACATACCAAGAATCTGTATCTGTAAAACTTTCGTCTTTCAAGCAGTGGAATAACACGCCAAAATTATTCAATCCAGTAATTTTGCAAAACTAGGACTTCCCAGGTTGCACAAAACTGCGAATGTTGTACTGCATGAAATAGCTTGCCTAAATACAGCATAATATTGGAGTTGGATACCATTTTCACTGCGTTAAATGCGTACTGCATAAAATAGTTTCTAATCTTCCTTCTTCTTTCGTACTTCTCTTTCTTTTCAATCTTCTTCTTTTTTCTTCATCTTCTTCTCCTACTTTTTTCTTCTTCATCTTCTTCTCTCTCTTTTCTTTCTCTTCCTCTATCCTATTCTCCCACTCTCTCTCTCTCTCTCTCTTCATGAATGGAATCATTCATGTGTGCTCTCATCCAAATGACTTTGATCCACATTTCAGGATCAGCGAGGAAAATATTTTCAAGGACATTTTCAATTACATAGAGGTAATATTTAAAAAATATATATTTGTAGGCTAACTAGGAATGCATTCATAATGTAGGCTACGCTATCAACTATTACTACACTATTGCGGTGAAACAATGCAAGAAGTTGATTAACTCTTACTCATTTCCGTCCTCTTTGAAGTTATGAATAAGTTAGGCTACACTCTACAGTAGGCTAAATGATTCATGTGTAAATGATTGACTAGTAAATAATAATGAAATGAAAACAAAGATTACTGCAGGAAAAAGAAAAACAAAAAATTGACCAGGAAAGAACCTGGTGATTACATCAGACTTATATGAATTTTTGAGTGTATTTTCCTATGGACTTTTGATGATAGCCTATTCTCCTCTTCAATATTTCGCTATTCCTTTTCATACTCTGTTGAATACAAAGTGGTGACATATTTTCCACAAGCTTCAATAAAACTATTTTTATTGGTTTTTCTGCTATTGTTGTTGGGCATTAATTTTATGTTCATTCGAGAATAATTTCCGTCATCTTTATGTGTTTATGTATACAAATATGTCTGACTGAAGATACCGGTAATGCAGGAAATGGTATTTTATTGTATTTTTGTGCAATGCTTTCATGTTTTTGTTGCTTTTTTGCTTGTCGCTGAATGCCAATTTATTTCTTCAAGCTTCAATGTTTGTTAATCTTGTATACAGTATATTTATCAATATCAAGTATATAGACAATAATCAAACATTAATAGATTCCATTTTTCAATGTAGAATTGAGAATGATACTCAACTTTTCAATAAAATGAAATAATATTCATCCTTTCAAGAATTTGTAGGTTTATATATATTTCTTTCAGTAATTATGAAAGATCTTCCATTTCTATTTTTTTATTTTCATTACTATCCGTTAAGGATCTCAATTCGTAATCTTCAAATAAATACTATCACTTGCTTTGTTACCTTTCTACTTTAGACCTATAAATAATATTATTATTCATTCTTAGTCCTATTCAAACACACTTTATACATGAAAATTTTCTATAAGAAGTAGTATAATGAATATAGCAATTCACTGATAATTTTAAATTAATAAATACATCATTAATAAGAAGAGGTAAAGTTAAATACAATAAAAGAAGATTTCAAGCCAAAAACGTATAGTCTATGCCATAAATGATATAGATACCATAATTGATTAACGAAATATAATATAGATATATTTGCAGAATACATAGCTGTGTTCAGTTACTTAAACACTTGAATAAACTTCTCCTTGAGTAGGCTAATACTTGAATCTTTTCTAGATGACTGCTACTGTTCCATCAATGTCCATAACCATACCCTAAACGTTGTTAACTGTGTTCCATTTCAGACGTTGTTTCGTATGATTCAACCGAAAAAGTTGTTTTTCTTAGCCGTTGATGGTGTTGCGCCAAGGGCTAAAATGAATCAACAGCGAGGAAGGAGGTAGGTTGCCACGAATTTTCAAACCCCAAACATTCACGAAATTTCTTAAAAATACATGTAACTTGGTTTGCCATCAATTACGGTAACTAACTTTATAACTTCTATCATTATAAGTGTATTCGAGTAGACGTCTAAATCATAACCTGTGATGTCTTCTTCTAACCTTGATAAAACCCATTCATCCATTGACATGCTTGAACGATCGTTTACAGCGTAAATTACAGCATTTCAAGTGAAAATAATAAGATTATAGAAAGAAAACACTGGTTATGAATAATTACTTTAATTTAGTGCGTTGAACATGAAAATCACTTCTAAGGCGGCTCATGCCCGCAGTTGGAGAACAATTAATTATTGAAAATAAATCAAATGCAATTACTAACAACTTAGAAGGCGTACATTACAATACAGTCAATATGATTGGCTTACAATATGATAGATTGGATTGCTCTGTTGATTTGAAGAATAGCTTATAGGATAGAAGTCCTGCTGATAGAAGTAAATTATTCTGATGACAGTAATTCTATTTCGGAAGTGTGCATCATTCTTACTGCTGGCTTCACTGCTACTTGCTTTCTATCATTACCACGCTGGAAACTCTGAAGCTGCTTGTCCTGTAAACATTCCTGTATCCCAAAAAAACATTCCTAGTAATACTTAGTTCTATTGCAACTTTATTGACTTTCTTATTGAATATGATGAACTTTAGTAATGAAGGTAGTCCATTTAGAACTCAAACCGTTCTCATTCATTTATTCAAGAATGTAAAATTAACTTATAGGATGAAAACAGAGACAAAGTCCAACACGTCTTCTTTTCCTAATTTTGGTAAATTTTTCAAATGAAGGTTACGTTCACGTTCACTATTAATCACAAATTTACACTTCCGAAGTTGAAAACTATGAGTTATCAATTTAGAATTTGAAAAAGTAGGCTATATAATGAATTTCGCGCAATAGCAGCTTACGAATGCTGTCCAGGGAACTGCTACATTGAATTACACATCAAACCATTCCACTCATCACTTTTTTATTTTAAATTGTGTCAATAATCTGTTTTATCTGTATATTTTCTGCTCCTCTCATTTTTGCTTTCGAATATGCTTTTTTGACCTTTTCAACTTTAGCGTGCGACTCTCGAGCCTTTCAGACTTACTATTAGCTTTATTCTTTCTCAGACTTATTGTTATGCTTGAGCTGCTAGAATACTGATTGTTGTATCTCTTACTAATCTGGCTTATACGAAATATTGCCTAAAATTACATAATCAACAACCGGCCAACTCACAATGCCCTCAAAGATTCAATTTGATAGTTTAATTTTCTTTTGAAAATCTAGTATAATATCTGCTGTTATGTAAGGCTATCTCCATATCCTGTTCCATTCACTTCCTAATGCAATTATTTAATACGCTGTTAATTTTAGTGAACTATGTATTTATAAGTATTTCATTTCAGATTCAAATCTGCAAAAGAAGCAGAAACATTGGAGAAACAGGCTCTGGCCAAAGGAGAAAAACTTCCTGATGTGGAAAGGTTTGATTCCAACTGTATCACACCAGGAACAGCTTTCATGGCAAGGCTGCAAACTGAGTTGAAGCACTGGATCACTTATAAAATAAATTCAGATAAAATTTGGAGAAAACCAACTGTCATATTGTCCGGTCATGAGGTGAGTTCAACTAATTTATTCGGCATTTGTAGAAAAATTTCAATCAGGTAATAATTTAGTGGGTTATTTATTAAAAATTTTCTAATTAATTAGTTATGCATTCGTGAGCTGCTTATCTGCAGGCTTGTATGTGGAAAATTCTATCTCAACATTATCAAATTATTGACCCAGATCAGACCTCAGACTAATATCTTCTTCGTTGAGTTTGAAAGTAGAGAATCAAGATTCGATTCTTACTATTAAAATAGGTATTCCTATCAACGCATGTTTCAATTCATTGCTCTTGAGAAGGAACTATTGAGTCAAATACTCTTAATTTCTATTAAAGTATGTTATCAAGTTTTCTTATTTCGGCATGGAAAACAACATCAACTCTTAAATTCATATTCATTTATGTTTAATTCATGACTAATAATCACTTTCTGAAAGCTTCTATCAATTGGCTACAAACATTCTAACATTTGCAGACACCTGGTGAAGGAGAGCATAAAATAATGGATTACATTCGTTTTTTGAAATCGAAACGTGACTACGATAACAATACTAGGCATTGTCTTTACGGCCTGGATGCTGATCTTATAATGCTGGGGCTATGTAGCCATGAACCACACTTCTCTCTACTGCGTGAAGAGGTAGGTACGGTT
The DNA here is from genome assembly GCA_017141395.1 of Laodelphax striatellus. Classification (NCBI taxonomy): domain Eukaryota; kingdom Metazoa; phylum Arthropoda; class Insecta; order Hemiptera; family Delphacidae; genus Laodelphax; species Laodelphax striatellus. The sequence continues at coordinate 44,891,351 of CM029531.1, forward strand.
CCAGTTGGTTGATATTAATTTGATTTAATTTTGGTTAAAAGACTTGAAACGGTGTAATTCACACAAGTATTAATCATAGCATATTATCAAATGAATGCTAAATGAGTATTTTCAATTAATGTTCTAGAAATTGTTTACATGCTTCCTTTATCAGACGATTCAGTGTCATGGAAATATTGAGAAACTATGAACTACTAGAGGCCAGAGCCTAGAAAACGACTAAAACTCCATTACCATTGGAAAGATTACTTAGGCTAGAAATATCGTTGAATGGTATCGTTGAGCCAGCCAGGTTACACGGAATTATTATTAATGGTAAACATTGGTTTGTGATAATTAATCGACAATGTCCATCAAAATGTTTGCTTAAAATTTCAGGTGAAGTTCAGTAAAAACGCACAAAAGAAACGTTCAAACGCGCCTGAAGAAATAACGTTCTTCTTGCTCCATTTGTCACTCATGAGAGAATACATTGAGCTGGAATTCCAACAATTGAAACAGACTTTGAAATTCGGCTTTGATTTGGAGAAGATTATTGACGACTGGGTAAATTACAAACATTTATTTTGTTGCTATTGATTTACTTGTAATTAAAACTGTAAGTTGATCGCTTCATTTGTATGATAATTCATTTATCAACTCTAGTTGTTATTTCTTGGTCGAATAGAATTTTATAAATAAACTGTTATCTTGATAAAGCACATGATCAAAATATCTTCGTTTTTGTTTTCGCCAATCAAGATCTTTGTAATCTTTGATTATTTCCACTCCTTCAACGGATTTTGGGCTTCTGCTTCAATCATTCAAAAATTCCACTCTTCATATAATTATAGATTGTTCAACTTATAAGAGACCCCGTTTCTTAACAGTTCATATTCGACGAGGCCTCTTTTGATTTGTACACCCTATAGAACTGGAAGCACTGTAAGTTGTTCCAACTGTAACGCTTTTTGATTATGCTCTTACTAAGTTACTGTATTACGTTCAGAATAACAGTTTTTAATCTTTCCACTTCAGTATTACTTTTCGGTGATTTGGAACCCACCTAAATATGTTGTTCAATTATTGTCCCATAAAACGGCTATAGAAGTAAATAAGAACCATAATTATGTAAAAATTGAAAGTTTTTGATTTGATTTTTATTGACTTATAATAATAATAAAATTTGAAATTTTCAGGTTCTAATGGGATTCCTTGTAGGAAATGATTTCATTCCTCATCTGCCACATCTGCATATAGCTAATGGAGCTCTTCCAATCCTGTATCAGGCATACATTGATGTACTGCCCACTCTCGACGGTAAATTCATTTTTCTCAACTTTCACTTCTTTAAATAATACTCCAGAATAGTTAATCCGCTTAAATTACTGTATTGTACTTCATGTTAGATAGCATATCAGTTTACTGAAGAAATTGTATCGTATTTGAAAATATTTTGTTCAGTCAAGTCTAGAATCCTATTACCATGTTCGAAAAAGTAGTGGGATTCATTCAGATCAACAAAATTATTGATAATATGTCAACTTCTAATATAGTAAACAATCGACGGATTTCTTGAATGAATTCGCATGAAGTATATGGTAGCAAAAGCACAGTTAACATACATTTTTGCCGATTATAGTTGGAGCTGGCTGCATTTATTCCATGTCTCATTAAATAAGAAATCCACTTTTCTATCCTTTGGAATAAAAATGTACATTTTAATAGAATTAAAAATAAGTCCCTAACTCTAGAGTTCTTTCGAATGTGTTTATTACTTGAAAATTTAAATCTATTTTATGTTATTCAATATTTTCAGGATATATCAATGAGAATGGCACATTAAATCTGATAAGATTTCAGAAATATATGGAAAGACTTTCAAATTTTGACTACAATACATTCAAAGACCATTTTACTGATTTGAAATATTTCGAACAAAAGACTGGAAGGAAGGCATCTCGACTTGGTGAAGCAAAGGTTGGTTTTAATCCTATTCACTGAATTATACTCTTTTTTTAATTCTATCCAATAAATTTCTCTTCAATAGCGGTCCAGTTTTTGAACAATTTTTCTTCAACTGCTCGTATAGTATACTTCTTTACTTACTGAAAACTCATCTTAAAGCAGTTGATTTTCGCTAAAGAGCAGCGCATGCGCTGTACGTTTTCTTTTCGCTTGCTAAAATTTGGGATTATGAAACTTTTATAACCTCAAAATGTAAATTGAGCAATGGACATGAGCGAAAACAGTTATCCGCTACGCGTCGCGTGATAACTGTTTTGCTGGAGCAGTAAAGTCGCGCTTTACGCTTTTAATACATAAATAGCTAGGGGTTTTCCCAATAAATAAGAAGGATCGTGTGCTAGCCTTTATAGACGAGGTAGATTTATTTGTTTTTTCTACAATTATTTGAACGTGTTGTATACATGTAAATTCTGTAACCAAAATTATTTTGGAAAGAGCAGCATGGTTTCTCAAAAATTTCACTACAGCAACAGGATTAGATTCTATTCACTGTATTCACTCTATAAAAGCATTAAACAAGGGGAGAAAGTTATTGGTTGTGATGAGTTGATATGGGCTCATTATACCTAAGTTATTGGTCATAATGAGTAGATAAGCTTCACATATGACGGTGTGAAGCATGTTGTTCTGTTGAACACATTGGAGGAACCTTAGGAATAAATCGAAAGCAACGTACCATCATATTTGAAAGATAGGCTGCAATTTGAACAAAGATAAGATTGAAGAGTTGCATGCGCTATGATATAAAAGCAGACATCGCTATCCTGAGGAGTTTGGAATACAGTGTGCCTTAAAAGCAAAATTACAGTGTATCATTTATTAACCCATTGCTACATCCAGGGTTTGTCTGGAATAGACCGTGTGCTGGCTGCTATTGTCTATATCCTGACGCTGCAAATGTCTTGAACATAGAATATATGTCGATATAAATGTCTTGGATAGGTCTTTGAATACAATTGAAGCAAAATCTGCTATTGGCCTGTCTTCTATGGATGATTTTCTAAATACCAGAAATCTTGTGTTGTAGACACAATGTCTTTTCAGCGTAATCTAATTCCCATACATGGTGTCATTAAATCAATTCCTATCCATTCTACTGAGTTTCATTTTTTACAGAATGAAATTGATGATGGCAGTGGATCTCGGAAAAAGAATTCCGAACTTGATGCTCTCATCCAAGAAACCGAAGAGGTAAGCTTAATTCATTCATCTTAGTATGATGTTTTGAATAACCTCCAATCCCAGTGATCTATTTAAAATCTAATAAGCTATTGCATTTATGATGCCCACATCTATCTGATACTCATAAATATACAATAGCGGTTAACACATGAAAAATTCAACTTGATAATAATTATGATTACATTTTCGTTTGATTAGTTGACTAATCATAAATCAGTTATTTATTATTAAGGACCCGATAGGGTTCTTAATGCGATCGTACTGGTGTCCGTCCGTCCATCCGCACGATAACTAACGAACGGAAGATCGTACACTTTTGAGATTTGGAATATAATATCTTCATAGATGAAGTAAGAAGCCTATTGATTTTGAATATTGAGGGTTGAATTTAAAAAAAGTTACAAGCAAAAAATAGGTACTGCATTTCAAATACATGTTACAGAGAAGTATAATGACATTGAACTACTAAAATTTTAGCCTCACATCCCAATGCTTCGATAGCGCAGTTGATAAAGGCTTCGTTCTCATCTTTGAAGCCAGATTCAATTCCGAGATGCTCATTATCATTATCAATTATTGAGAATTCATTCATTTATCACGTGAGAATACTCTCAATGTCGAATACTTGATATAAATAGAAATGAAGTATTTATTTTTTTACAGTACCTAGGTGACGAAGTCTACTATTCAGATTTAAGTGATGAAGACGACGACAATGAAAGCTCTAATATGAGCTCCATGATGAAAGCTGAATTCAGTCAACATAAAAGCGATTATTATAAGAGCAAGATGGAATTTTCGGAAGTAACACAGTAAGCAGACATTTCTACTTTAAATTCCAACACTATAATGGATATCTGGAAGATTTCTGATTCCTTATTCTTTACACTGCAAACTGGGCGCAATTCTAAAATTAATTATCATGTTAGCAATCTATTTTTGTTACTAGAGTAAATTATTTTATTCTTGGGGAAAATATTGGCTTCTCTTGGTTGGGAAACCAAGATATTTTTTGAATCAGGATATTTTTTGTTCCTTTACTGTTATATGAAGGATATTAGTTCTAAAAATGATACCAGCTTATAATTTATCTTACCTTCTTGAATTTCTCAATCGTGAATTTCACGATACCAGTAGACGTGTAGGTTACTGGCAGCAGCTTGGTCATATGATCTACAACTCAATACAAACAAATAGGGCAATGCACACCAGTCAGTGTGCATTGCCCCATTTGTTTGTAGGTTACTGCTGTCAGTAACCTACACGTCTACTGGCAGCGTGAGACCGCGCCATGAGAATGTTGACTAGGACTAGGCCCATAACATAAAATTCCGTGTTGTAATTTTTCGTTACACTGCTTTACCATTTAATTTTTACAGATAACAGTTGAATTGATGGACAGTCATTTTGTAAAGGGAATAAATTTCTAATATACTAACGTTATACTTTGATGTGGTCTTTTTATTTCAGAAATGTTCTTCAGTCTCAAGCTGAATGTTATGTGCGGGCGATCCAATGGAACTTGAATTACTACTACAATGGATGTTGTTCTTGGTCTTGGTTCTATCCTCACCATTACGCGCCTTACATGTCGGATATCCGAAATTTCGCCGATTTCAAACTGGACTTTGATCTTGGAGAGCCATTCCTTCCTTTCCAACAACTATTAGCGGTGCTTCCAGCTGGAAGGTGAGTAATTTCACTTTTACCAAATTATGAAATTATCATTGAATCAAGTTTGAAAACAGTAGAATCTAGGTGTTGATTATTATTTTAGTGTTGCTTACTTATTTCAAATAGATTTATGGCGTACAATATTATTGTTATCACGATCAAACTTTTGAAATCCACTTCTTATAACTACCTAATGTTTTAATTGACGATTTTCTGGACGTTTGGTTAGAAGTTGCAATCCTCATTATGTCGCAGAGGAGCATTCAAATTAATTTGGACACATTTTTGGTAATTTTGTTTGTGTGTTTATTTTTTAATTTCACTATTGTAAAATGTATATGATTTTTCATTTTGGTATAATTCCTGTTTAATGAGTTGTCTGTTCGGGATTTTGTTAGGAACCCAACAATGATCAACAAAAATGCAATAAATTAACTATTTCATTGTCCTAATATTTTTGTTTTTCCTATTATTTTGTAGCAAGAAACTTCTTCCCGAACCCTTTCAAGAGCTCATGGTTGATGTAGACTCTCCAATTATAGATTTTTATCCTATTGACTTCGAAACAGATTTGAATGGAAAGAGACAGGATTGGGAAGCTGTAGTCCTCATTCCTTTTATTGACGAGGTAATTGGTTTCAAACTATAAATTATTTTGTTCTACTATTGCTTTCGAACCAGAGTCTTTCTACTAGCCAAATAATTTATTAAATAAATTCAGAAATTGATGATTTCAAATATTATCAATCATCTTATTCAATATTGTATCAGTTGTATTTTTCCATCGTGTGAATTTAGATAGCCTGACTTAACTCTTTTGTTTGCAAAATCTTTCAATTGTAATTGCTTCTTGATAATGATTATGCAACAAATTTTCTATTGAATATTCGACCACTTTTATGTTCAAAATGCTTAAAATGTGACTGAAACCTTGCCAATTCTATTGGTATTCTAATTGATATTGTTCTCTTTTTGCTTTTGACATTCAGGACGATATTAGGATTATCGACAGTGCGGATTATTGACGTACGGCTATCAGTATTTTATCACATGAATATACAGCACATTTATTCAAAATTTCTAAAACTTCATGATAAACTGAATTTTTTCAAGGATAGTGTATCTTTAATCTGGAAAGATCTTGTTTTTGTAGAAAAAACTTTTGAAAGCAATGGAACCTCGCTATGATCGTTTGACGGATGAGGAAAAACGAAGGAACTGTCATGGACCCATGCATCTCTTCAATTACACCCTGGAAGATCTTGGTAAGCATTTGTCGGTCGATTTTTATTCACATCTATTTGTGTTTTTTTCGTTGTACGAGTAGATCGATCCATTTGCACTGGTTGAACTCTGCTGTAAATTTCAACTTTAAGTGAGAATATTATTTAAAATTAAAGCTGTCTTAAGATGTAATAGAAGATTGCAAAATGGCTTTGTCATATAATTTGGATTGTTTCATCTTCATAGTCAGATTCTATATATTTATCATTGCCAATTAATGGAAATATGTCAGTGCATTAACTGTATGAAGCTCATGTCCTAGTATTTTTGAAGTATTAGGTTTGGCTGTCTTCTGTCATGAGAAACTGACTCATTCACTTGATAAATGTATTCAATCAGTTGCGAATTTTCAATCTTGGATTCATTCTGAAAATCATTATCAGCTATTTCCTATTCTAGAGATATCAGCTAATTTATGTAGTCTTATGTTTATGAACCATCTTATTTATATTCTCTAGGCACATGTGAACTGCCCGAATCTTTCCCAACAATAAAGAACAATCATGTGGAAGTGACAACGATGTACAGGGAAGATCTATATGTGGAAAGAAGTAAGCTAACTCGTGGCTTATGTCAAGGTGTCAATCTCGATACTTATTTTCCTGGTTTTCCAACACTGAGACATCTGAAATTTAAGGTAAAAATAATTATTCTGGATTCTAGAAATATTCCTTACACAATTTATTAAGGACCAGATAGGATCGTACTGGTGTCCGTCCGTCCGTCCTCATGCACGATATCTAACGAACGGAAGATCGTACAGTTTTGAAATTTGGAATATAATAACTTCATAGATCAAGTAAGAAGCCTATTGAACTTTTTTTTTTAACATGGAGGGTTGAATTTACAAAAATTACAAGCAAAAATGTAGGTATTTTAACCTCCAAATGTACTATGCATGCTATGGAGCCCAAAGTCCGGGGTTCGAATCTCGGTCTTGGCTACTTTTTTTGCAACTGATTTTGATGTTATTCAATTGGTTATTCATGTCAGGAACTGTAATTTAATTCTTAAAGTAATATTAGAGAATTTTTCCCAAGAATAATATTACATTTAAAATTAAATTTGGTATCATCCAATGTATTATTATTGATACCAATCTAGATATCAAGATTAACTAACATTGTGAATCTATGAAGTGTGAAAGAGATACTACGGCAAGCGTAATTCAATAGCAATTTAAAAATAGATTTGAAAAGAAAAATGGAAATTTTTACAGACTTGACAATTATTTATCGAAAGTATTTTATTGTCAAAACTATGTGAATTGTCTATTTTTATTTATTTGCAGGCAAAATTGGAAAAAGGCAATGTGATGGTGTTTGAGCAGCCAAGTCGAGGCGAAAACATGATTTTGAGCCTGTCGCCGAGAACTAGCAGCGACATTAAGAAGTTAGCCAATGCTATGCTCGATCAAGTGGTGCATGTTGGGTGGCCTCATCTTAGAGAAGCTAGGTGGGTCAGAAAATGCTACTTTCTCTCATCATTATACCCCTAATTTGTTATAATATTAATTCAACTACAATGTGTGTCATTTCAACTAGTCTATTCAAAATTGAACAGGGCTACGCAACAGAGATGTATTTTAATTATCGTCGCCTGAATAGGGTGGAGTGTTGAGGTTAAAACTTCATAATCACTTCTATTACAGTCATTACCTATTGTAATTAGTTTATTATTACATTTATTGCTTCGATGTAGTTTCAATAGCACTTGAAAAGTAGTGATAGCAATTATCATGTGCTATGCAACCCATGTAGCTTAACAGGGATTGATGAAGGTGAAGATAGTACTGATTATCGAATTTCAAACCCAACCTTCCACCCTATTCTGGCGACAATCATTGTTTACTTATTGCGTAACTTCATCCAATTGACATTCTATAAAATATTTATTTCGAGGAGAGGCTTTCTTCAGTACAATCAATTTCATTCTCAATTTCCACTTTGTCTGCAGGGTAAGAGCTGTTTCTGATGGCGAACAGCAGTTCTCATTACGCAATATTGACAATGAAAGGAAGGAGCTAGTGGAAGAAAAATTGAAAGGAGGAAAGCGAGAACTCTGGCTGGCTCAAGGCAGAACAATAGGTTTAGAGTAAGTCATGTTTCAAGTGTTTTTCATTGGGCAGATTTCTATGCTCTTCATTATTCCAACTGGTATTTTCTATACTTTATTGCCATTAAAACATGATTTATCTATTTCAATCAAGTAACATCACATTTAATGAAAATTAGAAATGCAGTTTATTATTTAGTTGCGGTAAACGTGCTGCAAAAGAACATATTGTAGGAAAGCTGCTCACTCATGATTAATCTCTAATTTAGAAACTTGTTTCTTAATTCGTTATTATTCTGTATTTCAGCTACAAAAGGAAACGTGGAGTTGAAGTTGGCGAAACCGATGTTATTATCTACGCTTCATTTTTAGAAGGCAAAAAATATCTATATTTACCTTCCGGAAAGGTCACTACGAAAAAACAAGTGAGTAGTTTGTGTATTTTTCAATAAAAAATCATCCTTGAAATAATTCATGTTTGAGTTGACTCAAAAGTTTTGTATTTTCATTATTCTCGTCATATTTCTTATCATAATTGAAGTCGAAATGCTGGATTTACATTAGTTTGAAATAGAATCTGTAATCCAAGTAGTTAGTCCTTTATTAGTCAACCCAGCATAATTGATTATTTTTTATTTTTCTTGCTGATTCAAATTTTTCTTCTAGTGGGAAACTGTTCCAACTCCATTTGCTCTCCAGACGGTTGTTGAAAAGTTGAAAGTACATGAAGATGTGAAAGGCCGTGAATTGACAATTGGAGACATTTTCAAACCAGGAGGCTTTTGCTTTTTGCTGGCTACGAAATTCTATGGTGATATGGGTTTGGTAAGTATATACTTCAAAACTTATTTAATAATCGAGTTAATTGAATTGTTGAGCTAAGTTTTTAATTGCAAAAGTGTATAAAGTGCTAACCGGAAAAGGATGAAAAGACTTTACTTTCCTTTGAAAATGAGTTGAAAAACATGTTTTGCATTTAGCTTACCCAGCGACTGCTCTAACTGCTGAGCTGACTCATCTTGAAGTGGATAAGTTCCAACAACCCCTTTAGCGGAGTCAGCTCCGTTTGCAGTTGGAGGAAAACGTTTTAGAGGCGTGTTTCGATTTTCATGCTTTTTGCCTGAAAATTGAAACAAATCTAACATAATTGGATCCAGCAAACTACCTAATTAGACCATGCAAATTCTATTCAACATTCCAATTTATGTAGAAATAAGATAATCACAAATTCTACAAGAAAAAATGTGTGAATAAGCATGATATAGGCCTATAATTTACATCAAAAGCTCAATTATTACAAGCAAGTGCAAGCATATCGTATAGCTATCATGAATAAGAATTTTGATTTGAGTGGTGTACTGAATCTCAGTTTCTTCATTATTTAGATTCAGAGGGAATTCTATGAATTTCATTTTATAAGGAGCAAGAGGTTAACCAGCCATGGTGATTTCAAATAATGTATTCTAAAAGCTACTCTGTGAAAAGCATAAGGATACTAGATATTGCTGTGTAGTTTGTTCAACGTAAGTGAATAAGAGATTCGGTTTATTATATTCCAATATACCATTCAATTTGATCAATGCCTTCTCTGTGCTCTAAAATCGTGTGAATGTATGAGGAGAGTTAGTTGAAAATAGGCTGGTTTAAATAACATTGCTCTAAAATGTGTATATTTTTGTATTTTATTAAATTTTTGAAGATTCGTATTTCCATGCGCATTTTTTGCTTTAGGTGGACTAATACCGGTTTAAAATAATAGGTTCTTATCAAAATCTGCTCTTCCAATGTAATTAAATTAACTGATAACGAGTTGAATTAAATTAACGAGATGTTAGATCGAAGAGTAATTTGTTAATAATGTATTGTAATTCGAATTATTGTGAATTCGAATTTATTGAAAATAGAAGACTCATTATTATTGAAGAACAATGATGTTAGCATTCCATTGTAATGTTCGTTTCAAGTCAGATAATAAAATCATTATTGTTTTCCAGATTGATCCTGCGCAATATGATGGAAAAATCAAACTTACCATCTGTCATACTTCTGAACCAGATTTCAGGACTGCCAAGGCAATTTCTCAGAAGCTAAAAGGGCAGTATGTATCAGGTAAATTATAATCCAGAAATTTGATAGAACGTCAACACAAAACAAGGATTTTGAGAATGAATGGAATCGTCTTGGAATGATGCAATATATTTTTTAATTTTCTAGTTGAATAAGCCTGTTTTCAACTAGAGACAAGAGAAAGATAATAATAGCCTTGTTTTGTTTTCTTGTAAGTGAGAATCAACAAGGTTTCTAACCACGTTCCATTAGATCGAATTCCATCGGAAATTGTTGGACAATCTGTCTTATATAATTTTTCATCTCAACACTCAAAATCATACTTGAAATAAACCGCTTTTCTGAAGTTATCAAATAAATACATATAAAAATAAAGTATAAGTACTCGTACCTCTGATTCTGCATGCTTAAAACTTGATGTAGTTTAAAACTTTGTTAAATTCAGCCCATTTCTTACGTTAGCAACTAGTGACTTGTTTTTGAGAAAACTGTATTATACTTTCTTATAGCATATACTCTTATATCCTTTTCATTTTTACCTATTAACTTCGAATCCATTTTCTAAAAGTCTACATTTTTCAGGAGCTGTCTTGGGTAATAAACTAGGACTGACCGGTCATTTGCTTTCAAGGATAACCGGCTCGATTTTCATATCCAAAGATGCCAGTGAAGATGCCAGAAAAGTGAATGTAGGACTGAACTTGAAATTCAATCGAAAAAATCAAGAGGTGGGTTAATGATAGTGTTATTAATAATTTTTTATAATGCTTGAAGTTGAAAACCTTCAGTGTTAAGTTTCTCCCTCCAGCGGTCCGTAAGTTAATCTTACGTGCTGGATTGTATATTCTCATTCAGTTTAATTTTGTTTTGTTTATTATTTTGTACAATAGTGTATGGTCATTATTTTGTTGATTTTCTGACATGTTTGTGTGTATATATTTGTATTTGTATATCTTATATTGAGAATAAAAATTCAGTTCAATTCAAAAATATGCACCAATCGTAAACTTTTCATACCTGAAAATATTTCTCATTCTCACCTATCTCCTATCCTATGTTCAACAAAATAAAAATTATAATTTTATATAATTGTCATGATTGATTGAAGTAAATCTAAAACATAGATTTGAATAAAATTTTATACTTTACTAGTAACCAGGCTCTTTCAATATTGAAATGGTTTTTGCTTATTAAACCTATTTGAAACCATATATTTATTTATATTTTTTTAATTGAATAAATTATAAATTCTCTAAATCATAATTCAAATCGTTCGTTATTCTAATTAATAATTTGTGAATTTCAAATGTATCTTATACTTTTCCAGGTGTGTGGCTACACAAAGAGATTGCCAGATAACAAGTGGCTTTATTCACCAAAAGCTGAAGAACTACTAATTGGCTACTTGAAAGTTGCATCGGACCTCATTAAAAATCTCTCCTCAAATGTCGGCAATGATGTTTTCCTCCTGGAAGACGTCTTTCCTGAAAATGGGTAAATATCACAGACACTTAACATCTATTTCCAGATAACTTGATGATTTACTCACTAGAGATCTAAATTCTATTCACTGAAATATTATCACTTCCAAAAAACTCACTTGTTCAATTCAAAATACTGAATATATGATGTAACTAAGTTCTTGATTAATTTTCAAAGGTAGATTATTTTAATCTCGTTTGAAAATCCGGTCACTTCTAACTGTTGGCAATTTGGAGTGCGTTTGCCCCCTAACATTTTTCAAATAATTTGCATATAATGATCCTTTTATTAAATTTGATTTTTTAAGACAGTTTAAGAATAATCTGTGAAAGGTATAATAATACTATGATTCATTATATTCCTCAACTATTTTCTATATTCTTACTATCTTACTATACTTCTTAATTATTAACTATTTTCATAACATAATCATTATCATAATTACTAGAATCTACATATTGAATACTCCGACTCTCTTCTCAGTCATAAATTGTTTTCAGTTTGAATTCTTCTTTTAAAACTTAATTTAATCAGACACGAGTTAATTAAATTGGAAAAGTTGAGTGTCCAATCGAATCTTGTTATTATAAACAGTTTTATTAAAGTGACATTCAAAATTCATTGTCGACATCTCGAATTACAATCCAACTAGAAATTTCCAATGGCGATTAAAATATTTTTTCCCGAAAAATTAGAATAGAGATTTACCAAGAAATTAGAATAGAGATTACAATGAATTTAATAGTTATTTTTAATTTATCATTGAGTTTCCAAATTGTTTTCCAATGTGTTTATTATTTTACGATATTGTGACAAAATAACTGACCAATACCAATTTTTGTGTATCAATCAGAGAAAAGCGACTGTCTGAAATAACAAGTTGGTTGAAAGAGTCGACGTCGAAATTGACGCGTCAGAACTGCGGATCCGATGTTTTAGATGAAGAGGTTATAAATATTTTGGAAAAGACTGTAGACGTTTTCGAATCGCCAGAAACTAAAACGTCCATCATTCAGTGCAAACCTCAGTTGTTGGTTTTGGTAAGTACTTCAGTATTGAGAACTGTCCATTAGTTTAGAGTCTGAGTTTCCAAGTTTCATCACAATTTTTTAGCTCTATTAAATTTTAACTATGGCGAGCTAATTTTTTCAAATGATTAAGCTTATGGAAATTATTTAAATGAAAGAAAATACTATTTGATGTTGTCAATTCTACTACAGCACTGCGCTGGGCCGCGGTTTCGTGGCTTCACCAGTCCCATTTTTAAGGGCCTGGCCACATACGTGTGGGGTTTGATTAACTTCACTTCACTAGCAAAAGTATATCTATATACCATACGATATAGATATACTTTTGTAAGTGAAGTGAAGTAAATCAAACCCCACACGTATGTGGCCAGACCCTAACAGAAACCACTAAACCGCGGTCCAGTGCTGTAGTCCAGAGCTGAGATTGACAATACCAAATAGTGTTTTCTTTTATTATGGAGTTCCACAACATAAATATAAATTATATTAAAATGATAATTAAATAAATGTTGATTGAAAAAAATAATGATAATTAATAGCTAATGCGGGGTTTCTTGAGAATTGGAATAATCAAAACAACAATAATAGTGGAAAGGAGGAAAGTATTCTATTTTATTACTCAACATATCGTACAAAACATATCGAAGATATGTGGAGTGAGGTGATATCTGTGTGTTCAAGCTCATGTATGCCAACTGGGCTTTTTCTCAATGAATGAATCTGAATAAAATCTCCGCCTTTTAGTAACCGCGCCAATAACTATTTTGCCTGTAAAATACCTTGTCAGTTTTAATAAAATATGTGACTTTCAATTCAAAACTACTTTTCTAACTTGTAGTTCACTTTTAAGTCTTGTGTGTATTTCCAAATCCTAAAATTTGATGTGCCACAAAAAATTGATAAATAGAATGAAATCTTCCCGCCTCATTCAACCACTTTTAGTAAATCATTGTTTCATTACAATAATTTCAAAATTTATATCGTCTCTTATCATTTCTGATCAAATTATTACAAGTATTATTATTGTTATAATGTTTGAAGGGTAGAGACGTATTCATCAACTACAGTGTAAAATCAAATCGCTAGAACCTTTCTAATTTTCATTTTGCTCACGCTTATTATTCCGTCTAGTTTATTAAATGTAAATATAAATTTTATACTCGTATGAAACTCGAGTTAGTCCATAAATGATGTACAGTATATCTAAAGTTTATAAAACGATTTTGTTGTGTTCTCCAGCCTCTCGCCAGCCTCGGAAGACAGTGTCCCGATCCAGCGGCCGAACACAAACTATTCGACAGAGTGAGATCCATCAGAGAATCTTATATGGTTCCACTCGGCATGAAGGGCACTATTGTTGGTGCGTTTACATGAAAATCAAAACAAGTTACTTGAATCAATTATTGAGTATCCAAACTAAGGAAAATGCTATAACTATAATAGTTGAATAAATGTAACTTCCGTATCTTATAAGTACTAGGGTAGTTCTATTGAACTAGAAGTAAACCTACATTCACAATCCTTAGTTACCAATGTCGCAGGAAAGGTAGCTATGATCTATAAAATACATACAAGTGAAGATTATCCACTCTTATACCATATTTATTGCTTCAACAAATCTGTCATTTTCTTATTGAATATGAGAGAATTTCTCAGAAGAGCTCAGCCAATAATAACAGATTTTCCAAACTGCTAGACGATTATTTCTACGAGTTTTTTCTTTAGTGTATGCCAAACTGAGAATTTCTTGAAATATATTTCTCTTTTCCAATTTCACCTCTTTACATAATGCCAGTCTACTGATTTCTGAAATTTCATATATTAATCCGTTTTTTTACAAGAAAATAGTACCGTATTTTAAGTGACATTGGAATACTATCAATAGTACAGTATTATAAATTGTATTTCTTATTGAAAAATTATTCTTTACTCTATATGAATTATTTTATTTTATAAATAGGTCGACTGGCAACCATAGTTGCCAATGATTATTGTCAGTTGACATGTTCATAAGAATTAATAAATAATTTCTAAAAAAGATTGATGCCATTTAAAATACCGTAATACTCTTTATCTACGACCGTGTTATAACCCAATCATTACAGTTTCATAATTTAAATCGAAACAGTAGCTTTTTCGAAATGGAATTTGAAACTTGTACTGTAATGACCTCATAACAGTACAGATTGTATATTATAACAGTTTTAAAACACTGGAACAGAACAAAACACAATAGCAGCTGATAAAAGCACTGTAGTTGCTCATGCGTGTGTGCTTTTAGCAGCTTCCTAACCTATAAGATAAACAGTGAAATAGAACAATGGTCGTTTGAATCAAGGTTAGTTTAGATTGATAATGTAGATATTAGGCTATTGTTTTTTGTTAGTCGTAGATAAAATGGTGTATGCAATTTTAGCCAATGGTTGTTATTTTAGCCTTTGAACGACTCTTGAGATACCTTAAAATAACTCGCTGCGTTGCTGCTCGTATTTTAAACTCTGTATCTCACTCGTCGTTTAAAGGCTGTCATAATACAACCATTGCATAAACCACTATAATTTCACTTATAATACTATTTAATAAGGAGTGATAACCGTCTCCGCACCTAAAATTTCAGATATTGAACACTGGTACAGTATATGCCAATCCCTACAACGGCACTTGGTCGATTTTTGTGTGCTGCAAAGCACCCTACCAATAACTATGTCCACACGTGGTCGATTTTTGTTTCGTCTTGCTATCTTCTTGCTGTTCGTCTTGCGCTTCACGCATCCTATTAAAATTAGGCGAAAAAACAGATGCTGCACCGCATGCTTCATGTGCTGCTCATCACACAAAAACTGACCAAGTGTGGACATAGGGAATGCTTAAGCATTTGTAGCATGCTGTGCAGCATACAAATCGAGCGAGTGTGGACAAAGAGAATGACAACGTCTAAACAAAGCATTACAACGTAATCATGAAGTCTTCATTTTCCTCGTTCTAGCAAACTGTCTTGTCTTAGTAATAAATAGGCCTATATAAATCATGAATCATGTAGAAATATTTCATTTTGATCTTAATTTGAAATTTTTTCTGATTTTTCAGGAATTCATCTAGCTGAAAAGGAATGCGATACCAGCTATGATATCCTGTTTGATAAAGAGTTCCCAGGCGGCCTGAGCTTGAACGGGTCTGGCAAGAGGTGCTGCAGGGCCCTGAAGCAGTCGTTCATCAACTTGAGTCATGGCCAGCGAATGGCCAATGCTAAGCAGCAGCAGCAAACTAACGACAAACCGAGAAACTACACCTACAGTTAGTAGCTCATTTTTATCATCTCTGATGTGGTCCAACAAATTGATTCAATCAGAAAGTTATGAAAATTAATTATAAATTATCATAGGTACTTTTTATTCTACAAGCTCTACATGTATATTCTACCATCTTGTTCTATTCATAGCGTGAATCTGTTTATAAACTCAATCCATATACTAGATACTACTTTCAGAGACTGAATATAATCAGTTTGATTATAATGTCTCTGTAATACTACTAACTTTGGAAGCTACTAAAGTGGAACCTTGATGAATCGAATCTGAAGAGGAACGGCGAAAATTCGATTTATCAAGTACTTCGAAATATCGAGGTTCGAATTCTTGAGGTCCATCTTGAAATACTTCGATTTATAGAGGTTCAAAACACTCACCTTCTCAGATTCATAAATTCTGTAGCATGTAACTTCGATTTACTAAGGTTCTCTTACTTAAACTTCGATTTTTAAAGGTCCGAATACTGCAAAATTTCTAATAATAAAGGAAATAAAAATATATTTCTGCCTTACCTTCGAATTTAAGAGTGTGTGAAAAATGTGTTTTACCCAATGTTTTGAAGAAGCTATCATTGTAATCGTGTATCACCAATTTGATATAAATATGCATTGTATTCATGTACGTACAGTAATTCATAGTCAGTGGTATTAAGGTGTCTTATGATATTTCATATCAACCCTCAGCACACATCATACTGATGACCATTGATTGAGAAAAACTCCGTATAACATGTCTTGGCTGGCTTTTGTATATTTATTTTTTCTCGAATTTCAGACCAAGAAAGCAGCTATGCGAACACTACTGCACGCAATGGAAAAAAT
Organism: Laodelphax striatellus; assembly: GCA_017141395.1. NCBI lineage: Eukaryota > Metazoa > Arthropoda > Insecta > Hemiptera > Delphacidae > Laodelphax > Laodelphax striatellus. The sequence goes on from CM029531.1 coordinate 44,908,259, forward strand.
TCATCCGCATTTGTTTCGTGTCATGATTCGAAGGAATATAAAAATGATGAAGGTAAATATGTCACCTACTTCATCATTCTTTTCATCTTTTTTCTTTATGAAGCAAGTGCTATCTCCTTTCCCACTTCTCTGGAATTCCATTTGATTTCAAATTGATGTTGAATTGATTCACAACATTCAACTTCATAGATATTATTCCCAACTAACCACATTATGTATTACTTCTACTGCTCTTACTGGAAAACAATTTCTTGCACTGTAAAACTGTGGATTCTTTCAATAATAGTAAAGGTTCATCCTGCTTTGATATATATAATATTGTCAATGAATGAATATCACTGTATAGTAAAATTGCAAGGATCTTCCTGAATTTCATTCAAATGAAATCATTCGGAATTGAATCATGCGTTCAAAATATCAACATTTCGTATTATTAGCATCTTAAAGACAATCTCATATCACGACAAAAGAAATACTTTACTTTAAACATGAATTGAGAATATTTCTGCCTTATTGAAATTTTTGAACGTAAATCTTCTATTTCATGTTGCTTGTTGTTAAAATGCTTTTTAACTTATCTAAAAGGTAAGCATAACAGATTTACTGTCGCCTCTCATAGGTATTACAGTATGTGGAAATTCTCCAAATAGATTTCTTATCTATTTTTTTTTTATCTGGCGCTACAGCCCTATGTGAGCTCTGGCCTCCTTCACAACACGCCTCCATTCTTCTCTATTCATGGCTTTTTCTTTCCATCCTCTCACCTCCATCTTTCTCAGGTCATCCATCACTTGTTCCATCCACCTGTTCCTTGGCCTACGTTTTTTTCGTCTGCTGTGCAACTTGCTATTAAATACTCTTTTGGGCATTCTAGCCTCATTCATCCTCATCACATGCCCCAACCACCTTATTCTTTGGGCCTTAATGAAGCGTACTATATTTTCTCCTTTTATCAATGTTTCTATTTCTTCATTTTTTCTTATTCGCCATTGCTGCTCATTCACCTTAACGGGACCGTCAATTTTTCTTAGGATGGATCTTTCAAAAAATTTTAATGCATTTTCGTCTGCCATATTCATCACCCAAGTTTCCGCCGCATATGTTGCTACTGGACGCACCAATGTTTTATATAGGCTATCATTATCTTGGTGCTCCTGCCGACCAACTTACTTTTGAATAATCTGACGTTGGCATAGTAGGCCCTATTAGCTGCTTGAATCCTTTCTCTTATATAAGCATTTCTTATCATAAATTTCTTATCTATATCCAAATAAATTTCTAATTTATATTGGAACATTTTTTTCTCTAACGAACCAAATTTTCATCTTTTTCAGAAACTCCATTCCACAAAGCTTTGCTAAGAAATGCAATCAAATTTGTTCCGGCGGTAAGTTGAATCAATGGAAGGAAAGTAATTTTCTTTAATTCAATTACTTCTAGATTTTTAGGTTCACTTGGCTTCAAATCTAACTCTATTCCAATTTAATATGTCACAAAAATCTGGTGGGCCACATTGCAATTTTGTCATGATTTCTTTCCAATCAAAATTTATTTAATTGTGGTCATCAAAATTAATCAACAATTTATGAGAGGAATCCAACAGAAGTTGAACGATAAATCAGAGCAATATCGTGAGACTGATTATAATTTTTCTATAATCTATGAATATAATTTTTGTGATTTTTTTACAGGAAACCATCACTATTCTAGTAAATTTATTCTAAATAAAAGTTAATTGTTTGTGGATGTAGTTCAGCAGATAGGTGACTGAATAATAGGAGTATGAAAAGATAAAATAAAATACTTTATTCTTAGGAAGATACACTAAAATGCTTATTAGAAGAATGAGATACTTTTTCTTGTTCCTTTACAAATAACAAGAAATTCAAAATGCTCACGGTCCTTTAAAAAATAGTTTTTTAATAGATATATCCGATTTCTTCACTTTTCAAAATTTGTACTACTTATTTGTCATTAGTTTCAAATTATTTCAATTTTTTTCAGGAAGATCAGTCGAACCAGTCAAATAAGCCTCAATACCAAAATGAAACACAAAGAGTGGTGAGTTACTTATTTTAACTTCTTTTTCTTTTAATAGTAGGTATTGCATCGATAACTAGTACAGTATTGTTTCATTATATTTTTAAAAATTGAACAATATTATTTGATGTATTCAAAATTTAATTATTTGTATTGTATTTAATTATTTCGCTGTGTCAGTGATTTATATTTTTCTTTATATTTTTATATTCTGTTGTGACTTGAATTACTCATGCGTTCATTTCTCTTCCAGAACAATCCTGTGAAGCTGTTGACAAGACCTTCCCAGAATGAAGCTAAAAGCTATGTAAGTAAATGATTTCATCAAAGCAGATCTTCAGTCTTTGAAACATTATAAAAAATATATCATTAAATTCTTTGCTTTGCAACTTTAACCTAACCATCTTTTATTCCGCTGGTAAATAAAGTTCAGTCAATCAAGCTCCAGCAATTCATCCTTATCTAATTGTATTGAATCAACTGAAAACGAACGGATTATGTTTCTTGAAAAATGCTATTGTATGAAATAATTTATTTTGAACTGACAGAGTAAGTTTATTGTTTATTTGGTCATAGTAAACGAATAATAAGGAATAAAGAATGAATAATTGTTTTAGTTAAGAATTATTAGTTGACTGGTATGTTCCTGATTATGCAATAATAAAGAATGATCAGTATTGTAAGAATGATGAAGAATGAATAATTGTTTTAGTTAAGAATTATCAGTTTACTGGTGTGTTCGAGATCATGCAATATCCTATCTTTTAAGCATTTGTTAACAATTATTGTTCCTCTTCGAGTAATTTAAGAGCTTCGGTTCATTTTGTTCTCATTAGTATAATCCACTAATCCACTTCATGTTGTCTGTTGTTCTAGTATTTGAGGAGAAAAATAATCGGCCACTTTATATTATGTGCAATGTCCATCTATTGTTTCTATTGATTGATGAAAATATTATTATTCTGTTTAATGGCAACACATTACTACCAATTATAAAATAGTAAACAGCTTTGTTGCTGAGACTAGTATAATTGGAATCTATACTAACTTAGATCTCGTATTATAGGATCCGCCTTCTGATCAACTGAGAAAGATGTTGAAGATCAATGAAAAGCCGCAAAACGATCAGAATCAGAGCCCTAGGAAGCCTCTTCTTGACAGCCCTTATACAATGCGCAATCACTTTCCTAGGCAGCCTCTTCTTCAAACACCCCCAACAAGGCCCAATTTTGTGAGTTTTTATTCTTTTAAAACATCATTATCTAGTGGTTTTCTGGTTGGCCATCTGTGGTGAAATATTTCAACAAATTGACTAGTCTCTTGTCTTACATTAATATTATTTGGTTTCCACTGGAATTTCTTTGTACTACACACACAAAACTACAAGATCTTGTAAAAGTGACATTCTCCGACATTGAAGTCATTCGTTTGTTGTATTCATAACAGATATAATGTATTTTCAAAATTGCGATAAAATTCAAGTCTGTGTTTATTCGCAGTTGGACTTTTAGTAAAGATTGTAGGTAGCAAGTGTCATAGATAATTTGTTGGCTACCGAAATACGGCATTCTTCTATTTATATCTATTTTATATTCTTCAATAAATTATGATCAGTTTGGGTGAAAGGTTAGCTTTTCACCAAGCAAGCTTGATAAGTAAAGCTACAATCAAGTAACTCTCTTTGATCAGTGATTAATATTGCTCTCAAACTAAATATAATTATGAGTAAATATTTTACAATTTCTTATGAGAGAATTTGTTTCAACATTTTTATCAATGTTTTTCTAGGTACTGTTAACAGACTGCTATTAGTCTGGCTATTTTATTACACATTCAAATTGTACTTTGATTTGATAGTATTGAATTAGTGCCATTCAAGTTCAAAAATATATCTCTGATATTGTTTCTCTTGAATATGATTTCAGGCTCTTGGAAATACTTACCTCAATGTTGTGGAAGGTTTTCAAATGCAGTTTCCTCATCATCAAGTATACAATAATGTTCCACAGCAGAATTACAATTGGCCAGGCGCTCCTGCATTTGTTCCTCATGTCCAACAAATGATTCCTAGGATGCATCATTACCAACAAGTCAGGTAATATTCTTATCGAATAGCTGCACAAGGCTCATAATGTTTTGTAATTCAACTTTGCTCGATGGTCAATGTTTGAAAATTTTCAATGTAGGCCCATGCAAAACAATCGTTTGCAAGTATGCGTTACATGTTCTAGCCTATCCGTGGTTGAAATTCAGTTGAATAATCCATATTTCTGTACCTCAGTGTTAGAAGGACGTCGTAAGTCACAAAAAGCAAATTCTACAGGAGTGCGCAAAAAAAAACACATTTTTTTATTACTTTACTGCTCTTCCAGTCAACATAGATTTCCCTCTTAATACTCTATTTATATAATGCTTTATCACTACTGTTCTTAAAAATGTCGATACTTTAAGATCATTGAAAATATTGGACTTACGTTATTGTGGCTATAATAAATAAGGCTATTATCACCAGTTCATGTTTACCAGAGATTGATGATGGTGTAACAACCAAAACCGATAAAAAGCCATACGAAAAAAAACCAAAACTGGTAGTCTTTTTATTCAGTATTTTCGTTTTTCTTATCCTCTACCCTCACACTGAACATCTTGCAAGTCTTTATCTGTATATATAGATACAGAAATGCTCAAAGATTCCATTTTCATGTACACTCAAACTATTCCATGTCGCCAGGCTAAAATATCGTTTTTGGAGTGTCACTTTAAAGTATACTAAGAAAATCTCTACTTTTCTCGTTCATCTTGAAATATGTCAATTAAAAGATATTGTTAACTTATGGTTGTTAACTTATCGATTTTATGAAATAAAAACGGATTCAGAATCATCCAAATGTACTACAATTTATTAGCATAATCATTTTTTTCTAGGATGAATGACCCTCCGCCTCCTCCCTTCCAATGGTACACGAGAGAGCAGCCAAGGCTTCAACAAGGTAGAATATTATATTCCTATCCCTGATACGTTTCATCTTTTACAAGCATCAAATCACTATTGTGGATTCGAATGAATCAAGCTTCATGACAATCAAACTAATTAATTGCCTTTAAATTCATATTTTCATAAAACATTTTATACTTGTGGAAGCGGTTTAGACTGAGATAAATATGAATCTGTACTTCTGAATTTAGAAGCACCAAATCTTAGAGAATCTTTGATGTGATCTTTTAAATACTCATATTAAATACTATTCTTCAACCAATAGGAAACTTAGAAACCTAATCGATGAAAAAGATATGAAATTATAGGAAGACGAAGAAATCATTCAGGATGAATGAAAGAAATAAGAAATTGTATAGGAAAAAGTTTAATATGATAATTATGGAATGAATTTTATTAGAATTTATATTTCATCACAAAATCCTCCACTGAATGCTATTATTAAGATATTGAAGTCTTGTAGGATATCGTCTATCCTTAACTGAAACTAATATTACATTATTGTATTGGCTTTTCTATTCAACGTAAAGAATATTTTTGTCATGATTAGGGTATCTTTCTGTACCTTTAATATGTAACTGTGAGCTTTGATGCGTTGAGCAAGGGGATTTTTTAAATTGAATTATGAAAGCTTTTACCTTTTATTAGGCGGCGTGAGGACCAGAGATTCCTTCTCCACTATAATACAACAACCTTGACATTTTTTTAATAACCTCGATTTTTACCTGAACTTTTAAATGATATTAGTCATGAAATCATTATATTTTATTACCACCGCTAAATTAAATGTCTTTCTATTTAGAACTCGGTATATTGGTCCTGTCATTCATAATGTTAATTAAATATGGCGATAATAATACTATGGTTTAATAATATTTTACTTTGAATTGTGTTTCTAGGCAGAAGAGGAGGTGCTGGTGGAGGAGGTATTCATCAGAAGCCAACCGATGTTATGAGCAAACTACAGTTAGATCAAATTCAGATGCAGCCAAGTCGATGGCAGAGGGAAGTTTTAGAAAGGAATGCATCCTTTCAGAATGACCAAGGGCAAGCACAGTATTCTGAACCCTATCAAAATGACAACCGCTATCAGTTTAGTCAGGTGAGGATTCTATTCGAAATTCCACTCTACCTTTTGATTTGACAGTTCTTATTAATAATATCCTTTGCACTTTGCTTAAGAAGAAGTTTCGTGCTTGTGCTTGTATTAGAAAATGAAGATTGAATATTAATAATTTGTTGAACTGAATGTGTTGCAGAGTTGGAGTGGGAATCCAAACAGCCAATCTCATCAACCGTTGAATAGAACACCAAGCCATAGCCAAGGCCAAGCTAATAAAATAGGAATGCAGGTAAGAAACCAATGTAGTAATATTTCAGTAATAATAAAATCATATTTCCACAATGTATGTGCATTGTACAATTATTTGTATTATTGATTGGAAATTATAATATTATTGTTTGATTCTTCCATCAAGTAATGTCAATAATTGAACTCCGATTTCACATTTGAACAATTTCACATATCATTTTACTGAATGACAAACGAAATTGAGAATTCGTAAAAAATGTTCATCGCCTCGTCGCATTTGCAAGATATGTTGGAAAATTAGATATAGAGATTTGGTTAATCCAACAAATTGTAATTATTTTATGAAAATTTGGAAGATTTTCAAATCATTCTTCCTTACTTTTATTCTACCTCAACTTTCGATAATTTCTTCAGTTGTTAGACAGGCTGGTAAATACAGGGTGGCGTATAAAAACGGAAAAATTTGAAATGATCATAATAAATCAATGAATTGTACAAAAAAATTAAGGCTCAAAATGTGTTAGGCAAGAGTGGAAATTACAGTTTTAAAAATCACATCAGTTAAGTGCTGTCCATTGCTCCTAACACATTCATGTAATCGATTTTGAAGACAGCATTGTGCGACGTGATGTGTCCTCTGGGATGTTGGCGACGAGTTCTTCAATCCGAGTCTTGAGCTCAATAAGATTTCTTGGCCTAGTCTGATATACTGAGTCGCATATAGTCTGGTTCTGGTATATACCTAGTCGCATACTGAGAGATCTGGAGACCGTGGAGGCCAAGAGAAAAATAATGTTCCTTGAAATTATGTGCTTCCCAAACAAACGTCTCAATGCAGATATTGACAAAAGTGATTTTTAACTTTATTGTTATTTCATATAATTTCCACTCTTGCCTATATCACAGATAACGTACATCTGTGTACCTTATCTGTGCCTATACTTACACATTTTGAGCATTGAAAAAAATTTAGTGCAATTCATTGTTTTATTATAATTATTTCAAAATTTTCCGTTTCTGTGCGCCACCCTGTACATCATAGTTGAATATGAGTATTACAGTGTACATTTTATGATGAAACATGTTTTATGATTTGTTCACCAGAATGCGCCAGCGCCACATCACAACCCTCAATTAGCAGCAAGACCACAATCGTCGAATCAAGAACGAAAATGGAGGCTAGCATGTAACTTCAAGAATACTCCTGAATTCAAATAGGCTGCATGATTTCTAATGCATTATGAACGAGTGAGGAGGTTTTGTGGAGTGTGAAAAGTGAGTCAAGATGAATGTGTTCTTAGAACTGTGATTCTAGAACTGTGATCATCAGTATGAAAACTGTTCTTACCTTACATTACTTATCGATTTTTTCCTGTAATAGAATCTGCTACTTTATTATTTATTTATTTATTATTGCGCAATAGTACAAATAATGACGTTGAACAAATATTCTAACTCTTAAGATTTGAAATTTAGTTTCACGATAGTGAGTACTGAAAATTTTATTAAACCTTAGTTTAATCATCATGTTATTATTGTGAAAATGACTTCTTCTAGTGATTGGGTTTGTTAAAATTTATTCATAGTGGAAATGGAATGGTTTTGGTAGAATCTTACTCATTTAAGTTGTTTGAGAAGCGCCAGTACTTGAATCTCTTTACTCGAGTATTTAATGGTTTTTCGGGGACCTACCACCTGTCTGAACAACCTGCCTGCATCCCCTCAAGTATGAGCGCAGAAGCTGGAGAGGGCCCCCAACCACACCATAGAGCATCAACTTAGACAGCAGAATCTCATGATCCAGGGTATCGAAAGCCTTCCTGAGATCACAGAGTGTCAGCCCAGCAAGGCTTCCCCCCTCAAAGCTATCACATATTTTCTTAATAATCAATTCAACTGCTCCCACCGTCGACCGTCCAGTCCTGAACCCAAACTGAGTGTCAGCAAACAGGCCATTCAGCTCACAAAACTCATACAATTGGCCAGCTATTATAATCTCAAGTATTTTAGATGGAACTGGCAAAATTGAGACTGGCCTGTAGTTGTTTGGATCCAGACGAGAAACTTTTTTTGAAAATTGGCACCACCCTTGCCAACTTCAACTCATCTGGGAAGACACCCTGAGCAATACATTCATTTACACAATGAGTGAAAGGAGTCAAAATAAACTTAATAATACGTTTCAATAACCTACTTGACATATAGTAAATGTCCTTGCTTGCCGAACACTTCAGGCCCATGGTGATCCGCAGGACATCCTCACATGTGACACTGCGCCACACCAGTGTAGCTGTGGGTGGCTGCCGAGCCTGCAACAGATGACGCACAGGCAATGCCTGAACTGGTGACGCTGCAGTTGGTGAAGAAGCTGTCAGCAATGTTGATGTTGATGCCATCGGTGGTGCCACTGCTGCTGATGGTGCCGTTGGTGATGCTGGAGTCAGCAAAGAGGCTGTGAAGCCTCTTTGCTGACTCCAGCATCACCAACGGCACCATCAGCAGCAAGCCTCTTTGCTGACTCAGCGAAGCCTCTTTGCTGACTCCAGCTTTGCTCAAATGGAATGCAAAGCGTTTGTCCACGGCGCTGATTGAGGCGGAGTCAGCAAAGAGGCTCTTTGCTGACTCCAGCTTTGCTCAAATGGAATGCAAAGCGTTTGTCAACGGCGCTGATTGAGGCGGAGTCAGCAAAGAGGCTGCGAAGCCTCCAGCATCACCAACGGCACCATCAGCAGCAAGCCTCTTTGCTGACTCAGCGAAGCCTCTTTGCTGACTCCAGCTTTGCTCAAATGGAATGCAAAGCGTTTGTCCACGGCGCTGATTGAGTTTGAGGTAGTGACTTGTGTTCTATGGGTGCAATGATTTTGTGCTTTTGATTATGAATTTGTCTTAGGAAGAGTAACTTTCCAATTCTTAAAACCGGTTAAGAATGTTTTTTTACTTTTGTTATGGGCAATTAGAAGGTTATGTGGAGTGAATTGTACATCTTTGGACCCATATGATATATTTATGCTTAGGCTTAGGCCAAAAGTAAAAAAGAAAAACGTAAACCACCAAGTCATATCATGTTGAAGCAGAACCAATACACAAGTAGAAGAAAATACTATATTCCGCTCTAGAACTATATTTTTCTTCTTAAACAAGTATAAAATATCTAAAAAGTAAAACCCTGTCAAACAGACAGCTCAGTCACAAGCAGGGAGCTCATTTCTTTCTTTTGTTCTGTGCAATAGTTGGTGAGCTCTCTGTGTTCGCCGAATCTGTGGAGGGGCAATGTTACAGAGTATTGGCAACCACTTTGTCTCTGCACTCTTTATTGTGCAACTTATTTTTGGCATTGTCTCATTGAGTGCGACATCTACTTTTCTTGTGTGTACACTGTGCATCCATCCATGTGGCAGCACAATACTCAGCAGAGCTATACACCAGCGCAATACTAGATATGCGTAGGGTATTAACATCACTGCCCCAATTTGTACCGGCCAGCCTGCTGATGATGTTGTTCCGGCATCACTATAACTGTACTGGTCTTGCCATTCAACATCACCTGGAACCTGCAATTCGACAGTATGCACCTGAGAATGTTAACTGTTGCCTCACATTTAACAATCTTTCCAACTTTAAGCAACATGCCTTTCATCCACACTGTGTCATAGGCAGAACTTAGGTCATGGATGACTGCCCCTGACTTTAACCTGCTCTCAAAACCATGCTCTATGTGTATGGTCACTGACAAGACTTGCTCCTCACAGCTCCTCCCATCTCGAAAGCCAGCCTGTTCAATAGGGAGGTGCCTTTCTAGCTTCTCCTTCAGTCTTCCATACAAAACTCTGTCAAAGAGTTTGTAGACCACAGACAACAGGGAGATAGGTCTGTAATTTCTTGGGTCAGATGAGTCCTTCCCCGGTTTCACCACTGCCATCACTCTGGTTTTCCTCCAGGCACTTGGGATTTTTACACTCTCAACCACACAGGAAAAAAGCCCTGAGAGCCACTCGATTGCTCTGGGGCCCAGGTGTGTGAGAAAATCGGGCAGTATCCCATAAGCACCGGCTGCTTTGCCATTTTTTACATTTTTGAGGGCCTGCTCTACCTCAGCGCGGTTGACTGCTGCCTGAATGACCCATTTCAAAGCACGCCTCACTTTTTCGGCTTCCACCTGACCAATTTCTAGGTTTCCTGTCTCACTTATCACATTTGCAACCTCCTCAGGAGTCACTTCCCTTATGAAAAAGTCCCAGATCTGGCCAGATTAAAAAAGCCAGATCTGGCCTGATCTGGTTTTGGAACACTAAAAACCCGATCTGGGTTCTAGATCTTGAAGTCAGATATGGCCAGATCTGGCCAAATCGGGGTTTTAGTATTTCAAAACCAGATCAGGCCAGATCTGGCTTTTTTCTGGCCAGATCTGGAACTTTTTCTGAAATTCAGATCTGGCCAGATATGGTTACCTAATTCTAAATAACCTACATTTTTTGCTATAGTAGTAGAAGAATTTAAGGTTGTATGTAAATTCATAATAAAATGAAGGAATCAACTTTTTATTCAGTATAGTTATAATGAAATAATTTGAAAAAATAATAATTTAAAGAAATAATTTACAAGGCTAAATAATATAAAAAAATTAATTTTTATTGCGCTTAGCTGCAGCCCTGGTTTCGCTGAGCTTTGTGCCCATAGCAGCCACCAATTCTTTTTCAGATGCACTCTTCCACCCCTTTCGTTCGGCCAATTCCTGACTGAAACCTGGAAAATAACCCTATTTTTAATGTTTGACAAATATGAAATTGCTAAAGAACTCATTTACAAAAACTAATATTCCCAGACAATTAAAATATATTTATAATTACAATCTGAGTTTAATTTTAACTGGAATAAATCAGCTATTCCACAATACATTTATACAATCACACTTACACCAGGCAACTGGTGTAAGGTCTGGAGATAGCAGTCGATCAAACGAAACAGTCGTCTTTCTTATCCGATTACAGTATACGAATGAAGTAGTTAAAACCAGATAGGAGTTTCTAACTGTGCTGCATAACCTACAAAAGTTACTCAAATTTAAAAATTCATTTACTCAAAATAAAATTGAAAAAAAAAACATATTTGAAAAAATCGTACATGCCTAGAGAGAGGCACACATAGTATTTGGAAAACCCCAAATATTAATTTTAATTGAGTACACACGTCAGGTAAATTGGAATTATTTATGGTAACACTTACTCATGAGGGCCTTGACTCCTTCCGGACAGAGGGCTTTCCTTCTTTCTTCGGGCTTTCCGATGGGGCCTTTTGCCACTCCGCCTTTCACTGAACATTCTGCTAGAGCTTCATCTCGAAAAACTGCTCGAAGACCAGAACGCACAGCAGTTGTCTGGTTCTTTGAATGATGAATTATGCCTTCCTTAGCCGATTTCAAGACATAAATGTTGTATCTTTCTGCAAGCCGAACAACCTGAAAAACAAATAAAAAATATATATATATATGAAATGAAAATGAAATTTATTTTGCCTTTACAATAATTACATAACAAAAAATATAATATACAATTAATCCTCAGAATTTACGCCACTTCAATATGTTGCTATAGGTGCTGCCAGTGACATTTATAATAGGTTCTTAATTTTATTATTAGAACAGTTGCTTATTAGAAGTTAAGTACTTTTATCAATAACAGGCATTGTCGTGACATAATTATGGTAGACAAAATATAACAGTACAAAAAATGAAAAACACAGAGTTACATTCAAAAAGCATTTTAGTGGTTATTTTTGTGAATATTTTTACATAATACTGTAATTAATTTTATAGAAAATATAATTTATGCACTTTGTTTTCGCTAATGATTTGTAAAGTGACACCTGTTTACCGGTACACTACACTAGAATCAAGGATTAACAAAATTTTATAACTAAAAACAAGGCTTTTAGAACAGCATAGAAAGTCCAATTTTGATTGTAAGTCTACTTTTGTCCCAATACACAGTGCATCTATATTTTTACAACACTAACTAGAAATTATAGTTCATATATAATTCTATTCATCTGTCTATTCAAAGAACTGAATCAGCTGATCGCGTGACATCACTGGAGGTCAATAGATTGATCTTCCCTTTTTTTATGATAATATTGAGCAACTTTCTATGTATTTTTCTCAAAAACTACTTGCATTGCAAGCACGCCACTGCAACCTATCCTAGGTTTCATGGTCTATTCATATTTAAATCTTCATAGTTTTAATAATATCGTCGGATAGTCAACTATTTCAGAACACTGCATATCGGATTGAAAGTAAGGTTTTCTCCAATCTGATCTGCATACCATTACATGACCATATAAAACAAATATATAAGTCGGTAATGTGTTATAAATAATACATACTGTAATTATATAACCCATCATATACAGACATGATATGGTACCATGAATTTATAGCATGAAATAAAAATGTAAATTTACATTTGGCTCTGTTCCATCGAACAGCAGTTGTTCGCTGCCGCTGCTGATCGCTGCTGCTGATGTGGAGGCGGCATCATCACTTATCACATCAACGACCGCAGGAATAAGAATAAGAATAAAAATAAGAATTTTTATTGGCCATTAAACAAATATACAATAGTTTCGGGCTCACTTCAAACATAAAACATGAAACCAATTGAATTATAAAGTTAAGGTACCGGTGTACTAATATCACAGTCCTAATTTCTTTCTGGGTTATAAAATGGGTTTTTCTTAACCAATTCTTTATTACTAACCTAAAGCTTTAGTTCCAAATCTTATTCTAAGAGGAAGTTTATTATATATTATATATCTCTGATACATAAGGACTTTTATGTGTCCTAGATAATCTTACATAAGGTGTTGAAGATCAGAGTTCATCCTGGTATTATAATTATGATTATCACTATTTTGAGAGAAGTTGTTTAAGTTATATCTTCACCTGAATTAAATTGTAGTAAATATACAATGAAGGCACTGCCATCATGATTCCAAATTTGGTCATTAAACTCTCCCTGCAGGAATCTTCTGCTGTAGGTTAGCAATAATTTAATAACCTTTTCTGTTGAATTAGTACCTTTATTGCATTTGTGCTGTTACCCCACAGCATCACCCATAGCTTAATACAAGAGAGGAACAGGCCAAAATAGGTTGTTAGGAGTGTTTGCGTACTTACACATATTTAAGTTTTCTTACAAGATACACAACTTAAAAAACTCCTGATCCTGCATACAAATTCAACCATTGTTCTTTCCAGGTCAACTTACTATCTATGTACAAGCCCAATAGTTTAGTAGCTCTATTCTCGCTAACATTATTGAAACAGTGAAAATATATACATTCAGTTTTATCATTATTTATTGATAAACTATTTGATTCAAACCAGATCGTAGACAATTGAATACCTCTCTATTAACATTGCATCAACTTCTTCCTTCTTTTGAAAGCACATTTGTGAGTTGTGTCATCGGCTATAGAGGATCCCTCATCTGGACGATGGTAGTCCCACAGACGATCGTACCTGTGGGGCGGGGAGTATGGAATAGAAAGAAGTGGGGTATACGGTTTAGGTGAAAAATAGGAATGATGAGGGGCTGTGGGCGATGGTGATGATGAGGGCGGACGTGGGGAAGGGATTGATATGGACAGCTCTTGCTGGGATGAGGTTCCCGCCGCCCCAACTCTTTTTAGTCCTTCGACTAAAGTTAATGCAGTCTGCAGCAGCTTGCCGACATCTGAAAATCCCAATATTTCATTTTTAGCAAACAACTCTTCATAAATAAATAAGTAAATAAATAAAACGTCTTTATTCTCAGTCAAAGAAGAAATTACATTCGTACATTGGCACCCGACATAATCAAAATAAATTACTGACTGAAAATAATAATTACATATGCAAGCTCAAAGAGTTGTCCGCATATGGGAGACACAGTTTTCTAATGAATTTCCACAAAATAAAAACTAACAATGAATCAACTCACAATATGAAATTAAACAATAAACTTAAATCAAGAAATTTTGATAAGTAATTTTATATCTAAGGATAAAATTCATCTCATTTGAAAAAGAAAGAAAGAAAATGGAATCACTTTACAATACGAAATAAAAATTGTAAAATCAATGAACTCAAAAAGTAATCATAAAAATGAAAATATAACACATTGTACCTTCATACACTGATCAAAAACAATGCTAGACAAATACACTATAGAATATTGGATAGACAAAATGAATGGAGAACACTATAATATTAAAAACTCTACAATCTATATCCTCCAAAAATACTTTAAGAATATAAACAGTAACAAATACACACTAATCACACTATAACCAGAAATTATCATGAGGTGCTCTTTAAGATACTTCTTTAAATAGAAGAGAAAGAGCCACAGTGTTAATTCCCTATCTGGTAAGTTGTTATAAAATTTACATGTAAGGAACAGAAAGATTTTGAAAAAAATCACGTTTTCCACTAGGCAATCTGATCCAAGCAAGTCCGTGTGTGACATGGAGGCCTGGAGCATTTGGGCATCTACTGTGTTTCCCAAGTTTCCACCACTTGATAAAATTGATTCAGCACTTTGAAACAAAAGAGTGATCCTAATCGATCAATGAAAGAATTTTAATTCAGCAAAAATATTCACTAGTATACAATTTGTCTTCCAGCACCAATTGAGTGGACTAATGATTTTTTGTAGTCTAATTAGAGGTTTCAATGAGTAATATATGTGCAACCCCAAAGTAACAACCATAAGAAAGTCTAGAATGAGAGAGAGAAGTAGATTTCTCTCAACACTTTAATTTGGACAAATCCTTTCCAAATGGTAAAACCGATGTCGAAGGGAGCCTTTGACTCAAACTTTTCTTCAGTTGGTTTATATGGGTCCTCCATAAGAGATCCCTCTTTCACAACAACTCCCAAAAATATCCTCACCATATCTGACTGCTGGATTGTACTACAAAGACAATCAATGACGCTTGAACAGATTGACAGAGTGTTTGAGGCAATCAAAAAGTGAAAGATTGAGTAAGGCCAAAGTTAATATAGGTTGTCTTTTTCAGAATTTAGTTTCCCGCTTCAGCTTGTTAAATGTAAACCACAGAGATAACAATTGAGATCTGACTGCATACTGGACTGAAGATTCTGCAAATCAGACTCTACCATATGTGAAAGCAGTGTCATCGGCAAATGCGGTTATGTTTTGAAAGGTCCACCAAAGAGGTCATTGATGAACACAAGGAACAGCACCGGGCCCAAAACTGGAACCTTGGGGAACACCTCTATGAATAAATTGATTGGTACCACAGCACCATCAATTCACACAAATTGATTCCCTCTCATGAAGGTATGAATTGAACCAATTCAGAGCCAACCCACGAACCCAGCCAACTCCAATTTTTGAGCAAAATATCGTGATCAACCGTATCGAACGCTTTCCTGATATCAAGGAAAAGACCTGAAACCTGGACACATCCCCTTGATTCATATTAGCATGAATTTCAGAGATGAACTTTTCGCAAAGCAAGCTCTGTGCTCAGACCCTCTAAACCCAAATTGATTTGGAACAAAAATCGGACAGATTAAGAAATGAAATCAGGCGGGATTTAATGTTTCTCGAATATTTTGAAAAGATAGACAACAAGGAAATAGGTCTGGAAATCCTCAACAGTTGAACTATTCCGCTTTTTGAATTGGTACTACCTTTGCAGTTTTCAATTTTGATGGAAACTTACCATCCAGGAAGCTTCTGTTGACAAGGTGAGCCAATACAATAAACCCGCCGACTTTCCTGGTGGAAATGCTCGCTCTTATTAGCAATGACGAAAAGGTCCATCCATACCTGGAGCCTTGGACCCATGCAGTCCAGCAATAACACTGGCTATTTCCCCAGGACACATGTCTCTGCAAACAAGGGAACGTGTGTTCGGCAACTCTGAATGACTTTCATATGTTTCAACCAGGATTAACTGTGGCTAATCTGTAGCCGCCGCTAGCTGCCGCCGGAGGCCTGACTGGTTCAGCGTTAAAGCCAAACCCTGCCAAATTCCAACTCGCCGCGAACAGCCTATAAAGACTGATTCTCCCGGCATTTGTCACCACTTTTCAGGGATATTTAGATGCAGCTAACGATTCTGACATGATATATGTAAATTAATTTTAATTCACTAATCAAACTAATGTATTGAAAAACACGTTATGTTTATGTTTAACTAGAAAACATGTTAAAAGGCACAAAAAACTAAATTCATTGATGATATTGTATTGAACCTTTAGCTTTTCTGTAAATGCCTAATTTAACAGTACCATTTTGTCAGATTTCAGGAATTCACTATTTTAACAAAGTTAACGAAGTTAATTCCATTTATCACAGAGAATGTTCATGGATTCTACACAAAAAAAAAGTCCTATGAAAGAATAAAATTTAGCTATTATCAATTATAATTTATTATTATATAAATATATTGTAATTGTAATTAAAATTATGAATTTATATATCATCGGAATCGTTAGCTGCATCCAATATCTCTCCGGTGCTGGTGTAATAAATTAAATGCCAAGGGGAATCAGTCCCGTGTGGAGCTGGTCGCTGAGTTGGGTCCCAATGAGAATGTTGGCTGCGGCGTGAGTTGGCGGCGGCGAGATGGCCGCGGCGAGTTGGCCGCGGCGAGTTGTCCCATTCCGATATGTTTCAATCCTCTCATTTGACGCAAGTTGGTATTGAGACCCCACTGCAGATACACTGATAAAGTAATCATTCAAAATTTTAGCAATCTCGGATTTATCTGTGATTGTATTATCATTAGATACAATGCGTATTGAAGAAACTTTTACTTTTTGTCTCCCAAACCAAAGTGTATTTATAATTTCCACTGCTTTTACTATTACCTCTGTTTTCATTGAAAAGTGCTTTATAACTCATCTCCTTAGCATCCTTAATCCAGACTCTAACCCTCTTAAATGAGTTGTAATTTTGTTTAGCTGACCTTATCCTGATTTCTTTTCGTAATTTTGAATAATTTCTTCCTTGTGTTGATTGCATCACACAGACCCTTTTTCATCCACGGCTTAAGCATCCCAGAACGATGATTTCCTCTGTTTGCTCTAGATCTAATCAGTCAGCTGACTGAATGTGAGTTAACACATTCTCAAAATTTGAATATGCTAAGTCGAGATCAGCACAATCATAGACAGATAACCATTCCTCCTCAGCAAGTTAATCGTTCAAGGCTTTATCGTAGACAGCGCTCAGTGCTACCACGGTGATTACCGACCCCAGTGCAGGGCATTTTGATAAACATACAGCATACGGTGGCTCTGCTATACCACCAGCCTCAACAACAGCAGAAAAAAAAAATCTGAAGAGTACCTCCTCTGTATAGAATATTTCATACAAGGTAGAAGAAGTGTCAGTAACCTTTGTATCAATATCGATTAAACCTCTAAACCATTCATAGCAATGATTTCGAAGTACTGATCAACAAGAGGGTTAGACAAATTAATTTTATGCTGAAGTCCCCAACACAAAATCTCCAAGGATCTATTCCGGTAAGAAGTGTAGAGAAGGACTCAAGAAAGACTGAATACTGCTGTTTGTGTGTGCCATCTATAAACACCTATAAGCAGCACAAAGCTAAACTGCCCATAATTGAAATTTAAAACACTTGAATCGGCTCCAACAAGCGAATCCTCAATCAAAGTGCAATGAAAGCACTGTTTATAAACAAATACTACTAGGCCACCACATCTGTTATAAATAACAAGAGGTCATTTTATCATAACCATCAATGTCGAATAAGTTCATGTTATCTTCAGGCTTTATCCACGCCTCATGAAGAGAGAATAATAAATTTAAGTTTGTTCCTCATTCCATTCAAGTACAATAAAAATCATCAAATTACGATTAATACTATGTATATGCTCATATGAAACTATGCTTATCATGAGAAAAACGTTTCATTAAAATCATTGGACGATAAACATATTTGTACATTCATTATGAGAATCAAAGTCTTCCATAAAGGATTCCACTTGTATTTGGAACTTTAATATAATTATATTTTACTTTTTATATTATATTATTGAAGAACTAATAACAAAATAAGAATGGAGAAGAGAAAATGAGGGCGGAACTGACCAAGTGCAACAAGTGTACATGGAAAAGGCTGTAAGTTGCTTAAAAACACTATCATAAAAAATATTGATACTAACTAGATAATTCCTGATACTATCATAAAGAATTAGATCAATGAGATACAGACATACAGAAATCAAATTAAAGCTTTTCCTCATACCCATTGTAGCTATGCATAACCCAAAATCTTCAAACAATATAGCCTACAAAATACAAAATATACCACCCTTCAATACACAATTAATTGTATAAAATATTGAAAATACTCAATTTAGGAAAATATTCAAGCAGTCATGAAAAAACTTTAGCCTAAAAAATCAATAAACAGAAAACAAGATAGATGTAGTTTAGAAAAAGAGAAATGGAGAAACCAAGAGTATTATCAGATCTAATGACTGAAACATAAAAAGAAATAATAATAAATAAATCTGCTTGATTTCAAAAATTTCACTCACAGGAGTCAACAGTGCTATGATTTAGTTATTATATCAAAAATAATATTGTCCTCAATATATGCATAATTTATTATGACCAAAATATTTATCATAAGACCAAATTTAGTTGAAGAACTCTACTTTTAGTTAAGACCATCAACACTTCTAATGAAGGAGATATTCCATCAAGTTTTCGAATTTTGTGAATCCTACTAACATGATCGACCCAGACATTCTAATTTTTTCCTTCCTCTTCAAACGCCGCGCCATACCAAGAACTTCTCCGTCTAGAGGTGAAACGGCTACGATTGAGAATACTGGTTCCCGTCCATTGAACCCCTCAATCTGATGTGTCTTTGCAACATGCCAAATTTTCTTCTTTCTCTGTTCCACCACATGTGATCCACATCCTGCCTCCTGGACGAATTTCCATCACGATTAGACCAAATCTGGGGTGGAAACTGTTCCGGTCTGCTCCTTGAGCGGTTTTGAGACGGTGGAATGAAAAATGGTAGGCTTCTTCATAAATGGTAGGCTCAAATCATGAGATATACCACCTTATAATTGAGAGTCAAGTGCAGTAGTGTAACAGTGTACTGATGCAGTATCAATAAATTCATCTGTTAAAACCGCAGCCTAAATTTAGGCTGCGGTTTTATCCTTTCCAAGCCATTCAACTTATGCAGCACATTCCAGGACCTCCTGCTGGAGTGACTAAAATTCATATTTTCTACTGTCTCTCTCCACCTCCTCGTTCTCTCAGCGTTGAGTGCCTGAATCAATCTTCATCCCACCTCACCACAATGATGTAGGGATTTCTCAAACAAGGTTTTCCTATGTGCCAAAATGCCATAAATATGTTGGTAAGTACTCTATGTTTACTCACATATGTTGGAAATAAGTATATAGATCACTATATCATTTTCTATTTTTATAGAAAATATTACAATAACAAATTAATAATCTATTCCTTTCTACTGTGTTTCTATCACTGCGAGATTTGATGTAAAATCTAGAGGAAACTCACAATGATACAAGTCTGTTGCAATGATACTGTATTCCCGAACGATACTTTACTGATCAAGCAAGCGGCGTTTTGCGCAGCACGGGGTAAACTCGTATCAAATAAAATACATTGATTCAAAAAATTTTGATGATGTGCGCGACTTAATGAACGCACTTTATTATCATTATCGCTCTTAATATTTGAGCATACACGGAACCTATTTCTTAGTTCCAACTTATAAAGGTCATCAAATGCACAAAGCCTTATCTTAACCATTTTATCCCAATCAATGAAAACAACATGTAAATGATCCTAAAAGAAAGGTTCCACTTATCTGCCTCTTTGTCTGTGTCCACTTATCAATCAATGGAGAACTTATAGCTAGATACTTTCTACTCTCAATGCCAATAATGGAATCTTCAAATGAGCTTTATTAGTCGTATTCGAGAAAGTTCAATTTTTAGTGAATCTAACAAAACAAATAAGAGTGACGATTAATTTTGTTCTAATTGTTCTCTATAAATGGAAATGTAATATAGAAGAAATGCGGACCATTAAAGTTTGGACAGTAAAAGATTCTTTGGTTATAAAAGATTCACTTTAACAAAACTACTATGTTTTGGCAATATCAACTGAAACAAATCAATGAGTACTTGCCAATCATGTCAATATTTCTTATTATTCCATCACACAATTCGAGATTTTCTCAAGTTCTTATTGTGAAAAGAATTATACTCCGATCTGGTGGCAAGATGTAACTTTTTCTGAAAAATATTTGTCTTCTCGGAACCCTTTTATAACAATATCATTTTTATAATTTCTACCCACTTACTTTAACCAACGACAATGGACGATATCAATAATAAAATAATAATAATCCTCCACTAAAGTAAGGATTATTATCCTTTACTATTACTGTAACATGTTTTTCAAAGGCTGAGATATAGTAAGGTCCACTTGAAAGTTTAGAGTAGGCCTACTGTATTATAATTCTTGTGCAACTGTGGTATGGTTTTGAATTTCTTGGAAATACCAGGAGAAATAATATTAACAGAGAATTGAGAGAAACGTTCAATAGTGATGAAACTTTTTTTGTCTGCGCAACATGAATTTCGATGAATATTCACTCTTTATTCTCTGCCTTGCCAAAAAGTGTTTGCTGCCAAAATGCAACTTGCAATTCTCCAACATTTCCAACTCTTTTCTCAATGATTCACCGCTAAAACTTTCCATTTCAAACTTTGTTTGAATAAATAAACTGCAACTAGAATACCAAAGTAATGTACCTTGAAATAGTTAGAATTATCAAGTGCAACTAATTAATTCTATCAAATGTATACCTCTTTTATTTCCGTAGTACTGCATGATGAAAAATTTCAGTACTGTATCTTTGCAAGAAGTCAAAATCCTCGTTTTCTCGAATGTTGAAAGTGCTTTAGAAACATCAGGTTACTTTGTATTATTCAAATACTTTGCATGCTGCGATTATTGTACATTAAAACAGGTAAATTTTCAAAGGGCTTCTTAAGTTACTGCCTAAGTTAATTGATAGTTTATTCAGTACCGTATGTCATCAATTTTTTCTTAATCGTTTTGAAAAACTAACAAAATATGCACAAATATCCATTTTTGAGTGAAAGATTTGTGAATGTACAAAAGTTTTTATTTCAAGCTTAGCTTCTACTTTCTAGCGAATTGTATGTAAATCATTTGGTTGTATTCTTATTGGATCAAAAACTTTTCGTTAAATTGTGATAAATTCATCTATTGTAATGATTCACTAGTGAATTAATTTTATGTTGTATTTTGTGTTGGATTCAATGCTCTTGATAGTAATGTAAGATGATATTGTTTTTGGGAAATAAAAATTATTTGACTTGTACTATTCAGTCGTATTGTAGCCTTCTTCATCACATTCCGAAAATCAGGTAGGTCAACGACTCAACGACAAAGAATGTTCTTACGGACTGTATCTTTCTGTTTCACTTCATAGATAAAACAATAGTCACCCTTTTACAGTGCAACTTTGACGCAACTCTAGTCCAATTTTGAATTATCTGGCGGCTATCCCTATCATTCTACATCTATTTCATGATGACTTGTACCAGGTTGAATGCACCCACCGGCTTTTACGACTTAGCTTCAGCCCCTATTTTTTGTAGATAGTTATGTGGTTAACCTTGAATGTAAAGTGGAAGATTACCTGAGGCTGGAAGGATAACTAATGGTTCGGGGGTCAGTTCGTCTTCATTCAGTGATAGAAGGAAAAGCGATTGAGAGTGAGAGAGATGGTGATTAACTTAGTCTGGGCATTAGGCTCGATAAAAAATTATTGTCTGAGTCACCCTGTTTTGTAATCCGAAGCTACAACGAATATTCCCAAAGTATTTCCCGTTAATTTTCAATTACAGTATCAATTTTCTTCCACTAAATGAGGTTTTATAAAAATCTTTTAAAATTGACTTGATCGCACTCTATGAATTCAATAAATTTTCTTTGCACATTAAATCATCAGTTCATAAGAATGAATACATCAGTGTTATTCATTCCACTTCGAGTCAGTCCATTGTTGATGAAGCTCAAGTATATTGAATGATTTTAATATTTCAATTAATAGAATTCTATATTTCGACATTTATAATACAATGTTTAAATCAAGGAATACATTATCGATTTGTAGCGAGTAGTTTTTGTTTAATATCTCTCGTTGTGAAAGAAATAATAGAATAATCAATATTCTCAAGTATTCGCGAGTATTTATCAAATTCTTTGATGTTCACAGTTTTGAGCTTACTAGACAAGTATTCATCTTACCATTCTGGCTTTATGTAGCTTGGATAAATAGTACTGTGTAACTCTAGAATTTTACCTTGGAGAAAGCTTTTTGGAAAGAACTTTACTGAACTATTTCGAATCCACATTGAACTAAGATTTTTATAGATATGTTCTCACTCCTCAAAAATAGCTGTAATAAAATAAATGAAATCATTTTTTGTATTGATCCTGATTGGTTAGGAGATAGAGGTCACAAGTTGAATGGTATCAAAAATGACAGAGCAGTTGCCCATTGATGTTGAGTAGGGATATTCACGTGAGAAGACGTGCGTAACCTTTGACCCTGCGAGATGTGTACATGACCAGTTTGGCACAGGTTGAAAACACTGCGAGAGTTTTAAGGAGTGTACAAAGGAAAGTCGACTCAAAATACCGTGTATCTTTTCTCTGGTAGGACTTTTGCACCCGCTCAAAATCAAGCGAAATAATCTAACGAGTTTTTCCTCCATTAGAACGAGATTCTGTCAATTTATGTTGAAGATTCACGCATCTCTAGCGGGTGCTTTATTAGTAGAAAGTGTAGAGCTCTTCAATTGAACTAATCCGTTCCCCAAGTAGCCACTGAAAGGCGTGTCATCATCGTTTAATAGTTCCTCAAACACAATTGCTACTTTTTATAACAATGCTTAAAAATAGTTGTTCTCTTTGTTTCCTTGCTCATTCGATAACGAAACTCAACTATGAAAGAGGAAGTCTGTTCCACTTGAATCCACTCCACTCGTATGTATGACATAGAGTACAACTACTGTTTACTGCTTACCGTTACTGCTAAGTCCACTGATATGAGTAACACAGTAGCCTGCTCCTTGAGGTCTCAAATCACAGCAAGGATTTTGCTAATTTCGAGATATCATGGAGCAACGGAGTAGTCATGTGATTATGACGTGTCAGTATCATCATTGCATTACCGTGGTAGAGAGTTATCAAACACTATATTAGATACACATTTCCCTGTTCGGTAAGACATTTATTGTCTCGATTAATCTCATTGCTCATGAAGTTTCACTTGAAAGCTTTTGAATTTTGCTCTGGTAATTTCATAGAAACTTGTGCCAAATTCGCGAATATATCTGGAGATTTTATTGGAGTTATTTGATTCGTATGTGGCACCAACTCGACCATGAATCATGAACGTGACAAAAGCGCAATGAAACTGAAACTCGAATCAAGTATCGGACGCACTTGCAGAGAAAGTACCTAACAATGCATTCGCCAGTGCCAGCTCTATTGAATACTGATTTGTCGTCAGCGAAAGCTCTGCACTTATTGTGTGATATTTGGAAAATGCAGAGATCATTGATTCAGCACGTGCATACTTTTATGGCTGTGTTCAATTAAAAAAGAACTTGGAACATTTCAAAACCAGTCAGTTGCTACACCTTCTTATTGTAATTCATACTACAACTGCAGTAATAATTCACTATTATTGTTAGTTCTAAGAGATACGCTTCTACCATGTTTCGGATTCGATGCTTCGAACTTCGGACTTCTAAAATCATTTTGTCATTACTATGATTTTTTTCTGTGGGGTCCACAGTTGCCTCAAAATTTGATCTCAATTTGTCATTCAAAAAGGAATCGAAAATAATAATTTAATACTCTAAATGATAGTCCACAATATTTTCAATTAATTAATCTCGTCGATCACAATATGAGTATTTGCGAATGCCTATAAGGCCTCTTTGTACTCACACAAGACTTGTGCAGTCTGGGCACGGGTTGAACGAGATGACTGATATATTTTAATTGGTGTAATCACCTCTGAATATACACGTAAATTCTAGTCAAAACGTTTTCAGCCGGTCTGATTCAGATCTGGACCTGGACCGCACTTGTGTGAAAGAGACTTAGTATCATGAATAAAGGATTCATTAGAATAAATATTATTTACCTCTCCAATTGATAGGAACACCATTCTAATGAAATAAAACTTGGACTTGTTGTAATAATCAACTATGTAGCCTATTATATTTATCCTGTTCCTGACTGTATTATATTTCGAAGATTATAAAATTGAAGTGTTAACGCTTCGTGTTCACAATATTGAATGTCAAGTTCATGTTTCACGAACCAGCCCGTGTTAATGGCTAAGAATTTGTCAGATTTACGATTGTAGAAAGTGGACGAAAAGCTCTAAATAAGGAAACTTTAATTTTTGTATCTGGGACACATTATAATGACCAGCACAAAACAGGAGACTGTTCACGACGAATTCAATAGCAGGAATGTTATGTTGAGATGAGAGCCAGATCGTGAGCCTTGAATCTTTATTCAAGATTGTTGGATATTTTGGGAGTTTCCTCTTCTTTGCAAGACTCCTTCTTCGCTTCTTCATTCACGATCTGCTTGTGGTTCAAGGAGCATTACAAGCTAACGAGGCTAAATCGGAAAAGCAGTCGACGACTTGGGTGGACTGCTCTTGTAAAGTTGGCGTAAAAAATTTAATTAAATAAGGAAGTGGTATCACAACAAGTTATAAACATTGCCAATTCCAATAAAAACAGGCCTCAGAAAATCATTCTTCTCAGAGTGTTAATATTTGGATGAAATGAGGAAAAAAACAGTGATAGTATATTTTATTGTTTGTTTCAAGTAATTTTGAAGTGATACAGCTCATACATTATTGAAATATAAAAATTTTGAAAAGTTATTGAACTCTCTTCACTTGATTG
This sequence comes from Laodelphax striatellus, assembly GCA_017141395.1. NCBI lineage: Eukaryota > Metazoa > Arthropoda > Insecta > Hemiptera > Delphacidae > Laodelphax > Laodelphax striatellus. The sequence goes on from CM029531.1 coordinate 44,933,684, forward strand.
TTAAGAAAATATTGTTCTTAAAGGCTCACTCAGTATCTATATTATCATATTTATATGATTGATATTTGTGATTAAACTTTGAAATAGAAACATGATCCGTAATACTGTAGAAATGTAAACATGATCTATAATACTGTATTACTGCCGCGATAAATTATTGTATCTGATGATGGAGAGCATAATTGCGAAGCGGCTGTTGCTCATCATTTTGAGTCCTATATATTTACTTCAAATTAATAATAGACATTGGAATTTAAACCAGTAGGGATAAGATGGATCTACCTCAAGAAGTAATGTATCAGTTGCAGAGACTCTTTATATTAAAAGAATATTAAAATATAATAACTGAAGAATATTAGAATATCCTTATAGTGGGCAAATCACCTTTGAATATTACCCGATATGTTTCAATTTAGAATGTTTCGAATTCTTATTTAATATAGGTATAATTTTGATGTTCACTGGAGCTTTTAAATGCTGAGTTGAATTCATAAACATGCATCGCATTATTGTAATTCATCAACCCACTTTCATGGTGTTATCCACCTGCGGAATTAGACTTTTGGACCCGCATAAGGCACCAGCAGAATTTATAAAATAATGCAGAAATTCATGTGTTGAAATTCAAAGGTTTCACCAACTCATTGAACCTAAGATACGAAACTTATTAATATTCATGCTTTGAATATTGTCATTCTGTTTGAATAAGTTGGCACAACTTGTAATTCACAAGCAAAACCCATAAGGAAAAGTTTTCAAACTAAATGCCATTTTATTCGAAGCTTAAATTTTTCCCATTCTAAATGTTTTTTCATCAATTCACATGTATCGTACTGCAGTCAGTTCATGATTTGAGCGCTTTTATTGTTTTGGAATAATTTAATACAAAACTGCAAATAATTTTTTTATGTACTTTGAAGGAATAAAGTTCATTCTTCAATATCATTTCATATCCAGATGAATTGAGAAGATGGCTACAATATTATACCCAGGATTGAACTAGGCATTGTCAATGACACACAATTCTTCACATGCTACAGGGCTTCCATTAAATAGAGCCCATGGCCTAAACTCACAGCCTACATAGTAAATAGAGGTGGTCAAGCAAGCCTGTTCAATAGCTATCAATTCAAATTCACATTAAAGCCCTTCAGAAATCGAACCTGAGACTAATACAATATTGCATAGTGGTCGAATTTATTCAAGCAACAACATTACACCTCTCGAGAGTTTGTTCATACGCTCATCTCATTTAATCAAAGAAAGAAAAGGGTCATAAGAGACGACTTTGTGAGTAAAGGAATATGTAGCGTTTCGTCCGACACCCAAATTCTTGGAAATTAGTAGCGTTTCGTCCGACTGGTTTTCACGCTTCTGTGCGTATTACCAACGAGTAGCGTTTCGTCCGATTTTTGAGTCTTCTACCTGACTTCAGAAACCCTTCTATCACTGGCTAATCACTGTTGTAAATAATCAGTATCAAATAAAATTTGAAATCTGCTTCTTCAGATTCTATAGCTGCAATAGTTGGCTATTTGTATCGCTTCATGTGAATTATTTCTATCAAAGCCTCTGATTCGAAGTCAAAGCCTATTTATGTGGATGTAATTACAAGTTTTCCTCCCTATAAAACTGTTTCCAAAAGAAGCTCATATAGAAATTCATGCCAATTCATAAACATTGGCAGAAGTTGAATCAATCCAATAATATCAATGAATTGTGGATGAGTACATTTTAAAAATGGTAGCTTGGATGAAGTAATTTAATCTACTTTCGGCTTAACTTGGGGGATTCACTTTGGGTAGAACACCTCTGACATCTAGACGGCTGAATAATGAAGTTGTAACTTGAATGACCCAGTAACTGCTGCCATCTTACGACAGAATTCAGAACTAGCTGCGTTGTGCATTGCCGACCAATCAGGGAGAGAGGCGGAGCTTGGAGGCGTGTCTGTGAAAATTGAAGCTGTAAATCACCCAGTAACTGCAGCCATCTACCGGTCGAATTCAGAACTAGCTGAGTCATTCATTTCTGGCTTATCAAGAGATAGTAGGCGGAGTTTGGAGGCTACATGATTTACAAATTAGGCTACGATTCATGGAAGAATTTTAGACACAGTCAAGCATTGTTCAAGTATTTTCATTGCTGAATAAATAAATAGAAAAAAAATTGTCTTGGAAAACACAATAAATGATTGAATCACCGTTTCTGAAATATGTTTGAATTGTTATCATAATGAAATGGTTACACCCCATTAACCTATCTTCTATCAGATGTTGTTGAAGATGATGATGAAGTTGAATTCAAATTCTCTGATCATAACTCCAAACTCCTCCACTTCCTTTCCAACGATTTATGTGATTCAAAAACAAAATGGCCTATCAAAAAATAAGACATTTTCCATGAAAGTGTTTTTGGATTCACCTCAAAGTTTTTTTACATGCATGAATCCAATTCACAATCACTTAGTTCATATTATAGTGATGCAAAAATGGGCTTCCTGTTTCTTCCCTTTGACTCAAAACTTCTGATAATACGTTTCTTAAAATTGTATATAATTTTTTGGGGAAATCTTAAACCCCATAATCACATTTTAGTCCATAATCACACCTTCAAAGTCCTGACGTTTCCGATTGCTGTAAACCATGCTTTTAAGGAATAAAGACATTCTTATTCTTATTCTTATAACCTTTGAAGTTCTATTATTAATTTATCAATCGTATTTTCAATCTCCATTCACTTAATCGTTTCTATTATGCATTATGCCAATGCAGACATTCTTGTTTTTGTTATTATTTGTCAAAAGTTTTGTCGGACGAAACACTACTCCTTCAGGTATCCTGCCTAATCCCAAAACTACCTGAGACCAAAGACAATGAGAATACTTAATAGTTTCCTATCGTCTTTGCTGAGACATTGCTGTCGGACGAATCGCTACTCGGACGAAACGCTACGGGACTGAGTAAAGTATCTGATAATGTGAATCTAGATTTGGAATGAGACCTCTTAGCAATAATTCATTAGAGTAGGGGGAATGAAGACAATTTATGTATCATGAACTTTTATTGATAATTCTTATATTTATTTGCATGTAAAGGAAGAGAAAATCTATATTGATTGAATTGGTCTCCATCAATCAAACATTTTGATGGAATTCTCAAGAACCCTAGAAGCTTCCTCTCATTTATCGTGGAATGAATGAGAGGTATTTATGTATTTTTGACACGAAATGATATTGTTATCATCGGTGTGATCTTCCCTTTGTAGAAAAAACCTCTCAAAAACACAATGTGAACTTCTCTTTGTAACAAACTTGTCAATACATCGTCTCAGAGATTACTCCAACCAGGGGTGAGTGGTTGCAGGATGAGACGAACAATGTTCCAGAAAGGATGCTGCCTTTGTGTAGAGCTAATATTATTGAAGGAAGTTTTGTGGGAGGCTAATATCAAAATGAGTAGGATGGGCTCCGAATGCGCCAGAAATGAAAAAGTCAGAAAGGGATGTTATAATGATAGAAAAGAGTCGTCGAGAGGCTGGTTCAAAGGAAGGTCGATTATAGAAGATAGAAGCGAAGGAAGAGTTTACAGGGGGAAGAAAGATCGGAATTTCATCCACCTGTTAAGGGATCGCTGTTTCGGCTTATATTAACCCTTCGGCCGCTGCCTTCTCCCCAGGGAGTCGAAAAGAAAAGAATCCTGGGGTTGGTGGGGTGGAATTGGGGCCATATATACGGGTGGGGAGCGCCTAAACTCTCCTTAGTCCATGCTAGACTGTGGCAAGCGTGTGTTTGTCTGTTTTCTTCGTCTTGATTCCGCGCCAATCGCATTGCGCTCTCACTCCTGACACCTGCTGCTTTCTTCTGTGTGAGGACCCCGTGCGCTCTCAGACCCAACGTGCAGTTTGAATCCATCTTCCGCACGCTGCAATAGCCAGCGCACACCAGGAGTACCTTGTGAACAGTTATTGTATTTGTGTTGACACTTCTCACATGACAACTGCGGACATGTCGATTTTATCGTGCTGTTGGTTTACATTCGTCTAGTTTGTTCGTTTTAGTTTGTCAATTGTTGAACGGGATTAATTAGGCGTGAGTGATCGTTCACCTATCAAGTCACCATGATACTGAGGGTGAGTTACATATTTTTCTTTTCTCAATAATACTCACAAATTAATAAGATTAAATCCAATAAAAATACTTTTACACAAGTGGTGTGATATGTGCTGTTGGATACGAATTGTTATATAAAAATAGTTTTTCAGCACTCATGATTGAATAATATCATATTATACGGTGAAGAGTAATAAATCGTATGGTATTTATTGTTGAATATAATTTTTCAATTTTATTAATTCCTGATGAATATATAAGAATCAATCAGGAAATAATAGTATTGTATTGTTTTATATACGTTTGTATTTTCTTGCTTGCTTTGGATTTGAAGGGAATAAATTTATTAACTTATTGATTAGATTATAGATTTAATATTTAAAGTTGATTTAGTTGATTATAGAATTAACTTATAGATTTGCCTGATATCCATTCTTAATATATTGGTCAAGATTGAAAATGGATTTCAATGCATCTTAAGAGATTGAAATGCATCATTGCGCAAGTCTTAAAGATTTTAATAAATGCAAAGTACTTAATTGAATCGTGAAAATAGCTACCTCTTCTCTACTCGGTGCTTGATGAATAAATTAGTATTCATCTTATTTATTCAGCTTATCTTCAAATCACGTTTAATTCTCGGAATTATGATTTCCAATTTTTCTCAATGATTTTTGATTTGAAACTTTTTTATACATTGGGGTTGTAGAATAATCCATAAATATAGTAAATTAGAAACATAATTTTGCAATTGTACAATCACACCAGTCCCATGAATCAGAATGCAGGAGTAATATTACATCTACAGTAAAAAATATTTTCAAATCGTACTTCAATTGACTTTTGAGTATTTCAAATTTTTGTCAATAAAATTATCATCCGTAGTAATAATTTTGATCATATTTTACATCATTTTTTGGATAAATTTTTTATTGAATCCACACACAAAAATAATAATAATATTCCGACTTTAATGGACTATCGACTTTAGTATTAAAGTCATAGGGATCCTGGCATTTAATTGTCCAATAATTGTATATATTTATTCGAATTGATTCTGTAATCGATTCGATATTGTGGTAGTTGCTCAGATTGATTGAATCACTAGACTACTTATTGAAAAATATGTTGAACAATTCTATTAGTATTCAATTAAGAGATGGATATTGAATCATTCTCTACTAATAATAGTGTATCATCATACCATAAATTAAAATAACAAATATTGATCGACACATAAGTATTGAAGCCCTATAAAATAAACATAGCCTACTAATTGCCAAATGAAAAATTCAAAATCTGAAGGTCCCTATCATGCAGCCTAGTGATTTCGGTTGATTGATCATTTTTTATAAATCTATTGTTATAAAGTTATCAAGATCACGTTTCAGAATCAAGACTCTTCCTATAAACGCTCATCTTAATTCTGAGTGATCTAACGACGATGTCACTCATCAATCTATCCGATCAACGACCAAACGTTTGACATCCTACGAGGCAGTAAATCTATTTACTCTGTCTTGACGAAGTGTGTAATCGCGCCAAGATATAAATTTCACTTTTAGCTTAAGGGCCTCTTCAGCTGAGGTCTACTGCTCAATAAAATGTATAAGCCTTAGATGCTTTCGCCCGACTTTCCCTTCATATTTTTTTCGAACTGGATCGATGAAATCTTGGAACGGGTAGACTTGCCTATAACAAATACGCTTACGGGGTTACGGACGTTGCAAAGCAAAACGCTGATACGTTTTAGTATCGATCGTACAGATCATGAAAATTAATGATACATCTTCAAAATAGCTTTATTCCCGATTGTGTTTTGCTTAAAGACAGAGTAGATTTAGTATGGTAATATCGACTTCTTCAGCAGTGGTGCATCTACTACGATAACGGGCTACTATGGGATTATTTTTCTCATTAAAAATTCAAGACTTTTTGAGAGTAAATTGTCAAGTACTGTAGGCTACTCAAGAATTTCTGAGATCCCTTTATAATCAACTTTCTCAAACCTTCCCTTCCATGTTCGAATATTCACTCTCTGATGTACTACAGTAAAGATACTAAGTTACTTTTCTCTCACTTACACTATAGATTAACATTATTTACCCAATAATAAAATAATGATTGATTCATACAATCATTGCACGCAGCCACTATTAAATTACAAAATTTAATTCATATGGAGATTTGAATTGAAGATTTCATGTAGAGATTTTCAATTATTAAGGACATAAAGTTGAAACTTTTAAGATAACAGATGATTAAAATTCATGATTCGCTATTCAGTTTCTGATAATGATTTCTATTGGTGATTGTAGAATTATGATACTTAACAAATTGAGGAAAATTGAAGTTCAGGTATCTTGCTTAGTAATAGACACTTGAAAATGAAGATAAGATAGGTACCGGTAGCGTATTATAGAATGTGACCCGTAAAACCTCAACATCATAAGTTCCAGAGCAGGAATAACAAGTAGTGTATTGACTTGGTTCGAATTCTATCTAATCTAATGGGCACTCATTGGGAATACGGAACTTATCAGGAGGAACAGGTTCAAGTAACACGGATGTGAAAAACTGCAGTTGTACAACTATTCCAAAAAACATGAAAATGAAATCGATAAGAAATCAACTAGAAAGGAATAGTGGGAACATAACAGCTGAAGAGGATTTTGTCAATCCTTTCTGGTCCAAATTAGATTTAAATTAATTCACTGTCACTGTGACCCTCATTCTCTCGCTCTATTGAACTGGTACTGGTCTTGAAACTGGTTGCCTTTCTGCACCGTGCGTTGAAATTAATTTCACCTCTAAAAACAAATTTATGGCCGATACTGACACTGCAGAGCACCGAAAGTAGGTCCAAAAACAACCATGTGTTTCAATTGAGAAAAATCACGTATCTGCTAAGTGGATGGTTCTTGAGATTCGAATTCTCATTCACAAACTAGCCAATGGCCGAAATAAATCTGATAGAACGTCAAGAAGATTTTTGAAAGCTGAGCAATAATCATGTTTCTTTAGTCAATTATTCTTAATCCACGCTGAGTATTTTCCATCTCATACACTTTACACTTACTAAGGAAAAAAGCAGGACTCTAACTACAGAAAACCGATAAAATTCCACTATTTGCCTTAACATTCACCTGATCATTCCCTCTCACAAGAGTTTTCATTTCCATTTTAAAGAACTATTTTGCCTCTATATTTTTGATACACCTCTCCATGCAAGTCTATTGCCTATCTAATTAACAAATTTTGCAAGTATATAGGTCAATCACTCGAAAGCGATCAACATGCTGATTCTATAATGTTGAAGTGCTATAGAATCGTTTAAAAACCCCAATCATTATGATTAGAAGGCTAGCAATTATAAGTTTCGTATTCATTTGGGATCGTCATTCAGTAGTCACTAGTCATTCAGTAATCAATTATCATGGAAGCGTATATCGGATCTGATTGAAAACACCAATTGTAATTCTAGAATCATTCATTTTCAGATCTCACTCCTTGATAAATCTGATCCTTTTGAACTGTTGTACCTTCTAAGTCATTTACAATATGGGAGCCTTTATCAGCTTCACTTTCGATAAAGTGATAGAGATATATCTCCAATAAGAGCAAGATTTTTATACTGTTGTTCAATGAGTTCATTGAAGCTATGAAAAGCGAAACTGATTGAAACGCTTTTCAATTTCAATGGTTTGTCCCCTATTCTACTACTACGAAGCCGCTGGAAAACAGCGATTAATTGATAAGTTTCATGAATGTGTATGAATTAAAGATGCACTTCCTGAAAGGATGCATTGCCCTTTGCTTGTTTGTGTTGACGCTCGACGAGAGGAAACGTTGAAGCAAGTTGTTCCCAAGGCGAGGAAGAAAGTCTCCCAGATCACAATCGCCATCTCACTGAGTCTCACGAAACATATAAAGCCCGCCGCGATTATCAGCTTTGCGTGCGGCGAAACCAGTTTCCAGACAAGCCAGTAAAGTACACTGTATTATAGCGAACAACTTGAAAGTGGCCAACTATCGAGCAAATTTTAACACAAATTATTTACTTTATTTACGTCGTGTGGCATACTATTCTGTTATGCTGTTATGTTCTATAATATTTTTGAATTTTGTTACCTTTCATAACATTTTATACAGAACCGGAGTATCGTAAGTCGAAACCCGGATAGTCATAGAAGTGAAAAGTTAAACGGCCCAAGAACTTCACTCAAAATCACGATAATAAATCAAATTACCTTGTAAAACTACAGTTTAAATTTTGCACATTTTCCTATATTGAAGCAATAGTGGGATATCATTCATAAAAATCATCGAAAGTATGATACATTTTCTAATCATAACGTTGATCCATTACAATCATAAACGTTTTCTGGAATTACCGACTTCCTATCGGAGTTTCTTTTCAGAATTAGACATATTGTTTTCGTTGATGTGAAAGCAACCTCATTGGGGAACTAATACTAGGATGATTGAATGAATCCTAATAGGTAGAATCCTAATACAGTACCGTATTTGCTTTTAGAATAGATGATTGAATGAAAAATAAGTGAGGAAGATTATGGATACGCCTTATCCAAACAGTGGTGTAGTGGAAAATTTTCCATTGTGGGAACGCAAAATAGATATATTTGTCAAATTATCGCAAAAAATTATCATAAAGATAAACATCAATTGAGTTTACAAGTGTTTCTCAAGTATTTTTCTTATAATATACAACAATAATTTCATATGAAATCGGTATTTATCAATAAATTACAAATTTTTTCACTATGAAAACCAGTGTAGAAACGCCGTGCCTAAACGATCCCGCATTGAACACCCACTCATACTGTTTTAGTTTCTTAGCATAACTGGTTATAACGTGTGGAGAATTTGGTACAGAATTTATAAACCGGGTTCCCCGTACATTTTGGAGGTAAATATTGATCGTAACAAATATTTCACAGGATCACATTCAAGTGTGTACTCTCACTGTTGTAACAGAGGAGCGATATGTTAATAAGGAACTACACTTACGGGCTAAGCCAAACCAAACCTATTGCTAGTCAAGCGGATGAGGGACCTACTTTTCACACGTCCCTCCCACGTTTAGTTGTTGTACTGTACGTTTCACACGGAAATCGTCTGATAGCTTTCAGTTTTCCACTTATTTTCAATATGATGGATATAGGAAGAGACAATGAAAGACGCCTTAACACAACTTTCACATTCATAATGATTCCTCGCCAATAAGCTTCGAATTCCAACAATTTCAAACACCGATATCAATGTTTTTTGGTGGACTTCTACATTGTTATTACCAAACGTGAAAGATGCTCAATTCGAAAGATTTAATATCAATGAACAACTACACTACACTACAGTATGAGTTCGATGCGGTGGTGTAGTAAATTTTGGTGCGAGGTTCTCTATACTCAGCCTATAACTAATAATTATCGTAATCAATACTTGAATACTGACGAATTTTACATTTTTGAATGAATAAATTCTTTGTTGGTGTGAATTGATGTGGATTTGACCACACTTGATGCTCCATTCCCAATCAATTATACAATCAATTGCTTATAATTTATAATGATTACGTAATTAACCAACTCTGAAGAAAAACAAAATTCATAAAAAACCAAACAGTAAATTATTTTCAATTTGGAATAGTCTGTGATTAGTTTATTTTTAGTAAGATGGAACTAACGCCTGGGATAAATACTTGTGCCTCAATCTTTTTTGTAATTTCAACTTCCAATATGCATAAATAAGAGTAAACTAGTTCACTTTAATACCTCCAATCAAAGACAATTTAACTATTGAGTAGTTAAATTGCTCCAATTAAAGAATGTTTTAGAGCAGCGGTGTCTAGTGCACACACAGCCACAGTTGAGTTGTAATTTTCTCGTGAATATTCAAAACTAAGATTTGAAGTAATTTATAAGATTTTGTTTGTTTGTCAATGGCTCAACAGCCCTATGTGGGCTTAGGCCTACCATAGATTATAATATACCATAATTTATTAGATTATCATACTGAAATGAAATATTAATGGCTACTTGAAACCTCAATAATTTCAATGCTTGAAATAAACCAATTCAATTTCAAAATTGAGTGTTTTGTGTGGAGGTTGATGACATTAGGCAGTTGAAAGTGAGCGAGCTTATGCAATAAAATAAGTGCATAATTTATGACAAAAGATTTCACCGACGTACGGGTGGATACGTGACTTGGTAGTGCTTTGGATGGATCTCATCAATAAAACGTATGTTACGCATATCGAATCGTTCCTAGTTCAAAAGCATCGAAGGATATTGAGTGAGCTGACTTCTGATTATAAATTACAAGTCGCGGTTATGCATCATTTCTATTGGAGGCCTATCAATTCTATTGAAATTATTTTTCCAAGTGATCATAATAATTCTTCTACCAGTAGTTAATTTCCGGTATAGCTGAGACTTATCGAATAGCAATGCATGCCTCATCGAAATTCTTATTACACGTAACTGAACCTAACGGTGTACAATGGAATCAGAATTAATTTCCTGATAGTCTCAATCAGAATCTATTTTATTGATACTGTGACGATACCACTCATAGAAACTATACTTTGAGTGAGATTCAACTACGATACTGTTCTAAGAAGATTCGAAGAACTATTTTTATAAACCAATCAACTTGCTCAAATTGCTTAAGAAATTATTTGACTTACTTTAATTTGTTTGAACTTTAAACCTGTATTGATAATGATATAAACATAGTACAATAAGATGTTGAGTAATATGTTTTCTTGTAACTTTTGAAGAAGTCAGCAAAATGATCAATTAAAAATCACTTACATTATTATCACTTGAAATTCTACAGTATAGAGATCACAATACTGTCTTACAATACAATGTCATTCTAAATCTTTCTTCAAGCCTACTTCGTTCTTTGTATTCAATGCTAGGAAGCTAGGAAGCATATAAAACAGATATTTGTATAGGTTGAAAAAACAGATACTTGTATCGGTTAAATAAAAAAGATATTTGTATCAGTTCACATTGTCGAAGTAGTTTACATGTCCACCTTCTTTATATTGATGTGCTTTTCTGACAGCCAAATTTATTCGAAGCTTGCAATAATTCTTCAACACTGTATTTGAAACTAGTGTTCAAGGTTCAAATTTGGTTTCAAGCTAATTGGGAATGATAAACGAAGAAGAGAGTGTGATGAAAGTAGATTCATTAGCCTTGATTCCAAGTGGCAGGTTCATTGCATATTGCTATTTGGTCAGGTGTTTTGCATTGCAAAGAAATGTTCCTGTTAGAGCGTTGTACTAACTGGTTCTCTTCGGCAAGGAGGTTACTCGCTGCTGTTTATGTCCTATTGCTTCAATTCTGCTAGATGATTATCTAAACGATTATAAATACAGGACTACAACTTGCAACTTGCAAATTAGAAGATTGTACGAGGAGTGAAGACATTTTGCTTGATACAATTTCTGTAAATTTGATATTTTATTAAGGATAATCGGAAATACAATTCTTGAGTATTCAAAAACATCAAATTAATATGTAAAGATACCATCTCATCAAGAGAATGTGTCCCTACCTCTTTCACCCTTTTTAATATAATGTAATTCTAACTAAGTTGGACTGAATTCCAATTTTGAAGGGAAAGTTATTTTCATGAGAAGGATGTTTTCCTTCCCAATAGCTTTGCTAATCTAGTAATTGAATACACGTTTGTAAATATTTTAAATTATACATGTTGACCAAATTCTTACAATATTGACCAGATAGCATTTAATATTGCAGTATTCAAATCACTATCAAATGTTACATCTGGATGAGATGAAAAACTCGTTTAATAATGCTTCGTAGGCTTCAACTTTAAAACTTGAGCAACGTGTGTTTTATGTAGACGACTTTAGATAATGTCTTGTATTAGAATATTTCGTATTCAAGGGTTTCAAAGAGGTCTCCCAGGTTTGGAGGCTATATTTTAACGTGAGTGAAATTTTCTCGATTCAATTGATTAGTATTAGTACATCAATTGACACAAATAATTCTCATAGCATTACAAATATGATCTTTACGAACTTGATCACCATCTCACACGCTTGGAAGAATGTGCATTCGTTGCTGACACGTAATTTGTTCACCTTAGAGTATTTCGTAAGCAATAGATAACACTACTGTTCAACAATGGATAATGCACCAACACTTTTAGTATTCTCGACCATCTCTAGAAGTAAAAGTTTCGGTGACGTTGTTTGTTTCTATTTTCACTTTTCGAGTATCTGTCTAATGACAGCGTCGTCGAATACCGATCGCCGTGCTGTAATCTAGTTTTTAAAAGGGTATCCTTCTCGACAGCCCTCATGAATAATGGTAATTCGGCTCATTGTACTGTCTCAAGTTCGTGGCCCAGACACGCTTAGCCCGAGTCCATTTATTTGTAAAAAGCATTCGACTGGACCGCTCTATCAGCAAGGGAGATTCTCCAACAAAAGCAGGAAGATTCGACCAAGAATGTAGCTAGGTCTTTTTTTCTCGTGGCGTGTCTCGTTTCCAATACATTTCGAATAGGATAAAGCCCTTTTTAGGATCAGACTGTCTGGCTGACATGGAATTATCTGAGTTCTCAGGTTCATTGCTTTAAAACGTGACTGCCTACAGCTAGACCCTACGGTTAGCAAAAGAGACCCTACCGAGATGAAAAAGAATGTAGAGATAATTAAATCTATAGCTTTGTTTCCTATTATTTAATATTTTTATCCAAACCATGTTCGTTGAGAATTCTTGCATATGAAGATGAATCCAATTAGAAATTATAATCTATAATATCATCCTATTATTTATAAATTTTGTTGTTCACTTTGATATACCTAATAGTCTTTATAATTGTGGATAATATAGGTACATATTATATGTGAACTAGGCTGTAACTAGAATAGTATCTATAATTTATTTTTTATTTTATACGTTTAACGGAAGTTACGAGGTGAGGAGACGAGAGGAGCACATCTTAATACTTTTGAAATTTAAAAGGCTATGAAATTCAGTTTAGCTGTGATCTAATCTTGGTTGAATTAGCTTTGATTTGTCGCTACTTGCTTTCTACAAAGTTTTATTTCAACCTTCATAGTACCGAATTTAAAACAAATACCAATATCCGTACAATTCTCCCGCTATCCAATTCTCATTCATCCTTTAACCAGTTCTGAGTTCATGCTAGTCCATCAACCATCTAAAACCATCAGTAACCTTTGCAGCTCTTGCCAGACGCTGATTACTATTTTGCATGGTTCTTACATTATTGACTACCACACCCGCATACATTTTCATTGAATGTGATCTCACGGTGCACTTCAATAGACGATATCCTCCATTTCACTATCCAGTTCAATAAAAACTTATCGTTCAGGTTGCCTGACGTTTAAATCATTACGCATTAGACGTGCGAAAATTAGTTTTATATTACGCCTCCAATCGAACCCACTCCTTTTATGGTAAGTTTAATGGCGATGCCCATTCGTTAATTTGCCTGCCGTAAGATTTCATCGGTATAAAGAAGCGAGTGGTATGCCTATCATGTAATTGGAAGTGAAGATTGTATTGGCTGGTCAGTACTACTAATAATAATCTTTTCAGACGTTGTACAGCTGTCAGCTTTCTACCGTCCTACAAGCAGTGTATAGATATATACGAGGAGTATGAGGTTTACTATGGCAAATATTATAGTAGTCAGTTGTAGTAGCTCATAGATGTGGAGTAGTATATAGATATAGCACCATCGTTTGTGGTGAAGGAGATGAATTGCAGCTACAATCCATCTGCCTCCAACCAAATGAAAAAAGCCAATGTACCGAGTTGCTACCAGTGGAACAGCCGTAACCTGATAATAACGATGACATTAAAGGTCTATTCACGTGTACAGTATAACATTCGAGTGACAGTTCCTCTCTCGTCCCAATTCAATAAGGTTATACTACATAGGGCCTGTAGTAGTGATTCACTTCCATATTCAATAATAGTGATAGAGGGCTCATTATTATACAAACTCTATTGTTTGAACATAAGTGACGGGTTTTTAAAATGTCAACTATGATTGGATTAAATTGCGAGCCTCACCCTGTTCTTCGTATATCTGTCACTTTCGCCGTAAAAAAGGCTATCTTTGAAACGGTACGGGAGAATCTTCCGAAGATCTTATAGAGAAAATGGTGGTCTATGAATTATTCTATAAGGAGTTGCGACGAATCAAGATATCTGCAAATGGTTCCATTGGTTTTTAATCTTGGAAACCATGATTTATGTCAAGTAGCCTAATGCGAAAGCCTGAATGCGATTCCTGGTTGTTACCATTCGATTCGACGTACTTGATTTTCTTCATTTCAGAGAAACACTTATTATAAATTGCAAAAAATTAATGTGTTGCAATTGAGCTAGAAAACTGCAAGTGATACTAACAGTATTATTCAGTACTTCTGATAAAATTCCAATTGTATTCCAGTACTTGTAATCTTAACAATCAAAAGACGGAAGCTGTTTAACCTGTAACAGCCTGCGATTTCAGTCGGAAAGAAGATATCCAATAGAAGACATGGGAATTCAGCCAATAATAAACTAGATACATCGGCCAATGAGCCGATTGTGATTTTTTTTGCTAGGGATGATGCCCACATAAGCTCTAAGCTTGTGCGTGGGTAATGGGAAGGATGATGATGACAGATGAATGGACCCACAGCTTTAGGTGGGTTCCGAACCACCGGGAAGCGATTTTGAAGCTCATAAATTTTTGTATTTAGAGGAGCCGGTCACCGTTACAACGGGAGTGGTAGGCGCTGTCTCTTATCTAATATCACCGATCAGACTCGCTTCTGCCACTGGGATAAAGCTGGAAAAAAGCTAAAGATAAAGAGCTAAAGCTCAAAAGATAAGAGGATAAAAAGCTAAAGATTCACAAGATACAAGAATAAAACTCGACCAATCTGAAGTATTTAATTGGAAAAAGTCACTTGATAATAATTATTGACCAGGGAGTTTGAATCATGGAATTATCAGAGATAAATTTCGTTCATATAGAATTTTAAAATAGCATAACAGCGCAATAGTAGTGTTAGTATGTCAGGGATCGGGATCCATAAGTATGCGAGTCATATCAGGATATTTCTGATTGGGCTACAACTCAATAATAGGACAGTCCAATAGTCATAGTCACTGTCATAGTCATAGTTATACAGTACTCTATTAGTCAATTACTCTATTAGACTATTAGACAGTCTGTATTACTAAAAATTGTTATCTTTCAATTGGTTGAAAAACAAATAACGTAAATAGAGAGTTTGAATGGAACAAAACAACGCAATTATCGCCATTTTCTATGATGCAGTTTGGACACTAATTGATGTCAAATATTCATTGTAATAAGTAAACAGCCGGTAGCCGGAATAGGCTATGAGCAGCAAATTTCCAAAATCACATTCACAACAGTTCCATGTAGGAAGATCTCTATCGTACCTCAAAAACACCACTGATGATCTTGGATTGCAGAGCTCGGCAACCCGCAGATAAATATATCCAATTACTCATAGAAAGTTATCATATCGAGTTACATTTGCCGTCGATGCCCAATTTCATTTTCAGCCAACACTTATGATAATAAATATATACGCCGTTTCGAAATCTATTAGAAGTTCATTCAATACTTTGGTACTTTCACTTTTTTATGATTGATTATCTTACCCAAGCAAACAGTACAAGCGAATGACAGGTGGCATTCACACCTATTTGTATCAATAATTACTGCTATGCTGTAATAGTCAGATTTTGCGGAACTCTTGAAACTTTCTTACTTTAAATTATACCCAATTAACAACAATAGAAAGAAAAAACAAAGGTGAACCTGGTTTAATGTCTGAAGGTTTTAAGGTACTAGCGATCCGTATAGGTCGTACTGTACTGCTTTATCTAAGACAAAATTTATTAAAAATACATTATTTTTCTCCCTATTCTAATAAGTAGTTACAAACAGTGCTACTCTTGTTACTGAAAAGTTGATAACTGAGATGGAAGCTGTTAAATTATTGCATATTTTAATGGAAATTAGTTAAATTTTTAATGTGACTGTCAACTGTCAAGCAAACAGTTGATTCAAACATGAGTTCTTCTATAAACGGCATGATAATTGTATGAACCATCAAATCATGTTTATAAGAAACAAACTTTACAACTTTTTTTTAAATCATCAACATGCCAGCAACAGACAGCTCTGATAGAATTCATTTCTCCATAAAAATTCATATGGTTATTCAATGAAATTACAACGCATCGGTAAGATCGATGATATTCTTTGTAATGTAACTCTCTTCTACGAAGTATATTATTTTCAATAATCACAATAACTTCGAGTGAATGAACAGAGTATGAATAACGTGCGCGAACTAAAAAACATGCAATGCATGAATAGTCGTGAAATTTGTTATTGATTTGAATCAGGAACTGAATAGGCAACCCCGTTAACAGCAATATCTTCAATGCAGAGTAGAGCGAACTCCCGTAAATAGCCTACTGTACAGTGTATCACCACATTGTGCCGCTCAACTTTTGAAATACTGATATTATTATGAAATGAGTATGGATATGGAATGATCACATTTAAGTACATAACGAGTTTTCCCCGTGCAACGCAAAGCGCCGCTTGCTTGCTCAGTAGCCTACTGTATCGTTTGGGAATACAGTATCATTGTAACAGACTTAAATCACTTTGAGTTTCCTTTAGATTTCTATAAAATCTCGCAGTGGTGAAAGCACAGTAGAAAGGAATGCGCCAAAAGCTTTTTAATACAATAGATGAGCATAAGATGAAGTTGATGAAACGAAAATACACAATAAATATAGAGAACATCCCGTCTTTCAGAGGAGAAGTTAAGCCGTCGGTCCCGTCTGCCTAAAAGCCATAAGTCATTTCTCATCATCAACCTTATCATTACAGAAACACAAGTTCATGAGGGCTTATCACCACGATAAAAAGAACCTGAGGATAATAACAAAGTGAGAATGACTCAAATTCTCACTTTTCTTCTCAAAATCGAAACGTTTAAGATTTTCAAACGCCGAAGCCTAATTTACTTCTTAGTCTAAAATATTGTTCAGCTGTTCATTCAAGTGTCAGCAACGTTAAAAAAATGAAGACACACTATAAATTTTATCAGTTGCGGACGTATAAATCTACCCTACTAGTCTCATGAATCATGATCAAGGCTACACTGTTGTAGCAAATATCAATACAGGAATGAGTAATAGCGGCTTGCAACATACAATCATAACGGCATGTTACTACTAGTTTGAAACACCTTTTAAAAGTTGAATCCAGTACAGTGATTTCGAGCAGGTACTACTAAACTGATGATCGATTGAGGAAATACTTCCTGTAGCCTAAAATCCAGCGAGTTTCATTTTTACCCAATGTTTTTTTACAAATCCTGCTTTTCAATTGCTCAGTAATTTTCTTTTTCTGATACTTGAAGTGTCACTTTTATTACTAGTATTACTTGAAGATTTCAGGAAGGAGGTCGATGGAAAAGAATAGGCTAGGTCATGCCGAGTTATCTATCCCAGAAGGCAAAATACTTGTGATGCACAGAAGCATCAGATAATGTTAGATGGCGTGATCGGCTCCGCGTTCACCTTATTCCCTATGCTCTTTTTCGAAAGCTTCATGATGCCCAACGGGTTACTTCCAACAAAATAATGTCTTCGTCGAGGTCCCTCCAATTTTTTGACCGTACAGAAGCGATTATCTCAAATTTCTTTTGGCGTGAATAATAAACCTCTCACTCTTCCACGTATCTTGCTGCATCAAATCTTACTATACAATGTGGCAATTATCCAGGAATGAGAAATCATGTCACTAAACGTTTAAACGTTCAATAGTAGATCTATCAGAGATTCTTCATTGTTTATGCGTCATGGTTGCTGAACGCATGCAATTCTTATTCCAGTCGTTAACATCTTTATCAAGGTCTTTTGAAAGATAATATTTGATCTGGAAGACAAAACTTATCCTTCAAATGGATATGAGTAGAGTAGTATTTTAGACACGCTGGAATTTGCATAAAATGAAAATTCACATCTTGAAGCGAATAGAATATAGTTTGAAAAATAATTATTACGTAGTATTAATATTTATTTAGGATCTGCACTACTGGAAGAAACAAAAGCTGAACTATGAAGGTTCGTTGTAATGAATTTGTGGGCGTGCTATGTACGAGTTAGCAATTCTTGATTGGTCGAGATCTTTGTTCGTGATTGGCTGGAAATTTCAGTCGAAATCTGAAATGGCGGTTGAGCAATAACACAAAATGGCGGAATTAGAATAAATCAAAATGGCGGATTCTCAGCTATCATAAATCATTGACTATTTTCATTGTGGTTCGGCTTAAATTGAAGAAATTAAGTGGTAGTTGATATTATTATTATTTTGTTTGCAAGCCAGACTTCCTTGATTCTATTAGCTCTGAATCTCTTGGGAATAATTATTGTTAAGGAGCATCATGAGGGTCATGAGGTAAACTATGTCATTGAAATTCTTGGTGTGGGGTTCCAAAAAAGGTTTCAAGGGGGGGGGGATTGAAACTACAGAGAATTTGTAGGAGTTGCCCAATTTTCAATCACAAATAACGTTTAAAATTTCTACAAATTTAGACTTGATACACTAGGTTCCTAGGTGCTAATGTTATGACTCACTATAAACGTGATTCAAACTGATAGGATAGCTACAAGTAACAATCTTTATGCCACTTCGGAACAGTTGAGTGGTGGTTTCTTTCTTCTCTTTCTTTCTGTTCAAGTGATTGAGTTGGCGTGTTCAAGTTCGTCTTCCATCTGTTTATTTTCACTCTTCGTTTGCTTGCCGTGGTCATCTATCTGTCTCTTTGATTTCGATCCAGGAAGTTGCATGAAAACATTCACCTTCTTTTCACAACAAAAGGGAAACCGCTTCAATCTCAAGACCCCACGTTTCCAGGAAGAGGAATAACAAAATTTGAATAGGTGTCAGGTCGAATTGAAGTTGACTCAGGACTCCAAATCAGGCTGTGATACTCTTATAAATTCTTGAAATTACAAAATGTCCATGTCTAATGTTCAAATTTTCTCTTTTTCATCAACTAAGACAAATTAAAATCAATAATTAACTCAAATTTACTTATTTATTTATTCTGTCATTTACAAATATAATACTTAATGGTGAAGTTAGGCTTAAGCCCAAAATTGTCCCTTTTCCACAGGAAACAGGATTTCAAGAAGATTTATAGTAAAGGACTTCCGTTCAGTGTAAGAACAGTCCAAATCTAGGTTATGTTGCATACCTTTCACAGTAACAAGTTTTCACTCCGAAAATTTCTCACTTGAAAAATTTTGATTATTATAGAAGATTATATCAATGGAAGTGTCTAACCGAAAATAGCCAAATTATCAATAATATATTATAAGTGATCCATATTTAATCCATCTCAACTTGAATACGTATGTGTGTGGATGAGAATACTTTCAATAGGATATAAAGTGTATTCTCTAACGGCTCACTCTTCCTAACCTCAACTCCTAACGAGTTATTCATAACGAAAATTGGTTATTCGATTTTGTCAATTTCACAGCTTTATCACTTCAGTACTGGACTGCGATCTCGTCCAGTGCTGTAGTAATAAAGTAGTGGACTTGACAACATCAAATAGTGTTTTCTTTTATCATGGAGCTCCACAACATCAACAGAAACTACAAATAAGTTGTATTTGTTATTCGATGGAAATTACCTGACTTAGCTAGACCGTCCTTCCAGATTCAGCATTTCAAGAAGATTTATAGTGAAAGACTTCCGTTCAGTTTAAGAACAGAATGTTTTGTAATCTTATTCACTTCATGCTGAACTGATAACTGAAGCAAGATGTGACCAATTTCCATGAGGTGTAGAATGTCTGTGGTTGAGTCACACCTAATTGAGATTACGTGTATCTACTGATGTCTTAATGCAGTGCTTGTTCAATGTATGTACGGTAGACGTTAATACAAGTAGCTCACATCAATAAGAGGTGCAGAGGCGCGGATTTTCATTTCTTATGAAGTAGTTGGGGTCAATCAGAAAAACACGTTGATAATTTTTACTTCAGCTTCACATAAAGTGATGTAAAAATATTACATTTATAATAAAGAATCTTGCGGAAAAAGCCCAACTTTATGCAATGTGTTTGTTTTTTCTTATGCGCCACTTGAGATCTAACAAGTATGTATGTGACAGAACAATTAAAACAATGTAAGCCCTTGTTAACATTTGCCAATAAGCCCTCATTAACAGTTGTTCCATGTTGAATACTATTACGACACGATATTCTTAGATTCTTGGGAAAGCTATTACGTGACACTAGTTTTCTAGTTAGCAACAATGTAATTTAGGCTATCCTAATCAGGAGAACAATGCACATCTCTGACACTCACTTGACTATGGAGAAGTAGTTGAACGGCTTTAAAAATTGTCAAGTGTTGGCTATCATCTATCAACTAATGGTCTAAAGACCTTCAAAGGCTCATCGGTCAAAGTAAAACAAAAGTTTATGAGTTAAAAATTTAATCCACCATGAAACAAAGTGCGAAATATATGAATAATTTATGCCACTTCGGTAACTCATCGAAATGCTGCATTGGAATACGATTTTTATCAGTTGTGAGTGTATTTTTACTGTGTGAATTTCATTAGCATTAAAGTGGGGTTCCTTCATTTTTTTCTCGTCAAGTTCCAAATTTCTTAATTGATCTCGATCAAGTGTAGCTTGTTTTGAATATTTGTGATTCTCAATTTTTTTAGTTTCAATGCTCGTGAGAATTTGTTGCAATTCCAAATAAATCAATCACAGATGTAGATCACGAAATGTTGAAAATCACTTTCTCCAAAAGTAAGGCGGTGTTTTTTGGTATGCTTCTTTTTAGAGATAGCATGGACAAATGAATATTAATAATCAATTACAGTAAGTTCCTGAAGAAGTCGGAATAAAGAGTGTGTTTTCCGTGTTCTGGGCGAACATGCCGGCGAATGGCACTGTTACGATTTCTTCCTTTAATATTGATAAAGTGGTTGACATAAAGGTTAGCGCAACTTTTTCTGTTGGCTCGCGCACGCGCAATGAGCAAGCAAGGGCCCCGAGGTCGGTGTCGTTTGAAAAAGAAAGTCTCGGGTGTAAAATACGAAAATGTTGCCTTACCTAAGCTGAATAAGTTAGGAGTTGAGTAGACAGTTTAATAATCGCGGGCAACTGCAGAGAATTTCGATGCTGGTGAATTAGTTTTCTCTCTCGTAAGTGAAGGAAGATAGCAGGAGAGAGTGAGAGTGATAAGGAGGGAAGGTGCACGAGAAACCAAACTGCTTTCAGTGCGTTGATTCCGTCGGGGTTAATTGCATTCTGTTTTAGGACCGTTTAATCTCGTCGTACGGCCGTTAGCGTTACTGGAGGCCTACTTAGAGCAGCTTCCGATTCGATACTTATACTGGGCGGTGTTGTCATCACGGGCACATCCTACTTTTCATTTCTTCTAGCAGGAAAAGCTGAAGCTCCATGACCCTGTCCTTGTCCCGGGAAGCTGGTACCGATAATTTGCAACCGCCGCCGCCACAGAATGCCATTGCACCCAGTTATCGGCTCACACTGTCTTTACCTTATATGCCGCCTCACATCCTTATACGCCCGCCCGATTGAGATCATCACTTTCAGCTCTCCCAGTGTTGACTATGCTTCAATGCTAATGCTCAACATACTTCTTCAAATTAATTATTGTGATAACAAAACAAACCTTCACAAAAAGTAACTACTTGTTTCTTGACACATTTTCTGAAGCAAATTTTCAATTCTATCAGATCTTTTACATGATGAATATTCTCCGTCATATTCTTGTAAACACGTATAAATGACAATAATTCTATAAAGTAGTGTATAACCGGTTTTGTTTTGTAATATTATTCTATCAGGTCTTTTGCATGATGAATTCTTCGTCAAATTCTTTTAAGAATGTATGAATGACAATAATTCTATAAATTAATGTATAACCTGTTATGTTTTGTAATGAATGTTGGTTCAGATTTGGTTCTCATGGGACGTTCGCGTTATAGTTCATAATTAAAAATATTTTTCGAATAGAGAAGCTTTCAATTCTTTTATTTCTATGCATATCCTTATTATATCTCCTTCAAACCACAATCAACTTCTACTTTTTTTAATTTCCTCATTTCGATTTCCAATGCTTTTTCTCTGTTATGATCCTGTTTTTGCAGGAATTGTCCTTTCATTTACATTAACCAAATTCTACTGCATCTATATGAAGCTCCTATTTCTAGTGGGGAAATATGAAGTAGCCTAATGATGGAAATACTTGGGAATTTTCACCAGTTATTTGACTCCAAAAAATATAACATTTTTAATTCTCGAGAAAATCAGATACATTTCATTGAACTTTCAACGAAATTAAAGTCTTGTATCCTAGAATTTCAAACGAAATATTAATGATTCTAGAATACATTAATCAAATCTATTAAACTAGAATAAGTTTATTACCCAGTTGATACTACTATCTACATTTGTAGAAAGGAGTCATTGTGCATGACCCAGTAACTGCTGCCATCTAACGGCAGAAGTAGGAAACTCAATTCGTATTGTTGACCAATCAGGAGCGAGTAGGCAGAACTTGCAGTCATGAAGGCGTGTTTTCATTCTAGTCTTGTTTATGATTGGTTGCTCTCATAATTCGATGTTTTCCATTATAGCACTCTTTAATACATCTTTAATTGTTTATCAATTAAGTTATTCCTTTTCCATCAATTTCTTTTACTTCACATTTCTCCTTTGTAATCTTTCCTATCGATTTCGATATAACTCCGACCCCAACCTCAGCAGAAACCAGCAGGCTCACCTCGTTCGCCCCTATATCCTTCCAATTCAAACTTTTCCTGCTAGTTCTTGATTCTTGATTATTTCTTAAAACCGCAGGGAAAGCATAGGTTAAACATAAGTATATTGGTCACATCATTCATCATGATAATAGCTGTGAATGTTGAGTAGAAGTAGAATAGAAAACTTGAAGCTCAGAAACACCTTATCTCATCTCAAAGAGATAATAGTAGAATAATTAACAGTTGAATAATATCTCTCAATAAGCACGACAACTATTGAGTTACTCTCAACATCATGATGAATTTCTTTGTTGTGTTTAGCATATTGTTTGTATCAGTGTTTATTGAAACATAAAATTATTTATTGACTATATTGATATTGCCATCGAAAACCAACTAAAATTTTATCCTCAAACTTCCTTTCCACATTCATGTGTGCAAAATAATGTGAATGGAAATAAATGAATGCAAAATAATGTGAATGTGATAAAGACGTGAATGAGGTGAAAAGAAAATGCCAGTGTGAGAAAGTGAAAACAAGTATCGTATAAAAAAAGACTCCTTTGACTTATGAAAATTGAACGGCGGCGGCGGCGGTGGCTTGACCGGTCATTTTATTTGATAAACGTTCAACAAGCGTAGGTTGTCGTGATAAATCGGTTGGCGAAGCCGGTTTCAATCGAAGGAGGAGAAAGACGAAGACGGAGATAAAACAAACGCGAATAAGGTCGTCAGACTTGCTATGGGTAGTTGGTGAGCGTCCGCCCGCCCAGAACAACACGGCTAAAGAGAGAGAAAAGAACGGAGGACGGAAAGGACGCAAATTTCTACTTGGCACCCACGCTTTGACAAGGCAAACATTGACCTTGCCCAATGCCAAATGATATTCTAAAATAAATAATGAATTACACTCTCGTCTCTAATAAAATCAAGTATTTGGCCTCAAAACTTCCTTCAAGTCCGTCTGAACAACCAGTCACGATGTGCCCAGTCAGACACCACCAACAGGTGCTATACGAATTTCTCCTCGCAGTCAAAATTAACGTGACAGATCATTCCAAGTCAATTCTCCATGATAAGTTGCCAAGCCACCGCACGAACTTATCAAAACTAATATTCTCCAATACTAGCCACCCAACTCACAGCTCAACGTGGTGGAATGTGTGTTTTCGAAAAATGAAAGTTTTTCGATACAAGCTAGTTTCTTTCTTTGCAAATTATTCTTGTATTTTACACCAATAAGTATAGTTGATTATATGAATTAAATTGTGATTGCTTAGATGAATCGGGCAGATTGTTTCTATTTGGGAATAGTGATTCAATTGTGATAACCTATTACCATTAGGATTAGCTATGTCCTTGAGAAGGCTTTCGTTTTTTATTGTCAATCATTATCGAACAATCAGTATTTTTATGAAATACATCTGCATTACACTTTATACAAATACATTCGTTTACAAATAATGCTAATAATAATTTATTGTTATAGGATATCAGTTTTCGTTGGATATTGTAAAGGGTTGGAATTCAATCTTTTTCATAGTGTTTCTGAGAGGAAGATAGAGCAAGAATAGGGTGCATTGAAAAGTGCATTACAATAAATGAAAGGAGCCTTTCATCATCTTTGAATTGTATTTATACTACTCTATCATTCCAGAGTGTTTAACACTTTATTAAATAAGGATGGAAAGATGAGAGAATTAAGTATAAGCAAGTATTTCTTGAGGATTGGAGATAGGAATTCCCGTTGTGTAAAAATCCAATCTGCTGATTCACTAGCAGTAGTTTATTAAACTATGATCATTCCATTATTGCTTCAAGTCAACTCACCTTATATGTATGATTTCCAATTCACAATTTATTGCTGGCTGTATTGTTTAAAATATTGTAATTTTCTCTTGTCTGTGAAAGAGTTGAAAAATACTGTAATTCAAAAAATATTTAAGACGAATGTAATGACAATTGACTAAGACAAATCATTAAAATGTTGATCCAGTCATCATCCCATGATGAAGAAGACAAAAGCTTAATCCTCTAGATTAGTCTCAAAATAAATCATTGACTAAGCTGATTCATCGTGTAGAAAATAGTATAATTTATAAGTTGATAACACTACTTAACAATGATAAACAGAGGTTCAGAGAAGTTTGAAATGGCAAACAAGTTTCTCTGAAATTGTTCCGCCGCTCATTTTTTCATAGAGCACAAAGTGGAACATGACAGGGAAAGTAGAGAAGGAAGGAAGCGCTGGTACTCACATTAGCACCACACGTCGTGTTTCATCGCAACTTTTTTCATAAAGGTTTTCAACTTCACTTTCAAACACGACAATCCACCGGGGCAAAACTTCTGTTATGAACCTTCGGAACACTTCTGTTATGAAGTTGGCTCTAAACGTTGCGGCTCCGGAAACTATTTCATCTTACTTCGATTATTATTTTTTTCTAATTTTCTTCAATTTAAAATAGTCGACATTCTATTACTACTCTTCAACAGCCTCGAAAAGAATGTGCTGGAGAATTACTCGCCTTGTCGTTGATTTCCTAGTGACCAACTAGCTACATTTTCTAAAACCATTCTCTTTTCATATCACTCTTGTTTAAACTTTACTTGAATGCTACTCATTCAAAACCGGAAATAAAATGTGATAAACATACTTCAAGTGTCACTCGAATAGTGTGAAAATCGTGATCGATAATAATTTTAATGTTTTCATACTATATAAGACGAAATCTCAAAAAGTAGATTACAAGGTTGCCAATGTCAATAATTATCATCAATGTCCCTTTTGAAACGTTTATTCAATATTCAGCCTGAGCTTTCTAGAAGAATCCGGATTCACCTCAATTATGATAAAATAAATAGTAGGCCTACATAAGTACTATTAACTATATAATTCACATTATATATGAACTGGAAAACTATCAGTTGAATGGTTGTCAAAAATTCTCAATACAAATGCCAGTAGGCCTACTGTTCAAGAAGAGACTTATTATCATGGCTGGATTTCACGATTCCAGTAGACGTTCAGGTTACTGGAGGCAGGTGAATTGTGTGATCGTCAACTCTATGCAAACAAATAGTTCAATGCACACCAGTCAGTGTGCATTGGACTATTTGTTTGTATAGAGTTGACGATCATATGATCCACCTGCCTACAGTAACCTGAACGTCTACTGGAATCGTGAAATCCAGCCATAAATTATATAAATAAGGATTTGATAAAGTTCTGGAGAAAACGAATTATAAAATGTTATTATAACAACACTCATCATTCATCCATCATCAATGAACAAAAATGCACCAACGTCGATGAATGAAATGGACTATGAAGTTCTCTGAAGTTATACTCTTCAGAAGAGCAAATTGAATAGCATCACAATGACAACTGATTTGTCATTCTGATGACTGCAATGCAAATTTAATAGTATGACAATGACAATCAAATTTATTTGTCATTTTGATGGTGGTAATACTAAAGAAGTGAACCCCCCTCCCCGAGAGCGCGCTGCTTGTCGAAGCGTGAACAAAGTGAAAGAATAAGAAAGAAAATGCTTATTGTGGAAATATTTACTCATCAGACACTTTCCTGCGCTGGATAGGCGAGGAGAGCGAATTAGCATAGAGTTTGAAGGCATCGGGCGACGCCTCTTCTCTTACTTCTTTATTATAGTTCTTGTGAGTGTGTGTGCTCATGGCAAAACTCCGGAAGCAAGTGTGAAACTCTGGGAATTGGCCCAGAGCACTAGGTCAAGGCTCAAACAAAAGCTCTCAATGCACCCCCTCCCCTCATCATTACTCACTCCTCCCTCCCACCCTCAGATCATCCAAACTACAATTACCACTCGGCTGTTAATTGTTATCGTTTCGTGAAAGAAAAAGCGCAAACAGTTTCTCACCGACAGCTGCCTTCACTCTTGATTTCAAGTTCTCTGCAATTATTTCTTCAGGTTTATACTGTACCTACTTCGATGTAGGTCTACCGTTTGTACACTGGATTCTAAAATGTGCACTGTGCAGTACATAACTAATAACATTTTATTGAGCAAGTCAGATTTCATAGAATGATAAATTATCGGTCTGATAAACTGGAAAAAGATCAATAACATTTCGATTCAACAAATAATTTAGATTATTCATTCTTCCTTAGAATAGAAAAGTGATATTGGCTGCTTCCTTTTCCTATCAGAAATGTGAAACATAATCTGAAGGACCTTCTACCACAATGTGAAATGATAGCCAAGAAATCGAAATAGTTTCCCAAAATAAAAATAAAAACTTTGTCCTAAATAAAATGTAAATGAAAAAGTAAATAAAATGTATCCATTCATTCAGGACATTTTAATCATACTTATCATTTCATTACTTTCATCAAAAAATTTGATGTTGTTCTTTCAGGAGGAACATCCTGAACCACATTCTCCATACTCTCACTCTCTATCTCTCTCTTGATCTCTCTCACTCTCACTCTGTCTCTTTCTCTCTCGACTATGCCTTATATGCCTTCATCTCAAGGATGAAATGTTAAAGTAATGTAGTGTATTGTAGAATAATAGTCTACAGAATAGATACTTTACCATTAATTCTTAAAAAATATTCACTTCATGAAATTGAAACTTCTAAGTAATTAGCCTATACTCGAAAATTCATGTTCAAAGACAGGATTTGGCAGAAACTATCGATAGGTAGGTCAAGAACTGCTAGATTACGCATCAAGAATGTTGATTATATGTTACAGGACTCGATAATCTAATCAGATTGAATAATTCGCACAAAATACGGAAACTACAAGTTGATTGAGACGCGTCTGACCGGTTACCAGTTCTTGAACACATCGACCGGCAAAAATAATAATAGATCCTGAGCCTCAACTCTCATGAGAGACACATATGCTGAAAGTGTTGTTTGCTCTCTTTTCTGATTGGAAAATTGACAGAAGTCAATCGAGTTATCGATTCGATAGTAGCGAAATATCGATGTGAACTAGATCGAATGGAAGCGGACCAATGGATTGCCGCTTTGATCCCTGGCCTTCGGCTCGACGGGTGATTGCAATTTGCGCGGAATTAGTTGACCGAAAACGGAAGCATGTTGTGTCTAGCGCCGCCCAGAGCTCCATCATAAATAGTTGCATCGAAACAGAAAAATAAAAGTCAACATCACAACACTACATGTGACTCACTCACTACAGATCCGCTGTGACTCCAGTGAAACTCAGACCAGCAGTGACATGTTTGTTCAGACAATAGAATGTGTTATGGTTATTAAAAAACGAAACTAAAGAGATTTCGTATTGCTCTGTATTATTCAAGTACGGGTTCTTCATAGCAACAAAATTTTAACTCTTCATTGCTAGTGTTTGAATGCACATTCTTGCACCAAGCATAATCAATTATGAAGAATATTACTTTACTTCTAATATCTTGATTGGATATTCCGAGTGCAATACACTTCATTGAATTGTGTATTTGTATGATTGTGTTGGAGTTAACTCAATGAAGAAGGAATTACCGTATTGCACAATATGGCATGAGCTACACTATAGGCCTACTGCATAAGTACTGATGAATAGTTAATAGAAGGTTCTTAACAAAAATTGTTACAATATCGTCAATAACAATCCTTGAAGTTCAGAACGATCCGTTATCATTTCTTTAATTAACTGATTCATTGATCAAATATTATTCCATAATAAGTGATGAGCCTAACTCCCAACTGATATCATAATAAAGAGTATAAATGCTAGGAGTATTTAACTTTCTTTGGATTTTCGTTTCAATAATTATTATTAAGAATATTAATGCTCTTTCCTTATAGAGCTTTACATAATTGAAACATTCTGGTGTTAGGCTTCGTATTTCAATCCTGTTCACGGTTTTAGTTCCTTTTAAACAAGGTTTTTAGGTATGTACTTATATTTTCTATTCCTATAAGGAGAAAGACGGGTTCACACCTGACATGGACAGCGCGGCATACTTAGTAATGAATTTATTCATCTAGTATGCGTCCAGCGTTTCCCAGTATTACATGACTTATCTATTTTCATGAAACAGGCCCCAGTTGTGAAAAATCTGAAATCCACGCAATTTGAATTTTTGATCTTCTCCATTATAAGTTTGAAGTAATTATACGTTATAAGTTGTCAGTGACTGATATTATTAATTTTTGATCACTCATGGCTATGAAATAATGTTCGTAGAAATTGGTAAAAAACAGAAGAGCTATTAAGAATACACACTCCTCCAGCATTGAAATTTGAATGCACCTTTGTATCGTAGTATTCTGAGAGACTACAATGGTGAAAGTGTTTTTAGAGCTCTGAAGTATTCCTAACAGAACGGCATATGGCACAGAGAGCCGACTTACAACTGACTATCATGGCAAGCTCGTAAAAGAATAGGATGTGAGCGCAAGTACGCGCATACACGTAGTACAATTCAAGTGGTTGATAAAGTCGCTGAAAAAGGTCTTATGCCAGAAGTATAATAAGAATATTGCATACTGTTTGACAATACCTTAACTCCAGTGTAATTGTCACTTTTTAATTTCATTTGAGACAAAAAAACTGAATTGAATATTATGAAGTTAAGGAAAGTGTAGTATTGGATGTGATCTGATTATCAAATGAGAAATGTCTTGTTGTGATAAAAAGAGTTGTCAATGAGAGATAAGTTGAGCCCAATTCACGTGAAACTCATTGACTGTCTTTATTTGTAGGCTTATATATAAATAAAGAATATTAGAAATACAGTACCTGTTATATACTTGTGACTTGTATATAATGTTCTCCCTCTTTGACTACCTCTGCATTTCACTCAAGGTACCTCATTAAGGAAAAATTTCAGCTAATAGAAAGAATTAGCCTGGTATTCAAATTTACCCAATAGCCTCGTCCTACTATATTAGCTTTTTCTACAGAATCAAAATTCTTTGGAGCGACTTTTTATTCCTATATTTATTGGCATTATTTATTTGGAGCAGCTTCATATTAGGCAAACTAAAAAATATCTCGTTATTTGTTTATGTGTCCTTTTCGAGAATTTTACACAAGTTTGCAGTAGTAGGTAATTTCTTTGTTTGGCGATGAGGGGGCCGGCCACAAATGCCTCTATTAGGTTCCCATTTTCTGCTTTGTGGTTTCACTTTGAGATCGAATTTTAATTCGGTCATTCGTTTCGCGTTTCAGCAGCCTGCTCAATACTAACACAAGCATAGGAGACGTTCATGGAGCAAACAGGAACCAGAAAGCGGATTAACGGCGAACCGCTCCAGATTTCCGAACTAAAATCGAAAAATATTATTTTTGATTGTCTGCTAATAACTCCATCCACGAAATCGGCTTCATTTTCATTCCAACGTTGATAATAAAAGTTTTCGGTAACAGATACCTCTATATAATATTATTATACCTCTATATTATTGCTCTTAAGATATCTAGTTCACGTATCTTTTTAGATTGTTGGGATGTAATTTAGAAAAATATAATCAGAGTTTGTAATATTCATCCACGTAGAGTCCTATACATCGTTAAATAAGCCTCTGATTTGGAGTAACTGGTTCAAGAACGAATACCTACATGTCTCTTCGATAAGCAAACATGTTTATAGGTAAAATTAATATACAAGAAAAAATCACAACTGTGGAATTTCAAACATTATAAAAATCTTACTTAGGTTTGTACCTATTCCAAAAATATTTCCAATCAAATGAATTTGCTCTTCTTTCATTTCACAGTTTGAGTTGAACAAATTCAAAGATGAATTACTACATAAAGCCTCATATCATTCAAATGTCATGATTCAAGTACCAGACATTACTCTTATTCACACTACGGATAAGATATAGTAAAGGAATTCACATAGAAAAAATAAGAATAAAAGCAGTTTATTAATCAAGACGATAATGTGAAATAGGCAATACTTCAAGTACAGGTAGTTGAAATAAAGTACGGAACGAATTAAATGATCAAGTCTTGAACTTTCAAAATACGTCAAAATTGTTATGGTATTCAATCGAATGACGGAAACACTCTAGGTACGTGTATTATCTATCAATGATAATTTCCTATAATAATTTATATACTATTTTCCACTCTTGCGGCAAGGACTATTCAGAATTTTCTTTTCATTCCAAATAAGGATTCATTTCCTCACTAAATTAATTAAATATATTATATTGTTAAAGAAATATATCTCGATATATTATTAACGTGTTGGCGGATTATGATAAATTGGAAATATTTGAAACAAAAATATGTGGAGAATGATTAATCCCTTCCTAACAAAGTCAGGTCCATTAGTGCATCGATTTTTCAAGCTTTTTGCATTTTTCCATCTATTTTTCTTGCATTTTTTCAAGCTTTGCTGAGCTTGTTGGAGTCTTGATGAATTGGTAGGTTACTTCATGTTTGTATTCGCCTCCGGGAAACAATTCTATTGAAGGGAATGATTTCTGAAAAAAACAGATACAGTATTATTACAGTGATAATGTAGAATATTCATCAATTGAATCATCATTCAAGAATCCATAATTAATAAATAATACAAGACTGGAATAGAAGCATTGTCCAATTTCTCTTTCCACTTGATACAATCAAACCCCGTGACATTCTAAAGGTTTTGCAATAAACAACATTTCTGGTAATATAAGTTTATCTCGATCTCTCTAGCTTATGAAATCATCAAAAAGTGATTCATCAGAATTGTTAGTACAACACTTGAAATCAAATAGATAAGTTTCAATATTCTTACAAAATAATAATTGTGATTTAATAATAATAGAAGTGAAATGTGAAGGCTGATACGGTAGTACGGATATTTATTCCAATCTATAATTAAAAATATAATTATCTCAAGACAAATCAGCGGCTTTCAAGTTAGGTTTTGTATTATATTCATTACTTAAGAGTATTCAATTGTATGTGGTCAGTAAATAAATAAATAAATGATATTTTATTGTCATTAAACTTTCAAATCAAGCAATAGACAACGTTACAAAAATATCTTAAAATACCTCAACAGGTACGTATGAAAGTCAACATTACATAAAAGTCATCAAAAGTAAACACACTCATCATGAAACACATGAAATTAAAATAGGTTGGAACCATCATTTAATGCTAAAAATTCGGACATAACATAGTAAGGATGCTCAGTTAACCATTCTTCGAGCTTACGTCTAAAAATGCCGGTGGGGTAATCCCTCACATATCTTGACAGCTTATTATAACATTTACTATCAGACTCATAATTTTCAACCATTTACTATTAGAAACATAATAACACATAGCTCAATGAAACATAAAAATAGCTCAATAATAACATAAAAACATAATAACACATAGCTCAATGAAACATAAAAATAGCTCTTCAAGATACAGCATCTATCTGCATTGGTGTAGTTGTAGATAATATTTCTGTTTTATTTGAATTGATTGTTACTCACAACGTTAGCAGCATTTGGAAAGTGTTGTGTCTCAAGACAAAGAGCAGCGTGTTTTGTATAAACAGCTCCACCTTTTCCATTAATTTTATCAATTGCATTGCTTGTGTAGAACTGTACTCCAGGAGCTGTTGTGTGAACCATCATTTGCAAGCCGAGAGGTTCATAATAGACGCTGTAGACAAATAAAAAAATTATTTCATACAATTTAACATAATATGCTACCTTACTGAAATTTTCGGCTTGAGAGAGTTTAAACATGGCTTACACATCTTGCTAATTCAGCTTAGCAGAATACTTATTCAATATTTTTCCAATACAAGAAAAAACTACTGTATTTAATAATTTCTTCTCACGGAAAGGGATATCAGGAAATTCATAAAAATGGAAGCTTTTAGGATTTGCGTTCTTAACTTACCAAGCTGCTAGCTTTTCTTCAGGTGTATCTGGAGTTAAACAGTAATTAACATCAAATCCGTTTTCCAAGTTATTGATTACGCTTCCCAACTGTGTTGGCCCTCTCAAATCATAGGGCGTTCCAACAACATCCATTTTCACACCTGGAAAACATAAGAATAGAAATCTTACAAAAAAAAACACTAATATGATTAATCATAATATTTAAATAGTTGGTTATGAGAATTGGTTGTTACAGTTTCATATAATCTTTCAAAATTTATTCTAACATAATCCTTTTTCAACTTTTTTATGAGAGTTTAAATATTCAACAATTCCTTCAAATATTGCAATTTCCTACTGGTTTTAATAAATAACCCCTAATATTGGCAATCTCGTTAATCTGTAAATTACAATTAACTATTGTTATTTATTACAAGAAATTTAAAATGAATTTTCTCATTCGCGTTGCCTCATTTTACTTGTTTTATATTTTTTCTTATTTTGAAAGTTTTCTAAAAAATATGCACTCCTACCTTCAGCGACTAAATCACTGTTTAACTTTGTTATTTCGTTTCCCACGATTTTCACCTTGTGCCTCATCAACGCTTCAGGGCCTGCATCCTGAAAATATATATTTAAAAATATATATGTATTTAATGAATACTGTACTTTTAAAAAAGTATTTGAAAAAGTTTTTATCTTATTAAATTTAAAACTTATAAACCACCTTTTGGATTTACTGTGCTTTCTCAGTTTGTTATAGCATTCCATTGAATAATTATCAAAATCCCATTTAAAATCTGATTGAAATTACTACTTTATGTAGGCCACTTT
The DNA here is from genome assembly GCA_017141395.1 of Laodelphax striatellus. Lineage (NCBI taxonomy): Eukaryota > Metazoa > Arthropoda > Insecta > Hemiptera > Delphacidae > Laodelphax > Laodelphax striatellus. The sequence continues at coordinate 44,967,390 of CM029531.1, forward strand.
ATGAACATTATTTTTTACATTCAAATCATTCATTTTGAGATTATATTTCAATATAATATTAAAGACTATGACTTGTTAGTGGTTAGAAAATACTACGGTACAATGAGTTACTGTATTATGCTATATGTCATCCTACACTATACTGTACTTTCTGAACTAATAACATTTTTCAACAACTTTTTTTCAGGAACTTTCAAAGGTAGAAAATAAAAAATACACTAAGAACAATAATAATATAATCTATCACTACCAAAGCTATTTGGTTTTTTCTTTTTGAGTTTGAAATCAAATGAGAAATGATTCAGTAGACCTTACTGTAATGCTTTGAATAAATGAATTATCTATCTGATAAACAGAGAATATTCAATTCTGAGCACAATACTTTTCATAAATATTAGTTCACTGTAATGGAGATTTCGCGATATTTTTTCAAGCGATCATATTTTTTACATGTCATTATCCTGAAATATAAATGAGAAGCCTGAAAATTTCAAAATTGAAATTGATTCACCGTTCTTTCTATCGTTATTTTTCATTTCCTACATTTGAGAACAATATTGTGGTTTATTCTGTTTGAAAGTGACAAATTATAATTACAAAATTAAGAAAATAGAATAATACAAACATGGCCAGCCAAGTTGAAGTAGGAGTGATTAGTGAGATTGACGATTGTTGGCTTATCTGTTGTAGCCTTGAAATCAATAATCAGTCTGTTATCAGGTGTTATCCGGAACGAGGTAGTTGCTGTTAGCGTGCCAGGATAACCCTCTTCGCCATCTTTGCTGACATAAGTCATCAACAGTTTGTCAGCAACTATTTCACTTTGCCAAATCATCTGAAAAATATTCAATTATTTGCATACAAACAAAACGTCTCCTGCAAAAAGTTGTTAAACCCACTTTCAATAATATTAACATGGCTGCTCTTTTAATCATATTAAGAGATGCTATGATTCTCACAATGAAATACTCTTCAATTATACAGTATCTATACTTATATTAACGAATATATATAACATATCAGCTCCATTCGTAATCAATCAGAAAGTCTAAAAGCCTGCTATCAATTTGAATCAAATTTATGAATTGAAAAACAACGAAGAACTGAAATGAACAAGAACTGTTTAAAATTTTAAAAGTAATAATTATAAATCCCCAGTAAGACGGCTTGTGGGCCGCCATTTCTGTAAAAAAATGTGATTTGTTTTCTTTTTCTATGAAATGTAAATAATGAAGATTTAAAAATATATATTAAACTGGTCTAATTTGAAAGAAGTAATCCCAGTATCTTAGTACATATATCTAATAGTAGTAATAAGACCCCACCAACTCACTTTAGCCACAGATAAGGTAGTAATCTACCTTATCTGTGCTTTACTACCTGTGATTACTATCTGTGATTACTATCTGTGATTACTATCTGTGATTGCTTATCTGTGATTACTACCTTATCTGTGCTTTAGCTCTGAAAAAATCTATAATTTTTAAGATTCGCTTGTCTTTCCAAGATTTTTTCCATAAAATATTTTTAAACTGTGTCGTATGATGCTCACCTTATCAAACCCTTTAAATCCACCATGCAAATGAACGTCTCCTACGTTCTGTGATAAATGAACTTTATGGCCGTGGAAAAAAAATTCAGTGGGCTTTGTTCTATTTGCTACACGCCCAACAGTTGCTCCAAAATAGGGATTCACCTTTGATAGGTAGCCTGCAAATTTCCAAATTACCTTTTTAATTGATTATGCTATTTAGTGAAGTACGTATGAATATAGAGTTTAAAAGGCATGAAATTCATTTTATTCATTATAGAGACATTATAGTATTCAAGTATTCGACTATTTAGCATTGGATTTTTTTCACCTTTAGACAAGTTTATTATATAATTCAATCAGAAAACAATCTTACTGGTGGAAAGCTTTGGATCACCCAAGATTAAAATTTTCCAGTCTATTGGATGAATTTTAGTGGAGCAACACTTTACTTCAGATTTAAAACAAATATTTTGTACATGTCACATTACACCTCCACCAGCTAGGTGTAATGGGTTCTCAATTAATTTGAAAATTTCTCAATATTGGTCAGGCCATTGCTAAAATTCATTGATGTGCTCAAGTTTCTGATGTGAAAAAAAGAAGAAAAAAATCTAGTTCTATCATTTTCAGGGGCAAGTGTTGATTGGAGGCAACTTATCATAGGTTTATATAAAGATTTATTTTTGAGAAATATATTTCAAGAAAACTTTATTTTTCAAGATTTATTGAATAAGATATATTTTGCTTTATCTTATTTTGAATAAGATAATATAAATTTATCTAAAAAAATTAAAAATTTCAATTTCAATTATTTTATGGTTTTTCACCATGGGAAGTTTAATCAATTTGCTGTATAAAATATTTAATTGCTAATACTTTACATACATTGCATACTTTAATACATTGCTAATACTTTAAAGTCGAAATCAATAATCCATCATTCTCACAAAATCAACCAAATAATAAATTTATTTCTTTGTCAATAAGATGATGAAAGCAATAAATGATAGTAAAGCACTCAATTCAATCAAGTTTGATAATGAAGTTCAGCTACCGGTAATGGAATTTAATTGTCAATTGTTGGAATGTTGGATAACCTGCTAATCTCTTGCCTTGATATCTCCACTGCTACACAAGACAGAAATTTAATGATGCAATTAAAAGATAATGAGAAGCACTTGGCGTTTTGAAGTATATTGTCTATATTGTTGAAGAATAGTGTCTATATTTTTGTTTATTGAGGAGAAAATATATTATTATAATAAGTATTACAAGAGCAATAGAGGATATACAAGTACAATAATTACCTTCCATATTATCGAATCCCAAAACCACATCGGTTCTAGTACCATTCTTGTTGGGTACATGAATGTTCGTTATAGTAGCTCCATAATCTATAACTTCAACCGTGAATCCAGATTCATTCTTCAATGTGAATTTATGGACTGGTGATCCTCCACTGTCCTCGCCAAATTTTTCCTTCGAAATTGGAGGTGCCATCTGAAACTATGAAACAAACTAAAATGAGCTCCTTTTTACAAAATCTAACGTATTCCTGATTTTTTAAATTAACTTGAATGTTAATCTTACCATATTACCTCTATTAAATTAATCATTTGTAATCTTTACAAAATTATTGCTTGATTAGCCAGGTACTTTGGGTAACTCGTATTTAGCATAAACTTTGGTGTGAAATTCAGATCATAGCTATGAGTGTTAAGTTTTATTCTAATAAAAAATTAATTAATATTACGTATTATATGTTGGGCTTATTTTTTACTCATGAATATGATCTTCATTTTTTCTTCTTCACATATTCAATTATTAAAAATTTAATATTATAACTTATTCTGGCATGTTACTGAATATCTAATATTTCGCTTATTCAATTCTCTTTATAAAATTGATTAAAACTTATTTATTCACCCACTTGTTTGGTCTTCCTATTTGAAAGAAACAAACTTGGAAGTTCAATAAACTTTAGCTATGTGAAGGCTATCGTAATAAAGTTACCAATAGTTTATTGCTGACACTGTCGTGTGAATACCGGATAGAAACAAATCGAAACTATTTCCTTGATTGAGCTTAATGAACTAAATCCAACACTTTTGGGGATATCACTAGCTATGAACTATGAGACAGAGTGAATCTCAATAACACATTACTTCGAATTTAAAAGAATAAATACTTGCGGAAGAGCTAATATTATTGAATCCTAACAGTGCACGCCCCACACCACACTAACAAAATAATGCGCTAACAGAAATAACATCAACACACTAACTGATAAGCCATACGTGACTCACTCACTAGTCATTTTCTATAGGCTACTGTTTCGCTTTTAAATTCAAAGCTGTCTTTTCATCTCTAAAGCTGTCACTGATAATAAGACGATTGTGATTCAAGGTGGGGGTAATCGGCAAGTTGACTCCGTTGTACTGTATGAGTATGAGCAAATACTGTAGATCTGTCGATCTGAAGATAGCCTACTGTTTGTTTAAAAACGGCCCAAGCCATGTCTACCAAAATTTTTTGTTCTGCCGTACTTTCAAATTTTTGAGAGTCCTTTAAAACTCCAGATATTTAAAAAATAGCCTGGTTTTCCGTACACATTTATTAATACACTAAAATTTTTCCTTTTTTCCAATTTAACTTTTCCTGTTTCAATGTTATCAGAAATAAAAAGCACAGACAATTCTATCAATAATATGTAGAATAGAATATTGTCTCTGTAAAAGTCAACTTCAACTTGACCATTATAGCTGGTTACTTCCTTTTATAGGCTACAGTACAAAATTACCTGAAATCCTCAAACGTATAGAAAATACCATATTTTCTAAAACAACTCGCCTCCAAATTCAATATGTATTTTCTATTGAAAAATTCCTATCTAATTTTGATAATTGACGTTTCTATCTTTATATTATCTAGGTCTAGGGACGATACTCACTACGTGCCTATATCACTTGGAGTTGTGTGCCTATCACTTGATTCGTTAAGTTATTCATGACAGGATTTGGTGCATCACTTATTTTGTAAATCATTGAGCTTCTATGAAAAAACTTGCGGATTTTAGCACAAGGCAGACTGCGATTTCTAGATTTTCATCTTCGCCTGGTACCGGGTTACACACTAGAAAGATCAAAGTGGAGCAAATCAATGAAAGCATCAACTGCATGGAAAGCTATCCAGCTTCAGGCGAAATGCATTATCATATTCTGATATTCATGACAGACCTGCTTGGCCTTCAATGAAGCCATGCAATGTCTCTACCACTGTAAATAACATAAATCGGAGGAACCGTATGTGTACTACTTCACATGCTGAGCCACAAAATAACTTTTATTTGAAGTTTGAAATCAATTCAATTTGCGAATTTGTAACTGGCATTCTATCTTCAAAATTTCTTTGAATGAGAATGTATTAGAATTTTCAATCAAATTGAAAAAAGTTTATAATAACACATCACTAGTAATTGAACCAACAATGAAGTTTAATATTTTATCAATAAGGCTTTAAAGTGACTTGAAATAGTTCCAGTTAGTGAGTAAAAAGCGTTTTTCTATTGTTGAAAGATTTCTTGACATGGAAAATCGGTAGTGTCGATATCGATTGAAATCAATATTCATCCATGATAATGTTGAATTTCAAATCACATTGAAAAACTTTGGGAATATCACAACATATTTGATTGATCATTAGTTTGAGATGCAAATGGAATTTTTCAAGTATTATAAAATATTCCATAAAATGTGAGAGTGAAATTTAAATATGATATTGTGTTTATGAAAATTAATTTACTAGAGAGGTTGAAGTTTGTACTTGAGTTTGTACTTAAGAATGAAGGTACCTACTTGAGATGGATAAAAACTATCGAACATACTTTTCATATAGTTATATTTCTCATTAGAGAAAGAAGTCAGTCTTCCATCACAGTTTTTATAATTAAGTTACATAGGCCTACTGTAGTTTGTTAGAATAGGTACCGTACTTGTGTACAGTAGCAACTTGTTAACTATGATACTTGCGGTTGGGTTGATGTATGAAATGAGGCATCCCGTTGATTCTACCCATTTATGTTCACATACAGGAATTAATTAAATGCTTGTGGTACTGAGAAAGCATCTGTGGGAGAAATTGAAGATAGTTAGGAGTTGATAGTGTTTGTATGTGGTTTGAATGTGAAGCAAGTCGGGATTGCAGCAGTAGTCACGTTTATGTCGGCTGGAAAATATGTACAGAAATGGCGGTTATGGAGATGCCGGCGCAGATAAAGCGATTGGAAATGCGTTGACCTCCTGCTCGTCCATGATTTCGCCTTTGACCCTGGCATTGGCCTTGGCAACCGCTGCGACCTCGTTTCGCCCGCCAACTCACTTCTCTTTCACTCTCCCTCACGTCCACCTTCTTCTCCTCCTCCTCCACTCTTCACTCCCTTTCATCGGGACCTGTTTACCATTTCACGTTTGTTCGCTCGCTCAACACTAAATTGCTGAGATTTCCCTCTCGTTGGCTTCATTCCACATCGTCAAAGTTGATTGGGTTTTAAATCGTACAATGAGATTTAGATCGGTTTTGCATGGAGCTTTGGCTACGTTTTGTCATAGATAACTATCAGATAACTTTTTTTCATTTTTCCATTTCATTTATTACACACAATTTCCAATAACAATACAATAATACAACATATAAATACAATACAAAATTGGTAAAAGTGCTGGTTAGGTGACCTCATTGGTAATCGTGTTGAGGCACCAACAACTAAGGGGAGTCTGACCGGTGAAAAATAATTTTTCCATCATTTTTTTTAATGTGTCAATCTGTAGTTTGAAATTCCCGCTTCAAAATGATGCCAGATTCAGCTCTGTATGACAACTAGAACCTACCTACCTACCTAAATATTTTTATTAGTGGACTATTTACCCAAAGACAATATCATATGAGTATATATGGTAATCTAACAACAATAATACTAGTTGTAACAATAGCAATGTCGGTAGGCCTACCTATTGTCTCTGATTAAATTTGACTATATTATTTGGAAGTAGCCTACTTATATATGCGAATGACGCGTGAATGAAGTTGGCTATTCGCTCGACAGTCATGTTCATGATTATTGTTTCATTCCATGAATATTTCACATAACGTGTAATTACTAGAAGACAGATAATATAGTAATCACATTTTATAAAAAGTGTACATCTATGCAGCATGGGAGATTCGGGAGTAGAAAGAAAAAGAGAAAAATGTAGGCTTCATTCATTTGAGTTGTTTCAAATAATTTTATTGTTTTATTAGTATTGGAAGAACCGTTTAAATTATTTCAAGCAAATCTTGGTATCATCCTCCACTATCGCTACTGTGACATGGAAATTATAATTTTTTATGACTTTGAAGTAATAGTTTAATTACTTGACTTTTTTCACAAGTCATTATTATTGTTTGAATCTTATTTCTCAATTTAATTAATTCTAAATAAATAGTACATCAGGAGGATGCGACAAACACATAATGCCCAAAACCTTGCTCACAGTCAGCAATTAATGATAATAAAAAGAAAGTACACAATAATATCATAAATAAACTAAATTGAGTTTATTGACAATGTAGCCCATATTCAAATAAGAAATTACGAATAGAGTATACAGATAAAATAATTAAATGGTAAGAAGAATCCAAATAATTTGAGTTTGAGTCATCAAATCAATCATAGAAATCATCAAATTTCCGTGAGTAGACATGTCTCTCTGAATAGGACTTTCTTCTAACTGGTATGAAACTATTGTGATGAATGGAAAATATTAATTGATTAAAAGATATTTGTGTCCGCTGTGTCCACACGGTATCCACACGTAGTCCAACTTTGGAAAGTTCGTGGAGAAGATTGGCTGGATCGATTTTGATGCGGTTTTGCGCCAAAAGATAGATAAAGAATCGAAGTTTTGCAGAGTCTATTTATTTTTTCAATAATAATAATTTTAAATGGTAGATTTCTGTAATAAGGTAATGCTGCGGAGCAGCACGGGTCCACTCTAGTATTAATTGAATACACAAATAAAAACCCCCATTCCAGTAGTTTATATATATTTTGAAAAGATATTATGTGGAATTACTGGATGGTAACACCTGTCATCTTTATTATATTACTCTTTCAAACTATAATTCATTTACATATTCAATTATGTATCTAGATTTATCTATATTATGTGCACCTTATATTTTTAAATAATCTGACACACTATAAATATCTCCTCTTGGTTTTTGCAGGTGACAATATTCATCATTGGTGTGAGCGTTCTTCACAACAGTGTGTCTGCTGTGACCTCTCCACACATTGCAGCTGACTTCCCATCCCACAAAAATTGGAATAATGGCGGCCACCTGCAGACAAGACCGGTATACAAGGGAGGATCCGACAGCTCTCTGGCACAGAGAATAGCCAGGTGGTTCTGGTCATCTGACAGTGATGATGACGACTATGATGAAGGAGGTCATCGTCCTCTTAGAGTTAAAGTTAATAGTGGGCCAAAGCCACCTTTGCAAAATCATCAGGGCCCTCAAATCCGGCAAGCTCCACAGAACCATCCAATTCAACAAAATCATCAAGTTCAACACAACCAACAAGTTCAACAGAATCATCAAGTTCAGACAGGGAACACTCCTCCTGAAAAGAAGGCAGAACAGTCAAAGTCAATAAAAGGGAGTTCATCAAATCTATTCCAATTCTGGGCATCTCCAAATCAGAAACAATCATCAAATTCTCATTCAAACTCAAACTCTGGCTACCGTTATGGTGCGGGGCGCTCAAAGGACAACTGTAATCCCTGCAATGAGTTCCCATGGGTACCTGTTGCACGGTCCCTCCCAGTGGTTCCAGCCATCCTAGCCAATCATGGAAATGATCAATACTCACTGACAATCCCAGCAGTCAGTTTGCATTATGGCCCACCAAGTTCTCAATCTTCAAAGCCAGTACCAGCCTATGCAGCTCCACCACCACCCCAACCACCATCACAGCTAAATCCATCAAACAAACCCAGCCAATCATTCAACTTGGACTTTGGAGGAAAGCCACCTCCACCTCCACCACCATCATCACAAGCAACTCATATATCTGCTGCTCCTCAGAAAACACGACTACCTTCCATGACTTATGGTATTCCTATTGACATTGCAAAGATACCACTAACATATGCTAGCCCCTCAGCAAATAACTATCCTGTACAGCAAACAGCTTATTCATCAAATATACCAAAGAAAGTGAATGCTCCGGCTCTTGTCCATCCACCTATACCTTTTCCAGCATTGAGTCATGGAGCACTACCACCTTTACACCCTCCTCAACCATTCACTAAGGGAAATTCTCATTCTTCTGGCTTGAGTGCCTACCTGAGGCCACCAGCAGCACCTGCTAGTGGAGCTCCACCACCCAGTTCTCATAGCCATTCACTGTCTTCTTCTGATCAAGGTGATTGTGGCAAGTGCAGACCAAGCTCCACATATGCAGTGGAAGATTCAGTAGCTGCATCTGCTCAGCATCAAGAGACTGGACACAAAATTCAAGCTGCCCCAAGCTCTACTAATGTTGAAGTTATGAAGAGTGTTCCAGTGGCTGAGTATATATCATCAATAGAATACCCAATGCAAATTGTTCAGGCTCCTATTGTTGACATTCAGGGATTGCCACAGTACTTTAATCTCAAATTCCCCACACAAAATGGACAGAGTTTTCTTCAACACAGTGGACATGCATTATTTGTGAATCATGCTCTGAATACCAATGACATATCAAGTGATGTCTCAAATCCTTCTACAACCCCCCAACCTGCAGATAATATTATTTCAGCCAGCTCATACAAGAACCAACTACCAGCACAAGATAAATTTGTGGGAAAAAGTTCATCTTTCTCATCTACTACCAAACAAGAGAGCTCAACAGCTACAACTGTTTCTCCAAGAACAACCTCACATTATACATCTGCACCTGATCTTCTACCTCCTCTACAAGATCCACCTCAGAATTTCTTCAATGGATACAACACTTCCTCTTTGGAACAACAGTCAAATACACTTATCAATGGTGTGCCACCTTCCAGTATGCGTTATTTGAATCCACCTCCATTGACACCAACCCAATCAACTTTGAATTGGATAACAGGAAGCACAATCTCCAGTACTCAGATTCATTCATCAACTCCCACAAATCAACCAAGATTTCCTTCTACACGTCCCTCCATATCATCAACACAGGCATCAAAGAAACCAAAGCAAATTCATCAAATAATAGTGCCATATACTACAAGAAATGTGAAAGGAGTAAGCAATGCAAATAACCCAGGCTGGACTCCTGTCCCACCACAAGCCAGAAAAGTTCCACAGAGTTTCAGGATTGAAGTACCTCAACAAACGAGGAACATCTCATTTGGTGATCTTCATGCACTACAACTTGGTGGTACAGAGATAATCAAATCAATACCATTGAGTGCTACTGGATCTGAAAACATTGGACAGTTCAAAATACCAGGGATTGAAGAAGGACTCACTCCTGAACTTATTTCTCAACTGCTCAAATTGGAAGATGGTAATAACCAGAACAGTTTGAGGGCGATGGCTCATCCAGGTGACATTCATCATGTTGTGGCTGCTAATTTGAGAGCACTTCTACGTGGAGAAGAAGATGCTGTTGATTTCAATCGCCTTCAAAAGAATATTGACAACTGGACAGCTGAAGGATATAAAACCAATGCTCCACCAGAGAACTTCCAACCTCTGACTACTCTCTCACACTTGTCACCTTCAAAAAATATACCTGAGGAATATTTTACAACACCTTCCATATTTACAAACAATTCTAATGATGATGAGATCTATGAAACATCAGGAAGCCAGAATCATCCTGTAAGATCAATTGTGGAGCCACATGGAAAAAACAATAAAGATTCTGCACCTGAAGATTATAATAGTTGGTCTCTTTTAGATACAAAGTTGAAGACTACAATTGTTACAACACAGGTAACTCCAACAGTTTTTGAAACAACACTATCCACTACAGAAGTACCAAAATTAAAAAAGAATATATTCAAATTCCATCCTCAAGCTGTACCATTCAATTCCCAACAGAAAACAGCGTCACTTGCCTTATCAACAACTCAGCGTCTGACTCCATCATCCACCACAACTGAATCATCAGTAATAGACACTACACAACCAACATCAAAGGCTTGGGAGCAATTACAAGTTTCAATTTCTCCACTTACCAAAGAAAAGGTTTATGTTGTTACTCCTCAGCCAGTAGACTCAGGAGAGTCCACCACAGCTGCTGGCACATCTGAGCAGAGCACCATGTCCATCTCATCAACTAGAGTGGACAAAACCTATTCTGTAGAGACTGCCAGGAGAACCACAAGATATCTTCATGATGGCATTGGAAGCCAAAAGAAGACGCAGGCAAAAGCCTACACCCTGAAGCCAAATCGCCCAACACTCCAGTATACTAGTGAGTCCATCAATTGAATCTATTATATAAATCATACATTAGCATAATTGAAAACAAGAATGATAGCTGGAATATTGATAGAAAAAAACCAAGTGATTTCCCAAGTAGAAAAAAAATTAACTAGGCTAGGCCTATTAGACAAAAATTAATTAGGCCTATTAATTATAAGCAGTACCTCAGTATAATAATTATCATGAATCAGTAATATTGATATCCAGTAAAAAACTAGTAATAGATGGAGAATCTCTAGTTATAATATCCTACAGGTGAGGAGACTCAAGTCTTCTGTCACGCATTATTATAATATTTTATTAATGTTAAAAATTAAGGAATATTTTATATTGGGAAAATAAGAATATTTTTCCATCATGAGAAAATGAGAAACCTTTCTGATAGAGGGTAGCACCAAGCTAGAAGGTGTATACAGTTATCGAACTTGGACCAAGCGACAACGTCAGATACTGCATTCAATAAATCATTAGACATTCCAGTATAATCTGTAATATCTCAAAATTATTCATAAATGGGAGAAAAGTGATTTTTGGTAACCGTAGAGCCACTTTAAAAATAAATAAATTCATGTAGGACCAATGTGGTACCGTACCGTAATCATTGAAAAGTTGAATTTATTAATGAAACACTAGAATTACGGTACTTGAAAAAATCCATGCTCTAATTTCCCGTCTATATTTTAGGGGAAATGGATTAAGTTGATATGTCTGAATATTATTTGTTCATTGATAGTTGCAACTTTTTCAGACATAAGAAGAGCGAAGGGTTCTCCAAGTACATTGAAAGATTCTTCAGAAACTCTAGATCCAATCCACAAAAGTAACTTCGGTGTGAAGCTGGTAAGTTCATATGTTTAAATTAATCACGATCCCATGTTGCAAATCTATTCATAATTTGTATTCTATTAAAAATTTTATTAATAGATAGTATTGACAAGGTTGAATGAATTTATGAGTATCTCAACATTTAAAATATTGTATCACTTGAATGTTTTCATGAGACAAATAAGCGTAAATGAGCAGTATAAGAGTAAACTTGTAATCAGCTTTCAAGAGTACAGTATAAGCACTAACAAGATGCTTCCCATTTTCCCTTGGACTGTATCATAATTTTTACTACCACGTTATATTTTTATTGTATTCGATATTAATTACCATAAATGTTATTCAAGTAAGTAGAATGCAATTCAATTTAATTTATTGAAGTTTAAACATGTAACAGTATAAAAATTGGAGAATAATAATTCTATTATTTTAATAATAGAAAATTTACAGCTTTAATGTTATGTGAGTCACTAATGAAAAGAGGTGAGGTAACGTCGGGCTTTGACAGAGAAAGTAATATTATTAAATAAAACACTAGAGGGTATTGTCAATTCCACTGTTTTATTGTTTTGAGCACTGGACCGCGGTTTCGGTCGAGATTTCTACAAATAAATTAATATTATTAACGTTACAGGTCCTCTGATCAATTATATACACACATTATTAAATTTCTTCATGATAGTACAAAATAGTTTATATTTTTTGAGTTAAGTCTAAATGAAGCACCGAAATAATTATAAAACAGCCCCATCTACAATTTTTTCAGAAGATTACACGTAATTTAACTTACTAGACTAGACTCTCACTCCTAAGTAGTTAATTTGTTTCAATATTCTATATTTATTATGCATGTTATCAAATAATAATTATTTATTATCGATAATTAATTAATTTATTATCATTAATTTAATATATTTTGATTATGCATGGTATCAATCAATATTTAAACAGAGTACATATTATTATTCAGGAAAAATTTCCAAAATATTGAAGTATACAATTGCTGGACTTTTATTTAAACTATTTCAATTGTACAAATTTTTCATAAAGAAAAGAAAACATTATTCAAGTTGTCTGGTTATTTTTTCAGTCCTCAGATGACAAAGGAAGTCGATCGAGAAGATTCCAAAACGAGGAGGGTTACTTCAGGTTTTTTCCAGAGCTGATGAAAGCCAGCGACATTGGAGAAGAAGCGGAAGTCGACCAAGTCAGAGGGGCTGCCCTCGAGTTGCAAAAACAAGGCTCAACGTGAAAAACTCTAATCAGTAGACATTTGACATGAACAAAATGTGACATTTCTTATGCTTTTGCAGCATCATGTAGTGCATGTGCAGTGATCGTGAAATTGACATTTTAGATTTTAATTGCTCAAGACATTGAGTACGGTATGAATGATAAAAAAAACTTGTGAACTACTTCTAAAAAGAACTACTATAGATAATAATATTGCAGTGTTCAAATGTTCAGTGTGTGTAGATTTATATTTATTAGCATGAAGAGAATGAGTGTAGTGATACATGTATCTAGAAGTATCAAAAAACTGAAAAATAGAACAGTAGGTAGGTACCAAGTAAGATGTAGCAAACCCTCCTAACTTACTTATTAGTAATCATCTTAGAACTTAAGATTGCCAGAAGCATCGCAATATTTTCCATAAATAATACAATAGATAGTTGTGTGGATGTAAATTTATTCGAGTATGCATTCTGTCGTTTTGCATTTGTGTTTTATTTTATCCAGCCACTGATTCAATGTAAGGTAATCAGTAAAAAAATAAGAATAAATTTTACCAAGTTGGAAAGGTTTTCATCCAAGTTTTGTAGAATAGCTTTTGTTGAAAGGAATTTTTCAATGTTTGATTATTCTGTATTAAGAAGCCCAATTCCTTAGAAAGATCAAAATTGGCATAACAAACGTCAGATGAATGAATATTCAGTTTAAAATGGAGCTAATCTCTCTATTGATTGAGAAATTCGAAAAGGTATAGAGAAGTCATGCTGAAAATTTTTAAATTGATAGGCTGTTAGAAGAACATAAATAACGAGAATAAAATCGTTTCTCTACTGCACGTTTGTAGAATAAATGTTCAAATTTTGAAAACTATACATCAATCAGTTTCGAAAGAATATAAAACTAGTTTTAGTATAGGTACTGTAGTTAAAAGCCTACGAATATGTAAATTAATATTGAAATCTATTATATATATTACTATATTATTATTCAAAATAATGTGTACTATTTCAAACATTACTATAATATAATCGATGTGCAAGGTTTATAGGAAGATTTGAACAAGCCTTGAAGAATACAAATGTTTTAATATTATAGGTCCACCTCTATATTAGGTTACAATGTAAGTTGTAAATTTTTCAAGTGATTTTTCCAGGAATAGCCAAAGATCTGTTCACAATGGGAACTTGATATTCTATTATATGAGACTGGAAGAAATCTTCTAATAGATAAAAATACATCCAGTTAGGAATCACTCAAACAAAACATGATAAAATCGATAAAAAATATTACTTAATATTATTGATTGAATGAATGTCAAAATATTGTTAGATATTTATTATCGTCGTCCTATTTCCATATTCATATTATAGTGTTATCAATTTTTTATACGAATTATAATATTATAATTTATCAAAAATAAACATGATCGATAGTTAAGTTCCCAATCTGAACTTTCCTTTGTTGAAATGCCTCTCAAGTAATAAATCCTTATAGTTTAATTGAGAGTCATTGTTTCAATTTTCCGCAAGGAAATCTTGAGTATTTATATACCCATTCTTTCCAACATTCAAGTCATTTTACATTTCATGTTGATCTAAGAGCTCAGATAATTCCATGATGTAAGTTAGTTTCATGAAAGATACGATTGATAATACAGAATAAATCCTGTGTAACATTTAAAAAGATAATTTCTGTTTAAAACCTATTCTATATTATACCGGTATCTATGATTAGACTTTGCAGGAAAATTTTCGAATTCAAGTAATCAAATGAGCTTTTTATTTGAAAATTTGCATGTATTTCACGCCAATTTCATCTTTACTAGCTTTACTGGAATAATATCAAAGGAGTATGGTCAAATCGATAAGTGAAGATGAAATGACTATTATTAAATTCACTCTGAATAGTCGTTACAGCTAAATTACATAATATTTCTCCAACAATCATTACGATTGCATTGAAATCTAGACTTCCAGTTATTATTATGTAATTGGGCCTACTAGAGCTATTTTATTCTAAGCCAAATTACTTTATAAGACGCTTAGTACCTTAATTAGAAATACTATTTGAAAGTAAGATTCTAGTTTAAGGCATACTGTGTAAAAATACAAATTTATACTGCCATATTATAAGAATATAAATAAATTCATCAATAAATTCTTTCAACCTTTATTTAATAAGAATGTATAGTTCATATCAAAATTCCCAGATTTAAATTATCAAAATGTATGAAAAATATTGATAGAAGCCGTTACCGTATTATAAAATCAACAGAAAAGTGATATCTTTAATCCCTGATATATCTCCAAGGCTAAACACTCGTGCATTAATGAATAGATTGCGTTTTAAAAACAATGACCAAGACGTTTAGCCTACATTTATGAGAAACTTTGCTTGTTTAATTAATAGCACAATAACCTGAGAGATGAAAGGTGATTTTTTAACAAGAAGGATGAATTTGCGTTTTATCAGTATTGTTAATGAAATATTTTTGGTATCGGTATGTTTTATATGAAATTATACAGTTTGGTGAATATTGAATGTGGAATAACAAAGCTTATTAGCACACAATGAAGGTCAATCTTCATGCTGCCCTAACTTCATAACTTAATGAAACATCGTGTTGATCACACTCAATTCAGTCTGATGATTCCGATTTAATGTTGAAATACGTTACTTCGTCGAGAAATACAACCAGAACCAGTCAAATTCACATAGAATTGAGGTAAGTGGTACTTATGAAGTAGCTTAATAATCAAAAACTAGCAGAATAACATTTTTTTCATTGAGTAAAATCAAAGACGATAAGAAACTATTATAATAACTATTATAGTAGTATTATAACTATTATAATATTTATATTAATACTATTATAATATTTATATTATACTATTAACTATTATAACTATTATTATTTTATTTAGCGTATGGCTTTTTATAGTGGGGAGACCCGAGTAGGGTTGTTCCACTTCACCAACATAACCAATTATCCCTTGATAGGGAACATGGTGAAAGTTTGTTTTCACTTAGAAAACACACATCAGCATTTTAAAAAAGTATTTTTTGATTTTATAAAGTCCGAAAAAAATATAACACTAAAACACTATAATAAAATATACTATATAGTTTAAATATAATAGTTTCTTATCGTCTTTGGTAACATTTTCATGATTGAGTTGGTTATCATCAGTAATTGTAAATTATTATTGATGAGTAACTAAATAACAGTACCGGTATTATACTTTCTATATTCTTATATTTTCACCTGCGCCTAATCCCCTTTCAGGAGTATTTCGCGACTGGTCAATGAATCGAGTAAAATAATTAATAATTTATTGATAATTGAAATAATCAATAATTTATTGATGATTGATAATTGAAATAATCAATAATTTATTGATGATTGATAATTGAAATAATCATTTCAATTAATAACTGTTCAAACAATGAAGTTACTGATAAAAGTACAGTTATGTACGAATACACCGCGTTTAAAAGTTGTGCAAAGTTAATGAGGTGAGTTTCTAATAACGTTTCTAAAGTTGCTAATGATTTAAAGAGGTGAGTTGACTCGCGCAAGCGGACTCCATGAAATCTACAATTCAATTTGACGGTCTTTTTTGAACAGACTTGCACGTCAAAAAATGACAGTAGTGTTTACAAGTTGCAATTAGCTGATGCTAGTCCACTTCCGCCAGTCAATTCATTATTCGTCTGAACACTTTTGCGAAGTGTAAACGCGACGTTGATTGCGTTCAACAGAATAATGTAATACATAGCGTCAATCGACAGTAGAAAAAAAAACTAAAAAATATTTTTTCTAGCCACTCTCTCTTCTTTCTTTTTGCATTATTGCGTCCCCTGGCCCGTAAAAAATGATCTATAACTTGGATCTTAATAGTTCTTCTATCACTTAGATCGTGGATCTTCAATCAATTAAGTTAGCACCTATTACATCTACTATATTGATGTAATAGTAGGTATTTCTTGGGTATTAATAGACGGCACTAGGCAGTTGGAATTAATTTTTAATCACATCACTTATAATAATTTCATTATTGTAAAATAAAATGATGATTTATTATTTATTTGTTGAATTTTGAAAATTGAGAAATAGCATCACATAATATTTATTTTTGTTCTAGCTCAAGTGAACTTCCGTCAAGTGTAATTTTTAATCACGATGAAAACAGAACCAAAAATACCAATACCCGAATTCTTCAAAGGGAGAAATGTTCTCATAACTGGTGCTTCTGGATTTATGGGTAAAATTCTAGTAGAAAAATTACTGCGTTGCTGTCCAGAAATTGGAAAAATATACATTATTTTGAGAAGCAGAGGTGATAAGAGCCCAAAGGAGAGGTGGGATGAAATGACAAAACTTCCGGTGAGTGTGTCAAGTGAGTAATTAACTTGATTCCCTTCTTAATAGAACAATTCTATAGATAAAATAATTTGAACTCTTACAAGATCACACTACACATGGCTTTACCCAAGCTCTAACCCCCCTCTTATGTGAGAGAAACTTATATGATTTCTTGAGTAAAGCTGCATAAAACATTTATCAGAAACATCAAAATTTGTAAAGTTGAATAGATTTCATCAGATATTCAAGTGATATTGTTGATTGTCCAATCAGTCAGTTATATTATTGAGATTATTATGACACTGTATGGCGTTGCTAATCCTCAATTAATTTCAATCAATCACTTCTAATACACAGGCATAGACTAACTATACTGTTGTCTGTGACACAGGATAGGAATTATTTGAAATTAGGGGTGGCATTTTATTTTTCATTTTTGTAATATCTTATATTCCTTGCATATTTTGTTGATTTGAAAAAATTTATTTCTTTCAAAAAATTCTAATACCATGAATACCTATTATGTATTAAATTTATTCAAAAATTAAAAAAAATTCATCACGAACTACAATAATAATGCATTTTTATTATTATATACACAGTCAAGCACGAGATCATGTTATTTTTCTATTTATTATTCACTTTTTCTATTTATTATGTATTTTTAAACGATGAATAGGTTACCGTACTCACATACTGGATTAAAGAATAACCAGTTTAATTATATGATAAATGTAACAACTTATGTAAGCTTAAACTTTTGAAGTTTTCAAATTCCTTGAAAAGGTATTGATGAGGTATGAAAAGGTATAGAAGTAGAAGGAAGTTTTCAACAATTTCCTTGATTTTCATAAAATTTTCAGGTATTCGACAGACTAAAAACAGAGTACCCAAAACATTTGGAGAAAATAGTTGTTATGGAAGGTGATGTGGCAGAAAAAGATTTGGGGCTTGCTGTTCATCATCAGATAGTAAGTCAACTTCATTTGAATTTTCAAATTGTTTTGATAGTGGGTCAATCCTACATGAACTCTAGGGTTGTGCGTGAGCAATGGATTATAAAAGCTAATAAATTTATCTTTTTGTACAACCGGGACCGATGACCTAACGTGTCCTCCGAAACACGGGATAGGTCTGAAAAATCTTGGAATGAACCGGGATCGAACCAGGGCTTTTAGCGACCAACGATATACCAACTCCATAATTTCATTAAATATTAGTTGAAAATAATAAAAATTATTCAGAAGCCTGAATATTTATTGTTCAATAAAATTCACATAACAGATTACTATAAATATATAATTCACATTCAGTTTAGGCCACTGCAATGGCCTAATAATAATAATAATAATGCGCAATAAGCTTACAAATGAAACCTAACAAATAAAAGGCAACTATTTCAAAATCAGTTATAATTCTGTCTTTATACTCTTCGATTCAAATTATTATTTTTTTTTAGATGTTGGAAGAAGATGTGTCGGTTGTATTCCATTCAGCTGCGTCTGTGAGATTTGATGATCCACTTAGCAAAGCCGTATTCCTCAACACTCGTGGTGCCTTGGAAAGCATCAAACTAGCAGGCAGGATGAGAAACCTCAAGGTGAAATTTATTTTAAAATCATCAGCTATGAGACAATCCTATTTCTAACTAAATTATTACTAAGCATCAAACTAGCAGGCAGGATGAGAAACCTCAAGGTGAAATTTATTTTAAAATAATCAGCCATGCGACAATCCTATTTCTAATTATTATAAGACATTGAGTTATTGTCAAAAGAGTAGAAATCACTGTTTAGAAACGAATAATCCCACATTTATAATAATAATTGTTTTGTCTAAGATAAAGAGAACTTCTTTTTCAGTGTTATCTGTATGTCTCAACTGCTTACTCCAATAGTCACCTGGATGTTCCAGAAATAGAAGAGAAGGTCTACCCTGCTAAATATGACTACAATATGCTGATAAAGCTGCTGGAAAGCCATGCAAAACCTGAAGAAATCGAAGTTCTAGCAAAGAAGTGAGAAATCTAATTTATTTATTAAATAAAATAATTATTGATAATTTATTCAACGAACTGCATTGATAAGGGTTGTTCACACACATGACTCTCTTCAAGCTTCATTTAAGAATGAATATGTTCAATAAGCACTCTAGCAGATTTCTAGCAGGAAATTGATATTCATTGTCTTTTTAAAGTTCATGTTATAATAGTTCGTGCGAGCTCTTGTTTATTTATTTCTTTTGCTGCGGATGATGTTCACATAAGTGCATTACTTATACATGGATAATGAGTTGTTACAAGAAAATGTGCAGCTATAGCAGACTGAAGCTGTAATGCTCCAGCCCACTAGGCTTCGCAATGGGCTATTTTTATATAATGTTCTTCTTTGAAATTCCTCAATTACAGTAGACCTATTGTATTCTTAAATGTAAGCATATGGGGAAATTTTGATAAAAAGTTTAATACACGGATTTAATGATGGAGGAATCGACATGTAAGATTTGTCTCTTATTTTATGGATTTAAACTTTCTATTTTCTACTTGCAGTAATTCTCTGAATTGAGACTGGTCACTTATAAAGCATCTTCTCTTATTGATTCATAACAAGATGCCTTAACAATATTATTGTATGAAAAATATTCATTGCTGAGTTTTTTTTCAGAATAATTGACAAGCATCCGAATACATATACATTCAGTAAATCGCTAGCGGAGCAAGTGATGGCAGATTACTCAACTAAAATTCCAATAGTTATTGTACGACCATCAGTTGGTAAGTTGAATAGTTTATACTGATATATGAAAAGTTTTGATTTGTTTCATGTCTGTCAGTTATTCTTATACTTTGAATGGTTTTATTGAATATGGCATTAGGCTCTTTAATAAGTTACCAAATGTTTTAAAAAATTGTGATATTGATTGTTTTAAGAAAAATTTGAAAGCTTTACTTGTCAATATATATCCATATAATAAGAATGAATTGTTAATGAATTTATGATGTTTTGTTTAGCCAATGCTGTTATTTTTACTTCTCTTGTTGACTTTGTTATGCATTTTGTGAAATGTTTCAACAATAAATGAATTTGATTGATTGATTGATTGATTGAGTCACAGACTCACAGTACAATACTATAATGAAATAGATATTCCATCACTCCATTCCATAATTTATAAAAAAATTAAAATCCATGCAATTTTTTTAATGTATCTAATACTTGTTGATTCTTTCATGTACCGTAACATAAAATATTAAAGACTTTATTTGGAAGTGTATTCGACTAATTTATCTACTTTTTTGGTCTACTGTGCGAGTGGATAAATTGATGAATGTTTTCAAGTTAGATCATTAGTAGTGAAATATATTATGCAAAAATATTACATACGAAGTCATTGGATAGAAATAAATAGTGTTTTGAGGGAGTTTAGCCTATTTGAGCAGTTTCTTTATCGCTCAGTGTTGCAGTGTTTTCAATTCATTAAAAATCATTTTTGCATTTGAAAAATTACTTTATGGAATTAAATCAATTTATTATAACATCAAGTTGATATGCTTTATTAGTTTCCAACAATGGAGATATATATTACAGATACATTGGAATATTTCTCACTTGGATTTATGTAGGCATCATAGCAGCAGAAAACAAGCCTTCACACAAATTTTATTGAAGAATAATTATTATTCTCGATTTCCAGTAATCAATTCAATACATGAGCCTTTTACTGGATGGTTGGAGAACCTAAACGGTCCAATGGGTATTATTGCTGGAGTGACCAAAGGCATACTGAGAGTTTTCCTTGTCAACGAGAACTGCTCTCTTGACTATGTTGCTGTCGACTATGCTATCAACAGTCTCATCGTATCAGCTTGGCATAAGGCTATTGCTGAAGAAAGGTAGTTCTCACCAAAGTATTTTTTCATTCAATACATTAATCTTTCAGTGTATATGGAATCATAATTGATGTGTAATTTATATTGAATGGCTGATGATTTATTTGAGAGTACAATATAATTATGTCAGTTGTAAATGCTTCAATGACTGCATTATAAAGATCTTTTTTAATTCTTTTTTCCCAATATCACGAAATTTAGTTATGAAGTGAATAATACAGATGGCCAGTTGCCTATGTCATAATAATATTATGAAGTAAGAAAGGGAATAGTATGTGATCTTATCAAGATCTTAGGAGATTCAAGAACTTAGAAAGAATGGGATGGATCAGATCAACAAAGAGCAATTTTATTGGAAGGAAGAAGTAGTCTAATAAATGATTAATACAGTCTGATACTAATGAGTATATGAGTGAAAATTTAGAGTTTGGGCATTTTATATTACAAATTGCAATAACAATTCAATCTGTAAGTAGCAGAAATTGTCTTTGCGTAAACTCATACGTGCTATAATTCAAAGCACGGATACTCATTTTAATAAATAACTATTTATACAGCTTACTTATCACTATATTTTTATAATAAAGCCGATTTTTATAATGTAGCTTTATCCAATACAAATAAAAGGATTGATCTGCTGATGACATAATGTTTCTATTACTGATGCATTTATGCATTTTCATACTGTCGGTAGTAGGGGGAAATTGATTCAGAAGGTACTTTTGAGTTAACTTGAGTGACGAAAAAGAATAGAGTTGGAAGTCATTAACCATGAATTATAGAATCCATGAGTCTTGTATTGAAAAATGTATTTATTGTGAATTCAATGTATCATTTCATTTTCAGAGAGAAGAAACAACTTACCATTTACAATTGTGTATACGGCAATGTTAGAACAGCGACATTTGGGGATATTATAAATGCAGGACCATCAGTTGCCTATGATAACCCATACACTGATGTTCTGTGGTATCCAAGTATAGTAACCACCACAAATACAACTCTCTTCACATTCCTATTCTATATCCTTCAAATAATTCCAAGCTTATTCTTGGATGCAGTACTTTGGCTATTTAGTTACAAACCAATGTAAGTGGATTTTTGTGTCATTTAAAAAATATTTATTCACTTTTATACGATGAAGCAACGCAATAATTCTCCTACTAAAAATTCATAAAATTTGTCAATTAGTTTTCAAAAACCTTGTGAGTTTTGATTGTATAGAATTGATGAAAAGAATAAAATTATATCTAGAATTTGATTAGGTGTTTTAATAATAAGTCATTCTTATTTTAATGATGAAGCTAGCTGAATATCATGTGTATGATGGTGAAAATTTGCTAAAACCCTCTATTGAGAGAAATATTATACCTCAGAGCTGTAATTTGAATTCTCTTTATCAAATAATAACTCCCAAATTTTCATTTTCTGCTCCGAAAAAATTACTTCTATAATTGAATAACAATTCAAAACAAATTTAAAATTCAGACAATTTTTAACAATAATCAACAATAAGATTAGATAATAATTTTTAACAATAAGAATTCTATTTCCAAGCAGTTTCTGGTTTGCCATGTTTTAGAAATGTCTAGTTGTGAAACATATTCATTCCACTTTCAAGAATTACAGTAGTACAATAATATTTTCTTACTTCATCACACCTATACCTTTACACAGAATGTACTTGAAATCAATTTATTTATTTTTATTACAGGTTTCTGAAAATTAGCAGAAAAATCTACATTGCATCTTTTGCTTTACAAACATTTTCAACAAAAATAATAAAATTTTCAAATAGATGCTATCAATCTTTGTGGACAGCCGTGAGTGAGAGAGACAGCAAAATATTCTTCATGAACCCTCCAGAAGATATAACTGTCTCTGATATTATTCTGCTTTGTCATTTGGGAATGCGAAAATACTATTTTCATGAGAGCGAATCTAATCTCCCTCAAGCAAGGGTAAAATTCAACAGGTGAATATCATCCATACATTTAATGTACCTAATTCATTTATGTATTGTTTGAGCCAAATTTTTCCAAATCTTGATGGACTCTCTTGTTGAATAGAAGTGGTGTTAGAGAATACACTTGATAGAAAGACTATAGTTTTCTAAAATGTGAATATTCCAAGAATTTTTCACGAGAATCACAATTATTTGTGAGGGTAATGCCCACCATGAGCTCTAGGCTTGCAAGTGGGTAATGGGAGGGTGATGATGAGAGATGGCTACTTCTTAGGGAGTCAGGACCAACGGCTCAACGTCTCCTCCGAAAGACTTTTCAAGTTCAACTTTGAATGGATGAAATGATTGTTTCAAACATCAATGATGAGTGAATCGAGGATAGGCATATTTAATTCGGTACGAATTTTTAAAGCAGATAGTAATTTCAATCTTGGTAATTCTACTAACATATCTACGACATCTACGTATAATAACAATAATTAATTATGATTAATGATCTAATCACGAATCTCTGTTTCAGATTGTACTGGGCAGACAGAACACTCCGAATATTCGTTATGGGTATTTTCACATGGTTTTCTTCGAAATATTTTATGAATACTTTATCCAAATTTGTCAGTTAGAGGAACATTTCTTTAGAGAAAAAATTATTTCAAAAAACGATTTTCCGCTCTCAACAATAGGTCAGATTTGGTCAACTATTAACAGGCTTTACAGTATTATCCATTTGTATGACGGTCCATTATCCATTTGAATTATACATATCTGGACTGAGTCTATAGGGATTGGTGCTGGAAGGATGCCAGTTCTAGTCAAGAATCGAAGATTCAGCCATCACGTTGATTTGCTATTCAACATCAAATGGTGGTTGTAGAAGAAAAACATTCAGTTGAACTTGAAAACATTGTATAAAGATTAAAAAATTTGATTGAACATTGAATGATTATTATCACATCTACTGGACCCTTTTTTCAATCACCTCACAACTACGATTCTTCCACAATCTAATCATCTAGCATTGAATGTGTCATCCATTTTCTATTCATTATGAATCCTTAGATAGCCTATCTATCTTGTTGCTGATATTGTCTGTATCTTTATTTTAATGTACCTGCATTGGGGAATCAGCTCTTTTCAGTCTGAACTGAAAAGGATCAAGGTAATCAACTGAGTATCTCATTCTCAGTGCTATTCAGAACCATTCAACATACAATGATCATCAATGACATTTTATCCTTATAAACAAAATATGGTATAATCAATTCAGTTACTATCTCAAACATGGAGTGGCATCAGTGTTTCTTGAGTTAGAAAGTTACATCCTATGATGAGTATAGTATTATTTATTATTTCTTTGAATCACCAACATTACGGTATCTATTCATTTTCAAGTTACAATGACCTCTAGATCTGGGAAGATCCATTTCGAAAAAAAACTCACTTTATGAAAAAATATGTCAAAATCTAATTTGGATTCCAAGAAAAATAATACGTAATGATATAGGTAGGCCTATATAGGTTACATAGTGAACATAACAATGACTATTTCAAAAGTTATGGAAATGAAAATTAAAAAATGCATTACATGCAAATAATTTGTGCCTCATTAAATATTTTAAAAATTATAAAATAAATTCAGATTATTCCTTTTTGCCACACAAATGGAGTTTCAATGGAACCTGCCTTCAATAACAATTTATGTTATATTATAATAGAGTTCTTTCAATTCTAGAGTAATCTTAATCTAATAGTAAGTCTATCCAACGATTATACGTTGGATGCTTTCTAGAACGAGAAAGAAGTAGCAAGCTTGAACTCTTATATCTGCACTTTGCAGTTTGCACATTATTGAAAAATCAGTAACCAGAAGCCACACATTCTCTGTGTAGAGGTGCAATCTCTTTCTTTTGAAATTGGAAATCCACATCAAGCGGATAGGGGACAAAATCTATCATATAGACACGTATTCTAGCAAAAGTCACACATTTTTACGTGCGATCTGCACGATATCCGCACGGCGGCTGAATCAAACAGGTGGAATTTTAAACAGGTTGTTTCGTGAAAATAGTTCAGTCATTGAAGATGTGACACGGGGCATTTTGCTAACAAATGCGTATAATATCTTGGAAGTCCATGATGATGGAATATCGTGATTGGTTTCAAAATGTAGATCACAATTTCTTTTTTAATTTCAAATTTGAAATTTCGTCAGACACGCTTGTTTCTGTAAGTTGGAAAATTATCAAGATATTTCGTCATTTCACATTTTAAGCATATTATCAATTGGAAAAGGGTTTGAAAAACGTTTCTAAGTCATTCAAGGTTGTAGAAGATACCATATTCTACTATTAAACCCCAAATACATGTTTATATCTTGCTTAAAACCTTAAAAAAATACTAAAAAAAGACACTCTTTGACTGGACTAGGTATCTTGCGTACGGTACTGCAACTGTAGAAATTTCCTTAGTTTGAATACTCCCGCGCCTAGCAAGAAAACAGCTGTTTCTACGTCATGGCAGGTATAGCAGGATTATTTTAACTTGTCAGAAAACAGATGATTTTTAACGTTAGTAAACAAGCGTACATCAATCAGCTGTTTCTGACAATTTAAAAGAATCCTGCTATATTATTCGGCGTCCTTCGCAGGTAAACTGGTTTCAGGAAAGCACTTGTCAGGTCAGTTGGTGTCAGTCAGTAGTTCTCTCTGCTTGTTGCTTTGCTTCAGTACAATCCAGTTTCAATGTATGAATCATCGGTCACGTGAATAGGTTAACAATGCAACTTTCTCAAAACAAATGGTTGAAAAGCTGAAATCTGTTTAATTAATAACTTGAAATGACTGACATATCTCCGACTGGCACCAGTACATCCTCACCTGTAAGTATTTCATTTTTATTATACCAAGTTTCAAGGTTAATTTTATATTGCATTTCCGAAGATTATCTTGTTTTCATTATTTTTCCTATCATTTATCTTCTACGTCTGTTCAAAATGAATTTATGTTGATGTTATTTCTTGAAATGTTACCTACATTCGCAATCAATTGATAAACTGCTATCAAAATCAAGCCCACAATATTCATGTTACATCCTATTATGAAATTTAAATAACTTATGAGTTTTTTCAATTGCCTGTCAATTAGAAGTTAGCAATGTAAGTTAGTAAAAGCTATCGTAAAACTTGACTTCTTGACAGCTTATTTTGTTATGTTATAAAGGAGGAAAATTCTAATGAAGTGATAAGATCTTGACTTGAGGCTACCTATAACTACATGTACATGCACATAGGATTAAATAATTAGCCCTATGTTGAAATTGATTTGTTTTAAACATCTTATTGTTTCTTTTTGAAGATTGCAAGGTCTTCTCTTCAATTATGATTCGATATAGCTGAAAAACTAAATTAATCCTTTAATTTTGGAGAATAACTCATTTTCTATCTTTGATTACCTGTAGACCTATTACTACAATGAAAGTTATAATTTTAATTGCTAAAATAATTACTTAATTGCCATAATAATAATAATAACTTACTTATAATAATAATTGATGTTTTCTTACGTTTGTTTTTGGCAGGGAGTTGATGTTTTTTACGAATGTTTTTGGCTCAGATCACTTATTAAGTATGCTGGAAGTACAGTATAACTAATTAAATTGGCATATAACTTTTATTCAACCCATGCAAAGTTTATTTGCCTATTTCTATAACAAAAGCATACTTTTAATAAATAATAATAATAAATTCTAGTTGTCAGTTGTGCTCTTATGCACCTAAATTTTCAGTATAAAAAGCTCCCTTATACCTTGCTTTAAGCCTATGGCTATGAGATGAACCATGTCATTTATTCTCTCCAGTCGTGGAATACGGAGGCTTATGTCCAATATAATAAAAGGCCGATATACCGTACTCCTTCAGAATAAGGTTTTGAAGACTGTCACAAAAGTGAAGGTCTTTATGTAGACTGTTTAGTCTGTTTCAGTTTCAGGTGTATCGTACTACAAAGTTAGTACGGTACTACATGTTGTGGTCACTGGTAATTAACAGTAATTCAACTACTGATTGTAATAAAGCAATTTATTAAACTGTTTTCAATGGATTAAAAATTTATTGCAGGATTCTGAAACTGGAAAGCTTCCTGCACTGGACCCAAGATTTGAATGTCCTATCTGTCTCAACTGTTTGAAGGATCCATTTTTAACATCATGCGGCCACAGGTTCTGCAAAGATTGCATTATCCAATGGATGAAGTGAGTTACTCATATGATGTCAACAAAATAATATTGGATGGGTGACCGATACAAAAATAAGGCGAGGTGGAACCTACCCGTAAGGGTCTCCCCAACGTTAAAAAGCCATACGATAAAAAAACAAATAATATGAATACAGTGAATTTCCAATAACCAAATTCCAAATAAAATATGCTTAGTAACATTGTCTGGTTACCGTACCAGTTTCACTCGACAATAGCCTGCTATTTTCAATCTCTTCTCTCACTCTTGAAACTTTCTCGTAATTTATTGAAAACCCTACCTACTACAGTAATATTCATTCAAGTTGGCGACTGGCATTAGATAGATAGGTATAATTCTTTTGCCGTCCGACTCTACAATCATCAGCAATGTCAAGAAAACATCAATATTTTTGCAAAACAATTGTTTAAAATATTTTTAAACAAAACAATTGAGTGTTTTGGAAAAATATTTATGTTTTCTTGACGTTGCTGTTGACCGTAGAGTCGATGGCAAAGAAATAATATCTCTCTATCTATCTAATGAAAGTTATTCGCCATCCGCCAACTTGAATGAATATTACTATAATGTCAAATGGCATGATTGGCATTTTCACATGGTTTTTTCGTATGATGTTTACTGTAATGACACGACAATGCATCAACACTGCAAAGCCAGTTGGTTTGTCAGCCGTGAGGATGCGGCTGTATA
Source organism: Laodelphax striatellus (assembly GCA_017141395.1). Lineage (NCBI taxonomy): Eukaryota > Metazoa > Arthropoda > Insecta > Hemiptera > Delphacidae > Laodelphax > Laodelphax striatellus. The sequence continues at coordinate 44,995,651 of CM029531.1, forward strand.
ATAATTATTAAATGCAACAATAAAGAATATCTATCCTTCTTTGCTGTCGTGTACTCAGCAGACTCTTATCAACACTAGAAGCTCACAAAATAGGTGATCTGCTCTAGTTTTAGTCCTCAACCCGCAGGAAATTCCCACTCCCTTCTTTACCTGCTCTGTATTAATGTACCTGCTCATTTTAATTTCGGGTTTCAGACGTCAAGGAGGCGTTTGTCCAATAGACGGCTACTCGCTGACTATGGAGTCAGATCTGTTCCCAGACAATTATACGAGACGTGAGATAGCTCAGCAGAGGTTGCGGTGTCCTGTCGAAGACTGCACCCAAGTTCTATCTCTGGTTGATGCCGAGCAACATATGAGTGAACACCATCCGGTAATAAAATGCTTAAATTTATGTAAAATAAAAATACGTAAATAATACTCCTTTAATTGGTTGTTCCCTTGGTCTTTATGTTTAATGGATGCCTCTTGCCAAATTCTTGTACTATATAAATAGTTGTCCATACCCAATTTACAGTATTTTGTGCATGTGCATTTTCAACTTGTTAAATAGAGAATGCCGCTACGCGCTGCCATAGTGCAGAACAAGCCGGTTTCTTGTGAAAAACACTTGGAAGCAGAACTCTCAGAGTAGTATCATATTTCCTTCCCGAATCAACTTGTTAAACTCTTGTCGCTTACCTATACGACTTGAACTATAATAAGCTATAACTGTAGCTTGATTGTACATCTTCAAAGAAAGATGCAGTGAAAAGTACTTATTATATTCTCGAGAGACAACATTCCTCCAATTTTATTTGAAGCTGAAGTGATTCACAACTTTTCAATAGCTCTACAATCCAATGTGAGCTTTGCCTCTGCTTTGCTCCACAACAATCCTCCAAGCCTCTCTGTCCTCAATCAATCTCCTCCATCCTCTATAACCCATCATTTGGATATAATCTCTGACCTCGTCAGATGTTATCCCATCTGCCCTTTTTTTCCTAGTGAAGTTTCTCTTTAAACACTATTTTCGGCTTTCTGTTTTCATTTATTCGGTAATCATTTCCGAACTATCTGAGTCTCTGCGCCTTTATAAAGCTTACAATTCTACTATACGGCCTCTTATCAATGTTTCCAGCTTTGCGTTATTCGCCTTCTCCAGTATTTTCTATCTTTAACGGGACCATAAATTTTCCCAAGCACCTTTCATTCAAATACGCTTAAATTGCTCTTCCTTGGTTGAAGTCCACGATTCAGAGCCTTAGGTAACTACAGGCCTTATTATGATTTCATAGATTTTTAATTTAGTTCTTTCAAAACGAACTGAATTTTTAATTATTCAAAACTAACATAATTGATATAAATTTCTATTTTGTTGATTTCTTTCATAAAATGATGTATATTTGTTTATTTCAGTCCAACTGTGAAGATTGCATGCGTTGTTCGTTTCATAATGTAGGCTGCAATTTTATAGCCATGTCCGTGGAGCATATGAAAATGCACCTCAACAATGATCTCCATAACCATCTCAGTGTGAGTAGTAATAATATTATTATTAGTATTGTATCTATCGCTGGACATCTAGTTTTTAACTGACTGATTTGTAAATCCCTATTGGAATAACTTAGTTTGATTCCTTCACCTTATGCACGTATTTCCAAAAGGGCGCTTTTACATTGGGATAAATTATCTTCACTTTTATGCTTGGATACGTGTGCTCTCATGCATAGATGCCTAAAACGCAAGTTCTCTTCACTAAGTTCATCATCATTGTCACCAGAGTTGAATAATTTGTGATTTTTGTTCTCATAATACTATTATTCATAATGAACTTACACTATTATAGATCCATAAGAGATTTCAATCTAAAAAAGCAATGGAATCAGTATTCAGTGTTAGTATATCAGTAATCAGTGTTCTGGAATCAGTATTTTGCTAGAAAAATCCAGAATTGCATATCATTGCATTTGTAGCTTTTTCAAAGTAACTAATAAGGTTTTAATCAAATTTTCTCCAGAACATTGCAAAAAAATATTTTAATTTATTTTACTTTGTTGTTATATTGTACTAACTTTATTATTTCATATTGCTTGTTTATACAAAAGTTTTAGTTTGTACAAAACTAACTTAGCCCATCTTACTGCAATTGTCTAATTTGCAATTTAAATTGTGATTACTATTATTATCATTATTTTGGAAGCATTGATGAATTCAATTCTGTTACAGCTCATCAGTTCGGTTTGTTCTGGTCTGAGCTCAAGATTAACAAACAATGCCATCACATCAAAAGCAGAAGAAGCAAAACTATGGGATCCTCGGCCCAAACATGATGATAGTGATTCCACGAGCAGTTCAGAAGAAAGCCAACTAAAAGAACTAGTAAAGTGAGTTGCTCGCATTGACCATGCTGTGTTGGTTTGTGGAAAATTAGAACTTGAGATTTCATCATTATTATACATCTATTTGTCAGGTCAACTTGAATACATAATACTGCAACCCGTGATACGGGATCGATGGCGTCAATACTTCATAAATACAAAAGGCAGTCTATCAAGATGGCATTCTTGACAAATTATCAGTCATAAATTCCTGAACATTATAATATTCTTTGCTCTTCAAGTTCTCATTTTGTGAGTCTATAACATATTATAGCAATTTCTTCGATTTCAATTAGCTCTTCTCGCAGCTCTAGTAGACTATTTCCTCTGGCCATTTTGCAGCTTTTTTAATTTTTGCAGTCAGTCCTAACCAAATTCAATCCATGGATATGTAAAATGTATGGTGTCTGTAATTGATGTATGTTTATTTTAATATTGTAACTTATAATTTTTGCTATTATCTTTTAGTGTGTTGAGTGTAAATCTCTTACATACAAAAAGTATGCTTACTTAATGGCCAATACGTTATCAAACTACTATTCAATATCTATGTTAAATTCATCTTTTACCAAAATCTGTCTCATTATGATCCACATTGCTAAAATGGGCATCATAGTTCACCACATAATCATGATCTTTTCATTAACAGAATATGCCTGGACTCTTTTAAATTAGATTGAAATTGGAAATAAGTGGAATCTAACAACCAGCATTTTAGCCTTGAATTTTCATGAATGAATTTAATAATATTAGTAAGTGAACAAATTGAACAATTTTCAAAGTCAATTCAAAACTTTTAATAATTTTTGGATTTTTTATTTGGTGGTTTTGCTGGCAACTTCAATATGAACTTATTTGAAAATTCTAAAATTGTAATGCTTTTGTTTTGGAAGAGGAAATTGGTGGTTTAAGTTAGTAAGATGATATGACATAACCTGAATTTAGACTGTATGTATAAATTGGAAGAGAAACAGTTTTGAGCATAAGCCTGTTGTATTCTCCGTCATAAATGATTGATTTAAATAAAATTTATCCTCTGGTCTAAGTCATCCATTATTTTTCTCTCTTTTACAGAAACCTGTTCGAAAGGATAGTCTTACTTGAACAAAAAACAAGAGAGCAAGATGTTCAGTTGACCGGAGCCCACCAGCACATTGTTCGATTGTCCGTTGAGATTGATAGACTGAAATCTGATCTACCTCTTAGAGTTTGTGGCGGTGCGTATGTGTGGAATATTTCCGATTTCAGAAGAAAGCTACAGAAGATGAAACTGGAGCCGTCGATTATGTTCTACAGTCCCGGTTTTTATACCTCATATCATGGCTACAGGTAAAAACAATTGTGCTCTTTTTTCATATTATAATATTAATTTTATCATCATTCAATTATATCAATAGTCTTATATCAATTTTGATTTTTCATCTAAGACATTTGCGCATAAATTTACTGGTTTAGTGCCGGTTTGAACAATGACTTGTTGCTGCTTAGCGTGACTGCTTAGCAGTTTCTTTAACTAGCGAGTTTGTTCAACTAATCTAGGAAGAATAATCAGACTTTAAGAATGAAACTAATCTAGTTGAACTGGGATTATGAAAGTACTTTTTAAACAAGACAATTGTAAACAGTAAGTGAAAAAGAACTTTGAGGGACCGGAATAAATGCCGACTGAAATGTCCATTGGCAACATGTTTTTACTAATTGGTCTGTAACTAGACCTTCTAAACTTTTTGTTTATCGATAGTGGATGTAAAAACTTTTTTCAATCTAAAAATGTATTGTTTTATTGATCAATAAAGTTCATTTCCCATTGATCAATAATTAGAAATCTTTATAAAGTAATTAACAGTAACTCTTATATTTTTTGGTAAAGATTAATTGATTGATTGCATTTATTTTATTCAGCTTTTTATTGATCGAATTATATTTCTGAGAACTTTTGATGTACCGTAGTGAATGAGGAACATAAATGTTCCAAGATTATTAAAGTAGGTGCCTTTCTTTCATCTATTATACTTTTACTGTTGCAACTTTATCACAATATAGTTTTTTAGTACAAGGTATTTTACTTTCATTATGGTACACAACAATGTTATGCTTTCCTAAATGCTCAAGAACTCCACCGAAGCGTTGCTTCATCAATAATACCAGATACCTTCTCTATTTCAGGTTCTGTGCCAGACTGAATTTGAATGTTAGTGATACGTCTTTCATTACATTGAATGTGCACGTAATGCAGGGAGAGAATGACAGGGTGCTTCAATGGCCGTTCATTGGCCGAATTTCTTTGACTCTTGTTCACCCACAAGATCCTTCTTTGACTATTTCTGAAACGATGATGTCAAGACCAGAACTGGAGGCTTTCAAAAGACCAACGAAGGAAATCAACTCTCGTGCTTTTGGTTATGCTGAATTCGTTTCTGTTGGCACTATTGAAAGCTATTTACAAAATGACTGCCTGACTTTGCAAATTCAGGTTAAAAGTGTTTGAATTGCCACCGTAATTGAAAAGAGAGTGCGTTTTATGTCTTTCGTATAAGTATTTTTGATAAAAATGTATAAATCAGTATTATGTTTCCTCTTCTATGTACTTAATTTTATTAAAACATATTTTATAGCGATTATGATATTCAAATTTATTTTTGTTTTATTTATGATAATCAAAGTTATGTCAATCAAATTATGTATTGACTATACACATATAGGGTGGGTGAAAAGTTCGGAAACAGCTTAATATCTTGTACGGCTATAATCTTATACGATTCAGGTAATTTGACGGTGGGTGACATTGGGGATTGTACTCAAATTGAAAATACTATTTCACTGTGTCTTTAAAAATGTGGTCCGCCATATTGAATCTAGCTTCATTTTTTTAAATGGGAAGGTGGCCATGTTATACATGACTTCAGTACAGAATGTCAAGAGAAATTGAATGGCGAAAACCGCAAATCGATATGTGAAACCGTTTTGAAGATATTTTAATTATTAATCAGACATATTTACTTTGAATCATTCAAAGTCTAAAAAATGGATGTGCGGGTTTCACTTTGCCTTAAAATTCCATATTGAAATCATGTATCGCATCTCCATATCATAATTTTAAAAATAATGCCAAATCCAACATGCCATCAAATTACCTCTGTATTATGAGATATCAAGCAGTTCTCATAATTTTCGCCCACTTTGTCAAAGTAAATTAGTCTTATTAATAATTAAAATATCTTCAAAACGGTTTGACATATCGATGTGCGGTATTCACCATTCATTTTCTCTTGAAATTCTGTTTTGTAATCATGTATAAAATAACATGACCACCTTCACATTTGAAAAAATGAAGTTAGCTCAATATGGCGGACCAGATTTTTGAAGTCACAGTAAAGTAGTATTTTTTTATTTTGAATACAATCCCGAATGTCACCACCGTCAAATCACCTTTTTATAAGAAATATTATGCCGTTTCCAAACTTTTCACACTTCCTGTAGGCCTATAGGCTACCCATTGCTAGTGAAATAATGGCAATCTTCTGATTCCACGATGTTTTTAACTAGGTGTGCCGTGTGTGGTATCCTTCTAGATTCTATATGTCTAGTCTAGTACTCACAGGGTCACTCTAGTATTTGAACTCAGTTGAAAGGTGTAGAAGAAACTTTTAATAAGTTTGAGACATCCGCCAGTTGATACCGATATCCTTACGCCATCAACTGTAATAGAAGTATCTTGAGTTAATTTTTATTTCCTCTCATGCAATCGCATTCGAGCACGTGTGCTGAAATTAGAAGCGTTGGCAAACATGCACTCAACTTTATAAGCTATTTAGTATTCACAATTGACTTATTGATTGCAGGGTGGTAACCCCGAAGCTAATTAGTTATATAATTTTTACGTTTTAAGCTATAACTGTTTAAATAGGATTGAATATTGTCTTTTAATCATAAGCTATATTTTAATCTTGCCTTGATTTATAATGAGGCACCCAAAAATAGTGCGTGTATTAAGTCAGTGTAGGTACCAGTAACACAGTAGATGGAATGATGAAGAATGCTAAAAGTGTCTGTAGCCTACTTAAATTTATTAAAAAACTAAGATCTCAAAGAGGACGGCACCTCTTGAAAATATGTTCTAATTCCCAGTATGGCACTTTCGACGCAAATGGAAAATTATAAAATGCATTTGTACGTTCAGTCAGGTCTGTTGTGGTAGTCTTAGGCGTAACTTAGATGGGTTTATGCAGTGAGTTAATCTTTATTGACTGGAAGTAAATAATAGGAACCAAACATCAAATACTAGCAATTTGAATGATCACAATTGAAACAATTGATCACAATTGGAACAATTTGTGATCTCCTGTAGATGTTTATCAGTTCATCTATTTAAAATTAAGTTAAATATGCGGGGGTTTGCCGCTATGTTGCAAGAAAGCGGGAGTAACCGCCGTAATGCGGAAAATGTGGTAGTCGATGTGTAGAATAGACTGAGAAGTTTTAGCTGGTGATGAAACTTCTATTAAGAATATAAGTCTATTGCAAATGATTAGACTTTTGATTATTGCTGTTTTGCCGGAATTTTGATGATCTACTTTTAATATTTCCCCTAAGACAACTAATAAAATGTGTTTTCTTCTAATACCTTCAATATCAACTAAATTAGTTTTTCCTTCTAATACCTCATAAATTCCATGTGATGAAATATCACTATGATAATTGAAGAATAGATAACTGGATTGCATAATCACACAAATTCAACATGGTAGTTGCAAAGTTATTTCATTTAAAAAATAAAAACAATCAAACATAACCTAAAAGTAATAAATTGTAAAATTGGGATGCTCTGCCTAGTTGATTTCATGGCAAAAATGTAACTTGTCAACAAACTGAATAAAATGATATTATGATTGAATCATGACTAAAGGACATATAAATAAGACTATGGAATTTTTAAAACAAAAATTTTAATTCGAAATATTTTATATTCATTTTGTAATAATATTTTCCTGATCGAGAGTGTGGTTTATCGACTGCCATACGTCGACACGTTTTACGGCACATCGATGAATGTCAAATATCATCGATGATGTCAAATATCTCGAATAAATTCATCTGTGGTTCTTGTTGGTATTCCTCTAATAATTCTTCGCGCATCCCTGTTATGAACACAATATGAATTACCATTTTTGGTGCTACGAATGGCATTAATAACAGATCTATTGCCTTTGTTAGAATCAAATAGAATCGAGATATCGAAACAATCGTTTCACGGTATATTCAACGTTGATCACGGTATCTCGATTCTCGGGTGTTCGGTTGATTGATGAAGGATGGAAGCTGAGCTGAACTGAAAGCTGAAAGCAACCAAGGAGCAAGAGGGAAACCGAAGTGTTGTTTTAATTTCAGGCAGTCAAATAAGAAGAAATACTTTTTAATTAGAAGTGAAAGCCGTGATTTTTGTTTAAAAATAATGGAATTAGTTGAATATGTTTTATTTTAAATTAATGTGAGCGAACGTTTTGTTGTTATTTATCAATTGATGACTTTCAAACCATCGTATAGGAACAATTTGAGTAAGTTTTATTTATCTTCAAATTATTTTCTCAGTAAAAAAGATTACTAAAATTAATTCATATGTTATCGAAGGATAAGATGTATTTGATTAAGATGAAAAAATCTTGTATGAATGTAAGTTTTCTCTCATAAATTGACAGGTTTCCTTTATAAAGCCTATGGCTCCTAACAAAACTTGTGGAAGACTCTCTAAACAAATTTCAATAAAAAGAATTGATAAGCCTCCCACTTGATTCAGTTTTTATGTGCTGGAAGTATTGTGTCATAAAGAGATGAACAATTTTTGACTACTTGATTACTTCAAATTTGCTGGAATAACCTTGATTTATGAGAATATTATCTCAAGCATTTATTTGTTAGGATTGTGTTTTTCTGAGATTAACAGTGTTTTTTATTATGCTTAATTCTACTAGAGTTTGAAGAATTATTGGAAGGATTTCTGATTTAAAATGTTAGGCTACAAGTTACCCACAAGAAATTACATTTAGGTTATCCAACTCTAACCCATCTTTAGTCTTTTAAAGACCTATGTAATTGGTGGGGTTTGAGTAGAACGACCCACCCATCTTGAACAATTCAAAATTGCAATTGATTCCATAGCAATTTTAGTCACTAATTATTTAAAGTTAATAGGTCGTAGGCCTATATTGATGATTTTGATTTGTTGGCTCGTCAAATCACGTTCCCTGCTGCTGTAGCTTTCAGATAGTTCTATTTAATCTGCATTACTTTTCAAGAAACATGTCTAGTTAACAATAGAAAATTTTCGTTCAAACGTCCCCAGACTCTTTTTTGAATTTTATTAGCGATTCCATTCCAACCCAATCAGAGCATTTGAGTTAGGCTATGCCTGGACGCTTTCTCTTTACTTGAATAATTATAATTGGTACATGAAAGAAATGTTTTAGAGAAGGCATATTTGATTTTATGTTAATCAACACTTGAATCTCACTAATAAGCAAGTAATTATTAGATAGGGGCAGTTACAGAGTGTGAGTATAGAAAAATATTGCTATTCAGAAATATAATCATAGAATTAGATTGTAACAAAACTGATATAGATTTATGGAGAAAAAGATTGTAAGTTGTACTATAAATTATATAGCCTACTAATATGTTTCTCATGACTTCAACTGGATCTTGTGAATGTAAGCTAATGAAACAATAAATTATTGATTCACTAAAAAAATAGTCATATTTTTTATTTATATTTTTGTTGGTTGATTGATTCAACAACAATGTTACGGTCTCTCCCTATCTGGGAGTTCGGGGATGTTTTATTTATAGTTTTGATAAGGCTGTAATGATGATGGCGAATGAAAATAAGTAGCCTACAGTATTGATTTCGATCAGAAGCGGAAATGAATGGTATCTTAAAAAAGAAACTCAATTTCCAAAATAATTTTGGGAAGGTTCCAGAAATATTCTATAATATTCATTCTTCTCCAGTTTTATATTTTCACAATTATGTTTATAATGTCAATTTATATTTATTGATAGATACTATTTTCCACATCGAATGAAGATCAAGGACTTGGCTTATAATTTTTAATTGAGGCGTAACAACCTCCTCGGAAGTTCATATTTGAAATTAGGAGAGGTGTCTCGTTTTTTGGTAGATTGTAGTTTAGCACCTCAATTTATAAGAATTATGTCTTGGTAGCCAAATGATCATATCATTTTCACATTAATCTTTTGATTGGAAATTTCGATTGCCATGTAGGGCCTCTACAACATTCCTAACAATGATTTCGTTATCTCAGATTCCAGCTGATCAGAACTCACAATTAAATTACTAACTCAAAATCTATTCATTGTTACGAGTTCACCCCGTGAAGCGCAAAGCGCCTCTCACCTGAGTTTTCTAAAATTCTTAGTGGAATCATCATCCATGAAAACCCGTTGAGGCACTGTTCCAACAGATAATTACTATTTTGTCCATCCGCAGCTGACAGCAGCTCAGTCATACCAATAAAATTCTACCTTGTACAGATGACTATTGTATGATCTTTTAAGCTCTACCTATGTGTGATTTCACAAACTAAACTCAAGGGGTTTAATAATTTAGCACATTTTATGCCAAGAGATAGTGCCACAGGAAACTATTTCATGTTTTTATCAAATATCTCTCATTTTAAATGATTATTTTTGAAAAACAAATAAAGCCTGCAAAACGTCAATTATTTATATTTTTGGCGTAAACCGCATCAAAATCGATCCACTCAAACTTCTCCACGAACTTTCCAAAGTTGGGCACGAAACTCTTTTCATATATAAGATAGAAGTTATTGCAATAGGCTTTGCATTTGCTTGCATAAACTTGAGTACAATCGGCCCCTAGTTTTGTACAGTTCATGGATAGGACTTTTATTTATGATAATTGATATAATCAATAAACTTTCTGATCAATTGAGTAATAAGACATTAGAATACAATAGTTAATGTTAACATCGCAGTTCGTTATGAATTGAGAAACCCAATATTATTTTTTGTAATTGATCCTCATGCAGAATTATAACTTAATAATAATTTTTCACCTTCAGCTTGTAAAATAATACTTGGAAAAAAGTTTTTCATGGTCACTGCCCAACAAAAGGTTTACAGCTGGGTGACTTGACCTTTATGTGTATCACTTCCAAATAACCACCAAGCGTACCCTTCTTCGACTATTAAAACTAATTAAATTTTACTAGGGAGTAGCTCACATTCTTTTTCGCCAGTTGAAAGCATTCAACTATTTTATTTGTTTGAATCGTGTACATGTAGAGGAGGAGATTTTAGTGGGTATTATTTTAGTTCTATCGAGCCATTCTCGATTAACAAATTGCTTTCAACCATCAACTTTGAGCAATCTGTTCTTCACATCATATGAAAATTTTTTCTATAACAAGTAATCAATTGAGGGGTTGCTGATGTTCTTACTGTTGCTCGAATGTAAATAATTTTATTCATGCGTATTTTAATAATAAATTTAATTAACATTCAAGCATTTCCATAAAGATTAATTCAACTTTATCTTTGATTTTAATTATTTTATTTTATTTCAGAATTCACATGTGAGGATGCCCCGTATCAATGAATCAGAACAAAAGAAAAAAATTGCACCTAATGGCTACAAACTGCCATTTCGTATTCGTGAGGGGGAAATTTTCACTGACCTCAGGAGTAAGAAGTGGCGACTAGGAAAATCCATTGGATATGGAGGATTTGGAGAAATATACCTAGGTATTGTATTAATCTTACATTGTTGTAATGGCTGTTCCAGTTGAATTCTCAACTATTCCAAATACTTTTCTACTCCAATGAAACCTCGAGAAATTTTGATTTATGTTGAAATTTTGAAAAGTGCAAATTATGAAAGTATTGTATTGTTCGCATGTTCGATTGATTGGCAGAAAGGTTGATGTATATTCAACCTTAGGTTTGTGTTATACATAGTTAATTTTATTAATCCATAGTTTCACCTTGACTTTTGTTTCAAATGCCTTCAATTAATGATTTTAGATGGTATTAGTTGAAATAGGGCTTTAAATGTATAATAATACAGTAATATGTAAAGATTTGAAATATTTTATTGATAAAGTGTGATATATTTTCTTTGGTCAGAGTTATTTTTTAATTTTAAAACAATATTCTAGTTGAGTTACTCCAGTATTATTATGTATATTATTATTCGGTATTATTTCTAATGATACATCACGAACAGTTATGAAGTTTTAATGATCTTGCTTTCTTTTTCGTGTGATCTATTGCTCGAAGTTTGCTAATAGAACTTAATTTTTACAGCCTCTGATGAAATCACAAAACCAGTCACCTCCGATGCAAAATATGTCATAAAAGTGGTAAGTACAGAACAAAAGTGGTATTAAATTACATTTATTTAATTATTTCCACTCAAACAACAACTACTTTTCTGTTGTCAATATTTGCAGTAGCGGAAGTCTCCAGAGTAGTTTATAGCATTATTAATTGGGAATTTTGTTAATTATTATAAAACTTCAATTAATCGAGTAGATTTTTCACATACGGTAGTCCAATTGACTTAATCATTATTCGACTTGAATTTTGAAATTTATTTTTCAATTACGTTACCTGCCCTGCCAAAGTAAAGCATTGATAAGAATTTCGCTATAATTTCCAATAGGCCTTCTATTAATGAATTCTCAAATTGTACAATCATTTCCTAGTATGATTCCAGTAGCCTACATCTCTGAGTACGTTTTTGTTGTATTTATTCATTTTCCATCAACGTACTTCACAATTATGTTTAATGGTAACATGTCAATTAAACAATTAATTTTAGAAAAATATTGGGAACTGTTAGTATATTTCTATATTTTGTCAGAAAAATGTTTGATGATGACCTAGGAAATTCCAAAAAAATTGAGTAGATCGGAATATCAAACCTTTGTGAATTATGAACTCGTACTGTTTCATGTAATTTAATTTTCTACTTTATATTCTGTATTCCACAGGAACCACATTCAAATGGACCTCTACTCGTAGAGAGGATATTCTACATGAGAGTGGCAAAAATTGAAAGCAGTAAGTTTTCCTTTGATTATTTTTTATTAAAGTAATCATTGACATCAATAATTACTTGCAGTTCCATCTTTCATGTCAAATTCCTCAATTATTCTTCAAATTCTCAATTCCTTAGTGTAATTATGTTTTATTACGAGTATTTAATGAAGTTCCTTTTTGACTGTTGATTGTTCAAAAAATTCATCATACACTCCCTTTCTGGCTAACATATTATGAAAGTCAAGAAATAGATTTTTTATCTGCTTTCCAATTCACTGTGTGTTACTTCCTTATTAGCTGACTTAACAGTAGTGTTTGCTAGCTTTCTATTCTGTTAAACACTTACAAGTCATGCTAACAGGGAACGTATTGCAAAAATTCTAAGTTGAATTCTGTTTACTAATAAAAGAAATTAGTAGGCCTAGCAAGAATTTATTCAATTGACATTTGAAATATTTCGAAAAATCTATGTAGGCTAATAATAACTTGAAGATTTTGGTTTTCTTTGGTCCTTCAATTGTTTCTCTCATTAGTGTAATTATGTTTTAATATAATATAATGAAGTTGTGATTTGATTCGATTTAATGTTTCAGTTGACTCATGGGTAGCCAAGAATGAGATGAACGCACTTGGTATGCCCTACTTCGTTGGAGCAGGGTCCCATGTGTACAAAGGGGAGCACTACAGGTTTCTCATCATTCCTAGGTTTGGACAAGATCTACAAAAAGTGTTTGTCGAAAAGAAGAAGAAATTTCATATAAAGACTGCTTTAACTTTAGCTTCGTATGTGGTAAGTATGATAGTCTTAGTAAAAATTTATTCTACCTATTCAAATGTTATACGTTGATTATGTAAACGGTTGAGGACACCTTAAAAATTATTCAAATCTTTAATGACTGGTCAGATTCAACCTAATCGAATGAAATATTAATGATAATATCAGTTACAATCAACAGGATTCAAATGATGTGTTTAATGGTATCAGTTACCTGTCATTCCCATTTAGCTTCTTAGATAGGAAGAATCATTTGAATGATATTTATTAATTTTACAGTTTTCTACAGTAAAGCTTAGTCTCTTCCTATTCTCCACTAGAATAGATTATTTATAATTATGTAATATTCAACTTACAACAAACAATTTTCAGTGGTTGCAAACTGTTACTTTTCATACTATTTCAGGCTTCCAAAAAGCTCATTTCCAATAAAATCTTGGAGTGAACATATAGTGAATCCGAATTCCCATTTACAGATTACAAAATTCAGTTTTTTCAAATTTCGACATTGAATCTTATCTCTTCGTTACTCAATATACATGCAATGTTTGTGATGTTAGTCTTCCATGTATTACTGAAATCATTATTTTACTTCCATAGCAAATAAATAAAACTTCTCGGGTTTAAAGAACAATAATTAGCTTCTGAACAACAAACACAATCAAAACCTGTACATTTTCGCTTTCAGATTGATATACTGGAGTATCTGCATAGTCATAACTATGTTCATGCTGATATAAAGCCAGATAACCTTCTGCTAGGACTGACAGCACAGGCGCCCGTTTACTTAGTTGATTTCGGTCTGGCATGTCGTTACCGTTATCCGAATGGCAGGCATAAGGAGTACTGCTTGGATGAACGCAAAGCTCATTATGGAACTATTCAATATACTTCCAGAGATGCTCATATTGGTGGTGAGTGTGGTTTACTATCTGAAGTACATGAAAAGACTCGTTTTTCAAATTTCAAGAGTTACATTTTTCTGAATTTGATTTTCTTCTCAATTCATTAGGCCCTAAATACTATTTCATTCCAGTTTGTGTATCTCAGAAACGTCATTTTCAAATCAAAAAATTACTTGTCTTTGATATCCTGAAATTCTTATTGATGAATTTCAGCTTTTTTATGCATAATCAATTCTACACATGGAACAAATTTTCGAATTAATTGTGTACGTCTTGCACAATAATAAATTTCTCATTTTAGCATTATATAATCTCATCCAGGAATTCTTTATTTTTATCTTGTTCAATTTCTTGATGAATATTCAAAAAAATTAATAGATATGGTGAAAAATGTGTATTTATTTTCAGCAATATCGAGGAGAGGAGATCTAGAAATTTTAGGATATAACGTTATTTATTTGTTGACTGGTCATTTACCGTGGGAGGATGATCTGAATGATGAGGAAGTCGTTGCTGAAAAGAAGAGATATGCTATGAATAACATCAATGAGTTCCTGTCAACCTGCTTCATGCCTCAATCACCTCCAGGTAATATTTTCAAAGTTTACATAGGTAATTTAATTTTATATATCTTTTATCGTATGACTTTTTATCGTTGGGGAGACCCTTACGGGTAGGTTCCACCTCGCCTAATTGCACAATTTTATATTAAAGACTTTTCATCATTGCAGTTTTTTATGTTTATACCGAAATTTTCCAACTTTTGAACTTTGAACACATAATTTTAGAAGACTTAATTTCAGTTTTCCGTAGTCTTTTGAATGTGAAGTTTTAAATTTCTTTGTTATTTTTGTCTTTATGCTTCGCAGACTCACTCTCATGTAAAAACCTTGAACGTTTCTTGCAGCTTAACAAGCTATTATTCATTCATTATTCAGTTATTTCACTCTTCTGTACTATTTTGTTGAATTGAATCAGCCGTTACCAGTTCTTGCCGACGATTCTTGATAGGTCATCCTTGAGAAATCCTATTCTGTCAATAGGTAAAACTCTTGAAAATATTATCAATATACTAACTAGGGTTTATTTTGGAAAGATTTATTCATTTCATCCTGAAATGTCACAAATAATTTGATGAAACCTTCTATTTTCAGATGTTCTCGTCGATTATCTGGATTATGTAAATAAACTGAACTTCGACAGTCGACCAAACTACAAATATTGTAAGAGACTATTTAGGAAAGGCATTCAAGATGCTGGATACTGTGATGACGGCAAGCTGACTTTTGAAGGACATGCCAAATTGAAAACTAAGAAGGTATTTCCTTTTTTCAGTATTCTTGCAAGTAAAATTACAAGTAAATTAAAAGATGTGTAATTTTTTGCTGCGAATCCCCACATAAGTTTATTACTTGTGCATGGGTAATGAGGTGAAGGATAATACGTTGAAAAAGTGCCAGACGGAACGGGAATCGAACCCGAGACCGGTGAAGCGATAGCAGACTGAAGGTGTGACGCTCCAGCCAACTGAGCTACACCGGCTTGCCAAATTTCTAGTCATTAGTTTGAAAAAAGCACCTAGTAAATTTCTAAATCAATTCCTGTCTATAGCTAATCTTGGAACTTTTATTTCGTGTAATTGATTATATTACGTCTGTTCTGTCCACTATCTTGAAAATACAGGGGATAAATAAATTTATCGTTGACAGGTATCGTCGCTTTCTTTCATTGTCTATTTTAAATACTGAGTTTCGCCTGAAATCATAGCATTCTTCTAGCGTCTAGACCGGGCTTTATTTACATTATCTTCATTCTAGTCATGTTCTCATGTTATTTCGTTAAAGTATAGAACTCACAGTGCAATTTAAAATGTATTTTTTTCAGAGGAGGAGTAATTTTGAGACTGAAAATATGGGAGTGAAAAAGATGAAGAAATCGTTAACATTTGGCTTTGAGTTTGAAGTGCCGGACAGGAAACCTTGTACAGCTCAAAACTTCAACAGGTTAGTACTTTGATATTATATTCATCATATAGATATATATTAGTAGAAGTAGGCTATTAATAATATTATAATTCAATATTTTAAGAATTGTACTTCAAGTTAAGGGAATTTTTTAACGTTCGAATGAAGGCGAGTGCTGTTAATTGGAGTTTGTCTCATATCTTATAACAATTTCTATAGTATGTTCAGGGAAAGGAGAGACGATGTAAATAAACCCGTGAGTCTAGCTAGAAGCAGCTAGACCGATTCACATGCAAATAATATTATTATCATCTGCAGTACGTGATTCCAGTCTGACCTTAAATGAACGTATTGTGAACTGGAATCGGACAAAAAAAATCGAAAACAGCTTGTTTTGGCCGCCTCTCGACTCCGTGAACAGAGTATAGCATCTTTTCCATTTCTAGAAATCTTTTCCATTGTCTAGAAATGGATTGTTCTAAATTATTATATTTCTTGATATCAAGCATAGCATCAAATTTTAATATTTCATTGAAAAAAAATAATAGGAAAGTAGGCCTATTTATAAAAGTATTTTAAAGTGGTTTTTTATTGTCTTTCATTTCTAAGAGTAGCAAAGTAGTGTCTAAGTAATATCAGATGAATGGAATTGATTTTTGTCCATTAGAATGACACGCAACACGACATCGAATCAGTTGAATGTGAAGCCACTGGAGGACTTTGATTGGGCAATGGTTCTGGCTGGTAATCCTGAAAAGTGTATGAGGAAGAATTCGCAAAGCAATAAAAGCAATCAGTCGTACAAATGTGACAATGACTACAGCATGTACGTATCAATCTAATATTTATTTGTTCAGTATCAAGTATTTAATTTTCAATATAGGTTAGTTATTAGTAGATCAAAAATAAATATTTTTAAATTAGTGAATATTCTGAACAGTGAAATCGAACTTCAAAAGTAAAAATTAAGTTATACACGGCGAGGTGGGAACCTTCGGGTCTCCCCACCTAAATTCTTATTGACAGCCCTGTTTATTCTATTACTTAGCGCAATTTAATTGAAATTTCTTTCAGTATTGGATTTTACCTCAATAATTTGAAGAGCAAGTTTTTTGTGATGATAATTAGCATCCACCTTCAGTCTTCTGCTGCCTCCTGGCACGCTTATTATGAAGAAAACGTTACTTACTTTCAGGAATTCGTTTACAATTTTTGAGATATTATTTGTAAAACAAATGTTGATAATGTGGAATTTTTCCATAATATTGATAAATCTTCAGTTCTTCAAGGTATTTTATTTAGTAATTTATCAGTACAATTTCAACCCCATGTTATTACGCTGCCATTGTAATGTATTTTTATCGGTGTCCAAGGATGCGAATACTCTATGCATATTTGCATGCATAAATGCGTCGTTTAATCGCACCCTAACAAACTTCTAATCAATTTCTTTGGTTGGATTTATTCACAATCATTGACAATAAAATCGTTTCATAGTTGATGGGCCACGATTTTAATCCATTTTAGTCAAAAACTTGCTTTAGAAACATCTAAAATAGCTGTTGGTGTTTTGTTTATTCAGGAATTATTCTGATAATTGTCCAGTTGATCCGTTTGACAATTCAATGGAAAATCCAACGCCAGCTATGCTCGAAGTAATTGCTAGGAGAAAGCAGCGAGCAAAAGAGACAGCGCAAAGCATCACATCGCACAGACGATCGAAGAGTGAGAGGTATGGCTCAACAGTCACTAGTTGTACAAATCCAATGCGGTTATAGGAATCGGGCTGCTGTTGTTGTTTTTTCCCCAAATTTTCAGACCTACAGAGAAATGCTGAGGTTAAGAAACCCTGTTGTGAGTGACATACAGTTTTCATGGTGAATGTTATTCATGTGATTGTTTTTTTGTAATAAATTTTCAATTTTTCACTGGATGTATTATTTTTCTTGGCTCGTCAATTGTTTGTTATACAGAACAATATTTTCAGGCTTATAAACGATCCCTATCATTCTTTTTTTATCGCTGAAAACAGATAGATTGAAAAATAATTCTACAGAGGTGAATCATAACGTGATAATCGGGTACTTCTTCAAGTTTGTTTTTTTTCTTGGACTGCAGTAAGCTAAATCATGTTTTTAATCTCAAACCCTAAAAAATTTCTATCAAATTTATACATTTATAAAATTGTAATTTTGGTAAATGGTTGGTATGATTCTTCAAGTATTGTCTGCATGCTTTCCTGATTGTTAAACGTTTTTAGCTTGGGTTTATCTATATGTTTAAATTAGAAGATATTGTGTGTTGATGATGTTTCAAAATATCACTTGTAAGCTGTGTACACATAGTTTGATGTTTACCACATTTTTGAAAACTAATACTAAATTACAGTACATGAATATTGATGAAGGTTAGCTGATCTTTGCTGATAATTTCGACATTTCGAAAGGTGCAAGTGTAAGTTGACATTCGGCCTCACCAGTATCCTTGAAATATGTTCATGATAACTCTAATATTTTATTCTTCTCATAAATTTTCTTAAAATTCAATTTAAAACACTGAAATTTGCAGATCGATTGGGTTTGGCGTTTAACAAGAAGACACGGAAAATTTTCCTAAAAAGCAGTTGCAATTCTTGCAGTCTTCCAGGTAAAAAAGGAATGCTCAGTTGATTGTCAGTTGAATGCGAACTAATAAATGATACAGGTTTAATCAATGCTTAATCAAGTGATATTTTGAAATAACGACAACTAATCAATTTTACTTAGTTTTTACAGGTATTGTCTACTTTCGAGGATTTTCCAGTCTGTGAGTAAACGACTACAGAAGCTTCTCTGAAGTAATGTGTTTGCAGTTCAAACAGTTTGTTGTTCAAACAATTCATTCACAGGTTTTAAAAGTTGCAAAGATATATTTTTAGGCAGGAAAAAGGGGGTGAATAGTAGTGAATCTAATTTTTGTCTGTGAATGATCGTCAGATATGTCGTTTTGTTCACTAAATTTTCAATGTGATATTTTTTCTGCTTCGGTATTTAGTCGATGCAGCAGTCCTACAGAGTTGGCGAGCAGTGGTCTGACGCCGGCAATGGAAGCAGTCATCAAGAAAAGGCAAGCTGCTGCTGCTGCGGCGGCTGCAGTGGCTGCAGAGGAGCAGGCCAAACTGGCTGCAGCCGGACGACCGAGAAAAACACGTTCCAGTTCTCGCAAATGTCAGTCGCAACTTGTCAATCAAGTAATTTTTATTTCTCTTGCATCATGTCTGTTTCAAAATTATGTATGATTACTAATCAAACCATTTTAAATCATTAGTCTGAAATTCATCTAGATCTGTTCCCCTGGTTTAATTTTCGGTCCATAAAGTAGCTCTTCATCGAAATAATATTAGCATCCATTTAGGTTTGACTCCATTAAAAAATCATTAGCTTTAAAAGTTGGATTATCTTTGAACATGCAAAGTCTGTAATAATGAAAAAATGCGTTTGAGGGTTATTAGAAGTTAGAAATAAAGGATGGTTTTGAATCGCATCCCTCTTACCTTCAAATTTAGTATAGCTTTTTAAAAATTTATCAAATTTTCTGTATGTACATTGACATAATTGAATCAGAATATAAAATCAAAATTTCAAGGTTTCCTTCAAATCGTTTGAAAAATATTTTACCACTTTGTGATTAATTGAATTAAAAATAGTGTCCTAAAAGAAAGCTTGCTGTTTGGCCCTTCTTCACCAGCTTATAAAATCTGACCCAGTTATAAAATTCAATAGTATCAAGGACTGGAATGAATTTTGTATGTACATATCACACCCATGCATTAATTTTATTTTAATTATTTAAAATTTATTTAATTTTATTTCAATACTTTTTAACAACAAAATCTTTGGGCTGCCACTTTCTTCCAAGTAATTCATCCGTTATGATTTTCTTATGAAGTGATTTGATTAGTATTTTCCATTCTTATGAAGGTAATTCTGGCATGTTTATCGCGCTTAATCTTTCCTTCTATTTTTTCACCACAGGTCCAGCTATGAAGGAATTGAAGATCCAATTTAAAGCTATGGTGCTGAATCCGCATTCGTGTGCTGTTTCGAAGCGGCCTTCAGCTTCTCCAACGAAACGATCCACCCGCTTGAGCTGTGTCAATGGTTAACGATCCCTTGAAATTTTCAGCTGCGTCAGTCAGTTTTTTAGACTGTGGTTATCAGGTTGTGAATATTTGAGTAAGTAATTTTTTGTCTACCCTAGAATGAAATGATCAACACAAACTGTAGGTTGAACATTATTTTATGCTATTCTGGATTATATAGTGGACGATATAAATTAGAATAGGCTAATTTATAGAAAACATGTTTCTGCGATTTGCTTTTTGTACTTTTTGAGAAGTGTGAAGTTCCTTATTTGTTGAAAAACTACTTAGTCTGAGCACAATCACTAATAGCTTCCACTTTTTCTTTGTCCGTCTTTTGCAAATAAATAAACAAATTGCTAGTATGATGATACTATAGAATTGTTGATCATCCATTGAAGCAAAATATTTGTTATATCTGTGATTACAGCACGATGTGAAAATATTTGAAATAAGCAAGCGCTTTACTTTTTTGAAAATAAATTTTCATTGTTAACTTGCTTGAGGCCGGCTACAGATAGAATTATCTCTGGTCTCGAGATGATAAGAGGCTCAGCTCTTCTCCCATTTTCATTAATAGTTTTCAATTGCATCTTACATGATATAATAAATTATTATGAAATTGACTTAATCAATACTGATATCAAAATTCTATGACTTCTAAGTTGATAAAAGTATTATTTGAATTTTATGAAATAGTTTTGTGGATTCTCAATGATTATCTATGTACTAATCTTTTCGTAGTGTACAACTTATGAGTTGTAGTTGTTGAAAGTATTGTTATCGTGCCACCAGCAATGACAGTGCTGCGTTATGAACTGTGCTCTGTAATTTGTGTTCAAATTAAATTAAATTTCCAATTCACTCAGGGATTTAATCTCTGGAGCACAAAGTATATTTTTCTGATGGATTTGCCCGAGTGATTTTTGAAGTTGACCTTCTCTTGTTATCATTGACGTTCAAAAACGTTTGTTATATTTTTCTGAGTTCAACTTGTAATGTTTATTCGAATTCTGTTCTATCCATTGATCTTAGTATCTTGGAAGCAAATGAAATCTTATAATTTTGTCTAGAAATATGAACCAAACTTTCAAGTTGTGAAATTCCTAATTATATAATTATATGCATCACTCGATGCTACCTTTTTACTGTAACTTGACCTATTTGCAACAATTGCAACTTGACAATGTAACTCTTCTAGTATGTAATCTTTTAGAATTTTTCCTGTTATGTACTTATTAGAAAATGAATAATTTGTTAAATCTGAGGAAAGAGAATTGCGTTGGAAATGAAATGTTTGACTTGAACATAAAGAATCTTCTTTTCATAATGATAATTCCCTTTGCAATAACCGTTGTCGGGGTTAGTTTCCTCTGCTGAAGATTAGCCTACTTCAGAAATATTTCACCTTATGAACTATGCTAGTCAAAATGTATATTTCTAGCTAGCAAATCGGTAAAAGCATTTAGCAATTTATAGAAAAATTTCTTGTAAATAATTCTAGACTAAAATATGCAAATAAGCTTTACGAAATATCATTTCAACTGTAGAATGTGGAATACAATGTGAATAGTTTTCCAAAAGTCGAGTCATCTACCATAATTATGAGATGTCCCTCATTATTATATGATTGAAAAGATCATACGTAATTATCTCATCAGTGAATTAATCTATAATCAGTACCCTGTTGTTGCAAATCTATTACAGAACCCCGTAAATGTAATATTAATTTTGAGAAATAAAAGGAAAATATCAAATACAGATGATTCTAATATCTAGATATCAAATTTTTCAGAAAACTTACTATTTGAAACATCGATTTCAATGAAGTCTAAGAATAATATCACTGTGAATTATTAATAATAATACTGTATATCTAGACTGTACTTCAAAAATAGATAAATTAAAAATCAATAATTTATTACCTAGTACTGTATTGTTTTCTGTATAGCTGCTGCATAATGTGATCATATTTTTTTTGTTTAGTTTTCTGAATTTTATTATAGATAAGCTATTAAATATATTATAGATATAAAACTTTGATATTTTTATCTCTAAGTTGGATTATGATGAAATTTGTCGATAAGAAAAATGTTTAAGGTAATATTTTATAGTTGAAGATGTGTGAGCTAATGTTCCTGAGACTAGGTTTTCATTTTTTTACAATATTGTATAAATAAGAATATTAAGATCTAAGTGTAACGTGATTGTTAAGATTAAAAAAATTGAACTGTAATTATTCTTTGTTTCTTTTTTAAATAAACGATCTACTACTATAGGTACTCTGTGTAATTATTTCACAATAATTTTCTGTTTTATATTCATTTTACCAATTTTCAATGAGTAGAATAAAAGTTGAATTCTATGGGAATCACAGATAATTAACTTTTAAGAGTATGATGCTGTGTAATTTATTCTTGCCATCAGTTAACTACTTCAATGAGAGGTTATCATAAAATTTGTTTGGTAAACCCATTGTTTTGAGTAGGAAACTCGGTACACTTATGACAACTCATTACACTGTACGAAAACGTTTTCACAGGATGAAAATTATGAACTAATTATCTATGAATTCTAACGTATAAGTTATCAACATGAAATTCTATGCTGTCCGAGATTATGTTAATTACTGCAAAAAAGGATCCGCCTTCTTTCAATTTATAAGGTTACTTAACGTTGGAACTTGTCAACGATTCCATCTTTGAGGTCGCTTTCTTGCTTTACTGGAAGACGTTTTTTATAAAAATTCATATTTGAGTCACTGAGAAGTATGTCAAAAGTACCTCCTTTCCCCTTGATATGTAAGGAAGTAATGTTGAAAATGTTGGATAGAAACGGTAAAAATGTAAGATATTCCAAAGTCTTTCAGAAACTAATACAGCAATAGGATCTTCGACCATATATTATATTCTTCTATACATGTTCGAAGAATAGGATAATGAATCTATAAACATAATATTCTACAAGTTATGTGAGTACAATATTATGAACTCCTACATGTATAGTTGGTTATCAAGTGGATCAACTCCTGTACGTCAAACTGAGAAACTCCAACTCTATTGATTTATTATAATTATGCTACGTCTTTTATAAATAATAACATAAAATAAAAATTTATGATGAATAAAATTTCAAATTATCTTTATTTCTCTAAATCAGACAGAAATCAATGTAATTTAGATTCATGTAATAAATCTAATCTCATGCTATTTCATGCACATAACTTATCAAGTTTAAAACACATATTATTGAAAATAGTACCTACTAGCTTATGAATTCAGGTTTATTACAATATTACCATCTAGGCTTCAAAACATTACTGTACTGTGATTTGAAATGAATACTTTGATAACTTACAATTGAATAGTCATAATGGCCATCTATAAATAAATAATTAATTTAAAATAATAATCAATTATAAAAATTTCAATTATAAATGAAAGACTGTATATAATCTCACGTTCAGCACAATTTCTTCAAGTTGTTTGAGTGTGAAGAGAGCATGCCAAAGCAAACAATTTGAAAAAAATCTATGATAACAAAGAAAGCGTTTGAATACATACAGCCTTAAACCTAAAATCAGTAAATATCAACTACCATCTACTTGTTTTCTTGCATATTTCATCCATAAATTAGTCACAGATGAACCATTCAATTTACAGTCTTTGAATCCTTTAATTGCAAAATTGAACTGGAACCAATTGGAATTTTCAGAATCATTATCATTGTCTCCTTCACTAGGTTCGACCGTTTCGAGTTTGAAGTCATGACATAGTCTACTGCTAGTTGTTGAGTCATATTGTTTCGGACTACAGAAGAAGAATGACATATCTTCAACACAACAGCATTTCTTGTCCTCAGTCCTCAAATCGCTAGTGAAAACAAATTTCAAGCCAACTGCCTTGGGTGGTATCCTGAAATGATCCTTCAGGTGGAATAAGTCGGATTTGATTATCGTTTTTCGGTCTGTTTTCATCAGAATAAATGTGTTTGTAGGACACATTTGGTGATCAAGGATTGAGTTCAGTTCATCGGACGTCATCATTGACCTGAAAAATATAAGCATTTGCTAGAAAAGGTTCATTTTTTCAAGTATTTCGATTTTATTACTTTTAGTGGGTTCTGGTAAAAACATTATTGGTTATTATAAAAATTTGCTAATAAATCCAACAAAACCACTTGAAAGTAATAAAGTTTTTTTTAGATAGTAGACAAAATATCCAAAATCTTGAATACAAAATACTAGATTTGGTATGTTCCTTTTTTTTAAATGAGAGATTCTTGCCCCCTGCGGACCCCCTTCTGAACATTGCGTACCGGAACCTTTATTGTTAAAAAAACAGCACTGCATGTGAATATACTTGAATATGCCTAAAACATGCAAATACATTTTTATGGTCTAACAAGCAACATATTAAAGGTCGGGACACACATATCCGCAAGGCGTTCGATTGTGTGGAGCGTAGAATTCTATTGGATCAAAGCTTATTATGGAATAAAAGGGAAAAGCCTGGATCTTTTTAAATCTTACCTTAGTAATCGTCAACAAGTTGTACAAGTCGGAGAAGATAAATCAGACATTGTGACACTCAAGTATGGCGTTCCTCAAGGTCAATACTTGGACCTCTTGGACCACTGGTTGGGGTTTATTTATTTTTATTATTAGCAGTGAATATGGGGAAATAACCCCAGAAGGAAGGGGTCCGGGGGCAACCCCCTCCCCCAAAATTTATTTTCATTTTTAGCACTCAATATGCAGTTTTCAACATATCATTAAACTTCAAAGTACAAAGTAGTAGAAAACTGTCTACAAGAATTTTATTAATCCTACCAAACAATATGGGCTTATCAATGTCAAAATTTTAATCCCGTGATGATAGTATGGAAAAGAGCTAGTAAAAGAACTGTGAAGTCCAGCATTCTAAAAGCAATGCAAATGGATATAAAAAATGAACATGAAAACAAGATTACAAGTAATGAAATATTCTTTGAAATGACTTCCTATGATAAGTTTTTTTTTTAATTTTTTGAAACTGTAAGTTGTAGTATATTTTTCGTTATCTATAGACTTCATGCAATTTCAACTGTACTTGCTTGACTTTGCTCATAACTGTTTGGTTTCTTGGCAATAAAATTTTATTCATTTATTTGAATGTGACCAAATACACTCAGAAATTCCCAAATACACTTGAATATATGTTCTTATCAGTATATAAACTTGAATATAAATGTTTGTAGCCTATTCAAGTATATTCGATAGTATTCAATAGTGTTTGGGTGTATTCAAATTTATTTGAACACATTCAAGTGTATTGAGGCGTATTCATATTGTGTATTTTGCTTTTCTCATATTTGACAACAATTAGGTCTAAACCTTTTCTTTTCAAGGATGTAGCCTATTTTTGAAGTAGGTTCTGAAGAGTGCTGGGGCCATATGGATATAAATTTTGCTAATCTATTATTGATTCCAATCTCAATCAAATTTATAAATCATAATTTTTTTGGAAATTCTAATTTCAATTTGATTTAGAAAGACAAAGCTATCAACCTCTATTTATTCATTGAATATAGTTCCGATGTACTATGTGCTAAATGAAAAAGTATATTGTAATGAATGATCATAAATTATCGAAAAGTTACTCACCTAAAAAGACAGTTGAGCAGCTTTTGAGGAGGATGACTTGAATCTGAATGGTTGTAATTAACAGGCGGAACCACTATTCTGAACACATTTTTGGGATGTAAAGCCGTTGTTCCGAAAATGATAACTATTTCTTGGATGTTATGTTCAGGTGAAAGTGAATGGAGTTCGGAATCAATTTGCTGTAAACATAAAAACATCACAAAGTTAGAAATTAGATTTCATAGAAAATTTGAAAAATAATTTCTAAAAACTCTAAATCTAATTTCTATTTTTCTATTACATAATTTCTATTTTAAAAATTCTAAATCTAATTTGGAAATTATAAAAATAATTTAAATTAAAAATAAATTGAATAATTTGAAAAAATTCCAGAAATGAGATTTTTTAGAAATTAGATTTTATAGAAATTAGAAAAGTTAGAAACGTCAATGAAAAAATAAAGTACAGCTAATTTGAGACAGTGAATGTCCTTTAATTGAACGTCCTTGAAGAAACGTGTATGTCGATAACGTTCATTACTGAGCACTCCATTCAGTCCATGTGGTGCCATCTAAAGCTCAATAAGTATTAATTTTTTTTTTCTATTCGAAGAAATCCATCCAGCATAAAAGCTGATCAACGATTGAAAGACTGAATTAAATTGTACGTCACAGTAGCCTATTAGATATTCAGTACATACTACTGTACTGTAGTATGGACAACGGAACTTAATAGAATCGACAGCATATTAGCCTACTTAATTACAATCACTATATTAATTTGTACAGGTTGAAAATAATAAAAATTATTCGGAAATAATGTAATTTAATAATTATAATTATTTTTAATTCTTCTTTCGTGTCTGGAGTGACCAAGTCATATACTTTTCCAAAATGTAGCTGCAGAAACTGCATTGTCAGTAGCTAAAACGAAAAATTAAATCGAGATAATAATTAAATACTCACCCGCAAAACACTGTCTATTGCCTCATAAACATCGAGTGCTTTGTTGAATTCTCTTTCCACTGTTAGCCGATCATGTCGAGAAATCTCACTTTGTTCTTCCTCAGAATCCTGTAGGACACATAAAAAAATTAAAAGGATTGATTGAACACAAAACTTAATACAGTACATTAATACCTTCTTCTTCATCCATTCCCACACTTACGGGATCGATGGCGTCAAGTTATCACATACAAAACACACTATCACAACTATCACCCACAACTACAAAAATATGTAGCTCAATTGTTTTGAGATATACCGTACTATTTCTTGTAAGTGGATGAGTGAAATCCCTATCGTATCCAGGATTATTTCAAGGGGGGGGGGGGGTAGTCCACTTCAAAAAGAGCAACCCCCTCCACCCACCCTTCCGCCAGAAAAATAGGAACGTTTAACAAACGTGAAATATTGTGTACCAGGTGCCTCATGATGTCCTGCTGAGAAATCTGTCAAGGTATGGAGTGCTGGGTCAAGCATGTAACATGTTAAAGAGTTACTTGAAGGACCGCCGACAAGCTGTTAGGTAATAGTATGATGGGTGTATCATCAGAGAAGAAACCAGTAATGTATGGTGTCCCCATCTCACAGTTTCAGATTTGGCTTGATGGGAGCCAACTTGAAGCAGCAGTAATCTTCAAGTATCTGGGTTCAAGTTTGCAGAGAGATGGTGGGCTGGATATGGAAATACAGCATAGGATAAATTGTGGATGGATGAACTGAATAAGAATGAGTGGTGTGCTGTGTGATAGGAGATTAATGCAAATTGAAAGGCAAAGTGTATAAATTGGTGGTGAAGCCAGCTATGTTAAATGGAACGGAAACATGGTCGATTTCAAAGGGACAGGAAAAACAGATAGAAGTGACAGAGATGAGAATGTTGAGATGGATGTGTGGGGTTACAAGAAGGGACACGATAAGGATTGAGCTAGGATGAGATGGTTTGGTCGTGTGCAGAGACTGGAAGAGGATTATGTGGGACGGAGAGTGCAGGTTTTGGTTATGGATGGTGTGAGAGACCGTGGAAGACCGAAGTTGAGATGGAGAGACAGAATAGAATAGGGTGCTGTGAAGGAGACTGCGAGACTAGAAGTAAATAAAACCTGAACTTTATAAAGATAATACAGTAACCCATTCATTCATATTAACTTATTTAGTATATGAATATGACCTTACTTACATTTGATACAAGTTCCTTTCGTCGTTTCACAAGGTGTTTCAGTACTTCAAACGTATAAGGAATTTGATGTCTCTGATAGATTAAATATTTAATAATACTTGACACCAAAGTAGAACATGATTGAAAAGTTACTAAATCGTTCAATTTGATATTCAAATCTACTCTGGTTTTATTCATGTCTCTATTTAAAGAGCATAAGTCAAAATAAACGTTTAAAAATATTAATTTAAAGTTTTCAAGGTTGATTCAGTCACTAAAAAAACTTTAACAAATATTAATAAATAGAATCTGATAATTCAAATTTCAGAACTCACAAGCAACGGCTGAACTGAACCTGAAACTTGTGTTGTGGTGTGGTTGAATGAAACCGAAAACATCAGAGTACAAAATCAAATAGATTGGTTCATCGTCCACGAAAATCGTTCACTAGATAGCAGCAGCGAACGAAAAGGTGGAAATGAAAATTCATCAGAAGAAAATGTTTGTTTTGTTTTCTAGGAAGAATATTTTTTATTTGAATTTTTCGAAGTTTTGGATATTTTTGAGGAGAAATCAATGATAATTTTCAAAAACGAATAGCTAAAGAATAGAATTTGGAAGGCATAGTTCGAGACTTCTAGTGGGTGACAAGCTGACTTAAAAGAATTAGGTTATGTTTATATTTTCCTAATGATAAGATTTTGAGATTTCATGAGATAATTATTTGGTAATTTATATTCAAATTGTATTGACATTTACTACTTGAAATATGAAGTACTGAGAACTGAGTCTTCATTACATTACATCATCGCGCCTCTTTGGTGTCAATTCAAGTAAGTTACATAAATATAATATTTTTAATTTGTCTAATAAGGTACCGTACATTCCTTAACCTTGATAAATTATAAAAAAATTGTTCCCTTGTTCTGAAATACAGTTTTGGTCATTGAGGGACATTATTCATCTTGAAAGTCTTAAAATTTGTGTTGAATATATTAATATGATTATGCCAGATCTTGTGACCACTTTATGCTACGTACCTAGGCCAAAACCTACTTCAGTACCCACATCGGCAGGTAGTTCTTCACTGAATACTGAATAAATCAAAGAATTATTCCATTTTTCTTGAATACCGAATGAACATAGCAGGCCTGGGCATTTCAACAGCTTATAATATTTATGAAGGAAGGTCTTAGTATTCAGATAAATTATATAGATATATTGAGGATGAAGAAAAAATTCAAGATACTGATTCTACAGTGGTACTAATCCTGTATATGCAGTTAAAATTCTATTCTAGTGGCTAAGTATTAGATACTTAGAGCTAATCTTCCGTGGACTTTGGCCACGGAAATTTCCAATTCCAACTATTTGCCCGATTCATTTAATTTGGCGGATGGCATTAACTTTTCTGATGACTGTAGAGTCCGATGGCAAAGAATAATAACATAGCCCCCTTTAAACTACATGGCCGCGGCCTTCAATGTGACAACGTCGCTGCATCGGCTTGCATGAGCAATGCAAATCGGTCATATGTTTTATAAGTCATGTGTTTGTAGTGTTTTTTATAAGTATGATTTTATAATGAAACCAGCCGGGACTGCGAGGTTGTCACATTGAAGGCCGCGGCCATGTAGTTTAAAGGGGGCTATGATAATAATATCTCCATCTGTCTAATGCCAACCGCAAAATTAAATGAATCTGATTATAGTGTGAGAATGAAGAGTGTATGATCACACACTCCTGTTCACATGTTCCATGAACATGAAAAGGCTACCTAAAATTCTAAAATATGACAGGCAGGTTGACCACATTAGTATATCTTGCACTTTTACCTCAATTAAAAAAATATGTATACAGAGTGGTCAAAAAATGTATCCACTATTTAAAAGTCCATAACTTGCAAACTAATTGATGGAGTTGTCTCATCTTTGGTGAAAGTGTAGCTTAAAGTCCAACTTAAACATATCACTTGAAATGTTCGTAATGGCCACCATTCACATCCACACACAAACGATCACGATGCCACCGAACTGCAGCGCGAACTACAATGGATAGGCCAAAGAGGTGCAGTATTCACCACGTTCCGCAGACTCAACTCCTATGGACTTTTAGCTGTGGGAAACACTGTTGGACGTCGTTTATCGACAAAAGCCATCCACATTGGATGAATTTCGAGAATCCATCGTACATTCATATGCAAATATCCAAACTAAACACGTTGCAGACAGTAGGTAGTTGTGCTGCAGTTTGGCGGCATCGTTTGTGTGTGGATATGAATGGTGGCCATTTCGAACACCTAAAGTGGTATGTTTAAGTTGGACTTTAAGTTATACTTTCACCAAAGATGAGATAACCCCATCAATTAGTTTGCAAGTTATAGACTTTTAAATAGTGGATACATTTTTTTACCACTCTGTATATATATTTTTTAAATGAGGTAAAAGTGCAAGATATACTAATGTGGTCAACCTGCCTGTCATATTTTAGAATTTTAGGTAGCCTTTTCATGTTAATAAGCATGAAGTATTTGGTAATTTATTATTTGTTGCAAATTGATTTCAATGTATTCAAGTTATTTTTGGATTTCAGGGAAGGAATTTAAAAATATATATAATTTCTAATTGCATATCATTTTTTACAATGTTGGTTCATTATGAGAGTATTTCTGAATTTTCAAATTTTCTACAATAATTTTCCAATTGTTTCATTGCAGAATGGTGTGTGAAAAGTGCGAGAAGAAATTGGGCAAAGTGGTGACGCCAGATGTTTGGAAAAGTGGCGCAAGGAATACAGTTGAAGGAGGAGGAAGGAAGGTTGGCGAGAACAAAGCCATCTCCGGAAATAAATCAAGATTCAATCCCTACACTGCCAAGTTCGAAACTTGCCGCATATGCAGACAAAAAGTTCACCAAGTTGGTTCGCACTATTGCCAAGCTTGTGCATATAAAAAGGGAATTTGTGCCATGTGTGGAAAAAAGTTGATTGACATTAAAAATTATAAACAATCCTCAGCTTGACTGTACTATTTATTGTGTAGTGGACATTGAACATGTATGTATGATAAGATTTATTAAGTGATGTACAAACAATTATTAACATTCTAGCATTTTGTTTTGTATGTTGTGATTTAATTAGAATCAAGAATACTTGACTGATGATGTATTTAAAATGTCTTTTTAAATAATGAACTTATTTACAGAATATATTCTGAACAGCAAAATATGACTTCTCAACTCTTATGTTATCTCCTGCATTCATACCATCAAGATTGTATACGTATTTCCTAAAATATGTGATGATTTCCATTTCATAATTTGTAATTGCAGTCACACTACTACAGTCCTTCACAATACAATACAGTTATATAGGGAAATAAACTTAAATTCCAAACTTTCTACTATTTGAATTTATTCCAATTATTGTTCGATTTTTACAATTCGATGAAAAGTAGATTTAAAATTTTGTGATTTAGTCGATCAATTTGTATTTAATTACATTGAATAAAACATTAAAAAAACAAGTATTAAATTTTTATTCAAATACATGCTAATCTACTACTAAGTTAAAAAATAATGATAGTCTTCTTATTATAACATTTCAAATTCAAGTATAAGTACACATTTTTGGATCGATCTACGTTGAAAACTGTACACTGAAATATTAGCACCTTCAATAATACAAAATTTATATCTTGAGCACCTCTATTCTTTAAAAATAGTTGAGCATTATTTCAAGTGTTTCTCATTTAAAACTAGTAGAATACAAAGAAAAGATTTCAAATAACATGAATAACTTTTATAAAAATATTTTTCGGTTCTAAAAAAGTGAAATCTGAAAAAAAGCTAGACGTTTATAGTCGCTTTATCCATGAACATATTTACAAAAGAATATGGTGCCACAATGTATTATAGAGAATTTACAAAATGAAAGTCAAAATCGCTTTAATACAGGACTGGCGATCACGATCTGACTCAAACTGTTTAATTTTAGATTGTCCAACTTTTCAAAATAGTACGACTATTGAGTACGATTGATTTAGGCTATGTGAAATTAATTTCGGAGTTTGTTTTCTACAATAGTGTGAAGAATCTCACCGTGAAATAAATGAATTATATATTTTTCGCAATTAAATAGGTCAATTCAATACGCATTTAAAATAGTAAATTCCTGTTTTACAAGAAATTAAATTTTTAACAAACCGTGAATGTGTTAATGAATAGCAGACTATAACTAAATATGCTCATTGTATCAAATCTTATTGATATTTCTGATAAGGAACAAATTACAACAGAAAAAAGCATATTCACTTATTTAAAGAAAAGGAATCTTTAGTAGGCCTACTGGTCTTGAACTGCTAATAAGATACAAATATTTTTCTAGGATTGGAGAGTGGCACTTTGAAACTGCCACCTGTACATGCTAAAAATATAGAACTTGAAATATTGGCACGTCAGAGTGGATTATCTAAACCTAAACGCTTGGTATCTGGAAACTCGATAGTATCAGTGTTCGGTCCTGAAACTAATAATGTATTTATAAATTCCCTTGTTCAAAATTATATTGATAAAAAATATATTTTTTCAATTATGATAAGAGTGAGCTTTTACTAATTTTGATACCAGTATTTCGATTTATATCTTATGACAATAGACCTGAAAAATAATCTATCAATTTTATGATAACAATTGTTTTGTCATAGTCTTTAAGCCGTCTAGCAAAAATAATTTTGGTCCTTGTTTTATGTATTATAGGCTATAAAATGACTTATCAACTTATATATTTTTGATTAAAAATAGTCTCGTATAATCCTAATTTTTACAAGCATATTTGAGACTCATCATCATGAATCACACTCTAATTACAATATACACATAAAAATACATTTCATCTTTTGGTAAATACTATACAGCATACAATAAAATTTAACCTACAATTTGTACATTATTATAATGTGATGTATACATTTTAATCTTGGCACATTTCTTGCAGAACCAATGAATTAGCATTTGTTTTCTCAAACATCAATCAGGAAATACTCAAGTACGATATTTAAGTAGAATTTTTTTTAATATAGCCTAAATATAAATTTTTCAAAGATATGAAGACATTTAATCAATATTAGGCTATTAACAATAAAGTCGAATTTCATCATACAGAAAGCTTGATCAGTCGAATGCACTGATCTATGTTCTTTGTAACCACCTGTTATAATAATTCTTACTCTCATAAAATGTATTTATAATTAGATAAAAACATTCTTAAACTACAAAAAGCGTAATATTGATGAACTTGTAAAATGAACTGATACAACTCAGTTAATATATTTTACAACTATTCCACTACTATACATTTGATGACTAATAAAATGATTATATATTATCAACATTCAAACTGTGGAGCTTCCACCCAATGAACTGGCACGATTCACTGTCAAAGTGTTCATGATGGCTAATCAAACGCACAAACGGTATGATAATCTTTTCTAGAAAGAAGTATGGTTTTTAGATTGCTTTTGTATGCAATCCAAAGACTACCGTAAGACTGGACCGTAGTGCAATAACTTGGTAAGAATTATTCAGGCCTCAATCTCAATCAAGAAGATGATTCACTTGGAGTTATCAAGAAAAATATGTGTTATACTGTTGTGATCAGTGCCATTTTGCTCTGTGTACGGTGCCTTATCACTGTTGCTAGACATGTTGAGAGAAGAGAAACTAACAAAACTCGCCGGCTCTGCCTTCTTTCCTTTCCTTTGCATGGGTTCAGGAGCTCGCACAGGGATTCGAGAGCCTGACGTTTTGATGGATGTGACACTAACATTGTTCTTCACTCGATCAGGTTTTGTCAGGCTCACTTTGCTGGTTCCATTGTCAAGTACTAGGGGCTCTGGTGATGATGATTTCAAGGCAAGAATTTGTTCATCAGACATATTTTCGCTTGAAAATAGATGTGGAATTTGTTGCACACTGTTTGGTTTGAATGTTGTCATCAACTCTTGATTGATCAGAGGATCGATGCTGTTTGGTTGACTGATTGATACTTGACAGGTTGTATCACCAGCTGTTGGAGTCTTTTCAGAAATAAAAGACAATGATTGTCGTTTGATTTCCAAATTGTCTTCACCTCCATCAATTTTTGTGAGGTCATTTAGTAGAAAATGTGTGGTTCCAATTGTTTTTTCAGAAGATATTTCGCCCGCACTATCGGATTGCGAGAACAAAGAGTTATCATCGATTGAGGAGTGCTCAGAATTGATATAATTGTTATAGACATTTATTTTTGGGTTGTTTGACGGGTGAAGAAGTTTGTCTGTGAATGGAACTTTGTCAGCATTCGACTTTTCTGTAGTGGTTATAACTTGTATTTCTGTGATGTAAGTAGGAACAGGAGACGTCGGCAGTTCAGGAGGTGTGTCGCAGGCGTTCTCATTGTCATCACTATTGTCTGCCAGAGCGCTGCCGTTCACTGCAGTCACGAATTGGTCGGCGTTCGATGAGTCAGGCACACTGAGGTCCCAGCTGCAACTGCTGACATGGACGCTGTTTATTTCGGTTTTATTCTCAATCAATTCGGGAGATGTGGGTCTGAATGGAGTCGATGTAATTATGAGATCAGACGATTTCTCTGGAGTTGAACAGCCACTTATTCCAGCGTCAGTGTCGTCGTCGGATAAGCTGGAACACTTGACGGCGTCTTCGAGAGTGCCCCAATCAGATGACTTCTTCAAACGTGCTTTATTTCCATTGTCCATCCTGGCACCCTTGGGTTTGCTGAAGGGCGATCCACCCTCGTCTGAGAACTCTTCCCCTTGTGGCGGAAGGGGTGCTTTCCGCTTCTTGCTTCCCCCGGGCGTCCCATCAGCCAAGTCCAGGGACACTGCTCTCTCCAACATCACAATCGGCTGATCATCGTCTATTCTGGAGAGGTCGCCTAGTGAAGCGGCTTTCCTATTACTTTCCGAATCTGCAGCGTGGTGCACCGTGATATGAGAGTCATTCAGTTCAATTGTGGTTCCACTTCTATCACCGGCTTCGGAATCAGTGTCAGCCGAGTCCATATTATGAGCTCTTGACATTGTTTCTGGTACTTGTTCATCTTCCATGCTTTCTTGCTTTGGGGAGTTCTGTGGTGGCAGAGGGGCTTTACGTTTTCCTTTTTTAGTGAGTGCACTTTCTCCTTCATTAGAACTTTCCCCACCACTGCTGTCTTTTCGTTTTCTTTCAACCTCCACTATTGATTTCCTGTTACTCCTTGCTGCCATTCCAGCCTTATGTACCTCATCCGGTATGCTGATTTCTACTGATTGAGAACCCATTTTATCAGCAAGTATAGCATCAATATTCTTTTCTGTCACACTAATACTGTCCAACTCAGCATTGCTGGAAGTATCATTGTTCACATCAACTTTATTATCACTCATTTCTTTTTTATTAGTTGCACTTGCTGGTGAGTGACTGGGGGAAGTTTTGTCTTCATTATCTTTATCCAACTTATGCACAATGGGTTGTAGTTTCTCTTTCAAATTCTGAATTCCCTTTGCCAGGATTGATTTCATATTTGATTCTTTAGTTGCTGGAGAAGGAGAGTCTTTCCTTATGCTTTGATCAGCCTCATCGAAGAACATGGAGTTGCCAACGTTATGGTGACCGTCAGTGAGGTCAACCTCCACTAACTGTCCATCTACAGTGTCCGCCGACTTTGACACAGAACTAGCTGGCATTGGCGCAGATTGCACGTGATGTGTGCTCTCTATCATGGAATTGCGTACGTTCTGGTGTTTTTCTGGCTCAGCAGGTCGAGGCACAGCTTCGGGTGTGGCTGGAAGTACCCGAACTCCGAATTTTTGCATTTTATCGATTGGCGAAGTTTCAATTATGGCAGGTCTGTTCAAGTCTCCGTTGCTCAGATCGTTGATTGTAATCGAGTGATCTGGACTCATTCGATGAGAGTCTGTCGGCTTCCTTATCTGCAAAAGAAATGCACATTATAATCAACATGAACAATTAAAATCCAAACAAAATTAAATTGAAAACTTAAACAAATCAAATTGAAAATTACTATAAAGAATAAGCATAAATATAATAATTAATTAATTGTTAAATTAGTTTTATTAAATTGAATCAATGACCATATATTATTATACTGATAAATTAACTAGTCCATCTTGGAAAATTCAAAGATACAACATGGTGGAGGATTTACTCATATCTAGTAAGTCCTCAAGCCGGGGTTTCATTAGTAGAATTAGATGTACTGTATGTTAAAAATAGTAGAGTACTGTAAGTACTTAAAACACGAATTACAAACAAATAACCAGTTGACATTATTCTTCAACAGTAGTCACAGAATGTTCCAAGGTTCAAGGACTGGTTAATTTCTCAGAATAATATGGTCTCATTGATTTCATTTATTTAGATAAATTATGTTGAACATAAGATTTTTATCATCAAATAACGTACTAGGTTGAAATTCTATTATTTGAGGCTTAATTTATGAATTTAAATATGTTCTTTTTAGTGGAAGTGGTTCATCAATTGATTAAGGAAAGAAGAAAGTAACATCTCTATAAATCTACAAATCAATAAAAAATCTTGGAAGTATTGTTCTTTTCGGTGTTGAAAAAGGATACAATTTACATACATTTACAAAATTCTTTTTTTCTATTATTTTTTATTTGCTGCGGATGATTAGTAGAATTGACACAAAAACTTGGCGAGCCAGTTTAGTCTAGTGGGCTGAAGCATCACAACTTTAGTCTTCTATCACTTCACCTGGTGATGGGTTCGATTCTCATTCCGTCTGACAATTTTTTTTTAATCACCCTTCACCTCATTTCCCATGCACAATTTACAGTCATCATAAACGTAGCAAAAAACTTGTAATCAATCACAGCCACATTAACAAGCTATCTCGTATGCGATAATCAACAATAATTTTGTTTATTAAAATACTGAACGGTAATATAGGTAGTAGATAACTCGTAGCAATCGAATCTCCGTCTTTACCTTGGATAGATCAGCAATGGATTGGCTGCGATAAAACGGATGGCAAATTCTCTCGGCTGGACTGATCGATGTTCTTTTATTTCTCAGCAGTGTAGTAGGTCTTGAAGAAGGACCGGGGCTCTCCACCTCCAGTTTCACCTCGTACGGCGAGGCATAGCCGAGAATTGCGATTGCATCTTCAAAAACCATGTGCCGAAAACTTATTTGGATACTTTCGATCCGGTCCCCTGTAAATTAAATTCATAATTAATTCATACAATAATATTAATTAATTTCGATCCGGTCCCCTGTAAATTAAATTCATACATTGATACAAGCACAAATCATTAAAATGATTGGGAGAGAAACAACAGGCTCAGCCCAAAACTGTTTCTCTCCCGAATTTTAACGAATAATTAGACTGAATTAACTGATCAAGGAAATAGGCCCTTAACATTATTCAATACCATCACTGCCATGCGTGATGACACTCATTCCCAATGTCCACACTTGATTTTTGTGTGCTGTACAGCATGCGGCCAATGCACATATGCAGCATGCTTGAGTCGCACACAAAATCGACCGAGTGTGGACATAGGGAATGAGTGTCATCACGCTATTACTAGTATTATTAGACTGATATTGAATACTAACTAAATTTAATATTATACCACTTATCTTGAACCACGACTTTTCCATGATTTGAGAAATTATTCGAGTTACAGTAATTCTATTCAACAATCGATTTTTTAGTAAACTCTCTTCATTTATACATTCTGATAATAAAAAACATATTTTCTCCCATTATATTATTGAGAGGAGCCTCATGCTGTCTGCCATTACATAAGCTTTTTATTGCCTGTTATCTTATTATTACATGAATCAAATATTATTTTCCAAGTTACCTGGAACGATTCTCCCCGACTCTGATGCCGGACCTCGATGCAGAACATCCTTCACAAATATTCCATCTCTCATGTTGCCACAAATGTTGAAGCCAAGTCCAGTGAAATCATGACTTCTGAGTGGAACTACGTTCATCACATTCGGTTGCTGGAACATAAATTATTAATGACATTAGGTACCATCAAGGAATATCAAGTGAAAAAGATTAATGATCAATTTCAAGGGAGAAATAAGCGGATTCATGGCATTAGGTAGGTACCATCATGGAATATCAAGTGAGAAAGATTAATAATCAATTCCAATTGGAAAAAATTAATATACCGTATATTTTCTATAAATTGAGGATATGAGTTCAGAAAATAATTATATCTTCTCTCAGTCTATTCCAGGCCTGCCCAACCTACTTTTTTTATGTGGCCCGCCATGTTGCCGTACCACATAAAAATGGTGTTTCAGCTAAAACCAAAAAGGAAAATTTACATTACAGGAAGCTTTAAAACGTGTTTTATGAGGGTGAAAATTACAACAATTCCTGAGTTAGAAGGGGGTCCCGCCTTTTCTTTGAATATTGACAATGCTGTGGCCCTTGATTAATAAAGGTTGGGCACCCCTGGTCTACTCAATCGGTTATTTAGTTGAATCTAGAAGTCTATACATGCAGAATATTCTCAATAAGCAAAATTTTGTTTGTTTTATACTTTACTTCAAATTATTATTTTGTTTTCACATGTATGTACTTCCTTGTTTGTTGAAAAAATCCACTCGAATATGAAACTTTGGAATAATGTAACTGAATAATATTCTAATAAAAATAAGCCCTAAATATTTAATAAATATTATTTATGTACCTAATTTGAATTTCCTGAGCTTAAATTTCGCGTAATTTTGAAACTCATGTGCTTGGAAATTGAACTAGTCGGGATAAAATAAAAAGTTTTTCTTTTTAAAAACGAAGAATGAATGAAGAAATATTAAAGAATAAATTATAGTTTAAATCTTTAGGAATTTTCTATAGAACATTGTAATATTTATGATAGATAATGAATATGATTTTAAAACGTACACGCAGAAACGAGTCATCCATAGCTTTTGGTTTGTGATGTTTGTTCAGCATACTCATTGGAGTCCAACATGGCCAGCCAACCTGAAATCGATATTATTAATAACATTAAATTTATTAGTTTAATAATTGATATATTATAATTTAACAAAAATCAATTATAGATTTCGAACACAATTTATTCTCTCGACTAAGTTTTCATAAAAAAATGTGGTTGCATATTATCATACAAGAAAGCGGTTATAAATAACCTTTTGGTTCAATTGGAATAATCCACGCAATAATCGCTATTGGAATTTTAGGATTCCTGTTATCTTATCTATTGAAAAAATAGATTAGAAACCAACGGTATGTTATGATAATGGTGCCACGGTTGTAAATGCAGATAAATCTTACAAAAATCAATTGAACTATAGCCTACATTATATAGTTTTTATAGGAGATATCTTCATGAATATTGTGTAGCAATAGTAAAGCTTAAATTAAAACTTGTCTTCCCCATTATATTGTTCATAATATTAGTTTTTCATTAAATATTGTCAACTCAATTTGACAGAAATACGAGTCCTCGAAATATGTCCTCGTAAGGACATGGAAACCAGAAAATTCGTTGAAATTGTCTCATTCAATTGGAGAAGCTTAAAATCTTCCTATCTTGAGCTTGTTAGGACCCAAGAATGATAAAAGTAATTCTGAGATAACAATCATTTTTAGACTAACCATGCTCTTTATGAAACAAAAAGCAGGTCGTGATTTTTCAACATACCTTCTGCTCCTCTTTATCTGTTGATCTTCCAATTGGGGTTCCTTCTGAAAATGGAATTGAAATGTCATTAGGACACTTTAGAAAAAAAAACACTTTTAAGGCTAAAAATTAATTATGACTAGACAGTCATCCAGGATCTAAGATTTTCAAATCGTTCTTTGTTATTATAGCTTATAGGCCTAGGCTAAGACTTATTAGAAATAATTGAAAATAATTTAAAATTATTATAGCCTATGCTGAGCATTCTATAAATTTCGTAAATCGATGACTAATATTTCAATTTCAACGCTTTAAACAAATACCAGTTGACTACTACAAGTATACGTACCGTACTATAAAGTATACTTTTAGTGCACGAGTTTTCTTTCTCAGATTTTTTAATTACACATATTTCAATAGTTTTTATGGTTCTGCAATTTTCATCAGGATTTTCATGAGCGAAACAGTAGAAAATTTTAAAAAAAGTTACCGTACTGTTTATAATTTCCATTTAATAAATAAGCATAATATTATTGTTCTTTTTATCAATACTATTGATCTTATTTCTATTCATTTTGAATATCCATGAAATTCTAAAGCGTTGGAGTTATGAATTTGCTCATATTCTTGACTAGACAAATTCATTTTTTATTATTAACTTATTTTATTACAGAACTGTAAAATTTCCCTCAAAGTAATGTAGAATTGAGCAGTGTCAGTGACAATGAATTTTTATTTACTTATCTAACAAGGAAGTAATTACAAGCTAGTAGCACTCAATTGTTTTTATATTTTCTAGGTATTCTTTATCGTGAGAGCAGGGCCTTCAATTTATTCTGTACATAAACAATCCATTGTCATCAGTTTACTGCAACACTTCACTTGGCCGTCCTCACAATGAACGGCCATTACCTACATTGTGCCTTGGCCTTGTCCCATCCTCAACTGATTGATGAAAAAAATCCATACATTGCATAACAATCTCTTATGCTCAAAGAATCTGAGTCAACTCAAAGAATAAGTAATCCTTCAGACATCCTCTCATACATAGGCTCACTAGAGTCTCATGTCTCACCCAGTAAGCTCACCTCATATCATAACTTCTGAATCAAAATTGACAAACCTTTTATGGGAAAAAATTAAAACTGTAACCTTAAAAAATTCTCTCATTGAACAGAATAGCAATTTGTTATTAGAAAAATTTAATGATTTATGAGACACCAGTGTCTGAGCAATAATGGAAATAAATATAGACCTACCATTTCAGTATTGTGATTAGTTTTAAGGTTATTGATAATAAAATAGAAAGCAACATGGTAATAAGTCTCCATTGTGCTTTATTCAATATTATTGACAGGAAACGTCTCCAATGGAAAGATAATTAGCAAAAATGAACTTGGAACTCAATTTTTTCCAATTAGGTACTGATGAATCACTGTTTTTTAGAGACCAATACATATAAGTTAAATGGGGAAAATATTTATGATCAGGATACATTTAAATAACGTTTACGTTTGATAATGATGATTATTGTAAAAAATTCAAATTTATTTTTGAAATAAACTGCAATTGAATATTTTGAATAAATTAATTATTTTTGCAAACAATTGTTGCAAATTACTCACTCACCTCTGAATACAGGATTGTCAAAGGCGAAATCACCCTTCTCTGGATCTGGTGTCACAAGAACAAGGTGTTTTCCTGGAAACAAGAAATAAAATGAAAATAAACAATTTCATTTGTCCAACAAAATATTGATACAAGACTTCATGAAGTTGAAAATTCAGTTACAAGATAGAAATGCAAAATCAAATCGAATTCCAAAAACAAATTTGAAGAATGAGAAGAATTCTTCTTGAAAGTCAAAATCTTTCTCTTAAAGATCATTGTATCAAACGAGTTAACCAAGTATTAATTTATCTTGATTGTCTCATTTTTTCAGTCTTATCCACCCCAGTAAGGTAAAAGTAAATAAATATTCGTAAAATCTAAACATAAACCTTTATTTCATAATAACTTATTCATTATTTCATATTCGTTATTTCATGAATATTCACTTTTAATGAAACCTTCCACACAATTAATAATCAATCATTTATTTGAATTTCAATTCAATCATTCACAATGGAGTTTACAATTTGATAGCCCAAAACTGTTCCTCTTCCAGTATGTACACAAACAGTCCAAATACAGGTAATGTTATATCATAAATATAAAAGAAATAATTTTATTACATTTGAACCACAAAAGGTTTTACCATTATTCAAGTGTTGAAATAATTATCTTCATTTTGTTTATTATTATGTCTTCCAACAAATATTATTGCCTTGTTATACAGCCCATGGAAAATAAGTCCTGAATGCCAGTGACTCTGTCACCTTAGATGGATGGATGGACTTGGATTGAAGAGAGTTACGATGCGGATGCCCTTAGGACACAAATTCCTTGAAATGCAGAACACGTAGGCAACAAGTGCGCACAGGAAACTGTCGT
Organism: Laodelphax striatellus; assembly: GCA_017141395.1. Classification (NCBI taxonomy): domain Eukaryota; kingdom Metazoa; phylum Arthropoda; class Insecta; order Hemiptera; family Delphacidae; genus Laodelphax; species Laodelphax striatellus. The sequence continues at coordinate 45,037,829 of CM029531.1, forward strand.
CGACGACAATAGAAGAGAACGCCTCTGCATGCACCAGCCAACTTGAACACTATAAAGTTACTAACTTCATCCATTCACCAATGATGCAATATTTATTTCATCACTTGAAAAACAACCAATATCGCACAAATGTACGATAAAACCTATCTACTGTTCATCCAACTCAAGTACTGTAATAAGAAAAGAAGAATTATTTTAGGATTGTTGTACATCCTCAAGAATCCTACTACCATCCTAGATTCATTCTCGTTCAATCTAGTTCGAGAATCATTCAATCATCATTCATTACAAAGAGCATATGAATAAGTTTTTCGAGAATATGAAACTCATAATTCTCCTATTCATCTCTCACCGTAACAAAGTAAATAATGATATGAAAATCCTAAAATTTGTGTATAGATAATCTTGCTTGTGAAAACATTGAGTTCGCACTATAATAAAAGAGACAAACACAAATGAATTGTTTTCCATATTGAAATCATGTAACACATCACCACCTCATCACTAAAATGGCATCACATAATGGCAAATCCAAGATGGAGGACTATATTTGAAAAGTCACTGTAAAATAGTATTTTTGATTTGAGTAGGATCCTTAATCACCCCTACCATCAAATTAATTACCTTTGTATTATGATATATCAAGCCATTCTCATACTTTTTACCCACTCCGACAATGTAAATATTCTGATTAATAATTAAAATATCTTCAAAACGGTTTGATATATCAATGTGCGGTTTTTGCGATTCACTTTCTCTTAAAATTCCTTATCTAAATCATGAATAACATGACCACCTTCCCATTTAAAAAAAATCAAATTAGATTCAATATGGCGGATCAGATTTTTGAAGTCACAGTAAAGTAGTATTTTCAATTTGAATACGATCCCCAATGTCAACTATCGTCAAATTATCTTCGTATAAGAAATACTAAGCAGTTTCTTTTCACCAACACTACTGCCTGTATAGGAACGTTTCAACAGTCTGTCAAAAACTTGGTCCCAGTAGCAAAAAAGTCTGTTATGCTCAATCTTCAATTGAAAATTTCAATTCTTATCAGTAATTCAAGATTCAATGTTAACTTTAATCCACTTTTCGACAAGCGGCTCTTATGGTTTTGATGGTGGGTAAATCTTAACAGGTTGGATGTACGGTGCGGAGCACCACCAAGAGGATAACAGAAAAAATTCTACCGGTCAGCCACCTAAACAGTCTGTGTATTGATAAGAATGTTATATTCCAACAGTTGGACTGTAAAGATGGGCACGCACTTGCGTGTAATATAGTTAGGCTACCATAGACGGAAAGTGGTCGTTGAATGGTGAAGTGGAAGTCCAGGAGCCACTCGCTAGCCAAATCGCCTCCAGCCACTTGCAACATCATTTCCATCTCATTTCGAATCCTTACATAAATTAATGGGATGAAATAACCAGTCGCAAGAACAGGTCCTGGTCCTGGTCGTCGTCTGCTATGCCAGCGCCTTCTTGGTCTGGTATGCGCGTATGCCTTACCAACTATCGTCATACAATAATAATCAAAGATATAATCCATTCATTTTGGCTAGTCTATGATAATATCTTTATAACAGTAATATCGCCACTATTAATGTTGGCTAATGCTAACTTAACTCAAGCAACGCCCATCATAAAACGTGAACGAAACGGAATAATTGAAATGATAGGTACACTTCAAAATAAACAATCACTAGTCTTCATTCACTTCATTGCTGTTCAATGGTCAAGTGACAGGTGACTCAACCAGAAAATCTATTAATATGATACACTTCGAGATAAACAACCACTTCATTGCTGTTCTTCACTTCATTGCTGTTCAATGGTGACAAGTGACTCAACCAGAAAAACTATTAATTCATCCACATTCTATACATTTTCCACTATCAGCAATTCTCAGAAAATTGCTAAAAATCTTGATGTTGAAGTCTGTAATGAACAGTGTTTCCAATTTTGTTGTGGATGGAATTTTGAAGAACCTCTCAAAAGATGAAGAGTTTTCATTCGCAGCTCCCTATAATAAGTTTCTAACGTAAATATTCTACTTCTTTGGATGGAAAATATTCTTATTGTGGATTGAATTTTCAAAAGCCACTATTATTCATAACTCCTCAACATTTTTTCAACAAAAATATTCTACTTCCTCTCATTAAAAAAAAAATGGTTGCAAAGCTAGATATAGAAAGCCAAATATGTACTGTAATGTTTTTTACACTATTCAACCAACAAATCGTTATCCAAATCCCTGAATAGGTGGCACCCAAACGTTAAGTACAGTAGAGGTCCTATTGAATAGAATTCCTATAACTCAAGGATTTTCTCTTATAATTTAATAATCCTAAGAAAATCTAAAGGAAAATTTCACATTCACATACTACACTCATGTGTTAGCTTGATGTTTTTGCGCACGTGCTGACAAATTTGAATTTTCCAAGCTGGTGGTTAATATATTCTCCTTCAATGGAACAACTTGTGGGCAGATCTGCCCACAATAGATGAGTAAAGCTTTTACCAGAATACATTGTAGACACTGATGAGATTTAGCATTCGTGACCAGTTGTTGTCCTTGGATAACTAACATATTTGGCACTATTCTCAACAGATATTGTGTTGTAATATACTCTACTAGCTGGTAAATTGATGCTCCTTCCTGATAATTTACAAATGATTTTTTTTATGTTGATCAAATAAGTCACATAATCAACAGATGGTCTATTATTAATATTTAATTAATTATTAATATAAATTGATATACAGTATTATAAAAATCTTAGATTGGAAATTATTTCTGGAGAGATTTCAAGAAAATTCAGCTGCCTGACATTGTTATCATTTTTTTCATTCCTTTCCATCTGATGGAAGCAAAAGCTTGTGAGAAAAAAGTGAACGTGCACCATGGTAAAGAGCTTAGAATGGATTTTTTAAATCGATTACAGGGAAGGAAGGCATCGTCCTATCATTGAACGGCTCACTTCATAGTTCTTTACATTTCTCCACGGTTCTTGATCCTTTTGATCCGCTGTGCCCACCAAATGCACCTGCTTTATTCATCTTCATAAAAGTGCCGCCTTCTGCATTCTTTTCGATCGTGTCCTTTTCAACATTCTATTTGACGGCGAAGATCAGACAACAAAATCCACTATACACCTATCAGCTATCTTATCTTCATCAGTACCGCATAGCTTCTATCATTGACGAGACCACAATGAGGCATAGCATTCACTTCAAAATAATATACCTCAAACTATAATCAAGGTTTGTTTTGTTAAGGAAATACAACTTAAAAATATTTATGTAAATTATCCATATTATTTGATCAATTACTATTGTTTGTTTGTTTGACAATGGCTCAACAGCCCTATGTGGGCCTAGGCCTACCAGCTAGTTGCCAGTTTCACATCCACTTGACTGAATCAGCAGAGGTGAATGATCATTACCCAGAAAAGATCAATTACTATTCATAAAGATATTACCGGTACTTATACAGTATTTATATTACTTATACTATATTATATTCATCTCTTAATATTATTACTCAATAATATTCCAACATAAATGCAGTATCCAGTAGCCAAGGAATCTTCCTAAAGTTTATTGAGGAAAACGGATCTACCACGAGTTACTATTGGAGAATGAAGTCTTGAATAAGAAGATTTTAAAAACATATTTTTCAAATTATTGAATATGAAATTGAAAAATGGAAAATAATCCTTTCACCGTTCATGTATATTACTGAATGGAAATTTTTGATGTTTAATAATTCCTTGTCCTTGCTAATTTATTCCATGTATAGTTTGTGAAAGTTATTTACTTGATTTCATATTGTGTTGTTTAATTATTGTTTCTACAATATGGAGTCCACTCAGTGGAATGTGGAGTCCCTACACTATGGATTTTCTCAAACCTAAATTACAATAAATAATTAAGTAAATATATGTTTGTTTTTTCAAGAATTTCTAGAAGTTGACCCATTACAAAACAGTCGACAACCTTCTGAAACAAAATTACAACGTTTAGCATCAATAGAGTCTGAGATCATAAACTCATTTTTGTAGAACGCTTATCTTCTATAAGTAAGCTTCTCAGATCAAAAACAGGTATTTGAAATTGCGAAATAGTTTCCATCAGCAGATAAGTGTTGAGCATATAGGGTATTGTTCATCCGAGTTTCTAAACATACAGGTAACAATAATGTGTATTGACTGAGATAAACGTCTTGAACAGAGCGTGGGACTAACGAACAATGGACTCACGGCCATCAATCAGTGTCTTTTCATGGAGTAAATGGAGGATCATACAACTCAGTCGCCTCAGCTCTACCGTACACGCGTACATACGCACTCTACTCTGCTTGTGCCAGGCTCTTTGACTGGGCTACTCTCAAAAACATTCAACAAACAGCTTTTGTCCTTGAGACAATCTCACGTATGAACTCTAAAAAATTTACTCAGTTTTTCAGAGAGCTATGGACCGACAGTAGCTGACCCCCGACGAGGATGTAGGAGTTGGCTGAAAATGTACTCCAAAATTGGTCAGGGGTCTCAAACACATTTTTTGGGAAGAGAGCAATCCTAATAAAACCCTGAAGTTGACTCTCCATTATATGCTCATATGCTTACACAGAGTAAACAACTAAATAATTCAGAGTCTTAAGATAATTCAGAAGAAAATCTGCATGTAAATCAGGGAAAAATTTTCAAGTAGGAGCATTCAAGCAGTCAAAAGAAACATGATTGAAATAACAGTCAACTAGAAGGAGACCTTGAAAAATATTGTTTCAGATACCAGTAAATAAAGATTTGACATAGTAATGGCAGTGAAATCAGAAATAATTTTCTCATCTCCATTCATTCCACGATCGTTCATTAGCATAATCTAACCTCTGAGACTGGAAGGCAAAAAAACACTAAAATATTCTTCTCAGGCTTTCAGTTAGCTGTACGTTCCTATATGCTGATTGTTGAGTTTTCTCTTGGGAGGACACCAACTCAAATGGCATTCCAAAAGTTCCTCCCTCCCAAGCCTGTTTACAATGTTTCTCCTTCTCTAAGTCTTTCACTTTCTCAGCCATAATCAGTAAAAAAAGAGTGAGATAAAATGTCAGACAAAGCTACACTAATGCGTGCATCGAGTTCAAAACCGATTCTAGCCGCTTACAAAGCCAATAAAACCAACATAATCCGTTTCACCTATTGAAAAATTATTTTTTCAAATGAATAAGCTACCTATTGTCAGGAACTATGTGTCACTTCTATTATCATCAACTCGATAATAAAGTGATTTTATTGGTTATGAAGTGTGTAATTACTATCCTTATGTACCCTTTATTGGGCAAGATAAAGCTTTTATTATTGAAAAATATTGAAAGATTGATCCCTCTCAATCGCCAATATCTAAATCAACTATCTTATTTTCTCCCACGATATCACAGTATTTAAAACTCTTGCGGCCGGTTGCAAGATAATCCAATTAAATTTATCCAACGTAAAATGACGTCAGATTTGTTGCATTGGTTCCGTTATGATATCATTTTACCGCGGTTAAATTGAATTCGATTTTCATTCAAATGGCAGATAGTCCATAACTTCTAATTGGTTGCAAGTCATAGATCAAAACTCTGAAACAGTGTTGGCGGGAATCCTGTAAAAAGTTAGAATACTGTAAACCGTTATTGATAAATACTCGCCAACAGACCATGATTATGAGTACCGGTAGCAGTTGAAATGCTGAAAGAATCAACCACAAGATAATTCAAATTCGAATTTTATCATAATTTTATTTACAGTAGCAGTAGCCTACATGAAACAACAATACAGTAGAGTACATGAATAACTTCATATTCTACTGGAAGTTTACTTTTAGGCCTATTTGTAAAGAGAAAATTTTAATCCAGCACAATTCCTTGAGATTGGACAAGAATAAAACAGAATCATGTCGTTCTTGCTATCATAAAGTCATTTTTCAACAGTCATTCGTCAAGAAAATTTCCATATTTTGAATCCGTATTTTGTGCTGATTATGTAGGTGGTTGACTCCCAGCGACACAAACTCTTTTCTAGTATTCAAAACAGTTACAAGTTATGAGAAGTGGATTGAACATTCAAATCCATACTTTCAGTATACAACAACTATTAATGATTCATCTTGTTCCAAAAAGGTAAAAGAGTGGGATGGTGTTAGAGTCTTGTCACAAAAATATCATTACTGTATAATAATCTACAACAATGAAAAGCTGATGAAATAGTGGCGAATTATAGTGAAAGTAGTGAAAAATTCAATGAGGTAATTTCACTCATTTGAATGAATAACTTATCATAATAGAGGAATAATGCAAAATATTCAATGAAATAAAACTTTATAAATAGATGCTTGTAACCAACCATATCAGAAGGTCCTTGGAATAGCAACTTCAGTTTTATAGCCAAGAATCAATTCGTAGAAAAATTAGCTAAAATTAGTCTGAATGATGACAGCATACCGAAAAGTTGACTTGATTTCTTGACTTCATTTAAAAAATAAAAGCTAGTTTATTTTCATCGTCAACTTTGATTCCCCGGAATCTTATTAACATGTTTCTGTAATAAAAACTGAATTCGTTAACCGATACAGCACTATAACATACTATACTTTCACTTCATCTAATTTGAAGTTGATCTTTGTCAAGGACAACAGAAAGTTAATAACATGATGGCAGGGAGAGTTAAGCAGGTAATCCGTATTAGAAAATTGTTCTAAGTAATTACACTTTTTACGGATGAAGTAGACGACTCGTTACAGTAACGAGTAGCCTAATAAACGACAAACTAGCTATAAAACAGCTCGAATAATTCTACCACACTATATAACAATTTATTGAGCATGCCTCATTTCTAAGTTTCATTTTGAGATTGTGAGAAACATTTCATGAACTTTGTCCTCCACTTTGGAAAGTATGAAGAACTTTTTATCCATTCAAAGATATTTCATATAGAATTATAAGAATTATAGAATATCTGATTCGGTGTCCATATAAGTCTGCGAAAATCTCGATATTGTAACGGAATTCAAACTTTCCACAAAACTCAATTTCAAAGCTACCTAGAATGTATCAAAAACCAGTGAGAGTATTGGAACCTGTAGAGTAAGACAACCGGTAAATTAATTACGGTAAAATTGTTCAACGTCTCAACAAAATCGAATTTGTTCATCAAGCCGGATAATTTTTCTACTTAGTGATGAGAATGACATTACTTAACATTTGATGAAAAAACATTTGGGAGTAGACTTTCCGATCATAAAACGTGTTTAAACCGACAGTAACATCTAACATTCAGGATTCCACTTGAAACACGTATCAAATTACACACTTTCAACTCAATAAAACGTTTCAAAAGTCTCTTTCTATTACGTTTGATAGTTTGATTTCAATTTTACTTTTTATAAGCACCAAGCTTTTATTGTAGGCTAGTGAAAGTAGACATCAAAAATATATTTATGATGTCTGACTAAATTACAACACATCTTGTTGTACTTTATCAATGTCACCAACACAATCTCCATTCTACCTTTCTTTTCATATTTGCTCTGTGAAAAATTCATTCATGTTTCTTATTTATTTGTTCTCTTTGTCATTGAATAACATGGACAAATAACGTTTGTCAAACCTTAACAACAATGAATATTCCAATGGTCTGTTCTGTTCTAGGCTTCTCCATCCAATTGCATATAAATTGGATGCTATAAGTTCAAATTGTCACGTTGCATATTGGTCGTTCACATATGAATTGCAATACTAATCTCTTGAGAATTAAAAAAAACTCAGTCGCTATATAGTTGTATAAATATAACTTCCATATCGGCGTTGTACGTATAACATACGAAATTCAACGTACTGTATTCCGATTTGGAAGTTATATTCAACTATAGTTTGGAAAATATGATTCATACTTGATAGTTAAAAAAATTGCAAACTTACTCAGAGAATAGACAATCTGGGTAGGCTAAACTTCTACAACAATTTCAAGTTTCCAAACAATAACAGATTACACAGCTATAATTCGAGAAAATCTTAATAATTTCTGGTGCATTCTCTCACAACTATTAAAGCTGTCATTTCAAATTGCATTTACCATACCAGAAAATTCGCCAGAGGGGAGCACAAGTTGAAACGACAAGTTATAACTCGAAAATTCCCTTGCACAAACGATAAATGAACAATTTCTACAGACACGCCAACTAATCATCATGAGTAACAAGCATGTTGTCTACCTTCTTGTGTAGCTGAAGAGAGTCTCTAGTCACCTAGTCGATACATTAGAAAAAGGGAGAAAGCTGATTGCTGCTAGTATATAAGTCATCCTCAATTTCGAGAATCTATTAAATGAAGACGAATCACGCACCAGACTAGAAAAAATGGAGAAGTCATGACGCCAAAGCAGTTTCTACGTAATAATTACGAAAATATGCCCGGAGAAACTTCGACCACCCGTATAGGAGGATCACAGGGATGGTCGTCCCACTAAAAATTACCCTTCAGATTAGTAGAGAAACTTTCGAACCAGACACACCCACCCGAGAACCCTGGACCAGTAGACTTCCATTGGTGAGCAAGGATGACCGGTTGAAGAGACGATGTTCATTACTTTGCTTTTAAGTCACTGAGAATAGAACTATAGACTAACCAAAAATGGTTTAGAATGGATTATATGTGATAAAATTAAAAATTCTTATAGAATTTAGCCCGCTTTGTACAAAGCGGATTTTTTTTAGTAGGCTACACATTTTTAGAAGCAACACATTTTTAACTGTGGTAATGGGAAATGCCTACATAAGCTCTTTGGCTTGAGCGTCGGTAATGGGAAGGATGGATGGTGGAGATGAGAGAAGATAGACCAACAGCTTTAGGTGGATTCCGTACCACCGGGAAGCGATTATGATTCTCATAAATGATATGCAGCGGAGAAGGCATCGAAAGTGGTCACCAGTATGGAGTAACAGGTACTCGTCTCTTATCTAATCTGAGCGATTAGATGCCGGCACGAACACGAAGCTGTAAGATAGTGGTATGGTGGTAACTTTCAAAATCTCTCACAAGCTAATGAAATTGTTTTGAAAAAGGTTTTAGTATAGTATACAGAAATCTTGCAATAGTTATCTAGAATATAGTTCAAGAGATTTAAATTCAACAATTCTCAACATTCAAGAGCTCCAGTTGTGTTTGTAAATTCTTCACTTTGAAAGAATATTGCCCTTGAATCACATTCTCTCGATCATTTTTCATCATATTTTTTTATCAATATTATAAATGTAACACAGTCACGTTTCTAGGTAAGATGTATGTTTTTATATTTTCAACGTAATCCTTTCAAATGTATCTTGTTTTTTGAGAATATACATTCAATATTTCAATTGAATTCAGTATTTTGGATCTCTATTTTCGGTTCAATAGTGATCTTCTTCCACCTTTGCAATATTCTCCTGCACAACTCCGCTCGCGTGTTACTGAATTACACATTCCTGCTATGCTGCTATCCATCTTCTCAGCTATACATCGGGAGGCCTCTCGACTGCATAACAACCCAATCCACTTCCACATCCACATAATTGCAAACGTTTTATTATTTCGAATCCTGGTGCGGTCAAGTTCCCACAAGCCACTAGCCACCAGGTTAATGACTTGGAATAATAACACTGTAATAACATCGAACAACTGCAACCTCGTTAATAATAGTGCTATGATTAATTTCAGAAGAACTCTACAGTGGAATTTTCTCAAGGCAAACAGAAAGGTGCAATACTGCAGGTAAAATAAATAATTATAACTTGATTGAAATTAACCAGGTAGCTATTTCAGATTATTCTAATAAGCTGTAATGTTAACAGTCAGTAGTGGGACCTGTGGGAGCCAAGCTGTTATCAATTGGTTGTTGATAATAACAAACACTTCAAGGTCGACTTGATTATTACACCTAATGAAGTAGTAAAGCATGCTTGAAATAGCTTTCACGATTTTGAAAACGAAAGTATTTTAGTAGAAATGACACGGCCACGGCACTGATAAGAAGTATTTGGTAAGTGGTTTTGAACGCATAAAAAGACTACTTTCTGTCAGCAAAAATATTTTTGTTGTTAATCTTAACCAATTCCTTAACGAAAAATACGCAAATCAATTACATGGTACATTGATAATTCAATGAATAATAATTTCCTATATTATGTCACAAAGGTAATCAACTTTAAAATGAAAGTAATAGAGAATTTCAATCTGATCGTTTTGATTGAAAAAATGATGAGCCCAAGAAAGTATATAGTTTAAAAAAATAAACTTCACACGAGTAGAGAAAAACTTCAATATGAAGCAGGACTTATATAAACTCACTACAGTATAAGGTATTCTTTCTTTTAAAAAAATACTGTGTAGAAAGACTATTTTACTCAGAGAAAGTCCTTTTAACGAAAAAGTACAATTATATTACACTAAATATTTTTAATAATTGAAGGAAATAGAGATGAATCAACTCGAAAAATACAAAACAATAAATATGTGATGGAATGATTGACAAACCAAAACCAAATTAATTTCATATTCTTAATGGAAAGTCTGTATTATTAACGAAGCAATACAATTCAAGTCTTTCTGGATTGTTGTACAATTCCAGTCATTCCATTGCAGCTAGAATTAATATTGGCTGTGCACTATCCCGATTGGCTAGTAAACCTGTGGAGAAGTAAAAGTTGGCAGTGCAAGTGAGACACAGCGAGAGGGAGAGAGAGTGTGTGAGAGGACCTTGATGGTGAGGGAAGGACGGGGTTCGATGAACTTTTCTTGTTCATTAGCATACAGGTCTTGGCTGGAGCCATACGTTGGTTGGCATTGCAACACCCTCCTATCACCAATATGCAGCTTTCAAGCTCTTACCCTCTTTTCTGATCATTACTGCTCTAAAACCAATAAACTTTTTCCACAGTAAAAAAACTAGTTAAAATTTAACACTGATCTAAGGAGCCAATAATAAGCTTTGCTGATCAAAAATTTCGTCCGACACCCAAATTCTTGGAAATTAGTAGCGTTTCGTCCGACTGGTTTTCACGCTTCTGTGCGTATTACCAACGGGTAGAGTTTCGTCTGATTTTTGAGTCTTCTACCTGACTTCAAAAACCCTTCTATCACTGGATAATTACTGTTGTAAATAATCAGTATCAAATAAAATTTAAAATCTGCTTCTTCACATTCTATAGCTGCAATAGTTGGCTATTTGTATTGCTTCATGTGAATTATTTCTATCAAAACCACTAATTCGAAGTCAAAGCCTATTTATTTGGATGTAATTACAAGTTTTCCTCCCTATAAAACTGTATCCAGAAGAAATTCTCATATATAAATTTATGCCATTTCATTAAACATTGGCAAAAGTTGAATCAGTCTAATAATAGCAATGAATTGTGGATGAGTATATTTTAAAAATGGTAGCTTGGATGAAGTAATTTAATCTACTTTCGGCTTCACTTAGGGGATTCACTTTCGGGTAGAACACCTCTGACATCTAGACGGCTGAATAATGAAGTTGTAACTTGAATGACCCAGTAACTGCTGCCATCTTACGACAGAATTCAGAACTAGCTGCATTGTGCATTGCCGACCAATCAGGGGAGAGAGGCGGAGCTTGGAGGCGTGTCTGTAAAGATTGAAGCTGTAAATCACCCAGTAACTGCAGCCGTCTACCGGTCGAATTCAGAACTAGCTGAGTCATTTATTTCTGGCTTATCAAGAGATAGTAGGCGGAGTTTGGAGTTAGGAGTTAGGCTATATGATTTACAAATTAGGCTACGATTCATGGAAGAATTTTAGACAAAGTCAAGCATTGTTCAAGTATTTTCATTGCTGAATAACTAAATAGAAAAAATTTGTCTTGGAAAACACAATAAATGATTGAATCACCGTTTCTGAAATATGTTTGAATTGTTATCATAATTAAATGGTTACACCCCGTTAACCTATCTTCTATCAGATGTTGTTGGAGTTGATGTTGAAGTTGGATTCCAATTCTCTGATCATAACTCCAAACTCCTCCACTTCCTTTCCAACGATTCATGTGATTCAAAAACAAAATAGGCCTATCAAAAAAATAATACATTTTCCATGAAAGTATTTTTGGATTCACCTCAAAGTTTTTTCACATGCACGAATCCAATTCACAATCACTTAGTTCATATTATAGTGATGCAAAAATAAGCTTCCTGTTTCTTCCCTTTGAGTCAAAACTGCTGATAATAGTACGTTTCTTGTAATTGCATATAATTTTGTGGGGAAATCTTAAATCCCATAATCACATTATAGTCCATAATCACACCTTTAAAGTCCTCAACTATTTTTGTATACTTGAGCTGCACTATATAGTTTATTATATAGTGTGCTGAGACTATTAATTTTCAAGTTGAGTTCACCTTTGAAGTTCTATTATTAATTTATCAATCGTATTTTCAATCTCATTCACTAAATCGTTTCTATTATGCATTATGCCAATGCAGACATTCTTGTTTTTGTTATTATTTGTCAAGTTTTGTCGGACGAAACACTACTTCTTCAGGTATCCTGCCTAATCCCAAAACTACCTGAGACATTGCTGTTGGACGAATCGCTACTCGGACGAAACGCTACAGGACCGGGGAAAATAGCAATTCACATCAAAAGAACAAAAGAAAAAGGCGGGAGATAGGTGTGAAAGTGAAAAGAGTTGAAAGCATATTACAGCTATCTGCAATAGCGAGTTCATTGCAATTAGATGGCCTGAATTGATGAGTTTCAGGTTAGCGAACAATAAATTGAGCTTTAATTTGGTGCAAAGCACCGTGTTGCAAAATGCATCGTCAGAATAGAGTGTTCTGACCCTTACGCCAAGTCGCACCAGACTTGATTGTGATTGATGAGCAAGAGCTGAGGAACAAGCACAAGAAATGCCGGGGATAAGATCACCACCCGTGTGGTGAGAAGAGACTCCAACATACTGAGTTCAGCTGATATTGAACAATTGAACCTCAGCTTCTCTGTTCTCTTTCAGGTACAGAGAAACATCACATATGGACCACCCAATGAGCGTTTGTACCATTTCAAATCATGAAAACACAATTTATGCATTGTATACTGTTTAATTGTGCATTGTATAGAATTGATCAGATCTTTCATCTACCTACGTTCAATTCAAATTCATTCATGCAATTATAATGTAAGAGCCAGACACAATGGCCAGATTGCATCAAGATATTCAGAATAATTGTTATTACTTATCAAGCTCTTTTCCACCTGAATCAAAATCAAATTAATGAAGATGATAATTTCCTCCAGAAAAATGAACAAGTAAATTGAATAGTAATTTTTTTACAAATTATTAGGTTGATTTTGTGGTAGTATGGCTGAAATTTTTCTTCTATTAAAAATATTGTTACATAAAAAGCTGCCTTATCTTTGTGGATATTTCAAACTTAATATCGTTTACCACAATAATTGTGGTAGGCTTATCAAAAGTAAATTAATATCAATAGTTGAATAGAAAACGTTATTAAAACAGTATATTTAAATAATATTATTGCATTACCAAACAACTTCAATGAAATTCTTGAAAAATTTGCTATGTCTTCTTCAAAAGAGTTGACATGCTAGAAAATTATGGTGAAAGAGAGACTATTAATATATTGGTTGATTTCGGGGTTTGCTGTGTATTAAAAGTGAAATTAATAAAACAATATTTCTTTATCTTTACCAATATCCAATTTACTAGATACTGGATTCATTCTCAATGATCTGATGGCATCTCAATGATTGGTAAGAGGAGTCAGGAGACCATCAACGTCAAGGAGTAGAGTTGTGCAATATAAAAAGAGAAAATTCAATAAGTAACCACAAATTCTACCTCCAAGGCGAGCATCTTACATTCTATGCTAGAGAATTGATGGATTTCAAAACAAAAGAGAGGAAATAGGTTTATAGCACGAATAAACACCAAAAAATATTATTATAACCTCAGCAAATAATTGAAAACTACAATGAAACGAAATATTACAGCAAAATATTTTTCGTCGGATGAAGCAATGTCAATCATTATCATATGATTCGAAGATCAAGACCAAGTAACCAAAATATAATGGTACTTTGATTATAATCCCTATTATTTATAATTTAACTTTATTCTATAATCGACCTTCTAATCGACTCTAATCTATCAATTACCTCATGAAGAGTTTCTCATAATATAATACCAAAATTATTATGAGAATCAAACATCAATCACAGAAGATTACACCTCTCCTCTAGACTCATACTTTGTGAATTTACCAATTGAATAATCAGAATAATATGTACATGTTATAATAAAACTAGGATGTATCTTAGTTTTAAATATTCCTTACATCTAGGTAGTGTGTTTAGAAAACTATTAAAAAATCTGAAAGATAGAGAAATTGCATAGCTGTGTATGAAAATTGACTGAGGAAATATTTCATCATTCACATGATAAGTTGAGAGAATGTTCAAAATTCAGAAATCTTCCAGAAGATTTTGTAGCGATTCAGTCATTATTTATGCCAACAACATTAGAAAAAGTTGAGAATTATACGAGTATCTCCTATTATCATCGAAGCAGTTCTCATGTAGTTTCTCATTGGGCTGAGAAATTTTCTATTTCAAGTACTGTAGTTCTACTCACAAGAACTTTACTATCATATTTGACTAGCTAACTTCGAAGTCAGCTTGACCTGAGTGTAGCCAGAGAGAATAGAAGTAAAATTCTCCTTCTACACTCTCATTTCATGAGTGTAGCTCATTTCACCACTACAGTGGAAAGAGAGAAACTGAATGAGAGTTGAGTGGCATACCTCTGCTACTCAGCTATGTAACACATAACTATCCCACCGTACATGGATTCGAAATAGACGGCTTGTTATTGAATCGTATCTTTCCCAGGTAAGCACTTTCAATTGCGAACAGATCAGGTGTAGAGGGTTCTGCGGATACAATTACAGTATTTCTTGTTTCAGCAATTATCTGTCCGACTGTTTTACAATAATGTATAAACCAGTCGCATGGATAAATAAGGATTTAGCATAATCTGAGCATTAAGTTTTAGACGATGCGATTCCAAAGACGATGGAAACACCAATTTATGATAGTGTTTTTCTCTCTGTCCTGACTTGTGAGTTCTTTTTCTATGCAATACTCTTTTTTTCTTCTTTTACCTCCTCCTTCCCTCACTCTTCTTCTTCTTCTCAACATCATTCAGTGCTTCATGCAGCAGCGTCCGTCCTCTGGAGCTTTGCAAGCCGCGCCGTGCGAGCAGTTCACCTTGACTGGCAATTCAAGTCCGCGCCCTCTTCTCTGCGATCAGGCCTTCTTGCCATAACCAAATTCCATTGCGACATTGACAAATTCTTCTTGCCTCAACATCGAACCCTCTGCATATTTTCTACAATCGTATAGATCTCCATCGCCAATAACATTCGAGTTTTATAGTATTCGCTATTTTTAATCTTCATACAAATTACAATTATTACAGTACCATTCTTCACCAATAGCTCTGACAGCAAATCTTGATAGGAAGCCCAAATATATCATCTTTCTATTCTCATTCTCAATACACTTTATCTATAATACAGTATATCGTATCATATTTTATAGGCCTACATATAGATACAATATTATTAAAAGATAAAAGGAATAGTTCCACCTCACTAATAATTGACATATCTTAGAGAAAACATACTGGAATATTTTGGATGAATTGTGATTGATCTAGGTAGTGATCAACTTAAATGTCAAAACTGCTGGTTTATCTATTGCTGTGATGTAATACATGTAATACTGTATAGCATAAATAAAATAATAATAATATGTTATATATTGAAAACCAATATGTATGAATTATAACTGTATGTAATATAATACGTCATTTTCTATATTGTAGCGTACAGCTTTCCTTACAATTGACCTGCAATCGGATTGCAATTATTCATATCATTGCAATCACCTGTACAAATTCATCAAACTAATCGTTTAGAAGTTCATATCATCATATTAGTATAGAATAGAATGAACCTCGATTTTCAACCAACTGATTGGTGATCGATTGTCATATGGATTCCATTTTGTGGGACCGAACAATTCAAACCAATGAGACGCTTACGATTTGGCCACTCCCACAAAATGGAGATACCAACCAATGAGATGCATTGAAAATAGGAGCGCAGGAAAAGGGGTGTGTAATACAATGACATTAGTTATTAGTAGAGATAGTTTTACGTAAAAATTCAATTATTTGATATTGGAAACTTAATATTCTAATCGAATTGGTTTCCATAGGTAAGTCAGCTTGTTTCAGGTGACTTGTATTCCTTTTTTTAAGAGTTATGCTTTTTGTAGCTATATTTTTCCAAGTTGCAGCCTAGAATTTCTTATTTATTGAGGCTGTATGTTTATCATCATTATATGTCTATTTGAAAGTGAAAGTTTTACATACAGAAATTTTTACGATGATAGAATACACTTACAGAGTTCATTTGTATTCAGTTGGAGAACTTCTATTCCATCAGAGAAATCCGAAAAAAGTGTGTTGAATAATATTTTTTCACTGATTCCAATTCGAGTTAAACAAGAAAGTAGTCGAAAAATAACAATCAATCACTCACCAAATCCATGTAGGCCACTGTATCAATTAATGAAGTGTAAATTACCTGTAAAATGAAATACATAAGCCATATTATTCAAAGAGAAAAGAATCTGAAGTGATTATTGACAGAATTTTATTGCGAAATAGCATAGAGATGGTGATACAATAATATTTAGGTCTATTAATAATACTTTCACTCTGAATAACTTTATAATACAATAACTGAAGTAAAAGGCAGATAAGAACATAATAAATCTCTTGTCTCAAGACATGATAATAATCAAAATACAAACGTACTAACGTTCAGAATAAACTTTTCAACATACAAGCTGTTTAATTTACCTTCTTGTTACTCTTTTCAAACAATGTTATATATTCCTTCTTGTATTTACTGTATTTTATTTTCAGTTATTATGTAGGTAGGTACCGGTATTGTATTTTATTTAATTACAGTCATCAAGGATCAGGAATTAATTACTGTGATTCAACTCTACTACATACTCTCTTATGTGAAACATACTCTGCTAAACTCGATATATTAACAATATCATGAAGCAAAAAGGTATGCTTTTTCACAAGGAATACAATTTTCCTAGCAATCTGAATGGAAATTACAGTAATTTGAATATCATTAAATGAAGTTATCAAAATTTGAATAATAAACTAAGAGACACATAAATCAATAATATTCGATTCTTTGAAGTGAGCTATTACAGTAGCAGGGAAACTAATTATGGCAATTAACCACATAATTGAATTCAGATCTTGATTAGGTTGAACAAGTATTGTAGGACGAATTGCAAGATAATTAACTGAGTGTAAATGAATTATTCATGAAGTACATGAATGTTGATTGAGTTACAAGAAGAAGCCTTTAAAGGTCATTCTCACAGTCACAGAATATGCTATAACAGAATAACACAATTCTAGTGGACTAGAAACCAAATTGAAAGTGGTTTATATAGTACCAATGAGGATGTTACAAGATCCTTTTTTCTTTTCTTTTTGATCCTCTTTGATAGTACCATAGAGAAGCCAGAAGCGATACTCTCTACTATTCTTCCTAATCTGTTCTCTGTGATAGTAAAAAAATTACTCAAATTACTTTTAAAATATTGTAATGGTATTGTAAAATACGTCCTTGTCACCGCCTGCCAAGAGCCACTCATTTTTCTACCATAATTTTACTTGTCATGAATTTTCACTGCCGTCAACATTTTGTTGTTTCACCCATTGTGGGAGAAAGAGACAAAATGTATTTATATGAATAAAATTTCATTGTGGAAATTCATGGCAAATAATAAATACTGTATTTAAAACTGAGTAGTTACATTACAATACAAAATGTTTAAACATAGAGAAGCGATACTCTCTAGTTAATCGATAATCTGTTATCTATGGTTTAATATTGTATTCAACAGTGTGTTTATTACAATGGTTTAATTCAATCACTTGACATTGAACATTTTTAGATTACATTTAGGCTAGGTGTACACCGGTTAGACAAGACAAGACAAGACGAGATTAGTCACGTTTAGTCACAGTAATTCACTTAGTTGCTTATGAAGCAGCACACACTGATGCAATGACTAATCGGTGTGTGTTGTTTCATAATCAACTATGTGAAGTATTATGACTAAACGTGACTAATCTCGTCTTGTCTTGACTAATCGGTGTACGCCTAGCCTTATACATATTAGACATTATTCAACAAAAAAATTATTTGGAGTTTTTTGCCTATTTTACAATGAACATTGTACATAAAAGGCAGCTGCTAAATCAAAGTCTAAGCTCGAATCAAACTGAAGCTTGAAATTTGTTAGTCGAAGATGAAGACACGAGGAAGAAACAATGACTATGACTGGGACGGACACAAGAGGGTATTTAAATTGAAGGAGTGAGAATAGAATAGGTTTGGTGTGGCGCGGCGCGGCGCGCAGCTCAAGAGAAAAGAATCCGATGAATGCAGTTCGGTTACCTATGAAACCGGTTGCCTGTTGGGCTGCCGGCTGCCTTCATACCTGATCCCGATGTTAGTACGGCGGCGGCATTATAATGCATGGAGGTCATTCAGTGCCGTCGCTGTTGCTGCTGCTACTACTGCTCAAACACTTGTTCCAAGTTTTATTGTTTGTTTACATTCAATCGAGCCACTTCCATAGCAGATCTCATCGGACTTTTTAACAGATTAGATCGCAGTTTGAATAATTACATTAAAGACAATTCGATCATTAAAGACAATAAAATAGAATTATCGTTGTTGATATTTACTCAATGTAATGAAACACGATTGGAGAAGTACTATCAAGGAAGAATCTAGTTAGTACGATATTGGTCAGGTACAACTATAGTATATGAATTCGTTATGGAGAAGCTGACAGAGTAAAACCATTAGATTGAACATCAAAACCATACATTACAATCAATTAAGATAGTATGATTCGATATGGTTGTACTCACGGTTACTAGAATACACGGTAGGATTCATGAGTTGGATGCATAGAAACAGGATGCAATTATGACGTGGCTATGCACTATTCTCTGTTTCTTATTACTAGGTGAATTCTAGTATTTGTTGTTGTACTGTTCCATATTATCATTTAGATTACGATAACAATGATGATGTGGCTATACAGACTCGTGGCTAAGAAATGATGGCCATGTAAGAAACTTATGTGGAAAACTGGCAATGAACCTTAGGTGAATTAAAAAAATATTCAAAGTTTGAATTTCAAATAGGAAATTCTGTAACAATGCTGTATCATTTTCTGTATAGTACTGGATGCAATATTGAGGTAGATATCTAGAATCTAGTTTTAAAAAGACTGGAGGACTCGGGGAGAAATTACTATAGATTGGTAATGGTAACCAAAACCGGTAAGTCGTTATTCAAATAAATATGAAGTTTTGACAATTTATAGTCTTCTTATAAAATGAAACATAACATTAAAATGATATTTTAAATAACATTTTAAACGAGAAACATAACATTTAAATGCTCCTCTTGTTTGATCCAGTAGTATGCATAATTGTATGAAATATGCATACGGTAATCAATATTGTGTACAACTTTTACAGGCCAAAGCAAGTCATCATTCAGTGATGTTTTAGTTCAATCATTTAGTTTATTGGAAAATTATATTTTTTTAAATTTAACCTTACTGTAGCAGGGGTGAAGACTTTATAGTATCTAATTAACGTAGGCTATATCTCAAGACTGTATAAATTTTCTCATGCAATCAGACAATCATGAAATTCTTAAGAATAGGCTGAATTTGATATATTTGATAGAAAAATCCAACTGTGGTAAAAATTACAAGTTTTCTATAAGAAATAAGAACAAATGACAATCCTCAACATAGGAATATTATAGATAGAAAAGGCTATCATTAATAAATTATTATCAGGCAGTTTTCATCATAAATAATTGAACGGCCAACTCATAGTGCACTTTCTTTCTTCTGGTTTCAAGCGGATAGACAAACATTATTTTCATAGAGAAAGTTTGACTGCGTTTACGTAAAGCTAAAGAGTCAACAGGATTCAGTGAATTATATAGATTCCATTAGTGAATGACACTGCGAAAAACACTTTTGAATAATTATTTAAACAAACGATTTTTCATATATTCAAGTTAAAATGCTCACGTTTTATTTTTCGAGATATTTTGTCTAAATGCTTACGAGATACTTTGTCTTAAAATATATTTTCACCCTCCTTCCAACGAGTTGAGAAATTTCTCTCATAATCATAATCTCTGTTTGCACTATCATATTGTTTGATGATTGAAAAATGTGACACCAAATTGACCTACAAAAGTTTTCAAAGAGCGGCAGGTGAAAAGCTATGCACGTCAGCTTACTTTCATTTGAACTAGACTTCTATGAAAAATTCAAAATGGAAAAGATATGGTAAGGAAGGGCCTGGTTCTCTCACGATTTTCAAAGGCAAGACGGTAGAGAATTATTGTATTGCAAAGACCAGTAGACCACTAGTAATAGGTAAGAGAAATATCACTAAAATTTATTAGCAGTTTTACTGGTGAATCTACCAGTTTCATGCAGATATCAATTAATTTCTGAAGAAGGAATCATATTTATAATAGTCTGCAATGGAGAAGTATTACAATATACAGAGGATAAGTTATATAAGGTATGTTTACATTTAAATATTACTATCAACAGTAATTCTAATAATTCAGTAACAAGCTACCTCATGTCTAATTATAAATAGAATCTAAATTTCTCTACTCTAATTACGAGTAGAGAACAAGTACTAGAACTTCCTTCCTTCCTGAAAGATGAATATATTTAGTAAAGTTTTATAAGAATTAGAAAGCTTATGCCATGAGGAAGATTTGATATGAATTATTCTAGTCGGCTTGTGGAAAATCTTTACTTTATTAATAGTTTGCGTTCAAACCAGCTTGCTTGTATCACAGTAGTGAAAACTTTATAGAGTTCTACTATTATTCAGATTTTCGAGCAAGTTAATAATTGATGCATTAAAATCGTAAAATATGAGTACAGTATCACTGTCTCACTATTTTTCCACTAAAAAATCCTGTTACACAGCAAAAATATTCAAACCAGTTACAAAAGAATAAATGAAATTTTGCTGAATTAACCTTTTTAAAAGACTAATTTAAAAAATTGGGCAAATTAGTTTTTTAACTATTATTTACTAAAAATAAAAGGCCACTTTAGAATAAGCAAGAGGGATTTATCATAACATTTTACAAATTATGGCCTTTAAACAATAAAAAATTACAAAGGACGTATTGAACTACTTGAGAAACTCAATTGAACGACTTGAATCTATCCAAACTATACATAATGTACTATAGCAGTACTAGTACTGAAGCACTTCAACCGATGAGTTTGACAGCTTTGATTTTTGTGACAACACACTACTTCCGAAATGACATTTCAATTTCCGAAAACAAATTTAGCTTGATGTTTTATTGAATGTGTGTACGACACAAAACACTTTGCATTGATTTGTAAACAATCAGATAAGCTGCTCTTATTGTCATGAACTGTAACAAGAGAAGAACGCATTCATTATGAGAACACACCTAGCGCTAGGAATTTATACGATGCAATAAAATGTCTTCGCTTTCAAGGCCAGTTATTCAATAAGGAACTTGATTCGTGAAACAGCATTTGGACTGAGATTTGTTTCTGGCATCCTGCCATCAATTGATGAATAAAATCAAAAGATTACGACATTTATTGCGCTGCGTTTGAATTGCAGTGACAAATTCATTCTTCTTTAAAGATTCATTTTTTTGTATGTCTGAGCAAAGTGGATTAGGATGACAGCAAATATTACGTTTTTCGATGTTCTCAATTTTGGTTTTCAGTTGATTAACCACCTTAATGGAGATTGTGAGCACCATGTATAAGTAATAGAGCCTATTAGTCGAACAATTTCAAGGAATTTTTCGAGAACACTACGGATTTTCAAGCTCCAATACTCACTCTAATCTACTACTAATGTCGCGGTGCACACTGAGGAAACTGGTTTCATGTTCACGTGCAAACCTCTGTTTATCAGTTTGACGATGGATTCCGACGAAGACGTCGTTTTTCAGTGGTGGTTGAAAAACAAAGAATGAGAAACGGGAGTACTGGGTTCATCCCTTGATCACGGATCGACAACACAACTGTTTGCGTTCAACTCACTATCTCAGTTATGAATCCTGATGAATTCAAGGATTTTTAAAAATGACAAAGTCGGTTTCAGGTTTTTTCACAGCTTCTGCCAGTTTACAATATAATGTCAGCCATACTTCCCATCTCCCAGAAACAACACAGAACTATTTAAAAGCGAGCTCGATACAACCACAAGCTCAACTAGAATGTTGTCAAGAAACGTGTGAACGAGAAACCGAGTTTCAACAATTAAATCCAATTTGTGAGTTTCACTAAAACGCGGTTCATTGGAACACGTTTCAGCGAAACTCAGTTTGCATTGCTGAAAGTTAATGTTATCTATCGGTTTCACGAAACTGGAGATTCACGTTTCATAAAACGCATTTCCTCGATGTGCACCGGTGTTTAGTATGTTGATGTTTAGTCGATTCACTCCAAACATGAAATGTGATTGCCGGGGTTCAAGGAAAAATTAACAACGTGTTTCAATCAAGTAGCCTATCAAAGCCAGTGGAAGATGAAAACTGAATTTTCATTCAATCTTCTTCTTCTTTTTCCTAGCCGTTTCCCAGTTCGGGGTAGGCTCGTCTTAATCAGATCTCAATCTCCAAACTCCACGATCTTGAGCGTCATCCTTCGACAGGCCCACCCGCGTCAAATCACATTTTATTATCCCCTCCCATGTCAGGGGTTCTATCTTCTGAGCAAAATCATTCATTCCATCTGAGCATAAATCTACATTCAATATTGCTCTGAAACTGTTCGGCCCTTGGAAACAAAATCGATTAAAGCAGATTTAGTAAGAGAAAGAAGCAGGATTGAGTGAAGGTGACTGCAACATATACATTAGTTCAATTTCAACCTTTCCATCTTCAAAAACATGATGTAAATGAAGTATGAGGCATCATAAACTACGAAAGAGAGAGAGAGAGTGAATGAAAGAGGGTTAAAAGTGTCACAACTTACTAAAGTACAAGCGGGTTGTGTGGAATGACAGCAAAGCAGCACTTGAGTTTTCAAACTCAAGACTTGGAATTATTTTGTTTAAAAGCTATAAAAACTGTCTCCAACTTGGGTTCTTTACAAGCTTATAGCTTTCAACGTTGAACAAACTTGCGTTCTCCGAGTCAAAACTGCCAGAAGAATGTGGATAAAAGTTCAAAGTTAGAAGAGTTCAGTTTATCATCCGTGAACAGCACAGGGTATAAATGAGAGAGATGGAGAAATCTGGTTCCTGGAGATCGAATTCCCATCGGGGTTAGCAGTGGTTCAAGGCTCATGAACTGAATAGGCATTTCAGCTTATGCTACGCCTTTTTTCGTTTCAGTTCTTGCGTGAATTTCCGAAACCACAAAGGTTGAGTTGACTTTTCGTCGATTTAGGTCTTCTAGTATTTAGTGAAACTTCACAAATGTCTGTGAAAAGCACCACCCTCTTCCAATGGAGAGTAATTCTACTCCAGGAAGTATATACTAATACTGTACAGTAAAAGTATTTTCGTTGTATGTTGCAGTTTTCTGTTTCAAGTGAAAAAGAATTATTAAGACGAGCAATTTGTTAGTTAATTTACTAGTTAACTACAGTATAATCAAGATTGTACAACAACTGAACAACTGCAGAAAATATGGTCAGTAGAATTGTATTTACAGAATTCTCAAGAAGCTTTTTTATGGTTTCAAGGATGTGCTTCAGCATAAAGTTTATTCTGACTGAAACTACCAGAAAGTAGGATTAGATACGAGGGCCTTCAATAAACAAACTCTTTCAAACATATTTATGAGAAAAGTGAACAAAAATATTCTCAGAAAACTACTATGTTATCGAATTGGAGCAGCAATAAACGTTCAGACCTTTATCGAAACGTTGAGATAACAAGAGTATTAATAAGTACAGAGAACAATTAGACGTGTTGCGACACTCGACAGAGATGAATAAGAGCTATTTCTTTCATCATGTCAAGCAACTGGTAGATTATCAAGTCGTGCTTTCAAGTCGGTTACTTTAGCTAGGTACAACCTGACTCAATTATTATTGGGCCGTGTCCGGTCGTAAATCAATCTTCATTAACCTTGACCAGAAAATAAAAGATTTTTCATTTCCTTTGAAACTAGTCCCGATTGCCGATAGCTGTTGAAGTTAGAAAACATTCCATACTCGCCTTACTTTGGCCTCAACTAATTATTTTCATTTGAAATGTTTAAACAGTTGAAATCACAGTCATCAGTACCTTTCGTCATAACTTTCCTACCATCACAATTCTAAAATGTTATTGTATTGTTTACAACTTACGATAATGTCCTCTACAGTGAGCCTAGCCCAACTTACAATATTATTTATAGAAGGTAACCAATCAGTGGATATTTTGCAATAGGGGTAATGAGAATCTATTCAAGTATGCGGCACGTTCGTCCATAGAAATCCTAGTGCAGTTAACTAGTTATTTTTTCAGGTCAAACGATAATACAATCACAACTATTCAAAGCGCTTGAGAAACTTTTGTTCGAAAAATGGACTGTATCAGCTTGAAAAGCACATTATCTCTACATTTTCTTGGTACCAGTTATCTTCAAGTCACAAAGATTTCTCACCATCTCAGCATCTATCGGGACAGGATGCGCCATAGAGGTCCATCGGTGGAAACAATCCATAGATCAGATAGAAGTGGTAGAACGTGTTTTTTTGTTTCTCCATTGCTCTGCTGGTTAGTTACGTGTGTAAAAGTAGGGAAACTAGGATCTTGGGCTGGCAACTATTGAGGTTATGTGCCGAGTCGGGCCGGGCCCAAAGTCCGATGATGTCTGTGGTCGGTCCAGATACAATCGGATGCTGGACGAGTGTGTGTGTTGTCAAGACAGGTTTGCCGCATGCCACATGCCACAGGTGGGCTCGGCTACAGCCAGGCCTCTTATCTTGCCTCTTTACAACTCTTTCCGGTCGGTCCATCCGACTGCCACTCACTGCTTCCGTATCACACTCTCACTAAAACACTCGTTTTCCTTCACTAGAGACTTCACATTTTTCAGTAATAACAGAGACAATAATATCAGGTCCTACTTACTTTCAAACTTTTTGATATAATGGGTAGCCTTACTGGATCACTTCTCGAAGTTTTTCACAGATAGGCCTATGTATTTCGGTTCCTTACCACGTGAAGTTTCACGTTTTACTTGCAATGATGGAGTCTTAACTGTAACTAACACTATCAGAGCAAGATATATGGACAAGTACATTTAATTACAATTACACGTCAATTCTAATTGGAGATCATATTATTAGACCAATTAATTAGAATTCGAATACTATAATTGTTCAGGTTTTACTTGCAGTTACAGTAACTACTCAGTACCTCAATACCATTCAGTGATTCGTAACACAATAAGTGGTGTAGGTCCATCATGTTCCCCACAAAGTGTCTAAACGGCGAGAGACACACTCGTTATGGTATCTCCACTCCACTAATGAGACATTTAGGGCCGGTTCATGAGCTCGGGATTTAGCCAAGTCCCAGACTAAAACGGGTGGCCACCGTAGCATCGACAAACCTTAGCCTCGATACTATGTACTAAGGGCTCTCTATGCTGCTAACCCACTAACCTGTCGAGACAAACGTTTGTCGATGCTACGGTAGCCACCCGTTTTAGTCTAGGACTTAGCTAAATCCCGAGTTCATCAACTGGCCCTTAGAATATATTATTTCCACCACTCCTGAATAACCTTTAAACATTTCCCTATATTACTTTGACAATATTTTATTTTATAAACAACTTAGGAACATAACAACATAGGAATGTTATTTCATGAAACAACATGTGTAGAGACAAAACTCAAATTGATTCTCTATAAGGATGATGCTGAAGAGACAGTTATTGAGAGCAGATAGAATTGGAATTGTCGATTTGCAATGGATGGTTCATTGATTCCAGATACATAAATTATCCTTGTGGAGGAATCAGTAGCACGACTGAGTCTCTGTATCTGCACTGAAACACAGGTGAAGTAGCTGAACTATTCCTGTCGACGGAGCTTCTACTTATACGGAGATTCGTCTCGACAGAGTAATGGCTCTCACAGAGTGACCGACTTGAAAGTTGAATGACTTGGAATCATCTTTCACCAGCTTACTACGTCTCAATTAGGAAATCGCAGACACAAATATACAAGAAAGCAGAAGGCCATCATCCACTGACTCACACCAGCATAGAGAGACTTTTACATAATGTTGCCTTGTGCGAATAACAAGTTATCTCGAATTTTAAGTTTCGTAAGAGGCTAGCGGATGAAAAGCTTGTTCAAAGCCACCTTATTAATTAATGAATTCACCAGTAAATAAAATAATTAAGCGAAACAAGATACTTAATCCAAATAAGCTTCTAGTGATAATGATAGAAATAAAACAGATTGTACCTGGAACTCATACTAAGATTATAAAAGAGAAGTTAACTACATGTATGTTGGTATGTAGTCGACTACTTCACGTGTGAATGAAAGTGAAATTCCTGTAAAAGGTCTCAAGTAATGTACTATCAAAAAGTCATGGAGGATTGCACACATGTCGTTTAATTAACGTAATAAACTTGTCAACTGTCCATTAAATTACAATTTACTACTTCTACTTCTGCTTGCTATTTCTACCAGCTTAATAATGATCTGGAAATCTGGAATTATAAGCTAGAAGTTGTTTTCAAGTACTTGAGAAAGTAGTTGATAGCTTAAATTGTGTGTGTATGTGTGCAAGCTTGTGTCAAATGCATTTTTGAATGAATAAACTCAAGCAGCATACTCAAGTTGATGAACTTGACAAGTTATTATGAGATTTTATGGTGAATAATAATATTCAGTACAGCAAACTGATCCAACAATAATTATTACTCTTTAGGATAAAATTAGAGTGATATCAAGGAGTGAGATACAGTGCAATGTGCAATACATTGAATAATTAATAAATATTCACGCAAGACGATGTTCTCCATAATTATATAAGATTCAATTCAATTTTCATTTCAATTTCTTAAGGGAAAGGGAATTTATTTTTTTCAATATCGTTACCAAAGGCAAAGGCCAATAGTTCTAGTACTGAGAACACATATTTAGCCCCAAATCAGCATACTTTTGATATAAAATTAGAAATCTGTTCTTTTAAAAAAACAATACAGTATTGAGTATTGTACGTATTAACACTATTAACAGGCTAGACGGCTGTCACTCGGTTTTTGACTTGAACAATCATTTATCAAACTTCAATGTTGAGTTCAATTCACCATTTACAAACTTTTATGAGACGTTTACTATCCCAAAGCAATGATAGACTCAAGTTAATGGCGACAAGACTTGAAGGCTAAAGAGCTAGCGGACAACGTGATGAGCCTTTAATAAGATTCTCACCTTGCCTTCGACTCAAGTTGAGACCTGGCAGCTCAAGACTGTTATGTTTCACAAGTCCTTTGGAATTTAGTTCTTTTATTTTGGAGCTGAAATTTGCTCGCGGTCAGCCTGTTTTGGCAAATACTCAAGTACTATACCGAGGCTGACAAAAAAAGCCATATTAGCCTCGAGTTTGGATGTTCCTTGGACTTTGATTATATACATTAATTGAATATATTTCAAAGATTTATTATATCTTCTTTTTCAATTATTTGGTAATTTTTGCGACGAACCATCATCTTCTACGCAGGCCTGATGTGGAAAGAGGAAAACATATTTTACTCTACTCTGAATATCTCGTGTATTCAAACGAATAGAGAATGATTATTATTAATTTAATTTCAATTCCGTTAAAAATTCACTGCATTTGTCCACCTGTTGATCGACCAATACCAAACCAATTTTTACTTTTTCTCAAAACTTTGTTAATCGACGAAAGAACACTCCCATACTTTACTTTCCATAAAACTATGTAGTGAAACAAGTGTCTGTGACTTACAGGCAAGGAGTGAAATTCTTGCTGTACTTAGCACCTGCAATAATGTTGCTGAATGCGAAAGACAAACGAAGTGGCACTGACAACATGTGTCCTCTGCACTGAAGCCAGTGGCACTGGCTTCATTGACCTCAATGAAGCCGGTTCTTGACACAGCGAATGCCTTGAGGCCTAGGCCGCCCTGGGCAGAGGGGCCGCACCCAGGCCGCGTACTGTTCGCTCTATCAATTATCAGCGCGAGAAAAACAAATCGGCTCTCGGCCGCTGTCGGCTGTCGCCGAGGAATATGACCACAGAGCAGCACCGCACAACCTGTTCATGAGTTGACTACTAGACTTTCACGTGGGCCCAATTCGCCTCCAGCCGCACGTCACATGCCGGGTCGACAAAGTCAGCCACTGTCTAATACTAATTGATCAGCATCGATGCGATAATAATCCGATCATCAACTGCGTGATATTATAGTTTGATGTTATTGTTATTTCAAATTAAAATTAATTCATTTGCCACACAAATGAATTATGAATAATAATAAGGAATTACACAAATTATGGTCTGCACTTATTAATCCTATCGAGTTTAAATAAAATGATAGGATATAAAATAAACCGTTGCCGTTCCCAACAGTTCTTCTCCTTGCAAACAGGAGTCTTCGCATTCCACTTCCAAATCAGTGAGAAAGATAACAAAAACAAACTGATTGTGATACAAACAACCAACGCCTTTAGAGAAAGTCTGTCGATTTAATAGCTGCGCTTACCTTAATAATTATTATAATACACTACTAACAGGAAAGAATTTACTTTTTAATGTGACAAATACACCTTTACATTTAGCTAGAAGCCTAGGCAGGCGTTCCTCTTCTCAACAATTACAGTGACGCAACAACAGTTTTTTTCAACTAGCTTCTGGCAATCAAGTTCTTTAAACAATAGGTTAGTAGTTAATAATGTAACAACTCACTAGAACACACAGAAACTTCGAAATAAGACCTACACCTACAAATTTGTTGAGAAATAGGGAAACCGTATTTGCCTAGACCCAATTATAATCATGATTATTCCATATTGTAGCTTCTGAGAGGTTCCTAGTATAGGAGTTTGACGCTTTCCCAATAAACCCCTCAAGCGACTTCTTGTCTCACTAAGTGCTAATAATTGAAAGCACTGGAAGGATTAGATTTAGTGGATAGGGATAGGGGTGTGACTAGTTAACAATGAAAACAATAGGCCTACAACAGTACCTACTAACATTCCAGTCAAGAATGCACCTAAAATCTTCCCTCTCTCTATTGACCACCTTGTTCACTTCGCCTAGCCTACCTGCTTCAAACCATTCACGAGCACAATGACCCGTCTGAAAATAGTATCAATTCCTGGAGGTGTGGTTACAAAATTCTTGGTAATAATAACGTTACTCCTATTATTTAGAGTCAACATACAACTTGCCCATGTGAGGAGCCTTCTTAAAAATATTTCTGTATTTTTACTGAACCTTGTATACGAAGAATAAAAATTATTTCAAATATAAGCTACAGTAACTACAGTATATTCTCAGTATTCTTCGGAGAGACTGCCGAGTGGCTGGGCTGGGCTGGGCTTCCAAAGAAAGCTAATCACTTTATCAAGGTTTTCATGCACCCAAGGTGTAAAGAGGATTTTATATTTTCCTTTCTCGTAAGAGTCTTTGTCGTCCCGTTGTACGTGTAACCTGGAATACAACTCTGATAGGTAGGCCTACCGCATCAACTTTATTATCTAAAGCTAATGGAAGAAGTGAAAGAAAGAATGGAAGAAGGAGCTTGTCCTTACTCAATATTTCTCCTTACATTCAACTTTTACAAACATTTAAAAGGTAGGCTACGGTATCATTCAAAACGTTGAATATTCAAATTTTATATAGTTGGTTCTGTTGGTACAGTATAAGTTACAGATAAATCAATGTAGTCTATTAGTACTGTATAATCAGATTCATTTAATTTGACACTTGGCATTAGATTAGATAGATAGAGAGATATTATTTCTTTGCTCTACGGTCATCAGCAACGGCAAGAAAATAATATCTCTCTATGTATCTATAGCCTATAATGCCAAGCGTCAAATTAAATGAATCTGATTATAGATTATTATTGATGATTCTCGTCTTTTTAAAACCAGTTTAAAAATTGACGCATATTGACTTGAGTGCCGGTAACAATTAAAAACTAATACAATACCGTAACAATAAAAATGAAAGAAAGAATTTACATTACTTAATAAATTAATGTGAATTGTAGATAACTAACTGTTATTTAAATGTGTAGTACTGAATCTCATATTCTAGATTCAATTGACTGCAGTCTTCTTTGACGATGCTGCAGCAAGCAAAAGACAGAGCCATTGGACAACTAGGAAATATTTTTAACTTTTAGTTTAAAGTACCATAAAATGAAACAATAAGAAACCTACCTTTTCTAGTCCGATTGTAAATCCTCCAAGCAAGAAAAGCAGCAGCCAAAAGAGCCAGAGTTATGACCAGGGTGGCGAGAATCGCACCAAACAATCCGGCTGATGAGTAGCATTCCTCGACGGAAGCCTGCTGTGCCGACGCCGACGCCGTTGTCAGGGTGAGCACCGCCAATAACAACCACGACATTGCTGCTAACGACAGTTTAGCGAATGGGCAACGTCCGAAAGCAAGGAAATTTTTAAAAAGCAAACCACTGGCTTTTTATTTGGTAGAGACGCCTCACATTTCCAAAAACAAAACAAACCCGGCTCACTGCGCATTCATAGGTCAAAAATTCCACGTTTTTACACAATTTCAACGCTAGAAGTACACTAATTCAACACAGATTATAAATAGCACGTGTTTAAAATTCCGACGGTTAGGTAAACACAGCGGAATGGCAACGAAGAAACCAGTTGTTGATGAGAACTGAACTGAAGCAACTGCCAATTCAAAACTGAAGCTGAAGGCTGAACTGCGACTGACTGAACGAAAAATGCCTGAGCGACGGCTACGCGACCTGTCGGATTCCACAGGTGCAAACCCAATCCCCCGCTTCAACCATGGCGCCTGGACACCCCTCACAGCTCACCCCCACTAACATTCAGACCCTTTCAAGGTCGACACCACCACAGGAAGGTGGGAGGTTGATGCAGGTGTAGTGGGGGAAGCTTTCAACAGTCAGGTGGAAGCGTGGAAGAGGGGAACAAACCTGGCTCCTCAAAACATAACCGCTTTGGGATTTGGACATCGAACAACAAACAACGACAACCAGACCCCAGAAAGGCGCTGAAGGGCCTGAAGCTGCGCCCTGGCCAGTAGATGGAAAACCGGCTTCGCTTCGCAATTAGCTGCTCGCAATCTCGCATATAAAAATTAATATTAAAAAATCTGTATTGAAAAAATGTGAATGGATTTTAATCCTGTATGTATTAATTCGTTTATAATTAAAAAGCCATCAAAATGACACGATAATCATCTTCTTCTTCTTCATGCACTAGACTAGAGCGTACTAACTTTTCGCACTTCATTGCAGGAACTATCAGCCATTTAACTCATTTTACTTTTTCTAGCCATTTAGCTTATCATGAAATGAGTTTGTAACCTCTTGAAGTTTTAGTACGGTTTCGAATCGATTGATTGATGCTCAAGTGACGTCTTGGAACAGTCGGCAACGACGCGGATCTGATCGATGGGGCCCGAGTTCGAATCTCCATACCTTCAAATTGTTTTTAAATAAACTTCAAACCAAAATCAATAATGTAATATCTTTGCTTTTTTATCGAATTAAAATCAATTCTTCTTTTTTCCAATTATTCATGATATTTAGATCGGTATAAATGTTTCCCATATATTTATTACTTTATTTCATGAAATTGATTTCTCAATAAATTTAAACCACTATTTTACCTACCTTATAATATATTCAGTTTTAGCATAACATTATACAACATTTTAAAGGCCTAATACAGAAGAAATAAAATTAATAATATCTTTGATACACACAGTAGAGAAGAATTCAATGTAGCATTGTTTTGTGGAGCTCCGTTGCGAAGCACGGGTGGCTTCTAGTCAATAATAAATCATTCGGCCTCCTCTACCATCACGTACCAGTATCCAGTAATTCTTATAAGTACCTAGGCTACTTTACTATTATACCAGTACATACAGTAACAGAGATAAGGTACTTCTGTACTTACCCAGTTTTGATTCATAATATTTACTTATTAAGTGAGTACAGTACAATAGTACCGAATTAATTACATAGTGATCAACTGAATAAAAACCCTTAAAATTTTTGCACCAAGCGACAGATATTATCAAGGTGAATAGAATAGTCTAATTACCTTGGATATTATCATAGACCAACTGTCATGTTTCTTTCAGTTCTGATAATAGGCTCTGTCAATGAAACACTTTAGCAAGGAAAGCATTTCAATAATTACTGTAATACATGTTATTAACATTAATTAATTAGTTTAATCATTCTATTCTAACTAATAATTTAATTCTAATCAATCTAGAAGCAAAATGACACTCAGCACAAGGATTCTAGATCCACGAAAAATGCAAGGCTTTGAACGAAACTTATACATTGTAGTCTACAGTGAATACTGTAAACCACGCATCAGAGAAGAAACAGTTATTACAATTTGAAACTGTTTTGATATTATAATATTTTCAATTTAGCAGACTACAGATTGTAAAATGTTTCTACAAGTACAAGAGGATGGAATAGGTACCTAAATGAAAATTTGATGGCAGGGACGCCATTGAAGGGGGCAGGAGGCCTAAGCCCCCCCCCCAAAGATCGGATAAATAATTTGAAATAGCGGGCCTATCATTAATATTATTATATTAAGACTTTAGATAGATAAAATGAAGCTTAAAATTCCATTTTTAAACGTAATATTTCAAAACGTTTCCGGACCCCCTTTCCATGAGGAATATTCCATACCGCCTAGTGTTTGCCCCCCCCCCCCCCCCCCCCCTATAGTTTGGTGAAATGGCGCTCCTGCTTGAAGGCCATGAAAAACATTCTATGCACCAAGCTGGATGATGTAAATGACAGAGACTGTATAGTAACAGTGTGGTCACTGAAGCAGTATTATAATTGATTAATGAAACTTTTAGTCAAGCAGTTGTTGTATTACCAACAACTTTGTAATGGTTAAATATTTGTGACACCACAAATCTCTCCCTCCTTCGTTCTTTTTTTTTTTTTTTATAATTATTTTCTTCATCCTCTTTTTAAATGCTTGTTCAGCTTTCCAGATTTCTTCAGCTGCTCATAATTGTCAACCAGCAACTCAATAAACGTTTCTCAGATTTTTACAGTAGAATGGTTTCTTTCCGTCTTTGACCGCCTGTTTTCGCATTTCCTTTCTTCTTTGTCCTTTAACTCTTGATATGTTTCTTCTTTTCTTCTCTCTATTATCCATCCTTTGAATAAGAATTTTTATCTGTCTTTTCTTTCTGCATCAGTTGTATCTATCAAATCTTTTGAAGCATTTTCTCTTCTTACGACAATTTTTGTCCAAAACTTGCAGTTGGTTTTGAATTTCTTTCCATCGTAAACACCACAAGCATCTTCAAATCTAGGATCCCTTGCTACAATTTTATTCTTTCTTCTACTGTCCTTCAAAATCTCATCAATCTCAATTCTTCCCAATTGTATTTTTTCTTCCACATTCATTTTCAAATTGTCAACTTCACTCTTCATTATCTTTTGATCTTCTTCACATTTTTTTACATCTGATTTAATCTCGTTCAAAATCGATCTCACCTCTTTCATCTCTTCTCTTATCATTTTCACCATTTTTATTTCTAAATTCTCAATACCTACTTTCATCTCTGTCATTTCTAATTTCATATTTGTTTCTATTCCTTTCATTTCTTCTTTCATATTTGTTTCCATTCCTTTCATTACTTCCAAAATACTTTCAAACATTTTGCTTATGTTAACATTCTTTCTCAAATCCATTTCCATACTTTCCTCCTTATCTTTACAATTTTCCTCATTTACCAAAAACATTTCACCTTGTGAATCTATATCAGTCAACACACAATTCTCTGTTTCTTCCACTTTTTTATTTCTCACGTTTTTTGGCGGCATTGTTTACTTTTACTTCAAAAAACTTCAAATCCAAATATCGTTTAATCAATTCCAATCTTACCTTATTCACAGGTTCTCCAATAAGTCCACCTGATTCTTTTTGTTTCTCATTCCTTTTGCTTCATTATTATTTTCGTGAGTTCGTTCGGGATGCCAATTTGAAGCAGTATTATAATTGATTAAATAAAAATTGAACTTCATATTCAAAGACATAATATATTTTCCAAATCACCAGTACAATGCTCGAATAGGAACTAAACTTGAAATAACAAAATAAATAGAATTAAGTAAAATGATATCATATGATTGATAATTATCAGATTGAAACTTTTAGTCAAGCGGTTGTTGTATTACCAACAACTTTGTAATAGTTAAATATTTGTGACACCACATCACTTCATGTTGGCTATGCCTACATGGTAGCGTCGCACCATCAGTTTTGAGACGCGCGTCCGACCGCGCGGTGCGATATACAATGGAGCTAATGGCAGCGTCCACATGCACCACTCACTCAAATCTGGACGCGCCGCACTGCGCGCCGCCCAGACTTTCAACCTGAACCGCGCGGCGACAGCGCAGTTCCCAGTACACACTACAGTCAGTTGGACTGTACACATGAAGAGCAGTCGGACGCGAGTTTGATCTAGTTCACTTGTTTTGTGTAGTGATTTTACAGCAACTCTGTTCAGTGTGCAGCCATGGAAATGAACAATTTTGACACAGAATTGTTTATAGAAGAAGTAAAAAGTCGACGTGTCATAATATGGGATATGGCGAGTCCTGATTACAAGAACAGGGTGTTGAAGAGTGATTGTTAATGTTCTTCAGGAGAAATACTATCCCTTACAAAGTTCTCACTTGATGCCAAGTCGTCTTTTACGATCTCCAACAACTCGTCAAAAGATGAAATCGACATTCGCAAATAGTTAAAAAAATTGGGTTCGTATTTCCTCAAGTTAGGGTAAAGTGTCACAAAAGCACCATGCGTTAATCTATCGGTCAAAATAGGGTGAACCCAAAAGTTTCTTTGCCTTCGTTTTCTCGCTTTATATCTACGATACACAAGCCACATACATGTTACCTCTTCAACTTCCATTGCTAAACTGGAGGTGGACGCCGCGTATAAAACGCTCGCATGTGTACAACTGCAGAATTTTGGACGCGCGTCGCACCGTGCGGTGCGACGCTACCATGTGTACTTAGCCTAAAACTTTTGATTGGTTAGCTCGGTTAAATCCAGCCATACTTTTGCGAATTCCCAGAAGATTGCATTGGAATGATACGAAGATCATGAGTTTCACCATAGCCTCCTCTAATACAGGTATTATTATTAGAGGAGGTTATGGTTTCACATATTATGTTATGTTTGTATCCAACCTACAATTACCTGTGGCATTGACAGTGTTAGCTTTTCATATTTTTAAGCTTATCAAGAGTAGAGAAACTATTTTTAATGTTAGAAAAGTTATTTTTGATGTTTTTTCTCTTAAAACAATTTTGACAAATGAGTGAATGGGTTCAAGTTTGCCTGTAATCCCATATAAAAATTCAAAAATTAGGCAAATTATGGCGTCGGCGGCGGGAAATAATGGACTCCACATACTGTTATGGAGTGCTTCAAACAAATGGCCACACTGTTATTATACAGTTCCCATAATGCAAAATATGTAAAAATTATTCTTTTCTGTTTAACACAGTTAAAATATGGCGAGAGTAAAATTATAGATGCTTATGGAATAAATAATGTATAAATTGGAGTAAAATTTAAACCATAATAATTATTATCAAGGAGTCATTTTAAAAGATACTATTCAGAGCTTGAAAATTTAAGGACTTCTGCTAGGAATTTTCAAGATAGCAGTTTACATTGACTTTTTTATGGGAATCACATGAGTTCTACACTAATAATCAAACACAGAAGCCTGTGGTGTTGGCGGACCTATACACCTCTTCATGATTATCATAGGCATTCTGTTTAGGTATTTCTGGGCACACTGGGGCACGTTTGATGAAACATTTTCTTTAGAAGTCTAGTAAAACAGGGAAAAGGTGTTTTCCCTGTGGAGTTATTATGGAGTTAACATAATATATAAGTCTAGTGTAACGGAACGTTCGCCTTCTTCTCGTTTGGTACAACTTAAAATTTTCTGTGACCCCAGATCGCAAAATATCCTCAAAATTATTACAACTTCTACAGGATAAGAGGGTCAGTGAGCTTTTACCAAGCAAACAAAAAAGTAATACTGTAGAAGACATTTGCTTTAAAAAAGTCAGAAATGTTTTTGAAAACAATAACCCAAGAACGCAATTTTTAGCTATTAACATGAATTTATCTTATTTTGATATTGGAGTATGTTTATCTCAGCTTTCAATAAGTTTCTGGTATAATTTGAGAAGAGTAGTGACCCCATTGACTCTCCACTACTTAGGGAAAATACATTGGAATTTGAATTAAAGAATAGAAAATTTGTAATTATTAATTTTATTAGAAAGGTTTCTGTACAATTTTTCTTTAAAGGATTTTACAACGTATGTGTCTGATAACAATAATTTTTCTGGCCGTTGAGATTTTAGGAATCCAACGATAAATTATTGAGTATGAGCAGAGGACCTTCGACATTGTTGACAGGTGACGAGATCGATGAATCAATTTTACTGCAGTTATGAGTTACAGCTTGCCCAAGAAAATTCACCCACTGCATATCGCTTTCAGTTATGTAATGGCTGACTTTAGCTTGATTGAGAAGCTGATTGAGCACATTTCTCAAGCATATAACCTGGAAAAAACACAAAATGTTTTCAGGTGTTCATTAATAAATTGAGCCAAAACAAGAAATAAAATATATTATATATCATTTAACAGCAGCGAACACGTAATGTGTAAGAATCTGCAAATACATATAACTCAACGTTTAAGTCAACATTCTTATTCAAGAAAACTAAACCATAGATAATTCAGAGTCCTGTGCTTAAGTCGCTCCTTTTCTGTGCTCAAACTCTACAATTCATCACACACCTACAAGAGTCAGCAAGCTCAAGGATCTACACAGAACTGATTAGGTGCCTGTAGCGTTATAAAGTACAAGAAGCCGATAATTATTGTGGTTTTGAAATTCGAGTATTCATGTTTTTGCAGGATGACAATCCTCAAACTCTGGTAAATATTAATCGTCAAATATTGTTGTTGAGTGCCTCCAACAATTGAAAAATTCTTCCAAGATTTCCAGTATAATTATGGAGACACATCTTTCTCAAACAATACGAAGTGTTCTCATTTCATTCATGATTTGTTTAAAAACATTTCATCCATGCTTTACCATACGTCAAAAACAGTTCTAATTTTTTTTTGCTGTGGTGATGCCCACATAAGCTCTCAGCTTGTGCGTGGGTAATGGGACGGATGATGCTGAGAGATGAGTGGACCTACAGCTTTTGGTGGTTTCCGGACCACCGAGAAGTGATTTTAATTCTCATGAATGAATTACATTCAGCGGGAAAAGGCCTGAAGTGGTCACCCTTACTATGGGAAAAGCAGGTGCAAGTCTCTTATCTAATCTTGCGATTAGACACCGGCACGACCACGAAGCCAATCGCTTCCCTAATGCATCCAGCAATTTATAACAATAATAAAAGGTGGTCAATTTATTACAGTAGGATGATCAACTTACGTATTCTTTCACTTCATCTTCAATTGTTGGAGGATATAATGATGATATGAAATCGTCAACAGCCGGGCTCAATTTTTTAAAGGTGTCCACGAGGTCATCAAGCTGCGATATTTGGTTTTCCGTGCTGCATTTGCCATTCGTTTTCACAGCCGAACTCAATTTGTTGCAGAGTGCTTTGACTGTTTTTAAAACATCCATGCCTTTCTCAACCGTCTCAAACTGCTTGTTGTTCCATACATCATCTCCCATGGCATTTGCTCCGATTTGAGCCGACATTTCCTGTAATAATTCAATGAATGAAGAACCAGTCTGACAATAGAATGAAAAATGATTTCAAGAAATTATGATTATAGTTATTTAATACATGGGAAATATGATGTAGATAGCTAGTGAGATAGATATTAATAATATATTCGACAATGTGTAGTAGAATTTTTTAAATATTTTTATGAATTTTTTGGCGGATGGAGAATGACTGTCATTTAACGTTTTCATGGTAATATATGATATTCTGTTAATTTTTTTCAATACATTAAGCTATATTTTTTTATTTTACGTACAGTAAATGTTTATGTAAAAAATCAATATAACATCACCTGTTACAATGGAAACGCTAAATAACTGTCACTCACCATTCGCCAAATCAAAAATTCTACTATACAAGTTTGAGAAAAGTGTAACAGGTTTATGCCCAAATCTGTTCCTCTTCACATTTTAATGGCTGGTTTTCGCGATTCTAGTACACATTCAGGTTACTGGAGGCAGGTTGGATCATATGATCGTCTACTCTATACAAACAAATAGTCCAATGCACACCTGAAGCAGCTGTTTCAGTGTGCATTGGACTATTTGTTTGTAAATAGTAGACGATCATATGATCCAACCTGCCTCCAGTAACCTAAACGTCTACTAGAATCGGGAAAATCAGCCTTAACAATCAGTCGAAATTAGGTTATGTGTCTTATTCATATTATACACTCACAATACAAAAACGGAAATATTTTTAATTTGAAGTTAATATAAGCTTGGCGCTATGCTTTCTCTAAGTTTCTAATACAAATACTGTAACTCCAAATAGACCATTGAAATTTTACGAGAATGTGTACCGTAATAAACTATGAATTACAAAATAATATAATACGAATATGGTATATAAAATGATATACTGGAGTCAACCGAAATTTGTAGCTAAAATACAGCCTTGTAACATTTCCATGCGATTTTGTAGCCTACTGATCCTGCGAGTCTTAGGAATGGACACGGTGCGTGTTAAGGCGCGTGTCTTGATAAGGTAATTCATTAGCTTCTTACCATAATTCCATAAAGGATTCAGCCAAACCACATTGGTATTTCTTCAGGATATTTTGTTTTCCAGGATCCTTCAGCTGGGCCAGTCATTGATATAAATTTCAATGTTCCTATCTATTCATAAATCAAGAAAATTTAATTCCCTAATAATATTATAATGTATGTGTATATCTCACCTCCCGCAATTCTTCGAAAGCATCATTGATGAGTTCTTCCTCTTCTAGTAAAATCGTAATAGTGGCTTGTCTATTATCTGCAGGAAGCTCTGCCAGTTGTTCGATTGATTTCAGAATAACTGCTTGAACGTGTTTCAAATCATTCTCGAAGCTTCTGAAAATTGAAGATGAAAGGATGTAGTTGAAATAATGTACCTGTCAAAGAATGCAAAACAATAAATAGGCACTTTTAGTCAGCACTTTACTTTTTTGAAAGTCACCGTTCACTACTGAACACTTTTCTCACCGCTGCATCTGCTTATTCCTTATTTAATACCTCTGCTTTAAAAATCGAATAAAATAAGCTGACAAAGCCGTTCTTGAGTTCCTATTTTAAAACGTTATTCACCAAGCCTAAAAGAAGATGTTGTCGTGAGCTGCAAGTTCGGGACCATAAAACTCAACGAGAATCTAAATTCACAACTAAAGTTCAGATAGAAATTTCACTCTTCGTTTGTTTGTCCATTTAAATGGCAAAATTGTCTAACTTTTTCTTCAAAATTTCCTTCAGTCAAAACTCTCTAAACATAATCAAGGCATACCAATAAATTTCAGCTGCCAACGACCCTTTCGCATACAAGAATTTTCTCATAGAATGTTCTAGTGGAATGAACTATTGTCATGTTTAAGTATTCTCAGTTTTCACCAGACGACTTCAAAAACAAGACAAATGAAGCTCGGCAGAGATGGCGCTGAAGAAGTAAAACTTTGCCTTGAAGCACAAAGATTTAAAATAAAAACAAATGGCCATTTCTTATGAATACTCCTAATGAATTCACCCCGAAAGTTTTTTAGTATTTCAGATGATAGAGCAGGTTTGTAGGCTAATCTACACGAGTGAAGTACTCAGTCTAATTGTCTAATCTTATCTCATCTTGTATAAGGCAAAAATTCAATTATTACTCAAAAAATAAACTTGAAAAAATCCAATTTTTGATAGCCTATCTGTACATTCGAATTAATCTCTATTCAATATTTGTACATACAATATTCTTTCTATTTTGTCCAATCTGTTAAATTAATGTATTTCTCTCTAATTTAAGTTTCTATTTGTAAAAGGTTCGCGAAGATCCTGAAGAAAATGTGATGTAAAGGTACTCACTGCTTGTTAACAGGTTTTTTCAGAAGAAATTTGAAATAATCGTCGAAGTCATAAACAATTTGCTTTAACCACTTTCTCAAAATCGATCTCAGCGTCAATCCTTGCTGTTTAGGAAACGTGAAGAATAACAAAGACAACTCTTCCAAGTCTTTCTCGACACTAGAGAGCATTTGAGTGAAATTCTCCAAAGAGATATTTTCTTCCACGGAAAGAGCAAAACTAAGTTTGGTCACGTTTATGAAGATCCTTTGCGTCAACAGCCCTGAAATAGTAATAAATGAAGACAATAAATATTAATCTTAAAGAAAACTTTATTACTAAAACAACAGCTAATACGTTCCATATTTTTATAATTCCAATTTTCAGCCCGCTTTCACTTTAGAAATTATATAATAGATAAGTAAGCATAGACGTAGAGTTCTGAACATTTGAATTATGCATATTGAACAATGAGTATACACCAAAATTAAATTAAGTATTATTTAGAATCTCATAACTTATTGATTAATTGAACACTATATTCGAGTGATGGGCCCACATTTTTGGCAACATTAGGTTCATTCAGTACTGATAACCAATATCACGAGCCGCCAGGGCGGTATATGTTATTGTATTATACATTTTATACTGAACATGTTATTGGATAAATGGAATAATTCTAAATTATTATTTACTATGGATTTAAATTGAAGTCCGTGATATCATCTAAGACGGTAGTTTCTTGCGAGTATGTCAAAATGCCACACGGAACTATGCTAAACTTTTTAAATATAGTAGGTAAAAAATAAAGTGTACTTTATTTGGCACTAATGTACTTTATTTTTTACGCCTTTGATAGCCAATGCAGGCTACTTTATTTTCCAAAAGAAAGGTAGCAACCCTAGTTACAGTGGTATTGCTATAGATGAATAATAACTGAAGACTAGGGTACTTACGTAAGGAGGACCAGAATACAGATGAATCAAATACTGTGGCTGCATTTTCATTTCCTTCCGCTTCTAAAAAAATAATTATTGATTAATATTTTAAAAGTAAAGTATTTTTTCAAGGGTGATGCTCACATAGCTGTAGGATTGGGGTGCTCATGTAAGGGGTGATGAGGAGAGATGACGCCTGCGGTCTGCTTTTCAAGTAGGCGAGACCGATGGCTTAACGTCTTCTCCGAAAGGCGTGATTGTTGATCTTTAGTCAACTGGAATCGAACAAGCTATTTTAGGTTTATCAGATAAGAAAAAAGCCACCTCGGCGTTAGATTGTAATAATACAATTTGATACTGCAATCCCCGTAATATGAGGGCCTGGTCACATACGATTGTGGTTTGCTTTACTTCACTTCACTAACAAAGCTAACTGGTTTACTTCACTTACTCTCATTTAATCGTATGGTATATAGTAAGTGAAGTGAAGCAAAGCAAACCACAATCAAAGTTGTAGCATTGTAAGAGAAGTGAAGAAAAGCAAACCACAATCGTGTGTGACCAGGCCCTGATTCTATTTGCGAACATAACCTCAAGAAATTGCTTTCTTATTATCCTTTCTCCCAACAATAAAATATTATGGTTTGTTGTTATACTTTAAAAAAATTGTACAAAGCATGAAGCATGTAAAACACGAGTCGCATTGCAAATTAACACGGACGAATATCACAACATGTGATAACTTAGTGGATACAAGATTCAATCGTAATTAGTTTTTCAAGTTTCAAAAGTGAATTAATAGAGAAAAATACCTGATATTCCTCTTAGAATATTATTAGCAAATGCAATGGCTTCAGTTATTCTAGTAGTGTGCACTTGAATCATGATTTCTTTTGACAAGTGATAACATAACCTCAACAAATTAAACCAATCACCACAGATTGACCGCAGAGTAACAAAATGCTTAACAAATTGGCGTTCTCAGGAAACCTCACAAATTGATGGTTAGCCATGTAGAAGGGAACGCTCAAAATTATTGATGTACGGAAGAGTCGTTCAGTACACCGGCACATCCAGAGATCCGGCACTATTTTTCCTAAGTTAAAATTTCATATTAGTAAGTTTTATAATAAATCACTGTTTCTTTTTCATAATAATACAGTAAACAAAATTGTATTAGGCCTACACTGTACAGAAATTCAAACGATTGTTTTCATAGGTAGTTTTCGTAAAGCAATAAACACATATTGTTTATTGTAAAACTACTTTATTTTCTTATGCATTTCGTTAATCCGGCCCTACTAATCCCCAATGGGGCCGGATTAACGACCTACTGTAGTTCAATTTTTATTTTGCTAGGGATGATGCCCACATAAGCTCTAAGCTTGTGCGTGGGTAATGGAAGGATGATGATGAGATATGAATGGACCTACAGCTTTAGGTGGGTTCCGAACCACCGGAAAGCGATTTTGAAGCTCATAAATTTTTGTATTTAGAGGAGCCGGTCACCGATACAACGGGAGTGAGGCGCTGTCTCTTATCAAATCTCACCGATTAGCAAGGCCATGCATTTTAAGACCGTTTCAAACTCCATTCCATACCCCCAGGAAGGTGGGGAAGTGTGAAATTACGCATTTTAAGACCGTTTCAAACTCGTGATTAACCAGAGTTTATAGGCAAAATCTATGGTTTGACTTGAACAGATTTAAACTCTAGATTAACCAGAGTTTATAGGCAAAAATCTGAAATTTTTAAGTGTGAAATGACGCATTTCAAGACTGTTTTAAGCTCTTGATTAACCAGAGTTTAAAGGCAAAAATCTATGGTTTTACTTGAAAATTTTTACATTAAATAGTCCATTTTTAAGCCATTAGAATGTTTTTGCATTAACATATCTTATCTGACCCTTTGAAAGTATGGAAATACTTTCCCTTGTACAAAATACAAATAAACTTAAATAATTTTAATACAATCATCACGTAATATTTTAAAAAATTTCAAAACCTATAATACTAAATCTGCTCTTCTATTCTTCTATCCGGGCGGATAGTAGTGAGAGTCAGTGAGAGAGTACACCTAAATTTGTGAAAATTTGTGTTTTAATTTCAAAATAGGCTATTTATTTATGCCGATTAGCCTCGATCGCCTCTGCCACTGGGACCAACCCGCTTCCCGCTTCTATTTCTGCACAATAAATATTGATGTGGTTCTATTTTCTTGTGTTTAGAAAAAATATTATAAAACTTTTAAATTTAAAACTTTTCTCATTTAAATCTGGGAATCAATCACTTATTGTAATCTAGTATTTTTTTTTTTTTAAGTTTAGTTTTTTAATTTTCCATCATACATAGAGGATCTGAGTGGTCGTGAAATTTCGTGTGCACCCTCCAACGAATTTTTCGTGAAAACAAGCGTTAGGCCAAGTTTAATAAAAAAATATTAATTTATTTCTTCATCTCTACCGGCCCTTTAGAATATTGTTCTAAGCTCTACTTAAAGCTCTAATTAAGCTCTCTTGTTTTAAATTCTACCTATCCATTTCTATATTATAACTGTATCACAATAAACATGAATATTATTTAAAATATAATATAAATATAATAAGTATAAATTCCTTCTAGTCTCAATAAAATCTATTTCATCATCGAATTCAGTTCAATTTTGATCTTGCTTTTCAACTTTTGATGCATTCATTATGTGTGTTTACATTTCATAAGTAAAACATTACGAATATTTTTATATACTGCACTTTATAGTTGATGTTACATAAGTATAACTTCAGCATTCAAGTTACCGTATTAATTCGAAAAAATGTTCAATTTCATTCATATACCAACCGTACCGTGTAGGCCTATATTAATTACCGTACCGGTACCGTATATTAATGATGAGTACAGAGTAGGGACATAAACAGATACAAAGGAGCAGTACCTATTCAAGGAACCGACATGGTAGTTTAAAATA
Organism: Laodelphax striatellus; assembly: GCA_017141395.1. Lineage (NCBI taxonomy): Eukaryota > Metazoa > Arthropoda > Insecta > Hemiptera > Delphacidae > Laodelphax > Laodelphax striatellus. The sequence continues at coordinate 45,082,325 of CM029531.1, forward strand.
AATAGGACAGTACAGTACATTTTAAGAATAACTTTCAAACGTTTATGACATAACTTTCTAACTTCTGTAAATTTTTTAATAATTTAATATGCTTATTGCCTGCTGTAGGCTTCTTGTTACTTTTTGCTTTTCAAATCAAATCAAATCGTTTATTGCACAAAAAATATATACAGAATACAACAAAAAGGAAATTGGCAACTTTGTGATAGTCATTCAAAGCATTAAGATCTTGATTTACCTGTAATTGTGAACTCTTATCTACCCCGATAATTGCTTGATTTATCACAGACCATATCTTCTTAGGGTCACATTGAGCTTTAATTCAATTGCTAATTTTTACTTCTTACTTGTCATTGTTCATTACTTATGTGTTTCAGTTGCTAGTTACTTGTTGCCATGACCGAGATTTGAACCCCAGTGTCCTTCTGTCTGTAGCATTTTGTGATTAGAATAGGCTACTGTACCTATTTTTTTTGCTTCAACTTTTTTTTTTAAATTTAACCCTGAATAATCAAAATCGATAGCCTTCTTATATTTAATCTATGAAGGTATCATATTCCAAATTTCAAAAGTTTACGAGCTTCTGTTCGTTAGATATCATGCAAACAGACGGACCCGAGTACGTTCGCAATAAGACACTGTTGGGCCTTTAATAATATATTAATGACCTGAAATGCATGAGCAAAGTACAGTATAAAATTTAATATAAAATAATATTCAAATACCGGTACTATTTACAGTATTTTTATTTTCTGGGTTCATAAAAAACCAACATTTATTTACGCTGTATCTCCTCATGTTCTATTGAATGTTAAATAATATCTTGTCATTTATTTGTTCATCAATTGCTTCAATTGAAATAGGGCCTATATACATTTCCCACAGTCAACCCTCTGATTTTCTCTGCTTAAATGTTTTAAAATATTGAAATACATTAGTATTAGATATTCAAGTAACATGAATTATTACAATTATAGGAGAGAACAAAAGAGTCTCTTGCTTAGGACAAAATGAACAAGATACCGTACCGGTACTATATTAACAGGAATGGGGAAACGAAAAGATTCCATATTCCATTGATAAGTAATTACATATTAGCGTCTGCTATTCGAGCACAGTATGCGATTAGCTAATGAGTTAGATGAAGATTGGAAGCAGTCTCCAAAGGAAGATAGCTGTTTGTAAATTATTGTTTCTAAAGAAAAAAATGCTCATTTCTTAACAATAGTCAACAAAATACGGACGCTGTCAAAATGCTTCTAGAAGTTTTGACAGTGTTTCTTTTTATGGTCGCAGTGGATTGTACTAATAACGATGGTGAAGCTGCAGGGAATGGGGAAGGTAAGCTGAAAAGTAAAAATTAAAAAGGTTATTAAAAAAAAATTATGAGTTTTAAAATTTGCTAGTGTTTTTCGCTATTTTTTGCTTGTGTTTTCTTTTTCAATATTTTAATATTACGTATTATATGTTTCTGAAGATATGTCAAAGGATAATATTTATATAATCTTCGTTGAAATTATCATTAAAAAATCCCAATGATCACGGCGTAGCCTAAATTAAAGATAATTTCAAGAAAATGTTTACGGTACCGCAAATTAAAACTTATAATCATGGTTTTTTCCATAATAAATTAAAACTTATAATCATGGTTTTTTCCATAGTAGAGAAATTCAGATATTTTCTAGCGTGATGTTTGCAAATAAGGTGTATATACACGATCAAATTTCTCATTATATTCCATCTGAAAAATCTAGAATTTAACGGTTGACTTGGTGAAGTATCTACACACATCCATATCATGGTTTGTTGGTTTTCAACAGTTTATGTCTAGTGACTGTGGGTACCTTTTTAAGTGAGCTGTTCAATTTAACTTTATTTTATGGTAAATTTGATCGTGAACAAACACCTTCAGTATAATGTTTTCAAAAATCTTATTTTAAAACAAATTATTTTCTGATTTATAGTTATTAAGGAGATAAATCAATAATGAAAACAGGGACCTATAACTACTGAGAAATAGGTAAAATCGAATGTAAAGAGAAATTAAATTATTAGTTTAATAAATTTTTTATAATGAAAGATCGAATATATTGTTACTGGTACGGTATTGAAATTTGTCATTGAATAATACACTCAACTTAGATGTGAGGGCTTTAGGTATTTTGCTCCAAAGAAAAGCCTACATGTTGTCTTGCCTATCTAGATATAAAAAATGAAATTTTACTTTTCAGAATGGCCTATTTGTGAATCTGACTTTTTGAGTGGCCAATACTCAATTCAACATAATAAATACTGTGATAGATTTTTTGCTTGCCACAATGAAGTGCCTTACCTGATGCAATGTGAAGACGGCTTTGCCTACATGCCCTTCAGGGGCTGTAAGCTATTGCATCTAGTGGATTGCACAAATAGAACAAAGCTGCGTAAGTACCATGCTCTTACATCACTAAACAAATATAAAAAGATAATTATTATATCAAATAACTGGTATTCCAGCCCTTCAAAACATTTCTCAAGCTTACAATGTATTCTAATCTCCTTAAATTATTAAAATGAGATGGTGGGGATTTACCAGGAGCATACCAGGTTGGATGATGATGATGATATAATAGAGTGACCGGCATATCAATAATATGGATGGTAGGTCTGATAAGGTAGATAATGTAATTAAAGTTGCCTCTAATCTTATGGTTTAGAAGATTTTCACATTATAGATTATATTATTTATTCTCTTCTCGCATTGGGTTTATCTTGAAATACATGAGTTGTCGGAAGTGTTTTGAACCTTCATTGATAATATTTATCAATGAATTTATCAATTATTGATAATATTTTTTAACCTTCAATGATAATCATTATCATTATCTTGGAATATGAGACCATCAATCCAAGATCATTTAAAAACTAAATTGATTTTCAGTCTTGAAAATTAATTTCCAGAGATTATAGAACTAAAATGAACATAAAAAATATATTTGTGCTTTTATCTACAAATTTTATCTTACAATTCACATGTTAAACGATAGCACTAAGAAAAAATATAAATACGCGAGTTGTTACAAAATTAGCCAGATTATTTGAATGAAATTTAACTTTTTTTACTGAATTTAGATTCAATAGTTGTAAAAATAACGGATAGTGGGCTTTGCTGTATAATCATAGAGAAGCGATACCGGTACTCTCTAGTTACAGATACTTCTAATCTGTTCTCTGTGGTATAATTCCGTATTAAAATAATTGAGTGTTTTATCATTGAACATATTAAGATCGAGTGTTTTATTATTTTTAGTTTTATTCTTATTTGAGCGAGCTGTGTGAACGTCGGTAATATAGTCTTCACACGGCAGCCCGGCCCTATTAGAAATTTTAACTTAGTGCTGTTTCGAATTGATTGTTGCACCAGCACGTGTGGAAATAAATTCCCCACCGATTGTAGCATCCGGCTGATACTACAAACAAAAAATAAACATTTTCCAATGCTTATGGTGTGCTCACAAAAATCTGAACCCACACCATAAAATTACTTTTTCAACTGATAATGTTTCCTATAATATGGAAATTTTGGGCTGCGCACATGCACATAATTAGAATCCTCCCATATAGTGAAAGTAAAATTGAAAATGTGTTTAATTTAGCATATTGTTTTCTTGCAGAGGTGCCAAGAGGAAAAGGAGATTGTCCTCGTCTCTATGGACTTTTCAATGATCCCAAGGGCTGCGGCAGATTTTTCAAGTGCATTAATGGCACAGGAATTCCAGATCAGTGCTTGCATTCGCTTATGTTCGATGACAAAGAGAAAATATGTCGAGGAGCAACTGATGAAGAAAAGCAAAAATGCTTATTGCCGCCCGCACTTCTTGGCTGCACTATAGGTAAGTTCATAACAACTTGCTACTATAAAATAGCCTAAGCCCAACGCGACGTTTGGTTCTTTTCAAATATGCCTCCTCGTTCAATATTCTGTTTAGCAGTAGGCTACAAGTCTTGAAGCAGTTCCGTCTAAACCTGAGGGATGGCGCTAAGTTCATTTTACATTCTCTTCCCATTTTTAAACGTATTTCTCCCCAAAATACTAATGGAACCTGCACATCTAGGACCACTACAGTAACCTTTTGGCGAAACCCGCATCTGAATTAGCCCAATATAACGGTCATTAGTTTTACAAAGTGCTTTATTAATACATACGGATTGCAATTAAACTAACTTACTAGGGATTTGATAGAAGAATAAAATTAGATGTAGGCTAACTGTTATAATTGAAATTATAGTTCAACTTTATGAGGTAGAATAATAATTGATAACAAACACTTCACACGATAATTAGATGACCAGAAACCCTTTTTTGTTAACTATTATCTCGCAGTTAGTAATGAAAAATCATTGTGTGATTATTCAGAATTACCAGAATCAACAAAAGATCAGATTTTCAAAAATTGGAGATTCTCTTAGAGAAAAATTGAGAAAAGCACGATTTAAGAATGATTTTGTGTGCCTTAAAAAGACAAAAAAGTATGGAACTTGATAGAAAACATAAATATTATTATCATACATAAAATTCTAGTAATATATTAATTTGTTTCAATTTTATTTCAGAATTATCTCTGCAACGTTGATGCACTGCTATTGTTACATTTATTTTTCATGGAACTATATTGTTTATAATTTCTCATAAATTCATGCAATTGAAATAGTCAACTCATCGAGATGTTGTTTTGATTTAGAACTATTCCATAATAACAGAACAGATGATCTGTTATGAAAACAGATGTGATGTATGAAAATAGTCTAAATATTCCATCAACCTACTATATAATAACAGAACAGATGATCTGTTATTAAAAACAGGTGTGATCAAAAAGTTTCATATACATATAGATGGAATTCCGAATCTCTTTCAAGTGCATGTTGTGAGTTGTGGTGACACATGGTTGTTGCAGGACCTGATGGCTCGAACTACGGCTCATGCACCTGGTTCCAGTGTCCGGCATTCAACCCACTGCCATTCGGCGACCACTCGCGACACCCCTACCCGGGCCACTGTCGCTACTTTGTCATGTGTCTGGCCAATGGCAGCATCAAGATCGGCGCCTGTCCGGAGGGAGCCGCCTTCAGTCCGGTGTCACGCGTCTGTGAACCGGAGGCCACCGTCAAAGAGTGTATCGCTCCCAAACCGCCGCCCACTGCCACAGCTCAGTCCGGTACTGCCAACACATTTGTAGTTCCCGGCTTCTTCACTTAGTAAACCGTTTTGTTACAATACATTCTGTGCAAACCACTTAGAACATAATATTATGCAAACCACTTGAAGCCTAAACCTTTTATTGCTCCAGTAGAAGTTTTTATTACAATAGGCTACATTTCAGAACATTTCAAACCACTTTGCTCCAGTAAACGTTTGTTACAGTTCATTTCATGTGAACCAATAACCCTTCCATGAAATGAAATGATGAACTTTATTCCTTTACTTTACAAAGCATAGAAAAATTTTATTTCAATTCCAGGAACTAAGTTACTTATTGCATGCTAATTACTTGCTTTTATTACATGACATTTTCAAAATCAAAGCTTTTCACAATAATGAAACATTCATCAGTTTCTAGAATGATCAAATGAGTAGGCCAATCGGTACCTTTCTAATTCGTTCATTTATTATTACATCGAAAAATAATAATTTACAATTTCAATCTCTTGAAATCAAATTGCTTACAAAAATTAAGGCGTAATTGAAATGGAATGAGACAATTTTGGATAAGAAGTATTTCATCACTCACATTTTTAATTAATTAAAAATTAAACTTCTCATATAATTCTTGAGTCCTGAAACCAATATTATTATTAATATTATTAATTATATAATATTAATATTATTTTTTCCAAGTTTTATAAAATTCAAAGCTTCTGTGAGCTTGTAAAAGTGTATATAATCTATTTTTCATGTGAAGAAGCCAACAACATTTTTGAAAATAAAAATCAATCCTAAATTTCAATTAATAAACCTTTAATTTTAATAAACCTTTTTTATCTCCATTCTCCTCAATAATAGAAAATACACTATTTTGAATTTCAAAAAAAGAAAAATTTGGTCTCCATCGAAATAATTTTTTCCAATAATTCTAATGATGATAATCGAATTGAAACACATGATTTTTCATTATTCTCTATCTATACTATGTACAATATTGAAAAAATAATGCCACATCAAAATGAAATTTATCTTCCAGATTTCACAACATACAAGAAATAATGATTGTACACTTGTTTAATCAGTGGTGTAGTGGTGCAGGAACGGCGTTCCCACGCCGTATATAACGGCGTTCCCACACTGGTTTTTCACAGTAATGAAAACATTTGAAATTATTGATAAATACTGATTCTATATTAAATTATTATTGTACTGAATTTTTTAAAACAATACTTAAGAAGCATTTTTGTAAAGTCGAGTGATATTATTATCCTAAATGATGATTTTTGCGATAATTTGACAAATTATATTTGGTTAGCTTTCCTACACTGGAAAATTTGCCACTAGACCACTGTGTTGACTTACTTTTACTATTTTAAAGATAATATTAAAAATTCTCGAATCAACGTACTTGATTACAGTTTCATTCTCTCTACAGCAAAAAATCAACATATTTCCACATAGTTTAACAAAACATTTGTATATACATATTATATGGTTATTACAGTATCAGATTATATGTATTGCAATAGGGTTTACATAGAATTTACAATATAGATAGAGTGGAATTCGCCCAAAAGACTATGCGTCTGTGAATGGGGGAGAGTTCCTTTTTGAAATTGAAGTAAGTAATGAGTATTAATTATATACTCTGTGCAATTTATCGACCACCATTACATAAATTATGACTACAGAGCAGAGTGTATAATGAAATTCCAAAAAGAGAAAGAGCAATACGACCCAGGACCAGCGATACCTACATAATTCACAATGTTTGAAAAATTGGGAATGCAATATCGAAAATATTTTTTCTCATTATTCCAGTGTTGATTTCAAATAGGCTAACTATTTGGATGAGTTTTTGCTATTGGTTTGGTTGTTGGGTGATATAATATTGGACCGTTTCGAAACACACAGGGGGAAACAAAGATGCTGCGTCCTCTAACCACGGCTCGTGCTCTTGGTTCCAATGTCCTGCCTCGGGCCTGCTGGAGTTCGGGGACCACTCGCGGCACCCCTACCCCGGCCACTGTCGCTACTTTATCATGTGTCTGGCGGCCGGCGACATCAAAATCGCCGCCTGTCCCCCCGGATCCGCCTTCAGTCCGCTCACTAAGTTGTGCGAGCCCGAAGCCTCTGTCAAATCATGCGAAACGCCCATTAAAGAGCACACTCCCAATATCTCACAAACGTCCGGCAATACTTGCGTTATTCCTGGCCTACTTGTGAGATCCAAAGAGTTTTTAATCACTGACATGGTAGGCGAACAACTCTAAACCAATATTGGAAAATGTCTTGATGTACTTAACTATTGTTAATGTTAACGAACAATTCATGTTACTTTGTTCATCAGTTAATGTTATGATGAACAGTAATGTTATTTGGTAGAACAGTTTAATTATATCTGTAGAATGAAAATAGAGTATTAAACGCATTTTATTTCAATGAGAGTACCAGTACCGTACTGTATAATTTATTTTGAGGGTGATGCCCACATGAACTCAAGGCTTGTGCTTTGTGCACTGGTAAAAGCCATTCCACACAGCAGTGGATGGACGGAATCCACGTGGCTAGAGTTCATTCACTGTTGTGTATAATGGCTTTCAAGGATTTTAATTAAGCTCTGTGTAGTACAGTACTATTTTTCCAATCAGGCGGATGGTGAATGACTTGCATTTAACGTTCCTATGGTAACGGTATGAAGAAGTTATGTTGAATTATTTTCACGTAGTAAGCCTAAAAACAAATTTAAAAAGAAATCAACAGAACTTCACCCTTTACCATGGAAACGTTAAATGAAAGTCATTCGCCATCCGCCACATTAAAAAAATAATAGTATAAGCCTCTTCATGATTGTCACAGGCATTCTGTTTAGGCACTTCTAGGCACACTGGGGCCTGTTTAATGAAATATCTACTAATGATTGAAAGCATCTTGGTTCAATGAAATTTTGTGTGATTCACCAATGAAAATAATCTTGCTGCAAATGAAATTTTATGAATTTCATCTATAAAAAATAATCTTGTTCCCATAAGAGTTTGTGGATCTAAGTTACTTCTACACCTACCTACAGATCTCTTTAGAAGCCAGATTGAAATAATAAAAAATTTTGGGAAAGGAATTTGAAAAGAATATTTTCATTGGAAAAATATGAACATGTTATTTCCAATCTGATTTATCAAAAAGTAGCCTGCTGCACAGCCTGTCAAAGGTTGTTCATTGTTATGAAAAATACACAGCATAATTCAGAAAATGACAGAGGTAGAAGGTTCCTGCGTACAGAATACTGCATATAATCAGCACGTTTGATTAACCTCTCATTCCATTCAGCTGCATAGATGATTCATGTTGAATGATAACATTTTTGGTCCAAAATAAAAATGTGATTTCAGAATAAAAATAATTATATTACCGTATACATAAAGCATAAGATTTTTTATAATAGAAGTGGGAACCACACTACAACGTAGAATCTTTGGCTAGTGAAGAAATTCTGTGGTAGATCTTGGTAGTGTCAAATTTGTGGTATAAACATAGCTCCTTCTATATTAATGTTCAATAGGAAAAATAAATAAATATACAGTCAATGTTAGTACACATTCCAATACTTTCAACAGCGGCAATATTGAATTTGATGAGAGTTATTTGAGTAATATGCAAGGTGAAAGATGAATATTAAAATTAGTTGCTAGAACTATGAACAAAACACCAAAATTTCTTTAAAAAATTCTAGAAATTTAATAAATAAAACAAAGCCAAGGAAAATGACACGAGAAAGTTCTAAGTAAATTACAATATCATAGGGCATTGGAAAATGAGAAAGTAATATTCCACTAGTAAACAAAATGGTTCATTTCACTATTTTGGAGAAAATGTGAGTCTTCAGCTTTTATAAACTTTTGAGCTTTTGTTAACCAAACATACATACATAGAAACATACATAGTTGTCTTCGATTATTACTATTATTACTGCTAATACTGTAACTTAATGCACTTTTTCAAATGAAATAGAATCTTTGATTTTGTTAGTTCGTATCGTAAAATTATTTAAATGAACATCACTTTACTTATTGTTTCGGAATCATTAACACCTAGCCGAAATTAATATTAGGTTATAATACAACAAATAACTCAGTTACAAATCACTTTCTTTTCGGTGAAGAATAGCTAGATACTTTTATACAACAGTGAAAAACTATGCACAACAGTGTTACATCATTAATTTGCCAGTTAGAATTTCGTACACCATTTTCTTGCGAAAGTAGGGCATTTCTTTCTGACTGAAGGTGATCTTCGCATTCCGGCACTTATACTCAGCAAATGTGCAGGCGAACATACCGCAATCGCTGCCATTCATTTGCTGCGGAATATCCTGTGAAAAAAAACACATGATTTATACTGCTCAAGATTTTATCTCATATACTTTACAACAGTAAGCACACCCAGAGATATTAAATATTTTGATGATATAGTTTCGTGGGAGGTTGGGGGTGGTGGAGGATTGATTCGATTTTGGCTGAAAACGTCGGAAAAAATATGACATTTTGAAAAAGTCCCCCCACTTTTTTTAAACCGCGAAAAAAACCCATATTTTTTGTGGAATATTCATTTTTTTATTCCTTAGAATGGAATAGGAAGTGATTCTCTACAGGTTTGCATTTTTTTCATTTTTGGGCAATTTTTGGGGGTGAAAAAAGTGAACTTTTTATTCTTAAATGAAAGTAAGCGAAGTACTAGATGGGAAACAGGTTTATATAAACACATAACATTTTCAAACTATGAATAATTTTCATAACTAAGAATTGTCATTTTTAAGACGAATACTGTGATAACTTTCTAGTAAGTAATAAAAAAGGGCCAACCGACACACAAATATTGTTGGTAAAAAGCTAGGACTATTTTAATCCTTAGTTAAAGATTGACTTCCACAAAAATTAACATCGGGTGACCAAAAATTTACTTACTTTCATATTTACAGCTTTCCAGTCCGATGTGTCATAAGGAGTTTTCTTTTTATCGTTGGATTCATCTTCCAAATACTTCAACAATGCCTGGAAGCAAAATAATTAGTTAATGGTGTAATACAAAAACAAAATGCAAACAAGCAAAGTTTATTCAAGTGAAATGAGATACCCAACTATTAAAAATCTTCATAGAATTCAACTTTTTTATATTTTTAATGGCAGATGCGTTGAAAGAGTTGTCGCCATCTACTATCAAAAAATCTCACATTCAAACTCACTTTAAAAGTTCACCTAAATGACTTCAAATAATTGGATAGCACGATAAAATAGCGGATCTTCATAATGCAATGTAACTTTTATGTACAGTACTTACTTTGAGGCATTTATTGTTGTCACTTCCCATACTGTCATAGTATTCCACTACTTTATTTCTCAAGTCAATGATAGCCATGCACCAGTGCACTCCCAAATGGACTGGAACAATTATCAAATCCTGAGCAAAAATATCTACCTGCAAATAAAAAACAATAGACTTCAATCAGAAGAGTCAATTTGACGAGAATTTGTAGAGACCCTGAATAAAGCAACACATACTTTTCCTAAAATGCTAGGAGAAAATTCATATTCAAGAAAGAAAAAATGAATAACTCAAACAGAAAAGAGAGAAAAGAAGTCAGTTTATTCATTTATTGAAAAGATACAGTATGAGAGGGCACCAGGGAAACCCCATTATTCCCCTCATAACACACAAATTAGATTGAATATAAAAGTGGAAGTTACAGAACTCTAGAAATATGACAACTTCTTAGAGTAGAAATGAGGATAAAATAGAAGCGTATCAATATTTTATTGAGAACCTACAAGTTATCATCCAAGATACTATAGTATTTTTCAAACATGATTAAATAACTCGTATCTTTAGCTTCGAAAACATTCATCAAACCAACGATTCCCAGAACACTTCAAAGCAATAGATAGCAAACATAAAGTTTATAAGAGTGGAAAAGAGTGAATTTTGTTTGATACTATTATTCAATAAATAACTAATAATTGAAGATACAAATCTTACCTTCCTGGTCCACCTTCTGAGGGACGCATGACCTGACTCAATCAATTTTGGGTAAAAGAAAGTGTTGAAGGCATATACTTTTGGAAGACCTTCCTTTTTACTGCGTTCGATCAACAAATTCATGTAGAAGTTGATAACCTGAAAATACGGAATACATAAGAGAATTACCATTTTGTTCTGATGATGGATAACTAAAAGTTTTATACTTTATAGAATTAGCTATATCGAATTTTACAAATACAACCAGAATTTTGCTATTCTCCTGCACATATAAGCCTAATAACATAATATTGAATCAAGTTTGAGTTAGAATGATTAGAATAAATGTCTGAAACTATATTTCTGTATTCAGATGATTTAATATTTCTTAATTTAATTTAGTAAATCGTCAACCCTTTCTAATAATGGCATTTCTATAATACATCAGAGTCATCGAAAAATAATGCCTAGATTTGAAAAATAATAACACCGGAACCGTTTACGGTAAATGAATAATTCTTTCACTAGACGAAAACTGGAGAACGCAAGTTTTGTTTCAATTTCACCTGAATGCGTATGCGTGTCTTTGTTGTCAGTGAATGCGCAGAATAGTCGCAATGCACTCAACGAACGTTTTCCAAACGGTTGGATTGGTAGAGCAGCCCCCATTTCTTGGCCTCCTTGAAGTCCTGACCTTACCCCCATGGATTTCTTTTTCTGGGGGTACATAAAAAACATTGTGTATGCAGAAAAAACTCGAGATTGGATTTGGTCCAGCTTCGGAAGCTAATCTCTGCCGCCATTTCAACTGCATCGCCAGATATGATTCAACGTACGTGGCAGGAAGTAGACTACAGATTAGATGTCTGCAGAGCAACGAACGGTGCTCACATTGAAACATACTAAGGCATGAAAATAAAATTATTTTTCCCGCACATTTTAAGACTACAAGCAATAAATTACCTTTCATAATTTTATGACAGTTATTTAAAATCTAGGCATTATTTTTCGATGACTTTGTATTTTACTTCGAAGAGAATTCTTGTTATTTCAAGAACGGTTTGTCAGTTGAAGTGATAACTTTTTTGGGAAACAGGTTTTGGGTGGCAGGTTCTTTAATTAATGAATTTTAGTAACGTGACTACAATTTTGTGATTCTACTGCACAGATAGTCTTTGGTTAATTCATTTGAAGGCCTTCAGTGTGGCCCTTCCGGTAAATAGCATACAGTTTTTATAAATCTGGATTCAAAACTAGTGTTCCGAGGCTTTTTGAATTATAAATCACTGTTCTACACTAGATTTACGAATACATAAATGAAAGTTCACACTGCCATAATCACAGTGTATTCTACATTGAATTCAAGAGTGCATAAATCAAAATACACTCTAATAAATATCTTGTGACAACACCTATAGACTCCTTATTCTCTATAAAGTTACAGATGTACGAAGCATCAAAAGTAATGAAGTTGTAGCAAAATAGCATAAGAGGTTGGAGCTTACAGGAAAAGAGTTGAACATTCAATAAGATTTACATTGAAAGTTCGTTTCCAACCCATATTAGATAAAAAATTCCATGAACTGATGACTAACAAAACCAATATTCAAGTCAATCGTAAATTCTACGTACTTCATCGTTGAGCCAATTAACATTGGCTAAGGTATGCATGTCATTCCTGGTGATTCTCAGGCCAAATCCTTCAGCAACCACCGCACTGGGTGGGCGCGGTACAAGAGCCGCCTGTATTTGTTTCTGAAATAGATAGATAAACACAATTCACAATTCACTTTTCACATTAAAAAAGTGCTGTTCAAGCATAGTTCAACGAATGTGCTACGTTCTATCATTATAATTGCATAACACAGCAAACTATTTGGAATAGAACCATTATTACTGTATTATTTGAAATATAATATACTGTGTAGTAATATATTTAAATTCCATCATACTTATTCGAAAAAACCTAGAAGACTAAAAAGACTAGACAAGGCTTTCCTCACGTCTGTTAAGCCTGGTTTTCATTAGTAGACTTAGAAATAGAGTAGCTGGTATGCCAAAAAGTTCATAGTAGGGTAACTTAACCACTTTGCTAACATGTACTCTACTCTACCATGTATCTTTTTATTGAGAGAGTTGACAATATAGTTAGTACTTGCCCAGTAAACTCTAGCACTTATTCCACTAATGAAAACCCAGCTTCAAGTTGTAAATATCAATACTATAAACTTATTTCATGAATATTAAATGCAAAATTCTATTGTATTATTCAATTTATTTTTATATTGATGAAAAATTCCAATATCCGAAGTCAAGTTGTTTAAAACAACTTCACTCAATTTTCAACGCCAACAATGCTTTAAAAAGTCAAGGATTATCACTACAGTATTATTATTTGTATTCTATTCAATGAAAATTGAAATAAATTACAATCAACTCACCAACATGTTGGGAGTCAGTTCTGGTAACTTTGGCTCTTCTTCAACTGGTTCGTCCAAAATAATGGTTTCCGTAATCACCATATGTCTTTTGATCCTCTCCTCAATAGGAGCCAATGCTTTTTCATTCTGTTTGGCATAAATGTCCTTTTTAATTTGTTGATTCTGTGATTCCTGATTGGTGTCTTTTAGAATCTTCTGATAATTCTGGCACCTGGAATGTTGGAAAAAATTATATTTGAATGCTCTTACAATGTAATAGAAGCTAAAAGTAATAAAATTATGAAATGATAGAAGGTTCAAAATTAATGAGAAACTGCGATTCGAATGTACAAGTAGAACCCCTCTAATCCGACCTCGGATGGTCCGTCGCTCCGGTTAGTCCGACTATTGCTCCGGAACCGGTCGAAGTCAATTTTTGATTATTACCGACACAGCTGATTTCTGACAAGTTAAAAGGATCCTGCTATACTGTATTGGTGTTTTTGGATAATCCGCCCTTTTCTGCGATCTGACCATGCCCCCGGTCCCAAAGGTGACGGATTAGAGGGAATCTACTGTACTTGAATAGATGTAACTTCCGTATCGGCGTAGCATATATAAGATAGGAAATACAATATCGGTACAATGTATTCCAATACGGAAGTTACATCTATTCAAGTATAGAAATACCGTTCACACGGACCTCTCCTTCAGGAATTCGAAGTATAAGACTGGAGTTGGGCATACTCATTTTCACGTTTTAAAACTCATAGCAGCTTTACCTATTTATAATCAGAAATCATTACTTCCCAATTGCTCCTATTTTCAAATCTATTCCTTACAAGCTATTTTAAACTGAAAGATAAATTTTTTCAAGAGAAATGACTCATTCCGAATGAAATTTTCTGTAATCTTAAAAAGAACTTGAATAGATAGAACGTCTTATGTGTGGGTAACGTTGAACTTTGACACCACGCATCCACTAAAAGAAAAACGAGTAGCTTCTTTGGATGATCCGGAATTCTTTTGCTGATGGTTTGTCAACTAGTTACGCTAAAAACGTTATAAGAAGAAATAAAAAAGGATATAGGATAAAACCGATACTTCATAGTATTAAACAAAATGGCACTTTTATTTAAAGAAATTCTCAAGAAATTTGTACTTACAAATTCTCTAACCATTCAGGACCTAAATACTTGGAGTCCTTTATTTTATTCTCAAAAGAATTTACTTTTGGAACAGTGGACTTTGAAACTGGTGTCACGGATACTATTTCCACATCCGAGCCATCATCACCTGAAAAAACATGATATTAGAAGAAGAATGTGAAATACTCTTTCTTTTATATAAAAAATATGATAAATTAAAATCAAGATTATAATTTTTTAACATTTCTATTTTGAGAAGTGAAGCCTTCCATGCACTACTGCAATAAAAGAGTATCAAGAACATAACTACAACTGACCTGATGAAATAAAATTGTTAATTATGGTTCTATTTTCAAATGAATTGTTTTACAAATTTCAATCTAAAAAACTAACAAACAAACCTGATGAGATAAAATTTTAGATTATTTTAAAAACTAGGTTGTATTTTCATTTCTAATTGAAATTTAAAGCAAACAAATCCAAAACCAACCTTATTTTGACTTTTGATGCAAAACAGAATTTTACTTCCTTCAGAGGTCGCCGAGAGGACGCAACTCAACATTTTGCAAGGCAGCACACGAATAATTGTATTACTTAATTTTTCAATTTAAAAATTCTAACATCATCATTTAAAGGGGCCCTGAAACTTTCAGGCGCGAAAATTCATGTTTTCAATTTCGAGAAGTAAATTATGTTCAATCTGTATTCTCAAGTTTAAAAAATATCTTTCATAACTTGGTAGTAGATTTGAGTCAAATTATTGTAAAATAATGAAACTTACTGTCTTTAGAATGTAATGATTTGACATCCAAACGAACTGGTCGCCTTTGCTTCTCAGGCTTGGTCAAATCCAAAATTTCGACTTTCGGTTTTGAAGTTGCACGACTGCATGAAGCACGACTGCTTGGTACTAAAGTTTTTTCTACTTCTTGACTGTGAAATTGGAAAAAACGGAATAAATTAAAATTAGTAAATTTTCTACAAAGAAGCTAAGATTACGCAAACTAGAACGTTTTCTTTTAAATTTAACTTTGGAAAGTTATTAAATAAATGTCATATTTCATTCAATCTACCATTTCAAAATGATTGCAAGTTAAGGAAATTTGGAACTGATTTCACACAAAAGGTGTGAAAAAAGATAGTTTGAATTTCAATTGTACAGTTACTAGAAAAATATAGGTAGATTTTTTAATCAAATTATAGTATGTAGTATTACATATTTGCCGTCCAATTTCAAACAATTATAAAATGTATTATACAGGCATACAATATACATAATACATATACAGTATCTGCTACATTTATCCAACAAATATTATATTAATAACATAATGAGAAATTATGTGACAGTATTTCTGTTTAAAAAACAAACATTCAGTTATTTATAACTTGTAAGAAATTAAATTAAATACATATCATATTAACGATGATTGACAAAGTTTATATTAATCAATTCACAGATACATTTTGTTAAGATAAAGTGCATGAAGCATTGCTTGCTTCATACTTACAAGTTAAGGAATGGCTTTGGAAATCTTGGCATGGTATGAGTTTTTATGTAGGATTCCAGCAATGCTTTGTACTTGAACCTATCCACCATATTCTCTTCCTGAAAAATGAATGAAAATTGAATGTAATTTCTCCTTAATTGCCTATTTTAAATCGCTATTCACAAAATATCTTATTTCTCTGAGATAAGAGAATCTTAAAAATACAACCACTAATATTTTCAAGAACTTGAGTTCTATTATACATAAATTATTGAATAGGGGTCTGCTTCATGAAATTTCGGAAGTCCTGTAAAATAATAAATAGGCGATACACACTGGACATCAAAAGCACGGCGTACTATGCAATAAACTTGAAAGTCTAGTCCGATTTTTTCCTATTTTACAGCACTTGAAATGCAGTGTGTTTCAAAAAGGACTTTACAACGTTGAAATTGCATGTAATTTTTTTAAATAAAGGTATAGAAATGGATTTGGTGTTGTTTTAAAGGAAAACACAAATCAAGTTTTGACTAGTATATTATGGGAGCGCTCTTAGTGCTCAGTGATTGGTTCGACGTCATCGACGCAAAAATGCAGAAAAATTGACGCACAATATGTCAACAATATGGATCTTAGAGCAGGTTTACACGAACAGTTTTCAGGCGGTTGCGGTTTGGACGGTTACCAGCGGTTCAATGTGTGGGAGATAGATAAAAAACAGCTGACATAATCTTGTCTCTCTCCCACACAAGGAGTCGCCGGTAACCGCCCAAAAACCGTTCATGTGAACCTAGATGTATGATTTCTTATGTTTTATTGAGAAATTTTTAATTGACAAATTTTTGTTCTACTATGAGTATCATTTGCCGTATTTGATACAAAAATTACGTTGAAATTTTCTTGCCGACTTTGATTCTTCAAGCCAGCTAGCACGCTCGAGTCCAGTAAAGACAGTCATATTATTCAACGTATTAGCCGCTGACGCTTGCTAGGGCGAGATCCTGCACTTCCATAATAAGCCAATCAAAACTTGTAAATATCTCTCATTTTCCAAGTTGAAAACGAATACTGGATAATGTGGCAACTCTAGTTCCTGTAATACAAATGGATTTTTTTTGTATGCTTCGTTCAAAAAGATAATACAGTACTGTAGTCAATAGTCGATTTATTCTTTTACGCAAATATTTCAAGTTTAGGATGATGAATGATAATGATGATGATGATGAAAGATGGATGATAAAGTTCATTGTCATATTTCATTCAATATAGTACGCAGAAAAGGTACACAGACAGAGCACAGAAAAATTCAAGTAGCCTAAAACCAGGAATAAACGTGGTTAAATATAGTATTCAACAGTTTGAATTCATTCAAAGACAGAGGACTGGAAGAGATGTACTCACTGCGGATATAGTCCGAGTTTTGGAAATGAGATTCAAAGATGCAGAGCTGGTTCGGCCTATCCTGCTAGCGGAGGAGTGGCGCATTTTGCTCATTGTGCTGCTCGTGTTGCTGCTCAGAGCTCTGCGACCCGTCGGCGGACAAAAGCGACTCATTGCCGCCTTACTGCTCGTTGAAGCTGGTGTCGAACAGTGCAATGGTAAATTACCTACGAAAAAAACAAATGATATTTTCAACGATTCAACTCTTAAATAGAACATGACGTATATAGCTGCACTAAGCTGTTCATAACGAGTGAGTCGTGGTCGATGCCACTAATTACATCGCGGTCGATGTCAAATGCACATAGCAAGGAGGTCGACCGCACTAAGTATAAAAAATAAAATTAACTTCATTCACAAGGAGTGAAGAAAAATGTATGAAAGAATTATTAATATTTCACAATGTAGAAAGGACTAAGAAGCTGGAAACAAGAGAAAGCAAAATTTTAGTAGCAAACACAGACACTATAATTTTAATTTTATCAATTTCTTGATGACAGAAGTTGATGTTTGATCTTGAATTGAAGTACAGAATTTCCTTTATCATTTGCAATAAATACTTTTCAAAATAATTCATTTCCAAGTTAGTTTAAGACAGTTGAAGATTCGGTTTCGTTTTCACGTTTTAAATAGTTCTAGACTCAAACGGGTTGTTACCGTAGCATCGACAAACGTTCAGCCCGTATTAGACTAAGCCGATTTGAGCTCGATTTCGCCAAGTCAAGACTAACGTTTACTGTAGCATCTCCAAACGTTAGCCTACATCATGTAGTCTTGACTGCTAACCCACTAACCTGTCGAGATAGCGTTTGTCAATGCTACGGAAACCCTGTTTGCAAGCAAGATCAATTTTGATCCATGATCACTAATGCTAATAAGGATCAACTGATTAAATTGATGATTCAACCAACATTAGAGACTTTGTCATATTAATAGCATATGTTGAGAGTTTGATCTAGGATGATAAAAACAAAGAGACGCTTCAATCCATCAAAAATGTATCCCAAATTTCTATCATTAACTTCATTTAAGTAGGACGAAAATTTCCCTCTAAATTGAATAGGAAATAAGTTTCAAATAAGTATGCCTAATCATGTACTTTTTTGGTTCTATGTCAAAATTAACATGCAATATTAATACAGAGGGTTTTGAGTTTTATATATCTTTAAAATTCCCTCTACCTACAATGTGCACGCAGTTGTTATATATTTCACTCAAAAAATAACCTTAACCTCAACGGGATTTATGAAACCCCAGAGCGAAGCACAGGTGACCAGCTAGTCTACTATATCAAATTACGTTCATTTTGAAAATACTAATACGTGATACTTACTAATTGGTCTAGTTGATATACTGTTCTGTACAATTCTGGCATCTTCTGTTCTATTTTGCAGTTGACTGCTTTCACCATACTGGGTGGATGGCATCAATGGTGGACGATTTCTCTTCTCCGAGACTATTATTACATCCTAGAAATCAACAAATAACACTGAATAATTTACAAAGCAATTGAATAACTGAATTACAAAGTGAGAAAAAAACCCCAAAAAAAGTCGCTAATAAATGAGGGTTAAAAACTTTTACTTGCTGCTGCTGTTTTGAAAACTTTCATCAAAGCTTCCCAGTAATAAATGTGAACATTTAAGTTTACATTTTAATTTCATAATATGGATAATGTCACCTAGTATTGCTTCCTAGTACCTACTCAAGGTAATAATGTGCCGTATCCTTCTTACTAAGTGCTGTAACATCCTTCCTTCCGGGAATATGAATAAATTATGGTAATATGGATATGGTGCTCAAAATATCTGAAAATAAATTACATCAATAATACAGCAAATTCAAACCAGCGTATTTTATAAGTCTGTAATTGAAACTCAATAATTCTACACTTACGTCATCTTCGTCACTGGAAATTTCTAGACAATTTTCTTTAAAGGTTGATTTCCATTGTGCAGGCTTTAGTTCAGCCACTTTATTATCTTTCTGAAAATTAAAATCAATCCATGAATAATTGTAAAACGATTAGCAGAGCTAGAGTTAGTGTAAGTTAAATGTTTCATTACATTGAAAATTTTTAAGACAGATATAGTCATCATACTTCAACATAATTATTTGTAATGCTCAATAGAGATTTCATAGCATTGGTCAAGCCTAATGACGTTATTCTCACGGGAGTTAAACTTAATTTACTTTCGTGCAATCGGCCTTCCATCAGAATTGTATTAGTTTCATTGATAGATATTTCAACGTGTGAAAACAATGGCTATTCGTGAATAATGAGGTGATAGAGGTGATTGGAGACGAATTGTTGAGGAGGCCAAGGTCCACGTAGGACTGTAGCGCTTCGTAAGTAAGTAAGAATGATGATAAAACTATTCAATAGAACGGGATTCCACACGTTATCTTTTAGATACTCTCTATAAATTATCAAATTTTGGCTTTTCAATGTACAGTAATCACATCTAAAATTAGAATGGATGAAACATTTGAGAATTTGAAAAAAAAAGATAAAAAACACAACCATCTTCAATCAAGAAAGGATGAAAATAATTTTGTTAAGAAATCCAAACTTGAATTCTTACCTTTTTGGCCAAGTTTAACAACATGTGTCCTCTGCTACTGAAGGGATTGATATCTGAAATTGAGAGAATTTCAACCTTTATGATTAAAATTTAGAAATTGAAGATACAATTTTGATATTAGAATCCAGAATATTACAACTGAATTCCTACCATCTATCGCCACTTATACTTCAATCATTATCAAGTTTTTTTATAAGCTATTAGAAGTTCATAATTAATAATAGAAACCATGCAACATATCCAAGACACATTAAAAAATTATAATCAAAATAAGGAGAGTTCTAAATTGAAAAGAGGACATCAGGCTTTGTAAAATTACTCCTGATATTAGGGATGATTATAGAGAAAAAAAATTCTCATTCCATAGATGAACCATTGTGCTATGATCAGAAACCCTGAATTAATTACGATAAAATTTAAGAAAGAATTACGATTCAGAATCTCCAAAATCTAATGTCTTGGTTACACGTTGCTAGTCAACTAGTTTTCAGGCTTATTTCGAAAATGTTACGTACGGAAATGCTAATTTTTATAAACATTGTATTGTAAGTGACATTAGACATTGTAAAGTGGCATTTATTTTTACAAATTGTTCATAAATTATAATAAATAAGTAAACTGGCAAGCATTAGGCTTCCAGTCGAACATTTATACGAATTATACAAATCACTATAGAAATAAATGCCAATTATGATAACATTATACTTGAATGTCACTTATAATACAAGTTTGAATAGAAAAAAGGGGTTCTAATCTCAAAGGAGTTTTCTAATCTCATTACTGAGATTAGAAAAAAAGGGGTTCCATACTAATCTCATTACTAATCGGCAGCAGAGACTATATTGTTTCAATTGAAAAAAGTTTGAATCCAAACAAAAATTTTAACTTTACTAATGTTAAAGCACTGTTCCATTGCTCTTGTCCAGCGCCTGTAGAGTTTAATCCTTTCATTGTCCATTAGAGCAGTGATTCTCAAACTTATTTAGACTCTGTGCTCCTTTATATCCCTAAAACATTTTAGGTGCCCATTTTCAATTACCGGTACTAATTAAACATTTCCCTCTTCCACCACTCAGAAATAGCTATAGGAGAAACGAACGGGTGAGCTATCATAATTTCAACTTACACTTACTAGTAGTATAGCCAAATAGCCATTTTGGCCGGCCGCTTGAACACTAAACATTTTAGAGTACCCCAAAGGGGTTCGCGCACCACAGTTAAAGAACAATTGCATTAGAGGAGATAATGAACTCTTTTTGATTAACGATGAATAGTAAAAGATCAAACATGAAAGACCTTATCTCAGTCAAGCTTTCTAATGTGAAATATTTATAATAATTGAAAATCATTTTATGTGTTTACACACATGCCATGTTCAAGAAAAGTAAAATAAATTTATGAAGTTCTAAAACCCAATAGAGATTAATATAAAACTGAATATAAATAAAGATTCATGTCATGAGCATTATAAAAAATTGAAGGATGAGTCATTAAGAAGGAAGAAACAACATCTTTACTGATTCCAAAAATTTTCATTATAATTTGTCGATACTTTAAAGTTCTTTTCAGTGTGATAAGCCTATTATCACTAGGGGTGTTTCTTGTTCTAAGGATTGAGTTTATACTAGGGATGAATTTCTATTATTTGGGTCGGTGAAATATAAAAATTAACCAGGAGTATTAAGTAGATAGACAGACAAAATAAGGTGAATAATTGAATGAATATTATAAGAGTTAAAACTTGGTGATTTGGTATAGAAACGATGTTATTTCCTACGTACCAGAAGGAACATTTTCTGACGGTTCCATTTCATTGGAAGGTTGATGTGTGGACCGCTTAAATCTTTTACTGTGACCTAAATTGTCATTATCGTCCAATATCCTGAAAGAGAAAACACACTTCAATTAAAAACTGTTTTATTCAATTACTTACTGAATTATATTATATTACTTACATGAAATCACATACGCATCAAATGAACTATCACCATGCTAATCTGTTCTTCACCGTCTTTGGTTCTATAAGAGGACCATATCTATTACACATTAATGATGAATAGATTCAATTTATTTGCTCAACTAAATAATACATTTTTATTTGAGGACAATAGTAAAGTTATTGACTCAGTAGTCGAGAGGACAAAACTTGGGGAAAAGTTTGAGACTTGTAAACCTGGATGCAACAAGCAAGAGTATATTTATTAAAATAAGTCAGTTATTATGATCTAACCTCATTGTGAACGGCCATTGACGTGTCCTACTTGACTGTATTCTTCAGTTCGATTTTAATGCACCTATTCACTTATCTAGAGTCTAGAGAATTGACCATTGCACGGAGGTACACGTATACTTTATTGGCCACCACAAATTTTTCAAAATTCCTTTTTGAAATCTTTGAAAAGATTCAAAATTTCTGTAAAATAGGATTGATATGATTTAGCCATGTGGTTATGATTTTAGCTTTATGATTAAGCTAGTATATGATTGCTCAGATTAGATAAGAGACGTGCACATCCTCTTTCCGTTGTAAGGGTGACCACTTTCGAGGCCTTCTCCACTGAATATCGTTAAAATATACAACCGCTTTCTGGTGGTTCGGAAGGGGTGAAACCCACCTAAGTCCTAAAGCTGTAGGTTCATTCACCTCTCATCATTCTTCCAAGACTTAAGGTTAGTTGGCGTTTGAGGCGCTACGACTGTCGGAACTACGCAAAAATTGGCAGGGATTTTACCATTGTAAGATAGGAACAAAACACGATTTTAAAATAGAATTCATTTAAATCCCTAAGAAATCATCAGTACTTAGTCTATATCTATTATTTAGTGGTTTTAATAAATGATAATTGGTTATGTTGGTGGAGTGGAACAAATATAATATTAGTTTAGTAATACACCACACGAAGTGGAACTTGAGTCACATAATACACGATAGTTAGACATAGACTAACTATACTTGTCTGTGACGATATGTAGTATGTAGCCTAAGTAGTTTCTCTTTCAGGATTAATTTAACTTGTCAGAAAACAGCAGTTTCGACAATCAATATCACAATACTTAACCTACAAATGCTGAACCTCGCAGATTATTGAAAAGGTCTTTTAAAGAGTTATTTTTTGAATGGTCTCCTTTAAAAAGGTCTTTTAAAGACTTTAAGGGCCTGGTCACATACGATTGTGGTTTGCTTTACTCTACGTCACTTCACTAACTGGTTTACTTCACTTCACTTACTCGCATTTAATCGTATGGTATATAGTAAGTGAAGTAGAGTCAAGCAAACCACAATCAAAGCAGCATTGTAAGTGAAGTGAAGTGAAGTAAACCACAATCGTATGTGACCAGGCCCTAAAGGTCTTTAAGACTTCCAAGCCTTTGGATTATTGTGTCAAAATCACTGTTTACTTATTGCCGAAACAGCTGTTTCTGACAAGTTAAATTAATCCTGCTATAACCTTGATTCAAACGACAACTGTTCTATTTCAATGTTTACAGTGTTATAGGTTAGGACAGCTTCTACTTCTACCCAAACACACAAACGCATGAGCTACACAGTTCTTTCATCAATTGTATTTCGTTTCTTTCCAGTGTTTTAAAACTGGAAGATATTGATCTAGAACCGTTTCATAATATACGATCTGTACTGTAATAAGGCTATTAAGCCTACGATACGAGTTCCATTTTCAAAAAGCTACTGTTTTGATTTCAATTACGAAACTGTAATGATCGCATAATAAATAACGTCGCATTATAACACGATCGTTGATAAAATATATAATAGCCTAATGAGATAGAGACCTCTGAATAATGTATGATTACCCTTTTATTTTTGTATGACTAATTCAACAATTATTTATTAAAATTAAATTAATAATTTAATAATGTGAATAGAGCGAGAGAACCCCTTTTCAAATAGTAAATAAGAGATAGGATAATATTACAAGCTTTTACATGTAAGGCTATGTATTTCGAGTTGGATATAACTTACGACCTCAATTATATTGAAATAATAATTATCGTACTCAATAGTGAATTAAATTAAAAGAATATTGGTGAGAATAGAAAACTTGCCTTTTACGTCTGGGTAATGCTTCGTCTAAATTAAGCCACTGTTTTAAACTCGTAAAAGCCCTGCTTAAAATTTCTACCATGATTACGATCATGTGCTTTCATACTTTTCGCTGATAACACAATAATGGAAAATTCATAGAAATTATTGTTGATATTTCTGTATGCAATTACAAATTTTTTATAAATAACCTAAAATTGAACAAGCGAAGAACGAAACAACACAAGACACAACACAAGGCTATGGAACACAACAATACAACACAACACACGATGAATCAGGATTTCACCGCGAGTAAAAAGGGAAACTCACTTCTTCCTCAAACACTGGAATCATACTGAAGCAATACTGAAAATCTGTCAATAATTGAATATGAATTGATAGAATGTTGCGATATGACCCACATTATATAAATATTTGATGAATAACATTATGCATGAAATCAATATTGGTTCTTATGAATAAATTCTCAACCTTATAAGGTTGGCAACATGTTGGTGTATGAGTGAGTGCTTACAAAAAACATATGTTTAGTAATAAGTGTTGTGACTTGTGTTTGAGGTTTTCAAGTTCCATTTTCCATAGTTTTGTTTTTTTGAAATGTATCTTCTGTGTGTGGGTAATTTGGGTTGAAGTTGGTTTCTATTCTATAATTCTATGGCTGAGTGGCAGTTTTGAGTCTATACAAAATATTCATGTGTGGTAGAGGGGACGGAATTTCTTCAGTGTGAATAGACTATTTTTAAGTTTTGTGGTGAGTTTTTTTATCAGTATAAGTAGTTACCTTTTTATTCTTCAATTTTAACAATTGCTTTAATATTGTTAATATCCTAATGTTCTAGAATTAGCAAAAAATTGTCTCACCTTAAAATTCCATTAGACTGCTGTCCAACTAGTGTTTCTATAATATCTAAATGTTACCAACTTCGTCAGGGAAAGGGACCACTCGGTGCAAGGATGAGTTCCCAGATCATTTCACAGGAAGCCAAGGAGTGGTTTACAGCGAACAGATTGTTGCTGAATAAGGGGAAGACTCAGAACATCTTCCTACCCTCGACAGGACTGTTTTGGATGCAGCACCAGTTACTCTTCTTGGTTTTACCATCAACAGCAGACTGAGCTGGGAGCAGCACATAGGAAGGGTTTGTGGTAAGCTGTCAAGGGTCATTTATCTCCTGTACAAGCTGAAGACCAAGCTTAGTACAACATCTGGTGATGATGCACCACTCAGTCTTCAGCAGTCACATCCAGTACGGCATCCTCCTTTGGAGGCACTCCCCACATGCTGAGGACATCCTGCTCCTGCAGAAGAGGGCCCTGAGATTTCTAACTTCCAGTGACTTCCGCACAGTGTAGGCCAATCTTCCACCGCCTGGGCCTGCTTACAGTGCATGGGCAGTACACCATGGCTTCCCTCCTGTATGTGAAACATCACCATGTATCCTGCACTACAAGGGTGCAGATCCACGAGCACAACACAAGAGGGGGTGAACCTAGACATTTCTCGCTGTAGGTTGCCTAGAGTGCGTGACAGCTTCCCAACCCTGGCTCTAAAGATGTTCAACCACCTGCCAGCAACTTTGAGGAGTGCCTCGTACAGTGCCTTCAGGTGTGGTTTGTCTCAGTGGCTGATGAAACGCAGTTATTACAGGCTGGATGAATTCTTTTTGGACGACCTGTTGGAGGTGCTGCCAGTCGCCTCTTAATAGTTTCAAGTGGCCACTTGTTTAAATTTGTTTTAATTTTTCTGACAAAGCCCATACTGGGCTGTCTTCTACTTCATGTTATCACTAAAGTACTAGTGTCTTGGACGCGATCCCTCCAGGACTACTGGGCATAGATCAAAAAATGGAAATTATGGAAACGTAATCTGCGTTTAGTCAGTTGCCCGTTAATCGGTTGTCGGTTAATCAGTTAGTTGTTGGTCAGTTAATCAGTCGTTAAGTCAGTAACAGAATTATGATTGACTTTGTCAAAGACTACAAGTCACACACAAAAGTCATCGACACATGTCATTGAATGTTGTACTTTTGTTTTTGTCTGTGATATATTGCATCTCACATCCTGTCCGCAACGCTACGCCACCAGTACACTTTTGTCACAGACACAGGCAAAAGTCACTGCAGCGTTTACATATACTGCGTCAGGAGTCTGTGACATGTTGGTCATAACGTTCCTTTGATCTTACCGACTCTCGATGGAAAACCTAAACTCGTGTCTGTTACACAGTATTTTGGTAGCTGACAAATGTCACTGGCAAAATGTTGCAAAAACAATTTAGAAGATTCTGTCTCTGACTTTTTGTCGCTGACATGTGTCAAAGGCTTCGGTATAAACGCAGCTGCATATTAGTAACTCATACCCTTCTAGCATTATGCTGATTCATTTCTAGATGTGGATTTTTTTATATGGATATGGATGTGGGCCACATTTATTGCATTCTATTTACTCGAAATTGAAGAATATAGATTTACTGTAAGATAATGGTTTTCCATTTTAGCTCGTAGCTCTTCCAATTATTTATAAAAGAAACTTTCAGGAAGTAGTGTTATTGTATAAACAAAATCTACACAATACATGTTACTTGTTACTTCAGTAGTCTTCTCCGCAGTCTGTTGACCTGGGAATCGTCCTTTTTTCCCCATCAGTGGAGTGGGGTTCGCGTCATGTAGTGTGATCATCTTTAGAGAAGCATATCTCTATCTAAGGTGTGCGAACGTGTGTTCCTCAATAAATTCGGCCATACTGTAGTATGGCCTGTCCATCAAATACCGCTTCAAGTTTCTTATGAAGGTGTTTCCGTTCACTGTAGATTTTATGCTGCTGGGGAGCAGGTTAAAAAGGTATGCCCCCGAATAGGCTGACTATAAATAGGTCACTATATTTTTTCAATCTGTGTTCAGCAAGGTTCATGTCATTAATGTTCCTTGTCCTGTATTTGTGCTTTTCTCGTCTTAAGGCCAGGTTAGAGTTTATTAACAGGATGATGGTTTTCAGAATGTATATAGAGATTACTTCATTTTATTGATCTTTTTGAAAAGGGTTTACAGTTCTATGTAGTTTGCTCTTAGTATAGTTCTCACTCCCCTCTTTTGTATTTTCAATGTTCTCTCAAGGTTTCCTTGGGCTGATGAACCCCAGGCGGCTATACCATATCATAGATAAGACACAAATAGTGAGTGGCATGCGACCAGTACCGTCTTCTCATCAGTAATTCTGTATTTCGAATCCTACGGATGACGTATGTTGCCGACAAGAGGTTGTTACATAGTGTAAAAAACGGCCTAATCATTCATCTGGTCCGGTCGTCCGGATGGCCTGTAGAAAAACTTTTTTCAAAGTCAAAACTTAATAGTTGTTCAATTCGAATTCTTGCAAATGAAGGAATAAGGACTATTTTACACAACGATATTCATTAAACTTTTTTATTTATTTATCATGAAATAAATAATGCTCCATCAAAGAGGGTGGATTTGTTTTGTTAAAGCACAAATAAAATGTGCACTCATAATAAAGATAACTTACATCTATACAGGTTACAAATGAAAATAACTCAGAAAAATAGCTTTGGTTGATTTTTTGGCAAATTCAATTTGTATATTTCAGTTTCATTAGATTAAAAAAATTGTCCTATTCATAAATTTAAATTACATTTTGTGTTCAGAAATATCAGAAAATGGATTTTTAAATAACTACTGCTGCTTTGCAAATCGCAAAGTTTTTGAGATTGGAAACTTTCAGGTAGTTCAGACTTCAGATACTGCATCTTTATGGTGAATGCTTGTGCAAAAAATTGCTGTCATTGCCATTGATTTTTGGAGCACCTCAGTTTGTAATAGCTCCTCACTCTTATTTTCTGAGTGCCTTATTACTGTTATTCGCCTTTCTAATTCCATGCCCCTCAATTGATGACGTTTTATTACTGGTCTTTGATAACATAAAACATGATGATCATTGATCGTGAACTCTACTCCTTATTATAAAATTATAAAATGGGCTATACATTTTTTATGTTAGTGTTGTCGATGAATGTTGTGGTGTGATGCAAGTATCCCATCCAAAGCTTCTTCGCACTGCCATTTTCCATTTCTCATATCTGCTGTCACGTTCTGAAAAAAATGTAGGTTTTATTAGATATTTTTGTTGTGTCAATGTAGGAGTGATTTTGGGTAAATTCTCTTGTAATGCAGCATTTTTCTGTAAACTACATATATTATTTAAAATAAAGTATTTTTCCTTTCGAAAAAATAAACACTTGCCATCCTAGCCTAGGCAGAAAAAACTAGGATAGCTCTTGATAAATTCTCAATATTATAAAAAAGTAAGAAAATAATTATATACTGTATTTGAAAAATAGATAAGACATTTACCCTGTAATGGCTACGGGTATGTTTTGGAGCCCCCTCCAGAAAAAGTTATCTGAATTCATTACTGATATTTAACCCACTAGTAGAAAATATTTAGCTATTGCAAGGACAAGAAATTATTCATGTTTAGATCAGTATATCAATACAGCTATTGTGTCCGCTTTTATGCTATTTCGTGTATCAATTTTTTCACTTCTATCTCCATGAAAGAAATTGAAGCTTCTCGATTGCTGTGACATCAAATTATCGTCCTTCTATGATTTATCGAGTTTAAATCAAAAGCACATGGATTGGATCTTGAAAATTCAGGATTGAATAATCCAGTTATTTTCATTAAAGGAAATAATCCTCATATTCCTTTTGTATTTGCTGGTAGAATGTAACTCTATTAAGAGATTGCATTAGAAGAAACATGAAATCCGGTCTTTGAACATCAAAATTTGTCCCTTATTTTTCATGTATGAGTATCTAAGAATGCTGAATTACCTTCTTCCGTAATAACTGGATGGAATGTATCGACGAATGTTTCATCTTGAGTGCTTTCTAGGTCCCAAACTTTGATTCCCTCTGCAGATCCAGCTGCCATAGCTGCTCCGAGGGCTGTTATCTCTACCATTTTCGGCCTTGCTGTGAATGAAAATTTAATCATATGAAAGTAATGACATATTTTTAAAAATTATTATTGAATTACATAGAAAAATTACAAGACAAAATCTTAAATTTTACAATATATTTATATATTTTCTTGATTCTAGAGAATAACAAGCATATTTATTATGTCTACAACAGTTATTATAGGTCAATAAGAATGAGATTATTTCAAAAATATATATACACTGTTTTTTCAACAATAGCGATTTTAAATTGAAAATCTGCATTGCTATGATTTTTTTTAATGTTTATTTTTTCTCCCTGTAACATAAATTTTAATCTGAACTAAATGGACAGGAAATATCTTTCAGTATCTTCCAATGTCTGTCTTCATTCTACTGTCTTTCCTGCCATAGTTCGAATATATCAAGTTCAAGTGAACTTTACTGAGACAGTTTTAATTCTGACAATATTCAATCTTTTATTATTGTGTTGAATTGTCATCTTTAATAGTAAATAGAATTATACGCTCCTTTTCTACCAGTCGAGATTAATTTTACTGTATAAATTGAATAGGTCAGTGTTATGAAATTTGATGTTTTAAATAATACTGACTAATTGTGGAACGATGGTAATCATAAGCCCGAAAATAAATGGACCATCTGTATCTGTCTTTACAGGACAACTCATTCAGTTCAAGATTTTGAAACCTCCAAGAAGACTTTGATGTAGCTATCTTTGAGCTGTAAGACTTTCTAGCTAACAACTGACATTTTGAATATAAGGCATTGACATTGAACATGAGACATTTTTTGATTTTTGTAGCAGAGGAAGTTGTCATTGATTCATAGTTACACTCACCAACTGGAATGCCACATAGGTCAGCTTGTAATTGCATGAGCAGATTGTTTTGAGTCATTCCTCCGTCAACTTTGAGTCGTTTCAGGGTGATTCCACAATCATTGTACATGGCCTCCAGGATGTCTCTTGCCTGGAAGCAGATAGCCTCGAGTGTTGCTCGAATTATATGTGATCTATCAGTATCTTCTGTTATCCCACATATTACACTGGAAGAAATCAACAATAAAAATAACTGAAGATTACTCCTTTGAATTCAGGTTTTTCAATTTCGAAAACCCAAATATTTTTAGGATTTTCGGCTCGGCCTCACAGTATAATTAACAGAATGACAAAAATATACATCGTCCTTCTGAAGGGTATAGAAGAAGTGGTACATAGTGGTAGTAGAAGAAAGTTTGACATAATTTGAAAGAAAAAGTGTTACTTTGAAATTGAATAATCAGTCTTCTATCAGCTTATTTTGTAGGTCTCATTTGCTCATCCCTATAACAAGATTAATTCAGAACGTAGAATCCATCCTAGGTTGCATATGAGTGTCTGTTCACATAGCGACATTGGAAGGAAGTCTGGTATATTGTAATTAGGAAAATTATTCTGGATATTGGGTGGTAGAATAAATAGATGTTGACAAACCCTCTAGCATCAGGTCTCCAGTATGGAGCATAAAGTCCGGAGAATGCCGGTATAAAGTATACATCTCCAGTGTGGCCATTTCTGTTGGCTAGTTCCTCCACTTCGGTTACGTCCTCAATCAAGTTGACATTGTCTTTCAGCCAGTTGATGGCAGCGCCTGCTATGGCTACCGAGCCTTCCAGCGCGTATACTGGACTCGCATTTCCCAATTTCCAAGCTACAGTTGTGACCAGGCCGTGAGTTGATTCTACTCTCTGGTGGAAAACAAACATTAAATCATTTTAGAGAATTTATCAAGATTTGGTGCCCCTTCATCAAAATATTCAAGTTCTGTTGTAAAAAGTGCTATACAAACATGACCTATTGGCCTGCACTTCACAGGGAAGAAATTATGGACTTTTTGCTAAATATGGAATTTTACCATAAATTTTATTCAATTTTTGGTATTATTGCAAGAACAAGAACAATCGTAATACTAGTGAAGTAATAGAAATATACTAGTGAATATGGAATCTACTTTAATTCATAAACTTCAGTGTACTACTTCTTACAAAACATTTCAACTTCCGCAGAAATGAAATCCGTGTCAGAAAATATATGAGTTGGGCTGGGTTTGTCCAATATCGTATTACAGATTTCAACTTGAATGTGGTTCATTTAATTTAAAGTTTTCCATTCCAATAGTTATTTGATGCTTCTACAATGTTGATCTTTTCATTTTTATTTCAATAGTTATTTAATGTATCAACAGTAAAATTTATAACAATTATTATTTTCTTTTTAGTAAATCCCAACTCAAGCACTAGAAGTATAACTTAAAACTACAAATTTCTGGTAAAGAATACTAATTTCCCTGAGATGTTTTCCTTGTGGTTACAGAATTAGAATAGAAGACTAAAGAAGGTCCTCTAGGCGCTTCATTCAAACATTTGAATCTACAAGCCTGTACTTGGTCAAATCATTCATTGTTTAATCTTTTTGAAATAAAGATGGGCTCTGATCAAAATTGGTACATAGGTAGCTTGTCTACATTCTTCAGCAATTTCTGAATAGTTTCTCATTGACCATCTTTTTTATCTTTCTTAACTATAAATTTAACATTAACGCCAGCTTGTTTAATATCTACATCAAGTGAAAATATTAATTTCAGCCTAAATATGTAATAAATGAAAAATTGAAGGCTGTGTATAGGCCTATTGTCCAATCAAATTTTTACATTTGAGATTTTTCAAGACTTCAAGATCGATTCTATCCAATTTTAAGTATTTCTACTTGAAGATTTGTATTTGTGTACTTGCATTGTGCCCAGTGTTGTACAGAAGAAAACAGCCTGTTCCAAATGTGCCTTTTGCCTGGCCCTGCTTGAAACACATCTGCCCTAAAAGAGCTGCATGCTGATCTCCTAAACACTGCAAATAATCAAAGTTACACCAATTAAACTCAATGACATGAAAAAAAGAATAACAATTTACTAAATTAATTATTATTTGCGAGTCTTAATAAGTTACATAACAGAGTATATTGTTTTACAATTAAGTATTGTAGCATTGGAACTGTATTGTTTCATTGGTTCCAATCTTACATAGTTTCCAATCTCCTTCTGTTTGACTATCATCTCATCTTTATCTTCTCCTCTTTTTTTCACACTTCCTTTCATCCCCTCATATTTTCATCATCTTTCTCCGCTTTAATTTTTTTCTTTGAATTGTATTCTGTACTTTAGTTTTTACAAACTTTATTGTAATTTATTTTTTGTTTTATTTTTGATTGTCTGTTTTTGCAACTCATACCTGCGCACAGGACTTTCCTTGCGGGTATTATTTTCTGTTATGTATAAATGTGAAATTGTGTTTCAATAAATTCAAATTCAAAATTACAAATCTTACTTTCGTACAAATCTATCAAAGTGAACGAATAGATTAGCCATCTTGGATAACTTATTGAAAGACTCTCTCAATTGCATATTATAAAATTTCGTGTTATATCTGATCAATTCACTGTTGGCTTGATGGTTATCGGCTTGATCAGACATTTTGTACTTTACTAAATATGCTTATGTACTTCCAATTACTCAATTTTTATAATTTTCAAAATAATACTGCAAATAAATTTATAAAGACTATCAATTTTAAGAAAAGTTTTCAACAAAAACTGTATTAATTATAATAAAAAAATGTAAAATATTTCTAATTATTGAGCTTGCTTGTATCCTAAAACTCTGAGATTGTTGTTAATTGTAGCATCCTAGAATTTGTAGTATTCTACTACCATTAATATTGTTCGACAAATATCATTTATGGTTTATTAAACTATAGAAAAAAACTTATAATTTTCTACTCACCCCTGATATTGGAATCTTCGCTAGAGCACCTTTTTTGATGTATCCGTATATTTCAGATGAGCTACAAATTTTTGGTAGTATGTCCGTAGGAATGTTGAAAAATCTGTAAATTTGAGAAATCATTTTAATGAGCTAATTTATTTCAAGCTATGAGCTAGCGTTCAAGAGATTTGGATGGTAACTGCAGCTTATTACATTGAATGTTTCTCTATCCAAACATCTTCCTTCCTCCATCGGAAAATCGTCATTCAAGTTGAATTATGATATTTTTCAAAGTGGAAGAAAATAGGCTTTCTACTGTTTGTTTGTTTTTTTCACGCTTTCAAGATTTTTGTGAATCATTTGATTGATAACTAAATACTATTGAAATGATGTATACCTTTAATGAACATTTTTATATTCACCTGCAAAGTGTTGAATCCCATTTTAGAGTTTGTATATTCATTAGCATAGTTCTGGAAGCATTTGTTACATCTGTTATATGAACTCCTCCTTCTCTTCCTCCTGTCAAATTCTGAAAAAAATTATTTAGTTTTCATAATTATTTCATACATTTCATATTGAACTAAATGAATGCAGAGTGAAGTGAAATCTAATTTCGATTAGTTGAGAATATTTTATCAATTTTTGCATTTTACCCCCTTGACTCATCAAGGTACCAATTTGTATTACATTATTTCATTGCTAGTAATATTGAATTAAGTATTCAGGCCAATTGAATTCTGTTTGAATTTTGGAATTTCTTAGCTTCTATTGTTAAGGCTGGGTTTCACGATTCTAGTAGACGTTCTGCTTACTGGAGGCAGGTAGCCAGAAGCCTATATACTTACCTATAAACCAGCAACCTGCCTCCAGTAACCAGAACGTCTACTAGAATCGTGAAAACCAGCCATAACTGACTACAGGCAAGTTGAAGCATATGAATTAGGATGGATATTAATACTCCTTTCAAACTATGATCATAGAGGATAAAGTATAAATGATTGCCTCTCATTACTTATTTATTTTTCCTTTACATTATAATTGTGATTGAATTATTGAAAAGATAATTTGTGAAGACTTCCAATTGTGATCGACAATCTCTAAACATTCTAGATTTTTACATAAGAGTGATTCATATTTAATCATTATTTTATTAATAATATAATACATAGTAGTTATATACAACTCATCAAGTTTAAATAATATTAGAATTACTTCAAGTTTCTTACCCAAATGAGCCAAGTGTCAATTGTTCCGAATAGACATCTTTTCTTTTCTACTGCCTCACTTATTGATGGAATATTGTCGATGAGCCAGCGAATTTTCAGAGCACTGAAATAAGGGCTCAGAGGCAGACCGCAGAGAGGTTGAAGATAGCTTTTCAATCGGTTCGGAAGTTTCTCAAGCATTTGGTCCACTGTTGGAGCAGTTCTTGCGTCCAGCCACACTTCAACATTTAATAATAGTTGCTGTATTTTATGTTTTAGAACTATTATAGTGATATTAAAATCAAACCATCAATTTCTATTGTTGAACTTATATGCCAACTTTTTAATAAATAAAATATCAAATATTTAATGAGAACCATTTCGACATCGATTTGACTTTGAAACATCGTTTTTATGAGAAAAGTAATTTAACCACCCACCCATGTGGGGTGAAAACCAACGAGTTCACCCCGTGCAGCGCAAAGCGCCGCTCACTTGAATTTTCTAAAATTCCAAGTTTTAAATAGTTGCTGTTTTGACTATCTGCAGCTGACAGCAGCCACAGAGAAAGAAGGACTTATTGGTTTTCTTCCTTCTCTGTGCAGCAGCTCAGTCATACCAATGAAATCCTACCTTGTACAGTGAGACTATTTATAGTCACTATACTACTTTTAGAACAATTTTTCTAAGCTCTATCCATGTGGCATTTCACAAATTAATTCAGTAAATGGTTTTACTTATTGGTTTTCATTATTTTTCTGCCATTAAAAATGATTATTTTTGAAAAACAAATAGAGCCCGCAGAAATTCAATTTTTTATCTTTATTTTTGCGCAAACTGCATCAAAATCGGTCCACTCGAACTTCCAAAATCTATTCTACACGGCACCAAACTCTTTTAATATAATAGATCATTTTTATTACTTCGATGTTTGTAGGGGATCCCATTCCTAGTAAAAAACTGAGTTGGAAATTGGAATAAAATTTATAAAATAATATATAGAATTTAGTTGAATTGTAAGACCCTCTTTTTCTCCCCAATAAAATAGATTCCTTATTTTATAACCTGTGATCGCGCTGACCTCTAAACCCATACGTTACTGTATCTATCTTCTTACCTATTGCATTATGTAGAGGTTCTCCAGTGATTGAATCCCACATCACAGTTGTCTCTCGTTGATTTGTTATCCCCACAGCCGCCAGTTCTTCTGCTTCGATGCCTTTCATTTGAAGAATGTCTTTGGTTTTTTCTATAGTTGTCAATACGGCTGAGAGAATCTCGTTTGGATCTTGTTCCACCCATCCTTCTTTGGGACAGATCTGTTTGATTGTCACTTGATGTGATGCTACTACTGTTGATGTGTTTGCCGAAAACACCTAGAAAACATTCATTCTTGTAAGATATTTTGTCAATAGGTCTATTTCAACCACATAGATTTAAAATGCAATATTCGTTCTTTATATGGACTTGAAAATAACGTTAGGTTGTCAGAATTATCAAATAAATCATACTAGCTTGCTGACCCAAGTCTGTGCTGAAATATATAAACATAAATTATAATTTATTAGCGTGTAGGTTTGTTGATTAGTGAATGAATTCAATTATTTATACATTCTAAATAATGATAAAATTTTACTTTCAAGAACTGTGGCTCTTTACCCGTTCTACATTGCAAGTACACATACCTTAAATATTTATTGTATCTGACATTATTAGTGAATTAAAATTGGATAAACCGACTCTCATGACTTCCTTCTAGTTCTTATAATCTTTTACTTTAGATGATTTTCCCATACTTGTGAGAGTGAGCCGACTGCTGATAATTGATAATGATAAAAACTATACAAACGCTCAGATACAAACTTATCTATCACCATAAAGTTATCTTTCACCATGTTCCTACCCCTTTTACACTAAAAACCTTTGAGAATCGAAATTTCTGGTCTCGAGCATATATAATAATCATTCCAAGTATCTTAGATGTATTTGATATGTATAACATTAATTCTATCATGTGAATCAATAAACATTTTGCATGAAGATAATTTTCATCTTAATTGTTGAATAATTCATTAATTAAGATGCAATTATTCATTGTGGTAGCTACAATACCGTCACAAATTTCTGTATAATTATTGAATAAACTATTCAATATTATTGCACTTTTTGTTTTTTGGAGGCTTTGTATGATAATGTTTCAATCTATTTCAGTTGAAGAATCTATTCATTAAACTTCACTTACTATGAATCTCGTACTGCTTGTTCCTTCATCAATGGCCCCTACAAGTGGACCGAATGATCCACTAATGGATCCTCTACTGACTGGCATTTTCTTCTGTCATTAGAAACTGGAAATAAATGTTTTTCATGAATAATAATTATTGTCATTGCCTGTCAAATGTGTCTGTCATTTTTATCCGTAGCTAAAAAATACAGCTTATAATTTTTTACTTCTGATGATCTTCCCATATTTTCAAGAATGAATGAGCTTACTGATAATACTTTATCGTGGTGACAACTTCTCATTACTATGAGAAATTCAAATATTGAAAATGAAATGAATTATTTGATTGTTGAGTCGTAATATTTAAGCTTTTAGATAAACCTGTTAATTGTTCGTACTTGTTTGATCGATACGAAGCGAAGCTATATTTGTGTTACAACATCGAGAACGATAAAAAACAATAGTTTTCCTGCTTTGAGGAGAACTACCAAAACAAAACACATACTTTGAAGAAACCTTCTATAGTATTTTCATCTCATGGTATGAAAAAGATTCCCTTTCATAGTCCATATTAAACCAACAGCTTAATTTTGCTGTTATCTGGAATGTGCACCTTGAAAACCTGTTTTTGTTTGCAAACATTTGAAACCTTGACCTAAATCCTGGATGACAAGACAATCTTCTCTCAGCCACCTGCTTAATATAATATCTATATGCGGATATTATTATGCTCGAAGACTTGACTGATACAGGTTACATGAATTAGTAATTCACTGTTCCACATTTCATTCAATTCATTATTGAAAGCTAAGGGATCTATAATAGAAAATTATGAGTTGATTTTCTATTATAACCAACTGCCAACATTTTCTGCTTGCAAATTTCCAGTCTTCCCGGATGCATTTCTTCGACCATAACTTTCTATTTAATGTGTTTCTTGATAAAAAAAGTCCACTTGTTCAAACTACAGTCGCTTTATATCTTTACTATTGACTTTACGACAGTAATAATTTTCATTATTATTGTCATATCTGATCATTCATATTTATCAAGAATTTTAATGTAACAATAATTTTGTAAAACATTTCTTGGCTAATATCTATTCCTGAATAATTATTTGATTGAAAAAAAATATTTTTACGTTCTCTAAAAACAGTAATATTTGAATACGACAGTTGAATAATTTGTTCGACAATTTTTGTTCACAATATTTAAGTTTGGA
Organism: Laodelphax striatellus; assembly: GCA_017141395.1. NCBI lineage: Eukaryota > Metazoa > Arthropoda > Insecta > Hemiptera > Delphacidae > Laodelphax > Laodelphax striatellus. The sequence goes on from CM029531.1 coordinate 45,120,094, forward strand.
ATTGTATTCAGATTGCTTTTTCAGCAAATAGAGCATTGCTGATCTATTATAAAACGAATTTTGGAAAATCGTTTAATAATATTATGGACCATTGAACTACGCATGGCTCATTTAGTGACTCAGCAACATAATATCTTACTGGGCATAATTTGCTCCTGAAAATGGCCAGTAAACTATTCTCAACTCATGGTTTTGCACTTATATTTCCACAATATTGAATTTCCCTTGTCTTAAAAAGTGAAAGTACCTACAGTGGAAAAAACTCTAACTTTTTGTAATAATGACAAGTTCTCCTGTTATTGAATTATTTTAAAAACCGCAGATCTCTTAATGACACTCATACAGAAATAAGTAATTTTTTGAGGGTGATGCCCACATGAGCTCTAGGCTTGTGCGTGGGTAATGAGAGGTGTGATTGTGAGAGATGACGACTGTTTTTAAGGCAGTCGGGACCGACGGCTTTTCGTCTCCTCCGAAAGACGGGAAAATTTTTGAATGAGCTGTTTATTAATACTATTAGAATTTTCAATTTCAGTGTCTCAATTTTTCGAATTATAGTTGAAGAGTTAATCTCTTTTTGAAAAATACGAATAATATATTATTAGATTCTCTACTGATAACGACAGTAATTGTTACCGACTATACTAATTATTAGGGTTAATTGCTTCAAATTATCGGTCAAACCTTTGTTCATATGTTCATCCTTACCTTAGGCCTTTATGATGATATTATTTTAAACCTCCTCCTTAAAGAAGCTTTTCAGGCGAAGCGTTCGAGGCTTTTATCTGTGTTTATAATGTCCAAATTAACTCTTCGATTACTGATATTCTTTGTTGTATATAGAAAGTTGGTTTCAAGTTTACATTACTCTCAAACTTTCTCAGAAAATGAGAATTCCATTTTCGACTTCGACTCAAACTAATCTATTTATGTATCATTCAAACATACTTGGAACATGTTCCAAGTACAAAGGTTACAATACAAATAAGATTACTTTGATATCGAGTGAAATTATTTTTGATATATTGGACAGAATAATCAATTGACTTTTGATTTATATACTGTATTTTGATTTGATAAGTTTTATGAATTTCCAAATCATCTATTATCCACTGTTTGCTGTTATCTTCATGATTAAAAAGCTATAACAGAAAACTACTCGAAATCTTGTTTCTTATGAAATATTGAGCATTAAAAATAATATTTAAGCTGCAATTTATGACTTGGGAATTGTCATAAAAGTTATTATGACATCATCAATATATTATTATTGTTTGCCGTACATCATCTAGCAATTGAATACAAATTGTTTTGCTCAAGTGGAAGATAAAATAAAAGAAATAAAAAATTAAACTTATGTGAGTTTACCTTTCCTTATTGCTGAATGTGGTTTGAGCGAAAATGTAGTCTTCAAATGTTGTGCCTTTTCTGTGACAAGTTAATCCTGTTTCAAGTTAAAATCTATGCTCAACACTGACACGTGGAAACTAAATAATTGTTCGCAGCAAAGTGTATTCCGACTCACTGGTAATAAACAATTTGAACATTCTTATCCATCACTCAAGGAAGATTCGAACCAACTGATGTGTGGTGCGTCAACTGGTGGACTAGTGCGTGGATTTGATTGAGAGTGGGATTTAGAGGAGTAGGTGGGGAGGGTATCCGAGTGAAATAGTGGGGGGGATTCACAATCACAACTTTGAAGACGTTTTTAAACATTGGCAATAGTAGATGAAACCGAGAATGCCAAAATACATGGAATGGTTTCTGTCTCTCCATACCAATAGTGTTTCCAACTACATGTTTGACCTGATTATTCACTTACGACTTATCAGTTACGTTTCCCTTAATTGGTTGAAGTTTTCCTCATTCGTGTGAAGGCTAGTTGATAGACACATCCTTCTACTCTGTTTGATAAATGAAGAACCGCAATAATTAATGTTAGCCCTGAGATTAAAAAAAAACTGTCATCTCTCGAGCTCACTGTTTTCATTATGTGTTATCTTCATTTTTCGCTGAATAGTATAGCTATTAATTCTCAAGAGCTATTATAAATATTAATCGGATCTTCTAGTTGTGTATTTAAAGTTTGAGAAATCATAATAAACTCTTTTAAAGTTACTACTACTTGTTTGACTTCTAAGTTTCTTTCATTGGGATCAACGGTGTAGAATAATAATAATTTCCACCTTTTAAAGTTACTACTACTTGTTAGAATATTATAAGTTTCTTTCATTGGGATCAACTGTGTAGAATAATAATTTTCACCTTTTAAAGTTACTACTACTTGTTAAACTTATAAGTTTCTTTCATTGTGTAGAATAATAATTTTCACCTCTTGTTCTGTAAAATTAAAAATATATATAAAATGAGCCTAGTTGAATAAATTGAATTATAGTTATAAGAAATGGCATCTTATTTTTTTAAATTATCCATTATATATTATAAATAATCCAATTTAATTCTTCAAAATAATTCAAATTATTCAAAATAATCCAATTTTTGTTGAGAACGCAACAAAAAATAAATTGGAAGGAAGTATGAATTTGAAATTTACCCTTTCCCCAAAGAGTCTCAACTAATAAATCATTGGTTTGATGACTTCTAAATTTTTACATTGAGAACTGTATTCGTATAATTATTTTGTGAATTGAAATTAATGATAAATTATTATTGGACAAAAACTTCAATCCAATAAACTTTGAGACAAATCACATATATTAAAATGTGACCACATAATTGATAATTTTCAAATTATATGGTCGCCGCTGCTGCTATTCAAAGCTTGTTGATCTATTGAAGAAAAGTAGTACAACAAACAATCATACCTGTTTGTCTTTGATCAATAAAACTTTTGTCTTCAATTTTTTGTAGAATTGGGTTCAATGACATTCGTTTTTTAAGTGCACACAAGGAACCTGAAACTTTCTTTTTTGTCGTTTTATCTTATTATTTCACTTTTCGTCATCCTTGTTTTCAAAATCACATTTAATATGTTTGTACTGTATTCTTATTTTCAATTTTCAGATTAAATGATCAAGATTCATTGTCATTCATGGTTTCAAATGTGATTATATTCTTATTTTCAATTTTCAGATTAAATGATCAAGATTCATTGTCATTCATGGTTTCAAATGTGATTATATTCTTATTTTCAATTTTCAGATAAAATGGTGAAAATTCCGCAAGAGTTTTGGATTGGACAGAGGGTAGTATGCAGTGGTTATATAGGCACAGTCAAGTACGTTGGACCCCTGCCTTCTACTGAAGGCTCTTGGCTGGGAATCGACTGGGACTCTCCTCAGCGCGGTAAACACAATGGTGTCTATCAAGGTGTCCAGTATTTTGCGGCTAAGTGAGTGTCGACCATACATTTACAAAACTGGAAATTCTAAATCTATTATTGGCTACTATTGCACTTGAGTAGACTCTCTCCAATGTTATAACCAAGGGACAAGGCTTTTCCATAGTTGAAGAAGAACATTTTATAGAAATCTATATTCGCATGTTCATGTGTCTTTATGAATATTTTTTGTTTCTAATACAAAAATGAGCGGTAAATGATGTAAAAGAGCAAACAAAACATACAATAATCATATACATCATTAAATAGTGGAACAATGATATCTAATGAGAATTGTATAGTAAATTATACTATGTCAACTTTAAGATGATAATAATTATATTGAATTCTTATGGCAGGCCAAACATCAGTAGCGATGTACATCGTCATAGATAGAGGAATTACCGTTATAGAGAGTCTACTTTTTTAAATGAACAATCCAAACATATTTTGGCACTTCAATTTGTAAGATGATTATTATCAACTGTTGAAACATTGTAAATGGATATCAATGACAACATACTGTAGTTTCTTCGTTTGTTGTTTTTTCATTTATGTCTTCTAGAACACAAAAATTAACTAAACCTATTGGAGCAGCAGAAACAATGTTAGAAATCATGATGATGAATACAGGATAAATAATCAGGAATCACTTTTTAGAGCTCGAGATCGTAGAAGAATCCAATCACTTTGACTTGAGAAGGAAGGAAAATAATAAATACTTGAAACTTCTAATTTTCTTGATAGATCATTTTCGTGATAGATGTCCTTGGGAGTAAGTAAGTAATGAAAACATATTCATAATTTTCGATTCACCATAGTTGAGGCTTTATTGAAAATAATATTTGAATCAATTTTGAATTCAAATATTTGAATCAAATCTTAATTCTTTGTAATTGTTGTTCAGAGAGGCGACATCTGGTTCGTTCCTGAGGGAAGAAAAGGTGAGCTGTGGTGTCGATCTAGCGACTGCAATAGCGTTGCGGTATGGTGCCAGCGAACAGGATAGTGAGAAAGTGGACGAACGCCTTCGACAAGTGAAAAAAGCACTGAATGCGCCCTTTATCATGATGGTTGGATTCGATGAAGTCAACAAAAAAATTAGGTGAATATTTTCATTCATCCTCATCACTCCCTGGTAAATTTCTGTTTCACAATATTTGACTGTTGTTGTAGTTAATCAACCGAGGTAATTGATAAATTTATAAATTTAATACCCACTTTTCTTGCATTGGAAAAAAATGTAGTTTTTCATTCCATTCTCTTTTACAATTGCCAGCAATCTAGAAATTATTCCAGTGTCTACGTATGTTGTTTCCATTTTCCAGCTGTATTATGAAACTACAAATAATAGTTTTACAAAAAAGTTGATGTTTCTGCGAATCCACTTGTCCACCCTGAAAATAACGCAATTAACTCCATCTGTAAAAACATTAATCCTTTTTAAAGTTCTTAAGATTATTGCTTCCAAATTCATATCGGGTTATTGATAATGATATTTGAATTCAGTATTCACTTCCACAAACAAATGTTGGAAAAGTACTGTGATAACGATGCTGGCACAGCTAACGTACAGATTATTTTATACATTCATGTAATGGAAAAATACAAGGAAAATTTGATTTATCAACTCAGTTAATAGGTTATCATATTTTTGTCAGGTTATCAATAATTTACTGTAAGCAGTTTCAATTTTCCAGCTCATTCAAGTCGTTGGAGGTCGTTTCTCTGAAGAACTGCAAGGTCAGCAATGCTGGAGCGCCTCATCAACTGGAGGAAATGTGTCCGAATATACGAGAACTTGATTTGTCAAGTAATCTTCTATCAAAATGGGAAGATGTCACAGCTATTACTCGTCAATTGCCTGGTCTTACCAGTTTAGATTTGAGGTGAGTCATCAATCTCACTCTAAAATACTAAAATAATTATGATAAAGTACTACAAATAATTAAACTTATATTTAAATATAAAAATATTCTATGTTCTAAAGCACCAAGTACTAAAGTACTGAAATAATTATTCTTTGTTCTCTATGAAAAGTCTTAGTTGAAATTATGAGTTACTTTTGGTTTTAAACAAGTAAATTTGTGAGCGGAATTTGTATCGGAACTGAGTCATGTTAGGAATAGTTGAAATTTTATCAATCAATACTGTAATATGATTAATAATAGGCAGTAGTCGCATAATAGTATAGTAGACTGATATTATCTGGTGATTCAGTATGAATTAAGTTCATATTTCATTATATTAGAACTTTGTCTGGGCGTAATCACATAATTCGTACGTGTTGCTTGAAATTACTGTTCAATATTCAGTACAATTCGCTGTAAATAAGAAAAAATCATTGATGATTCTATCCTTAAGTCTCTGTAATGAGTCATTCAATCGTATCTAGTTGTTTTAGTTGGCAAGGATCCACATTGAAAGTTCAAATACCACTGCTTGACTAATCTGAGGGTAATGAGAGCTCGATAACCTTTGCTTTAGTTTCCGGTTTCCAGCTTCAACAGCAACTGTGTTTACTTACATTCTATTGTTTAAAGTATAGGATTGATAAAAAGGGAATCAATTGAACCACTGCGACTATTATATATATACGTTTCTTTTTGAGTGATGCGATCTCAAATAGTAAAAAAATGAAGATTAATATTCCTCTGAAATTATCTTATTATTTCCCTATCTAATTATTTCTGTGACTTATCTATAAATACATACCTATTTGAATCAATAGTTATATAAATGCATAGCTAATGTTTCTGTAGTACGGCTTGTTTTTTTAGATTAATTTGGATTTCCTATTTTGTATTTCTTGAATAATTGAATTATGTTTTGGAAAATGTAATTTATTTATTTTTAATAATTTATTCTGTTAGTCCAATGAAAGTGAACAATGACTGGAATTTATTTTGAATAGGCTATTATGAGTAAAAAATGTAACCTGATCTGTGTTTTTCTATAGTGACAATCGACTGGCATTACCTGATGACACACAAACTCAGGGCAAATCCAATGTATCACTGACTTTGGAAGACATCAATCTCAATTCAACAAACCACTCTTGGGAAAATATAGTGTATTGTGCCCAGCTGTGGCCAAATATTCAGAGGCTTCAGGTAAATGTATATTGCGTGATGTCGCTGAATTAATTTATGTTCGTGTTGCCTTAATATTTGCTAGAAATTTTAGATTTATTTAAGTGCACAGGATAGCTTCAATATACAGAAACATTGAACGTTTTTATATTGAGATGAAGCCTGATTACTGTTTAGAGTTTAGATTTAGTTTTTATTATAGTAGGTATCTACTTTGCATCGAGTGATTGATAATAATTACTAATCAAGCTCTGAATTATATTAGTATTCTATTATTTCAAGTAAATATACCTCTGTTATAACAAAGCTGAATATCGGAGATTTAATAGTTAGTTCATTTATTATCATTTTGTTACATTGTAATACTTAATGTTTGTACTGTATTTTCTTTTGACAATAAACCAATCTCAATTTCAACATCCGATCTCACAAGGTGTCAAATTATCCATCGATGAACTGAAAAAAACTTTAATAAATAACAACCAAAGAGTAAAACTTATTTACTTATATAACTCACATCTATTTATTTTTTCACCTACTTGTTTTGACCTGTGGAGAATATTTCAGAGTTTAGAATATTTCAAAGTTTTCGTGATCTCCATCAAGTTTTTTGCTTCATGAATTTAGTTCCATATTATCATACATCAAATGATAATTTAAACTCTGCACCATATTTAAAGTAGATACTTATCTTTTCACTTTTAAATTTCAGGTGGCACTTAACCACATATCAACTTTAGATACCCCTCCAACGAATGTACTCCACAATTTGAGAGCACTGGATTTGACTGGAAATAATATACAGTATTGGTCTGAAGTTAATAAACTAGGAACACTGCCATTGTAAGTTGAGAACGCTAACCCATCAGTAAGAGCAGGGGCTACTCATACTCAGTCATGCAGCCTGAAACTTTGTTTTCGTGTTTGTTGTTTTAAGTAGGAGGGAGCTTCTTATCACTTAACGTATTCATTTAACTTTCTACAGCACTGAATCACTAATTGTTTCTCTGTTCTAATCAACAGAGTAACAATGACAAGATCAAAAAACTTTTTATTGCCATCAAAAATCACAATGATAATTTTATAAGTAGACATGATATTACAAACGCAAAAATGTCCTAAAATACATATTTGTAGCACGGCCAGTTAAATAAAAACTTGAGTACTGGCCGTGAGTTCATTCAATAAATATTATTGTGTACGTACAATATTAAGATCGTTACCAAATATTCAGATCGCTGAAAATATTTTATTACCGTTGGTTTAAAAATTTCTTTGGTTCTTGATTTTAAAAAATGTCCTGTTTCAGGTTACAAACTCTAAATTTATCTTCCAATAAGCTGTGTGACATTACGCTTCCTGAGAATAATAATTTATTCAGTGCACTGAAATACCTTCTGCTGACAAATAATTGTATAACCGAAGTAAGTATTAATCTTGACGATTCATTTAATTGATAGTTGAGTCTTCCACTTATTTTTTTGAATTAGTTATATTGTGACTATCACTAACACATTTTCAAATTCGAAGCTAGAGCCTATTATCCTGAGAAGCAAATATATGACAATTTTAATGATATGATAATTTGTATCAACCATGTTAAGGTTTTGTTGATGTATTTTTGAACGAATTTGAAACTTTATTTTTGTTAATACTTTCACATTCAATGTTTGTTCATTTCAAATTATTAACCTGTTAAATTTTATTTTAAAATCCAAATAAAATCTTCACTTCTAGGACCCAAAACCTTTCTTTTGGCGCATGCCGCATCTTAATTGGCCCAATATAACGATTACAGTGGCTGCCATAAGTTTTTTTTTGCAAAAGTCTCTTAATATATAAGGATTTTGTTCGCCTTTTCATGAGAAATCGTCTTAAAATTGACTGCATTTTGAACTTATAATTTGACGAAAATTGTATTCTTTCTGAATATCAAACATCAACGTGAACCTATTTTTTTACAGTGGTCTCATATCAATGAACTCGAAAAACTGAATTTGGATGAATTGAGGATAAAATCAAATCCTATAAAAGAAAATAATCCAGAACATTGGTTCGAAATGATGGTTGCAAAGATAGGATCTATGAAGGTAATAATTTTTTCTATCAGTTTTTTCATATTATTGTAATATTATAGCATTATTATTTTGTAACCTTTTCCTGATGTTTGCTATGCTATCGTAAATAAAACTTATTACGTGATTAATAATTCTAAGTCTTTACTATTATGGTTAGATTAGATTTAAGAAGATTTTCCAAGCTTCCAAGGTTGGGTCCAATGACTTTTTCAATTCCTAGAAATCAATTTTTGAGCTTGAGATTGTTGATAATTTATATGGTAGGCTTATGAATATCTTTCAAGTAGTTATGTTCGATTCTGATCTTCAATTTCTCTATGATTTTCTCACGTCATTTTCCTATTTTATTTTTTAATCCTCATTTTTCAACTTTGAATTTCACTGATAAGAGTTTTTCTCAATTCAATGTATTATGTATTACAGAGGTTGAATGGAGAAGTGATCACTAGAGAAGAAAGACTTGGTGCCGAATACATCTACATCAGACTATTTGGTCAGCAATGGCAAACTTCGAAGCAAGACCCTGATTTAAAAGCTAAATTCCTTGCTAGTCATCCACGTTATCAGAAACTTGTATCAAGTAGGTATCTTTAAGCCAATGCATTATGCAATTCACAGTACACTAATTGAAGCTTTACCGGGTTAAAAACAGTTTGAGGTGTAGACCTGTGTCGAGTGACGGACTTGCATCGTGGTGAACCCATTAGTATACTAGAATACTGTGTACAGATAACTGTAATGTATAATCAGATACATTTAATTTGGCGTTTGGCATTAGATAGATAGATATTATTTCTTTGCCATCGTACTCTACGGTCATCAGCAACGTCAAGAAATGATATCTCACCATCTAGGCTTATCTAATGCCAAGCGCCAAATTAAATGAATCTGATTATACTAGTGTACTGGTACTCCAAAGAACAAGAATTCGACTCCTAGAGGAGGGTTTCTATTTTCTGACCATTCAATTTTATCAGTTTCAAACAAGCGAGATGCGAGATGCAAGTTTAATGGAGCCTATAAAATAGTTAAATTAATGTCGGTTATCTACCCTTCGTAAGTGTGAAGTAATATTTCTGTTGCTCATTTCACGTTAATCGAGAGATCAAAACTTAGAAACACAGTAATTGGATCTACAATCGCTGAGAAAAAAGATGAATTATAATCATTTTGTAGTGAATTATTTGAATCATAATTCAACCATCTCAATTTTAATATATTTTTATTAGATTCTTTTGATTTTAAAAGGTTTGTAAGACTCTCAACTTAATTACAATTTCAACGTTCTGGTACAATGTACACAACCTTCAAAATCTGAGCTAATGGGAGCCCTTTGTGTATCCAAATTCTGCCAGTTAACACTCATAGAATAACATCATTCAACGCATATAAAATTTAATTTGATTTCGAGCAACTGGCCGTAAGTAAAAAATGTAAAATTACTCAATACAATTGAGAATTGAAAATTGTTGTTTTAGAAAGCTTTTAATGCTTTTAGAAAGAAAAATGTAAAATTTGGCAAGTAAGTAGATCCTTTACTACATAACCATGAATGTCGGCTTATTCTTTCAACTACTGTCACTGACTATAGTTGTCATGCATGAAGTAAAAATTTTAGCATAATTGTATTCTGTTACAGAACATGGTGAAGCTGAGTTGAGTGAATACAAGAAGGCCAATTCCAAACTGGAATCAAAACTTGTACTCCTGGAAATAAGATCAGCTAGCAATCCTCACGTTATTAAAAAGAAGTTTCCTCTGACTATGACTGTTCAAAAAGTTTATAACTTTGCTAAGAGAATATTCGAGTTTGAAACTCTGTACTTAGTACCAACCAAGGTAATTTCAAAGTTTTATGCATTATTAGTATGTGATGTAAGATGGTTACGGTATTATGGTGATCCTTTTTGAAACACCTTCCCTTGCTTGATATGCTTGATAGTAGAACGAATCATAGAAACATATAATGTACTTAAACAATAAAATATAATAATTGAAAGGTGTTGTAAGCTCCAATGTAGTATTTCATTCTCTATTTAAATTTTCATCTATCTACAACTGTATTTTAAATCCCCCTCGAAACGTTGAGTTTGGCATCTATTCACATAATATATGTACTTACCAACAGAAATAGTTTATACATTATACTTTCCTTAATACTGTAAGTGTAAAATATACAACTAACGATTTTAATGTACACACTTTTATGATTGCTATCTGTTTTGATGATTTTATGATCGCTCATCTATTAGGATCAATTTTTCTCTTGAGAATTATTTATTGATAAAATGAAAACATATCATACACTGTGTTCTATCTGCGCAGTTTTGTTTTCAACTGTGATAACGTAGAATGAGGATTTTTATTTCAATAATACCCTCCACAATATATATTTTCTATATTTAAATAATATTTTCGAAGTACATTTGTTTGTATTTTCATTCTGTTGCAGAATAAAGAACTGAGAATACCTCTTGACGAACAATTAAGAAGTCTGGATTTCTATTCTTTTGAGGAGGGTGATATAATATTTGCTGAATAATTCGACCTCCTAGAACGCATGCAATTACTGTATAACGAATTTGATTCTTTTCTTCAGAAAATTCACTGCGAATAACTAATTAGTCCTGCAGAGCGAACTCTCATTCTCATATTGAGTGCCTTGATCTTGATGAGACTTTTTGAGGACATTCTCTAGATAATAGGACTTTCTCTTTACAAGCAACACCATCCTGTAAAAAGTTGCTATTGCTGTGTAGCTCCTTTGAAATCTATCTCTCTAATTTTTAAACATATTTCCTCATTCTATTGAATTCTTGTTGCCTTATATATTATTTCTCAAAACTCTTAAACCATTCAGTCTCATCTCCCTCTGAGAGGGGAATTTCAGCTTCATATCAATATTAGTATGAACCTCAAACTTTATTTGGCTTGAGAAAATTAGGAATATTGGAAAGACCTGCATAATCTGAATTTGACATGCAAAACCCCAAACTAGAGCACACAGATCTTCTAGATTTCTAGAGATTGCCTCATGGCTGTGATTTTTCTTTTTTAAATACTAGAATAATATTTTTCAAGTATAGTTTTTTATTTATAGTCTTTGTTACTAGCAAGAATTCTAATAGGAATTAACAATATGATTATTTTTATAGAGTTCTGTGTATAAATTATGTTATTAATTGTAATAAAAATTTATTAATTCAACACTGATTAATAATTATTTTTTCCTCCAATCAACTACAATAAAATGATGTTTTATCCAACTTTGATTTCGTTTTGGTAAAGTTGTAATTCTTCATTTAATTTTAATTTTTTCATACTTGACACTGGTATCTCTGATATTTTTGGCGCTGATCGGGCGTCATTTTTTAAATTTATTTGAAGACATACTAACTTGTCAAATACGGTATTGTAGTCATTGAACAAAACTATTGACATACTTACATAAAAAGAATGATTGACTTTCAGAAGATGGTGAGCTCACTCTAAACAAACGGATCAGCTAAAAAAAGTAATCATGGAAATAATATTAGTATCAAAGTTTTTCAAGTGTTATTAAATATTTGTGGTTATTAACAATAAACAATTGAAAAAATTCACAAACAAAATAAAACTTGGCAAATTTTTACTACAAGTTAATGTATAGTAAACTTTTTTTAATTTGGAGGATGGCGAATGATTCTTTTTCAATAATTAGCTGATATTAAGCCCAGCTCTGCCAGGATAGTCTGCGAGCAATTGCAGAAAACCGCTACCATACTTGTAGTCGCAATGTACGGCAGTATTCATTACCAGTCAATTTTGACGCATGGCATTAGATAGATAGATAGAGAGATATTATTTCTTTGCTATTATCTCTAGATGTTTTTTGAAGATCGTACGTCTGATGATCTTTGGTCATCAGTACGGTAACGGCAAGAAATGATAATCTTCTATCATCTACCACCACAGCACGTCAAAGTAAATAAAGTCATCTTTAACTGTGTTGATTTTCACCTAAGGTTAATGGTTTAATGTGAGTGTGTCTCACCAATTGCTTGAATTTATACATATAATTGCCAGATGATCTGTATAGCAAGCGAGCCTGAATTAACCATGTCATAAATCCAGCTGGATCCAGTAATAATTAAACAAAGTGATTTTGGAACACAATAATCGAAAGGCTTGAAAGTCTTCCAGCAGACCCTCAAAGTCTCGGAAAGACTCAAAGAAGACCTTTCAAAGAATAACTTTTTAAAAGACCTTTTCAGGCAGGTAATTCAGATTCAGCATTTGTAGGTTATAGTATTGTGATATTGCTCAGTTGAAACAGCTGATTTATAACTGGACAAGTTGAATTGATCCTACGCTATACCTGTTGGCATAGTGTGTTTTCGCTTAGCTTAAATTCGGTCACGACTCCACATTTTTCAGGTGTTACCAAGGTGAATCCATCAACGTCCCATATCTCTATAGCCACAAAGTAAAAGGATTCCACCTGATTGATAGAAAAGATTTTATACCGCTGGACATCGTAGGGGTGATCGTCAGTATACATCGTTGAGAGAGGAAAGCGAGAAACTAACCAGAAAAATCTGAAAAGTTGAAAAAGTTTCCTCTAAGGGGGTTATGCCCCGAAATTTTCTCAACTTTTTAGTTTGACTATTGACGGTGCTATGGCGATTGGATTTTCGGGTCCAGCTTGCAAAGTTAGCTCGATTTTAAGAAGAAAAACTTCTACCGGGTCAGCAGGGGGGCCTGTAGGGGTCATTTTAGATTTTCAGTTTTTCGACAAAATTTGCCAAATTTTCAAGTGTCATTCTTGAAATGGATGTTGATATTTTAGTGCGGGTTTTCTGGGTGTGGATTAGGCGTCGCTGGCCGCCAGTAGACCTGATTGCCGCGGGATTGGCGACCCTTCTAGAAAATCCAGGGGCCCTGGGGGTAGGTCGAATTTGGCCACCAATTTGGCCACTCATGAAATGGCCTGTATCTTTTTGGCACCTGGAAAATGTCGACTGGTAGACCATTGGATTCAGCTCAAAAGTTGGTCTAGAAAAGTCTGTATCCTCTGGATACAGGCTTCGGTTTTCGACCTTCTATCTTTGAAATTAAAGGAAAAATGGCTATTTATGTTTTTCCGTTTTCTTGCTCTGGTGTGTTTATTTTTCAACAAAAGTGTATGCTCTTGTATATCATTGTGATCAGCCTGACAAGGCGGAAGCAGCCATGTGTGATTTGATGGGATTGGGCGTGAAAAATTGATGTACATTTTTGCAACTTTTAGATTGCGTATTTTGGGTGAGTTTAGGTTTAAATATGTCATGTGGCACATCATAGAGCTTGGAATGACGACGAGAACCTGATATTATGGTTCATTTCATGATTTGGTGAAAAAATTATACTCATATTTGTTAAGGATCCATTTCCTATACTAAACATGTCGGGAAACATGTAATATGTTACTGTGTGCTGTTGTTGTCTGCACAAGGATGTTTGAATCGTGCTTAACATGGCAGATAAAGTTGGGCACATGAACAGAAAAATCTGAAAAGTTGAAAAGTCCCCCAAAGGGGTTATGCGCCCTGAAATTTTCCAACTTTTATTTGACGATTTAGAGCAAAAGTGTAAGAGAGACCTTTTTGTTCAACTCGCCGAGATAGCACGATTCCTAAAATGAAATTCCAACCGGGTCAACAGGAAGCCCTGTGGGGCATTTTATATTTTTAGCCTTTCTGACAATTTTGCAAATTTTGAAGACCCATTTTGGAATGGTTGTTGATATTTTAGTGCGGTTTTCGGGTGTGGGATTGTGTTGCTGGCCGCCAGAGACCAAATTAACATGATTTTCGGACTCTCTTGAAAATCCAGGGGGCCTTGGGTAGGTCGAATTTGGCCAAGTTTGGCCACTCATGAAATGGCCTGTATCTTTTGGCATATGGAAAATGACAACAACTACACCATTGAATTCAGCTCAAAACGTCCCCCCCCTCTAACGGGGTTATACCCCCAGATTTTTTCAACTCTTGAGTTAATTTTTTTTGGTAATTATGATGGAATTTTTGTGTTCAGCTCGCAAAAGTAGCTTGATTTAAAAAAAAAATTGTTTTTACAGGAGGTCTGGGACAATTTTAAATTTTCTAATTTTTGACAGTTCGCCACAATTGCCATGGGCTTCGTTTTGATATTAGAGTACGAGATTGTGTTGCTGGGCTCTTACACCCCATTATCATGCATTTTGACCCTATTGGATGGTCAGGTTAATGGATTCCGGATGGAAAAACACTTCTACCTTTTTGAACTCTACCTCCACTGGAAACAGTCAATACTATTCTCTTCACACATAGTCATGGGAAAAGGTTTTGCATGTTTTGTTTTTCCCCCCTACTCCACAAAATTGCAAGGGCGGAGCCCTTGCCTCCCTTGGATGCACAGCACCACCTCCCCTCTCAACAATATTGTAAGGGTAGAGCCTTGCCTCCCAGGATGCACACCTCTCCTCCTCTCAATAATATTGCAAGGGCGGAGCCCTTGCCTTCCCAGATGAACAGCACCATCTCCCCCTTCAACAATATTGCAAGGATGGAGCCCTTGCCTCCCAGGATGAACAGCACCACCTCCCCTCTCAACAATATTACAAGGGCGGAGTCGTTGCCTCCCCTGGATGCACAGCACCATCCCTCCCTCACAACAATCTGCAAGGGCGGAGCTTGCTTCCCAGGATGCGAGCACCACCTCCCCCCTTCTAACAATATTGCAAGGACGGAGCCCTCGCCTCCACAGGATGCACAGCACCACCTCTCCCTTTCCAACAATATTGCAAGGGCAGAGCCCTTGCCTCCCAGTATGCACAGCACCACCTCCCCCCTCTCTACAATATTGCAAGGGCGGAGCCCTTGCCTCCCAGGATGCACAGCACCACCTCGCCCCTCTCAACAATATTGTAAGGACAGAGCCCTTGCTTCCCAGGATGCACTGCACCTCCTCCCTCTCAACAATATTGCATGGGCGGAGCCCTTGCCTCCAGGATGCACAGGCACCTCCCCTCTCAACAATATTGCAAGGGCAGAGCCCTTGCCTTCCAGGATGCACATCACCACCTCCCTCTTCCAAACAATATTGCAAGGGTGGAGCCCTTGCCTCCCAGGATACACAGCGCCACCCCCTCCCCAAAAATATTGCAAGGGCGAAGCCCTTGCCTCCCAGGATGCACAGCACCTCCCCTCCCCCAACAATATTGCAAGGGCGGAGCCCTTCTCGCTGGATGCACAGCACCACCTCCTCCCAACAATATTGCAAGGGCGGAGCCCTTGCCTGCAGGATGCACAGCAACACCTCCCTCTCAACAATATTGCAAGGGCAGAGCCCTTGCCTCCCAAGATGCACAGCACCACCCCTCCCTCTCAACAATATTGCAGGGGCGGGCCTCGCCTGCTTCCATGCAGCACCTCACCCTCACCCCCCAAAAACCAAGGGCCAGGATGCACACAGCACCACCTCCCTCCCAACAATATTGCAAGGGCGGAGCCCTTGCCTTCCAGGATGCATAGCACCACCTCCCTCCCTCAAATATTGCAAGGGCTTAGCCCTTGCCTTCCCAGGATGCACAGCACCACCTCCCCCCTCAACAATATTGCGTTGACGGAGCCTCTGCCTTCCAGGATGCACAGCACCACCTCCCCTCTCATCAATATTGCAGGGGAAGAGCCCTTGCCTCCCAGGATGCACAGCACCACCCCTCTCAACAATATTGCAAGGGCTGAGCCCTTGCCCCCCAGGATGCACAGCACCACCTCCTCCCACTCAACAATATTGTAAGGGCGGAGCCCTTGCCTCCCAGGATGCACTGTACCACCTCCCTCCCCAAAAATATGGCAAGGGCAGAGAAATTTCATAGCATCTCATAAGGGAGATTTTTAGTGGCACCTTTGATTATCACATATTTTTTTTTGTGATTGTTCACTCAAATTCCTCTATCCAATGATGTATGATTCAATTATAATATACCCCACTCATATCCTCTTCACATGAATTTTACAGGATGGATAATAAGATACTTTACATTCTTTGGGCTCAGCAACAAAATCCCGCCTCCTAAAATTTCACCAAAATATTAACAACCCTTCATAATTAACTCCTCAAAAATTTGTAAAATATAAAATGACTAAAAGTTCTAAATTACTTTTCAACTTAGTATAATTCGCAATGATATAAATTGATGTTGAGCTGAACAAAAAGGATGTCTTCACTTTTGCTCTAAATGATCAAATTTCAAAGTTGAAAATTTTCCAAGGGAGTGCACAACCTTCCCTTTTCCTCAATTTTTCAGATTTCTCTGATTAAGTTTGCTCAATTAGCTCTACCCAAATAAGTATGATTCCGTAACTCATACTACCCAATTGCCCCTAACCCTGTGGTAAGTTTCTTTCCGACTTTCACCCTCCCTTTATTTTTTCAAGGATGGCTACGATGAGATGTTTTCCACTGTGAATTCAGCTCAAAAGTTGGTCTAGAAATGTATAAGAAAAGCCAAAATCTATAGTATGAAACTATCTCTAACAATTAAATAAAATCAATTGGTTGCTCTTTTGAAGTAAATTCATTCATTAATTTTAAGAATTGAAAAATTTATTTAAAAAATTCATTTTATTTATTTAAAACCACCATCACAACAATTAAATAAATCAATTGGTTGCTCTTGAAGTAAAAATCATTTATTTATTTGATTAAAACAACATTTCCTTTTGCCATTTTGCCAAATAAATACCTAACCCATCCCAAATGTAGGGGTGCAGGGAGCATAGCGCGCTGCGGGGCGAAGGCGAGTATGTGTCTCAAGTCATCTTAAATAAGGAACGTTCATAAATACGGTTCATATGTATCCAAACAAACATAAAGAGGAAAACATTGGAAATTGAAAGTATAGTAGCATTCACTTAATTTGGCCGATTTCATTAGATCAATCAATCAATATTTTTATTGCCAAAAAGTAAATTATACAACAATAATATTGGTTAACAATACAAAGTAAAATTGGTACACATTAGCATAACATACAAAAAATATAATAATAATTACCTTGAGAATAAATTTTTTAAAACATCAGCAGTATTGTTAACAATTAATATGGCACTACCGGCAAAAGATAATCTTGTGCGCCGGTAGTGAGGTCAGAAGTAACAAAAATTTTAAACTAAATGCATTAGGCTTCTGCAGCATTAAAAAAGAATTTGAAAAGCAAATAATGAATTGATAATTCATTAGAAGCCAAATGAATTAAATCAATCCTTAAATTCAATTCTAAATTAAATTTAAATATTAAAACTTTAAAAACAATAAAATAAAAAACTAAAATCAAAATTAAATTGAATTAAGAAGTGTTTTAAGATTCGTAATTTTGTGAAACTCATCAACCAAAGGAAAAAAGAAACATTGAACAATGAACTTATCAATTAAAGAAAACATTACATTATAGATACAGATAATTTGAAATAAATATTACTCCTAATCCATTCAGTATGATACTAGACAGTATGATACCAGTAAGATACTAGACATAATCAGATTTATTCAATTTGACGCTTGGCATTAGACAGATGGATACAGAGATATTATTTCTTTGCCATCTTACTTCACGGTCATCAGCAACGTCAAGAAATAATATCTATCTATCTAATGCCATCCGCCAATTTAAAAGAATGCTGCCAGTATACGGTAGAGATGGTTGTTGTAATATTAAGAAATCAATTGAGCAGCTCCAACAGTTGAACGCAGCTACGTTTTTATTTACTCCAAATATTTTGTAACTTAATTTAGAAATACTACACAGTTCCTCTACATCTAGATGGAAGGCATTTACAATTTTACGTTTTCTTGTACTATGCCTCAGGGGTGGGCGCATACACTGCAAAAAGTGGCGTTGAAAACGGCAAAAGTGGAGACTCCATGAAGTTTCTGGTTTTGCCCACAGATATTGCTGTCTATCACTGAAATTTCAATATATGAACTGCTTACTGATTATACCAAAGACTTTAAAGATGCATATTAACGACTTTAAAAGACCTTTTCGAAGTCTTTGGATAAAACAGTTTCTGTATAGTTTGAAAATCCTAACAGCGCTCTACAACTGACCTTCTAAGCTAGAAACAACAAGCAAAGATATGTTTGTGGTCAACTTTTGCAGTGCAGCACAATATTATTTATAATAGATGTGTTTATTATTTCGAGTTTGAAAATTTGTAAATAATGTATTGCAAATATCAAATTGGATAAAAATAATAAACACTTCCAACTTTCTAATTGTATGCTACCCCATGAGTGACATAAAACCTTTGTAAACATCCAAGTTTATAATAGGGGAGATAGTTGTACCTTGGACATAGAGGAGTTGCTGCTAGACCTGATCAGCGCGCTCTAGGTGAGAGAGAGTGAACAACCTGTCGGGATTTTACCATTGTGAGATAGGAACAAAACTTCGATTTTGGGATAGAATTCAATTAAATCATTAATATATCATCAATACGTTATTACTATCTATTATTTAGTGGTTTCAAAGTGTTTTTTAATAGATATGTTAATTGGATTGAAGTACTTTTGTCAAAATTTTCGTCATCTTGTTTGCTGGAGCTCTTCTTATAGGTTAGGTTTTTGAAGTTTGAACTTCCGCTATGTGTAACCATCGGTACAATATGTATTATAAACATTATGTATTCCATAAACATTAATTATTCCACACAAATAATATTTCATTCAATTTCTACATTATATTTACATCTTATATTTTCCATACTTCATCTATTTGCGTTCAATATTATGTATGTGCAACATTCAATGTCCTGAGTAAAAAGACATTATTATTTCAGAGACATCAACTATTTTACACAAATACTATTTAATTCTAATTAAAACATAATATTTACATCTCATATTCCTATATTTCATCTATTCACGCTCAGTAATATATTATATTTTATATCAGAACCTATCTCACTCTCTTTTGGAAAGGAATGCTTATGGAGAAAGAGGATCAAATTAAAATTATATTTTGTTTCTACTCTCTTAAAAGGCAACTGAAGTGTTCTTGGAGATGTCCTAGCTGAATTTTATAAGTTACTGGAATATTTGTGGCTGAATATTTATCCAAATAGGATGGGGTTTGAAAACAGACATTTTTACATTTGATTCCAATGTTAAACCTCATCCTTCTAATCCCGACAAGTTGTTCCTCTTTCTCTCACTTGAGCGCCGATGTTTGGCAGCTACTCGTTCATAGGTGGTACCTGGGACAACAGTCCCATTTTCTTTGATGACTGCTGATACACTAGGTATAAATGAGTAGGAAATAAATAATCTTCTACCCAGAAGGTGCAATTGTGCAAACTAAGTTCGAAGTGTTTAGAGATGTTTGTTTTCAACTCAAAATTGAATATAAATTTATGCACTTGAAAAGTAACGCTTTTGTGGTTTTAGACTCTTGCTATTTTTCCTTACCCCTTGAGGATTGTACTTTGTGTTTTTAATCACTTCACAGCCGGATCGCCACGCCATTGGTGAGTAATCTGATACATGATTATTTTTGTTTCAACCATAACCTAGAATTTTTAGAGACATAAATTCGTGAAGCTGCTACATCGTGTACCTTGAATCTCATCAACGTCTTGTACCTTTGATCAGTGATCATAGGTACATGATGTTAAGATTTTTTTTATATTTTGTAGGACATCATGCCACGAAGTAAAGAAGGGAAAAGAAGAAATCCAGTGGATCCTGAATCAATGGAAAAAGCTGTTAGGGCAGTTACAGCACCCCCTGAGAAGAGGATATCAATAAGAGAAGCCTGCAAAGTGTTCAATGTAAAATTCACGACTTTAGTACGTCATCTTCAGTCTTTCAAAACATCTGGCTCTACAAAATATGTATATGAAATGAAGTGTGATGTGAAGAAAGTTTTCACAGAGGAAGAGGAGCTGAAACTAGTGCATTACATCAAAACTGTTGCAAGAAACAAGTTCGTGAACTAGCTTATAAGTTTGCAGTGGCCAACAAGAAGAAATTCCCCACAACATGGACTGAAAGTAAAGCAGCAGGAGAAGAATGGATGAGGCTTTTTCTGAAAAGACATTCAAATGAAGGTGGTATTTCTATAAGGAAACCAGAGAAAACCAGCTTGTCACGTGCAACTAGCTTCAACAAATTCAATGTTGATAAATTTTTTGATAATCTGGAGGATGTACATAGACGATTTGGACCATTCCCACCAGAGAGAATTTGGAATCAAGACGAAACTGGTGTCACCACTGTTCAAAATCCTCCAAAAGTTGTGGCTCCAAAAGGTACAAAACAGGTTGGTAATGTGACATCTGCAGAGCGTGGGCAGCTGGTCACAGTATCTGCATGCGTTAATGCACTAGGAAATCACATACCACCAATGATGGTGTTCCCTAGAGTCAATTTTAAAGATTTCATGTTGAATGGAGCACCTGCAGGGACAATTGGTGGGGCCAATCCATCGGGATGGTCCAATGAAGAATTATATTTCAAATTTATGGAGCACTTCATAAAGCACACCAAACCTACTAAAGAAGAACGTGTGCTGCTAATAATTGATAATCATGAATCCCATTTATCTTTGAAAACTTTGGATTTGGCATCTAATGCTGGGATAGTTATATTAACTTTTCCACCCCACACATCCCACAGATTGCAGCCACTCGACCTGTCCGTCTACTTTGCTTTCAAGGCATATTACAACCAGGCTGTTTCTTCTTGGCTTGTCAACAATCCCGGAAAAAGACTTGACATTTATAATGTTTCAGAATGCGTTGGTCAGGCGTACCCAAAGGCTTTTAGTACCAGTAACATAATAAGTGGCTTCAAAAAAGCAGGAATTTACCCTATGAACAGAGAAATCTTTAGTGAAGAGGATTTTCTGGGATCATATGTAACTGATTTTCTCCATCAAAATGAAGCAAGCACCACCAACGAAAATGGGCCAAGCTGTATGATGGAAATCACATCTCCAGGCCCATCCACATCCAACAATCCTACAGCAGCAATATCTCCAGAGCAGATCCAACCCTATCCAAAAAAAGCCAGAGGAGAAGATGGAAAACGAAAGGGGAGGAAACCTGGTTCATCAAAAATTGCTACAGACACACCAGAAAAAGACCAAATAAGAAAAAGACAGGAAGGAAAAACGAACTCCACAGCCAACAAAAAAAAGAAAAATAAGAGTGAGGATATTTCGAAGAAATTAAAATTTGATAGCGAAACTGAGGATGATGAGAATGTAAACATGATTCTAGACGATGATGAGCAATCTATAGACCTATTGGACGAAATAAATGATGAAATAAATGAGAACTACGAAGAGATTAATTTCGAAAGAGATACATTCGAAGAGAATGATTTTGTTCTTGTAAAATTCATGAAAAAACAAGGACCACCTGAATATTATGTGGGAAAAATCATCTCCAGTGATGAACACCACTTTGAATACAAAGTTCAATTCTACAAAAGAATAAGAAGCAGCTGCAAGTTTATGAAGGAATCTGATGAGATATTTGACGTTGTTGAAGAAGACATTTTCATGAGGCTCCCTATGCCGAAAGAAGTGAAAGGATCTGCAAGAACAAGTGGACAGTTATATTTTGAGGTGGATTTTTCGTCCTTGAACGTGAAATAACTTTCAATTATTATTATATTAAAATATTATTATCATCATATTATCATCTGTAATTAAATAAATTTCTACAAAATTGCTTATTTATTTAAAACATATTTTTCTACTATAGCCTAAGGTACAAAACGTTGATGATCCAAGGTACAATAGGGTATGATCCATGGTACATGATGGTATTGTACCATTGATCAAATATTTTTAAAAAATTATCGATTCATTGCCTTGCTAGTGTTTTGAATTTGACTTTTTGAAAAATGGAGTGATGTTTCATAATAATAGAGCCATCAAATGAGCCTTACTTCATAGAAATATTATGAAAAATGGATTTTTGAAAAATGAAAAAGCAAAAAGTGATCCAAGGTACAACAGTCTCCCCTAGTGTTCTAATTCATTGTATAATTTCATTGTCCTACAAATTATTTTGCAAAGTATCTATGATAAATAATCATAACCAAGAGAAAATTCAATAAAGTCAGACCGATAGTAAAATCATATTTAGGTAATGCCGGTTTATGAGCAATCGGGATTGTCCAGCTGTCCCAGACTAATTGTTTACAAATGTATTTCATTCGTATTCGCATCGACAAACGTTCATGTTTCAAAATCGACTAGGTTGCTGGGTTAGCAGCATATAGAGCTTCTGTACACTAGTTTCGACCAGGCTAGCGTCTCTGACGATGCTATGGTGGAAGCTGTTCGTTTCCCAGTTACATAGGACTTATTTTACTTTAGATAATCCTGAGCTCTTAAGCAACCGGTTTTCGTTACTAAGAGAAATCCGCAGCCGATCCGGCTTACGACACAGCGGAATGGCCCGAGACAAATTTTCGCGATCTGGGCACCCCACTGCCTTCGAAGGCCGTAGCCTTTCAACCCCAGCGGGTTATTGAATAAAATCAGTGCAGCAAATGTTAGCTCTTTATAATAGCTTTCAGGAATGTTCTTCCTACCTCTCACTGGTACCTTATTATTGTTCGGTATTCCCGATAGACGGCCTTCGAAGGCAGTAGGTTGCCCAGACTGCCGAATCTCGCGAATACGTCGTAACGTCGGGATCTGCTGTCAACCACCAATTTGCAGTAGAACAGATCTAACGTTTGTAGAAAATTAAAGCATTGTTGTCCCTGTTTCCCTTAAATTGCCATCAAGTGAGTCCATCAGGGGATGAGAGCATCCTTAAGTTCAGGATAGAATATTATTGTGGTATCTGCAGAAAATAATTTCAAATATATTATCGGTTTGAAAAAAGGCCTTTTTGAAATACAGAGTATCAATGATTGGGTGGCGAAAAAAAGAATGATGGATTTTATAGGATAGTATTGGTGATTCAGAGCTGTTCAGACCGCAGAATGACACCATTTTTGTAGATTAACGTATCAGTTTTAGGTAACAAAGGGCGCAATTTACCTTGCAAAACTGCGTATTTGTTGTTGAACAATATATCCGATAGAATAAATTGCAATCGTCGTTCAACGGAGCTTCAGCAGAAAGTTTTAAGTCGAGCTTATTGGTTTCAGATTCCTCTTTACTTAGAAACTATCAAATTCTTGAAGTTGAATGAAATGTAATCGTTGGCAGGCTAATTCGAGTGAATAATATTGTCATTTAGGTTAGTTTGTCTTAGAACCAAGGGAATTCATATTTATATGCACTCTCACCTTTTTCAAATTATCCATCATTAACCATGCCTGCGTTGGACGATTCGGGTAATGAAGAGGAGAATGAATTGCTTTTCAATGACGGTGAGTCACTTTTAATTGATTACGATTACCGAAACCATTTTTATCAATAACCAATTTATTCACCATACCATAAGTTAATTAATTTTTTTTGTAATGTATCTTCTTCCTATTATTCTCCCTTGAGAGTTTGAACTGATTCTTCGTATCTGTAAAATAGATCAGATCTCTGATAGTAAGTATTATGTATGAGATAAGAAATTTGCATTTTTTTGGAATTGTATGAAGATTATTCATAGTCGATTTTTTCCTATATACTGTTATTTAGCTTACCCTCCATTGGGAGCCTGGCAAATCGTTAGTAAGGCTAGTCAGTCACTCCCTATATTTTGGAGGAATATTAAATTGTTGCATTGCACTAAATAGCTGCTTAACACAATGTTATCCAGCAGTGTTTTGTTCCCATCACTGGGTTGCGAAGACTAGCTTATGTTTGAGATGTCAATGTGCTAACCACACTTTACATCTTTTCTGGTTAATGATCATTCACCTCTGCTGATTCAGTCAAGTGGATGTGAAACTGGCAACCAGCTGGTAGGCCTAAGCTCACATAGGGCTGTTGAGCCATTGACAAACAAAAACTAACTTTCAACTATGGACTACCTAGACCAGAAAAGGTGAGTACTGGTTGGAGCTGAAATGATGACCCCTGGAACGAAAGCTGTGCTGTGAGCAGAGCTTCATTTAATTATTCAATATTACAAGAATAGTTGATCTAGGCTACCTCAAACATACTAGTATTATACGTTCTTTGCAGATGATATTCTATCTAAGACATATTTTCAACTATCTGTCTGACACTTTTTTAAATTTTCAGAAATATTAACTGATACTCTCCTCAAGAAGGTCAGAGACATTGAAACAGTCTTAGAAAGCTCAATAAGTGATGAGGAGAAGTTTGATGCATTGAAAAACTTCGCTAAAACAGATGGAGGACTTGTTAAGGGTAAGACCATCACTTTCTCATTACAAATGGTTCATTTTATAATAATTATTCACATGGTAACATTACTTCAACTGTCGTTTTATATTGGATGAAATACACTCCAAGATGAAGAAACATCGCGGAGATGAAGAAATCATACTGTACGGTAGTCTAGGCCTACTAATTTTTTGTAGCCATACCATCTATTAAATTCTTGCTTCATGCGTTTGATTGCTTCCCCTAAGATTTTATTGATTACTTGTTATTTGATGGATTTTTTTGTGTTTATTTTAGATTCGGTTCGTAAGAAGGTTTGGCCTAAATTACTAGGCGTGGACACATCCAAAATAGAACCATTCCGCGACCATGCCTTACTGAAAGAACATGCCGAGTACGAGCAGGTTGTCTTGGATGTGAAACGTTCGCTCAAGCGTTTTCCACCCTCCATTCCTACTAAAGAAAGACTGGCCCTCCAAGATCAGCTGACACAGTTGATTATGAGAGTAATAATCGAATACCCTCATCTTAGGTATTACCAGGTGTGTATTCGATTCAGATTGACACTTCTCGTTTGTGTAATTAGGTTGGTTGAGTAAAATATTAATAATTCAATCAAATGCATGCATTATTCAAAGAAAGCAACTTCATATTCAATGCAGAAGAATAATATTTTTTTTAAAAACTGAGTAATCCACGGAGGTAGAAAGTGGATAAGAGAGTAGGCTACAGTGAACGGAAGAGTGTGGATTATATTCAACTACAATTAAATAACAGCAATATCCTTTTCTCAATTTTGTTTTTAAGGCAAGGTCAAATTTTCCATCCAATAAAATGAACTAAAAGAGCTTGAAATTTTTTTAATTCTTGTCAAGACTTTGGTGCCGTGGTCTTGTCGAATCTTGTTCAATCTTTAATATATTCTCAGTCTTGTTCTATATTAACAATATTTGAAGCTTATTCTTTTAGGTAAAAAAATTGATTTTATATATACACATTTGGAAAAACATCCTTTCAAATTACAACTCCTACTTTTATTAGTGTTAATCAATTTTCATGCTGAAGTTTTACTGGTCTCTTAGTGGAAATCTTTTGAAATAATTATTTTGTTTTGATAATTGAAAGAGCTTGGACTGTAGATTTAATATTCGATATGCTGGAAAAAACTAATTAGACAGTCATAAATCACTTTGCAACTTCAACATGCTTAAAATTGAAAGACTACTCACCAACAATTCACTTCACTCCACACTAACATACGAGGTACCTGTGTGGGTAGGGTTCAAGGAAACGAATTGATGAATTCACAGGAATTTAAGGAATGGAAGCGCCAGGTAACGATTTTCGGAGATATTAAAGCAGCCTTCAAAAATATTGACGTTGGATTGCTGGATCAGACCAGTCAAATCGCGACGATAGACTGAAGATATTTCCTTTCACACACTAATGAATAACACAATTCATTGAGCACCAACGAACTCTGAATAAGTGAAATTTGAATAGAGTTAAAGATTTTCAATAACCTTGAAAAAACTGTATTCGCGACAACAAACAATCAATTTGAGTTGGAGAATGGACAACGTAATGGAACCATCTTTTTCATACTGAGACTTGCCTCTCGTCGACAAAAATCAAAGCAACTGCAGAGTTCAGGAGTGCTCCAGCGAACAAGCACTGTCCGCTTGTTCGGCGCAACAATTCAAAATAACTAAAGATTAGAAGCGCTCAACCAGGTTTTGATTGGATGATTATAATTTCAGGGTTATCATGATGTGGCGGTGACAATACTGCTCGTCGTTGGCGAAGATGCGGCGTTCCAAATAATGAAGGTGCTATCGACAAACCATTTGAAAGACTTTATGGAGCCAACCATGGAGAAAACACAATATCTTCTCTACTACATCTATCCCCTGATCAACAGATGCAGTCCTAAGCTCTTCGATTACATTGAAAAGTATGTGGTTTTCATTCACAAATAAATGCAATACTATTTTATTGTTAATAATGTTTCCCCCCACCACGCATGTAATGTATGGGAAACCCTCTATTCAGCCGCCATCCTCAAAACATTCTACTCTACCGCTATTTGTCTCTATTGGGGCAAGATAGTAGTAGAAAGACAATATAGTTAGGCTTAAGAACAACTACAAAATGGTGCTTTGCTTTATGCTAAGACCATTCATCTAAGGAAAATTGGACCAAGAATCAAGTAGTTGGAAGGAAATAAGAGTATTTATTGTGGCCATAGGCTTCAAGTTATTCTTGATGGGTATATATATTGTAAGTAGTATTTAGCTCTTTAAGCAGTCATATGTTGGGAAAATTAAGGGCTTGCATAGCCGCTATCTCAAAACATTCTACTTTACATGAGATGATATTGATCTACATATGTAGATGAAGAAAGACAATATAGGCGACACATTAGGATACTAAGAACCAAGTCAGGTGCGTTGCCCCTTGTGTGGCCACATGCTAATTAGAGCTACAGACTACACGTTGCTGAGTGTGGCCATCTGCAATAGTACGTAATATGTTTGTTTGCTAGGCGAGTCACTTGGCTCTTAGCTTAAAGCGAAGCTCCTTGTAGTGTGACTTTAGCCACTGTGTACCCTTCATTGGCTGATATTTTAATGCTTCAATGCAATCCATGCAAACAAAGTTGTTTATTTGTAAAATGTTGAAATTTCCATCGTCTTTTATGATTCGGTTTTAATTCCATTGAATGTATAATAAATAAAATATGATCGAATAAATTAATATGCGTTCTGTAACTCGCGAAGTTTGTTGTACTGTCAACAACTTGAATATATTTTTAATGGACATAATTTATTTATTCAATGGTGTTGATTATTGAAACTTTGGTTAGTTGTCGATGCTCCAGACAAGGGTTTTAAATCTCAACCCGTCATTTATTATCTTGATATCCTTCATCTTATTACCCTCACAGGTCTTATGTGGACATGAGCAACAACCAAATAAAATTTTATTACATTCGGAAATGATTTTGAGATAACCATATAATAAAACGTCCAACGTATTGAATATGTAAGGCCTATATTAGGCCTACATCAATATCATCTCATGTACTTCGATATTAATGTCTTTCCAAATACCAATGAAATTATGCATGTCAGATTTATAAGTGCTATTAGTCCTCTATGGAATTATTAGTCCTCTATATACAGTCTAGAAGTTACCCTTTGTGTAATCTCTGTGGAACTGGTAAATCTGGATGTTTCGTTCTTGGGTTTTTATTTGTATATAATAGTTTTATATTTCATTTTAATATTCGCATTGCTAGATTTGGGCTTTGAAATTGATTTGTGTGTTTTAGGGCTGAATTGGGAACGATGTTTTGTCTGCCGTGGTTCTTGACGTGGTACGGCCACGACCTGAAGCACTATAGAGATGTGGTGCGTCTCTACGACTTCTTCCTCGCCTCTCCGCCGCTCATGTCACTGTACCTGGCGGTAGCCATTGTTATCTACAGGCAACACGAAATCTTATCAGTTGAATGTGATATGGCTGCTATACACTCCTTACTCTCTCAGGTAATGTTTGAATATTATTGTCTGACGATACATGGGAACGATTTCAATTGACAAACAACTAAGTTGGCAGATGGCGAATGTCTGTTATGAATGCTCAGCTCTGTCAGGACAGTGTGAAAGCGGTCTGCGAGAGCGTAACGGTTTAGCTGAGGTCGTTGTCGACTCGATATGCTATCACATATTTATTTATAGGTGTTTGGATAAACAACTCATTGGAATGCCCTGGTGACAGAATTTGATTGAATAGAATCAAAATTGTAAAATTTTCTAATAATTTATTGTTGAATGAATTTTTTGTGTTATCCTTGTTGTCGTACAATATAAAAATGCATATACTGTAAATGATAACTCATCACAACTCTTTTGTATGAGCGTGCCCTCAAAACAAATAAACTTATTTATTTTTTATTTATTCTACATTGGAATGCCCTACTTGCAATCTGAAAGAGAATGAGTTAGCAGAATATTTTTTACTCAGGTGCTCAATGTATGGTAGCGTTAGGAAATATTACTTGGGAAACTTCAGAAAATCAATCCAATATAATTATGTAGATTAAATGAAAGCAATCGGAATCAGACCTATGATAATGAACTCTTGATTAATAATAGATAAATAAAATGTAACGATATCATGAATTGAAATATTGCTGTGAAACCATGTATAACAGGATTTATTTAATTTGGCTAAAACTAGCTGATTTGGCGATTAGTAAACAACTGATTTTACGCAGCTTTGACACAATAATCCAAAGACTTGAAAGTCTTAAAGACCTTTTTGAAGAAGACCTTTCAAAGAATGCCTTTTTAAAAGACCTTTTCAATAATCTGCGAGATTCAGCATTTGTAGGTCAAGTATTGTGATACTGATCGCCAAATCAGCTGGTTTTCGCCAAATTAAATGAATCCTGCTATATTATTGTTCAATCAGCTGATTGAGTTGCTCGTACAATGACCAAATACAGGTCGAAAATTTGTTTTTCCACCCAATGGCTTTAGGTAAAGCTATTCCTCATGAGATGTTCATTACTATTATGTACCAATCATTTTTCAAAATAGTGTTTGGGTGATTTGGTGAACCTGCGACATCCTTGAATCAAATCTTGATGTACCCAACATAAACATCAACATCTAGTACAATTTTTATTGAAATTAATCTCTTGATGATTTCTTCCACAGCTTCCTGATGAAATGCCATTTGATAAGTTGCTGTCTGAAGCAGAGAAATTATATTCAAAATATCCTCCAGAGAGTTTGGAAAAAGAAGTTGAAGAACGATTCCAATTAGAGTAAGTATAGTAATTGAAAGATTCTTATTTTATATTCAGTATTACTCAATTTCAGTTCAATATTTTGAAGCTTTGTTGATTCAAATCTTCAAATCTTAAATTTATATTGTTAAGCTTATGTTATATTATATTCTCAAATTTATATTCTAGAAATCTATTATACTTGAGTTCTATTACTGTATCTGTAGTATGTAATAATGTATCATTTTGTTTCACAACTAATATTGAAGAACTGCTCCCGCACACTGACGACATAGTCTATGCGAGTTCTGAAATTCTTTTTTTATTGTAAAGTCTATTGTATAATAATTGTATACGTGAATAAAAAAATTGAAATTGATGTTAACATTATAGAGAATTGATTAATTTTCTTATGGAGTTCATGTAAAGTACCTTTTTATAAGATACCCGTAGTTGTGAAGCTAAATACTTGAGTCCGTGCAAGGTGCAAACCTTAGGATGCCTGTGGTAATGCAATTTCATACGGGAATATAAGCGCACTGTAGCCGTGTTTCTGTTGATAACGCCACCGACTGACTTTCTCAGCTATTCAATCTGGCATCACTGTACCCTATGAGTGCAATCTAAGGTTTGCATTGTTATGGAAATTCTTACGGATTTGAGGAGTAAATTTTAGTAGTCTCTCGGCTAGTTGCGCGTAAAACTTGCAGTAAACAGTTGCCAGTTGAACTTTTGTGAATTGGATTTTCACTGATTGATCACCGTAAAGTGGCTTCATTGCATTGACGTCAGACACGTTCATTAGTTTTTCTAAGTTGGATAACAAAATTTTACGGCGGTTATTGGATTCTTATCCAACTGGCCGTACGTTTCCTATGTTACCCAAGTTTTCTGAAAAAGTCTCCTGGTTGAAACAAATACGTTCAAATCCTCTTCTGCTTCCATTATTTATTTACTTATTCAGCAATGTACAATAAACACTTAATGGATGGTTCAACAGCCATTTTATAACGTTTTTATTTAAGAATCCTTGATAAAATCATCTATTATAAATAGTAATAATAATATTATCCTTCCTTGTTATTAATATATTAATACTATTTTATTTTATATCTATAATATTATTAATTCTATTATTTTTCATTTGTACTTTTTAAGTTTGATGTATTTGTTTCAAGGATAAATAAATAATTTGATTTGATTTTGATTATTACAACGATTATGATTGGTTTTGTCAGGCTGGAGATGCGACTCAGGCCAGCTGCGAAAAGGAGAGTACCGGCTCGAAGAGGCACTCGCGTTTCGCTGTGGATTCTGCTATTGGGCCTCAGGCGTATGGCGGTCAGACAACCAGTCAAAACCTTAATTTTCACTGTTTCCATAGCTGTCGGATTGTTCGCCTATATGCGCTCTGAAAGTCTCGACTTCATGCTACAATATTATTCAATCAGATAGTACATACTATGATAATTACTGCAACTCTGTACAAACTGTTATGCCTTAGAATTGTTGAAATGTCTTACTGAAAAACTCGATGCATTTCGTCTTTCATACTGATATTAATTTTACCGCAATTTAAATAATGGACTATGAATGCTAATGCTAGCCATTTTCATCAAAATATTCAAACGTTGAGTCAATTTGATTGATAAATTATGTAAAATGAGAATTCAAAGTGTGCAATATAAAATCGAAATTTAATTGTTAATAATAATTTTATCGTTAATAATTTAGATTCTTTGAAAATTGTTACCATATCGGCTTGAGGTAAGGTAATTGAGAGTAGTATGATTTTTTAGAACTTATAAATCTCATACAAAAAATGTCCTTGAATTTTATAATCTTCATTTTCATTTGAAGGACGGTGCTTGATTTGTGGATTGAATTTCTTCACTATTTCTGTGTATTTTTGTTGAAATTGAAAAATACTTGTCTAGATTCATTTGTGGGGCTACCTGATCAGAATGATTAAGGCTCCATAATATTATACTACTGTAATTCCAATCTCAGTTTATCAAAACTTGCAAATTTTCATTAGGGAATATAAAATTTTTATGTTTTCTAGTTATTCTATTTCACAAATTAATAAAATTTACTGGGTAAATAATCATTATTATTTCATCCTGAATTGAGTATTATTAATATTACAATATTAAAAATTCACTTGCCTTCATTTGTAGGTGCTCATTTTAAATACGGTAATGTTTTTTCAACCTTATGCAGCAAACTCGTTTGCTTATAAACGAGTTTAAACTCTTGCTCTTGATGAAACTTTTTTGGTTGCTAAAATATTCTCTTTGATAATGGATAGTGCAATCTTGTCCATGAATAAATAATGTAATAGGCTACTACATTGTTGAAAATGTCCTTGATTTATTGAATGAGTTTCACCTAACATTAATAAATAATAATTTTTTATGGTTCTACACTATAAGAAAAAATCATCTTAATTACGTAAGCCGAAGTTCTACTACGAATAAGATTGCTGTCTATCCAATATTGTTTCCCTTCATGCATTTCAAGAATTGGATGATTAATTTCATCATAAAACTCGAAAAAGTATCTCACCTAATATGTGTAATTCATGTAGTTCATGAAAATTTATATTTTTTAATTTCTGTGATAGTTTAGTTATGTTTCACATTCCAAAAGATTTTTATAATTTTATTTATCTCTTTCAATCCAAATTTGATTCGCTCTTATTGGAATATATCGAGGATCGTAACTGATGGTTTTAGAGCAGATATTTGATCCGTACCTACTGTACTGTTTGAATTTAAGGAAGATCAGTTTTTAGATGCATTGTGAGTTAGATATTTATACAATATTATACAGTATTTATACTGTAATATTACAATTAATTATACAATACTGTAGTCTCATAATTGGAACGTTGTGAAAAACCGTAATGCCTTTTCAGGTGTGTAATTTTACTCTAAATTTAAGATTATATTATTTAAAGATTGATTTTTGTGGTAATTGCTTGTTGTGTTTGTAATATAATATTTTATTAAAAAATTAATGTGTTTTCATTAATAGAGTCACTGTTTAATTATAGTGTCAGCATATTAGTTGAATGATGAGGTAAATTAATTGTCCCATAGATTCCAGAATGCACGGTTGAGGTCACGCGCAAATCCTAGCCTGAATTGTGAGCGGCAGGACATCACCCAGATACCAGTAAACGAGTGTAATCTTTGATTTTGTTTCTCTACGACTAGAAAGCGCATTAAACAGACATTAAATAGCCTTATTAATTAGTAGGGGAGTTGTTGATTCGTATTCAAATTATTGGCAGAGTTTCGCTGAGGAACGTGGAAGGTCCAAATTCGCTCAACAACAAAATCCTGGACAGAGGGTTGGACAAAACCCTCTGCTGTCTCGGTTTGGTGGGTACGCCACTTTGTACAGTCAAAAAGGCCATAGTGGCCTTGGTAAAAAAAGCCATGGTGGGAAGAAATTCCCAACCATTTATGTAAAATACAATGTTCGTTGGTCGTTGAACAACTTAAATTTAAAAAGTTGATTTTGTGAACCTTGTGCTGAATACAGAGTGCCCCAAATATTTTGCATGTTTTTCATTTTCTTTTCTTTTTCCAACATTCCATAACAGTTCCATTAGCACAATTATAATAATATTGTGTTTGCATGTTTCCTCCGGAAACTTCAAGTCCAGAAGTCCTTCCTGTCGCAAACGCAATATTTTATTTTTGATTCAATGATAACCCTTCTTCAATCCCTGCAGATTGTTTATTCTTCTCTCACTTGAGCGCGCTAGTCTCGTTCTCAATTTTGTAAACGCGCTTTGACCTTCATGAATGTATGCTCATGTTGGCTAACCTGTTCATCTGTCAGTGTCAGCTGCTTGCTGCTTTCAAACAGCTGACTTTATCGAGCGAAATTGAGGTTAAAATCGTCAAATGTCAGAATCAGAAGGAACCTTATCAAGGTTCTGTTATTGGCCATTTGTAGCAGGCATTTAGGATTTCATCTTTATAAATAATAATAATT
This sequence comes from Laodelphax striatellus, assembly GCA_017141395.1. Lineage (NCBI taxonomy): Eukaryota > Metazoa > Arthropoda > Insecta > Hemiptera > Delphacidae > Laodelphax > Laodelphax striatellus. The sequence goes on from CM029531.1 coordinate 45,153,740, forward strand.
TAATGTATTTCTTTCTCAAAATAAGGATTGAATCCAGTTTCAATCCATGCCGATTCCAAACACCGGAAATTTTTATTTTTGAATTCGAGAATCCGTTTTCACGTTTCATCTAACAATGTGTATGAGTAAGTGACTAAGCATACTAATTATTTCCTATATCTATCAATTACCTATGTTGAATTTTCTGATCTCTAATTCAATTTGTTGATTTCAATCAACGTAGGTACCCAGATACTTCTGATATCAAGTCCATTGAAGTCATTTTATAAAGCAGTTTGGACCTTGAATACTAGTACTGTACACAATGTTAAAATGTTCAAGTATATTTTATATCGGCAAGAATGTATTTGAATGTGAACGACATCAAATTCAAATTAACTTATCAAAGTAAATATTGTTAAACTTGTAACGTTAAATTAGTTTATGAATTACAAATAATTAGTTTAGTAGGTAATTTCAGAATGACAAGACAATCTTATCTTGTTCAAATACCAATGTTAATAACTGCCATCAGCTTTTCACACTCAATTCTAATTCTTTCACTCTTAAATTTCTATTCTCAACCTCGTCCGTTCTTCTCATTTTCAGGTTGTTTCACGTGCGCTTGTATGCGCCCGCGATACAAGCGTCTAGTGGATAACATATTCCCGCCCAACCCTCAGGTAAGCCTGCGAATACACGAGCTGCAGTTGCGGCAACCGCATCGCAGGGCGGCATAGATCAAACACCCTTGCAGTCGGCTGCTGTTGTAATGCAGTCGACTGCCGCGCAGTGCAACCTGCTTTCGCCATGCCGTTCTCGCTGTACTAGTGCCGCAACTTGCACTGATTGCAGAATGAGATTACATTAAATTCACAAATAGAAATTCATGTTGAACTGAAAATTAATAGTACTGTACGTTGAAGAATTATACTGGACTGGACTTTGACTAACGTCTAAATCTCATTAAAAATGTGATAGGCTACAAACTATTGATTGATCATGATGCATCTTTAACCGATTTATTGAACTACTCATCTGCTCAATTTCCTATGCATTTCATCGGTGAAGTTCCTCTTATAATTCGACCGAAATAGCCGAGGAACTAACCAAAATATAGCATTTAACTCATCCCATATGACAATTAATTAGAAATCACTTCTGCTCCTACTGCATTTAGAAAGTGTGATTCGTTTCTGTATCCTGTGTGTCAAGAATGGCTTTCTAGTATTTTGATTTTGAATCCATTAGATCTTATTTAGATCATCTTCATAATTTACTGTAGCCTAATCATGATAGTATTGATTTTTACAGAATATGAATACTTCTATAAATCTAATTTCAAATAATTGTTTCGATTGAAATTTTCATCATTACTGTCATCTTTCAGCTGATAGGAAGTCCGTTTACAGGGTCCCAGAGTGCAATGTGCTTTTGAATGAGTTATTATCACCATTTCACTTTTTCCAGGATGGGCTAGTGAAAAATAATATGGAACAGTTGACATTCTACTCACTCTCTTCTCCGGAAAAGCTTGACCGTATCGGTGAATATCTCTACCAACGAGCGTGTCGCGATCTTTCAAGAAAGCGCAATGGGTCAGTTCATCTCAAGAAATTTCTTTTGTAATATTAATTATTAAGAATCGAGGGAAACCTCCTTGACAAAATTTTGTTCATATTCATATTCTTATTGTCTAGAATCTAGATAGTTGATGAAATATGAACTTTGTTTATGTGATTCAAAATGAGTATTTGTGTAATGAAATTTTTGAATACTTAGTTTATTTCCAGAACGAAAAGCACAAAATCTTACTAAACATACGAGTAGTGTAAAACTTTGGATAAGAATGTTATTTTTGAAAGTTTTAAAATTATATTAAAGTAATAGTGAGTTAATTTTGTCTAGATTTATCAGTAGGTTGAAGTTTGATAAAACTTCGGACGGAGTTTTTTTAAAACTAGACTTTTCAACTTGTGCCACATTGGTTCTGGAGGTGTTATATTAAGTCTCCTATTGGATGACATATTCGTTACCAATATTAAGTTGAATGGTTTTTTCTCTTTTATGAACAGGTTCGTACTTATCGCAATGGAAGCAATGGATCAACTTCTGGTGGCTTGTCATGCGCAGACTCTGAATCTTTTCGTCGAGAGTTTTCTCAAAATCGTGCAGAAACTGTTGGAATCAACAGAACCAGATTTGCAAGTTCTAGCCACTCAGAGTGTGAGTAATTTTAACTAGTTCGAAGAATATTTTTGTTACATCTAGTGGTAATACTAAATATATGAGGCACTTGATAGGCTTATCAAAGCATTTATATTTCAACCGTATATTGTTAGCCTACATCTCTTACACGAAATGCTTGGTACTCTTTGATAAAAATTTGTTCATACTATTCTGAAATTTTATTGCAATTTCATATCATGCTGAGAGTTGAGTATGTAGGCTCCCTGATAGTGTTTTGTCCCAGGAGCAGCATAAGCAGAAAATTGTATATGATTGTTTGAAACTTTTTTCCAGCAAAATGATTAGTCTGTGCTCCTAGGACAACATGCCTTCAGGTTCACTATTTCCTGTATCAACTTCATACATGGATTAACATTACTTGTAATTTTTAAGAGATATTTCTTTATCTCTTTATATATTCATTTATCTCTACTGTTCTGTTTATTAATGCACAAAAAATGATCGATTAACAAAAAACAAAAGGCTTTCTCAAAAAACAAATTACCCATTAATGTATGGGAATAATATACGAATAATAATTGATCAAATGTTTGGATCAGTTTGTCAGGTTTGCCAATATCGAAGAAGATACACCATCTTACCATCGCCGATACGACTTTTTCGTTTCGAAGTTTTCATCAATGTGCCACAACAATCATGGTGATGATGCTACCAAGGATATGATCCGGCTGGCTGGCATTAGAGGACTGCAGGTGTGTATTAAATCAGTGTCGTTGATTATTAACAATAGGCTACTAACAATATTGTTTAAATGAATCATAGTTAATCATTGAAAAAATAATTTAAAATATGTCCAAATAAATTTAAGGTTCTAAATGAAGAAAATTCGTAATTAAAAAAGATGGATTGCATAGGAAATACTGTTGTAAAATATTAAGTTACTACTCACAATCGAAATCAAATTATTTCCCAAATATTTACATGTGTAATGAATCCCTTTACAAGACTATACGTATGTGTGTAGAGGTTAATAATTACTCATACTATCTAGCATAATTCATGTAGCATTAACAAATAATGCAGCTCAATTATTTCAATAACTACAGTCATTAAAATTATTAGATCATAACACTACATGAACTGAAGTGTGTGGGTCCCTGGCAATTCTCAGGCGTGCAAAAAGTCATAATAAGGGGAAAGAAAAGAAAAAATATGCGATTACCAGGTGGAAAGTATCTAGCTTGGTAAGCTGCTTTGAATATCATTTACCAGGATCATACTTTCAAATTCTGTAAATAAATGTCGGAATAGTATTAGATAATTGAAATGAGTTATAGAAATATCATATAGAAATAATTAATACAGTGTTAATATTATAGAAATAGAAATATCAATTTTCATTAGCAGCTATTTTCTTTCATGTCTCTAATTCCAACTAATTTTCTACCTAAATCATTTTTATGCAGTAATATAAATCTCAGCAATAATTTGTACGACTAGTGTCATATATTAGTAGTGTTGTATAAATAAGTTCAAATGTTGTGTTCTTGTAGGCTATTTAACTCATATCGGTGTAACTCAATCTCTTTCGTATTCGTATTGAATTTGAATTATTTTTCAATTGCAGGGTGTAATTCGGAAAACTGTATCGGATGACCTTGTTGAGAATATTTGGGAGCCTGTGCATATGGACAAAATTGTTCCATCGCTTCTCTACAATATGCAAGATTCAAGGTGATGAATTATATTATTTATTGCATTCATCTATATCTATATTATAACCTCCAAAAAGTTAATCATTACAGCTCTTTCAAAAAATTAGAAGCTTTATTAGGTGAATTTTCTTATAAAAGTGTAAGACTTGAGAAAAGGTATAGAATTCTTGAACTCTGATTGAAGCTAATGTGCTAAAATCTAAAATAAGCCAATGTCAGTTACATTAACATAATATATGTTCGTATGGCTTTTTATCGGTGGGGAGACCCTTACGGGTAGGTTCCACGTCGCCTTATTTTCGTGTCGGTCACCTAAACATAGAAATGGAGAGAAACCTCAATTAACTCGATCAGCATATACATCAGTTTCATACGTCTGGGAAATTCAGAAATAATCTTCAATCCTCAACATTTATTGAACGATGCCTTATTTTTTATTTCAGGTATTTGAAGGGTATGGAACCTCACAGTCCTGAACCTGGCGAGGAGAAGAATTCGCCCCCTCAGCTTGCTGAGACTTGTATCCGTGAACTTGTCGGGCGAGCCTCATTTGGACATGTCAGATCTGTTCTAAAACCTGTGCTCAAGTGAGTAAGCTTCTTCCATATTAAAATATTCCTTTAAAATAAAGAGTAAAGGGCAAAAGAGTTGAAATAATAAAACATCACATTCAAAACTGTAAATTCATTTTCAATTGAAATAATTCCATTCAGCTCTCACTATTTGAGAACACTCATTGAGTGTTCACTCAATGTTTGATCTCACTATCGAGAACAATCACACAGCAGAACTAACTTCGTATTTTTTCCATCTTCAAGTTCAGATTCTCATCTTGTTTGAGAAGTTCCTCCATCACTCATCAGGAAACTTTTGGGATTATCAGGAATTCTCTGATGTATTCAACTTTGCAAATACAACTATCTATTAAGTAAATCTCTATTGACAATTACCCATAAATTGTTGAATAAATTCATCAACTCGCTATCGTATACCATCATTATATGATTTTTCATTTCGCAGGCACCTCGATCTTCATAATTTGTGGGCTCCAAACCAATTTGCGATTCATACTTTTAGAATCATCATGTTTTCAATCCAGGTAAATTCTCCGAACTTTGAAAAGCAATTTGCGTTATTTATTTTGGAAAGGTTTGCTATAGTGTTGAATAGTGGAGTACTGTGCTATTTTTATTGGATTTATTTAATAGGCCTATTGATAATATTATAATATTTATGTTTTTATCTAATAATCTTTTTTATTATTCAATTATAATATTTTATTTGTAGAGATTTATTAAGATGTTAATTTTTGTCGATTGATTTTACCTTACCAACAATCAACATATTAGCGTAGGTGGCGAGTGAATTTTCTCACAATTCGATGTTGACATTTTTCTTACTTGCCAGTTATTGTACTTGGATTTGGTGATTTAAAAACATTTCAGTTATTACTTTTTAATGTATGCAATTGTTGATAAACTTGTACTTGTTTGTCCATGCAGTCCCAGTACTCATATGCTGTAGTTGAGAGTCTCATGTTGCATCTGGATGAAAATTCAAAAGCAGAACCCAAAATACGAACCAGTATCGCTGATGTACTTTCAAAAATCATCGCCATAGCTGCTGAAGAGAGTGTCGGTGAGTCTTACAGTATATTTTTTCATCACCAGTAGATTAATCTTCTACCAATCTACTAATAAGTTATACTACTTCATCTTTCTTTAATATTTCTTCGCAATGGGTGCCAGTAATTTTGAATTCAAAAATATCCCACTTAATAAGTATTACAATGACAATAATAAAGGTATGACCTGTGAAGTAAATATTTAACTTCTGTTTTTTTTCATCTTCTTAAGTTCATTATTGAATAATAATGTCATTCAATTTAACCGATACTTATAAGTTCTGAGAGTTCAATACTAGCCCTCCAATGTTTTACTAGAAAAGATAGAGTTGTATGGATTTTTCTTATTATTTGTGAAATTTATTAAGACGTTGTCAATTATAGTGATTTTTTCCATACTACAAAATACATATTTTTCCATACTATAAAATCAATTGAAAATTGGTGGATTATCTCACATAGCCAACGATAACAGTAAATTTCGTCAAATTCGACTAGATTTTAATTCTTGTGGATTGGTTACACACTTATTCATTTATTTATGTACAGTTGTCACAATATATCAAATTTCAAGGTCGAACTCTTAAAATCCAACGCAATAAAATAACAAGTATAACTTGCAATAGCAATAGCGTAATATCGCTGCTTCACTCTCTGAATGGATTACTTAGAAACGGCGTCATCGCTTCATTATGCCAAAATCGTACAAAACACTATTTTGAATAGACAAATTCTCCAATTAAATAAAAAACTGCATTGTTTCTGATTATACCAACACTACGCTTTCAACTGTTGTGCTTTGTTTTTCTTGGCTTGTTTGCTTTCGACTTTGTTGAGAGGTGTTGTATATATATTCACATTGTTTATATTTACATTGTTGTATAATTATATATTTTGTTTGATGATCAGAATAAAAGAATTTGAAATTTTCGTTTGCAGGTCCATCTGTGCTCGAGATAATCAATTCGTTGCTCACGCAGCTGCGTACGTCGGTGGGGAGGGAGCGGGAGCCGGGTGGAGGGGAGGAGCATGCCTATCAGGAGGCGCTCATCAATGCGCTGGGCGAATTCGCCGCTCACTTGCCCGACTACCAGAAGATCGAAATTATGATGTTCATTATGAGCAAAGTGCCCTACATCAAACAGCAGGGTGGCATGGATGACAACTTGCTCCAACATATGCTGCTCAAGTCCTTGCTCACTGTTAGTATTTGCAACTATATTCGTCATTATCAAATTATAAAGATGAAACAATATTAAACAAGATAATGAATTGAAATACTAGATCTTAATACAGAATTGATCACGTGAACGGTTATATTGGTAGTAGTCCATTACACAAATAATTAAAATCTTAATGCAATTAATCAAATTCCTGTACTCAATAGGTACAGAACTGTTTACGTAAGCGGTACTAGAGCACATTTATAATATCAATTACATGATTTTGTCTGTATTTAATTTTTAAAATCCTATTCATTATTGTAATTGATATTGTGTTATTATATTATTCGATTTTGGCGAAAAATAAATTCTAATAATTCTATCGGAACATTTCAGTATCGTATATTGTCATCATTTCATACTAGAGTTTTTAAAAAAGCCACTTTTTTGACCGGATGCAGGACGACTTGATGTATCACTAATTAATGTTTTAGACTAGTCAATTACAAGTGAGATCTATTAATTCATCTCTGATTCATAAATGACTTGATTTGTTTTCACTCATTAATGTTTTAGAATATATAATTGAAAGTGAGATCTATTAATAATTCATCTCTGATTGACGAGAAGTCAAAAGTCTGAAATGAATAAAGGGCATACGGTATTCATTTCTTATCATTCCCATTATTATTTATTATCTTTTTAATACACATATTGTTATTTGTATTATTTTCGATGACATATTATTCGTTTGTTGTCAGGTGGGTCGTCGTTACAATTCGGTGTCTATGAACACGACGTTCCCGGCCTCGTTTCTGGAGCCACTGATGCGCATGTCTGTGGTGCGCGACCCCGATCTGCGGCTGCTGGTGCAGCGCATTCTGCACACGCTGCTCGATCGACACGACAACCGCGACAAACTCACCAAGCCAACGTCAGTTATCCAGCATTCATTTATTCGCCTAGTTATTAGTTATTTGTGTACAGTGGAAATTCTTCATTTCGCGGATAACGAATGATTGTTATTTAATGTTTCTATGGTAACGGGTGATGTTTTGATTTTTTTTTGTACATAATAGTTTATAAAACATATTAAAGATTTATTTCTCCAAAAATTTAGTTTAAACTTATACTTTTCATAATAATACTTTTTTGTCTAAAGCTGATAAAACGACCGATTTGATTGAAAAGATCCAGCTTTGAATCAAGTGGAAATTCTTCAACTTTTCATACTAAAAGTTTCAAAATAATAAGTTTAAATTTGAAAAGATTCAACTGACTTTCAAGAAACAGTATATAAGATTCAACATAAATTCACCATGGAAACGTTATACTTTTCATAATAATACTTTTTTAGTTTTTTTCTAAAGCTTCATAATATTATTCACTGGCAACAAAAAGCTTTATAATATTATTCACTGGCAACAAGAAATTCCGAATTAATTGTTTATTGTCTGGTGTGTTTATTGTTTTGAATAAGATCGTTGAGCTTCTCTTTTGTAGACTCATACATAATACAGACTAGGTACTAGATACATAAATTTTGTAAGGCTGATAGAAAAATATAACTAGAATATTATACTGTACTCTTGAATTCTAGAATCGCTCAGTCCTATCTCAGCTATGAGAGTCAACAAGATACTTTTTCAAATGCAATCAGAAAATTGTTTGGCGAATGATGTCTGTGATTGCAGAGTGTGCGTGGCTGACCTGGAACTGGTGGTTGAGAAGTGTTCTCGTCCGGACGCGATATTCGCTCGCAAGTACGTGCCCGAGCTGTTTCACTGCCTGGTCGAGGGTCTGCGCCTGGAGAACAACACCGTCGACAACGTGGAGGCTGTCTACACCACGCTGGCGCTCATCGCTATCGAACTCGCCTGTGATGACGTTCTTCCCGACTTTCTTAATATGATACTCGACATTCAGGTACATTTGGAATAGAATAGAAATTTGTTTCTGTATCACAACAATACATAGTAAAATTACAACTGATAATTTTATATTTCAATACTACCACTACCATTCTATAAAATCCAAATTTACAACTTGAATACTTCTTAAAAAATTAGCACCTTATTAATTATATTAGTAACTGAAATTGATTTGGATAAACAATAACAAACATTGGATAAAAAATATAGAAATTATCATAATAAAACAATAGTGGAATACTTAGTGATACAAAAATGTATGGTACAAAAACTTGTGGTGGGGTACATTTTTATTTTATTTTAAACGATAATTTGTGCATTACATTGTCACTAAGGATACCATTGTTTTTGTTGCGCTTGAAATTGAAAGTAACTCACTAATGTTGTATTCCTAATTTTTGGAGTTTAATGACTCAAATCATAAAATTATGGTAATGTATGAAAAAGATTTTTTTTTTTAATTATTGAATATTGTAAAAATATTGTTTCATAAAAAATAGAAGTTCTGTAGTACAGGGAAAAGGTGAACAGACTACATGTATATACACTCTGTATGTCTTCTATATGTTTTGCATAGTACGCTGTGCTATTCAGGTGTATGTCCGCCTTTTTCCTGTTTTACAGGACTTGTAAATTTTTAGAAGACAGGCACCAGTATTCGTATTTATCAAAGTAATCAGTATAACTTTTCTAGTACTTGAATAGTTTAGTTGTATGTGGTGTGAATCATGTATAGCAGGAATAATTTAATTTGTCGGAAAACAGCTGATTATTTTCAAGTATCACAATACTTAACCTACAAATGCTGAATCTCGCAGATTATTGAAAAGGTCTTTTAAAAAGGTATTATTTGAAAGGTTTTCTTTAAAAAGGTCTTCTAAAGACTTTAAAGGTCTTGAAGACTTTCAAGTCTTTGGATTATTGTGTCAAAGCTGTGTAAAATCAGATGTTTACTAATCATCAAATCAGCTATTTCCGACAAATTAAATTATTCCTGCTATAGATGTGAAATTGATGCGTCGTATCACTTGGAATTGATTACCAGAGATTCTCATTCCATCATCTGAAACGGATAATCTGATAATGGTCAGAAACTCCAAATACTATAGATTTATTTATAGTGTTCAATACAATATTAATGTGATGAAAGTTAGGAAAATAGTATGTATTAAATTTTATGCAACCACTGTGGCTTTCATTACTTGACAGACAGGTGCTCTGGACAAAACGACCGGACTAACAGCTGCTCAACGTTACAGCCTTCACGCGGTTGCCATCAGTCTGCTGGTGCTGCTGCCTCATGTTGTCATCATCTCGCCTCTCAGCGAATATGCTGAAAAGGTAATTAAGATCAATTCACATATTTTGAAGTCGAGACTTCACTCATTCATAATAAGTGGTAATTACTTACAAAAGTAGCGGCCACGATATAAGGCTGCTGAGACATTTAGAATTGTTGCCAATCTTATCAGCTGCCTACTCAAATCATCCAGGGGAATCAACTACGACGCTTTGAATTGGCAGCATTGGAAGGTCAACTTTACCATTTATTTATGATGGCGAGAAGAAGTTTTCGACTTTCCCTCTCTTTACCGGTTCCATATCCGACAAAAGCACATATAGTAATCTCTCAGCCATCTAACTTCTTGTCCTCTACTTTATTCATATTCGTATTTAAATAGATAAAATCCATTATATAAAACTCTTCTATGTCCACACTTGGTCGATTTCGTGTGCGACTCAAGTATGCTGCATATGCTCAAGCATTGGACGCATGCTGGGCAGCTCACAAAAATGCACCAAGTAAAGGGGTTAATTATTGATAAAGACAGTCTATTGTCGATGTTGAAAGAGGTTTACAAATTTACGAACCGAAGGACCGCGGACAAACAAATTATAGGTGAAAACTTGTAAATTACCTTTAGAGCGGAATTGACTGAATGGCATCGCGGTGTGGACTGAGACTAGAAGATACATAGACTAGTACGCATAGACGAGACATGTTTAGGAGAGGGGGGAGAGGATGTGCACAATTCATCATAGACGAAATTCGTACGCTAGAATGCGCTGTAATGTTCAATCACTCACAGAGAGTATAAATTATAGTACTAAGTATACACTCTCTGTACAATCACTACTCCCACCAGTCGGAATAATGGGATTTTGTATTGAAAGTTCTCCGGTTCACTTTACGGTAAAAACATTGAACTGAATTGAATTTGAAATGAGAAACACTAGAAGTTTCATGAGCTCGGGATTTAGCTAAGTCCTAGACTAAAACGGGTGGCCACCGTAGCATCGACAAACGTTAGCATCGACACCATGTAGTGAGGGCTCTATGCTGCTAAGCCACTAGCCTGTCGAGACAAACGTTTGTTGTTGCTATGGTAACCTCCCGTTTTAGTCTAGGACTTGGCTAAATCCCGAGCTCATGAACCGGCCCTAGAAGTTTCAATCACAACCACTGATTTATAAACCACTTATTTAAATAGATTGAGACACCGATTTCGGTTGTTACATCATAATCGATCTCTGGAATACTCTTTACTAGAGATCAACTATTTACGGTTCACTAGAGATTGATTACGGTAATGAGAGATGATGATAATTAGTTAATGATGCATCATCATATTTTTAATTATTTATTGATAATGGTGTAACAATCAAAACCAGTATCTCGATCATATCTTGATCTGTGTGATAAGTTACAAGTTCCATTTTTCCAAATCCAATTCAGTTGATTTGTTGTTTGTAATTTGTAGGTGGTGGCAGCACGGCAGGAGCAGGACCTGAGCCACTTGCTGCCGGAGCTGCTGGTTGGCTACGAGGTGTCGCAGCCGCCGCCTCCCGGCTCGCCCGTGCCGCAAGCGGCGCTCATCGACCGACAGGCACTCGCCGACTGTCTCAAGGACGCCGGACTCGACTCGCAACACATCACCAGCACCAATGTCGTGCCGCACAGGTAATCGCATGCCACTCGTTATTTCTCAATAGCTAATTCATACATCTATAATTGAGAAAGTTCGGAACAAAATTCTATGAATTGCTGAGGCCGCTCTAATGGATGGCAAATGCAATATCTATGAAACATAAAACATTCATAATAATTGAACATGGTAAAGAGTATCGATGTATGAAGCCTGGCTTGTTTCCATCCATTATTATGTTTATGGATTTTACATTATCCATTGAATGAGAAATATGGAAAAACATTATAGGTTAAGTCCAACACTGAATTTTCAACTTATAAGTCCCGAAAAATCTTCAAAATCAAATTCTTTCACTTCATATAAATCCATCATTTATATTTTGAATTTGAATTTATTTCATCACAAAAAAACACTACATAAATAAGCATTGCTTAGTAGTATGTGACAAGTCAAAAATTTGAATTAAACATCCAAGTTATATAGTCTTTCATAAGTTAAAATTTAGTCCATGAAAATAAAGCTGAATCATCTATTCACTTGAAACAAACAAAAACACTGATCCAGCATACAAATTGATCTTGCTTGGTGCAACCCAACATAAATGTTTCATGAAACAGGCTCCAATTATGAAAAGTAGATTTTTCCAATGAATAATTGAGGAAGAAATGCTAATTTATTCTGTTGACCGGACTGGCCTCTATTTAACAAATATTGAAATTCGGATATCCCATTGATCTCATTTACTTAAACTTCAATTATATTTGCCTACAAATATGTAAACGAACGACCTCTTCTATTAATAGATTAATATCTATTTTTATTCTCTTCTCATATCAATAAATCCTTATCAATCCCATTCTTCAGTTCTCTGTAGATACATTTCATGTATCTGATAAAGTTTGTTTGAAGTTGATTTTGAAATTATTTTTTTAGGCACAGCTGGGTGGAAAGTGCAGGCGTCACTTTGAAAGGAAGTGTAACCGACCTTACAAACATGGAATTGGATAGTGCATCCTCTACTCCAGGAATCCAAAGGGTATGTTCTTTGCAAAGTCAATATACAAGCTGTACAGTTTCACCAGTTGATCTGTTATCATTCGGTCAGCGCAAGTTTAACATGCCGGTACTAGATTAACATCTTTGAAAAGTAGACATAAGGCTTCTTATTGTTCATCGACATCATGCACACAAAATAGGAAGGTATGGACTAAACTGAAAACCGCAAGGGTGTTGAGAAATGTTGAGCTTGTTGAAACTCAACTACAGCCTCACTGAATTCTACAGATTCCGGCCGGGACCGGTCAATAACTTTGAACTGTTTGATATTTTCAGCAAAGCAGGTATAAGAAATTGACCCGAGGAGTGATTTTCTTGAACTAATTCGCCCTCAAAGAGTCAAACTAGTGGCGCATGCGAAAAACAACAGTTCTTCTGAGTGTCTACATCGGTCCATCTTTTGAGCGGATATGTAGTAATAATCTTCACCTTTGACGATTTATTGAAATATTAATGTGTGCAATGTTCATGCATTTTCGTAATCAATACCAACACTCACGTTAATCGAGATAGATAGATAGATCAATGACTTTACTTTTCAATTTTACATTACAAAAGTGCTGTGGGCAAAGTTGAGGCATACAAGCCCCCTCTTCCAGTTAACCCACAAAGAGAGATGTTCGATGGCTCGAAAAATTTATAATGGTTGGTGGTAGACTGAATCATGATTCTGTATGTTACTGTGTCAGAAAGCCGATTGTTTTAGAAAATCAATTTTCAACAGGAATTGATTGAACTTTCGATTCATACTTTCAAACAAAATTCAATCGTATTCATGTATTTATATAGCTTCAGTTCAATGAGCATTTGTTGATATATTGTAAATTCGTGTGCAGAAATACCCTGAAGAAGAGCTGACATTTGAGGCGATGAAACGTGTGCTGGCTGAGAGCAGTGTAGTGAAGCGTGAGGCTGAGGCTCTACGTCAGAAACAGCTCAACGAGGCATTCCGAGCCACCACTTTCTCCGAGTTGATCACCAATAACACAACTTCGGTAAGTGCCACAGTGCCGAAACATTACTTTTTTCCGCGGGGGATGCCCACATGAGCTCTAGGCTTGTGCATGGGTAATGAGAGGGGTGATGATGAGAGATGACAAGTCCATATTTTATAGAATACGACGTGTATCTTAGTTTAAATATTATTCAGGCGCAATCTAATAATAGTATAATTTTAACTTTATCGGCCAGTTGCACAAAAATACAATTCAGTTATCGACTGTAAAATGACGCCACCTAACGGAACACATACGATGAATGCCTATTGAGCTCCGTGAAATGAAAATCACCTTACAGCGGTTAAATTCAATTAGATTTTCGTGCAACTGGCCGAATATCTAATTTTTATACTCTAAGATGGTGTTGGAAATGCAGGTGTCGATTTGCAAGTTTTGAATGAAAAAACAGGCAAAACAATAAAGGAGAAACAAGAAACACTTACATCTTCCAATTCAACAGTTATTTAAAATGTATTAAATCGCATAACTGTATGTCAAAACACAGAAAATGTTTTAAACATTTTAAAAATGTATTTGAAATAACTGTTGAATTGGAATATGTAAGTGTTTCTTGTTTCTCCTTTATTGTTTTTGCCTGTTTTTTATATTAAAAAACAGATCCTATACCATAAACGAGGTTATATACCATAAAAACAAGTTCCTACAGGTATACCATTGTAACTATCCATGATAATATACTCACGTTCTTGTGGAGTAATGCAAGCTTTTGGGTTGCAGTTTAACACTATCTAGGTTGCAGCAACTATCTATGATAGTTTTCAAGTTTCACGTTTTTGATGAGTTCCTTTGGATTACATTCTACTTCTAATATTACTACGTCGTATTATAGGCATTTTTGTTTTCTTTTCAATACGAAATGTGTTGTTTTGCGTTGCAGGAAGAGGAGAGTTTGCAGACGAAGCTGAACGAGCTGTTCTCGCGCATGGCAAGCGGCCTCTCGACGCCGATGACCCCCTCCCCGGCCTCCAGTCACTCCTCCACGCACCAGCACCAGCACCAGCAGACGGCACCTGTGCCCGTCTATGAGCTCCTCTTCCCTGAATTATTCGCCTACTAACCAGTATCTAATAACTAGCTAGCCTAGGCAGCTATCTATTCATTGCTGCATAGCAATTCAATTACCAAGTTTAGCCAATTCAAATAACCAGAAAAGCTATAATATTATCTATCCTACTTGAAGAATATATGATCATGTTTTTTAGGAGTGACTCGCATTCAACGAGTTTGTCTTGCTGCTCGTACGAACTGTGGTTCCATGGTTTAACCCACGGTATAAAAATGAAGACGTTAGTTGAGTGGTGTGTTAGGTCAGAGTGGAGCGGCTTGGTGGGAGATAGTGACGTCACTGCAGTCCTCTAATCACCAGCTTTGCATTCGAGTTTGGGACTGCAGTTACGTCACTATCTCGACTTTCCCAGCAAGCCGCTCCACTGTGACCCATCTCTAATTCTATACACCTTGGGTGTCTGATACAGATAATATTAATAATGTGATTATACAGTCTTTTTATTAGCTGAATTTTCAGTACCAATGACGTCATTTCAAACTCAATCATCGCAATTAGTTTGCCATCACAAAACAATGGATTGTTGTTTTTTTAATGGTGAAGCCTCTGAGGCTTGTGCTTGGGTGGGTAATGGGAGGGTGATGAGAAATGACGACTAGTTTTTTTTACAAAATAAATTCAATAAATTTAAGTTTGAAATCTGGGTTGCTGGGGATGACGTAGTTGAATTTTTGCTGTACATAGATTTTATCACACCTGTCTTGTTTTACATACCGTGGTGGTGGTGTTGAACCTTGACTGAAGGGGACAAACTCTCAAGGAAGCCAAGCTTTCAAGGAACCAGGTAGAATCTGCCAAAATAGAATCAACAAGGTTATTTCTAAAAACTCGCTTCTGGTAAAATCGATAGTTCTTAGAATTATTGTGTGTCTGACAACTAGCAATTGATAGTTTTTTGACAACTACAGAATATCTTAGAATTTGAAGCCGTTCATCCATACTCCAAGACATTAGAATTGTTAGACATTATGGGATGATTAGCATCCTAAATGTTCTAGAATACTAAATTGTCAAAACTATAATAATATAACGTATCGTCTTTGAGGTAATATACTTACAATCTCTCAATGTTCGTTAATAACTCAATTTGTCTCGATTAACCTTATATTTTCCAATGATTAAATTGAAAATAAAAGAAACTGATTTTTAATACTTGACGTAAATCATTCTGTTTTGTATGATTCACTACAAAAAAAACTATACAATAAAGAAAAATTAAGTATTAGTTGAAATTTGGTTTGTTTGCAGCAGCCAAAATCCCAAATGTCTTGACAACTGACATAAACTTTTGAAGCAGACAATATATTAATCTACGGTTACTGGGTTGGATTATATTATTTTTATGATATTAGATTATAACTTACTTCAAGATTGAAGATTGAATGTCATCACATTGATCACTGTGGATTAGGTTAATAGCCTTTATTAGGGACTAAATAATATTACCTATACTGTATTATTTTGTTGTATGAGTTTTGATGCATTCGATGAACCCAATAATGTGTCATATTTATTGTTATATTCAGATTAATAAATCACTATTTTCGGTTATGAGTTACCGATTACATGTTATTTATTGTCAACTAACCTGATCCTGTAAACAATATTTTAGGATTACAATTCTTTATTCTATTTTCTTCAGTTCAAATTACCCCCAGATTTTTATCTCCTTCTTTCCAGAACATTATGGCTAGATTTCACGATTCCAGTAGACGTTCAGGTTACTGGAGGCAGGTTACCTGCCTGGCAGCCTGCCTCTGCTCTAACCTAAATAAGCCAGTAACCTGTTCAAGTAAGTGGTCCCACGGTTCGCTTTACCTGCTTCAGGCAAACTGCCGCCAGTAACCTGAACGTCTACTGGGATCGTGAAATCCAGCCATTAATGTTGATATTTCAATACAAATCACAGCGTATTCCGAATTCGACCAGAAATAATATTAATATTATTGTGCTTCAATTCCAATACAGTAATTCTGATGATAAACTGTTTTATCCTAGTTGAACCTCCAAAATTCTGCAACTTTTTTAATTACTTTGATCTGGAAACCGTGTTCTGTCCTCAAACTATTCCATTCCATTCAAATTTTGAATATATCGCGGGTCACAAAATGGCCGTAATTCAACAGGTAGGCCTTGTAGTTCTCGTAGTTGTAATTGATTTTTCGACACCTATAAGTAAAATGAATATTTTTGCCATGAAATCCATAATTATATCTAACAAATTGGAAATATTGACAGGTCGAAATGAGAATTAATTTATTTTCTTTCTTTATTCACCAATCCTTACCACGCCCACAAGCGTCTTTGAGATTCTTCAAAGCAGTATTTCGTAATGGCGGACGTGAAGCGGTTTGCTGCGTTTATGAGTTGTGGTTTTCAATCCCGTTCAAGTTTAATTGTCGGTTAATCGGTTCGTCAAAATGTTCAAATTCATCAAAAAAGTGTAGTGAACTTTATTTAGTGTGTGAAATTCATACTGTGCATGTTGAAGAAGCGAGAAGTGTGGAAATTAGTGTAATGTTCGTGTCTGATCCAGCAACAGGACTTTGAAGTTTCTTCGGTTTTGAAGGTAGGAATACATTGTTCAACAACTATTTGCATGATAATTATTGAGAATTGACACAGGTTATTGTCCTTGATTGTCCATGATTAGAATTAAAACACACATTGACTTCTAAATTGAAAATAAGCTAGCTTTGACCATTGTCAAAGCCCTCAAAATGGCTGTCGCTGAACAAAGAAAAATTTTCAAATTCGATCAGAATAAATCTATCCTTAGGCTCCACTCACACTTAGCGAAACTTAGCGACTCGGATAAGAAACTTGTGCTTTCAAATGATGACGCTCAGACGATCGTGCAACCGTTCTGTATGAACGCCATCATTTGAAAGCACATGTTTGTTATCCTATAGTCACTGAGTTTCCAAGTGTGAGTAGAGCCTCAGTAGGCTATAAGAATCATAATATGTAATTATAATCAATTTATAAATTACTAGTGGACCTGTGCTGCTCCGCAGCATTAGGCCTACCTTATACCTATATTGTCATTATTGGTGCCGGGTGGGGAGGGACATGTTGACATTGTCAAAGCGGAAAATCTAAATCAAATCATCTCTTATTCTGCCCAAAAAACAATAGAGTATAAATACAAACTCATCACAAAATATGAAGTTTAAATATATATTTAATGTATGTAGATGATAGTTTATTTCTGTCACATGAAAAACCGTAGCTTGTATCACAGAAGCACCTCTTGTAATAATAGTTAACATATAGTTCCAACCCTATTCACAAAATAGAACTTATTTCACGTTCTGATTAAAATTTAGAAGGTACTTTACCCGTGCTTCGCTACGGGGTTTCAAAATTCTTTTAAGGTTAAGGATATTTTTGTGAAATATCTAATCCCTGCGTGCACGTTGTTAGAGGAAATTTTAAAGGTATCTTAAACTCAACCCCCGCTATCAACATATTATTGAACCCGCTATTTTGCATGTTAACTTTGACATAGAACCCAAGAATTGTAAATGATCAGGCCTATTTGATATAGGCCTATGTAAATTTAGATGAGGTTACTGATAGAAAATAATTTGGGATACATTTTTTAAGGATTTGGGTATATCTATGTTTTTATCATCCTTGATCATACCTTCAACACATGTCATGTTCTTATTCAATACAGAGAGTGTATAGTAACAGTGTGGCCATTTGTGTGAAGCACTCCGTAACAGTATAATATGGAGATCATTTTTTCCCGCCGCCACCATACCGGTACTTTTTCCAAACATGAATTCACTCATTTGTCAAACTTTTTTAAAGAGAAACAACATAAAAAATAACTTTTCCAACATTAAAAATAGTCTCCCTACTCTTGGTATTGCTATAAAAGCTTGAACTGATGAAAAATAATACTATACTGGCAAAGGCGAAATGTAGGTTAGAAGTTTATCACTTATCATAACATATGATGTGCTTTTCATTCCAATGCAAATCTCATGGGAATTGGAAAAAATATAGTGGATTTGTCCGAGCTAACCAATCAAAAGTTTGACATGCAATGTCCACACTGTTACTGTACACTCTCTGTATTTTTCAAATTACTTCACTGACAACTTTCCCATTTCATAATGGTATAAAAAAACATCTGTTTGTTATCATTGAACGTTATTCACAGGTGAAAACTTGGCAAAAATTACTACTCCATAAGGATACATTGATAATTTGAACTTCTTAAGGTTCAGGACCTTGATTTATGGCTAAGAATCATCCTTGGGTTAAAATGGTGATAGTTGTAATATGCAAAGTTTCGTGACAATCGGATGTATGGTATTCACACGCCGTGGAAAAAAGAAAAACCTTAGCTAATTAATAATATACAAGATATTACACTCACAAAAGACACACACACACACAAGCTCACCCACCTGTTACATTATTCACTTACTGGTTTCCGTGAACAGACTATAGTTTCTGACATTTTCACCACCACTGGCTTGCCACTTGCCGCTTTTTAACTAGAAAATCCATTTGCTTACGGCTAGTTTACTAGCTAGCTCGCTCAAACGCTGGCTAGTAGCTAGTAAAGTTGACCGGTCTTCAACTTCTTCCCCAGCTTTTTTACCAGCTTTTCGCTATAGTGCGATTCACGTCAAGAAGTCAGTATTGTTTATATGAGGAGCATTGATGCCAAGTTTCATTGAGAGAGAAAGAGAAAACTGCACCAAACGTGTTTGTTGGGACTGTGTGCGACAACAATGTACAGTGCGGCAACTATGCACAGTGCGAATAGGATAGAGACATCAGCAACTGCCTTGTGCTGAACAAGGATAGCAAACTCCCATCTAAGCAATGTTGACTTCTTGACGTGAATCGCACTATAGTAGTATGCTAGTTGGCTAGTATAGGATTACATGGAGCTAGTTTACTAGCTACTAGCCAAAAAGCCAGCTAGTAGCTAGTAAACACGCCCCATGTAATCGAGCCTTAACTAACTGTAACTGAAATAGCCTTGAACTAATAGCTGATTAGACAGCATAACTGCATTACACAGCATTAACTGTGTATTGTAAATGTAAAATGTTTTTTTCAAATTGTAAATGTTTGCCTTCTCCGTTGTGCAGGAATTCGAGCAAGCTGCCGTGCTTTATGTACTCCTGCACCAAGATTACTAGACAAATTACTAGACAATTTTGTCTAGTTATCTTGCTCCTGCACTATGAAGACCGGTTCCTCTTTTGAGAAGACTGCATACAGCGCCACCAGACGGTTGTAACAGAACTTCTTCATGACAGCTGCCTCTTGCAGGAACGCCTGGGTCGACATTGTGCCTTGTCGTAGCGTCTTGACCGCCACTTCCGTTTTGTTTCTCCATTTTCCTGTTTGAAAAAGTTGATCAAATCTAATTAATATGCATGCTAGTTTCAATGTTTTCAGTATTATTGCTTGTCACTAATTCAACTAAAAATGCATGATGTTGATTTTAATACTTCAATAATATTGCTTTCCAGTATCTAACTAATTATTATGCACGATATTAGTATTGAAGTTGATAAGTAGATGTTGATTATTGCTCGCTATTTATTATTTATTTAATATTATCTTGCTATTTATCTATTGCTTGCTAGTTATGTATGATTGATGTTTATTTGAATTTCAATAGTATTGCTTACCATTAATTATATAACTATTTATGCATGATCTTGATGTTGAAGTGTAGTTCTATGTATTCAATGATATTGCTGCTTATCATATTTCTAAATAATTATGCATGATCTTGATTTTTATGTAAATTTAGGTAATATTTCGGCTTACAAATGTATCTAACTATTTATGATTGATTTTGATGTTGATTTTTCAATAATATTTCTTGCCATTTATCTATCTATTATACATGATCTTGATGTTGATTTGTGTATTGTTTAAATCCATTCTTTTTTCTACTGATGATATTACACTGACTTTGGAAAACTTTCAAGTACAGTAGAAAATAACTTGACTTACATCATAGTGCCGGTCACTATGTAAGTCAAGTTGGTTTTTACTTGAAAGTTTTTTAAAGTCAGTGTAATATTATGTTAATAATATTTATTTTTATTCATCCAACTAGTCATGCATGAATTCGATATTGATTTTAATGCGTTCAAAAAATTATTTTCTCTTCATTTATCCAACTAATTATGCATGAATTTGGTCTTGATGTCACATTTTTATGGGTTGTAAAACTTTTAAACAATTGATAGGTGATTATTAATAATAATTATAAGAATAATTGGTTAAATGATTGATTACCACTGCAGTTGAAAATTTCTATATTGTCCAATTTTTCCAGCAAAGTTAACTCGAGAATTTATTATTATTTCCATACCGAATTAAGACAGCAGCAGTTCATAAAATTGTAAATTAGTAGAAAAATCTTGAATCTACCGGTCTCTTCAACAAATATTTTTTGGAAGCTTTTTATAAAGATTCCTATCTTCATTTTGAGGATAGATTGATTATACTCATAAGAGTATATTTAAGAGTTACAGGACGCCACATATGAAAATGCTCTATTTAGTAATGTATATTGTAGTGTATTGTAAATGCAAAGTATCCATTGGTATAATTTTTTAAATAATAGGATGTTTCTGATCAATAATAGTTTTCCACTCCTCTTTAAAAAAGTTTTTCAATTAAAGTTGATTTTTGAACTCTTGTTGAATAGGAACAGAAAAAACTAGAAATTAAATTTCTAGTCAGTACAGCTATTTTATTTCCAATAGAATTGGGTGAAGATTAAAAGTATTAATTTGACAAAGATCAGTTATCAATCCTGCCTCCGTTTTCTTTTGATTGATTTTGGCAATGATTCTATAATTATTTTTAAATTTATTGCTTGTCAATAACAATTTGAAGATTAATTGTTGAAAAACAGCCTAGGGCTCAAGGGGAATTTAGAAAAAAAAGGTAATTGATTATTTCAAAATAATCACAAATCTATTGCTGGTTTTTTTATCGTATGGCTTTTTATCGGTGGGGAGACCCTTATTGATGGTGTGATCAATCTATAAACAACATAAATAATTATTTTCATGGTCTAACAATATTTGTGAAGTCTTGTCATATTATAAGCAAATTTGAAATTAATTATTCTAGCCATTCAAGCTGATTTTATTTTATTTGCTTGCACCCTAAATGCTGTCACTTCTGTGTGACTTATTTCTGTTTGAAAATACAGCCCTGTATCTTTTGCTTGCATCCTAAATGCTGTCACCCCTGGAGTGATTCTCTACTGTAAAGGATTTTGTACACAATCAAACTTCTCATCAAATTAATAACCACCTTCAACTACATTTTCACTGTTTGGCTGGAACTTGAGAGTTCGTTAAATTTTCACTAGATTTAAATCTATTTTTTTTGACTTGTGAGATTTTATGTGACAGGCCCAGTGTGTTTTGTTTCATAAAATTATTTTTTCGACTTGTGATATTTTATGAACAGGCTATGTGCGTTACTGTTCATAAAACTCTTGTCCTAAGAAATAGGAACTGCTCACTATTAGATCTTTTATTTTATTGGATTATTTGAAAAATTTGATTGAGTACAAATTCCACAAGATGGGGCTTGTATATATCAAGATTAGCTTTCATTTAAATTCTTCTATGTTATTAATATGTGAAAAAAGAAAAAAATTGTTTGTAAATGGAGCTGTGTATTTATGGCTAGCATCTTAAATGCTGTCACTTCTGGAGTGACTTAGTTCTGTTTTTGAATGTAGCTCTGTATATTTCTATTGTGCTGTCAGACCTGTTTCCTGTTTCATAAAACTTGTCCTGAGAAATTGGAATTGCTAACTATTTGATGCCAACACACCAGACGTTAAAAGAAAAAATGGTGCTGAAAAAAAATGTTGGCATCTTATAATCAGCAATTCCAGGTCTTGTGAAATTTTATGTAACATAATTTTTTTATTTGTGGGCTAAGATGAAACTGTATTTTTCTGTTGTATAAGATGACAAAGAAAGTTCTGTCACTCCTATAGTGATTTAAACTACTGTAAAGGATTTTGTACACAATCAAACTTCTCATCAGATAATCAACTTCAACTAAATTTTTCAATTGTTTGGCTGGAACTTAGGAGTTCGTTAAATTTACACTATTTTGAATCTATTTTTTTTTTTTTGACTTGTGAGATTATATGTAACAGGCCCAGTGTGTTTCATAAAAC
This sequence comes from Laodelphax striatellus, assembly GCA_017141395.1. Lineage (NCBI taxonomy): Eukaryota > Metazoa > Arthropoda > Insecta > Hemiptera > Delphacidae > Laodelphax > Laodelphax striatellus. The sequence continues at coordinate 45,176,619 of CM029531.1, forward strand.
TATTTTTTGGACTTGTGATATTTTATGAACAGGCTATGTGCGTTACTGTTCATAAAACTCTTGTCCTAAGAAATAGGAACTGCTCACTATTAGAACTTTCATTTTATTGGATTATTTGAAAAATTTGATTGAGTACAAACTCCACAAGATGAGGCTTGTGTACATCAAGATTAGCTTACATTTTAATTTATCAATGTCCATTGTGAAAAAAAGAAAAAAGAAAAAAAATGAAAATATAAAAAAATTGAAAAATGAAAAAAGAAAAAAAAAACTAAAAAAAATAAAGATAAAAATGAAAAATGAAAAAACAAAAAAAAAGAGAAAAAAAACAAAAGGAAAAAGAAGACAAAACTTAGTTCTTAGAACTTAGACTTAGTTCTGTTTTTGAATGTAGCTCTGTATATTTCTATTGTGCTGTCAGACCTGTTTCCTGTTTCTTAAAACTTGTCCTGAGAAATTGGAATTGCTAACTATTTGATGCCAACACACCAGACGTTAAAAGAAAAAATGGTGCTGAAAAAAAAATGTTGGCATCTTATGATCAGCAATTCCAGGTCTAGAGAAATTTTATGGAACAGAATTTTTTTATTTGTGGGCTAAGATGAAACTGTATTTTTCTGTTGTATAAGATGACAAAGAAAGTTCTGTCACTCCTATAGTGATTTAAACTACTGTAAAGGATTTTGTACACAATCAAACTTCTCATCAGATAATCAACTTCAACTAAATTTTTTAATTGTTTGGCTGGAACTTAGGAGTTCGTTAAATTTTCACTAGATTTAAATCTATTTTTTTTTTTTGACTTGTGAGATTATATGTAACAGGCCCAGTGTTTACTGTTCCATGAAACTTTTTTTTGGACTTGTGATATTTTATGAACAGGCTATGTGCGTTACTGTTCATAAAACTCTTGTCCTAAGAAATAGGAACTGCTCACTATTAGATCTTTTATTTTATTGGATTATTTGAAAAATTTGATTGAGTATAAATTCCACAAGATGGGGCTTGTATATATCAAGATTAGCTTTCATTTAAATTCTTCTATGTTATTAATATGTGAAAAAAGAAAAAAATTGTTTGTAAATGGAGCTGTGTATTTATGGCTAGCATCTTAAATGCTGTCACTTCTGGAGTGACTTAGTTCTGTTTTTGAATGTAGTCTGTATATTTCTATTGTGCTGTCAGACCTGTTTCCTGTTTCATAAAACTTGTCCTGAGAAATTGGAATTGCTAACTATTTGATGCCAACACACCAGACGTTAAAAGAAAAAATGGTGCTGAAAAAAAAAATGTTGGCATCTTATAATCAGCAATTTCAGGTCTTGTGAAATTTTATGGAACATAATTTTTTTATTTGTGGGCTAAGATGAAACTGTATTTTTCTGTTGTATAAGATGACAAAGAAAGTTCTGTCACTCCTATAGTGATTTAAACTACTGTAAAGGATTTTGTACACAATCAAACTTCTCATCAGATAATCAATAATCAACTACATTTTCAATTGTTTGAGAGTTCGTTAAATTTTCACTAGATTTAAATCTATTTTTTTGACTTGTGAGATTATATGTAACAGGCCCAGTTCATAAAACTATTTTTGACTTGTGATATTTTATGAACAGGCTATGTGCGTTACTGTTCATAAAACTCTTGTCCTAAGAAATTGGAACTGCTCACTATTAGATCTTTTATTTATTGGTTTATTTGAAAAATTTGATTGAGTACAAATTCCACAAGATGGGACTTGTATATATCAAGATTAGCTTACATTTTAATTTATCAATGTCCATTGTGAAAAAAAGGAAAAAGAAAATAAGAAAAAAAATATATAAAAAAATGAAAAAAAGGAAAGAGAAAAAAGAAAAAAAGAAAAATGAAAAAAAGAAAAAAAAAAAAAAAAAAAAAGAAAAAGAAAAAAAAAAAAAAATGAAAAAGAAAGAAAAAAAAAGAAAAAACAAAAAAAAAGAAAAAAAACAAAAGGAAAAAGAAGAAAAAACTTAGTTCTTAGAACTTAGACTTAGATCTGTTTTTGAATGTAGCTCTGTATATTTCTATTGTGCTGTCAGACCTGTTTCCTGTTTTATAAAACTTGTCCTGAGAAATTAGAATTGCTAACTATTTGATGCCAACACACCAGACGTTAAAAGAAAATATGGTTCTGAAAAAAAAATGTTGGCATCTTATAATCAGCAATTCCAGGTCTTGTGAAATTTTATGTAACATAATTTTTTTATTTGTGGGCTAAGATGAAACTGTAATTTTCTGTTGTATAAGATGACAAAGAAAGTTCTGTCACTCCTATAGTGATTTAAACTACTGTAAAGGATTTTGTACACAATCAAACTTCTCATCAGATAATCAACTTCAACTAAATTTTTTAATTGTTTGGCTGGAACTTGAGAGTTCGTTAAATTTTCACTAGATTTAAATCTATTTTTTTTGACTTGTGAGATTTTATGTGACAGGCCCAGTGTGTTTTGTTTCATAAAATTATTTTTTCGACTTGTGATATTTTATGAACAGGCTATGTGCGTTACTGTTCATAAAACTCTTGTCCTAAGAAATAGGAACTGCTCACTATTAGATCTTTTATTTTATTGGATTATTTGAAAAATTTGATTGAGTACAAATTCCACAAGATGGGGCTTGTATATATCAAGATTAGCTTTTATATTAATTCTTCTATGTTATTATATGTGAAAAAAGAAAAAATTAAAGAAAACATGTTTGTAAATGGAGCTGTGTATTTATGGCTAGCATCTTAAATGCTGTCACTTCTGGAGTGACTTAGTTCTGTTTTTGAATGTAGCTCTGTATATTTCTATTGTGCTGTCAGACCTGTTTCCTGTTTTATAAAACTTGTCCTGAGAAATTGGAATTGCTAACTATTTGATGCCAACACACCAGACGTTAAAAGAAAAAATGGTGCTGAAAAAAAAATGTTGGCATCTTATAATCAGCAATTCCAGGTCTTGTGAAATTTTATGTAACATAATTTTTTTATTTGTGGGCTAAGATGAAACTGTATTTTTCTGTTGTATAAGATGACAAAGAAAGTTCTGTCACTCCTATAGTGATTTAAACTACTGTAAAGGATTTTGTACACAATCAAACTTCTCATCAGATAATCAACTTCAACTAAATTTTTCAATTGTTTGGCTGGAACTTAGGAGTTCGTTAAATTTTCACTAGATTTAAATCTATTTTTTTTGACTTGTGAGATTATATGTAACAGGCCCAGTGTGTTACTGTTCCATAAAACTTTTTTTTGGACTTGTGATATTTTATGAACAGGCTATGTGCGTTACTGTTCATAAAACTCTTGTCCTAAGAAATTGGAACTGCTCACCATTAGAAATTTCATTTTATTGGATTATTTGAAAAATTTGATTGAGTACAAACTCCACAAGATGAGGATTGTATACATCAAGATTAGCTTACATTTTAATTTATCAATGTCCATTGTGAAAAAAGAAAAAAGAAAAAAAAAAGATATAAAGAATGAAAAAAAGAAAAAAATGAAAAAAGGAAAAAAGAAAAAAAAAAAGATAAAAAAAAAAAAAAAAAAAGAAAAAGAAAAAAAGAAAAAAAGAAAAAAAAATGAAAAAAAGAAAAAACTTCTTAGAACTTAGACTTAGTTCTGTTTTTGAATGTAGCTCTGTATATTTCTATTGTGCTGTCAGACCTGTTTCCTGTTTATAAAACTTGTCCTGAGAAATTAATTGCTAACTATTTGATGCCAACACACCAGACGTTAAAAGAAAAATGGTGCTGAAAAAATGTTGGCATCTTATAATCAATTCTAATTTATGTTTTTATTTGTGGGCTAAGATGAAACTGTATTTTTCTCTTGTATAAGATGACAAAGAAAGTTCTGTCACTCCTATAGTGATTTAAACTACTGTAAAGGATTTTGTACACAATCAAACTTCTCATCAGATAATCAACTTCAACTAAATTTTTCAATTGTTTGGCTGGAACTTAGGAATTCGTTAAATTTTCACTAGATTTAAATCTATTTTTTTCGACTTGTGAGATTTTATGTAACAGGCCCAGTGTGTTTCATAAAACTATTTTTTGGACTTGTGATATTTTATGAACAGGCTATGTGCGTTACTGTTCATAAAACTCTTGTCCTAAGAAATAGGAACTGCTCACTATTAGAACTTTCATTTTATTGGATTATTTGAAAAATTTGATTGAGTACAAACTCCACAAGATGAGGCTTGTATATATCAAGATTAGCTTCATTTTAATTTTTCAAGGCCTAGTGTGTCTTTTATTTGTGGGTATTCTTCTGATGTATAAAATCATAAAGAAAGCCCTGTATCTCTGGCTTGCATCCTAAATGCTGTCACCTCTGGTGTGACTTATTTCTGTTTGTAAATGAAGCCCTGTATTCTTGACGTACATCTTGAATCCTGTTACACCTGGAATACCCTTCTTTTTTAAAAGCATTTGTACCCAATTGAATTTTCCATTAAATAGTCTCATATCATTTGGCTTTATTCAATCACTTGACAATTTATTTATTGATAATCACTTGACAATTTATTTATTGACAATCACTTGACAATAATATCGAACAAGATTCTAAAAATTTATTTCATTCAATCTTTCTTCTTATAAGGTTTGACAAGATTTCCAAAAAAAGTATCAAGGGGTATAGTTCCACAAGCTAGTTAAACTAAAAAACTCAAATAATTTCCCCCTCATTATTTGTTCACAATTTTTATGAAATTAGGCGAGGTGGAACCTACCCGTAAGAGTCTCTCCACCAACCCACCATTAAAAAGCCATACAATAAAAAAAATGAAATAAATATTGTAGTGTGTATGAGTAATGTATCAGAGTATATTATATATTTAGAGTAATGATACTTTGCATTTACAATACATGCTACATAATTCTAAATAACTTTCTTCTACAGAGTGTTGCGTAACTCTGAGAATACCACCAATGTGTTGTGCTCATCAAAATTGAGAGGAGAGTCCTTGGTAACGTTTTCGGAAATGTTTTGTTACCAAGTTAAAAAAAGTATATTTTTCTACTTATCCACGAGTTTATAAATTGTTGGTGTCTTAATTCTGTATCAAAATATTAAATTTCTATGTAAACTTTGCTGAAAAATGAGATCACTTATAAGTTTGAAAATGCAGTGGTAGTTGAGATATTATAAATTTATAGAATTCGCGGTTTTGTTTTTTCAATTACAAAAGTTAAAACTTGATTGTTTGATTGATAAACCGGCATTTTTTATTGAAAGAACTTCTACAGGAGTCAATTTTGAAGGTAGAATGTCTAGTGATTCAATAGTCTAGAACTCATCTAAATCTGTAAAATTAGGATTGAAAGAAGTCAAAACAGATAAAATTTGACAAAATGATGAAATACGGTATGTAGGCCTTCCCGCTTTTTTAGGCTATTGATGATAGCCACCTTTTAATGATAAAATATTATTTCAGTTTAAATAGGTGAAGACTCGACTAATATCAATTAACTCAATATTTCAATCAACTCAAAATGATCATATCAATTGAACCAAGTAAATCAGCCCCATCAATGTAACTTGTTTACTTTGCATGATTTATTATGCCATTTTTTGAATTTCTTATGTATTTTGTGCGTTGTGTGTATATTCATTAATGTATTTCAAGTTGCAGAACGTGGAGCTGGGCTGGTGTATATGAGGTACAAAAATAAATTTACTCAATTGAAATGTTCTTCTAATCTTCAAGTGCATGTGACTTGTTCAATTTGCATAATAATTGTGCCATTTTTTCAATTTGTTGTGTATTTTATGCGTTGTGTGTATATTTATTAATGTATTTCAAGTTGCAATGAGTGGAACTGGTATACTTAAGGTACAAAAATCAATCTACTCAATCGAAATTTTCTTTCAACATTCAAATGCATGTAACACCCTTTCATGTCCTTTTTATTAATTTCGGCAGTGATATGACCATGAAAATATTCCATGTACAAAATATATGGCCTTGAAAACTGGATACTCCCTTGAATTAGTTTTTGGAGCATGAGTGGTAACCCGGAAAAAATTCATGTTTTGGTAGAATTCACCTTTTAAATGTCAAGACATTTTTTCTGTTTTGTTACGTTTCTCTGATATTATGAAGCATTGTATTTCAGACTTGTTTCTAAATTCCATCTCACCTGGAATGACATTCTCCTGGAAAATATTTGTGTATTTTAAACAATTGTATTTTCCATCAAATGATCTCATGCTATTGTATTTAATTCCAATGCCTTGCAAGGTATTGAACAATAATCTCATTCATTTAATTCTGTATATGGTTAGATAAGAGAATTTATCAAGGGTTACAATACCACAAGTTAGTTAAACACAAAAACTGAAAAACCTTTTACTCATTGTTTGGAATGGAAATCTAATGACTTATTTTTTCGTAAATGTGAAATCCACCTTGAACATTATCAAATAATAGACAGTATTCAATATGGTTTCAGGTCCAATAAAACACATCCGATGCCTTGTTTGGGTTACAAAATTTGCTCAGAAAATAGGTTCAAAACGTGTATTGCTGTCATTCCTTGATCTTAAACTTCTCTGAATAAATTACTAGAAAATTAAGAGCAATTATGTGCTCAAGACGTTGGACTGGTTTATGCTATTTCAGTGATAGAGTACAAAAGTATCCATAAATGTTGTAAGCCCAGCAGTGAATGTGGACTATGGTGGTGCAAGCAATTGGTCCCCTTCTTGCTAATTTACATTAATGACATATAGCTGGAATTAAAATGGGAAACTCTATCTCTTTGCTGATGATATTTATTTTATAGAGCTCAGATGAGGTATGCCAAGGCTTCACAGACTAAAGATCAAAAGGTACAGGAACATTTTGACCCTGAATGTGGCTAAAACAAAATGTTTGCCAATTTCACCAAAAACAAAGTGCTGTGTTTGCATGTTCCGTAGTCAGTAGCCTGTCATTGTGATGTTATTGAGGTCAATATATAAATACCTAGGGTCATATATTGACAATAAATTATTGGGTTCCTCATATTCAGCAGCTAAAGACAAGAATAAGAAGATTGCTTTTTGGTCAGATTAGTCGGTTATTGGCTCAGTGGTGGAATGTGTACTGTGCTTATGTGCAATCTCCTGAATACGGCATTGCATGATGGGTCATCCTCCAATTTTGAAGCCTCTTGCCGTCAGAAGGCTATGAAAAAATTCTAATGAAAGGTGCAATATTACTCACACATTTTGACTTTCCAGTCCTCAGTATTAAACAACTATACATAAAAATCTAGCTATCTACATATATAAAACAGGAACATATTTACCAATATTGAACATTATCAACCAGAAATAGACTACATATCGGTATTCAAATGCCCAGACTCAGTCATCACCTAGGATTCATCAAATCATTTTATTTCATTTACTGAATTCCTGATGTCTCTGAATCAGGGCTGTCTTTGGCAGACTGAGGTTGCTCAGCATGTGAGGAGCTTATTAGATCGCCATATACCCAGCCTTTCTTCTGTCTTTTGCCTTCACCTAATTCTTCTGCCTGTATTTTTCCCGTTCAATATGTTTTTTAACCAATTTTCTTCTCTCTGTAGTCATACTGGTATGTTATTATTACTGAACATACCTTCTGTCGTCATTATAGTTTTTAATCTTAAAATAATTATATCATCTTTTGTTTCTTGAATATCACTATTGACTATTATCCTGGTTATTTTTATTTAATTATTATATTAATTGTATTGTATATATTTTTTCTCTGTCGTATTTCTTATGTAATATTACAAAACCCTCCCTCACACAGACTCGTTTCTGGGTGAGGAGTATATTCATCATAGTCATTATTTCTTTGAAATGCATGTATTTTGTTTTGTCTTTTTGAGAATAAACATTTCAATTCAATTCAATTCAATATTTTTCGTAAATGTAAAATCCACTTCTAGGATAAAAAGTCTAAAAAGCTTTCTCTCCCCAATTATTGTTGATATTATTGTAGCTGGTTTGCTGCATTTCCTCTGCTTCTTTATTTACTTCTCTTTCTACTGTATTATGTTGATCCTCTCACATGGTGCAAGGATCTGCAATGTGCATTGAATGTTTATGCTTCTATAAATGTTGTAATTTTGCTGGTGATTTGGATTTATCGCCTCTACTACTCTAATTTCTTCTCTTTCCCTTCTATTTTATTATGTTGCTCCTTTTAATGTAGCTTTTATGCTGATTAATTTGCTTGATTGCCTCAACTATACTCTCCTATTCCCTCTCCCTCATCCTATTCTATTATATAGCTTTTCGAACATGCTGCCATATGTTAAAGAACATAAAATGACATCACTATTGACAATATAATAAAAAATATATCTACATTTTCTCCATCCTCAATGATAATCCATCAAGAAGCAAACTTATACTTGTAGATCAAATTAAATTTACTTGAATCAAATTCAATTTTTAAGAAGCATTTTGGGTATCATACTCCCTTTGTAATGGTCTCGTCCGCTTGATGCCTACTCAAATACATAGTTTAGAACAGCCAAAAATCTCTCAGAAAAAAAACTTTCTTATAGAAAAGTTGACTTGTAAGTTACACTAGAAATGAACTGTTAAAACGCATTGAACATTGATATACAGTCATGTCCATTATACCATATAAAAATCAACTTATTTGCCATAAAATAACAAAACAATAATTCAATCCAATCCTCCATTGGATGGAGCATGTTTAATTTGATTGTTTATATCGATTTATATATGTGATTGATTTATAACTTTTGTATTAGTGCTTGATATTTTTTAAACTTCAATTTTTTCCTATGTTTCATTGCCTGCTATTCTGCGGAGGGGACACTACACAAGCAATTATGAAACTGGAAATACTGATACAACTATCCGAGTTGCAGTTCAGTTCATCTGTCATGAGCCACATAAGCCTTCAACTTAGAGGTGAGTCTTGTCTCTAACTTTATTTTTAGTATTTTGGTAAGTTTTTCAGAACGTTTGTAGCCCTACATGATTAAAATTATCAAAAGTTCACTTTGGAAAAAGCCATTGATACCTTTTTTTCAAAAACATGATTTAGACCTATGCTATATACCGAAGCTCTGCAGTTTACTCCTTCCGTCGCTATTTTTAAAGCTAGAAATTTGTGGATTGTCTTAAATTAAAGATAAACATTGCTAGAATTCTTGTTGTACCTTAAATTTCCAATATCACGAATCAATTTTTGCCAATTGAAGGAAAATGAATGAAGTTTGCTCCATATTCATTCACTTATTGAGGAGTAGCTCATAGACCTGATCAGCGCGCTCTAGTGAGAGAGAGTGAACAACCTGGGGGGATTTTAACCATTGTGAGATAGGAACAAAACACGATTTTGAGTTAGAATTCAATTAAATCATTATGGTATCATCAATACTTTATTGCTATCTATTATTTAGTGGTTTCATGGTGTTTTATTGAATGTATTAATTGAATTAAAGTATTTTTATCAGAATTTTCGTCATCTTGTTGCTAGACTCTTCTTGAAGGCTATGATGTTTGAAGTTTGAACTTCCCGCTTCGTGCAATAATCAATGTCGCGAGTAAAAAAGACATTATTACTTCAGAGACATCAATTATTTCACACGAATAATACGCAATTCAATCACAATATTGTATTTACTCGTACACCTTATAGTTACCATATTTAATCTAGTTAAGTTCTATATTATATTCTATATCCCTACAGATATCACTCTCTTGGGAATGCTTTTGAAAAGAGGATCAAATTAAAATATTATCTTTGTTTCTTTTCTCTTGAAGAGACAACTGAATTCTTAAACATCGTAGCTTTTGATTTCAGAAGTTACTGGAATATTTTGTTGAATATTTATCAAATACGATGGGTTTGAAAACAGGCATTTTAAATTTGATTCAATGATAAACAAGCTTCAATCCTCCCAGGTTGTTCTCTGTCTCCTTGCAGCGCGCTGATGTTTGTGAGCTACTTCTCAATATTGTCATTTTCAAGTTGAATTATCAAATTTCTAAGGTTAACTTATTCAGCAATTCTACAGATCTTTCTGAACAATTTGGTAACATCTTCATGATTATCGGTTGTTAAATAGCGTTTTGATCCCTTCATCCGCGCATTGCAAAAATCACTTCTTTTGTATAAATTCAGACATATATGGTTCCCACATTATATATAGAGGTATTTATCCAGAGCTATACAATTCTAAGAGATGACACGTCTCATGAGGTGTCATGGGATATAGTGTAATCATTGATAAAATGGTTTTCAATACTACATTTTAAATTACTAAACTTTGAATGGTAGTGTTGTTGATGTTCTATTATGAGTTTGAGGATAACCAGGAATTTGTTTTAAAATTAAACTGCAAAAAATAAATGTCTCGTCCATGATTGATTTCTTAGTTTCAAGTTTTTCTGTAGTAGCGAAAGTGATCAATACTCTTTAATGTAGTAGATATCCATTCGAAGCTGCTACCATTATCTTTGATTTATGGGAGAACTGATTTTTGGTTGTCACGTCATTATCAATCTCAAACGAACTTGACAAACACTCCTTAATTTTTCAATGTATAAATTGTAATCTAAGCCAGTATTTCAGCTGAGTTATGTGATTTGTAAATAATTTATTGTATTACTTTTCAAGGTCACAGGGTTTCCTGCCTCCCAATGAATCTTATACAACCCGACAAAATTGACAATCATCATCTCTAGGACGAAGACTGTATTCGATCTTGGAACCTGTGGATTATCAGACAGACGCTTATTGCCCTCGGCTACGGACCACTCCACTGACCTTATTTGACTAGTTCTCAACAGGTAGGCCTACAGTGCACTATTAATCGTATTTTATTATTTCAAACGTATTATTGAAACTACAGGAATTTTTTGCAAGTTGAATTCAAAGTTTTACATATGATAATCACCTTTTTTAAAGTCTATATCACAGATTTTTGGAAATTTTTGATTCAATCGGTTGACTCCCTCAAATAAATTATTCAAGGGAAGCGGCTCTTGTACTTCACTTGCTTTGCATGTCATTACATTTTTCATATGCTCATATAATTTTATGTTCGTATGTATCTATATTTTTGTATGCTCACTCCACTCAAGTTAGTGGATAAGTCGCTTAAGATATTTCATTTTTTAATTCAATTATTTAATGAAATTCTTCTTCTTCTTTCTTCTGCCACCTGCCAGCGTAGGGGTCCCAGCCTCAGCCCATCTCTTCCTCGTCTCGGTCCTCAGCCATTCTTCTTATTTCCCTCGTGGAACTTCCTCTCTCTCGACCCAGACTTTCAAGGCGCAATCTCCCAATTCCCATCTGGTCTACCCTTTCTTCTTTTCTTCTCTTCTGGTCTCCACCACTTGCTTTACCTCTACATTCCTCCATCCTGGTGACATGTCCAAACCATGAGCACTTTTTTCTTTACGTCCTCACTTGCGCCTTCCTCCCTACCTCCTGTCTTAACCTCTCATTTCTCCATCTATCTCTTCTCGTTTTGCCCACCAATTTTCTCAGAAATCTCATTTCGCAGGCAGTTATCTTACTCCAATGGCTTTTGAGGGTAACCCAGCTCTCACTTCCATATATGAGAGTAGGAGCAAAAACACAATTGAAGACTCTTTTCTTTGTCTCCATAGACAACTCTCTTTTTCCTACCACTGTGTGGTTTAATTGGAAGTATACATGCATGGCTTTCTTCACTCTGTTTCTTATTTCTTTATCCAGCTTCCCATCATTGCTGGTTACTGTACCTAGATATTCATATTGATCAACCTCTTCAAGGGCCTGTCCTCTACATGTTATTGCCAGAGTGTTTCTTTGGCCCCCTGCTATTTTCATGACCTTGCTCTTCCCTGCATTGACCTCCATACCTCTTCTAGCCATAACCTTCTCCCATACATCCACTGCCTTTTGAAGTTTACTCTCACTATCCTCCATTAGCACGATGTCGTCCGCAAATACCAAGGCCTGTACATACACTGGTCTGAGGTTTTCATATCCAACCTTCATTCTTGGAGTGTTCCTTTTACAATATTTGAGAATGCTATTCAGGCGTAGGGGTTGGCGATCCCATCGCCCAATAGCCTAGTGCTATTGCAAACAGCCAAAGACGTCGTTGGGCTAATCCCCCACACGTTTAAATAACTGGATTCAGAGAAGTTACACTAGCCTCGGAACAGGACCGGATTTAAGGGGAAAAAATAATGAAATTCTTTTTAATTAATTATTATAAATCAACAAAACAATATTTGTTGATACAGTATTTGTTTTCAACAAATATGCATTGATACAAACAACTCGATTGTTTCAAGTTTTGAAAATTGATGCCAAATTGGATAAAAATTAGTGGTTCCATATTTTTGGCTTGTATGTCCATTTTGCCAAGGAGTTTGTTGGATTTTTGGGATGGATTTAAAAAAGAGTAGTGAAAGATTGTACGTGTGGTGTAAAATGTTTTGAATATTATTATTATTATTTGTTTTTATTTTGAAATAAATCTATGCAATTTTCCTTCTGCAGTGAGGTGGAAGGGAATGAAGCAGTGGTTTTTTGAAGATTGAAACCACCACAACGCACGAATGATGTTGTGAAGCGAGCGAAGTGAGTTCTCATCAGAGATCTGTCTAGCCTCTGAACTTTGCGGCTTCGGTAAATCATCTGTTTGTGTTATCAATTGCTATTAATTTCATTACGGTGTTAAATACAAATCTGTATAATAACAATATGGTCATTGGAGTGAATGGGTACATAACATTGTATTGGAATACTTTTTATTCCCGCCATACTTTTGCCAAATTTTTGAATTTGCATGAGATTACAGGCAAACATTAACCCATTCAATTACCATTCAATTGCATCAGAGATGTTGTGAAACCTCTCCATAGTAGGTCAGAATGAGAAACAATTCTGTCTATTCCACATTAATATATTTAGAAAAAAACTCAAGTTTCGATGCTCATGGCATCATCTTCAGTTTAGGCTCAACCCACACCGTACATGATGCCATATACGAGCATCGATACTTGCGTTTGTTTTCTAAATACTGTATATTAATGTGGGATAGACAAAAGCTTGCTTTTCATTCTTACCTTCTACAGTATTAACCCATTCACTAATTTTTCAAACTTATTTCAAGAGAAACAACGTCAAAAATATCTTTCCTAACATTAAAAATTGTATCTCTACTCTTGGTATTATGTTAAAGGCTTGAAATAATGACAACTAACACTGGCTATGGCAAATTGTAGGTAAGAAGTGAAATACTCAACATAACATAATATGATTTCAATGTTATGTTTCATTTTAATGCAAATCTTACTGGAATTGGCTAAAGTGTGGAGGATTTGTCCGAGCTAACCAATGAAAAGTGTGACATCATTATATACTCTGTACCGTTAATATACATGATCAAATTTTCCTTCCGATCCAATAAAATAAAGCAGCCTGGAATTGAACAGCTGATTGACAACACACTAGACGCTTTGCAACAGCTTTCAAAAGTGAGCAAACAAAAGTCAGCTCTTCAAATCAATGACATTTCATTGGTTGGGATTCCATCAAGAATGAACGGTTTTACAAAATATTGCAGTAGATTAATTTTTATTATTCTTCTTCTTCTTCTTCTTCTTCTTCTTCTTCTTCTTCTTCTTCTTCTTCTTCTTCTTCTTCTTCTTCTTCTTCTTCTTCTTCTTCTTCTTCTTCTTCTTCTTCTTCTTCTTCTTCTTCTTTCTTCTTCTTCTTTCTTCTTTCTTCTTCTTCTTCTCTTCTTCTTCTTCTTCTTCTTCTTCTTCTTCTTCTTCTTCTTCTTCTTCTTCTTCTTCTTCTTCTTCTTCTTCTTCTTCTTCTTCTTCTTCTTCTTCTTCTTCTTCTTCTTCTTTAACTCTTCTTCTCTTTCTCTTCCTCCTTCTTCTTCTTCTTCTTCTTCTTCTTCTTCTTCTTCTTCTTCTTCTTCTTCTTCTTCTTCTTCTTCTTCTTCTTCTTCTTCTTCTTCTTCTTCTTCTTCTTCTTCTTCTTCTTTCTTCTTCTTCTTCTTCTTCTTCTTCTTCTTCTTCTTCTTCTTCTTCTTCTTCTTCTTCTTCTTCTTCTTCTTCTTCTTCTTCTTCTTCTTCTTCTTCTTCTTCTTCTTCTTCTTCTTCTTCTTCTTCTTCTTCTTCTTCTTCTTCTTCTTCTTCTTCTTCTTCTTCTTCTCCTTCTTCTTCTTCTTCTTCTTCTTCTTCTTCTTCTTCTTCTTCTTCTTCTTCTTCTTCTTCTTCTTCTTCTTCTTCTTCTTCTTCTTCTTCTTCTTCTTCTTCTTCTTCTTCTTCTTCTTCTTCTTCTTCTTCTTCGTCTTCTTGGTCTTCTTCTTCGTCTTCTTCGGCTTCTTCGTCTTCTTCTTCGTCTTCTTCTTCGTCTTCTTCTTCGTCTTCTTCTTCTTCTTCTTCAATTGAAGACGATTTTTTTTACATTCACTCCTATCTAACCACTTATTATATATTTTACTTATTATTGATTAAAGTTATTATTAAAGTTTTTACTTATTATTGATTGATTGGTTTCACCAAGATTGGTCAAATATTCAAAGATATTCAAACGCATGAACAGGTGAAAAGGTTATTATCAGTATGCAAAAATTTGACAGTCAATTTTACAGTTGCCGCAGGAAATTAATCTGTGTGCATTGGTACATTGCCATGTTAGCATTTTATCCACCTGTTTATGTATGAGAATTCCATTCACTTGAAATTCATTATGAAAAATCAGCTGGAGTTTCCGTTGCTTTGCAACAACCTTTTTTTACCGTGTGTGCCATGGCTTTTTTTGAAGTTGGTCAAATTCCATTTGACCAAGGTTGCTGAAACCCGGTAGGCCTATAGGCCTGTCTTATAAAATTGATCAATGTCTTTTATTTCTTTTGCAGTTTGTATGGTGATAAGGATCAAGCAACAGCAGCTGTTGAGATTCAAAACACACTGAAAGGAGTGAAAGCCTCTGTGACGGGGAGGATCGAGGCAGTCATCTTTAGCTGTTGGATCAGGTCAGTTCTCCCAATACAATTTAAGAATTCACAATAAAGAAGAAGGAATTAATAAACTACAATAATATAATTATATAATGATGGAAGTTAAATAGTGTTAAAGATCTCATGCCATAAGGTGAAAAAACTAAACCTAAACAATTCTTATCTTCAAAAATCCACAAGCAAAGCAAATAGAAATCCTCCGTGATGTAACTCATCTATAAGCTGTAGATGTACAATTTAAAAGAATAATACTACTTACCGTAACGTAAGTACAAAAAAAGTTAAATATAAAATGATATCCATGATAGCAAAAAAGTCAATGATAATTATCATTTAGTTAACTACAATCTTTCTTTAATTTCCTTCTCATTGGATATTATTGTATAAATCATTAGCCTGTACCATTTATCACAGGCCCACTTATAAATTCATACTTATTGAATTGTTATCTA
The DNA here is from genome assembly GCA_017141395.1 of Laodelphax striatellus. Taxonomy (NCBI): domain Eukaryota; kingdom Metazoa; phylum Arthropoda; class Insecta; order Hemiptera; family Delphacidae; genus Laodelphax; species Laodelphax striatellus. Next base: position 45,192,095 of record CM029531.1, read on the forward strand.
CCACCGTATTAAAACGTAATCATTACAGTTTCATAATATTGAAATCGAAACAGTTTCTTTTTCGATATGGAATTTAAAACTTGTATCGTAATGACGAGTTTATGAAACGGATGCTATATTACAAAACTAGTCCTAGTTCAAAGACAATCGAGCTGATAAAAGCACTGTAGTTGCTCATGCGTGTGTGCTTTTAGCAGTTTCCTAACCTATAAGATAAACATTGAAATAGAACAATGGTCGTTTGGATCAAGATTAGTTTAGATTGATGGGTATCAGATCCTTGTCAGAAATCAGCTGTTTTATATTAACCTACAAATGCTGAATCTCGCAGATTATTGAAAAGGTCTTTCAAAAATTTATTCTTTGAAAGGTATTCTTTAAAAAGGTATTTTAAAAACTTTAAAGGTCTTTAAGCCTTTTGATTATTGTGTCGAAATCACTGTTTAATTATTACCGATCAGCTGATTTCTGACAAGTTAAATGGATCGTGCTATAACTTATTATTGTTTTTTGTTGGTTGTAGATAAAATAATGGTGTATGCAATGGTTGTATTTTAGCCTTTGAACGACTCTTGATTCGTTTAAAGGCTCTCATAATACAAACATTGCATAAACGACTATTTATTCAATTATTTAACATAAAACAACAAACCACTTTGTTGTTACAGTATTTGTTTTCAACAAACAAACAACATTATTGTTTCAAGTTTTGATAATTGATGCCAAATAGGATAAAAATTAGTTGTTCCTTTTTTTTGGCTTACCTCCATTTTGCCATGGAATTTGTTGGATTCTAAGGATAGATTTAGAGAAGAGTAGTGAAAGATTGTACGTGTGGTGTGAAATGTTTTGAATACTATTATTATTATTGGTTGTTTTTATTTTGAAATAAATCTATGCAATTTTCCTTTTGCAGTGAGGTGAAAGGGAATGAAGCAGTGTTTTTTTTACGATTGAGACCACCGCAACGCACTGAATAATATTGTGAAGCGAGCGAAGTGAGTTCTCATCAAAGATCTTTACAGCTTTGGTAAGTAATCTGTTTGTGTTTTCAATTGCTATCAATTTCATTTTATGCTGTTGACTACAGAGACTGTATAATAACAGTGTGGTCATTGGTGTGAATGGGTACATAACATTGTATTGGAATATTTTTTATTCCCGCCAAACTTCTGCCAAATTTTTTAAATTGCATGAGATTACAGGCAAACATGTAACTCATTCACTAATTTTTCAAACTTATTTCGAGAGAAACAACATCAAAAATAGCTTTCCTGACATTTGAAATTGTCTCTTACTCTTGGTATTGTGTTAAAAGCTTAAAATAATAAAAACTAACACTGGCAAAGTCTAATTGTAGGTAAGAAGTGAAACACTCAACATAACATATACAGTATAATATGATTTCAATGTTAAGGTTCAATTCAATACAAATATTATACAATGCAATTAGTATTACGGGAATTGGCAAAAGTGTGGAGGATTTGTCCGAGCTAACCAATCAAAATTGTGACATCAAATGGCCACACTGTTATTATACAGTCTCTGTAGTGATATAATGATCAAATTTTCCATCCGATCCAATAAAATGAAAGCTTGCTAGATCCAAGCAACGGCTTGCTAGTAAATGTCAGCAGACAAAAGTCAGCTCTTCAAGTCAATGGCATTATAAGTCCATCTTCTTCTTGTTCTTCTCGGTCTTCTTCTTCTTTCCCTTCTCTTCCATCTTCTTCTTGTTCTTCTCGTTCTTCTTCTACTCCTTTCTATTTCTCCTTCTTCATCTTTTTTTCTCTTTCTTCTTCATCTTCTTCTTACCTCTCGTCTTCTTCTCATCTTCTTCTTCTTCTTCTTCTTCTTCTTCTTCTTCTTCTTCTTTATCTTCTCTCTTCTCCATTCTCTCTTCCATCTTCTTCTTCTTCCCGTTCTTCTGCTTCTTCTATTTCTTCTTCTTCTCCTGATCTCTCTCTTTCCTTCCTATTTCCTTCCTCTTTCATCTTCTTTATCCTATCCTCCCACTTTCTCTTCTCTCATTCAATTCAATTCTTCTCTTCTCTCTCACGCTTCCTCAATCTTTCTCTTTTTCTCTATTTGCACAAATGCCCTTGATGGTGCAATGAATAATGAAAAATAACATTTTTGTTTCAAAACAACTGATCATCAAATCGTAAGTTGAAATTTGAAAATTTTCATAAATACCTATGTTGAAGCAATTGAAAAGATTAAATTTTTACAGCGGTTAAATTTTTTTACATAGTCATCAGATAAATATTTTAACATGTGGTTAAAATTTTATCATATGGGAAAGTATAGCAGGATTATTTTAACTTGTCAGAAAACAGCTGATTTAACGTCAGTAAACGAGCGTACATCAATCAGCTGTTTTCTGACAATTTAAAATAATCTTGCTATACAAGTTTCAGTTTTACCAACCAAAAGTCTGTAATATTGTGGCTTGATGCAATTTTCGGAGCTAGTTGGTTTCGAATGAACATGTAATTGGAGACGAAACGGAGATGAACATGGAGACGAAAAGCCGTCGGTCCCGACTGCCTAAAAACAGTCGTCATCTCTCATCATCACCCCTCTCATTACCCACGCACAAGCCTAGAGCTCATGTGGGCATCACCCTCAAAAAAAATATATTAGAGAATGTTAATGCAGTTGATTTTACTAGTTATTTAGCTAAAATAGATTGTTCTGGTAACACTATTTCACTTGACTTTTTAATTTCAATTTGGTTCAGTTTGTCGTCGATCCCACTATGTTGCTGTCCTCGATTTATCGCCCGGTCAAATTTAATAGACGTACGAACAACCAGGCATAAGTCTGATTATTTTTCAATGATGAAGCTTAATGCTTTTTTTTATAAAAGTAGCAATAACTCGCAACTTATTTGATCAGGTATCACTACATTTCGTCCTGTTTGAAAACTCTTTGTAGGCTGAGGCTTACCTGCTGGTTACCAATGATAGCCTATCTCATGCGTTATTTGTACTACGCATATTGAAGCATTAATTTGCGATTCCATTGCATACTAAACTTGAATCTCGGTCTACCAAATGGTACCTTTGTCAATTTACTGAAATGTAGGTCGAGTATAGTGTCAGAGCTAAGGTCAATGAACTTGATTTCAAGTGGGCCTAGGCATACCTGTTGGCTGTCAGTTTTTATTTCATTTTTTATTGTTTTATGTGAGTCTACTTGTAAATATGATATTAAATTTGTTTTTCTTCTTTAGGAATTGAGGAGAGAGACACACACCACACACACAAACAAAAGGAGGATCGGTCGCACTCGATTTTATGACAAAGATTAGAAGAACTGAAGGAAAATTGATAAAATTTATGATAAAAATATGAAACAAGTGAAAAGTGTACTAAGAGATTGAATGGACTCGAATGTGGTTTCACTCACAATGAACTAAGTTATCATTTTTGAATACTAGCAATTGAGTTTGAAAAGAAAGTATGAATTGATTTCTATTGAATTGTGTATGTTATGTTTTGTGTGGTCTATTGTATTGTATATGTTTAATTTTTTTATGACAATAAATACAAACGGGGTGGGTGTGGGACTTTTCAGGCATCGTTGCAGACTTGGAGAGAGGCCTTCGCAGAACTTCAAAAAGGTAAATTAGCTCTGGGCCGATTTCAACACTGTTCATACAAGATTTTTCCAAATTTTCATCTTGATATTTGTACCTTCAATTCTTCAACTTCTATTAATAATCCTAAAATCAATCAAGCGGCATCTTTTGATGTAACCTGTGAAAATTTCAATTAATTGTCAATTGAAAATTATTTTCTTTTAATTGAATTGACATTCTTTTCTTTCAGTTTTTTACTTTCAGTTGATAGAAAGAGAGCCTCCAGTTCCAAAAAGTATTGTCAATCACTTTTTTTATAGTTGTTTATTTCTGATTCATACATAATATCTTCGAGTTCATATATCAGTATATTCCAGTCACCATTATCTTCTCACTAACTTAATTGTTAATGTCTTGTTGAACTGTTTAACAGTTGAATCGGTCCTGGGCGACTCAAATTTGAAAACCTTATTACCGTACGAAATAATTATTGATATTGCATGTCTAGACCATTGGCCGATTCCATTCTTTAGTAGTTATTCCCTTATATATATATATCCCTATATCGCCTGGTATGAGCGGCGTCATTTGATAACACATGCTGAGTCACCGAGCGATGAGTTGTTTTTCGATGTGAAGTTTCCAGGTGTGAGTAGTGCCTTAGACAAAGACAATCTGAACGCGCTATCTTCCAATAGTCCAGCCTACATTCCCCCACCATAGTTGTCAATTTAACTTTGAGTGTTGAATGCAGAGTGTATACTGTATAGTCACAGTGTGGCCATTTGTGTGAGAAGCACTCCATGAAAATAAAAGATCACATTTTTTCTCGCCGCCGCTATACTTTTGCCAAATTTTTGAATTTTGATATGGGATTACAGGCAAACATGAACTTATTCACTCATTTGTCAAACTTATTTTGAGAGAAACAACATCAAGACTAACTTTTCTACCATTAAAAATAGTCTCTACTCTTTGTATTGCTTTAAAAACTTAAAATGATGGAAACTAATACTGGCAAAGGCAAAATGTAGGTTAGAAGTGAATTTTATATCATAACATATGATCTGCTTTCCATTACAAATCTTATGGGAATTTGCAAAAGTATGACATGTGATGTCCACACTGAGACTATACACTACTGTGAAAGCATATGACCGCCATCTATTGCAGGATTTCGGAACTAATCTAACCGTTAACGAATATCCCGAAAGGCTGGAGGTCTAGAGTTAGTCTATGGTATTACAAGGTTATAGATAGGCCTACTAAGAACAAAACGACAATGTAAGCAAACCCAATTCGAACACCACCAGTAACCTGTTCAAGTAAGTAGTCTCACGGTTCAGTTTACCTGCCTTCAGCAAACTGAACGTCTACTGGTATCGTGAAATCCAGCCATTACAGCTCAGTGATAAAGAGCTGGTTTTGATCTGCGCAGCATTATTGCTATTGTGTACAGATACGTCCACACCATCGCCGAACTAGGCGAACGCGAGTCTAGCCCGACGACATTTTCGTTCTGTGCATGCGTCACCAGCCCACGCTCTGATTGGTCTAGGGCTCTATAAATACATTTAGGGCCGGTTCATGAGCTCGGGATTTAGCCAAGTCCTAGACTAAAACGGGTGGCTACCGTAGCATCGACAAACGTTTGTCTCGACTGGTTAGTGGGTTAGCAGCATAGAGAGCCCTCAGTACATAGTGTCGTGGCTAACGTTTGTCGATGATACTGTTGCCACCCGTTTTAGTCTAGGACTTAGCTAAATCCCGAGCTCATGAACCGGCCCTTATATACTCTGCCCGGTCTAGACGCAACAATAAGTTTGTCAAACTTATCAGGATTATTTTAAATTGTCATAAAACAGCTGATTTAACGTCAGTGAACCAGCTTATTACAACAATCAGCTGTTTTCTGTTGAATGGATCCTGCTATATACCAGGATTATTTTAAATTGTCAGAAAACAGCTGATTGTTGTAAGCTCGTTTACTGACGTTAAATCAGCTGTTTTATGACGTTTTTTTCGAGTTTCCTTTTAAAATTATTCAAGTACAGTAGTAACTTTATGTGAATAGTTTTGTATATTCAGTACAGTATTATGATTTTCACACTATTTGATAGTACTAATACCATTGGTCGTGCTAATCAAATTCATAGAGTAGGATATTGGACTACGGTATAGGCCCAAGAATCAAATAACCGAAATAATCAAATCATAGAAAAACGGAATAAGTTCTCATGAATACTGATCAAGCCTTTTCTTTAATATTTTAATAATAAAGTCTTCTCTAAAATTAAATTATTCAATTTTTCTATTTCAATAATTTACAAATAAGTTTATCTGAATGATTTTGTATCTTCAGTCTAAGATTTTTTAGAAATTTGCTAATACCATTGATCGTGCTAACTAGTTTAAAGTTTGATATTGTAGTTGTAAATTTTGTTCTAACAACTGAAATATTCCAAATACCCCTTTCATAAAAAAAACTAATATTTTTTGTGATTGATGATCAAGTTTGTTTATGAGTTTCGTTTTTCATTATCAGTTATTTTTTACTTTGAATGAGCATGGACATTTTAAAATATAATAAAAATCTAAAAGTAACTGATTGTTTTATGAAAACCATCATTATTGACTGGTAAATTTGCTATTTTATTTTCATAATAGCTTATATAATAACAAACATAATATATATCTGATATGCCAAGGGACGGCAGCCAGAATAAGTAGATACGACGACTCCTTCGGATTCCTACAGTAATCCGGCCCACTGTAGGAAAATAAAATTAACTTAGATTATTTTGATTTATCAAGTTACTTTCTATATTTATAATAATTCTATAATATGACTTTAATGTATAATTGTATATTTCATATAACTTCGAGAATTAATTGAAAATTAATATTAAACTACTGTTATGACATAAGAGCCAGCTCAAATGTTGGCGCTCAACCATGCAATTTTTTCAAAATCGATCATTTCCATTCGTATCGATTACTCGAATAGTGTCGATAGGTGAATGACAGTTCCATGTTCCAACATTGAGGTTATGTCTTATGTGTTGAAGTTGAAAAGTCAAGTCTAGGAAAGAGGAAAGGTGGAGTGGTGATCTGTTGATCGTGTTTTCTTGGATAGGCATTGTGAAAACTTTTAAAGCTTGCATTTTGTCAAGTGACTTTTGTTTGAAATTGATCTTATTAGTTATTGAAATAGGCTTAATATTTGCCAACATACTGTACCTTATCTAAAACGTATTTATATTAGGCCTACTTATCTAGTTCATCTGTTGATCTTTGCATCTTTCCTTGTAAACCGGCCATGTATTATTCAACTTCTTCAGAGGTGTTTCGAAATGATCTAAATTTCATCAAATTTTAGATGAAGAGATCCATATTTTGAAAACGTTAAAACAAGGCTACTAGCCTATCAACATGAACAAGGAAAGGTAAGATAAGTTAACTTCAGTGGCGACGATTTACTAGCTTGACGTGTTACTTATAGATTGCATGTTGATGGACCTTTATTATTTTTTTCAGGCAATTTAATATGTAAACTTTAGCTCTCCATTCTTCTGTCAGAAGTGTGTCGATCACTAGATAGGCCCAAGTCTTATAAAATAAAAATGCAATATGCTTTTTTGACGAAGTTCTCATTTATTGAACATTCATGTTAATTGTTCAGTGCAATATTGCTTCATAAAATTTCATTTGGAAAAAATGGTATGTCTGGGTAATAGTTTATGAGTTCAACATTCACACGCGATTTAAAAAGCAAAATTTCGTATTTCGGAGGAGACGCTAAGCCGTCAAACCCAGCCGCCTAAAAATTGGACATCTCTCATCATTATCTACTCCCATTACCCACACACACGCCTAGAGCTTATGTGGATGTGGGCATCACACTTACTAAAAAAATTCGTATGGCTTTTTATTGGTCGAGAGCCCCTTTCGGATAGGATCCACTAATACTTTATAATAGTATGAGGTTTCCCAGTACTTTTTCCTCCTTTTTGAAATTCTACTGTGCTTTAAGAGAGCTTTAAAACACTGAATATCACCATTGATAATCCGTGCATTGTTAGTTTATGATGTATTACCATCATTTTTTATAAGACTTGATGAGTATTATTTTGTCACCTTCTCTAAAAAGTATTCTTGAATAATACTTTGACAGTGCTGATTTGCATAGGATAATAAAAATATAATTAATAGTCCAGGCAAATGGTACAAAAAATCCACTATGCACGACTTTTGAAAGGAGTTTTCTGTCAACTGACTCCTTATCTGGGAAGGATCCTCAATAACCATCTGCTTTTCCCCAAAATTTGAGGCCCATGGGAACACCTCCAAAAACATAAAAATGTCTCTCTACCGGGTTTTTACTTAAAACGTGAAAATTATCAATATTATTGATATTATATTATACTGTATAAATTATTGTGTTATAAGTTCTTGAAAAAAATACCAAACATTTTAAGCATAAACCGAAGAATCAATGAACTATATGAACGATATTTGGAAACATTGTAGAAATTCAGATTCATGTTAGCTTCAAACTTACTAATTTGGCTGCGAATCAGGTGTCAAGATTTGGCAGCACAGCTCAGTTATTTTAAATCTTTCAATGAAGTTCAAAGTGCTCGAGAAGGAGAAAAGTGTTGTAGCTTGTTTACTTGAAAATGAAAAAATTCTGTTTGTACTACTTGAATTCCTATTATATTTTGCAGATTCTCGTTGCTATTATTAGAACCTGGAGAAATATACTTTGAAGATGTCAGTGTATTCCTCTGTCCTGAAACAACGACCAATAATTTGATTGATGATGAGAAAAATCAACTTGGAAGACTGAAAGTCTGCTCCAAATCACTTGTTTTTGATCCTAAGGACTTGTCTAAGCCGTTGGTGAAACTTCCATTGAAAGATTGTTCGGATATAAAGAAACACAATGAGAGTCATTATAAATGGTAATGTATTTTGCTATTCTTCAACAACATTTCCTCTAGCTTTGAAATATCTTCAAGTCTCATATTGTCATCTCATATCTTGAACCCATAAATGATATGCTAGATTCTGAAGTAGAATTTTTCAGACTTGATTGAAGATAAAGCTCACCACTTAATGAGTTTAAAGTGCTTAAGATCTTAGACCTATGCCAATAGATTTTTTAAATTCTTATAATTTACACCACGTTTACTAGAATACACGATAGGGCTACGCGTATATTCTAGACGAAAGTAACTAGACATGACGTCAGCAGTAACCGTCAGCATGTAAAAGCTGAAAATTCAAAATAGTTTATTAGTAAAAAAAAAGTTTATTAGTAAGAGATAGAGAATAGTGCAAAGCCACGTCATAATCTCAAATTTATGCGATCAAACTCGTGTTTCCTACCGTGTATTCTAGTAACCGTTATTTATACTAATAAATTGTTTTCGAAATAGGCTAGCCTACTTGTAAATTGTATTTGAAATACCTTGTATTCTTGTCTTTAGACATGGACTTAGAAAATTTTCCAAGGATTCGTAATTTTTCTCCAAATTTAATATTTCAAGAATTTTTGTGAAAGTAATTGTTTATTCAAGTTGGATAAAAAATTGTTCATTTCATTTGAGTGAGAAAGAGGAGAAACTTTATTTTATCAGCATTTGAAGGTTTTATTCTAGCACATTATATTTTTCATGACTTCAAATATCAAAATTATCAAAATAGTTCTTTATAAGATGTCTGATAAACTGTCAACAATATTTTGAAAACTACGATAATTACCACTGGTAAAAGTACTACTTTTAATTGCTTTTTCAGGCTCACATCAAGAGGTCAAAATGCACTAACTATAACTTGTAATCAATACATTGAGATGCTTGAGGGAAATATTCTAGCTCCTTATAAATTCAGAAACGTAAGTAGTCTTTGTGCCAATTATTATTGTAGAAAATTGTTCGAATTTTCAGTTCATTAAACCTTTGATTAAATTCTTTATTTACTTAAATTTGTCCTAGATTCTAAGGATGATCCTCATCCTAATTCGAAAAGATTCTAACTTAGAAAAACTGTATGGAGCTGTTGAAAGCTGAACCCGACGAAATTTGGATTTTCAATTGAAAGTGGTTTCTATTATTACTATAAATCTTCCAACCCCCATGTCGTGGGAAATGCCCAGCAAAACCTGAATTATATGCTTCAAACTCCAATTTCCTTCTTTTTCAATATTGTTTTAAATATGAATTTAATAATCTTATCACGTTTCAGGCGAAACGGATATTTATATTTCTTCTAAATTATACAAACGTTGATGTGTGTGTTCGTCAAATATCCCAACTTCATAGTGCAGCAACGTTGCCGATAGCTGAGCAGAACCAAATGGTTTGTGTAAAATATTTTATTTTTGTTGGATATAACTTAATTGGTTTAAAAAAATACATTTGTTATTGGATATGATTGAAAAGGATCACACAGTACAGGTTGAACGAAATTTAAAGTACAGTACTACTAGTTTGCTGAACTATATTCTTCTCATTTTAAATTTGATCAACTTCCTATTTGTACTTCATTCTTTGACGGTTTCCTGGTAAATTTTATATGTCATATGTATCATGATACAATCCTTATTATGCTTATTCAATGTATAAACTTTCAAGTGTTGTGACGCCTGGAAGTATAAAATTATCTCACCAGTTCAACTTATCAATTTTAGCCAGTGAACTGTAGGCCCTTATCTGAATTGTCCCGGTGCGCATGCGCAAAGTTTGGTCAAAGACAGGGTTGTGAGAGACAGTCAGTGCAACTCTAGACGTGGAATGAAATATAGACCGGTGAAACGAAAACTTGAAGAAGTGCGTGCATCGAAAATCTACTGCATGTGCTCCGAATCTTCTATGCCTGGGCCCAGGTAAGCGACAGTGGAAAACCAGAGGAGGAGGAAAGGACAAGGTAGGCCTTCAATATAACTTTTATATTTTTCCCAGTCATTGAGGATCCTAAAATAATCAGTTAACCCTCCCTAATTGAGATCTCTAGACTCAAGAATTTTGTAAATTCGTGACAGTGTCTAGTACATTCTTAATCAAAGCCATTGGTTTTCCAGATAGCAGCTATTGAAAGAGGAAGGCAACTTTTGATTGAGTTCAATCCATTATGGTTTGAAGACTTATCTGAAAGAATCGTATTGGAAATAATTGGGAATAGGATTACTCCATTGGTTGTGAATCCCGGAAGAATACTCCTTTCAAATCTGAATTTATATTTTCAACCCTTCAACAAAATTGAACCGGTAAGTTGGATGATTAACTTTTTAATGTTTAATATTAGAATTCTAACTTTACTTGAATTACGATTATGATATTTTATAATTATTGAAGATTCTCATACTAGAAACCAAGGAGAATAGAATAGGTATTCTATTTACCTTGCGAGATACAATAGATAGAGAAATAATAGAAAGATTTCTTGGCAATTTTTTATGTGTTCAGTATTGCTATGATTATCAGATTAATAAAATGAGATTTTTTAGAATCTACTGAAATAGCACATATGTAAAGGATTTTATTTTATATGATATAGAGAAAATTATATTATCAATCAGTTTTTGGTGAATAATTCTAATGTAAGTATCATTAGATTGATTGACGTAAGTCATTAATTGATTTTCTTCTATTGGCTTTATATTAGTATTTTCTATCTTATTTCAGCATCTATTTTTGAAAATACCACTCAAAGGAATAAAATCAATAACAAAGAGAAGATTCCTACTCCGCCAGGTGGTAAGTATGTAATGTATTTCACCAAAACTATGTTCTATAATTTCTAATTACAAATTTCAATTACAAATAAACCTATACAATTGAGTATCTAAGGATCGTACATGGTAGTGTACAAAAAAGTTTATATCTGGATCGGGTGACATTACTGACTTTTGCAGATGTTATCCGTGATGTGGTTACTCAATAAGATCCTTTATACTGAAATAATTTTAATAGGAGAGTAAGATTATCATTTATCAACCACGTCAAAAATTAATCGGCTTTTTTGGTGACATCCAATGATTTGATAATGTTGACTTGAATAAACCTAATTATATTGATTATTTTCTCTCAGAAGTAAGAAATCTAATCAAATACATTTAATTAATAATATTGAACTCAATAAATTGTCAATACAGTAATCAAAAACAAAATATTTTACCTCATTCATTATGATTTTATTTTAGGGACTGGAGTTATGTTGTAAGGATGCAGTTCCTTCTGGATTGGAATTTCTTTATTTGGTTCTCAATACATCTGCAGAAAGAGACAAGCTCTTTGAGTTTCTTATGAACCAACAATGCCTCAACTTGGATGATTCGGATCAAGGGAGAATGACTCTGCTGTGGCAGAATGGTGTGTTATCAAATTATGATTATCTGCTGTTCCTGAATAGGTAAGAAAGATAAGCTATAATTGTTTATTGCTTTTTTTCATTTGGACTGCATTTTAGAGATTGAATCACATGGTTTGTCCATAAACTGTCTATTGAGCGACTGAAAAACCGGGCATAAACCATACAATTTTATATCAGTATGACTTGCCATTCACGGTGGAGTGATCTTACAAAAATCACTCCCTTATTATTGACTATGTAGAACTTCAAATTTTAAAACAGCTATTCTATGCTTCTTCCAGCCAGAACGAACAGTAATAGGTACTGTATTTGTCATGATTTACTAGAAATTGTACAGATCTCATTGAAAAAATAGTTGTGTTTAGTGTAATTTTTCTTAGAAAATTATCTAATATATTGCTACTGTAATACCAAAACATTAACCCAAAAATGTATCTTATGTTAATTTAAAAATTAGTCCCAAGTAATGTGAAGGATTATTTTCATGAGTCTGATGGTAGAATTTACATCGTCATTTTTTGCTTTAAGGTAGCAGATGTTATTTGAGTTGTGTATCCATACTTTTTCTACTGGTAAATAACACTATTTTTAAAATACTTTGAAGTATAAATAACTTGATTTTCACTTACATATTGACGATCGTTTCATCCTGGTGTAGGACATCATCAGACTATGTCTGATGATGAGTCTGATGATGTCCTACACCAGGATGAAACGATCACTGTGTAAGTGAAAATCAAGTTATTTCTACTTAAAAGTGTTTTTAAAATAGTGTTAGATGTTATTTATTCCTCCTCTCAAAGTATTTTATTATGTACGGTACCCCATATTGGAAATATGCTTTCATCATTGTTATTTTTTTCCAGTCAAGCTGACAGAACATTCAATGATTTGACCCAGTATCCAGTGTTTCCTTGGGTGATTGCTGATTACAGTAAAGAATTATTGGACTTGAATGATGAAAGCGTTTATCGAGATTTGAGAAAGCCTGTTGGGGCTCTGAACAAAGAGAGATTAGATCGACTGAAGGTTGGTGTAATTGAATTAATTCACAGTAATTACTATAAAATTGAGCTGTTTATTTAGTTTTGTGAAGGTGTGTATCTTTAGTATTATTCTGCTAGTGTGAGCAGAATAGTTTACTCCATATCCATCATATAGAACTTTTTAATGTAATACCGTACACGTTTCTTCTCCCATTAGCGGAATTAGCTCTTGAAAAAATATTGAAGATACCCTTCTCTCTCTCTCTCTCTCTCTTTTGGTATTCAACCCTGAGGTTGGTTTGCAGCAGTGCGCCATTCTTCTCTTCTTTCTGCTTTCCTCTTCATTTCTTGGTAGATACCCTTAGACCATGAATAATTCTTCTTGGATTATACTTGAAGGTAAAATAGGCTTCATGAAATGTTCACTTGAACATCTTGTAACTGTTTTTGCAAAATGTTCAGTAAATTCCTTGGTTTTGAAACTTCTGGTTGAAAATTCCACTATTTTAAGATTTGTTGTGTTTTCTTCATCGACAGGACCGCTTCAGGGATATGCCTCAACCAAGGTTCTTATATGGATCTCATTACTCTACTCCAGGATTTGTTCTTTTCTATTTGGTTAGAAAATATCCTCATTTTATGCTGTGCCTTCAAAATGGAAGGTTTGATCATCCTGACAGAATGTTCAACTGGTAAGTTTAAAGTGCAGTATTCATCTTTCCACTCTTTTCGTCTTGTAATCCCATGGGAACCTATAAAGTATAAACTATGGGAACAAAGGGAATAAAAATATTCATCATGTATTTAAATGAGATCCATACAAGAAATCTTGGACAGAAAATGCCATTTTGGTACACACATAGACATTTAGGATTGTGTTACGGTTTGTCATAGTCACACAATAATTTTTTTTTGCTGTGGTGATGCCCACATAAGATCTTAGCGTGTGCGCGGGTAATAAGAGGGATGGTGATAAGCTTTAGGTTGGTTCCAAACCACCGGGAAGCGATTTTAATTATATTATGAATGACATTCAGCGGAAAAGGCCTTAAACTGAAAGTAGTCACCCTTACAAAAGGAGTAACAGGTGCAAGTCTGTTACCTAATATTGCGATTAGACACCGGCAAGACCACGAAGCGAGAGCTGTTGAAATGAACACGGATTAGAAAACGATTCTACTCGCGGTTCTGATGTCCTAATTAAGACTACAAAGACACCCACCCAACATTTTGGCATCAGTTTCATACGTAACCCAGCTTTAACCTCTAAAATAATCTTGAAAGTATACACTCACCTAACTCAAGCTATTTCATAAACAGCTTTCTGAAGTCTAGTACCACTATAACGGCTGATGTGTCTGTCTACCTAGTGTTCACAGAGCCCTAGTACTAATATTCTAATAAACAATAATGTAGTGATGTCCTGTCTAATGCCACTATTCATCAGGACCAGAAACATGGAATGTATCTTGGAAATCAGCAATATTTCTTTCTCGTCTGTGTGCAAACATGTGACTCAATATTATACATTAAATTTTTTAAATGTTTACTCAAGTACTTCTCTTTTTAAAAGAATTTGGCGTATTTAAGATTTGATTTCTTTTGAATCACACACTGATACAGTTTTAACGGAAAATTATTTAAGACAGCTACGTCAGAGCCTAGCAAGTCGGTAGTATGATAGTAATCGCTTTCCAGAACTAATAACGAGACTCAGAACCGGAGTGGACTAGCTGATATGAATATTGGAAATTCCAATCAAAAGAATGGATTACGGAATATTACTTTGAACGACTTTGAATAAAGGAACACTGAATATTCTAACATTGAGGAGGTAAACTGGAGCCAGCGGACATGACAGAGACAGAAGGGAGCTGGCAGTGTTGGGTTTGAGTGAAGGACAAAATGGAGAGGACCAAGGAGAGAGAAAACCTTGAGGGTGGCGGAAAAATGATTCTGGGTGGCAATGAAGAGGCAGAAGGAATGGAGTTACGGTTGCGGTAATGGTTGAAAAGGTATACTGGGTATATTTAGATGATGTCCGGTATGTATCGGACAGAACGATAATGATTTTCTTTCAAGTTTTAAAACAAAAAGGCTGAAATACTACAGATATATGCTCACAAATGGGATGTACCGACAGCGAGGAAAAGAGATTTGAAGAAGAATTGGAAGAAGTCACCTCCACAACGTCGGTACTTATAGTGATGGGAGACTTTAAATGCACTATGTAGGGCAGTAATAGGACAAGGTTATGTAAAGAAGAGGTTGTAGGACGACTGGTTTATGGTACAAGAAGGCGATGAAGGAGAAAGACTGCTCGATCTATGTCAAAGGAACGGCATGAGGTTGCAAACACTTGGTTCAAGAAAAGAGAGCCATATGATAACTAGGTATAGCTAGGATGGAAGAAATAAAGAGTGTGATCGACTATTTCCTAGTGGATTCAGGAATGGGGGAAAACCCTAACAAATGTCAAAGTAATACTAGTGTGAGTATGGATAGCGAGCCACCGATTTATCAATAACTGTGCAAATGCAACGAAACGGAAAGACCGCACATAACCAGACAATGACAATGCAGGGGTGGAATGGAAGCTGAAGGACAGGGGACGGAGAGCGGAAGAATACAGACGGATAATTGTAATAGAAATTCCCAGGAGAGAAAATGGAGGTGGAGGATGGAGGAGTGGATGCAGTTCAAACGGTATTGGTGCACTCAACTGCAGAGAAAGGTATGTGGTAGGACATCTGAGAAAAACCTAAAGGAATAGGGAAACGGTATGAATGGTACGGAATGCACGTACAATTGGGAGGCTGTATCAAAAAATAAAAAACAAAGCCTGGAAGAGAAAATGATGTGGAAAGAAGCAAGACAGATGAGAGACAGATATGCGTATAATAATGAAAAGAAAGTGTAAAAAAAGTTATTGAAGAAGAAAGGGGAAAAAGCGTGGGAAAGGAAGGTTTGTAGATAAATTAAAAGATGACGTGAAAATAGCAAAATGTTCTATAATATCATGAAAAATAAGAGAAGAAAATTGAACAGATGCCACAAAAAAGAATGGAAGGGAGGAAGATGGGGAGGGTGTAGATGAGCCTGAAGGGATAAAACTATTATGGGAAAAATATTTTAGAAAACTTCTAAACGGACAAAGATAGAGAACAACAATATGCAGGAAGAAGTAAGGGAGGTAGGGAAACAACCAGTGGGAGACAAACCGAGGTAGGTAATATCAGCTGGAAGGAAATGGAGGATGGTTCAGAGAATGAGCAGTGAGGAAGGCACCGGCACAGCCTGATGAAATATCAGTTGGATATGAGTAAAAACATGGACAGTTGGAATGCAATAAGGTTTGTATCCAGGGAGTTATGACATACTGTTGGAAGAACAAGGTAATGACGCAAGAAGACTAGGAAGAAAGGTGATATCATTCCCTTGTTCAAGAAAGGCGATAAAAAGCGTGTAAGAATTATGGGGGTATCACGTTGATGATCACTGCGCAAAAATTTTTGAAAAGAAGTTATATTAAACGGAATAAGCACAAAAATCAGTCGGAACAGAGTAGAGGAACAATATGGTTTTCGAACCTGGACGTAGTACCAATAGATCTCATATTTGCAGTTCGACAACTGATGGAAGAAAGTAGAGATTTAATAGAAAGACTGTTATGCTTTATTTATAGATATAGAAAAAGCATATGACTCTATTCGGACAGACAAAGGGATGTGGCAGGAAATGGAAAACTTTGGTATAGAAAAGAACATATTGGAATAGCAAAGGAGATGTATAGAGAGATACCAAATGTAGAGAGTAAGGACACAGAGCGGTAGTACAGACTGGTTTGAGAAGTGACGGAATAGTTTTAAAACGAGGGAAGTATTCTATCACCAACTTTATTCAATGTAGTTATGGAAAGGAATGAATCGACAAATTGCACGACGAAGAAAAGTTGGAGAGAAAGGGATAAGAAAATGATATTTGCAGATGATATGATGATTTGGGGAGAAACAGTTGAGGATGTACAGATACAGTTGGATGCTTGGAGCAGTGTTATGGAGAATATGGTCTGAAAATTACTGTAAGGAAAAAGAGGCGAAGTAATGGTCTTTGGAAGAGGAATGGAGAAATATAACCGGAGATATTGAATTGAATGGAAGACAACTTTGACAATTGTATTCATTTCCAAGGTACTTGAGCCAGCAGAAATTGCAGATGATGGGAGGATAGGAGTTATGAGATATTCAAAGAAGATTGCAAAGGGAGAAATTTTATCAGACAATTAAACATTTTAATTTGGGATAGAGGAAAAATACCAGAAAAAGTAAAGATTATGATATATAAAATGTATTATAACACCTATCATATTGTATGGGTGCGGAAGCATGGACGATGACAGAGAGAGGAGGTGGGTAGAATATGACGGAGAAATGAGGGTTCCTTAGGCAATGAGAAAGGCACATGCCAGGGACACAGTCAGAGATATGTGGATATCTCAGAAGAGAACTGAACATAGAAGCATAAGAGGAAGATAGAAAACATGAGGCTACGCTGGTTTGGTCATTTGAAGAGAATGGGAGAGGACCAGGCTTCCAAGGAAAATGGAAGAGATATGAGGGGTTGAAGGAAGGAGACCAGAGAGGACGACCTCGACGACAGTGGAAAAGACGCAGTAGTCAGCAGTGGAGAGAGAGGATACAGATGGCAGCAGGTTGAGGACGAACTTGATGGTTTGGCAAAGACCGAAGAAGATGGAAGGCATTGACTATTTTTGTACAGACCAGCACTAGCTGGAACAGGACACGGATATGTAATATATGTGTGTGTAATGCAGTTTATCCATTTGTAGAAGACAGTTCCAACTATATTGTTCATAAAACTTGTTAATGTGATACCTGAGAATTTCATTACTGGTAATTTGAATGGATAGCTCCTTAATGAAATAGATCGATGGATCACTTTCACAAAATCAGCGGCACGTTCAATTTCTGTTAACTTATTTTACTTTCTTCACTTTACTGCCAAAATGCTATTACTTCACTTTTTCCAAATTCCGTTAGGTTTATATGTTGCTTTAGAGTTTTGTGAGGTTTTTCGATACAGCTTTCACCTCTTTTTAAATTGTAGAATTCTTTCCAAATGTTCTCTTGTATATTAATTCGTTTGTACATTCAAGGGTTTATTTCTTTATTCTTAGTTTTTTATAATATTTTCTCTGCCTTGTACCGTGAGTAATTTTTTCCTCAACTATTTATAATAAGATATTTCTTTTCTTTTTTATTTGTATTATTTTGGTTAATCTGCTTATTTTATTTGTTATTATATAATACTCAGCCCCTGCGCTCAGGCTGTTGCCTTTGCACGGGACCTTCCTTCATTATTAATACTATTTTATATTATATCTATTGTATTATTAACTCTATTATTTTTCATTGTACTTTTTAAGTTTGCTGTATTTTGTTTTCAAGGATAAATAAATGATTTTGATTTGATTTGATTTCTAAATTTTTTGTTTGTTGAGTATTATGAGCGTATTTGTTCCTACAAAGTATATCTCTATCATTTTTCAGTGTAGCGAGCGTTTGGCGTAACGTATTGTCAAACTCTTCCGATTTCAAAGAACTTGTGCCTGAGTTCTATGATACTAATACTGGTGGTGATTTCCTGCTCAATGCATTTGGTGTCAATTTTGGAACCATGTCGAATGGGTCTAGGGTTGGCGACGTTGTGTTGCCACCTTGGGCTAAAGGTCAGTTTCAGTTTTTTCTCACCATTACTGAATGTATTTTCATACAAATCTTTATCTATTGCATGTTTTCAATATTAGTAACTAGCAGTTTGGGAATGGCTTGTTAATTCCCAATCACTTCTATTGCTCTGGTTTTGAGAAGAAACGCATATTCAATTATTTATTGAATACTCGTCTTTACAGATTCAAAGGACTTTGTTTTGAAATTGAGAAATGCTTTGGAATCGGACTACGTTTCGAAGAACTTGAACCATTGGATTGACCTTATATTTGGATATAAACAATCTGGAAAGAATGCAGAGGAGGCGGATAACTGTAAGGTGATATTTTACTATACTATAACTCCTTTCAAATCCAACCAAATTTTTTAATGAGGCCTTAATGTCAAAACACCATTGCTTATCTTGAAAATGTTTATTTATCCAATTATTGAAATTAAAAATTTAATACCATACCTCAATGATTAAATGAGTTTTTAGAACTTAAGCAGAAACTTGTATGATTCATTTATATATGAACGATTGGATTATTATCAAATGAACGTTGTCACTCTTCATTCTTATCAACTCTCTGAAACTCCCAAGAGGATTATAAACTTTTTACATCGGCGGATTTAAGGGGGAGTTCTGGGGGGGGGGGCTGGAGCTAAGCCCCTCAAATTATTGTAGCTATTGAAGCATATGTTATAAATGTAGTTATATAATAGTTTGTAGCAAAATATTTATGTCAGAAGCCCCCACGCGTCTAGGTCAAGGCGTCTAGGCGTCAGGTGTGTAAGGTCAAGGTTTCTTCATTCACACCCCCCCCCCTCCCAGGAAATATTCTCTATCTCCGCCCAAGAATTTTTATTATTAAATTGCATGTTAATCGATAAGATAACGCTCAAAATGTATTTAGTTCTTTGGCTTTAATCTACCTCTTTACAATTTTGTTTACCATGTCAATTCAATTTACAGTGTTCTATTATCTTTGCTATGAAGGAGCCGTTGACTTGGACTCAGTAACTGATTTTAATGAAAAGCATTCTTTGGAAGTTCAAATTATGGAATTTGGACAAATACCCAAGCAAATATTTGATAAACCTCACCCGCAAAGGAATGCGAAAAGTAGCATTCCAAAACCATTAGCGCAGAAAAAAGGTGAGCTCCAAGAAAATATTGCTCTAGTCTAGACTAGACGCATAAAATAATTAGTTATTCTTGTCCTAACTGATTCTGATAATTAGTTGACATATTTTATTTAGTAAGTTTTAAGTGCAAGTTAATAAATTAGGTATTCCTTGAGCTTGATTTTGAAGTTTTAAAAATTTTATTGAACAAATGTTTGGTTCATTTTTGAATTTTGGATGTTTAATTTTCTTAATTTGATGTCATCTGTTCATCTTTTTACTTAGAATCTGTACTGTACTTCAATTTCCGCTTTGAATGTTTTGCTTCTTAATCAATTAGTCTTCAAAACGGAATATTTGTTTGATAAATAATAGTTTGCAATACTGTTCATGCTAAGAAGTAAATGGCTTCATTATTTATTTTCGAAATATCAAGTTGAATTTTTTACTTTTTCAGGTATGGGAGAAACGTTCAACTTCGAGTTGAAACAAAGAATCGGTGCACACAAAGATGCTGTGACTGCTGTGTTGGTGGCCAAGGAGGTCGACTCAACGTTCAATGTGTTCTCTGTTGGTAGAGATGCTATTCTGAAAATACATTCGTTGAGCGCAGATGGGGCCTGTAATGTATTGAGATCGGCTCCCCTTTCGTCATCAAGTATGGCTCTTTCGTCAATCGCCGTTCTACATGGAACCAGTACTCTGGCTGTTGGCTGCTGGGACTCGTCAATGTAACTATTTGCAGTCAATTTAAATGTTTATTAAACTATGTTATAGTATGTATTGAAATGTTATAAGATTAGTATTTTTTATGAAGGAATTTGTACAAGGAAAAACGAAATAATAGTGGCGTGAACCCATCCAACTAAGAAAATAATAATTGTACTCTTCAATTTTGCTTTCCATGACGAACTGCATTATAATGAAACACTTCGAACTTATTTTTCACACGACTTTGCAGTCTAACTTTTGTAAGTAATAAAGATTTATCACTTACTTGAATGGAGCGCTTTCACTCAAGTAAGTGATAAATCTTTATTACTTATAAAAGTAAGACTGCAAAGTCGTGTGAAAAACAAGTTCAAAATAATTGTACCGTTATCTATTCAGCGTATTGATTAGCCCACCATACAGTTTATCAAACTAAATTTCAGTTGATTGTCTTTTTATAGTACTGTAGTTACTTTTTCTAGTTATAAATTTTGCTTTTTAGCAATGGAATGCTTTTTTCAAAGGAATGCAAGGTTTCTCTTTATGATATCAAATATATATTTCTATTTGTTTCTTGGTGTTTCAATTGAGATTGTTTCTTAGAAACTATTATTATTGATTCATAAAGTCACTCTCCAATTTTTGTGTTCAACAAATTCTGATGAACCTTCGTCCTGCATGTTATAAGCAATTTTTAGATGTACCATGACTTGATGAATATCATCCACGATGAAAACCGTGTTAAGACACCTTTTAAGGTAACAAATCCAAGATGAATATTGTATGAGTTGATGAATCCCATCAACTCATACAATATTCATCTTGGATTTATTACCTTGAAAGGTGCCTTAACACGGTTTTCAATTAGGTTACCACACTGATGTCTCCAATTGTATTTAATCTATATTTTGTATTTTCTGGAAATGTTGTAAATAGAAGAAAAATGAATAAGCGTTTAGGCGTCTCAACACGATTTTCAATGAGGTTACCCAACTGCTGTATACTATTGTATTTAATCTGTATTTTCTGGAAATGCTGTCTAAATAAATGAAATGAATAACCGTGTTGCAGACTGATGTACGACATTGAATGTGGTAGAGTGATCGACCAAGTGAACGGACATGAAGATGCAGTCAGTTGTTTGTTGTGGTGTGACCAGAAGAATTATCTCATCTCAGCGTCGTGGGACTGTTGCGTGAGAATTTGGCATATTCCTGATACCAATCCTTATAAAATGCTCAAACCAGCTTCAGCTCTGATAGCTCAACTGGAACACGATACTAAAGTAACCACTGTGGCTATTTCTTGGTGAGATTCTTTTCTCGGATTAATTTATTCCAACATATTTCTCAAATCTCACTTTTTTCATAAAAAATTCTTTGTGAGGAATTTTCAACATGTACTCATCCTTCATGGAAAAGTATTGTTATTTATTAGATAGAAAAACAATTCCAATCTTTATAATAACGTAACTCAGAGAATGACTGTTAAAAATTGACTAAAATCTAAGAAGTTCCAATGTGCAATGCTTGAAGCAGTTTCTCAGTAAGATCTATAACTGGGAATCTAACGAAAGTCAATTATTATTGAAAGGTTCTTCTGATTTAAGTGGATCAAGTAAAATTTGATTAAATCGTGTGTTTACTCTTCAGAAAATTCCATCATGCTCAACCTGAAAATCAGTTTTGATAACTTGAAGCATTAGCTGGAATGCTGATTTCGAAAGAAACTATTAACTGTGAGAAAAACTATAAGGATAGTACGATTCAAATAACTTGGCAGCACGCAGTCTAGAATCTAGATGGTGTTCTTCCGCCACACAACTACAGTTAATATCAATTCTACTAGTACAGTACTATACTAAAATCAAATCAAAGAAGTGAAATATCTACACGTAATATCTCATGTATACGAAACAAGAAAATTACGTTTTGACGAATAATCAACCATTAATAACAATGCATTTTTTTCCAAATTATAACTAAATTTATTAGTTTATTTTTTTCAGTGATAATGAGTGCATTGCTTCGGGCACTGACGATGGCGAAGTCCTGCTCTGGTCACTCAAGACATACACCATTTCACAGAAATTGACAGGTATTCTACACTTTCCCATATCTCAGTATATAACTGGAAATCGTCATCAATCACACTTATTTTGTTATAAAATATAGGTGAAATTACAAGCACAGGCCAGATGGTTCTGCTTTCATTCTTATTGTCTCTGCTGATTTGACTTCTCACTTTCTCTCAATAAAGAGCTAGGTAGGTATTGTTTATTATGGTGATGCTTCACCACATCAGTATACATCATTGTTAAGATTTAAACATTTTTTCATCATCCAATTCTATATCTGTGTTTGCGCATGGTTAATTTGTAATTCAAGTCTAGAGATTAATACTTATTACAGCTATTTTACTTTTTGTATAAACAAATTTTTTATGAACAAATAGTCCTCAATAAACAAATTTAAGTTAGCCTATATGAACATTTCCAAATGCTGGCCGAATTATTCTGTAAACAAATTTGGGTTTAGTAAATTGAATGTGATTCAATTTTATTTTTTGTTATTGCAGGTCATTTGGGCTGTGTCAATGGATTGTGCTTCAATGCAGATGAGTCGAAGTTGGTATCTTGTAGTGACGATGCAAGTTTCAAAGTATACGATACGATCTCAGGAATGGAAGTATTCTTTACATCCGTGAATCAACAATTGAAGTAATTATTGCAGATAACGTTTGTGATGATAGCGTATAATGTAAATTATCAAAACAATATGGTAGCCTAATGATTTGCTGTAATTATTCAATTTGTCATCAATGTGAGAGGCAAATCAGAAATCTATTGGAAGATATAAGCTATTATCTTGCTTCTTGTTAAATATCTTGTTCTTCAATTAAATATTGGATACATTCAACAACTATTCAGCATATTTTTACAATCAAATTCATAACATAATCTATTGGGTTGTTACAAAATTAGTATATATCTGGGGCTCATTTTAAACAATGACAGTAAATTTGAAACGTTCTAAACCTCAACAATTGTTATAAGTTGCAATCAATAACAATACTTAAGGCCGGTTGCACTAGAAGTATATTAATGTTCGTTCGTTTCCGTGTCTAGGTCTGACCACTTATTGTTTAAAAACATAACATGAAATCATCTAAAAATAATAATAATGGATTAAAGTTAATATTTGATTGACCACAATAATAAACATTTTAAATTGAAAATTAAGCTTAACAGACTTCTTCAAAAAATGGTAGTAAATATTATTCATACATTCATCTATTAACCATTTCATTATAATATAAATTTTATTATGTAGGAGGAATAAGTACTTCACTTTAATGTAATATTGTATTGCACTTTTCTTCATCTGTTAGCCTACTCATTATGTCTATTGATTTGTAGTCAATCATTCGTGAAAATGTGATCTCATTTTGATTGTTACTATAAATATGTATTCACCCTACTAATAGATTTTCAACCATATTTTATACACTAATTATCTTTCAGGTGCCTTTGTCTGAGTGATAACCTATTTGTTGTCGGTGGAAGCAGGGGGACATTGTTTGTTTGGGATTTTGTAAAGATGACGTTATTGCAGCAAATCGATGCCCACAAAGGTAAACTGAATTATTACTTGAAGCGCGTGAACTTGAAAAGTGTATTAGAGTTACCAATTAAAAAATTCAATACCTATTCTATATCTAGTGTTTAATCAGTTGTAACTCTACCTGATATATTGTTCAATAGCCTCGCTTTTATCTATACCTCTAGGTGAAATCACAACTCATTTGCATTCCTTGCACGAATCTTTTCAACTAGGCTAATATAAGATTCGTTGAAGTTTTTCCTTAGACTTTGAAAGTCCACTGTAAGAATGAACGTTATTGAGAATTGATCTTTACTGAATTAATTGAACGAAATTCCTAACTAATGCCATATAATACTCAGAAGACTTCTTCTACTGCAAATATTGACAACAGAATAATTGCTAGTAAGGAAAGGGAATTCTATGAATGCTGCTGCACAAAAAATTTAAGCACCTCTTGTTTGCCGGACAAGTGCCCTAACCACTAGACCGCATGCGGCCCGCGAGCCGATTTTATGTCGCCCGCCATGTTGCCATTAAGACAAAAACATTAACAAAACTGAAACGTAAAACATTAACATGTTGTTCCAGCAAAAACCGAAAAAGAAAAATAACATTACAGTAAGCATTAAAATGTTTTTTATGAGGGTAAAAATTACAAAATTTCCTGGAGGAGACCCACCCGACCCCCGCTTTCCTTCCCCCCCGGCCCGCCTTGTCTTTGAATGTTGACAATGTGGCCCTTGATTGATAAAGTTTGGGCACCCCTGCACTAGACCACCGAACATCTTCTGTATAGCAGTATTCATTTTTGACTAACTTAAGCCAATTCACGGGTGGTTTAGTGGTTACGGCACTTGTACGGCAAACAAGAGGTGCTGGGTTCGATTCCCGAAAAATACGGTATCAAGTCAATTCTTCAAATTTTTTAGTTGTAAAATTAGTAAATTTTAATTGCTGCACTAATATCTTCCTTTCAAGTACAGTTTCACTATAAGTGACTGCTTCAGTCAACTCTTGTAAATATAATATGTTTAGTAACTCCTCAAAATATATATTTGAGCTTGAAAATCGCTTCTCGGTGATACGGGAAAAATTAATCTGTAAACCAAATCTATTCTAAATCAAATCTAATTAATCTGTAGGTTCATTCATCTATTATCATTATCTTTCCCATTACACATGCAAAAGCTTGGAGTTGATGTGGGCATCACCCTCAGCCAACAAAACTTGAAGTAATAGTCATAAACTTCTCCTTTGTAAGTCTATAATTCCTTTAAAATTTGAATGAACACTTACTTCAAAAAATGATTAGTTCAGTTAAAAATTATAATTGCATTATTCTAGAAAATATTTCAATGAATTGTTTCTTATTTGCAGATTCACTTTCTGCTGTGGCAGTATTTGATAATGGCGAAAATTTTAATATAGTCACCGGAAGCAATGATCGTAGGATAATTTTATGGCAGAGCTAGTTTGAAGTGTACTCGAGATGGACTCGAGGTGCGAATCTAGAAGTATTAATTCAAGTATCATTGGTTGATTTGATAATGTTTTCTATTAAGTTTATATACCTGTATCCTATTTGTTAAAACGTAAACTTTTTTATTTTATCAAAACGTTTTTTTAGATTTTTAATAGATTGTATTTTACTATATATTTTTCTCTTGAAATGTGTTTTCCTATGTTCCTCAAGTACCTGCAATGAAACCTTTAACTTATATTCTTCAAATCGGACTGTACAGTACCACTTATTGTGGATATTTTTTCATATCATTAGGCTACTAGGAAATGTTACTGCATTGAAAGTATTTTGTAATAAAAATTTGAGTGAGGTAACGAAAGAATCTTAATTTAAATCATGAGTAGCTCGGGAGCATAAAGTAGGCAAGTGCTTGTTTTTACCGCAACTGATCAATGCCTCGTTCAAATCTAAAGACGCCAGACCTGTGAATAAAGCCTATTAGGCCACAACTCTATTGATATCTTTCGTACCTAAGTCAAAAAAAAAACTAAACAATTATCAAAAACTTATATTCCAGCATCCACTAATTTTAAGGCAGTAAAAAATTGAAGTCGAGTTTCTTTGGTGTGGTTGAGTGAAGCGAGAACCTTTATTAGCCACCACTGCCCTAGAGACAGATTCGACTGTATTCAGTATAATATTCATTGTCTAATCGCTCACCAACGAATATTAATCTTGTTCCCGAATCTGGAGTGAATATCTGTGGTTGAGCATTTATAAGGCAAGGAAACACTTATTTTCAAATGATAGATAGATAGATAGATTGATTGATGAGTTAGGTTCTTAAAAAAACGTCATGGTATCCCAAAGAGGTTCACTTGCACAGGTAAACCGGAGGCGGAGCGTGTCATCATACCTGTTGAGGCGACCAGCCTATAAATTTGATTTTTTGTGTATTATATTTATTGTATTGTATTATACAATATTTATAAATATATATTTTGTGTATTCTTCAGACTAACGTACATAACCCACCACAGCAATCTTGTCGGCACGCCATTTCTCGACTGAGAAATCCTCCACTCATCCGGTTCACCGTATCGTATGTGAGCTCTATTAAGGTCAATTCACACATGACCGACGCGACGCCGATACGACGGAAGCATTTTCATTATTCGCTTGCGTCACCAGCCCAATGCTCGTTCCCATGATTGTTCCATGTCCATCATTGTTGACGAATCCTCGGCTTCCTTCTGTAGGACGCCTAATCACACTGAATCTGAACTTACAGAAGGAAGCCGAGCATTTGTCAACAACGATGGACATGGATCAATCAGAGCATTGGACGAAAATTTGACCTTATGTATGAGAGTATGGGTAAGGGCCGTTGCACACACACCGAAATTGGACGGTCGGTAAAAAAACGACCGATATTTATCGGCTGGAATATTTTAGCAGACACTTGCATACACACACACCGGATTTTTACCGAGCAAGCGGCGCGGCCACCTGTGGCTCCATGCGTGGGAGAGAGACAAGATTATGCCAGCTGTTTTTATGTCTCTCTCCCACGCATGGAGTTCTGATGACTAAAAACTGAAATCGGTCGGTAAAAATCGATACATGTGCATACTGTGCAAGCTTATATTTATTCATGTACGCCACTGCGTCATTTGCTCTTCCCGTTTCCGGCCTTCCAGCAGTGACAGTGGCCGGCTGCTCGCCAACATTTTACCGGCGATATGCCGTGATCAGCGTGTAGGCAAGGACCCAATGTCCCAATCTATCCAGTACGTCACTTTTGTAATGTGGACGGCCAAAAAAACCGACCGTCCATTATCGGTCGCATGTCCATTAAGTGCAACAGCACTTAACCTTTCCTCTCTGGTCTTCCTAGACGTGTATGGCCGGCCTAAAAACTGGCAAGTGACAAGCAATGCATGACTTTAATTATGAGATACAGTTTTGTAATGTAAACAGCCTATCAAAGAGTAGCATAAATATGAGCTCACAACATATAAAGCTTTTTATGGCAAACAGACTCAACAAAAAACGTATTATCTGCTAAAGTGTATCATCTGGAACTCACCTCACACTTATGTATTAGTTATTAGTTTATGTATTGGTTTTCTTGGGTAGATACCGGTATTAACAAAGACAATGAAAGCCGAAAGTCTAAACGATTCCCTACTTTAATAAATGTACAATACTAATAATATACAGTTATACAAAAACATTCATTTCGGATTAGGGTATCTTTTCAACAGAATGTTCAGTTGTGTATGGGTCAACTTCTTGGCACCAGGCGTCAAAGATCCAGTCTTAACTAACTCGATGTGCTTCTTCTTTTCTTCAGAGAAAAATTTCACACAATCTTGGAACTGCTTGGCTTCCTTTAAACATTCTTTATTTTCATATTCGTGTTTCTTCAAACAACCAAGAAGAATAAACATTTCATTAGTACATTTCCTTGATTCAGATTGTTGTCCTTTACCAGAAACGTAGTTTTTTAGTTTTAAAGGGAGATATTGTTCAAATGGCACAGGAGTTGTAGGGTAGTTAATTCGTTTAAAAACTGTCGCTGTTGTTTTCATGGTAAATTATTAAAGAAATTTTAGCACTTCACTCACAATTAGACAAGTTAAACGAGTTTTTAGTTCAATAATTATTCAGTGATCGCAGATTTTAACCTATCTTTCTTTCACTCAGTAAATCAGTTCGATTTACCATACATAACCTAAAAGTAACAGCTGGCAATCTTTTCTGTACAGCTGACTAGATTACACGATGCCTGTCGTCTCAACTCAAGTTTCGTTGAATATAAAATTAGTAATAGAATAGAATTTAATCATCATCAATCTATTTGAGAAATCATTTTTTAAGGTGTTATTAAACCTGATGTCCAAGGTTCTTCAAAATCACATGGCGTAGCCGCCAGAGCATGAAGAATGCTCTGAATTCAAATACAGCGCCAAAATTCAGTCCCTAGTGAATTCGGCCAATGAGAACTCAGCGAGATCGAGACACCCGTGTCATCCGCCTTTATCGTAGGGAACATTGGGATTTGCCACTCCCCTACCTATAAGGTTATATTCGCAACTCCATTGTATTTTGGCGCAAAGAATAATATTCATAATCCCGCGGAGCGCCTCGAGGACCGAGGACTCGGGATAGTGGATATCTCCACATACCTAGCCTCCGGACCACCCTTCAGCTTGAGGGTACTAGCGTACTAGGAATCCGGAACCAAAGCCTGGCGGTGCTGAGCAACGCCCCCAACTGTGTTGAATAAAATTATTGAGTTTTCACTTTCTTGCCTGGAATATTGAACATTTTCATGTCTACTTGTCTGGTGCCTCAAAACAGAAAATTTTATAATGACAATCGATGTACTGAAGTTTCTTTAAAAAAAACTTCAATGCAACCGGTCATACCAATTTTCAAATTCATAAATCAAACCACTGTTATAAAAGAGAGGTTGATTGCTTTTCACTGAACAAGACACAGGCCGATTTTCATTTCATTATCGATACTGTATTACCTTTTATTATCTTTAGTGAGAGAAAAAGAAGGTGGACTACGAGAACATCAAAATCATTATAAACTTAATTCAACAAATCCTCAAAGAATGAAAAAAAAAACGGAAAAAAGAAGCTGGATCAACCTAATATAAAATGTTCAAATACAGAGGAAGACTTATACAGTAATATACATTTAATTTGGCGGATGGCGAAAACCTTTCTTTCAACATTTCTATGGTAACGTGTGATGTTCTGTTGATTTCTTTTCTAAGTGTTATACAGTATAAATATATGAAAAAAATTCAACAGAACATCACCCGTTACCATAGAAATTTTAAATGAAAGTTATTCGTTATACTCACAAGGTGAATAACTATAGGTCTAAATGCGAATCACATTTTTTATTCTCAAAAATTAATTCAATTACAAAATTAAGACAGGATAATATATACATGAAAATAACAGAGTTGATAAGTATGTATTGCTTTTAAAATTTTTGCGCTAGTATCGCTTAAAACTATTGGATCACTGGATAAATATGGATAACAACACATCATAGATGTGATATTTCATAAATTGAATCAATACCAGATTGCTCAATATTATTCTAGATTTAATACACTTTATAACTCCATCCATTATATGAATAGGAAACTTCAATCAACCAACGTAATACATGACACAAGCTAAATGTAGGATTATACTATGGAATGTCAACTAGAAAATTATAGGTACTGTATTTTCATGCTCATCTAATTACAAAAGATTTTATCATTCGAAAAATTTTCACCTGTATATCTTTGATTTTTCTACAAAAGCGATGAATAATATTAATAATCGCCCACTCCTAATGGTGCAAATTCTATCATTTCCTGTGAGCAATCTAAAAATTATCATGAAACTAGTTTCAAATGTTTAGATTTGGGGAAACTCTTCAACAAAAAATGAAAAATAATACTTAAAATAAGAAACAATTGAGAATTCCAATGATTTTTATTGAATACACAAAAAAAGCTTCAAAATCAGAAACTTACTGCATAACATAGAATTGAACAAATTTAGGAAATATATTCAATTTATTTGAAAATAATAACAGTTGCCGTTAACTTGAAAAAGTAAGTAGGAAAAGAGGGAGGTTTAACCGCCAGTCAACTCATCAAAATAATTATAATCATGTTCAAGAAGCTTTAATCCAAACCAAAAATTGTAATATCAATATTATCGATGTAAATCCACAGCTAAAGCTGTCCAAATTATTTACGTTAGTTGAAAAAAGAAACATTGGGAAAATAGAAATTAACATTACGTAATTATAACAGGTATTTGGAAATAAAATTCCAATGTAACTAACAAGACAATGTGCAAGCTACAAAAAAATAGATGACAAAGTAGAGTTATTTAAATTGATACAGGGATATCTTGGAGAAAACGCCGTATTTCAATATTGTGATGTTGAAGGTTGGAAGGAAAATGCAACATACTATAATGCGTTGTTGAACAACGTATTCCAGTAGATTGATATTATTTCATGTAAAATAAAATTAATATGCTTGTAGCTTGTAATATCAAAGACGGTAGCTTGAGAATATCAAAGACGGTAGCTTGAGAATATCAAGTACGGTAATGAAGAGAAGTAAACATGGATTTATCCAGCAATTCTTTAAAAAAGGCCACAATTCATTTTATTTGTAGGGAATGCAAATGGCAGACGATATCAAAAAGGCTCGCTACTCTACGACTCTCAAGACACTAAAAGTAAATTTATTTGTATTGAATAAAAATAGCTCCAATCAATGGAAACTTCATTAATGATGTGATTAGAAGAGACAGAACCAGTAAGGTTCACTATTAATTTCCGGTTAGAAAAAGGGATAAAGCCACATCGCTTTGGAATGACTGCTAAATTTCTGCGTTCGAAGGAAGAAATCCTTTCTGGCAGAACTTTGGGATTATCACTAAATCGTGAAGAATAATAGTTCTTTTTCAATTTATGAGCTATAATAAAAAACACAATCTCGAACCTAATCGTGAAAACACAGAATAAAATGTCTTTCGATTGAAACAAGACCATAATATCGCGGTCTTGTGGCAGCTGGTGGCTTCACTCCAGATCTGGAAGTTCATCGTCAGAGTCCTGCTCCTCCACATCCAGGTCGTCTAACGATTCCTTGCCCATTCCTGCGCCGCCGCCAAGGCCTCCCATCGATCGAACCATCTGTTGTCAACAAAAATCATCAATTGCAAATACAGTAGTCTGATAACACGCCAAGAGATATTAGAGTTCGATGTGCCCCCCTTAAGCTGTGTTTATAGTATCAATTTGTTTCTCGCACAGAGCTAAAAGGATATGAACCCTGAACCACGTTTATACAACGCTACGGTTTAGTATAGCTGACTAGAGAAAGGCTGTTGGTACCCGTTGCTACTTTTGACTTGACTTATGCTAGTTAGTCATATACTAATCTTATCAATCAACTAGACCAGCCATTCATTCAGACTATGCTAGTACTAGATGGGGAACTAGACTAGCATGAAATATACTAGAAAAGTAATTGAGTTGTAAAGTTTGAAAATGAGTTATGCAGTTGAAAATAATTTTATTAAAACCATCCTAATGTTACCATGCTTTCAACTTACATAGACACACGATGTAGAATGGTAAAATGAATGAATAGCGTTTCAAGACAATTACGTTAGAGGTGAAATAAGAGCTTGCAAGTTGAACACTAGTTTTAATACAGGTTTTTCATTTTAATACTATTAATGAAAAAATTTCATTTTGGAAGATTTTTCATAAACGATCAGTAGAAATTCAGTGTTGGACTACTTAACCTACATTATGTTTCCTATATTTCCCATCAGGGAATATTGGATGATTCGGCGAGGCGGAACATCCGAGTCTCCCCACCAAAAAAGCCGTAAGCTTAATAATAATAATTTCAATACTAAGTTACATTCATTTGAAAATAATTTTGAATACTTTTCAATTGCAAGCGAAATGACTTGTACTCCTTACAAATCTATTCGATGTATTGTAGCGATTCGTTTGATTAAAGAAGCTCTTGTCATAACTTGAACCATTGTATTAATATTGTTTCAAATGAATAAATAATGCCTCTAATAGGACAAAGTATTTCCAAACATATAAAGGTGTCTTTACCTATCAGAGCACGGAAAACTGCTTAACACAATTTTATTTTGTCAAACATTATTATCTGATACTTAATATCCATTGGTGTTGACGATGACAAAACAATAGATGGAAATTGAATTCAAAACAATTTGCTTACCTCATCAAGGTCATCTGGTTGGCCATTTCCAAATTCATCGTCACTATCATCCTCATCTTTCCACT
Source organism: Laodelphax striatellus (assembly GCA_017141395.1). Lineage (NCBI taxonomy): Eukaryota > Metazoa > Arthropoda > Insecta > Hemiptera > Delphacidae > Laodelphax > Laodelphax striatellus. Next base: position 45,224,554 of record CM029531.1, read on the forward strand.
TGTCGAAGTCTACTTTCAACCAATGATGCTTCTCCTTTTCTTTTGTTAGATGAGGCCAGTAGGGTCCTTCTTCTTTTTTCTTTAGAATAATTTCTATGTTCCTATCCCTAATAAATTTGGCTGATTTCTGAAAAAAAAATTAGATAAATGATAAGTGGGTTTCAAAACACAAGAGATATATTCTAGTTAGAACTGTTATATTCTGTTATAAATATAATCTATAACAGTAGAACATCCTATAATCCGGAATTGTTTTCTACTATAATTATGAATACAAAGAAAATACAAATACAGTATACTGTACCTAAATTACAGTACACTATGAATCAATCACCATTTGAATTTATCGTAACAAAAATTAAAAAAAAATTAGTGCGTGACTTAACTATTGACAAAAAGAGTAATAGAATAATTTAGATAATTTATATTGATCTAAAGGTCAACTGGAAGCCAGAAGTTGTTGTACATGACAAACAAAGGACCAATGAAGCTGTTCATAATAATAAATTAGCACATGCACAATAGGAAGAAAATTGGAGGGATTAAAAACTTGTCTGGACTATCGATACTGAAATAGATTTGTCATCTATGTAAAACAAATACTTCTGGATGGCTATGTCAAAAAGACAAGTCAATTGGACCAAAAACTTTTCAAGTTTCAAGTATTTTAAATTTCTTCAATACCTTATACACAATAAAAAAGAAACAATAATTATAATCAGTAGCTCTTGAGCAATAGGGGTTCAGAAACATTAAATTTTTGGATTGGAACTGACAACCTTTAAGGGTTTTACTGCAGGATTTTTAATTTTCATGTTTATTTTCTCTATCTATTTTTATTGCTTTTAGAATACTGGGCCGCACAGTTCTTTTACTAGGATTCTTTTCCATACTATTATGGGATTAAAATTAAGACATTGATAAGCCCATACTGTTTTGTTTGGTAGGATTCATAAAATTCTTTCAAGTTTTCTAATTTGGAGGGGTATTCCCCATATTTACTGCAAAAAAATTCCCATCCACTGGTTTGGAACCCCCCCGAAATCAAATCCTGGCTACGCCTCTCATTGGATCAACAGGAAAAAATCTCTGCTGAAAGCCACAACTTTCAAATTTTTATGATACGTGCTTGCTGATAGACTAATTTATGGATACGGTAATTTTTTGAAAAGTTCTCCATATGACACTGACTTACCTCTGGGTCGATTTCCTTGAACAAATTTATGGTTAATTCATGAGCTTTCTTCTCAGTACCACCAACTCCTTGGAAAATAACTTTTTCGTTTTCTATTTTAATGTCAGGGTTTTTACAATCTTCCAAACAAATTGTTAGGAATACACAATTCGTTCGCTGAGCCCACAGCACAGGCGGAGGAATCGCACTGAAAAAAATCAATATTTCGGATTAAAATATCCTATAATTACTAAAATGAAGTATCCTACTTAAACTACTTTTTCAGTCAACACCTGCATTGAATAAAACGTTTTTAGAAATGACAAATAAAGGCACGCCATCAAATTTTTCATCTAAGAAAAAAAAGGATTTGAAATCTTGTTCGATAGTTGAAAATAATTTAAATGAAAGTGAAAATATGAAGATTAAGAATATTAAGAGCAATCACTCAAAAAATAGGGTAAATAACTTGTTGATGCAGCTCATTTTTTTCTGGCGTGCATAATCACAGTTTTGATGTTGAATTAATAATTTTAAAGGATGGAGAATGAGAAAAAACCTTGAAAATCTTTGAGTCCCAATAGGCTATAGGCCTACCAATTTTGTTAACCCTGGAAGGTTACACTTATATTCTTGTGACATCAAGGGTACACTGGGGCATGCTGCATTAATTGAAAATCATTTTTATTAATTTACAGGTACCCTATGGAATTCATGTGGGATAGTTTCAAGATAAAATCAATTTACATTGTTGTCATTAGTGGATATAAAAAAACATTTTTCTAGTGAACTGTCAATAACCCATAGAAAAAATTGTCGTGATAAATAATTTTTCTTTCAACTTATGCTATTTTGAATTTATCATTGATCATAGTATGTTATGTTATCACACAGCATTCTAACATGATTTCTACATGTGAAATTCCTGAATTTGGCGCATTTGGTTGTTGTATTGGTGTACTTTGACCTAATAGTACACTGTGGTACTGCATGCCCCAAACACTAAAAATCAAACCAATGTTAGGCCTACGTCTCAACAGCACGATGACATCAACTATACTTATGCCCGGTTTTTCAGTCGCTCAATAGACAGTTTATGGATCCAATAGCACTATTGAATCAATAACCATGTGTTTTCAAATGCAAAAAAAGTTATTGATTCAATAAGTTTATTGAACGACTGAAAAACCGGGCATTAGATTTAAACTGCTTTAGGTTCGGGCTTAGCCCTAGAGCGGTCCACCACTAAAGCCAAGCGGGTCTCAATTCTAAAGCAGTTTTGATCAGAGTATAATTGAGCATCATAAAAGTCATAGTAGTTGAGAAATGAAGGGTTGGCAACTACACAGTACTGGGGAAAACAATTTTCGTTGGGGCCTTGGGGCACTCAGTGTACCTTTGCAGGGTTAAGAATTTAATAAACTTTTATCTGATTAATCTACACAACACAATTACGTTATAGTTAAAATGGATACTGTACTGGTTGACCACACTCAATTTAATTGTAGTCTATAATTATTTCATATCTTACAAATCATCCGTGGATCATCTCCATACATTATCTGAGTTGTTACTTAGTCGTAACGAAAGATATAATATTATAATAAGTCACAATTGATTCAATTCAGTTCTCGGTTCCCAGTCAATGTATTTAATAAAAACAATTCTTTATACTTTTCAATCTTTTTAGGCCTATTTAATCATAAAACATTGATAGTGACTAAATTTTTGGAACGTAACTTACAGTAAGTTATGTTATAGTTCAACTTGTTATCTAACAAAACATTACCTAACAAGATTTGCACGTGGTGATTGAATAATTTTATAAAATTAAGAATATGATTTGAAAGTGGTAATGATGTTGATTTGAAAGGTCATGAATTTGTAAAAAAATAGACTATAATTCGTAAGCTAGGCTTATAAAGTTTATTTCAACAAATAGGAAAGAATTCAAGTTACAATCAAAATTCCTCAATTACCCTAGCATTGTGCGAATAAGTAATTGACTCAACTTACATATCGCTAAGTTGTACCATTGCTTGTACAGATAGATAAGTAGGCACAAGTGAAATATAGTTAAAGAAGAACCAAAATTGACTAACTTAATTAGAGAACGAGAAGAAAATAATGGGAACCTATCACAAAAGCAAAGAACACGCTACTAGGGTCGGCGAGTTCGGCGGTGTGAGATCAAACCAATTACAGATTACAGTATAGGATCATTAGTCAAGTATGAACTGGATGACGAGTAATCAAATTAAGTTATCTGAATCCTCTATATCGATTCTGAGATTATTTTAAAAATATTATTTCTGTAAATCAATATGAAAAGATGTATCAAATCACAAAATGGCGGCGAACAGAAAAGGAAGGAGCGGGTGGATGAGATGACAAAAATTATGTAATTCTACATTCAGCAGAAAAAGTGAACAAATTTGAGAATTAAAATTGAACTAATAAAATTATGTTCAAATCCAAATTAATAAAAATAGACTCACTTATTATCGCCTGACATGATTCCGTGAAAACAACAATAATTCCAAAAAACTAAATGCTGAACGCGCAGGGCTTACCGGCCATTGCCATAGTAATGTAATGAAATATCCCTGCATGTGCATGGGTGCATCCTGCTTCTGTGGAAGAGATTCTGGAATTTGAAGAGGTAAAAAGTATTTTTCGTGATTGAGATAATTATGAGTTGAAGAAATTGAACATTGATAATTCATGAAAAATTTTTCTGTAGCCTTTTATCAAGACAATAATTTCTAGAATTCACAAAACTTGGCACGCCTCAAAATTCCAATGCCACCTGAAAATTCCAGTTGGCATCGGCATCTAATCACCAATCAGCATTCGGAAATCAAAATCGTCGGAGGTCCGTCCGAGTCTGAAGTCTCTCACCAGCTGCTGCATTGAGTTTTTTGAGGTTGTAAATTTGTTGTTCGCGATTCTAAAATTTTATTCTGGTAAGCTATTTTGTATTTGTAGATAGCTTTTAATCAACATTGCAGGGTTTTTATCCTTTTTTTTTGACAAAATTTGACAGTTTAAACTCAAAATTATTGTGATCACTACCACTAGTGTTGCCTGTCATAGAGCAAGAGATAACCTCTTTCATGAATAGACAGATTCAATGCATTATAATAATTATAATCTACTTTTCTGTTCGGTTGTAGGACATTCTGAAAACTTTGTTTTCTGAAGCAGATAGATTTTTATTATACACCTTAACTTCTGCTTTTGCAGTTGAGGAAAGGTTTGTTATTAATGTGAAGATTATTTTTCCCAAATAAAAAATTATTGCATCATTTGAAACGATTATTTGAATTCCAGCATCAAGCTTGTTCAATATAATATAGACTTTCGCAGGCTCCACTGATCACTGGTCCACTAATACTATTACTACTGCTGAACGATAGTGGAATCAATTGTAACCTATTTGTATTTTTGTGGTACAAACTTTGCTTTTCAAGTTTTTTTATTAACTTATTTGCAGTGAATAGCACAAAGCATAAGTTGACAGTAGAAGGAGCTATATTTCTTTTATTTTATTACCACATGTTTGACTATATTATGAGCTTGTTTCTTTCTTCAATGGGGCTACAGCCCAGATCGGGCTCTGGCCTCAACCAACTTCTGTCTATCCTCCGCTGCTTTCTTCCATCCCCTCACACTTATCCCCCACACCACATCTTCCTCACATTCCTTGCTACTCTTTCCTCCCAGTCTGCCCAAGGCACTTTTTTCTCCTTGCTGACTACCTTATACTTTTCTTGGCATTCGCGAGTCAGCATCCTCTGCATATGTCCCGCCCACCTGAGATGCCTGAATATGAAGTTTAACAGCTTCAATTTCATCTGCCATCGTCCTGCCTAACATAGTGGTCGAATTCGTCTTAGTATTTCCCTCTCAAAACTTCCTTTTGTTGTCGCAGTATTTTCCTGCCTCCACTTTCTAAGCAAACCTTGAAATAATTTTGTACACCTTGATCTTACTTAAGTGAATGAATATAACATTTTGAAATTATATTGTACTAGTAAACCAAGCTCGAACCCACTACTGCCTTTTCGGGTTTTTAAAGATTCAATTGAAGAGTTTCTTGACCATGACTTAAGAAGTTTGACGAATTGTTATCAGAGATAAAATATGTGTTTTGCTTATATGTTCTGTTTTGCATATATGTTATATTATATTTGTTATACAAATTTTATAATATGTTATGTTTTCACAATTATGTTGTCAGTAATTTTACTATGTTTCTTACGCACAGACTGAGTTTATATTAGCATATTGTATGTGCTTACTCTAATTAATATAGTTTCCTTTGACTCGACTGTAATAATTATAAGTCTTAATAGTTTAGTGACTAAGTCCTATTGTACGCTAGTATAAGATATAATTGTACTGTACTTAATGGCGAATAAAATCTTGAATCTTGCATTTCCCTCTTCTGTTTCAGACAGCATAGAGTTCCCATCTGTCAACTCCAGCCCATAGCTGGCTTGATCTTTAGCTTCTAATGTCGAACTGGACCAGGTCTTATCATGGAAATGGCAATCAAAATGGTGGCTACTATAGAACACAACAGAACCAGCCCAACCCCTCACTATCAGCGGAAGGAAGTTGGCCGATGCATCACAACGAACAACAGCAAAATAATGAGATGACAAGAACTTATTCGCATGATGAACAGCGAAGAACGAATGGCTCTTTTGGAAACGAGTATAATGCTGACTTGGTTCAACTCTGTAATGGATTCCTCGATAAGGATATTTTGGAAAGAGCAGCTAATTCAAATCTGGTAGCTACCGCTGGCGAGTTCGTACCTTCTGGCCAATACTCCTACTACTATGCTCAGCAACCTATTGAGTCTGTTGGTAAGTAAGATAGTTCATCCTCCTCTTGAACAATATTTATGAAATAATCTTTTTTCAATTCAATAGATTTTTAATGCGATGAATGTATCTAGATTACAATGAATTGTTAACACTTATTCCTGTTGGCTGTGCTCCTCTCTTAAATGTAAATTCTTCTGTTTTGTTCCAGAAATGAATAGCAACGCCAATTCTGCACAAGATTTTAATGAACCGAGGCAGTCATCATCAAACTTCTCACCTAACCCATCCACCAGTTACAGCCAGAGCAATAATTTCTATCAACAACAGCATGCACCCAATCAACGAACTTACAACAGTCGTCAGGACCGTTCATTCTACAATTCAAAGGAGTTTCAGAGAAACGGAAAATCTAGAGAGAAAAATAGGTAAAAATTATTTTCTACCGTAACTGATTATTTTTAGATCTGTATAATATATTCAAAAATAAAAATTTCTAGGAAGCAAATGAGGAATGAAGAGTGAATGAAAATAGTTCTTTAGATCTGAATAAAATGTTTAATTACAAATCCGTAACTTGAGATGCACATCTCTATGGGTCAAAGCTCCTCTATATTATTTTCCATTCTCAGTTTTTTGTGACAAAGATCGCTGGCGGTAACAATTATTTTTGAATATCATTGTTGAAAATTCCTTTATGCTGTAAGTGATTATGAAGACTATTAAAATTTCGATCCTTGACACCAGATTAGGATATATAATTTTTTTCACAAATGATGGATGACTAATGACATCATTTAGCAGATCTAATTGTACAAAATCTACTCGAGCTACGTTATAAATTATTATTGCAATAGATATTATTTGACTGCTTCTGAGTACGTTCTTACTTCATTATATTCATTACTAATTAAATAATATTGACTCGTATTAGAATATTCTAACTATTATTACTGAACCTTATGCAAATCGTCGAATGCAAAATAAAAAACTATATTCTCTTGTGAGCTAGAAGAGATTTTATTTTCAAAAACTTACCCAAACCTGAGAAGAAAAATACTTTTGTTTAGAATAATATTGAGTTGAATATGCACTTACACTTACTCAAGGTACTCTGTACTTATGTTTTGTTACATTGTTACACCTACCAACGTAAGTTGTGTCATAGACATTGGAATTGCCCATGAAGCAGCATTCCATCTCCATTCGATGTATTCTATTTCATTCAATTTTTATTTCTTCAGAAATAGTTATCAACATGCTGGCTCTGGTCGATCATTTGATAGAGGGTCTGGTTCCAACCAGCCATCGCAAAGTAATGACTCTCTGATGGAAGAATGCAAGAGTGAGGGCCGGAAGAAGCTCTTGGAGGAAGCTGCAGCTATTCTGAGTGCCACTAATTCGGCACGTTTCAATGGCAATTCCACAGATTCAACAAATACAGGTTAATTTCTTTATTTATAGTTTTCCCATTTCATTGTAAAGAACAAATTTTTATTTAATCTTTTTTCAATAATAAAATTATGTATTCCAGGCGTTCCTCTTTACGTGGTCATTTGAGTAGCTTTTTTGAACTGTAGGCGTAACTTTAGTTTGTCATAATTCTTACAAAAGACTCCTCTTTTTGAAACTAATAATTGTACTAGTGTACAAGTAATTGTTTGTTTTTAAAAAGTAGCTGAATACAGAATAAGTTCATATGAACATTTTATGCCCAGATAGATTTTGAAATGAGAAAGTATACATGTGAATTTTATGATGATTCATGGAACTAAAATCTACTGAAAAAGCAGGATGTGAGTGGCCAGTTTAATAACTAATATCAGATTATACAGGCTTAACTAATTGAGGTGGAAAACTAGGAGTTTCAAGTAATTCGTATTGTTTTAAGGTTGCAAATATGCAAATTAATGTATATTCCCTAGAAAATTGAAGCTGACGATGTTCTTGTTTCATGCTTTTATGTTTTTATATTGGACTGTATTTATTTTTCTTTGATATATTTAGTTCTATTCCCATTATTATTAAAAAAAATTTTTTTTCCATAATATTTTTCAGAATCAACTATGAGTGGAGGAAATTCTTCGAAGTCGCAAATGCGTAGGAAGCAAAATTCACATAAAGGGTGAGCAATATTGGTTACTATTCTTCTGGAAATCGAAAAATCAACAAACCAATATATGTTACAATATTCATCCTTCATTTCAATTGAATGAAATCTTTTTAATAATATTGTTTAGATTCCAGATTCCTTATATATTCCTTGAATAGCATAGGAATTCATATTTAAATTACTGTATGTACAGTAGAGTAAAAAAACCATTCCAAAAATATTTTCTCATACATAATAGTTCTAGATGTAATAGTAATTTTGGCAAAGATAAATTTTATGTATCAGTATTATTCATTGAAAGTTTTTTTATTAATTTAATCATAAATTAGCCTACGACAGTACATGATTTGTGGGTTAAAAATTAAGTAGCCTACCCGATTCTGTGTTCTGCATTAATTTTGTTAATTACCCGAATTTTTGTTTTAGTGTATCTGATAAGAACAGTATGAAGTGGCAAATGCAATGTAACAGTAATAATATCATGCACAATTTTTAGTATATGATTGGGGAAATTGTAGATTCTTTCTCATAAAACTTCGATGATCGTGATTGTTCAATCTTGTGTTATGAAAAATGCTAACTAATTTCATAATGTTGATTTTTCATGTTTATCTGTTCTATTTTAGGCCTGACCAGTATTTCAATAGAAATTCGAAATCGTCTGGGCAGGACAGTTATTATAATGGAGCTAATTTCAAAAAGGATAACACGTCTTACTCAACTACAAGTGAAGGTATGTAAAATTCACTCATTAGTCTCAAAACTGCTTTCTCATACGGTATGGACATCTTCCTCCAAAATTGGGAGAAAAAACTCTAATTTTAGTATTATCTTTCCAACTGAAGTCATTCATCTTCATGAATGTAGGTTATCTTCAGCCTCCAGGTTAATGTCACCTTCAAGAGCAGTTGTTGGTTGAACTCAAGTTCAATTATAGGAAATAATGAAATCCTTGAAATTTTAATTGATTACAGATCACCAAGTGTCTCAAAGAGATAGACTGATTGAACAGCTCAACAGGGGCATATTGGAGTGCCTTGTCTGCTACGACAGAGTGAGACAACATGATGCCGTGTGGAACTGTGCCAATTGTTATCACGTCCTACATCTGCGTTGCATCATCAAATGGGCTCAGTCGTCTCGTGCAGGTAAAACCTTGTTTTCATAATGTTTGTTTTTATGGTCGTACAGAATCAGATGCAGAAAATACGGGAATCAGATGCAATGAGTCTTTCATTATGCACCAGTGATTATAATTGTTGTGAGAGTATGTGGTCATTCTTCTGTATAACTGGACATAGTGTAGATTTTTGAGATTTCGTATAACTTGGTTAACAAAGTTTGAACTGGAGTTATCAGGAATTTAATATCGAAATGAAAGGGAAAGTGGCATAGTTTTCACACTATAAGTAGTAGGCTATCTTACAAATTTATGAAATTGAATTATTGTGATTATATTTGTCATAATTCACGTTGAAAAATTCAGGAAGCTTCCTTAAACTACAGGAATGTCATGAATATGATACACGAAATAAAGAAAAACTTGTAACATCCAATATTAGCTTGAATAAGTGCTTTAGAAACCACTATACTACTAACAATACTCTCAATAAACTTTCTCTGCATGTTAGAAACCTCTCTAGAAAATTTTTGAATTTCTATTACATAAATTTTAAAAGAGAATGCGGTTTACTCAGTTGAAGAAGTTTTTAAGTAAAATTCTATAATATTTTTCAAGTAGAAATTTGTAAAATTATAGTTCGAGTTAATCTACATGTAGAAATAATACCTATTTGACAGTGCTGCCAATTGTAATTTTATTAAGACCAATTACAGAATCTTGTAACCAATTATAGATTTTTGTGACGTTGCTATACAAATGTTTGATTTTGATTTCTCCTTATTTTGCAACTTAATCTTATTTTCTTGACTATTTTTCAGAGAACGGCTGGCGTTGTCCCGCGTGTCAGAATGTGACCGATAAAGTGCCTCAAATCTACGTTTGCTTTTGCGGCCAGCTCACTGATCCCGAATGGAACCGAAATGATACGGCGCACTCGTGTGGCGAGGTTTGCAACAAATCAAAGCCGAACACGTCCGAGTTTTTCGAGTGCCAGCATCGGTGCACTCTGTTGTGCCATCCCGGGCCGTGTCCGCCCTGTGTTGCCATGGTCGACAGGTGTGTATTGCAGTTCACTATTTTCTAGTTTCAAGCTCTGTGCTTCCAGGAGATTGTGACGTCACTCTGAGCGTCATTCCCTACGTCCACACTTGGTCGATTATTGTGTGCTGTACAGCATGCTCCATATGCTTTAGCATTGGCCGCATGTCGTGTAGCACTCAAAAATCGACCACTTGTGGACAGATTATAATAATTATAGGGACCAGTTGTAGGAATTATAATAATGTTGGTAATTTGAATTACTATAGTAGTCCAATGAATACTCTATTAGACTAAGGCCACACTACTAAGAGCTATGCTTGGTGCTAAGAGCCAAGTGACTCGCTTAGTGACTGATCCTAGTGAACGAATTAATACGCATTGAACACACTACGAGCGACGTGCTAAGGTCGTTAGTCACCAAGCGGTTGCAGTGTGGCCATCTTCACTAGGATTAGTCACTATGCTAGTCATTTGGCTGTTAGCACTAAGCAAGGCTCCTTATAGTGTGGCTTTAGCCTTACTGTTAAGCTGGGTTGCACCAAGCGAGATCAATTTCAATCTACGATTAGAAGAATACTAAGATTATCTTATTCAAAGTAGTTGATCCCAGTTGGCGCAACCAAGCATTAGGCTCGTATCTTCTTCAAAGAGCCCTCAATACTATTGACTGAATTTATTCGAACGAGGTGATTTTTGCAAGGTGAAGAGGGGTCAAAAACGAGTTTATTCTTTCAGACGCTATTTTCCAACCAATAATAATGAAAATTATATCAGAAAGATCTGTAGAATTGTTGTGTTACCTTGAAAATATATTTTTGATTTTTTAACATTCATTTTTACCTTCAATTGAAAAATGTGATGTGATAATAAAATTTCAAGTTACAGCTACAATTCTACCAATATTTATTTTCAAATAATTTAAGGCCATCAAATTATTTAAGGGCATTTCTAGCTTGAAAAATATTGACCAAAGGAGTAAACTGCGGAGTGCCGATTTTCATCATTTTTCCAATTGTATTGAGTTTACAGTATTTGAGTATTTATGGTATTAACCAAGTTCAAACCAGATAATACACGTTCAACTATCGTTTCCTTAATCTTAGTTTTAACGAAGATAGTGCATAGGTGCATAGATTATGTGGATTCACTGATCTGTACTAGTTTATAACAATGTGTGCATGATTCGTAAGATTCCAATCTATGAACTCTATACTGTGGATTTGCAGTCACAAATCTCGTTCAAAAAATTAGATTTCCTGATGAAGGAAAATATATGATAGTGATTTACTGATTTCAGAATATCAGGTTGTTATCTCCGAATTAGATTTGGTTGTAATCATGGCTAGTTGAAGTCTTATCAACCATCACCTTTACTAAGTTTTCTCTCATGCGTGGTAATCAATCATATCTCTCCAATGTTTAATTTGTATTTTACAGTTGAATTATCTATTTTTCCAGGAAGTGTGGCTGTGGTAAAACGAGCCAAATTGTCCGTTGCGGACAAAATACTAAGACACTTTCATGTGGATCAGAATGCGCCAAGCCCTTGTCGTGTAATGCTCATTTTTGTACTAAAATCTGCCATCTAGGAGAATGCGAGCCTTGCCAAGTTATTGTATCTCAAGGTAATGAATCAAAGTGAACAGTATTCTACCATTAAGTGTATTGAAGTATGTTTGGTTTTGATAGATATGGAATTTGTTATAGAAACCAGTTCTCATTCGCTGTAGACAATAATCTACATTTATTGCAGATTTTCGAAGACTACATACAAAGTCCAAAACGTCTTTTCCTAATTTTGGTAATGATTTCAAATAAAAGTTATTTTTACATTCACTATTTATCACAAATTTCGTAATTGTGATAATGTTGATATTAAATATAATATTGTAATTATTATGAAGCTCTCTGGTCTGCTGACCAAATTTTCTCAATACTTTTCTGCGAAGTCAACTCAAGTAATATTTTCAGGTTTTCTTTAACAACCGTCAGCTCTGTATTATAAATAATGCTAGTCAATTATAGCAACGAGAGTTTGGTTTAAAATATTTTGATGATTTGTTTCAATTTACAGTCTGTTACTGTGGAGCTGAAAATCGAGAAGTGCCTTGCGATGTGAAAACCTTCAATGTGTTGAATTACGAGTGTGGTGGTGTTTGCCAGCGAAAGTTTGATTGCAATGAGCATCCATGTCGTGAACTGTGTCATCCTGGTCCTTGTGGCTCTTGTCCCTTGGATCCAGTCAACATATCTCACTGCCCTTGTGGCAAAATGAAATTGGACGATAATGTTAAACGTACGTCGTGCTTGGATCCTGTGCCTACGTGCTCCGCTGTATGTGAGAAACAACTGAAATGCGGTCAACCAAGTAAGTATTGTTTTTAAAGCCTCATCAGAATAAAAAACCAAATTTTCCCATAATTGAAATTTTTTCAATATAATGAATCGGTTTGTCATAATGAACTGAGAAGAAATTGGCCGTGTTCTTTAAACATATTTTGTATAGAATATATTTTATAGTATAAATAGTATATTTATTATTTAGCGTATGGCTTTCGTCGGTGGGGAGACCCGAAGGTTGTTCCACCTCGCTGTGTTTAACCTAATTCCACTTAATTGAAGGTTTATCCATTTTCCAGATATAAATAGCATTATTATTATAATAATATATTTTGTATAGATACTAAACACTAATATGTCTGTCGTGTAGAGAATAAGAGACACGTTTTTTTTCTTCAAGAAGAATGCATTGATTTTGAATTGAAGAAATTTTGATGCATAGGAAATAGCATTTCACTATTCTTTCATTTTTATTTTTCAGCAATCCATATTGATGGACAATTTCCTTTGTGTTAATAAGAAAAGCTTTTGAAAAACTCGTGATTCTTTATAAAAGTTTATGTATTCCATTTGATTTATGTTAGTCCTCGAGGTTGTTACTGTCAGAATAGGCTAGAAATAAGAAATACTATGATTTAAAATAATATTTGAAGAATTATTATTCTAAATACCAAAAACGTAAAGTGTGCCTGAAATTTTAATTCAAATTCATTCTCGATTTATTTAGGTTTATTCTTGAGGTAATTATCATTATTTAATTTTATGTTATGTTTCATGCACAGTTATTCATCCATGGTTTGAGGCTCGATACCTACTATTCGAAAAGTCTTATTTAAAACAATATTGAATTTAATAAACGAACATTGTTTTGCGAGTACTAAATAATATATTACTTTAATAATATAGTTTATCCACCAAATTGAAAAAAAACTGCTGATGTTTGCAGGCTCTCCTCATACTTGTAAGTCGTTGTGCCATGAAGGAGCCTGTCCTCCTTGTGAGCTGTCGACGCTTGTACGGTGCAGGTGTGGCAACATGGACAAGGAAACGCCATGCCAAAGCCTGACAACTAAAGCCGACGAGGCTCTGTGTCAAAGGAAATGCACCAAGGTATCTGTGATCTATAGAAATTAATCTGGACACACTATTGTCGCTCTAATTCAGTTACTGTGAGCTTCAAGTTCAAGTATTTCATTTCATTAATCATAGGAAATGTACCAAGGTATTACTACTAGTGTCTATGAGCTTCAAGTATTTCATCAATTATAATCTTATACACTACTATATTGAAGAAAACATATAATATGTTGAAATGTTGGTGAAAAGTGATCCGAAATTCAATTGTAATTAAAATAATAGTTTCTGCAGTGAAGATAGTGATGATCGTTGCAGTATTTCATTGCAGTAGTTCAAGTATTTCATTCTATTAATCATAGGAAATGTACCAAGATATTACTAATAGTGTCTATGAGCTTCAAGTATTTCATCAATAATCTTATAGATACTATAGTAATAGTAGTGATGTAGTGAGGAAATTAATGGAAATCAGAAATTAATCGTAAGAATCTAAAGCTGTCACTACCACAGATTTCTTGAAAGAAGCATTCATAACTAATTATACTAGAAAGTTTTTACTACTAAAGATTCATTGAAATGAATATTCATAATGAATTATACCTGAAATTTGCCACAACCACAAATTTTTGAAAACAACGAGATTCTAGTTTCGTTAGTATACTCTTGTTTAAGGCGATTAAACTCGTATCTAACTTTGTGGTAGTGTGACATTAACGTCTTATCATTCAATAGTTTATCTATTTCATTCTCTACTCGCCACTAATTATCTCCACAATTTTTCTAATTCCATCTGTAAAATTATTCATTTGTATTATTTGTACTGTCAGAGATAATTCAGAGATTTTTCTCCTGTTCTGTGGTACTGTTGACTAAATTTAATTTCAAGTATATTAAATGCATGTTATTTTTCTATCAACAGAAACGAAGATGTGGCAAGCACAAATGCAACCAATTGTGCTGTATCGAAGTTGACCACATCTGCCCGCTGCCTTGCAATCACGTTCTCACCTGTGGCCAGCATAGGTGCGAAGCACTGTGTCATAAGGGCTACTGCCAGCCGTGCTGGCGTGCAAGTGAGTCGTCACTCATTTCAAATCATTTTAAGCCGATAACTTATTAATTATCTCTCATTTTTATTCTAGTCTTGATTTATACACTTTTAGTATAATACTAGTAAACATATGAATGTAAATTTATTGAACGTTCGAGTGACAGAAATAGGCTAACATAAGTATGTTGTTTTGGATTCATTATAATTATTTTTAAGTTTCATTGCTGGAAATATGAGAAACGGAACTGCTAACATTCATATCGCTATATCTCGATTATTTATCATCCGATTCTTCAAATTGAGATATCATTTTCTTCAGAATAAAAATCTTTACATTTTTCACATTTTCGCAACTATACTTACTGTATTTTAGTAAAAAGCTTTTTTCCAATCAAATTGAATAGAAGATTTTAGTCAGCCGCCATTTTGAAAAAATCAGCTATTGAAAGTTATTTATATTTTCATTTTGTAGACTACTCCTTTAATTAGGCTACCAAATTTCATTAAAAAATCTTGTTTCATCAGCGAGATATGATGCTAAATATAGTCTACGAAAAAATCGGTTTGTGTGCAACTATGATGCACTACACAGTATTTCCGTGACAACGCCACATTTAAACGTCCTGTTTTTTTGTGGTAGGGAACAAATATTTATCTACGTTTTTTGGAAGAAAGGGATGAAGTATTTTTGGAGGGAAGGGGGCACGTTTTTGGTGAGGGGGACACTCTTTTGGGGTAGAGGGATACTTTTGGTGGTACACTCTTTATTCTACTTCCGTAGAATACCGATGATGCGCGCGCATCGATCATGTGACAGAATTCGTTACATGATGCGCGCGTACCGATTGTGTGACAGAATTCGTTACTCAAGTTAGTGAATGCCTCCTTAGAATGCCGATTTATAAGACGTTGTATCGTAAAAAAATGGCGCTTTACTAGTAAACTAAGGATAAATCGACAACGAATCGCCAACGACATTTTCTGTTCTTGCTTGAAGAATACCGTGGTGGTACTGGAATCACTATTTTCTGGGACATTATGTATATTTTTCCCTTTTCAGTAGGCCTCTATCTTTTTTTTCACTTTTTAAAGTAGTTCTTTGTTGATAACAGAATATATTCATAGATTTCTTTCTGTGGTCTAGGTTTTGAAGAGCTGTTCTGTGAATGTGGCAAAACGGTGAGGTATCCTCCCGTGCCGTGTGGTGCCAAGAGGCCCACGTGTGATGAGCCGTGCAGTCGTCAGCATTCCTGTGATCATGCCGTGCTGCATAACTGTCACAATGATCCTGAATGTCCTCCCTGCATTGTACTCACATCCAAGTACTGCTACGGCAAGCATGAAGTGAGTAATCGATTTGTATCATCTGAAAAGATGATATCTTATTTACATAGAGACTGTGTAAATTAATTTCAATAATTTTCTCTTTCATTTAAATTTAAAAATGCAATTTTCTACTTGAATATAGAGTTAATAGATGAGTATATATTATTAATTTTATAGATAAATATTATTGAATATCATAGTATAGAATAAATTAATAGGAGATAGAGATAAATTTAATAGATGAATAAATAGAGTAAAACCGACGTAAGCTACCAAGAAACTATTAATGCTACGTACTTCTTCATGTGTTATTAGCAGCATAATTTTATTTTTTGTCTGTGTGAACATCAATACTTTCCTCTCATACTGAAACTTGAGGCCGACAAAAAGTTAAATGTATTAATAATCTAGAAAATAATTATGTAATATTCAAGGGCAAATGCACTGTATTTAGAACTCGATTACGTGAATGTAGCGAGCCATGCAGTTCAGACACGCAACAACCAGTTTGTTCTTAGTCGTCCATGATCTAAACATGGGTTTTGTGTAGATTATTTATTGCCGACGGAAATGGAGTTACTCATTAAATTTAGGAAACCTTTTGTCATTTTCCCGATTCATTTGCATCTCTATTCAAAGAAAACTGATGAAGATTTTTTTTAACAATATTAATATTTTCTACTTATATTTATCAATTATTATTAATACAGTACCTCCATACAGCACCAAACCTTGTTTCTCCCACATTGTCAATAAACGAATGAATTGTTTATATTCTAGTGTATTCAGTCTGAATCATTGAAGTTTATTGAATAGAGAAAATTGATAAACCTTATAACGACAAATTCTTGATTACATGAACAATTGCTGTAATTAAATGATGATTAATCAAATCACAGTTGAATTCATCATTCAGATTGTTTCAGTGATAATCTATACGTTCAAATAAAATCTATCTGTTGATATTTTTACAAGCTCTCGTAGTTAAATCAAGCTCTTTCATTTTTCTATTTATTCCAGTCTCATTTACTGTTTTTTGTAATGTTGTTGAAGATGAACATTTTCAGAATTTGGAAGTATTTGATGTAACCAAAATGTTTCTATTGACAGTTGAGAAAGGCTGTACCGTGCCACGTAGAGGAATTCTCTTGTGGGTTGCCTTGTGGCAAAGATCTTCCATGCGGTCGTCATAAGTGTATCACAAGCTGTCACAAAGGCGAATGTTTGAAACCGGATCAAGCGTGTGTCCAGCCGTGTACCAACCCTAGGTAATTGACATTTCCATTATTTTCAACTGTATTTGTGAACATTTTATTCCAAAATTATTGTAAATCAAACTCCTTTACTAACTTTGTGCTAAACCTTGCTTATTTACAATAACCTTATAATGAATATGATGTTAGTTTAGAACGAGTGTGATCTTGACGTGTCACTCACAATGTTCAGAAACATTCTCTTTTTCTGAGACATGCGCACAATGTGCTAAAGGTTGGGTTAAAGGTCCTATGTTGTGCTAAAGTAATGGTAATGGTAAGGGTGATGATTTGAGATTAATTTATCGAGTGTAAATTTTCCTATATTGTTTTCAAAAACAGTAAGGGGAATTTATTCTCAATACAAAAATACACATACATGTCAGAAAAGCAACATAATTAGAAAAACTATTATTATCAAAATAATAACCATACACAATTGTATAAAATAATTATGAAACAATACAAAATTAAACTTATAGAGAATATACATTCCAGCACGTAAGAACAAGTTTAAGAATTAAGTCATGTGAAATTAACAGGAAAATAAAAAGGAGAAGGAGAAGAGTAGGGCACTTAATCATAAAAAATCTTAATCATATTAGGATAAAAAAGAAAAAGTATATAAAAAAATATATAAATTAGAGTAAACGATCAAATAATAATTTGAAACAGACTTTCTAGATACTCGGCAGTGAAAGACAAAAGCCAAATACCAATTCTTCTTTTCACATGATTTTTACTTGAGTAGAAATCCTATTCCCTCTAGTCGTCCAGGATAGCTGACTGTTTATTATGTTCAAATTGTTACATGTTTCAACGGTTCTACATGGAAATAAGGTGGAACTTGACTGATTTGTGGAATTTCTGTTTTCAGGTCTATTTGCGGACATCCCTGCAATTCGCCATGTCATGACGGAGATTGTCCTGATACTCTGTGTAAAGTCAAGGCAAGTTTCATTAATCCAAACATTCAATTCTATCAATTATAACAATCTAATACTGTTCCTCTAATAGCTAAAAATTCAACTATTTCATTGTTTTTTATATCAAGCTTGATATTGAAATTTTATGTTAGCTCGGCATCTTTTAATTCAGTAAATAAACTAATGTTTTATTATTTTATTCATAGTATCTGATTTTTTCCAATTTTTCTTTCCATGACGAACTGCATTCTAATGAAACAATCGAATTGATTATTCGTGTTGAAAACAATTTAAAAGTGTATCTGATATTTATTTCTATTATTTTCAGATTACAGTAACTTGCGCATGTGGCCATAGAAGCACTTCACGAACTTGCTGTGAAAACAATAAAGAGTACCAACGTATAGCCACTTCCATTCTGGCCTCAAAGATGGCCGAAGTACAGCTAGGCAAGTCGATTGATCTGCAAGATATGCAGAAAGTTCACAAGCTGAGCTTAAAGACGTAAGTAGAATATTTGATCTCTTCTAGATAAACTAATCAAAACAGGAAAATTCACTCAAGATGAACTAGGAAATCAATCGTAAACTAGGTTTAGGATTATCGTTTAAGTTTACCGATGTATAAGTTTCTTCAGTGTACTTGAACTAAGAAATATGATCATTAATCGATTTAGCAAATGTCTTATTTTAACATATCAAATTGAGATATTTTGAAACTCGCCTCTTTATTGAATTGGGTAAATCCTTTCAAAAATACAAGCTTTGTATCATTTTTTACATTTTGATGTAAAGTTGATCATAATCCCTGCAGTCACTTGAGTTGTACTCCTGTCATGTCGCGAGAAGTGAAGAGAAAGAAGATGTCCTCAATGATTAGTTATCACATGTTTATTTTCAATCCTTCTACTTGAAGACTATTTTAAATTTACTAGTACTAAATGTGTACGGTACTAGGGTTTTTTTCAAATGAAAAATTCTCTTACCAGGTTGGAGTGCATTGAGGAATGCCGAGTTATTGATCGCCAACGAAAATTGAGCATCGGATTGCAAATTCGCAATCCCGACCTGACTGCCAAGTTGACTCCACGTTATTCTGATTTCATGCGATCTTGGGGAAAGAAGGATCCAAGATTTTGCAAGCATGTACACGATAGATTGACCGAGCTTGTACAATTAGCAAAACAGGTAATGCAATGCATGTATATTTTTTGAACGTTAGTATGTAGGCATTGAAAAAGGAATAATGTAGGCCTCCTCCAACAACCTATATTAATATCTACTCTCCGCCTTTGGTTACAATTTACTGATCAATATTTATGTATCGTGACCTTTTGAATTTTTAAACTTTTCCGTATAAAACTATACAATTAATTTTAGAGCAACTCATTCGAAATATTTAGGAAAATTCATCATGAAACAATCCATATACTTGTTCAATACTACTATTGAACTAATGTTCAATACTTGAAAGCACTACAGTTTTACGAAACTCTAGGCTCAATATTGACAATTCACTTTTTATGTATTCGTATTGTTATAGTTTGGTTCTCAGGGGAAATTACATTCCACTTAGATTTCGTGTCAGTCTTATAAAGATGAAATGGTAGTTAATGATCCTAATCAGCAGAATATTCTTTATTCTATTATCTATTTGTTTCCATTTGCAGTCGAAACAGAAGAGTCGCAGCTATTCATTTGAAACTATGAATAGAGACAAAAGACAATTCGTACATGAGTACTGTGAACATTTCGGATGTGAATCTGTCGCTTACGATGCTGAGCCCAAAAGGAACATTGTAGCCACTGCTCAACGAGACAAGGTAACATCTTATTTCGTCACCTATCTATATGTTTCTCTACTCATTTCAATGGGATTAATAAAAACTCATTTTGATTTTCCAAAATTGTCTTGGAAGAATTTTCATTTTAATAATTGTGTTATAATTATTATATATGTCGGTAAGAAACATATTTCTGAATTTCATAACTAATCTCTGTTTTTCAGGCTTGGCTCCCAAGTTATAGTTTACTCGAAGTCTTGCAAAGAGAAAGTGGCCAACGAAAAGTTCCAGTACCCACAATGAACATGAAAAAAGGATTAGTTCAACTGTCCGGGCCGTCTTCAGCTTCTGCTTGGTACGTGAAAATATATCTTTACTCTCTTATTTATATGATAAAGTCTGATTGATATTTTCCATCGATGACTAAACTGTAGGTTGATCTGAGAAGCTTTGAATGAAACGTATTCTATGTAGATATGCTTGTGAAAAAAAGAAGAGAATTAGGGACTTGAAGGAGAAACTTTCACAAGATCACATCAGGGGCCCGTTTCACGAAAGTCACAAGTTACCAATTCACTAATGAATTTTCACCAACCAGCTGAATTTTCAGTCGGCAATATTCAAAGTTTCATATTATTCAGCTGCTACATTGGTAACTTTTGGTTGGTGACTTTCGTGAAACGGGCCCCTGATGGGGAAACATGAATTTCATTTCAATTACATAGAATTACATTCATTACTAAATTACATTAAGTAAAGATATGAGTGGACTTCACCTTTAAGTGACAGGAGGCCTGTGAATGGTTTATTATTGCTATAACTGTCTGGCGTCACTTTCTTCTAATTGTCATTCAACTCATTTGCAATTTGTCTTTTATATCTCTTGATTAGCCTACATAAATCTAGTCTTTATTTATTTCATTACTTTTCGTTCATATTGAGGTGAATTCTGTGATATTTATCTGAGGGCGATAAGAGTTACAGTGACATTCATTTAATTTGACGCTTGCATTAGATAGGTAGATATAATTTCTCGACGTTGCTGATGACCGTAGAGTACGATGGCAAAGATATAATATCGCTATCTATCTAATGCCAAGCGTCAAATTAAATGAATATCACTGTATGTGTTTTTTTGTAAATGCTGTTGTGAGTAGTTGTGTATGGCTTTCTTATAGTGTGTTTCCTTATTTTTTAAAATTTTAAAACACAGCATTTAATGCATTGACTTTTTACTTGCTATTCATATTCGATTACTTTCTCCTTGTTGATTTTCACATGTATTCAATTATTTTTAGGAGCACTGGAATGGTTCCTGTAAAATTGTCTGGGACAAATAATTCGTCCTCATCAGACTCTTCCAAGCAACAGACTCCAGCATCCAGCTCTTCCACTTATGATTATTTCGATTGAGGCAAACATCTTTCTAATCCCGTTTTGTTTGTATCTTTTTGTAAGTAACTAGAATCAAACGATCTATCGTAAACCATTGATAGTCAATGCAGCAGCTTTCGATTCTTTAGATATTTAAGATTTGAAATCATTTCCAATTTCAAATAATATTGTTTTGAAGTATCAAATAAAATCAAGGGCTACGTCAAAAAGATTCTATTTGATGCGCAAGAAAATAATTCAGTTGAAGATACCTTTTCTGATAGTTGATTCAATAATAATACTGCAATTACTTCTGAAAGTGCAATTTCAATTTAATAAGAAAATCTAACGAAGACTCAAGAGTGAAATTATGAAACTTCATGATTATAAGCCATCAAGGTTTAAACTGTTGTTCTTTCTGAGATCAATATGAACTATTCTGCACATGTGTATCAAGTGTCTAGAATGCTCCCTAAAAGAGTTTCATGGTCTCAAACCAGACTTTATTTGTTGCAATTTATTCATTTCTGTTTTTAAAGTCATTACTCCATAGGTCTTAATTTCTAGCGGTTCATTGTGATGTTCAACATCACTTTTTAAGAAGAAACATACCATGATAATTTTTTATGGAACATCAGTTTTCAAAATTTCTATCACTTATCATTTTAATATTGCCATACTCTTATCATCACAACTACTATTATTTTTGTAGCAGTGATCCACTCTTCCTAAAGATTTTATTATTTCTTCAACTTGAATTACTTGCATGAAGTTGAGGAAAATTTTGCGATTTCTATAGCATACCATACTGTAACCGATAATATTATTTATTGAATGATTCTTTCCATTATAGACACATATTTATAGAAAAATTGATGTTATTGTTATCAATTCATTAGGAAAGTTACTGATATAGATTGTAAATTCGTAAGTTGAAAAACCGAAAACCTTTAACATGGTAATCAGGGGCTAAATGGTTATTTTTATGCATACCTTTTATTTTTTAATGCAAAACAGCATTTTTTTAGTGTACTGTACTTTTGTAAATTAAGTGCTATGTTAAAGATTCTCCAATTCTTCTCTTCCAAATATCTGCATGTCGAGTTTATATTGATAATGTTAATGGTCAATTGCAATTGATAAGCAGGTCTGCAAAGTGGTATGAATAATTTTCCTTGATATTTTTTTTCAAAGTCATTGAATTTGTAGGTTGTGTAGTAACTAATTGTATCAAATTTATGTCTTCACTTTTTATGAAAGAACATTTTAGTTTCAAGAGAGTTGAACCTTATAACCTTATAAGTTGAAGAGAGTTTAACCTTTATAATTCCTTGCAGTTGTTTAAGAAATTGGACCGTAATTGGATATGTTGGAAATTATATAGCAAAAGAGTGATATCAGCTTCACCATGATATTCTACAAGGTAAAACAAACATTAAAGTGTCCATGGAAAAATGGACACTATTTCCCTATAGTTTTTCCGTGATTTGCTATTTTGGTTTTTTAAAGTACTTGGATTTTAATAATTTTTGGTGGCTTATTCGAGTATGAAAATGATTAGCTATTATGTAACACTGGCCGATCAATTTCATTAACCCAGTTGGAAGTTTGTAACTCTGATATATTTTTTTTTAGATTGAGGGAAAAATATAATGAGAAACTTGATTTTAATGTTTAAAGTGGGTTATTTTATTTTTCTATTGTTGACCAACATTTTCTATTCATAAAACTTGATGAGAATTCAACTCTGAAAATAAAATGTTCGCCCGATACTCAAAACTGCACCCGAACCTTGGAAATCAGGATTTGAACGAAGAAAAAGAGCAAATTTGAAGGAGCAGTTTGTTTTTATTATTTTAATAACAGATTCCTTGGGTTTGGTTGCATTTTTGATTATCTAATCACTAATCATATTCAGAATTCAATTTTCTATCTTATTATGGATTAAAAATACTGATTCAAGAATCAAAACTTACCCAAGAAAAATCACTGTATAGATTTTACACTGTAAAATCACTTTACAGAATATTTTGTTGATTGTCTCGAAAAACATTGAAGTTTCAAACTTCTCACTTTTTTCATCAAATTCATTTTCAAATTTTACATCAACATAAATTTCACATTTACATATTTTACATTTACATCTAATAATTTTTTTCAACCATAAAAGGTACCAAAAAGTATTGAAATCAAAAGCCATTACCATGAAAAAGAAAATGGCAGATTACGGAAAAACTCAATGTAAACTTATGTAAGAAACTCAACTAATTCTATCACTTGTATACAATTCCTTGATGGTGTACCTTGCTGGAATCTGTATGCGAAATATATATGTAATGTTATATCATACACCAAGTTCAAATTAATAAATTTATTAAAACCAACGTTTGAGCTGAAAATCGCTGCTCCTATGTATTTTGTCAGGATATTGCCGTTTGATATTGTCGATGAAAATTATTGATTAAACTTGTGATTGATTATATTATTACTATTATAAAATTGGTATAATAAACTGTTGCTTATTAGAATATCAGCGTAATTGATTTATATTCACCAAAACTTGTTGGAAGTTTCCAATTTTGATTGCATTATTTTATTGCAATTTTTAGGAAATTTTATTGCAGGTTTTTAGGAAAGCTGAGCTGATTTGATGATATTCTGGTTCCAATTGTTTAATTTATTGTACATCGATGTGTTATTGATAATATTGATGTTCAGTATTTCGATTGCATTTAAAAAAAACTTTAGGTTATGTTAATCTCCAGAGTAGTTGAGATAACATGATTTTCAACACTGAATTCATACAAATATGAATTTCCAATCCACGTATTAGTCTTGATTTCAGTATCAAGAATTCAAACCATCTTATCAACAAAAGATTTGTTGAATATTGAGTTCTCAAAATACTAACCTGGATTTCTTTTGAGAATATTAGAAATAGTAAATTTTGTTCCGAAGAAATAAACAACACAGGTTTATAACAATGATTCCTATATTTCATCAATACTTTGTTTTTTGGAAGGACATTATATTACAAGATTTGAATTCCAAACAGCTAAATTGTTTTATAGCCTTTGTTTCATTTATGGTAAGAAGAAATCCTGAAACAAAAGAGAATTCCTTTTCCAGTATCTAATAGATAATATCATATCAGATTCAATTCAACTATTATTTTAAAAAATACATGCAGTTCGTCATTTGAATAATTTTTTCTCTAGCCATATCTGAGCATGCAGGATAGCTTTTAATCCGAATTAGTTGTCATAATTGGCTTGCATTCGTGATTTATTTAAATAAGTTTTTTATAGTTTGTATTTGTGAATTTGTAATTCTACAGTGTTTTCCGCGTGTTTATTGAACAATAAGCTTGAAAAAAATACTGGAATGATTGCAATCAACCTTGATAAAAACGTTTTGTGCTTCAAATGAATCTGGAAAAATCGGTGAATATTGCCAAGATATTAATGCTTATTTTTAAACAATCGATGTACGTACAAGCAATTACAGTACAATAAAAATTCCAAAGAGTCACTATTGAGATTGTAGAACTGTTCCATAATAGATAGGTTTTTTTATTAGAACAGTTTTCCATAATAGAACAAATTTTGTCTATTCTACTTATTAATTTCTGGTTCAAGGACCATGGTTTGATGACCACACAGAAACCATGGTCCTTAAACCATAAATAAATTAGTAGAATAGACAAAATCTGGGTTCTTATTTTAATTACAATACAATGATTTTATACGTACCGCTGGAGCTTCCTTGTACAAACATTTCGTGACTGCGAACGCTTTTTCACATGGTGATAAACCTGCACCTAAATATCATATTAAATGTGTTATAATAGAAGAAATAAGAAAATCTATATTACAAATCCAAATTGATAGTTGTTCTGTTTAATCCTAAAACAATAAATCACAAATTCTATTTTACTTACATGAAAAATGAGTTCGTATGAAGATGTTATTTATAAAAAAATTCAAGTATTTATAATCGGATTAAATTTATCAATGTTCCAAATATACTGTACATTTGATTCAAATACTGGAGCCTTTCTGAATTCAACATAATGTCATGAATCAAATTCTCGTTTGAACAATATAAAATAATACTTTTAAGCTTTTTTACAGTTCGTACAGATTTATTGGATATTTAAATAATAATTTAATTGAGTACATGAATTGGTTATACACTTACCGGCTCCCGTACAGGCGCTCATAGCTTTCATCACTATATCTTTCATATCAGCCGGCAACATCACTTCTAGGACACCAACATCAAAGTCACCTTCATCATCCATCTATAAAATTCAAATGAATAATTATTTTTATAACTTTTATTATACGCTTACTAAGTTCAAATCTTGAAAATTCATGACATCGAAAAGCAATAACCTTTTTTCTCAAAAGTATAAGTGCTGGTGTTTTGGGATAGTAAAAAAATGGATGATCAATTATTCACTAGTCAAATATGGTTGAGGATAACTTACATTGCGACTATGAAGCAATAAAAATAGAATAATTCATTCAGATTGTAATAACTACGGTAGTGATAATTCATTATTGCTATTCATAATACTAGATTTTGATAATCTAAAATATGTTAGAAAATTAAATTAGAGTGTAGCTGTACATTATTGTTATTCACTAAATGCCAAATTCTTTAGACGGTATCATGAGGTAATATACCTCATGATACACAGATTCAATTTTTTTATTCAATTTTATTTTTGTATAAATCTAAAATCCATGTTCAATGATTATTTATACTAATAATTATGTACTTACCACAGTCAGGGTACTCCAAATGCATTTGACATAACACTGGAAAAAATATATATAAATTAATTTATTTCAAATAAATAATTTATTTATTTTATTCCAGATAAGAATTGAACGTATTAAGTTCAATTTTGGGTTGAAAGAACAATACAAGTTTTGGTAGGAATAATATCGAGATCTAAATTTAAAATATCTAAATTATAAAATCGATGTATTCTCATAGCAAAGACAGTTATACAATAGAAGATAGATCGCACATATCCATTTTATAGATTTAACAATGTATTGGCTTATACTCGTAGTAATGTACACAATCAAATAATGTCAAGCAGAAACTGGAAGAAATTTTAAAGCTTAAATTAAAGAAGAGTTAGGTTTTATGAAAAAGACATTCAGTTTTTAGATTCAAAAGTACCTATAGTTAGTGGTTTATGGTGTTTAATATTTCTAATTGAGATATCTTTGATTTCTTAACTCTCTTGATGTACTAATCAAACCTTTACCTTGAGATTATCATCTTCTGTAAAGTCACCTTTGGTCGCCTTGTTAACTATATCTGAAAAGAAATGTTCAATTCATTATTCAAAAAGTATAATTATTTTGAAGGAAAACAAATTTTTCAGATGTCTGAAAGAGTATTTCTAAGTCGAAGACATTCATTTTTTAATGGATAGGCTTGTCAATTCAAGCATTGTTAATATTTTAAAACTTCAATTTCTTGACACAAAAAACAAACTTGGGCAATACAAGACACATGAGAAATAAAACAAGACATTTGAAAATTATTGTAATATATAACTCATACCCTCTGCTGTTCCAGTTTCAGTAACACATTGTGCGTGAACTTGATTCATCAGTTGCTTTTCTTCCTCAGAGAATCGCCCCTGTAAAAAGTTGAAATGATGAAGCAATATAATGTGGAATAATTGTTCTCAAACACTCGAATAATCAATCAATCGAATAATATTAAAATCTCAATATTACAATATTCGTATTCAATGATTCATAGATTATTTTATTTGAATAAATGATGTATAAAGTATAAACAATCTATATATAATTATATAAAAGCGAAATGGCATTCATTCATTTAGCAGAACTAAAAATCTACTGAACCAGATGCGTTCAAATTTGGCATGCATGTTCAGTTGAACCTTATTGTTAGTGTTAGACGCACACTAAGAACGGATTTTGAAAACATCTCAAAGATATAGCCTACGCCTAATATTCGCGTTTTGCTAGCGATTTTTTGCGTTTTCTCAGCTTTTTCGAGAACTGATTGACAGAAAATGTTGAAATTGTGTACTTAGGTTCGTTTATGGTCTAAAAAATAATAATCTGTTGAAAAATGTTTGAAATTCTCCCAAAATTACGCCAGAAATCGATGTTTTTGCAGTTTTCCTTGCGTTTCCAATGCGTTTTTGCAGATTTTTCAACAACGACTGAATCAAGTATTATTCAATTTAATTTACGTTAAAACCTTATACAAAGGTTCAGCTAAGGTATAAGAAGAATAATTGAATTGAAGTATTTTAAAATCAAGGAAGGATAGAAGGATAGGGTGTAATGAAGGGTTTGGAGGTTCCTCTCAGCTCTATTGATGGATAAAGCCAGTATAAAGCAAACATGTTCAAATGAAATATGCAGGCGAGCGGAGCGAACTTGCTGGTCTTATTGTTGGATGATTCTGCCAGGGGTCCAGCATGCTAGTGGTAGTGGCTGCAGTGGGTCCAGTATGATGATTCTGGCTACTATGCTAATATATCCCAAGCAATACTGTACTACAATTTTCAAATGTGTTCATTTTAAATTTTATTAAGGTAACTTCGTTCTGTAAAATTCCAAATAACTTTTCGAGTCCATTTTGTAGAATTCCAAAGAAAAGTAAAGTAACTGGATGATTTATATTTCAAGACTATATAAATATTGATTATTGATAATTTCAGGCACCATATAGGCTATTGTGATTGATGTAAAAAATACATTCAGAAATTTGTCCCTCTGATGGCTATACCTACAATACTTATATATCAGAAATCTTTGCAGATTTGAAAGGAGGCATTCACCTACATAGGTAGCAACCTATTTGATTCCCCATGTATTGGTAAAATGTATTTGATTTGTCTCTACTAAATATCTATGTATGACAGGGGCTTGGTCATTTCCAACTGTCTACTTATTGTCTAGTAGAATATCGACTATCGTTTTTTAACAGAAAGGATATTCAGTTAAAGTAACGACTTGTATTTCACTGTAAATAATTAATGCTTGCATGCATGAGGAGCTTCATCAGCCAGCCAGCCTGGCTGATAAAGCTCCTCATCAGGAGTGAAATGCATTCCAATAGTGTCCAATAATGTAAGTAATAACTGAATTTTCTACAAGTATTTCGTCATGGAAAACAACATTGAGAAAGGATATACTGTAGTTTGTCGCTCATCACACCATCAGAAAAGAAAATATAAAAATCTAGAATAGAATAATCTTAATATTGTGCATTAAAAAATACACCATGTATGTGAATAATGTATAAGTGTTAGTCTAGTCAAGTGAATAGTCTTACAATTATTTTATATCACAAATCATTGGTATTTTGTGCACATTTATAAATTCACTTGAAAAATTCAAATAGTTTTGCATAACTGGGAAAAGTATAATTTTAATTAACGAAATAGAATCAATAAGTACTTACATTTACTGTCGCAGAAAGCGCAAGTAGAAACACAGAAAATCTGCAAACCTCGAGCAACATATTGCTCCAACAGTAGGAACATGCACTTGCCGGTATAAACTGATAATGTGGTTTACTAGTCAAATAGCAAGTATCCTCTTTTTATAGAGTGGGTACTTTTGAAAATTGTAATTAGGATCGCTGTGAAGCATATCATTTGTGAGTACCTTGAACATGCATGTCTGAATCATTGACAGCCTTTTCCAATTAAATTATAAGCTTGGACAAACTATGACATTCAGTGAGTACCTCTTTGACCTCTTGACGGAAAATCCGTTTTATCTTCAAATTTAACCAACATTTATCCACTATTAATCACTCGGTTCTACGGGACATATGAGAAATGACATAACAAAATGAGGATCATTATTTGAAATACTACCTACTGTTCTTCTATAATCATGCTCAATCCATTTAATTCATCCGTCCTTCTTTATCGGCATTTCATCTATAGAATTCAATTTTCAGGCTTCCAAAAAGCAGTCGAGTACAGGAAGGTCCTATGCGCTTCGTTTTTTACAGTAATCACAGGCCACGAAATAGTGTGTGATTATGACTTGCCTGACGATTGTCATCACTGAAAATAATTATCATTATAAATGAAACAAAGAAGTTCTGTTAAACTTAGTCAGTTTTATGCTATAATAGGATGTCTGAGGCTAATAGGATAAATTCAAGCATTTATTGATTGCCATAGTAGATGAATCGCATTTTATAAAAGCTACATGTGGTTGAATTGTTAAAAACTGATATATTATAGCCTAATGCCTTTTCATAAAAAATCATAAGAAGTGACATTTTTTATTCACATGAAATTTAGCTCAACCAAAATGTTTGAAGAACATTTTTTATCAGCTCAATCTAATTTTATTTATTTAATTGAAATTAAAACTCTTCATCACTTTGTAATGCTAAGATATTTATTTTATTCTCCAATCTATTGAAAACGATACGGTAAGTAGGAAATTGGTATTTGAATGATTGAACTAGCTCCTTATCTTAATTGGCAACTTGGTTCGAAATTCATTTTCATGAAATATAGTAGGCCTAGGTCCTAGGTTTTAAACAATTTTCAATATTTTTGTATTTTTATTGGAAGGGGATTCCAATAAAAATTTAAGAATAGTTCAAGAGAATGAACTAGAGAGCAATGTCATTCTAATAAGATGGTGTAGAAATATTGTACTGCAAAACAATGTAAGGCAGATAAGGTTTCACTGCACAAGTTTTGTAATAAATTTTGGTAGATCCAAACTGTAAACAAAGAAGTCTGATGTTACAGTGTGGGCCTACAGTATTATTTTCTTGAAAACACTCATCCAAGAAAACGTATAGCCTAATTACCGGTATCATTTCTATATCAATTATGTAACTATGTAGGTATATTCATTTAATTTGCGGATGGCAAATAACTTTCATTTAAAATTTCTATGGTAACGAGTCATGTTCTGTTGATTTTTTTCGCATAAATACTATATTTAACATGTAAAAACATATTTAAAAAAGAAATCAACAGAACATCAACCATAGAAATGTTAAATAAAAGTTATCCGCCAAATGAATATTACTATATTTTCTGTTGGTTTTGAATCTCTTTGAGTTACCGAATTGGATTGCAGCCCATTGATAGGCATGTGTAGGCCTATGATAACGATGATGAATTGAACTATGATACTTTCTCTTTCATTTATATTCGATCTCTCTCGCAACATTTATCCACTCACATAACTCCATCTCTGTCTCGCTCTCGATAAAGAGGAGTGCTTGTTCCTGTTTATCTCTAGTTACGTTACTGTTTGATGGCTGCATACCGTACTGCTCAGTGATTCAAGCCTGAATATTCTACGGCATCAGAATTGAGACAGATCATTGTAAACAGAAATTTCTCTAGATTCTGAGAAAAAATATTTAAGATTCTTCATAGGACCATTCTTCTAAAAAAAAGGTTAGTTGGTGCTTGTTGATTTATGTTTTAAATATATAAGCCTACATGGTACCGGTTCGACTTCTTGTGGTAAACATATTTGAAGAAAATCTTTGGACTTTGAATCTTTTGAAAACTAAATTTGAGTGTTCAATACTAGTTTATAGGCAAGATAAATTGATAATAAATATTGACATGAAAACAGATAAAGGTAACATTTTATGTTATTAAGAAGTCTATAGTCTATATAATTTATTATTTTTCAAAGTATAGCCTATCATAGGCTATACTGAATGTAAGAATACGTTACTTTTGCTAAAATGTGAATGCAAATTCGTAAGTGAGAATTATTACAATTATATGGAATGGCTAACTATGTATGTATCTTATGATAAAATACACCAAAACTGTATCCAGATTCACAGCAACCAGCAATAGTTATATTTTTTACAGATTAACAGCATTTTCATAATGGCATAATTATCTATGTGATTGCTTCGTTTGTATGTTTTTGATAAACAATAAAAGATGTTTCATAATCACGAGTTTACCCCGTGCAGCGCAAAGCGCCGCTTGCATGCTCAGTACTGTATCGTTTGGGAATACAGACTTGTGTCAGTGTGAGTTTGCTCTAGATTTCACATCAAATTTCGCAGTGGTGGAAGCACAGTAGAAAGGAATGCGCCAAAAGTTTTTAATAATATTATAATAGATAATCTATTATTACCGTACCTACACGAAAATAACTGGATGGGTAGAAATATCCAACTATGCCGTACCGTATATACTAAATTATATGTAGATAGGCTACTTTTGTTGTGGTTTTAGATTTTTTCTCAATGAACATTGAATTTCTGAATCGAAAACAGTTTTTGGCTGTAAAGCCTGTTGTTTCCATGTCTGCATATGTTTGTACAGTAAATATATAAAAAAGTAACACAAGGAGGATAATATATAAATTATGTTCTCTGTGAAATACATAAAATAATTAATATATTCAAGGAGGAATTCTTATAAAATACTACTGAATGTAAACTTTCTGAAATATCAACCATCTTTTCAGAAATGTCTCAATCGCAACCGCAGGAAGTAAAAAATTCCATCACAGTCAAGAAACTAACTCCCGAGTATTTAGATCAAGCTCTCCAGACACTGAGTGAAGGATTTTTCCCTTATGAAAGTGTCAGTTTAGGTAAGTGTGTTACTCTGTTTCATACAATATGTTGATAGATTTCTATGAAATGTTTTTTTTTGAGGGTGATGCCCACATGAGCTCTAGGCTTGTGCGTGGGTAATGATGAGAGGGGTGATGATGAGAGATGACGACTGTTAGGCAGTCGGAACCGACGGCTTTTCGTCTCCTCCGAAAGACGGGAGTGGCCGTTTCTGTCAAAATCCGTTCCGGCAACTGTATTCGATCTTGGAACCTTTGGATTATCAGACAGGCGCTTATATAGCCCTCGGCTACGGACCACTCCAATGTTATGTGTTCATATACAACATAATGTTAATGTCTATATAAGATAGCCTATGTTGATAGATAGGTTTCTTGTCACCAGCAGCCTGAATAAATGGAATGAAAATATTGTTTGAATTTATGATAGAAGAATCATAAATTGTATAAGATCTTTTTTCTCGTTTTCTTTCAAAATAATATAAATTAATTGTATTGAGGCTGTGTATTTGTGTATGTATAAGTAGGCTAAAAGTTCTCAGATAATATAATATATGCGCAACGGTATACCGTATATTGAAGGAGCTGGATCTCTTATATATACCGCCATGAAAACTTAAAACCAATTATTTAGGTAATTAATATAATAATAAGATTATCATCAATAGGCTATGTTAAGTAGCATCTCCATAGAGCATAAAGATATAAATTTAACACTAATTTGCTCGTTCTGGAGTAGAAATCTTAAGCCCTATAGAAAAATTATAAATCTTAATAGTTTCAAGACACATAAAGCGACTTGGTTGGTTTACGATTTTCTCATTGAAAATGAATAAAGTGATTGGCTATGCATTTAAAATTCCAGTTCAACGAAAATGTTTCTTTGAGATGTTCAGCACTGTTATGTAAGGTACCCTGATATGTAAACAACAATATTAGTAAACTGACTTCGAAATAAGTCAGATGTCGAATGAGTCTTTCTCAAAATTTATCATTTTCTCCTGAAAAAGGTAGTAATATTATAAAATTATTCATGTTGGAGAAAGGTTTAAAAATATTGAATTTCATCTATAAATTAATATGTTTCAGGCTGTTCAGTCAATTCCAATCCTGGAGCTTGCAGAGAACTAGAAAAGCTTGCTGCTATTACTGCTGAGGATAAGGTCTCATTTATAGCAATTGAATCCAGCACAAATAAAGTAGTTGGATCTCTATTCAACAAAATACAGAAAAAAAGTGATGGTGATGGCCCAAGTTTTTTCGAAGACTTCAGAAATAATTATTGCAAAGAAAGTAATTCCAAGGGATTAATAGATTTTATGATAGAGATGGACAGTTTTATCGATATATTTTCGAAATTTCAAGTCGATCAAGTTCTAGAATTGATGTTCGTTTCCGTTAATCCAGACTTCAGAAGAAGAGGGATCGCTTCATTACTGATAAAGTCCTCTTTGGATGTAATAAGGCAGGAGAATAGTGCGATTAAACTTGCTTCTAGTTTGGCTACTTCATCATTCACTTATAAAATTTTGAAGAAACTGCAATTTGAAGCAGTCTTGAGAAAAGAATTCGATGATTTCAGCTTTAATAGTGAACCATATTCTAGTAAAGTGGATTGCACAGTACATAATACAGGACTTGTCCTCTTTGTTAAGAAAATTCAATAGAAATATTAAAATTATTGCATTTATTATTATATGATATTTTATTTACTGTATTTAGCCTTCAACACTGTCTTAATAAGTGTGAAGTGCAGCTACCGGTATCATGAAGTACAAAAATGTATTATCTACTTGATTATATATCTTCTTCTTTGCTAATCTCATAAAAAGAATCATTGTTTATATATTATATCTGGTTGTTTGTGACGAATGACTCAAAACCCGTTGGACTGTTTGTCATGAAACCTAATTTAATTATATATTATGTGAAATTTCAAGGAGAATGTTTTGTTTTTTTTAATTTCGTCCTAAATCAATTGGTTTTCTGCACAGAGGTTCATTTCCATATAATTATTTTTGTAAGAATAACGTTTACAATCCTCCACAGAGGCTCAAAAAGGATCCCAATAATTTATTCTTTTCGGACCTTCAATTGTTGTGGATCCATCTTCTTTTCTCACTTGATCAAATAAATATAGATATACTGAAATAACTTAATAAGTGGGAATTTACTCACAAATTTATACTCACAAATTACTGTGTTTATGGCTATTTTGCAGTGCTGTGCTGCTCCATCAGAACACGTTTATACATGTAAATTACGAGTTCCCTCTTATTGAGTCATTTCAGTGTCTATCTGTCCAAAGCTGACAGATGATAACATGATCACTTCATGATCATTCAGAGATGATAATTTCATTAATAAGATGCTTTTATCAACGCACTCAAGTCAAAAAGAATTAGTTCTGTTTATTTTTTATCATTAAAGCTAGCCTCAACATCACCTATGTTTTATGGTTATTTTTCAAGTTTTAGATATTTTTTACATTTTAGGGTAATTTTACGTTTTCGGGTTATTTTTTATGATTTATTGTAATTATTCACGGTTATTTTTACATTGTGGAGTAATTATTTATATTTTAGGGAAATGTTTTACGTTTTAACGTGATTTTTTATGTATTATAGGGTTATTTTTTTAGAGTTTAGGGCTATTTTTATATTCTAGGGTAATTTTTTAATGCTTTAAGCCTGGTTTTCATTAGTAGAGTTAGTGGTAGAGTAACTAGCATACTAACTCTACCGTACTAACTCTACTCTACTTACTTGGTACTTAAAAACAAGTACTCTACCATCACTCTACTCTACTATGAACGTTTTCATTGGGAGAGTTCACAAGATAGTTAGTACTCGCCCAGGGAACTCTACCACTAACTCTACTAATGAAAACCAGGCTTTAGTGTAATTTTTATGTTTTAGGGTTTTTTCTACTTTTTTCATTGTTTTACAATAAAACATATCCACATTGTAGGGTTATTGTTTCAGGGGAAAATTTATATTTTAGGGTGATATTTCTACGTTTTAGGGCTCTTCTTCACAGTTTAGGGCTATTTTTACATTTTAGGGTAATTTTTAATGTTTTAGGGGTATTTTTACGTTCTAGGGTTATTCTTCAAGTTTTAAGGTAACTTTTTATATTTCAGGGATATTTTTTACATTTTAGGGTACTTTAATAATTGTGGTATTATCGTACCGCTTTCTGGTTGAAACAACTTTTTGTGTCTGCATCCAAGGATGTTTCTACAATCATGTCATCATAGGTACTGATAGCATAGAGAAGCGATAGACTACTCTCTAGATTCGTCTAATCTGTTCTCTGTGCTGATAGGAACTGATTTGGGCAATACATAAAAAATTGATAGAAGTGTCTTTTATAGAATAACATGCCTGTTCTTCTATTTTTTATATTTTTCGAAATTTGATATTGATATCAAATGAATTGTATCCAACAATGAAACAAGTAATAGATCCCTTTTTGATAAAGAAAATCTCAAGACCAATGAAAAATTGCATGTTATTGAAAAGACTCAAAGAGCGTAAAATTACCATAGTCGCGGTAGTTAGTGAACAGTTTGAAAGTCGCGCACCTTCGACGCGCTATCACTTCCTTTTTTCACCGCTAGGTAGCATGGTGATCTGTCAATGCACTTGAAATTAGTTGAGATTCCACTCAGTAGGTAGCAGGAAAATGCAACAAAAATTTTTAAATGTCCTTTTTTACGCTTGAAATATGAAAAATTTAAAATAGCTTAAAATATTATCAAGATTTGAATATAAGTTCAAGAATACTTGCAGTTGAGTCTTTCAGCAGCTAAATATAAGCTGTTTTTCTCATAAAAAGCTGAGTAAGTTATTGATTTTAGAAGAGAACATTACAATGCTGTTTGAATCCTTCCACTAATCCACTATAAATTTTGTTTTATGTTAACGTTCGTTACAATTATAAATATATATAGGCCTTCATTTTAACAGACAGCCGAGTTTTTTGCAGCTCAATTTTGTAAATTCGAACATATTTTTTACAACGTGATAAAGCTTACAAATGAACATGTAGGCCTACACTGTATTATGTCAGAATTTCACGGTTTAGTGAAATTTATAATCTGTAGTAACTTAATGTATGCTCCCAGTATTATTAAATTAAATCGATAATTTCCAGTAGACTCGTCTGAATCCAATCCAGAAATTCATGTTTTAGAGAAAGAATCTGCAAAAGTTTGGTGGATAAACAAAAGTCTATCAATATAGCAAGACCGTGTAATGATTTTTGGACTACTTCCAACAACTTGAAGGAACACTTTGCAATGATTTATTATTATTTATTACTGTACATGATTGTTTTCAAAATATAAAAAAAGTATTTGGGCATGGAAGGTCATTGGGTCAGGTATCAATATTTAATAAGGATAGAGACAAGTCATTAACCTAGTGAATTATGTAATTGTCAAGGATCCAATGGGGCAATGGCAGAGGCAGGCAGGCAGGAAGGTGGTAGGGATGAAAACATCCATCGGTGACGTAGCGTCCCCCACCAGGGCTACTCGGTGCTTGTGACGTCACGCGTCGGGCTTCAAGATGGCAGACGGTCACTGTGCAGCAGAGTTGGATGTACGCGAGGATGAATCTACGCTGATGAATGGAAAGGGGGGCTCATCATCGGATTCCGAGTGCGTTACCGAACACAGATCGGGAAGTTTGAAGAAATCGTTCTATGTTAGTGGTGACCTGTGTTCAGATATTGTGTCGAATGGCGGGGAAGAGTTTGATGTGGAATCTAGTGGGTTATTGAATGAGATTTGTCGTGTAATGGGTTCCGAACATGTGGAGTTTTCTGGCGATTTCAAGGAAATTTGCTCAGAAGGTGAAGACAACTGCAGAAAGAAGAGATGTGCGGATCGATATGACAGCTCAGAAAGTTCAGACAGGTAAAGTTTCTGTCAAAAATCTTATTTCTTTCATCTATTCACATTACACAAAGAACCCTCCATTTTGGGTTTTTGGTTGTTGTGTACACTTTTCTCACCCCTTCAACTGCTTTCTCTTGAACATAACTATATTACTTTATATTTATAAAACTTTAATTACAAAAGAACTAAGTAAACAACACAAAGTTTCATGGTCATTGCCACTTGGGGACCTTAACCCCGCATGGCCCCGCCCGTGACCAAACACCCACAGTGTATACCAACACAAACATTTTTCCCGTTTCTTACTTGCCTCTCCTACTTTAGAGTTAGAACATTTCATTCACTGCAAACTTATTTTTATTCTTTAATTTCAATATTACAGTATCAACTTCTTTTGTGTTTGTATTTCGCTGTTCTGTGAAGTGATCTACCTCTTGGCGCAAGGTACAATGGCCTTATATGCTATTGGTCTTATTTCTATCGCAGCAGATCAGTTGAGTTTAAGAAATTTCATCCCCTTGAAAATCTCCATTTAGTCCATCAATTTTATGTGTATAAACTTTCCATCCATCTTCTGTGTATAAACTAAATCCCTTTTTCTATGTGCAATCATTCAAATAAATATGATGAATATTTCTTTACTATATTCATAAAATTGTTGAAATTGAAATGTATATAAATACGTTTACTGTTGCTCGCTCTTGCTGCTGTTTGTTCTGTTAAGCGTATGGAATAATAAAATTATTGTCATACTTTTATTTTTAGTACCTATACCTGGTTCTTATTGGTTTTGGAAGTATTCGTTGACCGATTCATATTTATTCTCTTTAGAAATATTCATATTCATTCTCTTTTAAAATCAAAAATCTTTTTTTATCTATTACATTATACATTGTGTGACCATACATCACGCAATGGGTACTTTCAAATTTAAGAATAGTCCATGTTATGAGAGACCATTCTTGAAAATGATAGCCAACTTTTCATTAACTTATATAAATAATAGTAATCGCCTTATTCAATGAATTTTTTCTATTCTCAGATCATAGAGAGAAGTAGCCTAACTTATTTGAAAATTATGTTAATCTTTGGTAAAGTAATGAAGCATAGCATGGCGCTATTCGCCCAATTTTCATATCTGAAAAGTGAAATGTTCCGGAAGCAAGCCGAAAGTGTAATAAGTTGCCAGCAGTATGTCCCCTCAAAAAACGAATTCCGTTCAATTACGGCAGGCTTCGCGAGAAATTTGTCATTTCAGAAAGAGATTAAAGAAAGAGTGGGATAGAGAAATATAATCAGAATGAGAGAGATTGAGTTGGAGCCAAGGGAGGAGTCGATTGGAGCAGGAGCCTCGTGCAACCCCAAAGAGAAGCTCAGATTTTTCGCGCGTGACGTTTTTGAAATTCACGCCGACCCTTTTCAGGAATTATTGTACTTGCTTTACAAGCTAATTAAGTAGCAAAATATGGAAATTCGAAACAGCGCAATAAGGGTGGGATCATTCACATGCGGGGAAGATTTTCATGTACAGAAAGTTTAATTCAGCCCCAATTAACATCTCCGGTTTACAAGGTTTTCCTCATTTCAAATATAATAATTGTCTTTCTCATACATTCCATAATAATTATATCATCTCTGCGCTTCATTGTTATTTTTAAACCGTTATGCATGCTTCAGTGTGTAGGCTATTATAATGTCAAAAGAGACCATTTCAATTACAGTATGCCTGTATTATTGTAGACATCTATTCATTACCAGTTATAAAATACCTTTGAAGTGACCATTATTGTTTATTTGCTCACTTTTCTGTTGTAATTTCCATTTCACTATTATGTACAATGATTTACTGGGGTTTGTTGGTTTGTTCTTCAAAGAACTTTGTTCTTGATAGTTTCGTTTCATACTATTATTTCTATTTCACTCATTTACTGAGTAGTTTTTTTGGCTGATTAGATTGAATTGAGACAAGTTCAATAACTTGGTTCACTTTCGTCTTCTCCAAGCTACAGTAACTGAAAAGCGAATGGAATATAAATTTAGACATGGCTACGCCCTTCCTGGCACTATTTCGTTCACATTATTGCTGCTAACTTCAGTCTTTTGTTCCGATTTTCATTCTTTTCCTCTTGTGTTAATGAAGAAACAAAATTGTAATTTGCTTTTATCAGTTTTGAAGTAATGTTCCAAACAACATAATTACTGACTGGAGGTCTTGTAGGCGAACAAAAAATGATTAACCTGTACTAGAAACAGAGGTGTGGCTGCAGAAGTTGTGCTGGGTTCAGTTTTTCCGATCAGAATTTTAGTATTGTGCTGTAATAGTTTATGGCAATTAGTGGAACGTGATGTAAATATTAGCTTAGATCTTCTATTTTGTCTTAATTCATTTCACAATTCTTTAATCAGTTTCTCAGTTTCTTTTTTATCAGTTTATGCTGCTATTTTTATACTGGCTCCTTTAATAGGACTTTTAAACTTGCCTCCATAACATGTGAAGCAACAATACTATGAGTATAAGATGGTTCCTATCTTCTTTTCTAACTTCAACAGGGATGCTATTTCCAACATCAATACCTTTTTCTTCATCCATATTACCCACACTAGCGGAATCGATGGCGTCAAGTTATAAAATAAAACACACACTACACAATCAAGTTGGCAGTGGACAACTACGAACCTCAATCAAAATTCCTCAATCGGGGAACTTATTTACTACATGAGATGTATATAATAATAATATTACATGTATGACATCAACCATACCTGGTTGTAAGAAAAAATAGGAAAACAGGATTAGGCCTATTTTGTAAAAGGCGTTTCATTGTAGTTGAATTGATTACAAAACAGGACTGGGTTTCTATAGAGAGCCCAGCAGTCTATTCTGCATTTAATGTAATGGGTTAGAGTCCTGTTCTGTCAATAATTGTCATGAATTTTAATCAATAATCTGTATCTGTTATTTATTTTAGTAAGCTGTTATTGGCTTCCCAAAAAACGTTTCATCCTGTTTATTTGTAATCTTTATAGTTGGGAAGCCCAGACCATCATCAGCAAAACACGTGTCATATGGCCGTCCCCAAAATAAAATCCATCCACCCCTAGATGGGCTGCAAAAAATTTAGTATTTGTTTCCTGAACTAACAGCGTTGATAAATAAATGAGGCCACGTGTTGACGAGATGTTGGTCCGTGCCTCTTGGTACGTGATTTGTGCATCTAGCTTGTGCTGTATAGCTGGGATCGTGCCCCTGTAGCTGGGGATTCTAGCTTGCTGTGCTATGTAGGAGGGCAGCCAAGGCGTATAGTACATACTATACTGTATAGTGTACATACTATACTGTATTCTATAGTATGCCTTGGAGGGCAGCAACCTATGCAGAGCCTAGGAGCGGTCACCGGACCCGCGAGTCTACCTACCAGCTGAGCGGAGCCCCTGCAATTACCTATTCCCATCTCATGATGCCAGCTGAGTTGTTGTTCTGGTCTCTTGTTTTGTAATGCCCGCTTTATCCACCACAGCACATTGTTGGCTTGCAGCTAGCATCGTCCGTAGATAATTATTATTGTGTCAGCCTCTCTCTCTTTCTTTCTCTCCCGGTGCAACAACAGCAGCAGAATGCAGTATCAGGTATGACCTATCGCGTGAGTGGTATCAGCTTGTTGTGGCACAAGTATCGACACTAATGTCTTAGATGATCATGATAGCTAGTTTCCAATACCACTATAGGTTGGATGTTGATGAAGAATGTTGAGAAATTTGTCATAAAATCAAGTATGGGGTGTAATTAAACAGTAGTTTGTATTGAAGGTACCTTGAAATTAAATTGGATATTGGTTGAGATTTTATCATTAGTTTGTATTAGAACACCAGCTTAGAACAATAGCTTTCCAATCCCATCTCACTTATTCTAGTCACCGAAGCTCCCCACCCCCAAACCAGTCATTAGACCCCAACCCTTAGGCTAGGCGTACACCGGTTAGTCAAGACAAGACAAGATTAGTCACAGTAATTCACATAGTTGCTTATGAAGCAGCACACACTGATGCAATGACTAATCGGTGTGTGTTGCTTCATAAGCAACTATGTGAAGTACCGTGACTAATCTCGTCTTGTCTTGATTAACCGGTGTACGCCTAGCCTTACATGGTTAACAGGTGAATCTCTTCTCTCTTGTTTTTCAATAATATGTAATTTCCAAAAAAAATGTCTGAAAACATAGAAAATTGCCATACAATTGTATTATGAGTTTGACATATCCCTTATAATTACATTATCAAGAGGCTTTGTTTTGTTATTGTGTCATGGAAATAATGGTAGGATATTTTTGACAAATAATAATGTTTAATTATAACGCTATAATAACTCTGTTATTGATAAATGTTTCTGTACTTGAATTGTGCATCTGCGAGCAAGGCTGATAGGCCAGCCTAAATGATAAAGGTCGTTAGGAGGCTATTTTGTGGCAGAGTTTATTGTATCGCTGTGGTGATTGGAAACTGGTTTCTTGAATATTGATGTGTCTCATTCAATGGCCTACCAAATACAGGAGCGAAACCAAATCTTGCAGTTTTCGAGAATGAAACTGACATATGAATGATAATGGAAACATTGTGTGGCGCTTTATTTTGTTGCTGTCCTTACTACATGATTTGTTTTTATTTTTATTCATAAAATATTATTAATTTGACATCTGCTGTTTAGTGCAAATCAGTTCCCACGTTCTAGTTGAAAGAGGGATTTTATTGTCAAGAAAACAAATAATTTTGTAAACATTAAAACAAAATACAGTTTCATGAATTTACATTAGATTTACAGTGAATTCTACAGTAAATATAGTATAATTTACAGTAAAATTCTGATAAGTAAAACGAAGTTTGTGCGCTGGCAACGAGTAATCGATAAGTAGCCTATTTTGACTAAGTGTGTGCAGTACGTGTGAGTGATAATTATAAAGCAGTAATAATTACAATAATAGGCAATAACTTCAAGAATAAAATTTATAGTTATATTATATTCAAGTGATTCAGTAAGATAGTGAAATTTTCCAAAATCAATTTGACCAAAATCGAATGATTTCTGATTTTGGTGCTAAATTCATGTCGGTTGTTCGTATATTTTATTGTTACATTATTACATACTTACTTACTTTCCGTGTCCGGGATTCGTTACATTATTGATATTTCAGTTTCATACTTTGCTAAACTATGTAATTTTTTCAATATTAGACTTTATACTATTAACTTATTCAACTGACACCTCCTTTGCTTACTTACTGAAATAAGTTGCCCTCACTTGATATAAAAAATCGGCCACCAAAGTCATCAGAACTGTGGCTGAACTTCATACCTTCAATAAAATAAACACTCAAGTCGTTGTTCCACAACGTTACAAGCAACTTGGTTGAAAATAGCGAAATGGAACGCCATAGGGGTTGTTGGCTAGCAATCTCTTTTTGAGTGCTATAAAAACCAGCCCGACATGTTTTTGAAGCTTTTGTTATGATCAGGTATGGAATTGATGTGTCTGTGAACCCTTGCTTGTTTTGCTTTGGATTTTCAATTGTATGAAAGCGGTGAATGCTAATGTCCTTTTATTAATAAATTTCTCACTATATTTTGTCACACTTGAATTGTAATTGTTCAGAGTAAACCTGCTTTGTATGGTTCTATTGAGTGCATTCACTGAACTTTTGAAGGAAAGGCGTATTTTGTGGGAGTTTTAGCAATAAAATGTTGCAGTTTCTGAAATGTTTCTAAGACTCCTTTCTTTCACCTTTGTTGCAAATTGTTATTGCATTTTAATAAGATGGAAATATTTCCAACCATGTTGTAATATGCAATGCTCATTATTTGGATGAGGAAATGCTCCAATAGGATTCATATACCAACGTCTTCAAATGCATTATGCAATTTGTTTCAAGGTAAAGTTCATTTTGAGGTGGTTAGCTGGGGATTTCTTCATTCTAATGATTCTGTCGAGGTTGGTGCATTTCAATTTATTTCGCTTTAGAAAAAACCCTAATTGCGGCAAGTAATAGGTGTGCAGTTGCAGTTTTATAATGGCTATTGTTGCTGTTGCATTTCCGACAATATTTCGCCGCAAATACTTTTCAAGGCGAAAGCTGTTTTCTGCTTGAGCCTTTCATTGCAACAGAAGTAACGGGCGTTATTCCCATTCATCATGTAATTGCATCGGCGTGTTTTTGTTCAGCTACGTCATCAAGGTCTGTGAAGGTTGCTGCTGTAACCTCGAGAGTTTTTCTCGCTTTTTGTGCCAACTCATGTCATCTGTGTTCGCACGCGTGGTTCTCAAGTGTCTATCAAGTTATAACTAGCGTTCATTATTATTACATTATTAGAGAGGAGGTATATTATTGAAGCAGGCAAAGGTCAAAGCTCATCGTGGCAGATGCCAGATATTGAGGCCACGTTGGAAAGAGACTCAAGTGAGAGGGACTGGCGCTGCATTCGAAGTTGCAACTGCACTGCAAGGCCGGTGCAGCGATGCAGTTGCAGTCATCCTGTTCCCCCTGACCCTTCTCCCTCCTCCATGATGCAATATTCTCTCGCCAAGGCTGTTCCGCCTTCTCATCTCATGCTCTCTCTCTCTTTCTCTCTCACGCCGCTTAATATAAAATGAGATTGGCATTCAGCTGGAAATAAAAGGAGATATTGTGACGGCAATTGTGCATTTCATTGTTCGCCAATAAATTGTGGCGCTCTTGGCGTTGTGATACGATATTTTCCTCGTTTAATTCCCCGGCCGCCGCGCTTATTATATCATTGTTCTACTTTACATGCCTATCACCGAACTGCATCGACCTGAACTTATGCAACTATGCAATGCAATTCAACGTCACTCGTTCGACTTGTTTATAATGACTGTCTAGTCATAACACGCCGTTTACCTGGTGGAAAATAATTCTCTCACCCTTCTCTTATCATAACATTCATGCAAATATTGTTCTCAGGAGTTTATTTGTTCATTTCATAAGCTTCCAAACACTCTCCAGCATAATATTTGTTCGTTGGTTGCCGTATAAATCAACATAACCGTTAAAACAAATCAAAGCTTGTTTCACATCTACTATTGTAATCATTTGCTTTGTCATGAGTTGATATCACGCGAATTGTATCTTTTGTAAGTTTATTTGAATTAAATGTTCCTCACATAAAAGTAGCCCACTCCAATGAAAGTTTAATTTGTCATGTGTTTTCTTTGCTCCTTTGCAATCAACACCACACTCAATAGAATTTAATTTCCAGTTTGTTATTTTTCCCTATGATAATTC
The DNA here is from genome assembly GCA_017141395.1 of Laodelphax striatellus. Lineage (NCBI taxonomy): Eukaryota > Metazoa > Arthropoda > Insecta > Hemiptera > Delphacidae > Laodelphax > Laodelphax striatellus. The sequence continues at coordinate 45,268,780 of CM029531.1, forward strand.
TCTTTTCACAACCACAGAAAATGTTATTGTTAATAGAATTTTATATTATTGTAAACTCAAAATAATAGTTGTGGCCTGCGAATACGTGCTAGTTATTCTCCCTAGACCTAGACAAAACGTGTGTCCGTCGTGGAGTAACAAGCAGCTGCTTGATGCTTGACCAGCTTGGTGAAACTAGTTTCAGGTTTACTTTTATGATACAACAACAGGGTGCTCAATCAAAGTCGAGAAGAATGAATTAATGTTTTTACGCTGTTAGTATATTCAACGATGAAAGGAGCACATAAATCTATAAAAATGTCTCATGATTCTCTTCAATGTTCTGCTCCAAGACTAGTAAGAAAATGTTTCCGAATATGGCTTCTTGGTCTAACCACTTCCTTCTTATCAAATCGCCCTAGCCTTCTTTCTCCCCTATCACTTGCACCTAGCCGTTGTGATGATTCAATACGAATTCTACTAATGGTGGAACTTGAAAGATTCACTACCGTATGTACAATTGAAAATCAAATTTTGTCTTCCATTAAACATTATTTTTTCAATTGCAAAATTCAACTTAGCGTTTTAGTAATTTTCAACTTTCAAAGCGGCACTTTCCAGAATTCTTTTTACATAAGTAGAATATACTACATACAGTATACACTGTAATTACCTGTATTAACAAGTATTAACTTGGAGTGTCTTGAAAGGTCACGAGCAAACTGCAAAACAACCCCGGTTCTCAGATAGAATCTCTTATGAAAATCATTCAATTTGTATTCGTCGAGTCCTGATAGTTCTTAGTAAATTGTGCGAGTGAAGTGTATTCATCATGGCGAATAGGAAGGGCAAATACAGTTAGACTGTTAGACAAATCAGTAATTCAGTTGCGGGTTGCCTCGTCTATCCTGTGATGTGATGCTCAAATGTTTTTTTTTCACTTTGCTTGCTTCTAGTTGCCATGCAGCAAGGAAGTACACTCACGTCTATCCTGTATGTGATGTTCAAATATTTCTTTGCCACTTTGCTTGCTTCTAGTTGCAAGGAAGTGCACTCACGGTTGATGGCTACTACGTGCCTACACTGCAACCCTGACTGTTTAGAACCAGTCTTCAACTTAGTGCTGCTTCGGCTGTCATGCTACATTGTATGCTGTTTATTACTATACTCTTCAATAACAATTATTCTTCCCAAGTCACATTTCAATAACAGGCTGCACTGGTCTTCGTGCATAGACAATAATCTGGAGTATGAGATTATTTCGTAGCTATGTTTGATTCAGACCATAAAACGATTAGGGCACAATAAATGCGGTGAGGTCTCACGAATGTGTGACAATTCTTTGGTCTTCTGTTTTCAAAATTATATCTTCACTTCGGGTGATCGGATGCAGTTTAATTAACATGAATGGTATGACCGTTGTTCACGCTCAGGACACACATATTCCTTTCTTCCTTACACTTGCTTTGTAATAATGACTTGCTATCTTAATTTAACTCTTTATGTATATAAAATATATTAATGAAACTACACAGTATTCTCAATGGCTAAGAGACCATTTATCTCACTTCTTGAAGTCTATGAGCATGAATAAAAATTTATATACAATGAATTAAAATGAAAATCAGATATAATCCAAATAAAATGAGATATTTAAGAATGTGGGTGATGATTCTGTTTACTATCTTCTTGTTTGACATCCAATTTATATGCCAGTCTTCTTATATTATGGAGAGCAGTTTGAAGATCTTGAAATGCTTAAACATGGATGTGAATGGATATAGATAGATATAGTACCCTACTTCGTTTTTATAAGCCTATTACAGCTTGCTCCAAGCCAATCTATGTAGAACGAATATTATATACACCTTTATTCTGTAAACATTGGCTTCAAGCTAGCCGTTGGTTCCACTTCATTTAACTAACCATACGTCTCCACTGGTACGTTAACCCAATAAATTCATTCTTAAGTATCCCATAATTCTATCATTGATTTGCATTTCCAATGCAAACAAAGCAAGATCGTCATAGATCAGTCACTTTGGCTTGATTATCGTGTCCCGTAAAAGTCTAACAGCACCCTTTAGGCGATGCTAGTAGCAGAAGCAGATTATGTACATTACTGTAATTGTAAAGTGGGTAATTTTGTGTACAGGGTACATTAAGTGAAAAATTCTTCTGGTGATGCTGGTAGCAGATGATGTACAGCACTGTAATTGAATGTACTGTAGGTACTCCCATGTATTTTACAGGGTACAGTAAATGAAATATCCTTCAGGCGATGCTAGTAGCAAATAATGTACAGTAGCCTACTGTAATTGAATGTACTGTAGGTACTCCTGTGTATTGTACAGACTACATTAAATACAATATCCTTCATTAGTTGAGTCTAGAAATTCTTCTCTACCACTCAATAGTGTGTACACAAGGTATGTGATAGCTGAGCTTTGGGCCCTAGCCCTGCCCCACCCGAGCCAAACAAGTAGGTCATTTGCGGCAATAAATAAGCGCGTTTAGCAATTGCTTTCCGCTCAAGACGTGCCACCAGCAGTTAGATAAACTGCAAGCTATTACTGCATGCGGCGTCGTGTGCACCCTCCTATTCAATTTGCATTCACGTGAAAGTTTCCGCTATCCTTCGATCACGAGGCTCTACTAACTCACGATATCCTATCCGCAATTGAACCAGCCCATACTATCAGTTTCGCTATTAATTCTGAATTCGATGTAAAACTCGCCATCAAACTCGTTTCCCAGCTAATTTATAATCGCCTTCGGCTAACGCTAATCGGTGTAATTGATCTCGGTTCCATGACAGTGTGATGCGGTTATTGCAATTCATACTCATAATTATTTGTTTAGTTATTGGGTTGATTCAACTGGAAAGTACATCTTCTACGTCTAGTCAAGTCGTTACTCGTATCAAAAGCATCTCCGCGAGTATCTTTCCTCTCACCTTGTCCTAGTTTTGATGGTAGATACTTCTCGACAAAATCATATTAAATCTGAACTAATAATGACTGATATCATCGTAAACTGCTTTTTGGAAGCTTGTTTTCTGGTTAGTTTCTGCCATCGTTTTGCTTAAATTGTATTTAGTATCTATTTTTATAAGGATTTGAAAATTCAAGTCTAGAATGAAGTTTTCAGATTAGTAAATTTAGCAGAAGTAGTCAAAAGTTTTTTTTAGATATTTAAAGACGGCTTTAAGCAATTAAGTTGATTCTGTTCTACTAAGACCCATTTTGTTATTTCGATTAATAGGTAATCCTGGTTTGAGATACATGAAGAGAATATATTATGTCTTTTCTCATGGAAAGTAAACGTTACGATTGTTATCTGGGAATTAATAAGTTTTATAAAATATTATCAGATAATGGAATTGTTTGAAATATTTCATGCTGTTTTCAAATTTGTAAAAGCAATATTTAATACAAATGTTTTTCAAATGGCAACATTAATTAATTGATGTTACGTTTCTTGGAATGAAACATTTGAATGGAAATATAGTTATGTTTCTTATACTAATTCTTGTTGTTCTTCTTCTATTATAATAGCTCATCTTCTGTTGAATATATTGGCGTGGTTGAATGCCAGAAGCCTACCACCAATGTTTCATGGTTTATTCAGTTGTCCATAACTTGTTAAGCCGCTGGTTATGCATTATTTATGTGGTTAACCTTATGATTGTCTAGGGCCGTAAGTAACATTGAGAAACCTTTCCAATTTTCTGGATGAATTGCAGTGGCGATTACAGTGTTTTCGGTTAGTAGGCGAATTCATTACTCGGCCATTTGAAGCTATTCTTGTGCGGAATTTCCATTATCAATGGCCAGTCAAACTGATTTCTATAACGGTATTCACCAGAGTGCTGATTGGTGTCTCTACTTTCTGACTATAATTTCTTCCTTTCCATTTACTTATCTCTAGCAACTGTCTGAGAAACACTAGGACAACGAAATGCTTTTTAAACAGTTGTTGGAAATCGGGGGTTTAATAATTTGCGATGGTTTCAATTTTATTTATAGGTAGCCTACAGTACTTTCATTCTTTCATAGTATGTTTTTTGACTCAAAATTGTGTGAAGTATTTGAAATTTTATTTGAATATGGTAATAGGTATTTGCTAAGAATACTCAATTTATAAGATGGCTTTTGTTTATGGGTCACATCTATTGTCATCATAGAGAAGACATTATCCTTTTGGTGTTATCTGTGATCATAGGTATCGCACAAAGAACACAGAAACTATTAGATACATTACAACTAAAGTACCTACTATTTTCTATAGTAGAGACACTTCTTCGAGTACTAATAGTAGAAAAATAGCTATTTCCTATTAGTAGGAGAATTGTATTCAGTATTTTCCTCAGTTCTAGGTTATAGTTTTAGGATCTTCCGAATCACTATTTATAGCAGTTGAGAATCTTACAAGAGACATATTCTCGAAAAAAGTAATTCAGCTGATGAAGACCATGTCCTTATTTGTTTTACGAACGTCTATTATGCACAAATCAATTTATTACGATGGAAATTTTGCTTTCCTCACCAAAGATGGATGGGGATGATCTCATCGACGCGTTTGAGCTCTGACAACCAAAGCCATGAAACAAGAGTGTCCGTGTGCCATGATCCTTCCACTCTTTCTCCAGATGAGAACATTCGTTGCATCGTTTCCGTGTGTGATTTGCTGAGATGTGTAAACGCCTAGTAAACACCTGCATAAGAGCGGTTGAGCAATGTCGATGATTGCTAATCTTTTTGGCCTTATAAGTTACTGGAACTAGGTTTCAATCGATTTGTGATGTTTTATTTCACTCCAAGGATGATTTAATGGAAGTGATGTGAAAGGATTGCATGACTTATATAGTCAACACCTTGTGTGGATAATAATCATTACCTTATATTCCGTTTGTTCAAACAATTGTAAGAAGTTGTTCTTATCATCTCCTGGAGCCTATTTCATAAAGATTCACAAGTCTTTAAATACAGGAAAACTTGGACACCCACTAGAAATGAATATTAATGCAATGAACTTTTAACTTGTCAGAAAACAACTGACAACGTTAGTAAACGAGCGTACATCAATCAGCTGTTTCTGACTATTTAAAAGAATCCTGCTATAGCTCTGAAGAGTAGCTACTACAATGCATGCTACTTGCATTGCAAGAAAGGTGTGCGTCCACATTTTCCCTATTGTAGCACTTCTAAATCTCTATACAACGGACGTTTTTGATAACTTAGGGTAGATGAGCTCTTCTAGAGCTTTAGGGCTCCTAGAGCTTCTTTTTGTGTTGTTGAAGTTTCTGTTCACACGTGTACTCTATAAATTTTTTACACATTTCCTTAAAATGGTATTAATAAATTATTGATTTATTATGCAAAGTCAATGTTATTTGACATCCTCAAAGTTCTACTATCTAGTACAGTAGCTTCTAGATCTACGGTATTTGTAACGGTACATGGCTTCTGGTGGTCGGGCCGATGATTATATTTCTGTTGGGAAGAGTAGCAGCAGCATTACATCCGTGGTGGTTTTTTCGATTTCATTCACTTTTTCTTTTCGGCTGCGAAGCGAAAGCGATTACCGCGGTGGCCCTGCACCGCATCCGTCCTACGAGGAGCTTCTGAGCTGCGCTGCGCTTTGTTTGCCTCTGTTCTGTTATTGTTGCCGTGGAGTAGAAGGATGAAAAGGAGAAAGAATAATGAGAGGAGAAGAGTGCGCGATCAGGCTACTGGTCCTTTCTTCAGAATCGTGAGGAGCCAGGCCAGAACGAGAAAAGCAGGCAGGTGTTGCTAGGCTGGCTGGCAACAGCAGCAGCTGAGAGCTAAAGCGCTAGTTCTAGAAGCTGGAGAGAAGGAACAGCTGGATTACTAACTATAGCCCGCATCACACTTCCTTCGCACAAACTCCTTCAGCCCACGGCTATGCCAATGCCAAGAAATAAATGTCTAGTTGACCCGTTTTCTTACAATATTCACTTACTACGTACAACTTCATGAGGGCTCATAGCAAACAAAATGTATTATATACGAGTAAACCCGTACTGCATAGTAATGTAGTATATATAGCCTAGTTGAATAGATATAACTTCCGTATCGGAATACGTTGTATTACGTATCTTGAACGTAATATATATGCTGATACGGAAGTTATATCTATTCAATTATAGTGTACATAGCACAATATAAAACTACTTGGCGATAAAATTCCAATATTTTGTTATTTGTTGTATTCTACCAAGGTGTATAGAGTGCAGCTGTTAGCTGAGAAAGTAGAGATAATAACGTCACTGCAGACCCATAGCCACTAGTTTTACATTGGTATTTTTAATAATAGGATGAAAAGCACATTCATAAAGGTGCTGGGAAGTCGATCATACTAGTACATTGTCAAGAAAGGTATGAACTTTGAAAGGTGTGAAGTTGTTCAAGAAAGGTATGAACTTTGAAAGGTGTGAAGTCGTTATTATCTCCAACTGGAATTATTATTTTTGCAATTTGTTATGGCTGAAAAATAGACATTTTTGAGCCTGCTCTCCTCAAGTTTTACGCCTGCATCATATGGAAGTTTCCGTGAGCATGTGAGTTTGGGACTGCAGTGACGTCATTATCACGACTTTCCCAGCAAACCGCTTCACTCCGACCCACCTCTTTTATTCTATACACCTTGGTATTCTACCACTCTGTTATTTTTTTACTTCAATGTTCAGCACATGCGTCTTCACTTCCCCAACATCGAACAAACTCAACTCTCATTAAAAGAACTCCTTCAAGAAACTCTTTCGTTTCTAACATATCCGCCTTCCGACCACCTTCATCCCGCTTACAATTCTGTATTCAGGTGTATCGATAAAATACTGCGCACGTGTTTTATGGAAGTAATAAATATTGGCTGTCCTCTTACCTCCGTGTCAGCTCCGCTTCACCTGCCGCTTTTAATCCATCGTTGTCGAACAATTTCTCTTCAAAGCGTTTTTAGTGTCGTAGTTGGAAGATACAGCCTCCGCTCAACTACTATCCATGTTTACGTTCACTTCTGTGCTCGCACATTCCATCGTTTATTGCTCATGTTAAGGATGGTTTCTTTGTTGGTGTTCGTTGCTAGTTTGTCGGGTTATAAGTTTGAATGCTTCATTTCAATGCATAAAAAATCTGCATTAACATACAAATGAGGCTATATTCATTTTTTTTAGTTTCCCATTAAAGTAGCAATCCATCCAAAAGTAATTAGTTCTCTTTCGTTTGTGTACTCTAGTTGATTAAAACAACACAGCATATTAAGATTCATGAATCTTGCCAATAAAACATAATTATGAAGAGTATTTGAAACTAATTGCTCTGCCAAGTTATCTTGTAATTATTTTACAAAAGTCAATTTTTCACTTGATGAAAATTCCATGCCATCCCTTATTATCATTGTCAAAATCGTCTTAAGAAACATCTTATGAAAATGTACTTCTCAATGTTGTTTAGTGTTGAAAAGCCGCTTTGATATTTAACCAATTGTCTCGCTAAAATATCTAAGACCTCCCCTTTTCCTGTGATTCATAATTTACCGGGGTGTATTTTTATAATTATTTATCATTGCTGATCAAGCGAGTGAATTTATGACAATACAATTACTGCTTTTTGTTAATTTCATGGGCTTTTTTAGATAACAGTAAATAACATGGTTTCATATTTGCTCAAAATGAGTCTAATCGAATCAGAAATAATAGCTATAGTTTAATTTTCCTAAACAATAAATTGAAAGTGAGAACACGAAAAAGTCGGAAACATATCAAGCGGCGCCAACCGCTCGGAGAATTAGAATTGGTAATTACTATTTTCTTGATGGAAGCCGAAAAACGAGTCGGATAGGTTTGGGCGTGAAATAACTAAACTAGCAAGATGATGTGGTCGATTTCCCGCTTACTTAATTCCTCCTGCATTAGCATTCTGTAATCTTGATCTTCACAGTTTTGGTTTATGTGCGTGGAAAGCAACAATATTTCAGAAAAGCGTCTAATATAGGAGATTATCAAGCTTAGCGACAAATGTGACCGGTAATAAATAGTTGCTAGGTATTAGTACAAAATTATATTATGCCCATTATACTTGCAAATGAGAAACATTGCAAAAATGCAAGGATACCTGTGGTGATTTAAGATTTGGTTTAGATATGAAATCATAAAATGTATTGGACAAGTTGATAAAGATCATACAAAATTATGATGTTTTGGCAAAAATCAATGAGGATTTCTCAAGAATAGGCTATATTTCTTTTCGCATTATCTGACGTTTAGCCGATTTCAAGTCTACATTCAGACTGAATTTAAGACAATCATTTAGAGTTCACCTGGTGTTTGAATTTGAATTGTCAATTGATTTTTTCATTTGATTTACAAAGACTTATAGTCAGAATTTCAAAGATAGCTTGAGATTGATTAATCAATTCAAAATTTAATTAAATCTCAAATACTCGATAGCATTTTTTGACCCAATATTAAAAAGGATTGAAAGTAGGCAATTTCATTAATTTTTATTTTTACCCTAATGTGCAAGTATTATGCATCTTTTTGTTTTGTTCGAAATATGTAATATTTGTTTCCTTCAAATATGACACCTAAAATCACTATATTTTCAGAATGTATCTTGAAAACTTGAAAAATGCAACTAACTGTAGCAATCTTGTTCATAGTTATGTGTTCTAACAAATTTCAATGGTTCACTGTAGTTGAGAAATGTTGGTGTTCAAATATTGAGCGAATAATAATGTTTTGTTTTGAAATTCTGAGTCTTCCTTCATTGCTTAGAAATGTTCAAATGTGTTTTATATACAATCTAAAATATTAGAAAATGTTGAAGTAATTTCAATTGTCACAAGTTTTCTAGTGGTTCTAATGATTTCTGGCAAACCGGCAACTGCAATAATTATGATTAAAGTAATAGAAGATGTTTGGTGACTTTTAAATGTTTTAAGATGTATAAAGAATGTTTTAGTAGTTTTCAGTAGTTAGAAAATGTTATAGTTGTTTGAAATTGCTCCTGGCAACCCAACTGTAACAATTTAGGTGGTAGTGAGTGATTCAGTGTTTGGTGGCTTTCAGCAGTTACAAACTGTACCGTCCTTTTCAATGGTTTGAAAAATGTTTTAGTGGTTACTGGCAACACCACCGCACACTTGTTTCGTACAAGAAGCGGGTCGATAAGTTAGTAAGAGTAGAGTAGGAAGAGGATGAAGCATGTGATGTGGAAGTAGAGACAGACGCGGTGCGGCGGCGGATGTTTTGTGTGAAGAGGGCCTTCGACCCCCCTCGGGGGTGGCGCCGGGGGCGAAGGGGTTGAGGGGGGTTGGATCGATAGGGGCGGACGGCGAGTGCCATACACTAGATGAGTCGAGAGATGCGCTCCTCTCTTCAAACCTTCAACTTGCACCACTGAGCCTCGAGGAAGAGGCCACTCCACACTCAAAAGAACAGAGCCCTGTGCTGAACGCCGGCAACTTTCATTATGCCATGCAAATCGAGTGATCCGATCACACGCCGTCAGCAGAAAACTCAACTAGGGTTGCTGCCAACTATGACTCACTATCACTATATTGCTAAACTATGTATGTAGTCGTCTCCTCTATAGATGTCGGTCGCTAGGCCGCTAACTATCACTATATTGCCAAACTATGTTTATAGTCGCATCTACAGATGTCGGTCGAATTATCACTGTATTGCCTAACTATGTATATGGTCGCCTCTATATGTCGGTCGCTAGGCCACGACCCCGTGTTGTGTGGGTAGGGAGGAGGGGTGAGGGGTATGTAGCCTCCCTCGTGAAGTGAGGCGCTCATCCCTTCTCGTCTCTGTCGCCTATTAGGCATTGTAAATGAGTGTGGGGGAAATAAATTCGGAGAAGAGTTGTGCAGCTGTCGCGCCTCCAAGCGGATGGAGTTTGAAAGCTGGTCAGTGCAATTGATTAAAACCGAGAAATTTGATGGTGTGAGATGACCTCATTGGAATAGGGTTGAAACTAGATGGAGTCATTTGAATTGGGACGAATTTCTGAAGGATGTTTAGAGTGGAGAACAGCAGTAATAATGATAATTTTATTTCTCAATCGACAACGTGATAACATGGTATTAAGAAAGTAGGCACTCCCGACAAAATTCTGTTTTCAACATTGGTCAAACTCTATTTAAATACAGTATATTGGAGTACTATACTCTGGTATCTGGGGGAGCTTAATGTGTGACAAGAGATTAATGGTGGATATTTTCTAGGTGTTGGGTTGGAAGTGAAGTGGAATGATTGGTCTAATTCTGGAAATGCAGTCATATTCATTCTTCATGAATTTGGATCAAGAAGCTTCTAATGAAAACTTCCGATTTGTGAATGTTTGTTGCATTCTGAGACTGGAATGCTTTTTATTTAAGCATTTCTTTCTCTTGAAAATTGTATATAGTCGAAGAGGTAGTAGAAGCTGAGGTGTAACATGTTAATTGCACATCTTTAATTATTATTATTGATACATCCACCATAATTTCAATAATATAATATATAATTAGGTACTTGTAATTTATCTTATATCCTCTTCGGATACAAATTGAAGTTAAAATAAGTATTCTTCTCAATGAAATTGAGGACACACATTACAATAAACGTTACACGTGTAAGGGCTCCACGAGAAACAATCTCATTCAGCTGAGTAAATGTAACACAATACTGTATAGACAACAGATGCGGTACTTTCCAATGCGGCAACATAACTGAATTACAAAAGAACCCTACGCCTATAATGTGAAACATAAAAAGAAATCGAACAGCCATTTGAAAATGGGAGCTAAACCGTGTCAATGACCTTTCCATTCGGCTACGGGAATCTATCTGTGTACCTGTTTGTGCGTCTGTACATTCACACGCACTGGTTATAAATAAGTTTGCAACTTGGCTTCAACTCGTGTAGATTCTGAGCTAAATTACACTGCATGTTATCCCTGTTGTATAATCTATTCATGTCATGATGGAATACAAATAGATGAAATTAGATCAACGATAAAATCATGATATCTAATTGTCATGTCATGACAGACGATTATATCTCATCCAAATTCCAACATCCAGTAATAATATCTCTTTGATTTATATGGACAAGATATAAAAATTAATGGGAAACAACGAATGGTTATTTATTGAGGTTTGCAAGTTATTATCAATGAATGAGAATTGAATATTGGAGATTATATTGAGGAGGTTCAATGTCATTTACGTCAATCCAACCCACTACTATGAAGGCAACCAGAAGTTTCAATTGCTGTCGATACCATTCTCTTTTTTCAATCTATATTTATCGAGTTACAAGGCTTTTAACGTTATTATTTGTGTATTGGCTGATGATGTGGTTAACAATTAGATAAATCAACGCTTTTCACAAAAATCTATAATTTCTTCTGGTGATCTTTGGACGTTATCCAACCCAAGACTCCTTGGTAGAGGATTAGTCCAATATTTTTTTGCTATTGGGTTGAGAACTATCCGTATGATCCAATCATGCTTCAATAGGTACTTTATTCCCAAACAAATGAACAATATTTATTAGTATAATATTTTTTGCTATTCATGTAAGAATTATCCTAAGGACTCGATCAAGCTGAATTAAGTATGTTATCCTCAAACAAATGAACGTTCACTTCTCAGTCATTTATCCGGTGGAATCTTTTATCTTCAATAGGCTTAATCATTTTATATTTTCAACTATAACAATTGATTTTTTGTTGAAAACAAACAATCGATTGGAACAAGTTGAATGGTGAGTCGAAGGTATTGGTGGACAAATAACGAGGGCTCCAGTACAAGGTTGAGAACTGAAAGCAGTTCTGAAAAAACTAGACGGGCAGCTGCCGAAATTCACTCGACTCGTTGAGGGCAGACTGAGTGCTAAGCCAGAACAGCCCCAAATCTAGAATCCAGCCCAGCCGAGCCCGCCCAGTTGAGAAAACAGAACGCAGCACAAAAAAAACTCCTTGACGGTTTTTTATGTTGGCCGGTTAGGTCTCCCTCAACCGATCGATAAAATTCATTAGTTTCGTAAATGCACTGGAATTTGCCCTTTTCCTCTAAGGTTTCCAACTGCAGTCATTGTTTTATTATTTACTACAACAAGAAGAAATGAATCTGGTGCACAGCAAGAACACTCAACTCTTGGAGAAACTGATATTTTCTGCTGTTGAAATCGTTGAGAACCTGGTTGTAGCTCACTTGTATTTTTAGTGATTTTCATTGAGAGTAGGTTGATGTTTGAGTTTCAATCATAATTTTTTCTTATTTCTGATGTCATTGTCCTGCTATTTCTGTTATTTTAGCCACAATTTGGTATTTTTATCCAAATTATTCGGATACCTAAAATATATACTGTATTGATAAGTTGGAAAAGTGATGTAAGGGCCACGCTATATTGAAGGTATATATTTTTTCAATTCAATTTATTTCTACAATAAAATACAAATTCTGTATTACAAAACAAAATATAAATTTTGTATTTAGGAAATTGTATTTAATTCAATCGCAATATTGGTAACAGAAGTTTTCGCAAAAAACTGTGTTAATAATGTGTTGTTGTTGTTGTTGTTGAAAAAAGTTCTGTTCTTTGTTGGTTTGATGACTATTAATATCTCAATGCATGTAATTATCTGAAAATAAGTTTAACTGTATCTGCTTTTGATGGTATTACATTCATGGTTTTTCTCGTATTGTTTTCTTAAATTTCTCGTTCATTGCATTCCATTTTATTATTTTTGTACTTCATACGAAGTTCTCAAGACAAACATTCTTGGTTTGTTGCAGTAATTCGCATTCCATCGCAGTACTGTGTTTATCGGTATGGCCTCTCCTGAAAACTAGGCTGTTAGTTCCTTGGTAACGGCAGTTTTTTGCAAAAAATCAGTGTTATTGTTGAAAAATGAGGGTTTCAGCGATCGGTTCTTTGTGCTTGCATCATGCAGAGAGACTTGGGTGCTGTGCTTGCTGTTTCAGACTAGATGAACTAAACGAACGTGGGCCTCGCCTGACTGCCGCGGTTCAGAACGATCCATCCATCCAGCACGCTCGTCTGTGTGCGTGCGTGTAGGTTCCCGTTTCCGGTTATAGGGCATGAAAGAGCTGGAGTTGGCTGGCCAGACCCGTGAGTTAGGTGTGCTCTGCCTCGCTGTGCACTGTACACCGGTTTCTTTCTGCTGTTGGATTGGAAACCACGGCCAGAACAACCAAAAGACGAGGCTAGAGTGGAGACGGCGACAAATGCATGAAGAGACGAGACGATAACTCTGATGCTGATGAAGAAGAAAAATAAGAATAACATCCCGGGCCTGGAGTGAAGGCCCCACGGACAATGGTGGCAAAGGAAGGGAGGGGCCCAGCGAGCATTGTGCCCTAGGCTCTCCTAATGATAGCTTCTGCCTCCCAAGTCTCCCCCTCCACATCTCTTTATTTTTCATTCTTATTTTCTGTTCTTTCTTCTTTCTTCACTTTCCGAAACACATTCGTCTTCTATTGAATGTGCTGGAAATCGGTCTCTTTCTAGCCAGCGACCACTTCGCTATAAAACTTCGTGTTTTGACAATTGCCAACAAATGAAGACAAATTGAATTGGACTGGAGATGGGTCAATGCAATACAGTTATCAATGAAAGACGAAATTTGTGTATTGGTTGCACTTGATAGTGATGGTTTTGACACGTTGTATGGGAAATCAAACTTTAAACACAATTTTGAGGTTTTTGTCTCTGCAGAACGGTTATCGTGTATCAGAACCATTATCTGAGTTCTGTCTCCTTGCATGGGAAATCAAACACAATTATGAGGTTTTTGTTTCTGCATAACTGTTATTGTGTATCAGAGCCAATATCTCAGTGGTGAAAGTTCCACCTCACAGGAGTTTCAAAATTGATTCAGTTCCAAAGACAATATCGTGCAAGCTGTTCGTTCGTTACTCTAAAAAACTCAGATATTCTCAAATATTTACATGACAGTTTGTATGGTATACGAGTATTAGCATTGCAAGTGGCATTACACTACCATAGACGTGGTATTACTAAAACTTTTATCAATTTAGCATTACATTTAGGTGTTTACGGATATAAATATAAAAATTATCCAAAATCTTACTGACAGGTAGCGGTGCTTACGAGTACATTAAATTTTTGAATGTTTTAGGCCTTGTAACGAAAATTTCATAGTTTGATTTTTCGCTTGTGGTTCGTGTGGTGATTTTTTTTGGAAAGTCTTTGATTTCTGTTTAGTTCAAAATAAGTTTCAGTAGATACTAGAAATACAGTATCAGATTCATTGTATCGATTGTCAAACAATTGAGTATCTGTATAAACTAATCCATACCTATTGATTCTAAATCATTTTCCAATTCAAGTCGATTTACAGATAAACTTGAAATGATGAACTGCGTCTTTGGACGATTATAAATTATGCACTGTATAAGTTTTATTGTCTGTCGAACTAGTTGACTAATATGTTATTATGATTCATGGTCAAACTCATTGGATACAATAACTTAACATAAATTTGGAAGTTGTTTCAATGTCATTAGTTCAGTAACTGTTTCCGGTGACCTAACGTGATATTTATTCATATTGACCTGGAATATTAATTTTCTGTATCACTCGACACTATCATGTCGAATATTTGAAAAGACGCCAAATGTTTCTGTCTTTGAGCATTGTTTCCGCTGTCATTAATTTCCTTTAAAATAATGTCATTGCTTCTATTGCTTTCACCACTGAATTACACATTTTATTCTATACAAAATGATCTAAAATAGCAAAATGTATCAAACTTAGTGTATTGTTTGATTTTTGCGTTTTCACATTTTACGATGAGAACACTAATGTTTCTCGATCTATTGCAGCACTTGTCTACTGCAGAGATCACAGGTGCTATCTACAGTGATAACCTTAAAAAACAAGTCAATTATTTACAAATGTTTGATTGGAATGATAATTATTCCAAGAACCTTGAATGAACTATTTTATCACGAAAATTGCATTTATGTCACATGAAAACAATTGGTAAGGGCGAAGTACATCACATAAGACTGCTTGCTCGCCCTGTATTAAGTAGGCTGTAATACTGTAATTTCGATTCTCAAACTACGATAAGATGCTTCAATCTTATAAGCTTATCACAGATAAGACAAGATCTTGTTAGTCTTCATGTCTTGTATGTAATCTTCTAAACATGAATAGTCTACAATACAATACTTATGCCTTATTGTGACTAGAATTTCTCTAATTGTTCTTCTTTATTTTACAGGTATGTCCGACACCAACTTGGTTGCTTTACTTCTTCCAGCTCTGCTTCCCTACTGCTATTTCAAGTGAGTTGTGAGTATTTGAAGTGAAGTACAATTTTAGCTCACCAGTATCACAACCATTTGAACAGTTTTACAGTATGATGCTTTTTCTATTCATTGGTGTTGATTGATGTATAGCTTTTTCACTTTGTTCTTGCATCTTGATTGGAAATGAATTATTGTCATTACAACTCATTATAGCTCTCCATGTGCAAAGTGTTCAAGAGTTCATCCACTATTCAATAATAATAAAGCTGTAGCATATTGGTTGAATTCTTATACGCTTGCATCATTGTAAAAGCTGTAATGGGGTAATTCATTTTCAGTCCAGGTGAATTAGCAAAGTGATCGCACTAATATAACACAAGACAAAAGATACTAATAGGACATATACCCGGCGATGACCGGGTATACCACGCTTCGCCACGGGTTTGAAAAATCTTGTGTTTGTAGAAAATGAACCATTATAATAGCGTATTATGTAGCTTGGAAGAAAATACTTGACAGTCATAGAGAAAGAATTACAATTGCATAATGCTTCCTCCATGATACAGTCATAGAGAAAGAATTACAATTATTGCATATTGCTTCCGCCTTGATACAGTCTTAACTTCTCCTTTAATACAACATTTATAAATTTTAAGTTTCATCCAACTTCAAATATAGCAGCTAGAAGTAATCAGGCAGAAAGTAATAGAAATCTCGGTGAAGCCAGGCATTAGGCGTTGTTTTGGGATGAGATAGCTCGCTCGGCTGGCGTGTCATTATTAGATTTTCATTTCAATTTCCTCTCCGGGTGAAATTGGATAATTTCCCTCGGCAGTGGCGAACAGGGAAATTTCTATTTGATGGGCGTCTGTCTTTGGCGTCGGCGCCAGGTGTGTGGTAGTTCCCGGTGGGGGGGTACAAGTTGCGGGAGGGGTTGGTGACCGGTTCTACGGCCTATCGGGTGATGCGCCGATGCCTAATTATTATTTCCCCGTTCTTTGACGGATTCTGCGGTCAAGATCTCCTCGCGTTTCTGTTATTACAAAGTGCACCTTACATCCGCCACCTCGATCTGCCGCTAATGTACACTATATTTACCTTCCTTTTTCTCTTTTCTTCTTTATTTCCCTCTCTTCATCCAAGTCCTTTTCACCGTACACACCTGCTAATTACCTCACTAGAAACATACCCTTTCCTTCCTCGGCAAACCTTCCTGTGCAAAACATGCACTCGCTGACAGAATTATTGTAGTTCATTTCTTATTTATCTTACCAACAACTCTACTATCGCCAATTTATTCCTTCATTATAATGCATTCTGCGCTGGTTGTACTTGTACACAATAATATCCATCGACCGACCATCTAAGTACAGAACTATCGACTTGAACCATGAAACTTTGGCACCATTCCATTGTACGTACTTGACACTCATAATAATATGCTGGCAACTCGGTGTCTTCATTAGGTTCTTGTACTTTTATGGTATCGATATTGCTGTTAGTTATATTGTTGAGAATGAACTATAAATATCGAACCTTGTCTTGAAAAGGTGTTTTTATTCCCCTGGGCAATATTTGTATTGAGTATATGGTATCAGTATCCCGGTTGTTGAATTCATCGATTAGAATGAAAACATTGAACAAACTACCTGGTAACTAAATCCCTGGTTGTTGAATGCATTCGTAACTAAACAAGTTTTATAAATGCGACACTGTAACTCAACCATAGTTGAAAATTGAACAACTAAATTATTTATTTCTTAGCAGACAGTGATTAATTATGTACCTAGTTTCTAGTTTATGAGACTTGAATAGTTTTGTAGCGTGACTAGGTAGCACTGGGTTGGCACTATTGTTTGGTAGATGCCGTGGTGCGACGTCCCTTATTTAAAAAAAGTTGAATGTTCAAAAATGCATGCGATACTGTTTTTGCATGTGATAAAACCATGTAATGATTAAACAATCAGTTTTGAAAATACTTCAAACTTTAAAATGCTTCAATTTCATGAAAATTTAAATTTGTAATGCAATGTTCTCAAGTTGATTTCCTAGAAACTTGACTAATGAGATGAGGGTTGGTATTGCTAATTGCTCGGTATCTAGCTAATTAACTGAACTGTACCCGGCTAATTATACTTGGCTATTTACTTCTAGACTAACCATTCATTATTCACCAACTTTCTCATGTTCATACAAATAGTGTCCAGTGTCTTGATATGCTCAGGATGACATTCAAATTTACGATAACTTATTTCGAGCCATATTTCTCAATGATAGTTGCTAATCTATCACTCCCAAAATCTCCCCTTGCTCTTATAACATAATATTTAATTTTTCTCCGTCTTCTTGCAGTAGCTCTTATGTAAATAAAACAATGTTAATATTCTTGGAAACTGGCAAAATAGATTTTCTCAGCTACCTACGATAGGCCTAATGCGAATCATTCTTATATGAAAAAGGAACTAAGTTTGTCGTTTGTCTGTTCGTAACCATAATTGAAAAAATCCAGGAATAAAGTTCAATCTCAAGCGAAAAACATGCATTTTGAAACAAACTTAGTTGTTGATTGAGATTGAAATGTTTTCCGTTTGAAGTTTATTGTGTGCTTGACATGGGTCCCCTCCCCATTAGAGCAGAGTTTGGCTGAAGGAAGAAGTCCCACAGGAAGACAGTTCTGCAGGGTCACTGGAAGGGAAACGACATCCGTGACCGGAAGTAGCAACAAGTCGCACCAGACACGCACACTCACACGCACTCGACGTGCCCTTTTCACTTCAATTTCATACAAACACAATTAATAACAAGTCAGAAAACAGCGACTGCTAATTTGGTTGCTACTGCACAGAGCGGGAGAGTGAGTGAGGAAACACACAGTTCTTGGCTCTCTGGATGGGTTTTCCTACATTTTCCTAACACAAACACACACGCACTATTTTTTATATAAATCCGGTCGAGTTAAAAAGATACTTCACTGCCACCACTTTTATTATCCCCTAGCATGCGATCAGATAAGCTCCCCGGCCCATGTGAAAACGTCACTTATCAACAATTTTCAATTACTTTATTCTCTACACACGTGATTAAACGGTTTGCACCTTCTAGATGCAGACAGTGTCGCCGGTGGAATACCGCCAACGTCTTATCGCCGCCCCCATCTAACTAGCCTTTTCCCTAGTGATTTAGATTAAGAAAAATATAGGGTCAGATAGTGTCAGCGCTCATGTCTTGTTAGATTAGGGCTGGACTGCACCATTGAATATATACCCATAGGGTGTATATTCAATGATTGCACTGTGTTGTACAAAAAGCTTCATTCAGAGTATAATGCATTCACTATTTCACCGTGTATTGAGTATTATGACAAGATGCTAATACATACATTCTACTAATAGATTGATAATAATACTAATAGATTGACTCATGATTTTCTTCCAAACAACCCACTGAAATCTATTGTCCACTTAGAGAATAATTGACTGGTATAAGGTTATCTTAGGAAAACAGTTATTAAACCATGAGCATGCTCAGTTCAATGAGATATCTAATTTCTACTGAAATTTTTCATATAATTTCAACAAATCTTGTTCACTGTGTATAGGCCTTTAGACAAACCCATCCGGGGAGTTGGATTCCTTATTGAGCTGCATGATACCTTTCTTGATATAGTGTATCAGTCGATTGCACGAAAATCAATTAAATTGAACCGACATAAAATGACTTCATTTGACGAACTTCACGTTGGTTAAATTTAATTGGCTGTAAGATTGAGACTAACAATGCTCAAACCAGTGTTACTGTTATTAATAAATGTTGTCACAAAATCAAGTATTATTCATTATGTATATCCACCACATCACTATAATCACCAATATGGAGAAAACTTATCGCATTGTTCATAGTTTTGAAATTTCAACTTCATTGTTCTCCC
This sequence comes from Laodelphax striatellus, assembly GCA_017141395.1. NCBI lineage: Eukaryota > Metazoa > Arthropoda > Insecta > Hemiptera > Delphacidae > Laodelphax > Laodelphax striatellus. Next base: position 45,288,006 of record CM029531.1, read on the forward strand.
AATTCATGCTTAATTATGCTGTTAAGACAATGTGAAGGGGCCTCGCTTAACCTGTTAAGTTGAAGTTTACTGCCACTAAAGCGCCGAGCGCACATAGGCTGCATACAGTACTTGTTTGACTTTGTTGGGGTTTTGTGCGGAACACGTTCGTAGGCCTATTATGACCGATATTGACCCGAAATGGTGTTAGTAATTCATAGCCATTCTGGCTGCAATGGGTAGAATGAAAATGCCCTGGGCGCCAAAGAACCCCTCCCCCCTCTCTTCCTTTACCCTGCCTAACCCTTCGTCCACCTATCTTTTCATTGTGCTTCCTCCCTCCCTTACCGACGCTCCCCATTTCTTATTAACTTCTACTTTCATTATTTATAACAATATCAACACCTAGAGCCATACCCCTTTGGGCTGCGCCAACTTGCAATGCCACTTTTTCAAAGCGCTGGGGTTATCTGCGCTAGTCACCAGCTGTTCATTCATTATTCTCTTGCTGAATAAAGGAGAAAAAATCGTTTTTGTACAAGCCTCAATCCTGAATATTGAAAAAATACTCTTCTTTCAAATACTCTTCACCGCTGTAGCTTTGTTACCGCATCTAAATTGAATTACATCCGTCATTTATTCATTTTTTCTTGGTTTGAATGGAAGGAGATGAGGAGAGGAGTTGAGCAGATTAACAGTATTGTCAAAAAAGTTTAGTACTCATTAGTTTTTTATTCTATGACAAACTTATTCTATGAGAATATAAAAAGTCTTGAAAGAACACCCCGTATTGTGCTCAGTGGATCCATAAAAATGAAAGTCTACATTTTGCGTTTTCAAAACACCAGCGGATGGACAAGAAACTACAGACTTGATTTGCCGAAAAAAAGGATGACTAGAATAGAAGAACTCATTACAGAAGTCATTTCCTAGTGCGTGTGGCAGTGGCTGGCTACATTACTGGCAAAGTATCAGTGGATGCGTCTAAAAGCACAGACGCTGGCTGCACATCCGTTATATTTGACCATCCTAAATTTAGTCGCACCTCTCTAGTAGACGCCTTTGGTTCCTTGCCCCCTCCCCTCCCACTTCTTCCCCTACACCCCGACTCTGGCTTCCTTCTCACTCTGCACCTTCTCAACGTTATCTTGGCTCTTTGAACTTCATATCATACGGCCGACTGTCTAATTCAGAACCGTGAACTATCGTCTACTATGCCGCCCGTGAGTCCTTGTTCGAAATCTAACAAAGTTGGTACATGTCCAAAGAAGTAATACATCAGCACACTTGAAATACGAAATTTTGAAGTTGATGAAGTTGGGTGTGGTTGTGTTATTTTCCTTGTCTTAAAACCGAATACGATACGATCTTGAAAGTATTCTCGAGAGAAACTGTATGAAATGGAAGAAATAGTCCAGTATAGCTAATAAGTTGATTATAATAGGAATTTTCTTTTCTTTGTTGAGCTTACATTTTCTTGGTTATTTTAAGTGAGTCTGCTTTGCATGGATGCTACATTCTTCTGCTTTCTGTCTAAACACCATATTGAATATTTTTCCAAAACGTAGCTGCAGACACTGCATAGTTACTGTAGTAACTATGATCTTATATGGCTGTGGCTCCACTAGCCAATGGAGCCACTTTACATATGGGTACATGGTTCCTATTTTTGAGCGTACAAATGGATGCGGCGTCGATTTGACGCTAGTGGAGCCCCGGCCTTAGAATTCATTATGTTGTTAGTGTGATTATATTGTATCAATAAGGTTTACGAAAACAATGAATTTATTTATTTATGGAATGAATGCTAGGTCTTATTCTGATGCAATCAGTATCAAACTTCAATCAGCATGAAGCTATTTAATTTGTTTAGGGATATTTTTTGTCCCATTCAGGTCTATTCACATTATCTAAATCTTACTAAAATAATGTTCTCGCTGTTATTGAGTCGAAAGAATTCACAGTATCTACTTGAACCTGACCTCACATCTTCCGTACTTTTACGAGTAATGTTGATAAACTATTAAAATGTGTAGAAACGACTATTCATTCTCCTCTCTTTATCGAAACTATTAAATTTTTTGTCAGTTCTTCACACGAGCCAGATAGCGTCTCCATTTTTTTAACCTCTAGTGATATGAGTGACTTTATAAGCTCTAAAAAACAAATAGCCAACATTTTTACAAATCTTTCGACGAAAACTATCATTTTATAACTGAAAGTGCATTTACATTGCAATACAATTCATCAATGTGGTCAGTCAACTAATATAATTATTTTATTTTTTCATGTCTATTGAAAAATTTGGATTTTCGTCCTTGTTGGAGATTGGAACATCTTGTTATGTAAAATACTCATAATAAAAAGGCTATTTGCAGGTGGCTAATAAATACTGTTGCTCAGTTTAGTTCAGATTTTGGAATGTAAATACACATCCAGATGACTTTTGTTTTCTGGAGGCGTTTTCTCTTATTGTATCACCTATTAAAAAACGTTTTTACTCGCAGATTTGTATTACAAACTCTCGTTATTAAGCTCTATAATTCTAATAATTGTAGAGCAACCTCTATTAATGATGAAGCCTATTACACAAATTTTTGTTTAATGAAAGATAATTCATTTACTCTTCCTTGTTCTAGAGTGACGCTCAGGGATTGTAATAATCCAAATTCGATGCGAGCTCTAAGGAGTTCCTAACTGAAATATTCCATGAGGTTGCAACCAGAATATCTTGACAGTTGTCATTAGGACAGCACTATAGAAGTGTAGCGAGGTGTAGGAAAGAACGAGATTCCTTGTCTATCTTCAGATCAGTTTTGTCTTTTCAAAGCAGTTTTCTCGCTTTTTTTGTTGCTTTTTGAAAACTTTAGAAAGGTCGTTGGGATCTTTGTTTCCATTGGCTTTTCAGGCCAGGTAGGAGAACCGTTTGAAATGTCACTTCAGCTTTTATTTAAAACATAATAGGGGATATAACTGCCAAGTTAGAAACTGATTTGTAGTGCTGCACGTCAATTACTGGGCAAAACTCTACACATTTGTTTATCGTTATCTATTTTAACTTGTTTTATGGTTGTCTGTGAACCTTGGTAATTATGCGAGTGCAGTTAAAAAACATTACAACTAGCCTACTGTTGGAATATTGGAGTTTGAAAACTCATTTAGCGAACTAAAATTAATAAATTTAGTTTCAACCATAATGCGGTGAATCAACCACTGTTGGATAAAATTGGATACTTTTTTATAATCTAGTACATTATCATCTAATTACTAATGTAGCTCATGATTAATTTTGTGAGGAGTTAATTATATTGTTGTGCCCTGTAACGGTATGAACGGTTAAGAAGATGTTAACTTTGGTCAGGATTCATTCAAATTTATTTACACAAATATTACAAATGAAAAGAAATGCACTGAAAATAAAAATTCAAATATCATTTGAGTGAAAATAGTTCTATATTTTCATTTTTCACTAGTTATTATTAGATTGATTGTTATTTCTACTTATTGAAGACTATGACAAATTATTGACTAGTCATACTGTATTAGGACAAAGAAAATAACCTTCAATATTATTTTGATTAGTAGGACATATATTGTTTCGGAATGAACTATAATATAGGGAGATCAATGAGAGGATTCGCAGTACAATACTTGATTAGAATGACGTATTTATATAGTATATGGAAGTACTATAATATAGGGTGGTCAATGGGAGGATTTGCAGTACTACATGACGTCATTTAAGAAAACACGAGCCCCATCTGCCATCTTGGATATTGTTCCCACACATGCTCCTTGTGTTCAAAAGTTGTTGCTTTCAGTCCTGTCAACACGGCACACATGTTTTAACACAGACAAACAAAAGCTAAGTTCACTTCGTGGAATTATTATTGTTTTGGAGTTTTACGGTATCTTTTTATTCATTCTACGGGTACTGTTGAATAGTCTAGAGGAAATCTATTGATACTACACAATATGTTTAAAGAGGGAGTCTTCAAGATAATAAAGAAAGTCACACTTTTCCAATCGAAGTGTCAGTTTGTTGGTGTGACGAAGATGGTTGTTCCTCAATCAATTATACCGTGAACATGAGTTTTGTTTGTTCAGTGTTTTTCTGTGATCTGTAGTTCCAGTATCAACACGTTAAGTCCTTTCTTCTAGTTCGTTTGACCCATGGGAAGAAAATGGTTTTCGAGTGACACGATGTAGTATACTCACAGACCAGTAATCTACAGTCAAAGCAGTAAAGACCTTCGTTTTTTTATTCTTATATCTTTATTTTCGAGTAGTACTAATGTTTGGTTCTAGAATCTTATGTTATTAACATGACTGTTGTGTTGTTGTTATGTTATTAAGTTTTGTTCTAGAATGTATTATATCTTGATAACTTTATTTTGATTTTCAAGTATGTATCAATGAATGAATAAATGAATATCTTATTGAGGAAACCCATTCAAATTACTCCAAGACATCTCTCATGTAGAACAGATGGTGCCAGAAGGTACTGAGCGTGATGAAAGTGGAGGGAGCTTCGTTTCATCAATCATTAATCATAATTTAATAGCATGGGGAACGTTTTGAAGTTGAACAGCAAATGGTGACTGGTTACATGTGATAACATTGATTGTTGCGCTCATGTTACCCAGCCATGTCAAATGCACCTTCCAAAGCTGGCACTGGGTAGTATAGGGTTGCGCATATGTCGCTTATTGCGACTTGTCAAATTCACATTATCTGAATTGTGAGTGCATTAGCATATTGTGGCACTAGAGAACTTTGAAAATTTTACACTCCTGTGATCGTTTCTTGGGAACTTGAAGAAACCTGAATCTCTTGGTTTTTTGAAGTCAGTGAGATATCCTTGATATATCCTTAGAGTTCTCCGTGTGTATTGTAACTTCTATTGCATGCGTACATGCATTATCCATTAATTAGCTTACAAAAACTAATACCTGTCGGCCTACTTGGTGCTACAGTTGCAATTGTGAACGCTTTCGTATTGAACTGTGTGATGATTTACTTTCAATGTAGCGAGTGTTGAGCTGGTTGCATACCATTTAGGGGGAAACAGTGCAATGCTGTCCTTGAAGCATGTGTTAACCAGGTTGCCTACTTCAAATAAACACGGGATCGTAATGACAAAAATAGAACTGTTATAAAATACATACTGTTTATAAATTACAGGAGCCGCAGACATGATTTAAGTTAATTGGTTAGAATCTATAATAGTACAGTATCAGCAGAAGCTCTAAAATAGTATATTTGATCTATAAAAAACACCAAAGAGTAAAAGGAGTACAGTAAATATTTGAATATAGTATTTTGTACAGCTTATCGTAATGATTCAAGCTACTATTGAAACTAGAGTCATTCAACTTGGAACTTGATACAATATTAATTTATTTATACTGTCGCGAATCAGAACAGTAGGATCAACATTCAATTCCATAATACAGAGATAAATAGAATTGATGTATCTGCAAAAACCAACCGCAAACATAGAATTTCTTAAATGAAATATTCACTTCTTTCATATGAAAAATGAAAGCGCTGAAATAATTTGTATTGTTTAGTTGATCACTCATGAATCAATTTCACAGGCTCATTCTAAACATATAGTTGCATTTTAATTTTCAATTCATATTAGGGTCAATAACAATGATAATGACCTTCACTCCAATTGAATGTTTTTCAAGTTTGTTGCATTGTGATGCACCCGTGAAGTTAGTGAGAGTTCTGCATCTGAATCGCATTGTTGTATCTCCTATTTATCGCATGCGTACATGCATTATCCATTAATTAGCGTACGAAACCAAGGCACTGTAAAGCAATCTAATGCAGTCATTAATGTTATTGTCTGTCGTGTTCTCCATTTCATACTTCGCCTTTTAATGAAGCACTCAATTACCATAAAAGACAATGCGATGTTTAATATCTTCACCGATGCCCTTCACATCAGAGGTCCATAAAAAGTGTAATTAACAATTAAAAGTGTATAAATCATGTTACTCTCAAATGCATTAAACTGTAAAACTCGATGATTCAATCAAATATTGCTACTTTTATAGTTTTTCAACTTAATTGTGGATTCAATGAAGGATGACGGATTCTGACATAAATTGACCTGAGTAGATACAATATACAAAATTCAATATACATTCATGATTTGGATATGAGGGAGCTTACTTTTAGGGGAAGGCACGACTTCTTGTTAAAGAATGAATAATCTAAACTAATTACATGATAATTTGCTTTATGCTAGTGGAATATTATAGCTTTTTGGAACTGGAAGAAAGGTTAGATTGAATTAAGATTTCGGTATACTTCGTGATAACACGGATATCTCAGGATTGTATTAATTTTTGTTCTTGGTATGCAAAGTGCAGACAATCCATAATAATTGTAATGTTATTAATGAAAATTTTCTAATACTGTAATAGTTCTGCTGTTGAGAGGTTGATGTCACGTCAACGTCAAGTTTTGTCTGACCTTATGCATTTATTAATAATAGATTTGTTCTGATAACTGTATTTCGAAGTGTGGCCATAATTAATGGAGTCTCAGGGGGGCACAGTGTCCTGTGAAGCAAGGTAGGGGACCGCCTGGGGATGGTGAATGTCCAGGGCAGATGTCATACCTGCCCGGGGGGAGGCCAATCGATGGGCGCTCCAAAATGGTGAAGGATCGAACTCAGACGAAAACTTATTTTCGTCAAGAAAGAAGTCAAGTTTCTGTTTTTACTTCGACTAAATGTTGCCCACAAATAGAATGGAATATCTTGATTGGTTCAAGCTATCGAAGAATCTATCTTCTATGATAGAATAATCTATCGATTTGTTCATAGCTGATGAATAGTGAAATTTAGAGATTTGAATTGTGAAATCTTTCGATCTATTCAGAGCGAATGTAGTATTGAGATCACTCGGTTCGTTCAGAGCTAATGTATAGAATATTTGAAGATCTGTGGTTTAACATTTAAAAATTTGCAATTCATTTTTTGTCAATAATTCAATTATTAAATTCGTAAAATTTCAATTCTATAAAATTACTTACAATTTCAACTACTTACATTAGTCATAAACGTGTATGAAATGAGAAATAGTGATTATTCAAATTAGTTTTTCTATTTTAATAATAGTGGTTTCCCATGCCACAAAACTACTGAAAATTATGATTCCAGTCTTCATTTTCAACGTTTCTTCTCGCCACATTCCTTGGCGTGTTTCTTTGTTTCCTGTCGACTCCTACGGCGTTCCTGCGTTCTAATTTCTTTGTGCCGAGACTACCTATTTCCGCTGTTATGGATTTTCTATTATGCACTGTCCAGTTCAAATATAATTAGAACGAAAACTAGTTCTTTTGTCCGGTGGAAAAATCTAGAAAGCTCCAGATCACTGTTATTGCAATAATAATTATAGACGGCTACGGCCTGTTTCAAAGCCCAGAACAAAGTCATATTTTGTACGGCTAAAAACCGCAAAAAGCTCAAGATGGTGTATGATTAGGCAAGAATTATTGTACTTGACAAGTAAAAAGGAGTTGAAAGAGAGATGCTTCTGCCGAATAATTGCCAATTCTTCATTACATCATTCATTCTTCCTCACTTCTTTTTCTTTCTCTCCGCTCCATTTATTCCATATCATCACCAGAATCCACCCTTTCTTGTTACCCTTATAACTAACTCTTCCGTTTTCCTTATCGACCTACTAAACGACACCACATGCCTCCTTCAACCCTCATCCATCAATTTGGTAGTCAGCAAGCATCATGCTATAGAACGCCTGTTGGTAATTGGTAGACTTACCATATTTTTCTGACCCCAATCCCTGCAATTTTTCGAGAGACTAGAGAAGGGGTATTGAATAGTTGAACAAGCTTTACTAAATTTTACCTTACTTTATTATTGAACTTCACTACATAATATTAATGAATACTATTTCTCTGTATTTGATTTTTGAAAAATTTTAAAACAAAAATATTCATAAAACTTCAAGTAAAAATGAAATGAGAAAAATGGAATAAAATCATTAAAATTCTACTTTCTTGGGAATAAAAATTGAATAAAGGCTTTGATTAATATTAATGCAATTATTCAAATTTGGTTTGTCTTTGACTTGAAAATGTTTTTTCTTCTTTCCACAAACTACATTAAATACGTTTCTGAAGAGAACACTTTCCTCAAAAACACTCTGTCCCCTTTTATTTTTTCAAAAAAGTCTACACATGAAAGTTTTGCATTCATTTTTATGTTGAGGGGCTCTCTTACAGCTTTTATCGCACAGAACAACAAAATTCCTTTGCCTCTAACAAGTTCTGAGTCTGCAGCAGTATAAATATTTAATTTAGTAGACAAATTTTTCCTGTTTCTCCCTATATTTTTAAAATCCCGGAGATAAATCAATCCCGGAGATTTCCCCTGAGACACATACTAATCCCGGCATTACCGGGCTAATCCCGGAGAAATGGTAAGCCTAGTAATTGGTCGCAATGATTAGTAAGAGTGATACAAGTCCCTCGTCCCTACAATTTTCTCAGTGGAATACTGGAGTAACATCTTAATTGCAAAATAACTACTTTCGACGAGCATGAATTCTAGTTTTAACACAAATAACCCTTCAATATCAAACATTATGATCATCAAATCCCTATTCAATTGCAAGGTTTTGGGATTTTTTCGAAATAGTATTTCAGACTCATATCAATGCGAATTCAATAATCCTCTAATTTTAACAAGTCCAAACATCAGTAAAACTGTTAGTGGCGAAGCGTGGTATACTTATTTGGTCATCGCCGGGTATATTTCCTAGAGGACATTATACCTGGCGATGACCAAATAAGTATACCACGCTTCGCCACGGAAAACTGTATTACCAGGACGTGGATTAACAAAAAAGAATAGTTTTAAGTAATCTACAGAAGTAAAAACGTGAAATAAAATTATAAGAATAGGTAGAAGAAGTGGCTTAGTAGTGGTCGTGCCGGTCCGGTGTCTAATGTCTAATCGCAAGATTAGATGAGAGACTCGCACCTGTTACTTCCATTGTATGGGTGACCACTTTACACTGAATGTCATTCATTCATGAGAATCAAAATCGCTTCCTGGTGGTTCGGAACCCACCTAAAGTTGTAGGTCCACTCATCTCTCATGATCATCCTTCCCATAACCCACGCACAAGCTAAGCTCATGTGGGCATCACAACAGCAAAAGAAAAAGATACGAACAGTCTATTCCTTTTATCATCCAGTCATTATTTTAGCCGTTAAACATTCATTTCCTTATATTTACGCTCTACTTAACCTACACCATAGTAATATATCCATCCATATTAGTATATTTCTATGCCTACAGCGGTTGACATTTCCAAGTCCGTTTTCCAATTTATTTTAATCGTTTCCAGTAATAGTAAGGAAAGACAAAAGCTAACTCGTTTTCACACACTAGGCTGTATTTATTTGTATGGTGCGATACTATTTTTCAACTTTATCAGTTACTCTCCCTCTCACCACCTTCTCTGTCTTTCTGATTATTATTTATTGAAGTGATAGTATTTCAGCACAATTATCACTTGAACTCGTTGCCAAGTTCTAGCTCACTGTTTCTCCCCTACTTTCTCACACACTACATTAAATTTCTCTCTCTCCCCTGATGAATTTTACTGCCTATAATGTGATAAAGATAGCAATGTCGATTCAATGGTGATCTCTCTTTTCCTCAATTCGTTCTATTCAGTTTTACTACGATGTGATACAATTGTACGCATGATAAATTTTTCAAGTGTTCATCTTCTCTCTCTCTTTTTTTCCCTCTTCTTCCTCCTCCTCCTCCTCACAAATTCGACATTAAATTTCTGTCGTGCTCAACTCATCCCAATTAATTCTACTACGATATGATTAGAATACTAATAATGATAATTATTTTTCTATCTTTCTCTGTAATCTTTCCCATTAAATAGTGTGAAAGAGGTAGTGATAATTATTGCATTTATTTCTTTATATAGTTTACATTTCCAGGAGTGATAAGACCTACAATCGCATTCCGTATGTCCACACTTGGTCGTTTTTTGTGTGCTGAACAGCATGTAACCAGTGCTTAAGCATATGCAGCGTGCACACAAAATCGACCAAGTGTGGACATAGTGTTGAGTGATAGTGAGTAATCTGTAAGTGGGTATGACAGTGGATCGTGGTCACAGTGGCCTCAGTAGATCAAGCTCTACTGATACTGTTCTCTGAAGCAAGCAACTGAGCACTGGCTTCACAGACCGAGCCGCGACGAAGCTGACTGCTTTCGACAATGACCTTGACTGCAGTCGCATTACATCTCGGCCCGGCCATTAACAGGTCAACGCTCCCAATTTTTTCACGCGTTTGTACCACTTACCAGAATTAATTCGGTTATTTATCGCTTACTCTGCTTGCCCTCATGAAAACTCACTTCTTAACTTTATTGTTTCCTCTTTCGCGTCGACACTATATCTCATTGATAACAGACTTCGCTCTCTGCTTTGTGGAAGCTGTTGTCAATACAGCGCGAAGCTCTATTATCAGTATTCGATGGAACTTTGGTGAATCACTTTGGTAATCACTGGTAATTCACTTTGGTGAATTGAAAGTAATAATTTAATTTTAGAACGAGCAAGCATGTACATACCTGTAAGAGTATGAATAGGAGTTGCTAAATAAAGTAATGATTCGTTTTAAAAAATAAATTTAGTAAGATTTGAATTGGAGTAACGATTTGCTGAAAGCTATTATGTATCAACTGGGACACTACTTTATCTTCTCTTTTCATTGAATCTCATAATCATGGAACTACAGATGTTTCAATAATATTAATTTTTACTCAACACTTCGTTGTTCGTATTATTAACTAGTGTGCAATTTGGTTGTTATTTTGTAAATAGCTGATGATAGCGTGAATGAACTTTGTGAAGACTTTCAAATTCATTCTATCAAAAATCGTACTAGAGTTTTGAAATTGGTTTGCATCAGAAGAATAGGATGGAATTTACTGGTATTAGTGATTCTAACAAATAAATTAATGTAACTTGATTGATAAGTGAAAGTTGATAAAAAGAGAAGGAAATTGACTAACGAAGTTTTGTTATAAATGTAAAAGGTGATATGTAAACCCGGCTTTTCCACGCACCTATTTGTTTTTAATAACTGAGACTTGTGTCTCAGTTTGATCAATTTTTTACGAAACGATAGTTTGAAATTGAAGCATCTTGATGTAAACTCTGCAGTTTTAACAAAGATACGGGACAGAGTGTGTATTTTTTAAGATCATTAACCCTTTCCCGAATCAACAAATTCATCTCACTAATGAACTAAATTAAACCGATCCTAAACAGTAGCCCAACGTGTTGGTGTAAGCGCCTTGCCACAACAACAATTAGTCGGCAACAATATTAATAATTAGGAGCTATAAAAATAGCAGCAGCAGATGGATGATGACGACGGTGTAATCACGATTGTAAGTAGCAGATGTTGAGTTTTTATTGTGTGTAATCGGAAGAAGGAACAGCGCCACCTATACTATACAGCCGCCGTGAGGCTGCCAAGTGCAAGAAGACAGTGGGAATGTGCATGTGAGTGCGTGAAGTTTCAACCTTGTTGGCGTGGCAGGGAACAAGGCATCGTATTCCACGGCTAAACATGGTCGGCCGTTCTCTCAGTTCATGAGGGGTGGATTTTGGGTTTGGGGGTGGAAGGCTGGGGAGGCGCGTGTTATTGTAGTGCGGTCCACGGCCTGGCCTGGCCTTGCGCTTGTCTCTTGGCCGACTGCTCTGGTCCGTGAGTACTCTTTTCGTTCTCACTTCTCTTTTCTATCTCTCTTCTTCCGGATGATGCGCGGGCCTGATTCTTCTCCCCTCCCTCCTCTTTGCTGCCACTGTCACCCGATCAATATTGCACCCCCGAACTAACTCGTCGCAAGGGGTGGTGGGAGGAGGGTGAACCTGCGCTACTTACTTTTCACGACCGCCCTTTTCCTCCTCCGTTTTTCTCTACTGCTCTATTTATCTATTTTTAAAACATATTTCTCGTAGACTTCATTACTTTATCTCTTTCCAACCCCATCCTCACAGTAGTTATGTAAAACTGAAACGAGAACACTCTTTCCTCCTGCCCCCATTCTACCACCCACCACCCTCCTTGTTTTCCCTTTCGATGCGGAACTCCGTTTACGTCGAATTCTGCTGTAGTGGAAATCCAATTTCTGCGAAATTCTGTGTAGTCGTCCGCCCTTGAACTTTCCCCGCCCTTTCCTCCGTCCAAATAATCTCAGTCGAGTTTCCACGAATTTCACTTTCTGCACGTTTATAAATAGCCAGACGTTATTGAACTTTCGTTATAACAGCTGGATTACAATATTGCTGCAGAATGCTTCTGTTTTTACCGTCGCAACTGGGGCAGCCACGTTTTGTTACAGTAAAGAACTTTTATTTGTGTGATTCTACTTTTTCGATTCCTCTCACATTCATCACATTAATGGAATAACTTGTTTAAGTATTAAGATGTTATACTGTATCTAATAACTTCAAACTTGAACTAGATAACATTTTTTTATTTGAAACGTGTACAGTCTAAGATAATGTCAAAACTTCTTGATCGGTGCTAATGGTTTGATTTAAATAATATATTTCAAATAAAGCCCACTTCTTTCAAACGAATGAGCTCTAATGAATTCATGAAATCTTGTGGAACTTTTGTTAGGAGAGCAAAAGTTGGCGAAATGTGCTGTCACATTGAAAATCACATTTCAATTGGTTGCCTCGTTCCACCAATTCTTGAAGGTAGTATAATATTTTCTAATTTGAAAAATTAAAGATGTTCGCCATAACTTTCAAAGTAAAAATTATTAAGAAAAGCATTTGTTGGTCTTTGACGTCATTTGTTGTCAGTGTTATAGGCCTGAAACTGGGTTTATAATGACTGATGACCTGACAACTGTCAGAGTTGCCGCCAAAACATTAACAGATGAATAATAATATTATGATCCTTAATTTTGAAAAACATGACATTTGTTATGGATGGTTGCCAAATGACTTTTCTGCCTGGATCTTGTTATATGCTTTGCTATTATATCATTTCACTGCAGCAATCTATTTCCTCGCATTCATTATATCACACCTAATGTGTATCTTCAATTTAAATTAGGCCTACTACAAAATTTTCTTCAGTTTATAGCTACTTGGTGACAGTGGAAATCCAGCCAGAGGTATTTTTGGTCCAACACTTGATAGTTTTAGGCCTGTATGCACAATCTTTGTTCAAACTGAATTTAACGAAACAATACTTTAAACTTGGTTTTGTTGAACTAGGTTTAAACTTTGAACGAAGGTGGTGCATACAGATGTTCTTCTATAATGTTTCGTATTTATTTCGAAATTCGCTTTCCGCAGTTCTTTTCAAAAGCAAGATTGTCGAATTTGGGATTGTATTTGCTTCATGCTTGCAATAATTGCATAAAGAAACTCATCATGGAATGTATAATTCCATATGTCCGACCATATGCGGCTAATGCTCGAGTTGTACACAAAAACGAGCAAGTGCTGTAGCACTAGCACTGAAGAACTGTTGATAGAAGTTCCTTAGCTACTTTATTTGAATTCACCTCTTCAAAGCGCTTATATTCGGTTCATAGTCATAATAATCATCGTGTTCATTTATCAACTTCAGCCTTTTAAAACCGGACTAGCAACCTGGATGTCACCCACGTTCACGTTAGTTGGCGCCCGCTCGAGAAGTGCATTCTGCCATTAAATACCACTAACGTCATCAAATGCAGTCCCAAGTGTCGTTGTTTTAAATGCTATGCAAATGAACAAACTTCTTCAACTGCAAGAACTGGTTGTGCAAGATAATTGCTCGGCGTCGGTGTTTGATGACAATCCTGTTTCGTATCAAATTCGTTGTAGAAAAAATGTAAAATTTTATTTCTCAAAATGCTCACTCATTTCTTCAACACTATTAAGAATGTATTAGCTTGAAACCGGATTTGACGTCTACTCGATAAAGATGTATTTGCCTCGGGTAAACAACATCCTCTTTGGCTGGGTCATTACTGGATGCAACCCCCAAAGGCAATCAACTTTCAATACAAGAATTTGAACAAAAAAATTAGTGGAATATTCCAACATTCTTCAATTTCAATCGAATTAAGTAGTCTGTTTACTAAAATAAGCTAATTAAAAAATTGTTGTGTGTAGTAGTGAAGCTGTGAAGGTGATATAGTGGTAGTTATACATACTAAATAAAAAGACTGAAAGTTGTCAAAACCACAAATACATTTAAATATCATGATACTGGTTTCGGTTGTTACACCAAGTTATCAATCGATAGACAACTTCCAGTCATTTTATTCAATCTCATTGAAAAACGTTATGGAAGGAGAAATTGAATAAATGTGTACTCTTGAAATTGAATTGAAAGCTTACAGATTGAATATACTCCAACTCGTACATTAACAACGTAATCTGGGTTTTAGTGTAAAGGGATTAGTGTAAAACCTAGTGCACAGGTTGCAGTCATTAAGTTCACAGATTGTGCTTGAAATAGTTGTAAATCTTTCAGGATATTTTTGAAATGTAAGGTTGTTTGTGAATTATGTAAGTGGTATACTGACAGTACTCCTCTTATCTTTTAAAATCTTCTCTTACTCCCAATGGCAACTCCCACAAGGAATCATTTTTGAAACAAAATCCAACAACATCCCTTTATGAAGAGTATGAAATGCACTTTACCGATATAATTTGACAGTACAGGAGTCATAGATGCAAAGCACTGATTCTACAATACATGTTTGTACGTTACATCATAAACCTGACTGACACATGATGTACTTGATTGAAGTGAAGCTGAACTAGAGAAGCCAAAGAGCTTTGCAGTGTCTATTTAATGGCATTGGTGTGTTGTAGTAGGCCTACATGCCCAGTGTCTTTCATAATCGAATCATGTCGCGGGTATGGACTCTTGATATTCGTAGTTGTAACTAACAAGTGTCCCGAGATCAATGAGCTTCATCCGGAAGCTCATGACCGGCCGGAAAATGTCATTTAGTGTATAGTAGACAGTTTGAAGGCCTACAACTTCAGGAGTACATGAGTTTCGAATTAGATCAGGAAATAATGTTGACTTTCATTGATGAATGAATGTAGTATGTTTCAGTTATCAATCATATTCTAATCCTAGTACATTAATACTAATATAATTTCATTTGAATTGAATTAGGTTTGAATTAAAATAGGTTTCTGAGTAGGAAATCGTGCCTTATTTCTCTATTATGTATTTCTGAAGAATGAAATAATGATTCTTGTTAGTGATTTGTTATTTTCCGTTCCAATTTTTTGCTACTTGAATTGAACTTTCTGTAATTGATTATTAAATTCTCTTCTCATTTACTAATTATACTTATTAGTTTTTCAAGTATTATTTTTCAAGTTTGTTGTTTTTTCGTTGTAATTTTCGTTACTTGAATTTCAATTTCTGTAATTGATTATTTAATACTAATTCATTCCTTTGGATTCCATGATGTTTGGTTACATTTTTATCATTGATTCATAACTATGAAGCAGCAGTAGACAGCGGTGATCCGGGAAACCTCATCAAAAACTGTAACCTCAGTTTATGGAAGAACATCCTCTTATATCGCCAAATTAGAAAAATTAATATATTCTCCGTCCTATATTGGTAAGATTGAAGCTTATAGATTTATAGCTCTTCTAGATTGAAGTCTTTTTTCTGTCAGCTTTCGTTACATAACAGGAACTTCTATATTAGAAAGGCGGACCAATTTTTGGTCGTTTTGTCACTTCTCAATTTCATTACTAGAGCAACCTGATAGCACAACTCGAAGGTGTAATCCAAACCAGCTTTTTCTACCGCACTGGACAAATGACCAGCTTTCCTCTTCTACGCCACATCTCAATTCCTTCACGCCTTCGGCCAGGAGAAGGCAGCTGATACGAGCAGCTGCTTGTTCAAACCTCCATATAATTTTCTGTAGTAATTCCAAATAAGTTACTCAATATGGCAACTAATTTCAGGCTTCTACATAAAAACTCAAATCTCTTTGTTCTGAATTGGGAATAGAAGGCATAATACAGTATAGGAAAAAATGTGTTATTAGGTTGTCAGAATATTACGCTAAGCTAAGCTATTCTAACATAAGAATTTTTCACAAAGAAGTCTACCACTGTTATATGATTATAATTTTTTTTTATTCTGTTTGAATTTTGATTTTTTTTGTTTGAATAGATTAGGTACCTTAAATAGAAGCTAAACACAGTTATATAACGAAATCAAATCTTATTAAACTCTCATTAGGAATTCAGCTGAAAAATTACTATTATAGGAGGAACTGTTGTATCTCTAAAAAACTTGAGCTTGAAAAAATCCATGGAGCTTTATTGTCATTAGAATATTTGAGAATTCACCTTGAATGGCAACTGATGTGAAACTTGTTTACAACTGGCATTTACAAGCTATAAATTAGTTTTAGTATTTCGCATTCAGGATTTTATTCAGATGTTCCGACCATAATAGATGCTAATTGAGTTGGTTTTATTCTGGCACGCAAAAAGAAGTAATTGAGGTGTTTTGTGGATTTTCGTCATTATTGTTATTGTGTTGAACTTTTATTGGTCAACCAATTTTATTGTACTAAGCAATAGTTATATCATTTTAAGCTTTTTTATTAACTGATTTTCTCAATTTCATTTAATAAATCTTACAATATTCTAGTACTCCACAATACGTTTGTATTCCTAGTACTTATACAACTACTAAAGTATATACACTTTTGATTTCCTCATTTAGTCCATAACTAAAACCGTGTATCAATATCCTTCTTGCTGATTGATAATACTCATAAAAATCATTATTATTAGAACCCACAAATGTAAAATCTTCATATGGATAAGGTCTTAAATTTATTATAACTTTGCATGCACATAGCATTGTTTAGTAATCGTCAATATAGACCCTCTGTGTACATATTTTTGCATATGGAATGTACAATGAATACTTGCCATCAAATATTTATTTCGCTCGTAAAATATTGGTCATTGAAGCACTTTATGTACCGTACAGTGCTTGACTATTCGTCTACAGGAATGGTGGAAGGACTACTTGGGAATTCTTCAGGAGTACAACTAGTTTTGTTAGTGTCTGTTGTATAATTTCTTCAGAAAGAACCTGAATAGAATAAATTATTTTATTAGTATTTTATCGTTTCTCAAAAGAGCAATGTACTTCTTCGACTACTTCCATTAACTTTCGGAGATGCATTCATATAAATGAAACATGAGACAAAGTATTTGGTATTCTTTTGAGGGATGTGTAAGATTCTTATTGTGTCGTGTGACTTGGAGAATGCATTCTTCAGTGAAAAAATTGGCTTGATTCCATAATTCAGAAGTGCATTGAAATTATACGTACATTGAAAAATCACAAATTACTAAAGATATAAATTCAACTTTTCTCACATAATTTCTTGTTCAATTAGTAATAATCTTCCCGTAACCCAATATAATTCAATCCGGCCTATGATGCGCTTCTGTTCATGATGGCCACTTGATTACTAAATATACAAACTGCTTGTGTTACTGACATCAAAGACGATAGGAAACTATTAAGTATTCTAATTGTCTTTGCTGACATCTAGAATTACTGAGGATCTTTGTCATGTCAACCATTTATTTGAAAAGTAGTGTGATACTGTGTCCTACAACAAACTACTACGTCAAAGGTGGTTCTATTGATCTTGTTGGAGTTGATAAGTGGGAGATGTATTGGAGTCAATAGTTTTGGACGATTGGTACAATCCCATGAATTGCTTTATTTATAGTACTGGTGGTAGTGGAAGCTATTAATTTACAGTATTTAGTAGTAGCTATTTACAGTGGAGAGTAGTTGTGCCTTTATTATTAGGTTGCGGCTGTAATAATTGTGTACAGAGGAGGACGCCAAATATCCAGACCAGAAGGGTACCGCATGGACAATGCTGTATCGATTCGGCGGGTGTAGCAGTAGCGTCGTGGTCCTTCGACGCCTGAAGCACACAGCATCCATAGTTTGTGGAGCTTATTTTTCGCGAACCCCTCTCTTCTTTCCCCTGCACCCAATTCTTCTGGGACCTTTTCAAAAGTGGAGTACTGACAAAAGCCTCGCTGACGTCATCTGTAGTAGGGGTCCAGAGAGGGAGAGCCATCCACCCTCGGCTGTCGCTGTGTGATCCCTGTTGACCTAATCAGTTCGCTGATACAGGCTCCGTCGTCGGCAACGTTTGATGAAGCGATTATCGCCCCCACCCCTCCAAGCTACCTGTCCGAACTTTGAAAACAAACCCATTTAAGTGCGCGCTCTACATCAGGGACACGACATCTCACCCCCTCCCCTCTCCTATCCGTCAACCTTTTTCAATTACTTCTGTACTCTGTAGAGGCATAGAAATCAATTCACTACTAACCCCCTTTCTGTGTTCGGTAAACAAAAATGGATTTGATTGGCGACGTAAACAGTATTAGGACCTCATGAATGACTGACTGACAGTTGCTGAGAGATTGTAGAGGCAAAATCTGATGAATAGTGTCATATTTATTGGTTTCAGTTGAGTGAGTTGATCATAACAATGAGTCTATCAAAACCTGACTTATCACTTTTTGATTGATTTTTCCATCTCGAATGTTGTTCCAATTTGATTTTAGCGATGATTTATTTCCAAATCCAGAAGATAAATAATAATTTGGAAGTATGCAGACAAGTGCTTAGGAACTTCCAACAAGTTGTCAAAATTCAGGCTGAGATTTAACATCCACCTATCCTTTTACACACTTTATGCTACATTGGATCGTACTAAATCCAATTGAGTGATATAATATGAATACTATGAGTGTACAGATAAGAACCAGTGTCTCAAGTCAATTAATCTGTCAAAACTGTTGGGCAGTTTGGTAACAGGTATTTTAGTCGGCTTGTCAAGTTCACGATCAGATTGCCGAAATTCAGTTATTCTCGATCTGATCACTATGCCGTTTCAAATAACACCACAACTACTATAAGCAATTCGCGTGACTGGAGATTTACAGCCGAAATCGGCTCAGCAGTTCTTATATGTTTTGTATTTTCGCCATTCCTGCAAACAAAGGATAATTTGATAGCGGTGGTCGGCGTTGATTGGGGGAATGGTGAGAGGGGGTCCTACTCACCAAACTGGATGGAGGGGTTTTCGCACGCTACGCGGTCAATTGCAGACGTTTCCCCCTCCCCTCCCCCTCATCCTTCATCGGCAACTCATTTAAATAATAACAATAATAACCAGCCAGGTAACCGGTTCCCTATTGGATAATAATAATACACGCTCTGTTACAAAGTCGGTGAACTTCCATTCAGCGATATTAATTTTATTGAAAGATGAAAAACGTCTGCCGTCCAAACGCAATAATATTTTCGGTCGAAACGTGTCTGTACCTACACGACCACTGTAATTTGCTCTTCGCGAATTGTTATTGTTCGAGGAAATATGCGAAAAACTCGCAGAAAATGAGTGTATTAACACAGCTCTAAATAACTCAACCGCTAAAGCGTGTTTCTTATTGTTATTTGAGAAGATTGTTGGCTACACCGTGTTCATGTTCCCCATCCGTCCATTGTTTTCTTTGAAGAGCATAATTGTCATTCAGCGCCACAAATTACTGTTCCGTTGTAATTTAATTTTTGCATGCTGTACTTACGCATTGTAATGGGCGCATTACCAAACTTCTGTCTAATGACATTTGGCGTCTTGCCAAAATCTGTTTTTACTGTAAATTGAAAGTGTTTCATTAAAGTCCAGTACAAGTAATAATTATCATCTGCATGCGTGGTATTTGTGGGAGAGCCTCCCTATAGTGAAAAATTATGGAATTTTGGAGTCCATTCCCAATGTTAATGAAATCATGCTTCAATTTGTCAGTTCACAATAAAAAATATATTCGATTAGTTTCTCTACATGATTTTTATCCACAATGCAGTAGATCAAATCCAAAAGAACTCGATTATTACTTCAAACTTTCTCACAAACGATGGAAGTTGTCAATATTAAATATTGTTCTTATCATCTTCATATAAATAGAATGTATATTTGATATCGTCATTATCATCATAGTCAACATCATTAATCAGTATCATTATCAATACGAAAAGCTTATCATCGTATTCATCACCTTTAGAAACCAATTCCAGTTGGAAGACAGCCTATACTTATAAGTGATCCCGATGCACTGGTATTATAACCGATCTGATATAACTGTTGTACTCAAATTCAAATAACTGTGAAAGTGATTCTTCCGTTAATTAATAATACTTTATTTCGACGGTATCATTGCGAATGCAGTAGTAAAATTGTATCTCATGTGTAGTAAAATTGTGAATTGTAAATTCCCTTGAATTCTGTCTCATTCATTCATGATTACGATGTTCAATGAAAGGGAAAAACGTGCCGCTGAGTGCTCTTTTCCTGTTCGGGGAAACAGCCAGATCCGGCCCAATATTTTTCCAATAACCCAAACAGCTTCCGGCCGTTTAAAACTGTGAACGTTTCATGGAAAGCGAGATTAAAAATACGTATTTTCCTCAGCACGGCCACCCGTCTCGTCGTTTTGTTCTTTCATGCCTGAAGGTATGACTTGTTTGAGAGTACTTTGTTGAAAATCTCTCGCAACTTTGTAGCTTGCGTTTTCATGAAAGATCTGCAGCTCATCTTCCAGGAACTGAAAAACACAATTCTCATCAGCCAACTCTTCGTTAAATATTTCCACTAAAAATGTTTAATAAATATATCCACTGGTTTAATTGGTGTGTCAATACTCTGATCATTGAATTTATCAATGAAAAGTACATCACCTTTCAATTCTCTAATTTTTTTGAAAGAACAAAGTAAGCAACTGAATATTATTACTTTTTTTACGCAACATCAAGCTTCTGAAATGGTAAACCTACTACGAAATTGACCTATTCTCTCTTCAACTTGTCATGGATCACTCTTACCTCACTAATAATGGGTCAATCACATTCTTATCTCACTAATAATGGATTAATCACATACTGTATAAAATATTGAATACTGACTGGTTTCTACTCTGATTCATACATACATTTCTAGATTCGTCATTCATACTTTCTATTGCAAATTCCATTTTGGGATAGAAAATATTTAATAGTCTTCATTGTATTTTATTTCTCATGACTTCCTATATATCCAACTTTTCTTTTTCAGTTCACCGTATGTTGTTATCTTCATATAAGTTACACTACGCGAAACGTCTGTGAAACGTAATTATAAGTAATATTCTACATTTAAAAGTTGAAATTCACATTCATAGAACAAAAATCACCGTTGAGTTTCATTAGCTTAGCCTTACAGAGTTTAACCTTACAACTAGGCAAATCTTGTTTACTACTAGGACAATAATTTATGGTAGTTGTTGATTCGTGGAACAAAGACATTGGCTTTTCTCATTTAAATTCCATCTAATGGCCGTCAGTAGTCAGGGGACCAGATCTAGGAAGCGGATAGGAAGAGTTAAATAGCAAACTAGTTTGTAACTGAGCCAGGTTACTGGTTAGTGCTTGTAACTCAAGACCTTCTGCTACAGTAACTAGTCAAGGTGAGCCTGGGCGGTCGATTTCTCAGCAAATGTTTTTCTCACGATCAAATACTTCACTAACACACTCTCACAAACTTAACTTTCACACGTGTAATCGCGTGCATGGGTAGCTATGTTGCATTCTGTTTGTTATTTTAGTAATAAGTAATGCAAAAGTAAATGCAAAGTAATGCAACCCAAAAATCAGTTTCCAATACAAGCTGACTAACAATACATGCTTTATTTCCCCGGAAAATTACAAAATTAATGGATTATACAAAGAATAATTAATGTAAGGAAACCCCCACGTACAATACATTCATATGCTGCATCTTCTTGTGTTCTTGATGGATGATACAAAGAGCAATGTAAGATATCCTCTACAAGACTTTACATCTACATGATGCTTCCTTCTTGAGCATATTCGTTAGCACTTCATAACTAGTGAGTTATTTTTTAGTTTTCAGTTTGAATTCTCAATTTATGTCATGATTAATCAATTTGTATGAGTACATCCGTACGGGTATTGTTTCTGCAATATGTTTCTTTGTCCAAGTAATTCCCAGTCTGAATTTTCTCGTTTAGTACATTATTTGCAGACTTATCTTGTACAATGAAGAAATGCGGGACTTTAGTACTCGATGCGGGTTTCTAAGTGAGTACCTGCATAAGAATGCGGGAGAAAGAACGGTTGGATTCCTTCATTCGATAACTGGGAATAATATCCGTTACAAAAATATCACTCTTTTATTGGAAATAGGTTTTATTAATGTACGTTATTTAATGGTTATCTAATTCTATTAAATGCTGGTCCTTTATTTTCCTCGACAAAGCTGTAACATCATCTCTCAACTCAGCAACTTTTTCGTAAAATGATATTGGTGTGAATGGTTTTCAAATGTTTGGATAGTTTCCAGTGCAATTTACTTAGTGTAACAAATTATATCGAATTTCTTTTTGCAGTATACAAAAATGTGACATTGAACTGTCTAATTATTGCAAAAGTATCTTATTTGAATCGTGAGCATAAAAATTGTTTTGTCAATTAGTAAGAAAGTGTTGAGTGAATATTATAGGGTTCTGATGAATGCACTTTTTTCATTTTTGATAGAAATCTCCATCACTTGATTTTATTCCTTACTAAATATGGTTGTATTGAGTTGTTTGAACTCTACCTACAAATAATGGTTGTTTGTAGAAAACAAAAAGTACTTCTGCTTGTTGTTGTTGTTATTGTACCTTAGAATGATTGTCCTTGTTTAGTTTCAACGTGAAGCTGAACTAGTTGAAAAAGCTGTGACTTGCTTATGTTTTATGTATTGTCCTTCATTGAAATTATTCATTCTAAACCGATACTATCTTGAATGTTCTCTCAGTTGTTTGTTTACCAATGTTAACATAACTATATGTGCTACATCGTTACCGTCTGTCTTTTTCCAGGTGAGGATCATTAATAACGCTTGAAAATGGTGAAAAAACTATCGAAGCCTTGCCTAGACGGTAAACGTGCACGTCAACCAGGTGAGATGAACTTTAGTTTTTTCTGTGTCCTGAGATAATAAGTTTTGTCTCACGAACTCATCTAGAGGGCAATAGTCTAGAACTAATAATTATCTTAATAGAGCTTAATTTTTTTTGTAAATTACCTGAACCTAGACCAACTAAAATTGGGATACAACTTTGGATTGTATTTCCATTTTGGAAAAGACACCCAAATTCAATAAAGAACACAGATTTCAAACTGTTCCCAAACTGGTTATTTAGGTAGAATTTGACCAGATTTGTTGCTATATTTCAACTACTAAAATAAGATAATTTCAATGGTTATTTTTTCAAGTAGTCTCAAGCTTTTTCATTGAAATGTCGACTTGTAATTATTTAGAGCGACATAGGCTCCAAATGATGAAGATTCAATCCAAAGAAAGAACATGATAAGATTTGATTCTGCTGACATAGAAGTATTCTATTGAAATGATTAAAACTTCAAATTTACAGACCACTGTATAAGATGCATGGGTTTTATCAAATAGAAGACAAATGATTTTTCAACAATATCTTCTTTTTTTAAAGCTTATTTTTTGAAAGTCTTATATATTGTTGAAACGCATTCATAGTCCTGTAATAAATTTTCAAGTTCATTCCATGAAACCAGAGTTTTAGCATTCGTAAATATTCTATCTGTTGAATTAAAATATGTGGGACAAGGCTGATATGAGATGTACTGAGAAATCTATAGCGGATGTTGCGATGGTTAACGTTTACTTGTGTTTTCCCAATTATATTCCAAATACAGGAGCTGATATCATCGGCCATCAACAGGCTTATTTCTCCAGTTGCTTTTGTTTGAGTCAACGCAGTGATTTCTTCAAATTGTTCGAGTTAATTACGAATTCTAAGTTACTTAATATTAATAGACATTAATATAATAATTCCATTACTAATAGGAATTAATCCCTATTACTAATATAATATTTCCTATTCCTATTATTTATTGATAGGGTTGAAAAAGTACTATCAAAAAACGTTGTTAGACACATGCAGTAAGTGTTGGAGTTGAGTAATTCCACACACATGGCTTTCCCTTCTAAACTAAACATTTTTTGTCACTGATTATTCATACAAACATTATAAGAAGTGAAATAGATTGTGTCCTATCATCATGCCTCTTCTCTGTTCTAATTGAAGATTTAAAAAGTCCCCTTTTTTATTTTGAGCCGAAGAGTCGAATGAAGTTTTCAATTGTGTCCTACCATCATGTCGTTTTTTACTTACATTCATTAAATATTTGAAAAAATACTGCCTTTTTGTAATTGAAGCCGAATAAAAATTTCGAAGAGCGTGTTTACATTTCACAGTTGCTAAAAGATATTTGTGAACACTCTTATTGGTTTTTTGTGCGGCGGTCTGGAATCTGGATGCGAGTTTAGTGTCGCGTGCTGATACTAGAATTGTATATCTATGTCTATTGCTAAGACTATGAACCCTTGCCTCCTCTGAGAGCACTTCAGATTCTGAAAATAGTAACGCAAACCTCACACTGTGATAGCCTACAACAAATCGTCTAATGAGTTTAAATGGTCACAGACCACAGTTGAATAGTTGGTTGGCTCGAGTGTTGATCATGGACTCCGCTCTGACGGCGATATGGGCGACTCCACACCCTCCAACAAGTGAGTGCTGAATTTACAAGCCATGATTTTGCTATCTCTTTGTTATCATTTAATACTAATGGCAAACGTTCCATGAATGTTAGCAAATGATAGTTTTTATGGGGTTCCATTCCATGTTGTGTTCATAGTAATGTACTAGTTTTCATTATGTTTCTTGTTTTCCATTCGATTCAATAATAATCTCACCAGGGTCTGGCATTAATTTCTAATTCGGTCCTTTATAGGAACAAAATCTTCCTCTACAAGAATAGTTGTTTCCACTTGATGATAATGTCTGAGAGTTTGCAATAATAGTGTCAAAACTCATCACGTTTGTTAGAAACGAATTGGTTGACTTTGTGTTATTTTAATTACAGTGCAGGTTATCATGGTTGTCATTTTCTTCACTTGTCCCATCATATTGAAAACAAAACTATGTGAAAATTTGTTGTTTCGTTCCTTCACATGGGCGTGATTCTAGCGTATCTATTAACTTGTCATTGATTTCTAGTGTGAATGTGTTGGAGTAGGTACTTGCTTCAAGGATTACTATAATTCAGTATATTGTAGAACAGGAAATAATTACACTTTCTGTTTCAAAATACGGAGCATTGCTATTGGCCAATTTGTCTATTGGAACATGGTCGATGAATCTGGATTGAAGTATAGCTCTACAAGAGCGAAATCGTACTACGATGTGATTAGTGTGTACTACGATAGTAATATCTCTATCATTATTTGAGAATTGTGGTGTGCTAGATCAATAACAAGGATGTTTGTTTAGAGTTGAGATTATTCATTATTGTGATGAATGATGAAATGTGTGTTATCATCGTAGGTAGCTTTGTTAGTTTTCCTTGAAGTTATGTATGAACCTGATGATGTATTACACATTGATGCTATTTGAGACAGAGCACAGAGGAAAATTAGGTGGATAAGGTGAATTGCAGATAATTATCATCAGACACATACCATTGAATATCAGAAAATAATAATCAATGGTTGTATAAAAGCATAACAAACGAATGATTGCTCAAGATTCGGATTTGATCAAATTTCGAAAATGTGAAAGTGAATTTTTCAATCTTATGCATTTCAGAGAATTACAGAGAAGGTAATGAACAGGACTTTTTT
This sequence comes from Laodelphax striatellus, assembly GCA_017141395.1. Taxonomy (NCBI): domain Eukaryota; kingdom Metazoa; phylum Arthropoda; class Insecta; order Hemiptera; family Delphacidae; genus Laodelphax; species Laodelphax striatellus. The sequence goes on from CM029531.1 coordinate 45,313,897, forward strand.
ATTGATTTTCACTAAATACTCTTGAATTCCCGTTGGTTAAAATATTACATTTGTCGTTTAAATCTTCTTGTCAAGAAATTAATCAGTGAAGAAAGACCTAAGACACACGAATCTTGGCTGTAGATTTATATTCGTCGGCTCATTCATATCATCGTTGTGAGTGATTTTCGGGTGTGTGGCCATGTGTGAGTGGAGATACCGTATGTGAATCACCCACGCTAAAAGAATTATTATTCAATTATTCATGCCCATTATTGAGTTGAATTGTGAGCCAGCGCTACACACATTTGCCTTGTCTCTACAACCATATAGTAATTATATATTCGTCTCTTTGTTGGCTTGAATGTAAATTTGAATCATATTACAGCCAACTGGTAGAGGTCCGACTTCTAGGGATGAAGTGGACTTCACTCTACCATTTTTCTAAGAGATTTAGAAATCTAAAGTAATTTAGTTCATAGAAACCCTTTCTCACCAGGCTAGACTGTTGCACTATCAATTAACTGACTCCGATATATTTGATTTTTTTTTCAATTTTTACTGTAGTTGCTAACACTCTCCATAGCGAAAATATTGTTTTACTTACCTCACTACTCAGTTCTAACCTAATTTAATCAATTTATTCAATCTCTTTTACTCCTGTTTTAAAAACTTGCATTGAATCTTGAGAATTCAGTTGTGTGTTAAATTTGTGTTGTGAGATTTTCTTCAATGAAAATTTTGTTATTATTAATATTCATTTCATATTAATGAGCTGAAGACGTGGGAGGTTGAGCCATGAAACTTTGATACTAAACTTTGAATGTGCTATGTGCATATTAATGTGAAATAATTGGTGGTTTTAGTTTCAAAGTTCCTTTCCCTTCATTCTCTCCCTTTCTCTTTATTTCTCCGTCTTATACTTACGGTTTCATTCCGTTCTGCACCCCTCACTATTTGCATGTTGATGCTTTTTTTTGTTTCTGTTTCTTTTCGGTGACAGGGTGAAGTGGCTAACCTGCCTGTAGTGCATATAGCTATTACATTGTGGTAAGATTTATAGCGTTCAGTTGGTAATAGCCATTAGCAGCTGTTGAAAGAATAGCGCAGGGGGGAGAAGAACTTGAACTGTTCAAACTTCCGCTACTTCCTGGCTGCTCTGCCTGCCAAGCATCACCCAAGTCGAGTCGACTTTATAGTAGGCCTAATGTGCACCCAGTAGGCTGCTAATCTAGGGAGCTGTCAACTGGAGAAATCTGAACAATGTCAAGTTATGGAATAAAATTATTCTGTTACTTTGAAATTTACCCGTATCCGAGGTAGTACCGGTCCCAATTACCTCGGATAATCGGGAATCTACTGAATTAAATTTTTAGTTGGAGAGTAATGTTAATTACATGAAAATGAATGTCTCTGTCACTTTTGTCGGTTATGTTATTCAAGAGTATCGCATTGCCCCATAGACTAACCAAATATATAATCTCTACCATAGACTAACCAATGGATATTATCTTTGGTATTACCAAAGACGATAGGAAACTATTAGTATTAGTATTATAAGTATTCTAATTGTCTTTGGTATTACCTACACCTACAGAGAGTGTATAGTAAACTATAAACTAGTGACTATATACTCTCTGTACCTACACCCAACTAGAGCTAGGCTACCCACGAAAGAAAAATAAATTGAGGGAAGTAAAGCAAATAGCAAACTATTGTCAGTAATTTTGTTATTGAACTTGATTCTTTTTTGAATAAAAATAAAACTTAAATACTTTGAAATTAATTTTTCACATGGGTTCATTCCTGTATTGTATTATTTATTATTTTATTAGTTCATAGTTTTGCAGTAGAGTAGCCAACTGTCAAATTGCTTCTGCGTGTTGATATTTTTTTATGGAAAACGACGTGTTAAAATTGAAGAGCAATTTTCATTGAATATTCTATGGTTGTGAGATGATATCTTTTTATCTCCAGTCTCAATGTTCGAATACTTGAAATTTAAGTATTTTTAGAAAACCCCGAAGTTTCAAGGTAAAGTTATTGTGATTTTAGTCATTTACTCAAGATTAAACTATTTCCTGATTCGATAATACTTGTTCAAGTAACAAGTAAAGAACAAAGACATATACCGCCTTAGTTAAATACATATCTCATGTTTAAATTCTATTATTCATTCCTCGGCTTTGTGACATACGTTCAACTTCTAACGTTTTCATGTATTTTTAATTTTCGATAACTTTGTCCACCTGTGCCCCATAATTACCTGTCCATAATTATCTGTCCTGCAGAGAACAGGTAATATTAACGTAATTCAATAATTACTAGTCTTGAAAAATTGGAACTGCTACCTGGAATATTGTAAGTCATTGACTTCATGAATCATTTTTCCAGTTTACTAATAAGAAAATCCATAATTTTCTCCTCTTTCAGAGACTAACTATTAAAATGTTGAAAACTAGTTTTTTCCAGAATTGAGTAATAACTTATGTATGTTACTGGGGCCAAAGGAAGTAAGTTATTCCTCATGATAATTTTCCAAAGAGGTCAATGTTCTCTGGAATGGGCTGGGCTGTTTCTGCTGTTGCTATTTGCTGTTTTTGAGGTTGGTTTGAACTTTCATGAAGTTCATTTGAACTTTCATGAAGTTCATTTGAACTTTCATGAAGTTCATTTGAATTTTCATTGGACTAATATTTAATTGCTTTCAATAAATTCCTCCTCAAGTTATGATCAAGGCTATCAAATAATCTATGAACTGGCCTTGAAAAAAGAATGAACCATAATAATAAGTAACTTATGAAGAGTTTTGCTTTCACGATCATTTCTTGAATGAAGTAATCAATGAACAATATTGCTTTTGGTAAATTCCTCGATTGTGCTTGTAAAGATAGATGATCGAATATCGTAGATAATCGAATTATCTACGAACTGGCTTGAAAAATGAAATAAGAATAAATTTTATTTTCTTCTACAAAATTTCCAGATGTAACAGAGATTGAGCAAATTTAACAGATATAGCAAATAACCACATTAGTAGGTAGCCTATGAGCATAGGTTTTTACAAAATTTGGGTTGTTATAGTTGTAGCGTCTGCTCTGAGTCAATGATCTTCAAAATATCTTCCATCTTTGGAATATTTTGACCAAAATGATTTATTGATGCGTCACCTTCTTTATTTTGACTGACGCAAAAAAATTGCTCGCCGCACAAATCACCACGTTTTGCAAATCAAAATCACCATATTCAGTGCGCACATACATGATTGAAATTTATTTATTCATATATTCCTTGTCAAGTTTGCGATCAAACAACATGAAAAACAATCATGTAATATTTATAGATGAACAGTGATGCATTCCAGTGTTGACTTCAAAAGTGAGATTAATTCATGCCTAATTCTAAAGAGCACTCGTAGAATTAATTTTAGATAACTCGATGAAAATACTAGGTGGATTCGCAGTATAAATACCCACTAATTGTATCATATAATACTAGGTTTTGGAATGATCGAGAAATGTATCATTTGTATCAATGTGGATAGTAATTGTCAACTTTTGAATGTTTTTCTCACCTTGAAACTCCTTGAATATTTGATTCTTTGAACAGTGCAGACTTCCAGTCATGAATCTATCAATAAAGTGTATTGGGCGCCATCCATTGAATAAAATATAACCACATCCTTATGATAAGTTTGTGTCTGAAGCGAAAGTCGACTACAATTGAAAAATAAAGATTGCAATTCTATATGATGGATGTGTGTAAATGATTCCGATCATGAAAACAAAAATACGATATTCTCTCATTGATGTGATCTCTCAGGATTTTGGATCGGTTGAAAAAACCAAAATCATGATGTTCGATATCTGTTTACTATTCCGTGTAGTTTAATTATTAATTTGTTCTTAAATGTAATTAATAATTTTTGATACATTGAACTAAATTTTTTAACATTAAGACATCCTTGACTCAGTTTAGAAGCAGTGTTACAGAAAGAGGAGCATATTATAGCAGGACTGTATCAGGGAGGACATAAATTTATTACTCAGTTTGGAAAAAGCATGCTTGTAGGCGTGTAAAAATAATTATTCTCCGGAGGATTCTCTCCAGTGATTATGGAACCCATCCTTTTCTCCCACATACTGTCTCTCTCACTCCAATGTTAGTAATCATCCTTCTCTCTCTCCCACACACACACTTAGAGCAAGTGCGTGCGCGTTGATGTGCATGCGAAAGTCAACTCATGAGTTCACGCCCGTCTCTTCTATTCTTTGGGATCCAGACTTTGGAACAATTTTTTCTGTTTTCATTCGACTACAGAACCGGTTCCAGAGCAGGCATTTTGATGGTTGGCATTTTATTTTAGTTTATTTTGGCCATTTTTTATCTGGCTCGGTCAAAATACCGTGTAGCAGCGGTATTCGCATCATACTAGACCCCTTCAGTTCTAGGTGAATCGGTGTTGTTTTATTATTACATGATGTAATATCATTGCTGAATATGAAATGCCAGTTTGAGGTCGTCTGTCTTATGATTTATTGTTGTTAAACGAATTTTCTTAACAATTCATTCATTTACGGTGCCTTTATAATGACATTTTTCATAATTTACATCTACTGTAGCCTTTATATTGTTTTTTGAGAAAAACCCAGCAAGCAGAGACGTTTTGTATTATTTGGTGAATCGCAAGAACATACTTAATAAATAGATAGTTGTTCCAATCTTATGAGTTTGTGCAATTCAATTAGTGCAATGCAATGTTCAATTGACTTATTGCGTAATCTATTCCTCCTTACTCTAAGAACAATACCAATTTAGTTCACTATTCTCCCACTTTCTAACTTGTACTTGGACAATTACCATATTCATGAGTTGAAAATGACAGAATTCAAGAGAAGGCCTTTCTAAGTATATTATCATGTTTATTTTATTGTTTGAAACATGAAGTTGGCTAGATTAAATTTGAAGGAAGTTTTCCAGAATTATTTCCTACAAATCACCAAATTCTGGAACGGATTAATGTTCCCTAATCAAGGAAGTAGTAGGATTTCTATGAGAATTCCACCCTCACGCCATGCGTTATTATTTTTATCATCTCTTTCTTAATTTTATATCAAATTCATTCAATTAACACCATGGCAATGAATGATGGAATTGAGTCAATCCTCTTCTATAGTTTCACAGTGGCCATCTGTGATACCAGCCACACCATTGTGAGCTGGCAGGCGTGGTGTATTATAGCTTTCGCTTCATCAAATTGACAGTAATGGATTGAGCCAAAGGATGTGAACTTTGTTTCCCCTCCGGGCTTATCGCGGCGGCCCAATCGGTTGGAGATGGAAGAAATGGACTGCATGAAAACCCGCATTGTATCACCAATTGAAGGGAAACACTCTTTAGAAATGACGCTCAAAGACCTTACCTCAAACTTCACATCTGCTGGGCTGCAGTAAACAATCTTCCATTAGCCCTTTCTCCAGATGTCGTATGCTTTCTTGGCAAACTAAAACTGGCAATTTATTAATTTTCTTGCATTATTTCTTATGCTTAAACTTCTCAGTAATTTTCGTTTGTAGACTTATTTGTAGAATTTTGTTTTGTTGTCCAGTGTTCTCTTCCATTTGTAGATATTTTGGTGGATATTCAGATCTTAAATCTCCTGGTAGAATCAATGGATTACAATGTCCTACAGGGACTGTATAATCAGTGTGTCCATTGGTGTGAGAGTCCATAACAGTATGTTGGTACGTTTTTTCCAACATCGCCATATTCCAACTTTCGCCAATATTTTGAATTTTAATATGTGCTTACAGGTGAAGTTGAGCTCATTCACTCATTTGTCAAACTTTCTTTGGGAGAAATGGCAATAAAAATTTCTAACAATAGAAATATTCTCTCTGCTTTTGGTATTACTTTAGATTTAGAAGCTTGAAACGATAAAAACTACCTCTGTCTTAAGCAAATTTAAGAAGTTAGAAGTGAATCATTTATGCAATCAAGTTATGCGTGTATCATTTCAATGCAAATCTTATGGAAGTTGGCAAAAGTATGTCGGATTTGACAAAGTTAATCTCCTTGAGCTAACCAATCAAAAGTGTGACATTCTATTTTCAATGACCACACTGCTGTCTACAGTCTCTGTGGATAGTAGTCGGCCATTTGCACGTAAATCCAATTGAATTTAACTTTCGTAAAATGATGTCATCCAACGAAACCACGCTAGAAGAACCAAAGCACGAATCGAATGTCAACACAATGATGTCATTTTATGGTGTTGAATTCATTTGGATTTTCGTGCAACTCACCGAACACTGTATTCAATAGAATCAAAATATTATATCAATTTTAATGATGATGTGTTGAAAATATATTAGAAAATCGCATTGAAATGGGCCATGCGATTCACTCATTGAAGATAATAGAAATAAGATGCAAAATCTGCTAATAAATTGAACAATAATTATTCATATTTTCATTGTCAGTACTTTACTACAAATGGATAATTTTTTATTGTCGTCAGTTGTTACACTTCCAAAAATGCAATTATTGATATTACGTTCCGACTTTTTTTTGTACATAATTATGTCATGTAGTGATTGAATTCATGTAATTTTCCATTGATTCAATTTTATTATTTAATTTTTTACAATGATTTTAAACCCCCTTTGTATTCAGGATTACATTGAAAACAAAATATTTCTTTGATATTTTTACTTGTTGTTTACTTATCAATTACCAATATTGCCATTCGAGTTTCTATTGTTTATTGCCAGGCTAGAGCCTGATGATTTTTCTACTCTTTCAACAAAATTACAATAGTTTTAATCCCTTCTAAAAGTATTTAAATAATTGTTGGTTTAGTTGGTTCCTTCGTAAAATGATAAAGGTTCCAATATCCTTTTTAGTAAACTCTCAGGAACAATTTTCTTGCTTTCAACTTAGGCGTGCAATTCAATTCAACTGCGTAAAACCTTTATGGAGTAGAGGGCAGGGGCAGGGCCAGACAAGTTGGGGCTCTTCTAGGGTTGGCAGGCAGTGCGAACGTTGCACCGAGCCTTGGCCAACGCGGTGCTTTGCTTTCTTTCATTGCACAAGAAGTACCCGAAGGTAGTACCACCACTACCACGACTGCAAACTGCATTGCACTGCTGGTGGTAGGATGGAGGTGAGTGTACATATTGAGCTGGTCAGTGACATCACATCGCTTGTACAGTCTTGTTCCGCTGCAAGCGGCTTGTGCCAATTCTGTCGTTCTTATCTTCGTCCTCTCTTTGCACTCACCATCCCCTCTCTCGCTCCTCGTCCTTCCTTTCTCACTCTCCCTCTTTTGCACCTCCAATTGAAGCTGTGTGCACATTTCCTCCATCCTATCTCCAATTGTGTCGCTCTTATCGGTCCACCTTCCTTTCTCTCTTATCCCTTCTCTCACTTGCACCTCCAATTGAAGCCCTATCCACTCTCCCGTAATGTTTACTTACAGAAATGGCTTATTGAAACCGAACTCTCCATTGTTATGTCCGCATTCAGTGCCACCGACCATTCAGATGAAATAATTCAATCACGCTTTCGGCATATTAGTAAACAAGTGAGTGATTTGTGCAACTGACCAGTTTTATTTGTTGTTTTTTCAAGTCTTTGAAATTATAAGAAGCGAATTGTTTTTTTTCAAGTGCAGTGGTATAAAATTATAAGGATATTTTCTTGTTCCATTAAGATCAGTCATATTTATTAATACTGAATGGGAATTTTGATATAGGATTTCTTCGAACTGGAATTGACGCATAAAACTTGAAAACTTCTGTGAACAAGAAAAAAATGGAATTCACACTGTCGAAATGGAATTGTCGTTCATTGTCGGATTCCTGTTTTTCTTCCACTGTGCCTCAAAATTGGAATTTCACTGAAAGTTGAATATATAACATTCATACAATAATTCATTCATTACCCAGTTGAATATATTATAAATTATGAAAAGTAAAAATCTTAATTTTTGAAATCAAAGTCTCCGCTTCTGGTTGTGCAGTTCATTGAAATTTATTTATTTAAATACTCTGCTGTCAAGGAAAATCTAAATAATTCATTAATTCTATTGGATAAGACCTTTTACATATTAAATGTATCAGTTGAAGGAAACATTGATATATCACAGAGTATTGCATCACAGACTAATTCTACGATCTGTGGTATTTTCTTCATCTGAAATCTCACCCACATCCTTTCATCAGTATGTAGACTCCAGTCTGCTCGCAATGAGTCAGTGTGAATGTTGCAAAGAAACCATCCAAACTTTTGTACTGTTGAAGGATTAATTCAGCTCATTGAAATCAGGATAGCTATCGATGTATAAGCGGCCTTGGCGACAAGGAATGTGTCGCATTGATCTTTAATGTAGCTCGATTCTTTGTTTCTGGCTGGGGTCTGTCCGGGAGGAAACATTTATTTTTTCGAATTGTGCGGATTTCTCGTGTCCTTGACGAGATCTTTGACCCATGGCGTGGTGCGGCGGCGGGCTAAGAAGAAGAATCATCGGGGAGAAATTGGAAAGACGGGCCGAGCAGCATTCCTGGGGAGGCCGGGTACAACTTGACCGCGTCCACCTGTCCCGCGTCCACTCTGCAGAGTGTCTGCCGACTCCCTGCAGACTCCTCTGCCTCTCCTGATCCAATGTCGTAGCCCCGGTTGTTGGGATCACTGAAAGGCTCTCCTCCTGACTGGGACTGGCAGAACCGGAATGTGCAATTGCAACCGGGATTCATTACGTCACTCGCTGTACACTCGTCGCCGTCCCAATAGACCTTTCTTTCTTTGTGTGAGTAGGTTCAGTACTTCCTCTGCTGGCCGTTCCCAATCATGACTCTTCTTGACTTCCACCACTTGAATCAAGTGTTACATCTGTTATCAAACACGTTTGGGTGTCAATGCAAATAATGTATTGTTGTCCAACCCATCGATCTCTAACTAATATTAGTATTTGTTGTATTAACTTGTATTAGTTAGAGATCGATGGTCCAACCACTTACATTTTGTATTACATCCCATGTATCTCTTATTTCACTGTATCTCTATTGTTTTACATTCCATGGTTTCATTGCGAGTTTTATTTTCTTTAGTAAGTACTTATTAAGTGCCACAAGGACTGTATGAACAAAGTGGATTACAATATTACATGATAAAAATTCTAGGACGGATATTGAACTACTGCAAATAGTTCTATAGAACTAGGATGCAAACTTCTTGATGATTTCAGGATTAAAGCATATCGAAAGATGTGCTTGTCTATTGTGCTTGAATGTCTTGTCTATTCATTACAGTGAAGTGGAGTGGATATTGGATTTTATAAAGACGTTTATGAGAGAATAATATGTATTTCCAGAGTCAGACTCAATCAGTTAAATTGAAAACGACTTTTTAATTATTGTTCACAAGTACATTAGAATATTGTTAATGAACAGAGATACTTGTTAAAATGAATGAATATCATTCAGACCTGATGTTCGAAGCGTGTTGGAAACTCCCAATTTGGTGTAATTCGATTTGATTCGAGTGCTTTGCAATTTTCCTAAAAGTGACTTGATTTATTACATAACGCGTTGACGTTGACGTGAAGATAGCCGGCTGATTCTCAGCTCAGGTGAAGTGCAGTGCGTTATCAGCTCTACGTCACGAATGACTCAGTTTTGCCATTACGTATCCATGTCTGCAGTTCACTCGGAAAAATTACTACAACTCGTGCTTTGATTCCCAGTACCTGACTGATTGAGTAGCGAGCGGTGTCGTCGTTACAAGCACTCCTACTTTAACTACACACCACAGTGCTTCGCTAATCTCTGCACGGTTTTTTGAAGCTCTCTTAAAGTTCGCGTTCTTTGGATAGTTTTTCATCTAATGTGTGCGGTTTCTTTTTTTTTCTAAAATCAAATCAATATCATTGGTTGATAGTTCGAGTTGTGTAGTTTATACTCTTCTCAGTTTTTGTTGGTGTATTCCGGAGTTCAGAGCCAATTAAATTTGTATATTAGATTGCTCGGGTGAGTGATTATCTTCTATTCTTGGTCCAATGTCCTCTTGTTTCCAAATGGAAAAGAAAACTCTTGATAGTTTATCATGTGGATTAAGTTATCGAATGGGTTATTTTATTTTAATTTAATATTTGTCTAAAAAATATTTTTTTCAGTCCAAGAGCAAAATAATTTTAATGAAAAATTATACGGTAGTACAGTATTGTGAATAGTAATTGATGTTTTGATTCAGTTATAAGTATTAGATGAGTTATTATTGATAACTTTTGGCAAAGGTAACAAGGTAGCAAAAGCAAGATACATTAGTTGAAATTTAATAATGGTTATTCGTTATGAAAATAAGCTCTTGTTTATTCTGTAAGTAAATTTCATATTCCAAGTCAATATTATATTTTATTCGAGAATTAATTATATTCCAGAATGACATTCATTACCTCTAATCCATTCACTTTTATCATTAATCATTTTAAGATTATTATTCGATAACTTTCTTAGTTTGCTATAGGCTGCTTCTTATTGTGCCTGCTTTCTAGTCCAGTAAGGTCTTTATCCCCTCCTGCTTGTGTTTAAAATGGGCGTAAAAGCGTCGACCAATGGCAACGCAGTACAACCTGTCATTGAAGGCCATTTTCTGTGTTTGCTTTCGAGTAAGTTTGATTGGCTTTCTGTTAGCTCCTCCCCTTGTGGGAGGGTGTAATAGCCTCGACCAACTTCGTGTATTTCAACCTATCATAGACGGCCATTTTCTATGTTTGCTTTCGAGTTTGATTGGCTTTCTGTTAGCTCCTCCCCTTGTGGGAGGGTGTAATAGCCTCGACCTACTTCGTGTATTTCAACCTATCATAGACGGCCATTTTCTCTAGGCTTCCATTTTGCTGAACCATCCATCCAGTTTGTAGCGGTGAATAAGGTACCAATAGTCGAAGCGAAAATTTCCAGTTGACTTTTTCTGTTTGATTATAAAAACAATTCTAATCAAAGATCTATTCATGGTTATACTACAAAATATTGAAATTTCTCATCACTTAGATGCACAGAAATTAATTCGATTTCACTAGTCAATTTTCAATATTCTGCATCCTTATGAATAAATAAGTTCAATCACAAGTGATAATAATTTTTCATTTTATTAAAATTAGTAACGTGTCATCTTGAAAACAATCAAATATCGCAATAATATTTTTCGATCAAAAAGTCATGGTGACGCCATTTTGTAGGAATTGTGACGTCATTTGAGGTGCCAAGCAATGATGGTTCGAGTAGGTTTGGATTGTCTCGTACTTAGTTCAATATGGAGTCTAGATGACAAAGATAATCCTTTATCGATTAATCAGATTGGGTTTCAGAAAGGAGTTCACTACAAGGAATATTGTCTTTTTAGTTTTTCGACAAAATAATTTAATTTCGACGTTAATAAATTTCACTCTCTATATCTCGTACTAGAAGTATAAGTTTATAGGTTACTGGTTAGGTCTTGTAATAAATATAGTATTAATAAATGATACTGATTTGTAGGCTTTGAGTTTTTAACAGGACAAAAAGAATAAGTTTTAAACATGGACTGTTTTCATGCGTTTCTGCCATATCTTGATGGGTAAAGTTTGACGTAAGCTTTTCTGGAAAATTCATCATTTGAATATTATTACTGGAAATTATTGAGGATGTTGAATTGTTGGCAGCTCATTTGGTCTATGCATCATTCATTCATTACGTTTTTCCCAGGCAATGTATTGTCATAATCTGTCTTCTTGGAAATCGATTCCTCTCACCATCAAACCAGTTTAAGAATGGATCAATATAATTTTATGAATGCCAGGATAAAGAATATTCTGAGTCATCAATCCGATCTTGTTCAATTTTCTGATCCCTTGCTGGAAAATCATTGGAAGTAGGCCTCAAGGATTCATACAGGATCGCATCACACGTCTAAACTTATGAAAGGAGTTGAAAATGAGTGAAAATTTGAATATACATTTAGTTAACTGATCGGCAATGAACAATTGTGTCTTCCTTCTTGTTAGCAATTTCCAATGCATCAAGTATCTATCATCCACGTAATTTTCATATGCAATTCTGGAGAATAACGGAAGGCAACATAATTTAAATTAAATAATTGAATCTCTTACCTCGAACAACTGACGATACCTCAACATCAAGCAAAACCTGAAAGTTGTTATAAACTACAGCGAGTTTTGACCTATATTTCTGTAAATGTATTGCAGTACCTGACATTTAAGTACATACTTGTCAATATTTGATGTTGTTATCTCATGAAATAGTACAAACAAGATTTGTTATCGAACTAAACTCATACAATAAATATAGAGTTGTGTACTGCACTCTTTATTTGCTGTGTGTTTGCAGGTGTGACAGGTATTACTAGTCACATCATCCTTTAAAAGGCTGTCTCTACGAAATGAAGAGTGAATAGTCAGTCGAATCAATCTCCTTCATGGGGTATTGCTTCATGGAGTGGTAAGGCCTCTGGTATAGATTACATTCACTTGGTTTACGTACGGTGTAAAAGCAGTGAATCGTAAATGTCAGAACTATTTTGCTACCCTATAGCAAATTAACAAAGTTTATACACTATTCAAATATATAGATGGCTAATAAAATATGCAGTGTAACTTTGCTTCTTGTGATAACATGCTGCATTTATGGTGCATGGTACCCTTGGATTGCTACTCCTTTCACGCAATATAACGCAAAACGAGCTACTATCAAGCATGCTAGAATGTTGAATGTAAATAATTCATAATGAATGGCAACTTTAAGCAACTACAGTTTTGGTTTCGCTGTATAAAACATTTCTCTCAACATCATCATCATCATCATCTGAAAATCTAATTTTTTCCACAGTCAATTTGCATGATAGCAAAACAAAGCAAATGATAGCCTATTTCAAAGTATCCGCTATTGCTAATCAATATAATTTTTTTCACTGACTTTGACCTGCATGAAATCTCATCATGTCACACACATCTAGTGGTCAATCGAAGAAGCGGGGCTGTTTAGGTTTTAGTATTTTGTATCGATGGACGTTTCTGATGTCTTTCCTGGGATTTCCAGTTCAAATTAGTTTTGAATCTTGGATTCTCTCAGAAACCACTCAAGTAATAGGAAGAACTGTTGTCGTAGTTTGAAAATGTTCTTTGTCTTATGTACTTGAAGGCAAGAAAACAAAATTCATGATTTTTTCAGAGGAAATGTAAACCGTTCTTAACTACGAGTATACTTGTAATTTGGTTTTTCACTCTTACAATAAATTTGACTGTAGTCTTTTTGATAATGTTCAAGTGTTTCCACTGTGAGCTAGGAGAAGAAAATTCACATCAGAAAGCTTAGATATGTAGTTTATCGGTTAGCACACTATTTCTACCTGTGAAGACATATCTATTTTTACCCATAATTCTACCTACTTTCACCTTCCTCCATCTCCATCCTCTCTGTTGAAACAGAATTGAGTATTTATCTCTTGTTTCAAATTGTATGTAGACTATTTTGAAATTCAGAACGTACAATTCTGCAACAGATTGATTTATCTTTCCAAAATCGTTTCTAATAAAATGCTCAACTCAAGTATCTATCAAAACCGATTTTCATAAATGTGTTGGCATTGGTCCTTTTACCAGATGGCATTTAAAAGGCCGTCGATGACCTAGACGAGAGAGTCTAGGTGGTTTTGGCCGATAAGCCAGCCAGCCGAAACAACATGCTTGCAATAAAAAGAGTCTGCCTCCTCGTGTGGTGTGCTGACGAGACGTCCGACTCCAACCAACTCTCAAGTCAGAGTCCGACAAATAGGAACTTGGACGCATCACCTCCCCTCCCTCTCGCACACGCATGCAAATAGCCGTCAAGGTCTCCGTCAACGCACGCATGCGCGCGCGCACACGCTGCGTGTCGTAACCTTTGCCTAGTTCAGTTTGCTGCCGCTGGGGAGGAGTGTAGCAGCACCCGTCTGCATTTGCACTCTGATGACTCCTCGTAGTTACAGCTGAGCGGAAAGCAACCGCTGACCCTCCTGTCCTCTTCCTCCTTATCTTCTTCTTTTCCTATTCTTCTTCTTCTTCTTCTTCCTTTTTCTATCCTCCATCCGGCAGGTAGCGGGCCACAGCCCCAGCCTTCAAAACATTGTTCTATCGCCTTGCCTTGCCTTCTACCTGCTCAGCCCGTCACATTGTAGGTGGCTCGTCCGTCGTTCTTCCTACATCACAATGCAACGGATGATGCGTGAAGCATCACCGTTCGCCTATCGAAATCGTTCAGTTTTCTATGAGCAGAGCACTCTCGTTCCTGTCGTATAAAACCAGATAGGCTGTTGGTAGGTAGAAAATGCTAGGTTCCAACATGCTAGTAGAATTTGAGAGAAACAGGGTTGATCAGAGTTTCGTCTATGAAGTGTAGCCTATGATTGTGAGTACTTTATGGAATTAATTCTCACAATCATAGGCTACAATTACCATCATCCTTATGAAGGTAAAAATTGGAATTGCTTGTGATAAAAATTATACAAATTTAATGATGGGTCGTTAACAAAATTGAGATTAATGATTGTTTGGCTAATAGAGTCTGAGAGAATGGGAATTTCTTGTGATTCAAATACAAATCATGAGTGTTTTTAGTCAGTGATGTAGCTTTTGATGATTGATCGTTGTCAGTACAGTCGAGCTACGTTTTGAATAGAGGTGGCTGGAATGCTAGGAATGTAGAAGCTGGTCGAGTGGGGGTAATAAAGATAGGGCAGACGGAAGCGTGCGAGAGAGAGAGGAATAGCGTGCGAGAGAGACAGCTCCCCGCACACTTCATACCGCACCACTATTCTTTTAGTAGCTCGACAGTATTATGTGTAGTGTAAGTGGATAGTATTACCAGTAGTATGTTGAAGCATGAGTATTGAGGAAGCTTGTATCTTCCTCTCTTCTATCACCCTATCAAACCATTGTTACCGAGCAGGTAATATACATATAAAAACCGAATAATATAAGTTTTAATGGGAGATTCCCTAGTTTTGGTGGATTGCAACTGTAGTTGCAAGGGTATGTTCTTTGCCCGAATCTTGTTTCACTTTTGGTATTACAAATATTGAATATCAAATCCGAAATTGATCGGTCGGTTACAGTGTGACAAAATGTGGTTCCACTTAAGTTTTATTTAAATAGTTTAAAATAGCAAATCGTAAAATGATCAGTAGCATGACAACTCGTAGTTTGTTATGAAGGCGGCGACGGGCACCTTGCAATCAATTTGTTAGTTGACGGCTTACAATTGCCAAGATTTGGTGCACCAAGAATATTATGAATCTGAACAGATGCGCGGTCACTATTCATTGATCGCGTGACTGGTCGGGTGCCAGCAGCCGACTTGTCATGATCACTTGTCGGGGAAAAGTTGGAGCCCGAATAGTTTTCCGATGCATGCAGTGCAGCAGTCTGTATTTTTCTGCTATTGAGTCTCTCACGCACTGTGAGCAGAGCACAAGGTTCCAGCAAGCAGAAGAGATACTCGGCCAATTACCGTCGGAAGTCGGGCTCTAATCATCGTTCTAAGAGATGCTGGGAACCCTGCTTCTTCCCCCACGCTATCTGTGGGCATTCCAGTCCCGTTTATTGGTCTTGTACTTTTCGAGATCCGGTCGTCTCTGCTTCTATTCCAATGCTGAAACTTGATTTGTCGTTTCCAATATTAGCTTCAATTCAAACTTTTTCGTGTAAATTATTAGACAGTTTCGTTATGAAGTTGAAGGTATTATAAACTAGATTTATATTATAACTAAAGATATTGTTGAAAGATATTTTTAACTAAACTATATTAATTTTGTTATGTTCAGGCACTACTCATACGTGGATATTCAAATCGCGGATAATCAGAGACTTGGATAACAAACATATGTTTTCAAATGATAGAGCTCATCATATATTTGCTTCATTTCGAAGGATTAGATGAGACGGTTCCAGACTCGTCTGAGCGTCATCATTTAAAAACACATGTTTGTTATTGGAGTTTGTTAATTAAATTCTATACAGACAACAATTAGAAATAGTAGAATTTGGAAGATGAGTTCAAATCATTTGGTTCAAATGTCTTCTATCTCAAAATAAGCAAGAGTGTCTCACACTTCTATTCAAGGCAGGGACAAAACTTCTCAAGATATTGTTAGTAGTGAAAAATGAATAGTAGTAGTGGATGACAGTAGTGAATGCTGTGAATTCCTGTTGTTTATTTCCTCTTATAAGCAAGGCATAAAAATAAATATTTTAATTTGGGTTCAACTATTAATTTTATGTACTTGGAAGAAAGTTGAGAAGTGACGATTTCAACAAAACAATAAATTACTGAATCCAACTTTTTTATTGCTATAAAAAGTATAAACTACCAATTATTATTTTTGAATGAGGGATAAGTGCAACATGTAACAAGCTAATTTTCTTTTTGACACAGTCAGTTGAGCATCTCAATTTCCTTGTGTTGTAATTTCGACTGTCTATTTGCGGCGTCTTGGAGCGCCGCTCTTCGATATTAATAGCGATGCAGCCAAATTAAGTGCACTTAGCAGCCAGCGATGAGAGATGCAATTTGCATCGAATCCAAGCATTAAAATTACGGTGCAATAACCTTTCTTCACCACAATAATAACAATCTTTCATATGCCTTTACGAGTGCACTTGAATGAGATCACATATTCCGAATAATTTGATAGTTGTCATTTCATTCACATCTTATCACACTGTATTGTAATATAATTCCATTCATATAAAATCATTTCATTCATATCATAATGATTTTTTATTGTTGCATGTTAATACCAATACCACTAAGAAGTTTAGTTTTAATTTCTCATTTATACATCAGACATCCATAATTTTATTGTAATGCATGTTAATTCCACTAAGAAATTTCAATCTTTCATTCATACATAATTTTTGTATGGACAATTTTACCAAGCATGCTATACAATAGCTATAAGAAAGTTTCATGTTGGCTTTCTAATACTGTATTTTTCATACACATATAAAATTCATATTATCCTTGTAAGTTTCCATGTTACCATAGAGAAGAGATAGTAGATTCAAATCTGTTATCTATTGTGTTACTAATTTGCTTCTCGATAGCTCTTTGATTTTAATTCTTGCTAGCTTTTGCTGTAATTTCACGGCAATTTTCTTTCAGTTTATTCCATATTACTTTCCATTCCACTTTGATCTGCTTCAAATGTTTTATTAGGCTAACAGCATCACTTATTATGTACTAAGTGCACTGTATTCATCTTTCTTTAATTCTCTTTGAAAAAGTGTATCTTCCAAGTTCATCTCTTAGACAGAATGTATCTATACTGTATTTATCATACAGCTTCTGTAGAACCATCAACTGTTCATTCTTTTATTGTTTTGAACTATTCTGCTTCAATTTCTTCCTTTTTTCAATTAATTCGCATTCCAGTAAATGCATTATTCGGCTTCTCAATGTTGCCTCAGTTTCTGTATGTAATACTTTTCTTATTATATATTTTTAATTTTCTTCCAAACAATTTTCTTTGTACTTATTCGTATCATTCACTGTTCAAATTCTTTTATAAAGAATTCTTCTTTGAATGTTACTGTTTTAAACTATTCTGTTTTAATTTTCCCTTTTTTCAATTAATTTGCATTACAGTGCTTGTCTTATTCTGCTTTTCGATGTTATCTTTTTCATTGCCTTATATTTGTTTCGCTATGTTTCCTGTTCTCATGTTTTATCTTTTTAAACTATTCAGCTTCAATTTTTCCTTTTACAATTTAATCGCATTACAGTAGGCCTACTTGCATTCTGCTACTCGATGTTGCCTTTTCGATTGCCTTTGCATTGATGTTAAAATCGCTTGTTTTGTCTAAGCTTTGCTTATTATGTTTTCCTCTCTATTGTTTGTAGCATAAACTCCAACATTTTCCTTTCTATTTGTTGTGTGCTTGTGCTTAAAGTAGTGTTTACTCTAACATTGTTCTGTACAGCACTTTATCATCAGCATCACTAATTCGGTGTTCGCATTTTGTGTTGCAGTGGAGTTGCAGTTCTAAGTTGCACGGACTGTTCGGGTAGCAGCAGCAGCAGCAGTGGCACCAGTGACATCACAGATCCCGGCTCGCCGTTCAGCAGCGGCTCCAGTCACAGTTCCAACTGCGCCGAGAGCGACCCGGAGAACAGTGTGGGAGCCAAGATGCCGCCCTGGCTGACGGGTCTGACGGGCCTCGAAGGATCGTCGGCGTTGAAACGCTTCCAGCTGCTCGACCGATGTGCGTCGGCCGCAAAACGCAAGCTGACGCTGCATGCTGACGACGACTATGCGGCCGTGGTCGATGCGGCAACGCCGCACGCCGACAGCCTTGCCGCCACCAAAACTCTGCTCGTGTTCCTTTCTGGCTCTGGAGCCGCCGCCAGTAATAAACAGGTGGGTCTGTTCAGCTAAAATCTGCAGCACGTATAAAAGTTGAGTTGAAATGTGTTCTATACATATTGTAATGGAAATACGATTCAACAAGCACATTATTTTAGATTATTACTTTATCCATGTAGGTTACAAAATGTATACAGTAGTTACATAAACATGTCTAGATTATGAGCAATAAGAAGGTGCATAACGTTCAGCTAAAATCTGCAACTCTTTTTTATATATGTTGCGGATAAAGACGTTGAGGAAAAATGTGCCCTAGCCATTGTTATCGAAACACGGGTTCAATAAGTAGATTAGATTATTATCTACTGTATCCATGTAGGATACAAAATATATAGCAAGATGTCTAGATTACAAATAGAATTACTGTAATTATATTGGGTTACAAAATATATACTTACAAACATTATCTAGATTATTATAGTTATAAAATTTATCTTGAAGGAATCACTTATTGTATATAGTTAGTTCATTTTGCTATGGCACCAAGTGTATAAGAATCCACCCAAAAAATACCTCTTATTTATCTCTTGAATATTTCTTATCTTTAAAAGTGAAAAAAATCAAGAATCTAAAAAACAGGTTATTGCAATGTTCAAAGTGTAGATTTCTTTCACTTTACAATATTGTCATGGCTGCATCACAGGGCATGAACTCTTGTACGATTTGAAACGTCCAAATAAGGTAATTTATTTTCAATCACTTATGAGTAATCTGTTGTTATTCAATGTCTATTAAACGTTTCGTAATTACTAAAACTTTCTTGTATAAAAAATTATCGTATTTTTGTGAATAAAATTGATTGAATACCTGGGTGCCATAGCAAAATAAACCAGATAAAACAGTTCGGCGCTATTCACAAGTAGATACTCAAATCGCGGATAGTCAACCACTTGCATAACAAACATGTGTTTTCAAATGATGTCATTACTTGAAAACACATGTTTGTTATCAAAGTCGCTCACTATCCACGTGTGAGTAGTACCTAAGGCTAGGCGTACACTGGTTAGTCAAGACAAGACGAGATTAGTCACGTTTAGACACAGTACTTCACATAGATGCTTATGAAGCAACACACACCGATTAGTCATTGCATCGGTGACTGTGAATCACTGTGACTAATCTCGTCTTGTCTTGTCTTGACTAACCGGTGTACGCCTAGCCTAAACTGTACTTAGGAAACTATTGCTTTTCTATTAAATCCAATTCTAAAAAATGCAAACTTGTTTATGAACAGCAGCAGCCGCAGCCGTTGAACAGTGCGGCCGAACCGACATTGCTAGCGGCGACCTCCCCTGACCCGGCCGGGACCATCTTCCGGCCAGCGGAGCCCGAGCCGCCCGATGATGAGGAGGACGACGACGAGGAGGATGACGACGATCACCTGGTGCCAACCGCCCCCGAGCCGCCTCCAGCCGCCCTGCCCCCGCCCCTCACCATAGACGTCGACGACCCCCCTTGCACCCCCCTACCTCCGCCCGCGGCCCCCTCGCCGCCCCGCACCATCCGCTTTCCGGCCCGCAGCGGTGCCGCCCACGCCTCCGCCACCGCCTCCACCACCTGGAAGGGCCACCACCACTTCCATCACACCGACATCGCGTGTCACTGGTCCTCCTGTCACCAGTCGTTCAACACCAGTTCGGCGCTCATCGAACATCTACAGGTAAGCAATCAACCCCATCATATGTACAGTATTGAATCCTTCCTAAACAGTAAAAAAAAGGAAGTAAATTAATAATTATAATACGAGTTTACCCCGTGCACCGCCAAGTGCCACTTGCTTAGTAATCTATCGTTTGAGAATACAGTACCATTGCAACAAATTTGTATCAGTGTGAGTTTCCTCTAAATTTCACATCAAATCTCGCAGAGGTGGAAGCACAGTAGAAAGAAATGCGCCAAAAGTTTTTTAATATAATAGATTGACTTTTTAATGTCTGGAAATTATTAATAAATATATCGAATATAATGAATATTATAAATTAAATATAATTTATAAATAATGAATAAGTACTATTATATGGATTGGATTGATACCAATACCAACCATTAGAAGGATTGTTAGCAGGTGGAACTATACGTATACAGTTCAGTCGAGATAATAACAAACAAATTTTGGTACAAATAACAGTTTCATTCTCAAATCTGTCCATTGCAGTTTCTGCTATTTAGCAGTATTAATTATTCAGCATAATAATTTCATTACTCAGTCATGGTTACGTCAACATTACAAAACAAGTTTTATACATAAGAAATACACCCACCTATACCTACCCTTCAAAATACCACCTACCAAATCATGTAGAAAACACGATCATAAAATAAATTTTCGAGCAAGCTTCCTGTTCTATTGATTTTGGATGGAAATCTTCCTCAAAAATCCCAATTTCAAATATATCCACTTATACATAAAATGAGAAATGAAAAAACATCATTTATCAGGTGGAGTTAGGATTAGACAGTCCTCTCTACCACTGGACCTTGATGATGCCGCACACTATGTCATCACGTGCTTGAAAGGTTTTGTAACAAAGCATTATGTTTCCACCTCTCTCGTCACTCTTGCATAGCGCAGCATCAACATACTCAAGGTTTAATCTACGGTATATAAGTCTGATGATGATGGTACAAAAATTAATTCGATTGAAGCCCTATTAAAATTTGAATACAATAAGAATATGTCTAAAAGAATGAGCACTGTGCCCCTCTATATCAAGTACAATGGAAATTAAATTATTTTAGCTAATATTTTCAAGTGGACATAATTGTTAATAAGAAACAAGTGAACTTTAATTGGCAAGGGGCAATGAGACATGTTACAAAAGATATCCGAGTTGCAAGACATGGTTCCTTTTTTCTAACTTACTAGAAGTATCTTAACTATAGGAAAAGCTGGGATTTTACTATCTTTATGATGGAACATATTTGAATTTAATTAAAGTTATTTTAGGAGTTTGGTTGTACAAAAAATTGATTTGATTTGACGGGTTTTTAAGCTTTTTAGAGGATTTTTGAGTAAGCTTCCTGTTCTATTGATTTTGGATGGAAATTTTCCTCAAAAAACTTCCCAGTTTCTAAAATATTATCCACTTTTATATAAAAATCGATTCTATGAGTGAATTTTATTGTTGATTCCTTTTTTCCTCTTGTATCATCTTGAAACAGGTCCCTCATATCTCAATGGATTTCTTGAATCCAAATCCTGAGAACTTCTAGAACTCTCCCAGATCAACCCTAACACAATCATGTCATAATTCGTTCCATATTAACAAATTATTTTGTCTTTTTTACTCATCCATCATGCATTTTTGATTATTTTTGAACAAAAACCATGGTAAAAATTGAAATTCGAATGCGTATTTTGACACGATTTCCTGTTTTTTAGGTGCAACACGTCAACACGCAGTCACTATCGGAGACGTTTGTATGCCTGTGGGTTGGCTGCAAAGTGTTTGAGAAGACGTCTTGTTCGCGGTCGTGGCTAGAGCGACATGTTCTTAGTCATGGGGGCAATAAGCCCTACCGTTGTATTGTTGATGGTTGTGGTCAAAGATTTAGCTCGCAGGTAAGATACGATACCATTTGCAAGATGATGTTAGTAGGCTACAAGACACGGAAATAATTTAGCGAAAAAGTCCTCCAAAATTCGAACTTCCAGTCACAGATCATTCGATTTATCTAGACATCTAGTGAACACTGAGCATTCGATTCGATGTATTTAACCAGCTAGTTGAACACTATATGTTATCTACTAGCTGCTACTACGAGAAGTTATCACGGATTAGTTTGCGTATTTTCGAACTTTCAGTCACAGATCATTCGATTTATTTAGTCATCTAGAATCTCGTAAACACTGAGCATAACTTACTAACAATTTTTTCAATTTGTAAAGCACAACGTTTGAAGTTCCATTGGTTGAAATAAATTTTTCATATCTGTTATGATCCGTTGTTTGGTAGTGTCTTTTTCTCAAATATCTGCTCAGTTTCACTAGAAATTGAAATTAATTCTAAAATTAAATACCATTGAATAGAATTTTTTTTTAACTTGTATATACATAATATTATTATATCGCGATTCCAATGAATCAGTTATCAAATCGTTCAATTTCAAAGAAAACATTTTGCGCCTACTAAATTATTTCCAATAACTTAGTATTGCACAAATTTGTACAAAATTATCTTTTCCTTCTGTGTCTTTCTAGTTTAATTGTTTGAATGTGGATTTTTAGAAAAAGATGAGTATCAAGATATAGATCATGATATATAAGAAAGATTTATCTTTTGAGATTCATTTCTAAGAATATTTATTTGAATTGATAAAATGAATGAAAATAATTTATGGTGATCAGTGCAATTCTCATTCAGACGAAATGAAATGGAAATTATCCAGTAATTCTACCTTATTTATGCATGAATATATTTTATTGTTGGGCACGCCCATGCCAATACCTTATAGAGATCATTCATATACAATACACTGGAATAGATATTTTTTATTGATATTCACATTCATTCTTTTTCCCTATAACAGATCCTTCGATAAGTTATTTTTAATTTCTCAAATGAAACAATCGCAAAGTAATTCACCAATAGGAATTTTTTATATTGAATATTATCATCTAATTCTCTTATTAATTAAGAATAGAAGCGCTATCACATATCAACGTTTTTTACTCCAATACCATTTCTCATACTGTACCAACCAATCACTTATTTTGTTTTAAATTATCTGAGAAGGATGATTTCAGATTAATTAATATATTCTGTATTTCCGAATTATCTGTAAATGTTCTTTCTGAGGTACAATTTGAAAGTACTTTTTAAAATAGAAACTTTCGATACCGTACTTACCGATGGAATTTCAACTGGCATAAAATGAAGAGTGCATTTTATCATCTCATGAAAACTCTCGTATTTGAAAAATAAACAAGCATCTTCATTTTTTTCCAAAAAAGTGCTTCTATTCTTATACACAGTATAATTATGTAACAACTAATCATGCACATGAGTAGATTTCAGTTGTTTATTAATGGAAATTGTCTGTTGAGTAACAATTCAAGATTAAATCAGTTGATTCTAATGAAGCATCATTATCTTTTGAAACAAAATGTTTCACATACAGTCAATGTTTAATTGTATTGTATAAAGATGTAAATTATTGAAATATGATGATGGCGTTGTTTTTGGTAGCATTTTTGACACGTTTTTCTCTTTGTCTTTCACAGATTATGCTAGAAAGACACGTGAACGGCCACTTCAATCAAAGCGACTCCAATGGAAGCGGGGCATCTGGCACACGGAAAAGTCTAGAAACTGCACCGAACAAATTGTTCCGAAGAAATGGCAAGAAATTACGGTACAGAAGGCAGCCTTTTTCAGGTGAGATTTCAGTGGTGCTATTATTATTATTTTATCAGCTTCATTTATTTGAGACATCAGTAGTTAACAGTCCAAGGACACTGGCTAAATCTATTGAAAACAACATTTTGTAATGCTAATTGTTCAAGTATTGTTGTAATATTTGTAACCTAGCAACAATACTAACAACAACAACAATACTTACCTTTCAATAGAAATTGTTGATATACCTGTTGAATGTGTGTCTGCTTGAAGTTTCTATAAAGTAAAAAAACATCATGCTACAACATGAATCGAAGGAGAATGGTGGATACTTTTGTTTTTGCAGACCAAAAATGCCTCCTCATTTTTGTTTATAATCTGTTAGGATCTGCTTCCCTGAATAAACCGCGTTTCAGTTTTCACTCATTCTTGGTCTCGATTAATAAAAAATCATTCAAATAATTAATTTAGCTTGTAGCTTGACTCCTAAATTAGCGAAATTATGTTTTAACTGAATCGTTGTTGCAATTATGTCCATGTAACGTGAATTTGATTTCGTATTTGGTACTCTGTATATTCTATGTGGAATTATCTTATGTAAGTGCTATTCTATTTTTATTTCTATCACTGCGATTATTATCGCGCAGGCTACTGCTAATTTATCTAGTCTAGCGTTAGTCATTAACTATTTCACGTGTAACTAACGTTATAAGGTATTTGAAAGACGTAGGAATTTATGAATGACATGAATTTGAATAAGACTGCTCTGTATTTGTCTTGTTTGTGCATAGGTAAAGTGCGTCATTTACCTATTGATACGTCATTTGTATGACTCAATTTTTGATTTGCATTTGCTTTATTGCTCATTTACACGTCTTTGTTTTTTGCACTAAAAATGTTATTTTTTCATTGTCTTGCAAATAAACGATACTGGAAGTCAGCATACCACGGCGTTTGTTCTGTATAGTCTGTCTTAAATTTTTTAATGTTTCACAGTACACATCTAGATTAATGGTCGTAGCTGTTGCAGAATATTCTTTGGCTGTAAAAAACCTAATAACAGCTCGCACTTCACATTTGGGATTTGGCGGGGTTTTCTATTGCAGCATACATTTCAACCTGACACAAAAACTAAACTAGCGCAGGTACGATGCTCACTCGACCACGGCTTGATGCCGTCTGACCAGACCTCCTGAGTGCATGAATGCAAAGATGACGTCACTAATCCCCCCACTACCCGCACTGAGACCGATCGAAGGTTACTTTCCGAACGGCCCTCGTATATTATATCTATTTATTCAATAATACAATAATAGGATTAAAACACAGACACCATGTCCAAAACGTTTTCTCTTCCTAATTTTGATAAAATATACTAGAGGTGAGGGTTATGTTTACATTCACTATTAGGCTAATCACAAATTTCCACTGCCAAAGATAAAAATCGATGATATTGCTAAATGATCAATAAATTTGATGATTTATTTTTTAAAATGGGCCAATTCATAGGATGGAAAATAAATAATGAGATATTTCAAGTGTTCAATTGTTTTTGAATCATGTAAATTCGGTTGATATAATATATTTGTTATTTTGATTTTGCAGCACGAATTTTCGATTACTTCGATTCAGGAACTATGGAAAAATTACAAGAAAGACTAATTAAAGTAACAGAAAGTGGTATTGAAGGTGATTTGGACCAAGCCGGTAATAACTACCTCACTTTACACAGCAAGGTAAGAAGAAAAAACTTTCTACCATATCTATTCCACGATGAATTCCATGGAAATTATTTTTGTAGTTCATGGCGTCATATCTACTAGTATTCATACAGTCTCTTGATTAATCAGGATTATCCATTTAGGCTACATGAATCATTTTTTCAATGTAGTTAATTAATCATTTAATTTTTCCTAAAAAAGCGCTTTGAAATTCTGTTGAAGATAATTTTAATAAATTAGAACCTACTCAGTTCTAAAGCAAAGTTATTCCCCATTCAACTGATCAGTTGAAGCTACAAATTAAACTGAGGATAATTTCAATTCCTATGTGTTTCAACCTTTTCATCTTGTTTTTTTTATTGTGTATGCCTCTTTGCTTAATTTAAAATTGTTGTAATTGTTGTACATGCTTCAACTTGTTCACATTGTGTTTCAGGTTTTAGGTCGAAGAACTGAATTGGACGGAAAAACAAGTTACATGCTGCGTTGGTATCCTACAAATGTGTAAGTTTATCCTTTTGTCAAAATATGCTACAAAATAATCCTAATAGTGAATAATATCAAAACACATATGGGAGACTATCATGAACGTACTTTCTTTGCGGCCTACAAAATTATTTTTTCCACAAGTGATGATGCCCACATGAGTTCTTGGCTTGTATTAGGGCTCTATAAACACATTGGTGAACTGTGACAAATCCGCCATACTTTTGCAAACTCTCATAAAATTTACATTGAGAAGATACATGTTGAGTGACACACTTCTAACAGCATTTACAATTTTCTTAACAATTTGATTTCAAAGCAATATAGAAAGTAGAGAAACTATTTCTAATGCTAGAAAAGTATTATTTTAAAAGGAAGTTCCACGAATGTGTGAATTGGTTTAAATTTGCCTGTAAGCCCATATCAAAATTGAAAATATTTGCTAATGTTTGGCGGTGGGGAATATAAATAAACGCTATGATTATACAGTCTCTGTAGTAATGAGAAATTCAATTTCGTTTTGAATTATTTGAATGAATAAATAACTGAATTATTATTTGATAACAGGTTGAATGACGAGTGGGTAAGCGAGACGGAAGTGAGAGCGACGCGACGAATAGCGTTGTCGCAGCTTCCCGCCGACTGCACGTACGCGTCCGATCAGCTGCTCAGCTGTCACAGGCCCGACCGCCGCCGCCGCAGCCGCAAGCAGCGCCCCCGCTCCCCCCTGGGGGGGCCCCTGCACCACCCGACCAACCCCCCTCTTCCCCAGCGATGACCTCCAGCAGCGCACCAGCCAGCCAATCTGTAACTGACTGACGATTTTCGTAATTATTATTATTATTGTTAGAATAACTAGTGAATCACTAGCAATGATGCGCGCGCACACAGGTTGTTTGACTTGTTTCATTCGATTTGATGTTTTCGAATAAATGTAAATTTAAATTATTTTGTAATAATTTTTGAAGCTGAAGCGATTAGAAGTAATAAGGCGTTTCGCCTGTAATGCTTTTCTCGTTGTTGAAAGTTGAAGTATAGAACTATAACTTTAACCTTTCTCTGGAAAAGAAATTGAAATAGACTAGAAATCGAAAAAAATTAAACCATACCTGAATTGATTCCATGCTGGTGGTTTTTATGGTCTCTATGGGAAAGATTTTTTGAACCAATGACAACGTGAAGTATTTGGAGTGAAAATTTATGAAATTTTCGAAAAGTAATACAGTTTTCGAATCAATGACAATGTGAAGTATCAGAATTGTTTAGTGAAAATTCATGAAATTATTCTAATCCAAAGTCTGCTCAGATTATGTTTCTAGTTTTAATTTAACATGAAAATCACCCATGTAAGTTCGTCTCCTAGAGAATACCGTGCTGGTTTCGTTTTACTGTTTTAGGATTACATTTAGTCTTACAAGTGTTGGGTTTTAAATTTAAATTTTATTTCCGCTGTTTAAATCTTATTCGGGAGTATATTCGAGAAAGCAATAACACCATCCTCACATCACTGTTATTAGAATTATACATTGTCGCAGTTCTCATGATGAAACAGTTTCCAAGGCTTTAAATCAGGATTCGCATATTGTTATTGTTGATAGCCTAATACATTTCAATAATAATATACATTACTGTATTGTTTGATGGTTTGTGTGTTGTAAGGGTTCTGATGTGTAATTCATACCGTAATCATGGCCATTATTAGTCTTCATTATAAATCTAAAGCACAAAATAAGGCTGTGCATTTATATTATACAATATTTAAATGTTCGTGGAAATTTTATATAACACCATTTTACATTATATTAATGTAGAGCTGATGAAGTACAAATTTAACCTCAACTTAATAATTATAATAAATGTATAGTAGTGTAAGTTGATGGTTTTCCCCAAATCCGTTGAGTTAGAATACCACCCACAATTTTTAAAAATGCCTCTTAATTGTTGTTTGTAAATTGCTGTTTTGATGTAGAAATTGATGTTACACAGTTGGTGTTTTAGTGAAGTCTAAGTAACAAACGTTTAGTGCCTTCAGGAAAACTCAGGATTTTGTTTTAACTGTTTCCCCATTTTTCTTTAGAATTACTTATATTGAATTGGATTGTTTGGAAACATAAACTGAGCATGATTTTGTAAAAAGGACTATACAGGGTAATTTGAGTTTATCGATTTATTTTCGAGAAACAGAAATTTCTTCTACACCATCTGATGGTGTTTCTGAAGCAACGGCACTTCAATTAATTCGTTAATTTCAGTTAGGCCACCCGTGTATGTTTATCAAGTAAAAAGAGAATTCATCATGATATTCGCTATCAAGTCATGTGAATAAAGCCAAGCAGCTTGTGTGCTTTTCATTGCTCTAGTGTACGTAGCTCATTTGTTCTGAAATTAAGTATTGTTTATATTGATAATCAAGTTTGAGTTCCTCTTTGAAAAAGTGTATGTAACATCTATCATACGAGTGTTAATTTCACTTATCTTCACTGAAACCCATTTAATTCCAAATCTGTCTGGAACAAAACTCCGTTAAATATGATTTTCATATCTATTGTTGATATGACGATTTCGATTATATTCCAACCTAATAATAGGTTTCTCGCAATATTCAATTTTAATAAAATTATCAATGATAAATTGCAATGGAAGTCTCACTTTTCAATGGTTTCAATTTTATTATTTTAAATTTTTTATTCATCCAACTACCTTGATGGTAAGGTAAGACCATTGCCATTGAGGGTTAAGTGTAAGAGAGGGTCCTACCTTCGCCCTCCTAGGTCAAAATAAAGGCAGTCATTCTATTATATTCTACATTTAACTTATAAGGTACCTCTCCCAAAGGATCGAAGTAACCTATTGATAAATTAATTTCTAAATTCAGTAGGAAATAAAAAACCAAATATCTCACTCTGAATTCCAATTATTAGAAGACACTGTAAACTTATTAATAATGCCAACAAACGTTTTGTCGAGTTTCAAAAACTCCTACCAAAGTTGTTGAGAATTCCCTACTAAAATTATGAGCTTTGCTTGTAAACAGGTCCATTGTTGGGAAAACAAAAGCAATTTCATTTTATATACTTTTCAAATTAATCTGAAAAAAACTTATATATATGTAGAATTCTTTGTAGGCACATTGGAGAATCAGTAGATGAGTGAATGGGGAGTAGAAGATTCAAAGGTCCATTTTCCAATTCACAGTACCTTGATCTACTTTGAATTGGAAAGTTGATTATTTCGTCCATTTGTTATGCCCAGAGATTACAGAAATAAGATATTCTTATTAAATCAATTCAGTCCCAGCATCAATAGTTTCAAAATTGTGCCTCTAAATTTCATACACTTGGAACATCAATAATAAAATGACATTTTAAACTCATTTAAAACTAATCCCAACATAATTTACAACAATTTAATTACAGCAGCCCACTTCTTTTTAGAATCTGTTTTTCATTTCATTCAAATTCATCAAGTGGAGTGATTGAGTGATTGAAGTTTAAGTTGAATAATATCGTATTGCTTTCCAATATGCCTACAAATACTACAAATACAGTACACATACCTAAAACACTCTTCTTTTAAAATTGAAATCTGAATTAGTTTGACTCAATCAGCTTATTCAAGGTTTGATATTATCTAGTTCATATTTCGATCTTAAGTTGCTTGGTAAATATCTAACCCACAGAAATTGCAAATAAATGCTTTAAACTTGATTTACGTAACAGCTGCAAGGAATTCAAGTTTTGTCGATCAACTTAAAATTTCAAGTCCGTACAAACTGCTTAGTTTTTGTGAATAATTTACTCACTCCTTGAAGTATATTACAGTTTC
Organism: Laodelphax striatellus; assembly: GCA_017141395.1. Lineage (NCBI taxonomy): Eukaryota > Metazoa > Arthropoda > Insecta > Hemiptera > Delphacidae > Laodelphax > Laodelphax striatellus. The sequence continues at coordinate 45,343,700 of CM029531.1, forward strand.
TGCTTCACATCAGGCTATGCATCACAGATTGATATTTCCGACATGATATTAACAATAGAGTCTATTGAATTAAAAATTTAGTGATTTTACTAAACCCTATTTTAAAGATTTTTTACACCCATTTTAAATCAGTAGATTTAGAAAATAATCCTCAACATATTCAAAATCTGAATATTATGAACAATTTTAACATATATAATCATAAGTACCAAATCATCATTATACGCATACATCACCACTTGGTTTGTTAATTACAAAACTCGCGCTGTGTCGCGTCGCGCCACACGCGTTGTCTAAATGAATGTTTGTGGAATTGAAACTCGTGTGATAGTCAGAAAATATTTATTGTTGTAATGATATTAGCCTATAATTCACTGCCAAGTAAAAGTTGAAAGAAAAGCTCAATAAATTAGCGATGTCACATTCCAGCACATTAGGACATCCGAACTGGGTTCATGGCTATTTCAGAGACAGGCATTATTCGAAAGCAAACGCATGAAATCAGTTCTAGATCCAAGAAATATTCATATAAAAATTCACCTGAGACCTTAATTTTTCAGACCAGAATTACTACGGTACTTTGAATCCTTATTATAATAGGCCTGAGGCCTACTCATGTCTGCCACATTTAAACGTTTTTCCGCCATTATTGGATGAAAGTTGCTGATTGCGTTGAAAATTTATCAGAATCTATCTTTTCTTAAATTCGGCTACTTCCTATTATCTTTTGATAATTTTTACTTGGTAATTGAATATCTTCTGAGAATGACAAGCTTCATCGATTTTTCGATGCTTTCTATCGAAGTAATGTATATAAAAGTAATTTTGTATAGGTGGAAATCATTTTCCATTCTTGTTCATTCGAAAAATTGTAATATAATTTTTTTTGTAGCTCTAGAACGATTTTGATGTATTCTTTTGCGATAAATTATTGTAATTCTTTGGGAATGTATTTGAAACGTTTCAAATCATCCACAAAAATCGAAATTACTCATTTTGAGTACCTTATGTACTTTGAAAAATTGTATCCTTCAATTTGAACTTTGAATTTTGTTCTTCTTGGGTGTTAGGTAAAATGATTATTATTGAAAAAGACTGAAGTCTATTATTGATTTGAAAAATAACGACAAAATTGAAAGTGGGAGATGAAATTAATCACGGATGTATGATTCCTTGTAAATAGATGTTTGATGAGCCAGATGAATTTGGCTGTAAAAGAAAAAGTTAATTTAGGAGGAGTTAGGCAGGTGTAGATGTTAAGTAAGTAGGATCGGTAGAAGGATGGTGCAAGTTGAATTACTGTGCTGGAACCAACCAGCTGTCTCAGCCACACTGCCGGCTAATTAATCATTATCAATTAACTAATTACATTTTAGATTTTAAGGAGGTATAATCGTGCGTTACGGTATCTTATTTAATAGTTAGGTTTAATTCTATGGACAGAGAGTATATATTACAATGTGACGTTTGTCAGCCACAATGTTATTGTAAATTAATGATGTATCATATTATATAACTTAGTCAATTTAGAGTAATCAGATAATGTTAGCACTCGTGCCCTGTGTTTTAACGGCTGCACTATCGTCAACCTTTGAAGCAGTAATTCGTATTAGGTTAGTTCCCGTTTTCCATGGCACTTTCTCTTCAAGTTACCAGAAATACATTTTACTTGTCGAACAGTCATATCTCAAATACAGTATGGTAGTTGTTTACAAATGTGTTCATAGAGTATTTTTTAAATTACTAAATTGATCAGCTCATCCTTCTGAACCAACCAAAAACTACCGTTTTCTTTGAGCAATAATAAGTTTCACCCGTTCTTAACACACAGACTGGCTTTCAATAAACAGCATTATTACATGAATTTTCTCTTATTTTTAATTTTTTTAAATAACTTTTTTATTTCTTCATAATTTTGTTTAACTTGAATTAGGAGTGCGTCTTTCATCACTCAATTATTCTTATCTGTTGGATTTCAAAAATAAAGTAGGTGGAGACAAATGGAATTGAAAATCAAAAAATGGTTCAATAATTTTCCACCTTGAAAACTTCGAGTACAGTAGCCTAGTTAACATCTTTTGACTTCTTATAGATTCTAAATTAATCTTACTGTTTGCGTTTAATGAATCGTGGCCAATAAGTAATAATCGGTAAGTTTGTCCTTTAGTGGGATGTTTTTCCTTCAAATTGAAGATTTCACATCCTTCTCCAAATTCCTACGTTAATTCCAATCTTTTTCTTAGTAAATGAATTTCTTTAGTTTTTAATACTGTATCTAAAAACGTGTAACTTCTGTAGTTATATGCACGTTATAGTTCTAATATTGTACGGGAAACGATTTAATGAGTATAGACTGTAGTTAGATAATAAAAATAAGAAAGCTGTATTTATCAGGTTAGAATAGAAGTATTTATTGGATTTCCCGAGATTTAGAATCGCCAAGATGAACTAGCTATTATCCTACGTTAAGATAACTCATTTAGAGTAATTATGACTGTTTTGATTTACCAAAATTGGGATATTGTTCGATTAGAAGAAAACTGCCATGATGATGTCCTAATAATATTATTAATTATTATTAACATCTTCCAGTTATGAAAAGCCTATCATTTGTGATTAATCAAACTATATTTAATATCCAATTGATAATGTTTCTAGATCCAATTAACCAGTTATTTTGATAAGGCGGGGAATCAGGTCTCAATTTTCTCTACTTCTAAACCATGACTTTCTTCTAATACTATTAATTTTCTTCTATCTTCTTCATTTTGTATTTTGCTTTTACTTCTTTGAGTTCTACAACACGAATTTATCATTCATACAGACTATCAATGTGATGGAAGCTTCCATTACTACATTCATTCACTGCCATATACTGTAATACTTTTCTGTGTGTGAATTGTCCAGGAATAATTTTACTTGAAGAGAGACGTTTTTCAACAAAATAACTTCCATTCGTTCATATTGACACTGCCATCATGACAATTTCCTGTTATTAGTTTCAGTGTCAAATTCGGTCTATGCCACTGCCATTACAGATATTTTGTTGAACGCTCTAGAATAACGATATTGCCTGCCAAGTTAAAAATTATAGCAATAATGAGATAAACGCACGATTCCAATTTTATTGTGATATTTTCGTGTATATTGTATGAATTAATGTGTCAGTGTTGTTGACAATTCATCAATATTCTAAAATAGTTGAATAATTAATTATTGTCTTACTGTTCCTCCTAATGTCTTTGTGTTTGCTTGACGTTGACATGTCCCGTGTTTTATAATGGATGGCAATCAAATACTGTATTAAACTTTTGTTTCTATTGAAAATATTTTAAATTATGTTGGAATCAACTTAAAAATTTTGAAAAATAATTCCAGAGTAATTACATTATCGAATGTCTTTCAAACCTAGAACTCTTGATTTTGGAATTTTGAATGCTTATAAATTCGTTGATAATTATTGTATTCTCTGTGCTTCATAGAAATGTTGATAATAGTAATAACAAATGAGGTTCAAATTTACACCAATATGTTTGTGCCTTTTTAGATTTTTGTATTTTGGCCTATAGAGTGAATTGCATTTGTAATTATTTTGCTGAATTGATTTCCTTTTTCGGGCTATACAAGAAAAGAAAGAACGTTAAGGGAAGTTGACTTTTGTCGATTATACATTTGATGGATGTTCATAAAATTGGTAGAATTTTTTTGTGTGTAAACTTCCTATTTGTAATTGGTGAATTGCTGCTACAGACATTTAAAGCATTTTCCAAAAGCCATGTAAGTGAAATTCATTAAGGATCTTGAATGAAACGGCTGAAAATTGAATTTTTTCCACTGAATGTAAAATGAATAAATTATTGGAATAAATTTTTTCTCAAAATTTATGAACTCTATTTACTGTACTCTTTCAATGTTGAACAGTCCTGGTTGCTAAGTTGCTATTCAATCGATTATCCGCTGAATCATTATTATCTAGATGTAACTTAATTTGATTTTAAGTATCTTTGGGAGCTATTTCAAGGCAATTAAATAAAGGATAAATTTTGATAAAAATGTATGTATCCTTTTTCCGTAAAAACTGTTTATATTGATCTCCAAACGTTTATTTAGTTTTCATTGCATAAAGTATAATACATTTTTATAGTATCGTATGCCTAATTGACTAATTTTATATAATTTGTGTAGGTGTAGATGGATTACTAACTTAAGCTCCAATATTCAAGTACTGCGAATATCATGTTTAGTGTAGTACACGTTTGTGTTCTTAGAATGTATTGTTTTATCTGTTGCCATCACATTTTTGAGTTCAAAGACTGCATTTTATAAGGCTGAATTCTTTCTAGATTGTGAATGCCTGTATTTCAACTTGTGTTTGATTTTTTATGGCTTCTAAATTCATTAAAAACTACAATAGAAATTTTATTGCTCCAATGTTAATTCAAGTTATACATTTTTGAAATGTTCATGCTGTTGCCAGAATAGAGAAATACGTTTTGGGCTTTTCTTAAAATACTGAATATTATCATCAATATTGAGCTATGAATACTTACATACCTACCAATGTGTCTTCTCTACAAACATACTTGAAAATCTATCAAGATTTCCTATTAAACGTCTTACGAGGTGGCATTGACACGGCATCAATTTTCCTGCGCATGAGGTAATGACACCCGACCAATTACAGAGCATCACAGTGCTCTGTCAAATGATTGATTAACCAATCATTTTCAATACTTAGATCATTCGAATCCAAGGCTATTAGATGGATTATCTAATATAATCAGTTTATTAGAATATTTATCTAATATCCCTGATTCGAACCTGCCAGATATTTTCTTATCTCTGTCAGGTTATGTTACTCTAAAATCATAGATTCTATCCTTAAAAAATTTTCTCATTCAACTTTCTTTTTTTTAAGCATCATTTTACTGTCGGAATTGATTCTTGTTCAGTGGTAATGTTTCAACGTAATACTTTAGTAATATTATTGTACTTTACAAATTCCTAAAACGTTTTACAACTATTCAATTGGAACAGCATAGCTTCTTATAACACTGATAGATGATTAATCTATTCAAATGCTTTTTAAACAATTCCTAATTCTTTCATGATATAATGTAAAATATTTCATTCAACAAAAAATAAAGTCTAATATGATGAATCTTTCCAATGATATAGATGGTGTGGATTATAGAGGAAATAGGTGGTATATGAATGTCTAATAACAATATGCATTATCCGTAGTGATTTCGCTTTATGCCCGAGTCTGAGCTCATGATGTGTAAGGGTTTGTAAAATAGCAAGAAAAGTTAACTATTATAGTAATTATTACATTATTATATTGATTATCGGTAAAGTATTTGACGATTATCCAAATTCTAATTTTGGATAATATGCACACTCAACAATGCGGATCTCTTTTTGTATAATGTATTTAGGAATATTATTAAGTATTAATATTGTGTACTGACATTAATACTTTTTTAATAAAACTTCCAGAAAATATGATAAAGTTTTACTTATTGAATACAGTTTTAAGTTGATATTTGTTTTTGCATTTTTATTAGTTGGTTGCCAGTTTTGGTGTGCGATTGTAACATTTTGTTTTCTGTTGTGTGTGTGAACTTGTTCTGTTCCAATTCATTCATTTGTTGTAATAGATGGAAACCATTTTTGAGCGTAATTCACAAAATATTTAATAAATAGTGTAACTTAATGATGATGACTATAGATAGGTTCTACAAATATATTATATTAAAATGTCTTAACTTATTGTTGAAACCGTAACGATGAATATTTATTTAGAGTTACTCGACTAGAACTCACTTGTGTGCCAAGTCACGTGACAGCCACTCCAGTCACAGCCAGAGCCAGTGCATACAGTATGTTGTGTATTAATTGTCAGCTAGATTTTATCAATAACCGACTCCTGTTAAAGCATGACTTGTCATTATTTTATCGGACTGTGACGAGACTGTGTTCCTTTATTAGAGAGATTAGACACAGATTTGAGCTTGACAATAAGACAGAATCATTCATCTTGAATTTCATTGAGAATCTAGGTGGATAGATCTCGACAAGTCTTGCAATTAACAAATCTGAATGTGTATGTATGTATGTGAATAATAATAATTGCAATGTATATGTTGAAAATAAGCAAGTGAGAAAATAAGCAAGTTAGTTAACACTAAGGTTAACTTGCTAAGGTGTACTTTATCAGAAATTGATAAAAGCCATGTACAAATATGTATATTTTGTAAGAACATTAAAAGTTGATAGTGGTTTTCTGATCAAAACAGCAGTATATTTTTACAGAGTAATTATAATATTCTAGAGCAAAGACCACATTGTCACCTTATCAAAATGTGTGACAGACAAATGTACAAAAGACAAGATTCGAGCTCGTGCCTCGTATGTGTTAACCGGTAAATTAATTATTGGAGCGCCTCGCGCTAACCTCAGCAGGCCTGCGTTTCAATAATGTTCTTTATTAGAGAGAAAGAGTGTTGGTATGTTGATTGTACAATAATAGAATGCAGACGAAGAGATTGAACGTATCTGGATGTATTAAGATTTTAAAATAAATTATATTGCAATTATTGGTGTGGTCTTCATTTCATTTATTCACACACAATTTCCAAAACAATACAATAATACAACATATAAATACAATACAAAATTGGAAAAAGTGATTAGGTGACCTCATTGGTAATCGTGTTGAGGGGTCTAGTTATCTGTCAACTCCCTCTCATCTTCATTGATTAATTTGTCCATTTCACGGAGAAATAACTACGATACATTCATCAGAATGATAATCTAGAGGTCTTTCTGTAAAAATGTTCAGTTTTTTACTCTATTGCTTTCTCAATTATTGAGTAAACCAAGCCAATATCTATGCCCACACTTGGTCGATAGAATGCTGCATATGCTTAAGCATTTATAGCATGATGTGCAGCACACATAATCGACCAAGTGTGGATATAGGGAATGACAATCGAGTGGACTATGCTACTACAATAATTATAGTAGCATAGTCTACTCAATTATTGAAGGCCCTCAATTCTGTGCAAAGTTTTCCGTGTAGTCAATCGATTGGCGAGTTGATCAGGGCCAATCATGATTGAACACTCGTTTTCAAAAAGAGTAATGTCCAAATAATGTAAAAATGATTTTTTTTTTTGCAAAAACACATATTTGAAAAAAGAAAACAAAAATTGAAATTGAATTACAATTTATTAAAAAAATATTTACAATTGACAAGATTTTATCTGAAAATATTATAGATACATATCAAGTCTTTCTTTTACGTACGTATGATATATTATTAAAAAATATTTTCAACTTGAAAAATATAGAATATTTACAAATAAGCAATTAGAATATCCATTTATTCACAACATAACTAGAAGTACAAGTTAATAACCTAATTGAGTATTTTGTCAGATAAGATAATACAGACATTGAGCAATACCGTATTAAAAAAGTTGAATTCAATAATAAATAAAAGCTGTTTTGACCAGCAATATTATTTGAATAAAATATTTTAAATACAAAATTTCTACCTAAAAAACAGTATTTAAAAGATTCATAAATTAATTACAATGGATGCATATTTTAAAGGGACAAAATGTCTATTTTTCATTTATATAAAAGTGAAAATCTATTTATTGTATTATTGAATTTCATTATTTCAAGTTCCTATTGGGAATAATTATTCGTAATTTGGAAAATTGAAACAAAAAATACAATCAATTTTTCTATAAACATTAGAAAATGAAGATTTGAAGTTTCAACTAAATACATTGCAATGTTGACTATTACTTTCTCTATGCTCTCACAATAATTTTGAATTATTTATTACCTACAGGAAATTGTTTTTAAAATTGAATAAGAACGAAATTAAAAATAACATATTGCACTAAATTAGATAAAAAATGGATTTGAGAGGGGAATTAAAAAAAAACAATTAAATTTATACTAGAATCATCTTATGGGTTTTCTGTTTTCTTTATCTGACGGTTTATTGTCGAAAAAATACTTGAGAATATCAGGAAACCGGGAAAGGCGTTTCCGCACAACCTCTGGTAGATGATCTTTGTTTGGTTGTTTATACTTGGTCACTTTTCCATTTTCCGAGTAGGTTACATTTCCAGTTGCACTGTTATAAGTTAGCTGTGATGCATCAGGGTACAAAACCGTGATTTCTCCAGATGAAAACTGCAACAAAAACGTCTATGACAGAAACTCTGATGATGATTAGAAACTATTAGAAGAAATATTTAAAAAGGAGGAAATTGATTTTAATCATCGTGGGATCTATAATGTACCTAAATGATCATTGATGTTTTGTATTGCCCCTCAAATCGTTTCCGACGGTGAGACTCCTCAGAATCTTGTAAAAAGGTTTTGATCGAAAAAGCAATTATGAAGACTTCGATCATAATAACTATACAAATTTTCAAAAAGGTCAACAAAACTTTGAGAAAATGAAAATGATCTATAATCATTTAATTTGACGCTTGGCAATAGATTGATATAAATAGAGAGATTTTATTCATTTGCCATCGAACTCCACGGTCATCAGCAACGTCAAAAAATGATATCTCTTTACTTATCTATCTATCTAAAGCCAAGCGTCAAATTAAATGAATCTGATAATACAAATGTCATTCATAGCCTAATCGTTGAATCACATCAACACTTGAAACGCATCATATTTGTTCACCTAAAATTTAAGATTTCTATTTAAATTCTGTTATCCTATATGTTGGGTTGCAACAAGTTAGATCAATTTTAATCCAGGATCAGTGCAATGCTATATAAGTAACAGCTGATTCAAAATAGTTGATCCCGGATCATGCAACTGAGAGACTGTGGGCCGGTTTCTCCAACGAAATTAAACCAAGTTGGTTTAACTTGGTTTAATTTCGTTGGAGAAACGGGCCCTGTATAATCATGGTTTATCTCTGTTTGACTGTAATGAATTGAGTTTCATCTCTCAATCAAAGTAATACTTGAAAATGTTTCAAAACTTATGGAAAATAATATATCAACGCATGTGACATTTTCAATTCTTGAAATTGAACATCAAAAGTGCATTTTACGATTTGAAACACTCACTTGAGTAGCAATTCCCAAGTCTGGAATATGCAGAGTTCTGGATTTGGTGCTGGCAGAAACAGAGTTAGATTGGTTATTTTTATATCTAGACTCAAACGTTAGAGCTGATCCAGTCCTTGAACCCTGCTGAATGAAAAATGAATCTTGTTAATTTTATAAACACAAATTTGAGTAGTCAAAAATAAAAATAAATAACTACAACAGAATAAGATTTAGATAACAGACACAAAAATACAATAGTGTCGTGAGATTATCAACGTAATTTTTGGCACAAATCTGAGTCAAAAAATCTATTATTGTAAAATGACATAAAATATCCGTAACATGTGTAATCTCCTGAAAAACGGAATTACAACACATTTTCAAAGATAAAGAATACAACTCAACATATACTTGATCACCCATTGTAATGTTTGGTGAATAATTGAATCAAACGTTGAAGTACAGCTGCATCTATATTGTTTTTATTGGGTAACCTGCACCGGTCTCCTCACCAATAAAATCTATAATACTTCAATTATTATTTATACCGAACTGCATTAGGTGAACTTGTTGGAAAATCATCTACAAAAAAATAATAGTTTGAATACTGGTATGTTAATATTTTCCAAACTTTTCAATTTTACACATTAATTTATTTTTAGAAAATTCACACTTCACAACTTGATCAAAGTTTGAAATAACAGTGCAACTCGTGTTAAATGAAATCATGTTTAGCAAAATCAGTAAAAGCGAGAAAGAAATTACAAGAAAAATGTAGCTTACAGTAAAGTATGAAATACTATTTAAAGTACCAATTACTGTGCCTGATCAACACATGAAGCATCAATGGAATTAAATTTGCAGTAGTTCTACAAAACTTTCAAGCTTATTGGAAAATTGCCATGAATAGCCTACATAACAATCAAACTAATTATGTTTCACAATTTCGTACTTTATGAAGGACTGAAAAGCTGAAAATGAAATAATTTACAATAACTACGAAAATAAGGATTCCAATCTGAAATTTCTAGCAATTGTACTTGAATTTAAAATTACTTGAATTCATAGCGGGAAAAATTCATTTTGAGTTCAATTAATGTATTATTGCCAAAATAATAAAATAGAATTGATTGCGATATATTCATTTCACAGAGAGCATAAACGCAAGAATTCATAAATCAATGGATTCGATCAGATTACGTACAAAGTGTCTCTTCAATTACAGAGCTTCTGCATCTACAAATGAGGCATCTTAGAAAGCTTTGCAATCAATATTAATTTCGAATCGCACTGGTACTCACAATTTTATTTTATTGTTTTTCAAGGGTTTGTCAGATACCGCCATATAAGTGAGAGCACTCATAATAGCAATATGTAATTTTATCAATTTTTTCATGTCCTAAAATGTACAAAACATGACGGTAAAGAGAAGAGAAATTAATTTTCGAAAGAATTATGCCGTTCACGATAGAATATTTTTCATCCAATAGAATTTAAGAGATTTAAATCTCGTTCAATGTTTGAAGGAATTCGATGGATTTTGAAGATCTTTTATTTTTATTGGATGTAAATTTGAATCATTTACTTACGGCTCTAGAAAAGTTGAAATCAATATAATTATGCCTAATTTAAATTATTGAAAATTTGAATTTTTGGTGCGCCTATAATATAATATTTTCCAAATCAAGAGAAAGTACTTTATAGTATTTTCATGATCACGACCCATTCATTTTCCAGGTCAGTAGAATGGTAATTACTTTAGAATAATGATGCTTAATAATAGATTAGCGTCAAGGGAAAATGAAAGATGAGTACTGCATGTTAATAATTCTTACAATTAATCCAACTTAACAGTACTGAGTACTGAGTTAATAATTATTTGAATGTATATTTTTGAAAAAGACCATTCTACTCCCACATAGAATTGAGCAATCTTGACAAACCGGTAATGATGTTTACACATCTTCTATTCAATATTATGTTAAAATGGTCGAATATGATTAGGCACTTGAAATTTTTCTCAAGCTTACATCAAGTGGTAACTCTAATATTAATTTACAGTATATGGAGTTATATTGAAAAAAATTATAGAAACCTATTTCTTTTATTCAATCTAGTATTAATATACTTGGTATCTACCTATACATAGGTAGTGTGACGAGATGATTTAACAATACTGAAGGAATGCAACATATCTGTGTTAAATTGCTTGATTAAAAGTATATTAATCAATAAATTAACTTTAACTCACGTTAATTGTGGCGGGAGGTGATATAGTGGGGAAATTCTCTTTTCCATTGAGAGGTGAAGACACAGGTTTCTGGCCAATTGTGATTGGAAAATAAGAAGTATCACTTTTCAAGCTCGACTCTTCACTGCTCAGCTTTTCTAGAACTGATTCTAGAGAGCGACAATGATCATAGCACTGCAAAAAATCAAAATAAGTAATGATTCGTTTTACACGACAAGAATGGATCCGTTAATTCAATAAGAAAATAAACCACTGCCTATTACAATACGATATTATTTAAGCTTTATACCTTGATAAGTGATTGGAAATTCGAAGTTGTGGTGTACTAGTCTGTAGTTTGATTTGATTTATTTATTCATTTTTTGGATTGTATACAATACAAAATCAATACAAGTCACATACATATTATTAAAATAGTCTCTAAATTATTACAGTATTACAATCTTTCATATCACAGAAAGAATCACAGTTGAAATAATTTATTAAAAAGTTCTCCAATGACACACTAATCTCAATCACAATTTTATTTTTTCTGAATTCCCTGACAGAATTCAGGTCACAAGTCCAGTGGGATTGAAAGTAGCTTAATAGTCACAAAAAGAACGTACAAATAATATTCAAAATAAACAATAATAAAACTAAATAGCTTTTGTATAGGCCTACACAATTTATGTAATAATTTTTAATTACACCATAATCATGCAGAAGACTGGTAATTTCCCATACAAATCGTTCTTAAAGCGAGAAACAATATGCATTTAAATAATAATCAATTATCTAAAAATTTGATAAGATAATAAGAGGATCGAAATATTTACCTGTTGAAAATGCTTCCACATTGCGGAGACAGAAGCCGAAACATTTGTCAAAGAAGAAGATTCGAAATCATGCAATGAGAATGATCCTGCTGGTCTACCATCTACATCGATAACCTTAATTTTGCCTTCACTTCTAGTGATTTTTCCACCTGAAAGAATAACATCGGACACCAAATAAGAAACAATTGATGATATGGAGATACACCTGCATAGAATACGCAATCCTTCCAACTATCACCTTAAAGCATTCGAAGTTGATGTTTTGGAAGCCAATTGAACAACTGGCAGTACAAGACAGTGATTAGAAAATTGATAATAAAGAAATAAGAATAAATAAAATTAAGCTATAATTGAGACAGTCGTTAAATCCATCTCTCGTTTAAAGTCATTACCCTCACCATTACCATTACCCAAGCACAAGCCTTAAGCTCACGTGGGTATCACCTCAGAAAAATTTCTAGTTTTTTGTTGAGTTATATTTCTGCCTTAGTAACGAAGCTGATGTTACGGCAGGTATTTAATTACATTTGAAGTATAATTGAGTAAATTTTAAAATTGAAGAAAAGACGTCTCCCTTCACTCAGCTGACAAAGTTGAATCAGTTTGCCAAATCAACTAATGAAAACGCCACAGCGCTGTGCTGGGGCAATTCTATTGTGTGTCAATTATTGCATTATATTGTATAGTTATTGCAATTCTATTGTGTGTCAATTGCATTATATTGTATATTTATTGTAATTCAATTGGAGTTAGCCGAATTGGTTTATCGCTGGTCTGATAAGCTAAAGGTTCCCGGTTCAATCCCAGTTGAGCATTATACAGTATATCTCAGTTTCAATAATTTATTGAAAGTATGGAGAAAATAGGCCTATAATTATATTTGAATAATTATTATACAATAAAAATGAACTGATTAAATAAAAATTCAAACAGTAAAAATTAGTAAAAAACACTAAACTCAGTTTCAATAATTTAGTGAAAGTATGGAGAAAATATAATTAATTATTTTATATGAATAATTATTATACAATAAAAATGAACTGGTTACATAGAAAATACAAACAAAACATGAAAGAAAATTGTGACTCACCATTGAAAAAGAAAGCTTGAAAATCAGGGTCGGGAGAGTTTTCCATTAGCATACACTTGGCCTGTTGGCTGAAAAAGGTAACTTTTGGAATGGCAGCCCGTACCAGGTTGACAAACTTGGCGGCGTGAATGTACTGTTTCCAGTGCTTCTCTGGCAGTGATTCGTAGCTGTGTATCGCGTCGGCGCCTTGCGCTGGTAGCGGCACCGTCTTGTCTGATACAGGCACGCCTTTGCCTCCGTTCGGCTGGTAGAGAACCACCTAGAAACAAATTACCAAACAACAATATAGCAGGAGCCAATTAACTTGTCATAAATCAGCTGATCCAGTAACAATTAAACAGTGATTTCGACACAATAATCAAAAGGCTTGAAAGTCATAAAGACCTTTAAAGTCTTTAAAAGACCTTTTTAAAGAAGACCTTTCAAAGAATAACTTTTTAAAAGACCTTTTCAATAATCTGCGAGATTCAGCATTTGTAGGTTAAGTATTGTGATATTGCTCTTTGAAACAGCTGATTTCTGACAAGTTGAATTGGATCCTGCTATAGTATGAAATATGGAAATGCTGCTCCATTGATGGAAAAGCCTATAGATGAGTTGGACTAAGGATAGCAGAATATATTAAATTTTTTGAGCAATCTCACATATCATGCATTATCAAAAGTGAGAACGTCGAATTTCATTCAGCAGACATCGACTTTCAAGCCTTCAATTAAAAGTGAGTTCATATGCTCCTACTGACGACTTTTCGAACCCTCTTAAATTTCAAGAAAAAATATTGCGAATACTGTATTGCCCTAGAACTTCCACTGAAGATCATAAACATAAAATCCCAGCAAATCCTGATGAATTGGGAATACTGAGGAAATTCATCGCAACAATCGATGACTATACAATGAAAAGGTATTGTCTAATTTCGTTCAGAAATTATTTGAAATTAATACTCTACTATGAATTGATACCTAACTGTAAATAGATCATTGATAACGTTTTTAGAGCAATAGCTGATAAATTTTTTAAGAGAATATTTTCGTTTTCATTTTAAGCCTCCGATCCCAGCTGTCTAAAAAGCAGCCGTAAGAAGACAACATTAAAATAATTATTTATTCCATGTATTGTTGTTATTTTATCCTGTAGAATGTAATTATGTTTGGAATAAATAAACTGAATTGAATGGACATATAAACAAGAGAGTATATCTGGTCTGTGCCATTACCCAAACACAAATGAAAGGCTCATGTGGGATCATCCTCGGAAAAATAAAAATCCAAACATTAACGTTTTCACGAGTTACAATAACATTATTTTTGAAGAGGAAAGTTGAACACTTACTCTGAGGCCATCACTGGACACCCGACACACATCGACCACCCGCTCCTTCTTCCACGAGGTTTTCTTTTTGACCGTTTCGATGCACACCTCCCCCGACTCCAGTATGGACAAAATAGCCGCCTTGATGCGGTGTCGCATCGGCTTCAGTCGAACTGTGCACAGGGCTGGAACTGGCAGGCCGCTCGCTTTACTCAACACTGGTTTGCTGCTTTCTTCGTTGCGTTCCTCTGCTCTACTGGACGGATTCATTTTTTGAAACCAGCTCAGACATTTCTCGTCGGATCGACGGGTTAGTTCCAGGTTGTTCGATACCCGACTTTGTCGCCCACTACCTGTATCTTGTCTAGTACCTACGATTTCGAATTGTTCACGACTATGGCTTCTTTGTTGCCCACCCCCTGTATCTAATGAATGTTGTCTTGTATCTTCTGGGTGGTGTCTTGTATCCACGATCTCAAAACGTTCACGACTATGACTTCTTTGTTGCATACCCCTTGTATCTTCAGGATGGTGTCTTGTATCTACAATCTCAAACCGTTCACGACTATGGCTTCTTTGATGCACAACCCCTTCTTCTGGATGGTGTCTTGTATCTGCGATCCCAAATTGTTCACGACTATGGCTTCCTTGTCGCCCTGTATCTTCTGGATGTTGTCTTGTATCCATGACTTCAAAACGCTCGCGACTATGGCACGGTAGCACGGGTTCGTAAGGTTGTTGGGGTGGATAGTTGGGAAACTTGCATTGACAGGGCGCCTGTGCTGTGGAAGAGCAGCAGCAATTTTGCAGCTTGCCGACATCTTCGATGCGACAACACTCGTAGCACTGCGACCGGTTGTCTTCGTTGCAATAGTTGGCGTCACAGGTGCGACATCTAGCGGCGACAATTTGCGGCTGCCCAGCTGCGGCGGTGATAATTTGAGGCTGCCGTTCAGCGTCGGCGTAGCTGTGACTGCAGCTGGAAACGGCTCTTCCACCGCCGCGAGAATGATTGGACTCGTTGTTGGTGCGTCGCGACGTGGAGCAGCAGGACTTGACGTCCGAGCGACAGCTGGTGCTGTGCAGACTGGGCTCGGCGGCCGAATAGGTGGTCGACGACGGCGGTCGATGCCCGTTGGCCAATGGCGGGAACGAGCCGCCGCTTGAGTTGCACGGGTCGCCACCGGCAGCCAACCGGTTCACAGGCGCATGGCCACCAACTGCTGGCCTGGGGAATGGATTGTCTGATCTGAAACAATAACGTGCATTGAAAATGAACCAACTGTGTATTCCAACATGATAAATAGACACTAATGTAACTTGAAAAGTGAAAATATTAGGTACTCACATATAAATTTAGTGCTTATGGACATTTCCCATTGCCTACAGAACACGTTTTCTAAAAAAAGTTTGCTGAGGTGGCATTACACCAATGCGAAATGGCTATAAGCACTAAATATGTGAGTAATATTTTCACTTTTACGTTACATTAGTGTGTATATTTGATCAAGTGAAAAAAGAAGATGGATCCACAATAATTGACGATGAATAAAGCTTCGTTTTCATGAAAATGTATACAATACTAGGGCCTTATAAATAAACACCATAGTGATTCACACAGGTATTTAGTGATAGAAAGTGATTCAAGCTGGGAAAGCTTGAGATAGGTAAGTGAATACTGTTCAGATTTAAATACAAGTTTAGAGGTTAAAGCTGGGTTCAAGTGCAACATACCATGAGCCAAACTGACCGGTAAGTATTCCCGTATTTGTAGCCTTATACAAAGCTAGCAGGTTACCCGTGCTTCGATAATTGGTCTCTATTCGATATTGGTCATTTTTTACTACAATTAAATACAGTATTTTACTTCTTCGTTATGTTGTTCGACAACATCGATCAGAAATCTACAAATAAAGTTAAACTGAAACCATTGAAGTAAACCACACTAATTAATGTTGAAATACGTACCTTGATAAGGTCCTATGATGCTGTCCACTATAATGTGCACTACTGACGGTGGAGTTAGCGTTTCTGGATGTTGCCATGCTCATTGTGCCTAATGCGCTATCTTCATATCTTTTACTCTGAAAAAGAAATTGGAAGGAACAATCAATATTTCTAAATCCATTAGTATGATTCTCGTTAGTATAGTATGTTTAAGAATGCTTGTATTCATTGTTTCTTATGAATGAATCTTACTATTATAGTATTATTACACTAATGAATGAAAACCCAGATTCAATCACGATGTCCTTAAAAGTAGATAACTTATGTTCTAATCGCAAAGGCCACTTGTATCAGTGTCCTATTTCCAAAAGAGGTCGTCTAATGACAAGATTGAATTTCTTCAATAAATTGGAACTCTTATATTAGATGACTTGAAAGTTTTATCAAACAACAACCAGTTAATATGCAAAGGACCGTCAATTCTAAAGGAATCCATTCAGATTTGTCTAGCGAAACGTGGTATGATTCATAATGTTCAAGAATTAATCAACACAGTTTCATAACTATTTTTGAAATTTGAAGAAAAGCTATTTTAACATTAATTTCAATTTTTGTAGTGGAAGGTGAAGTAGTATGTTATAGCCTATGATAATAATATTTATCAGCTACAGGATTTATTTAAAACAAATTTATCAGAAACGAATACAACTAATCACATTCCATTTCTAAATAGGGTACTACTATTGAGCTCATACACACCAAGTAATAGTTATGCCGGCTGCTCTTTTTAAGAGCAATGAATGGATGATCCAGGATCGCAGATAATCTCATTCTTTCCTTTGGATTCTTCTTCAAAAGCTTATCGATCAAGTCTTTGGCTTCCGGAGAAACAGTTTCAGGTATCTGAAAAATACAACCAATAAGTCTTCTAACATCCTATCAGAATTCATTTCTATTAAAATTAACAGAAAAGTTGAAATAAGTTACAAAATCTCAAATAAGGTATGGTACTTTTATAATAGCGAAACCAACACATTAGGCTACCTTCCATAGTATAGTACGATTAAATATAACTATAGCTAAGCTGCAAGTGTCTAATTTTGATTTGACGTTGTCTACAACACTGTTAATACGTTGAATGGCAATAAAATTCTATTTATTTATACATTTATATTATTGGTTTATTTAATTATGTACTGTATACATTTATTACAGGAGGTACAATGAACATAAGTTTTGTAGTATCTAAAAATCGTAAATTCAAAAGGATCAAGAACTCAACAACTACTAGACTTCTACTGATTTTGACATTGGCATTCATAATGGTCTTTTCATCTATTTATAATTATTTCATTTTAAAATTCAATGTATAACTATAGCATTTAAAGTTTTTACAGGATTCAGTAACGAACTCCCAAGATTGCCAAGAGGATATGAAAGGGAGGGGTCTCCACCATTTTTTAGCGATAAATTGATTCTATTATTAAAATGCAATGTTTTATACAGTGAGCTGAACACTTTACCTCATAGCTTGCCATTGCGATTCTTGTTAGAGTGCTGCGAACTCCTTCCGTATCAAACGGAGGTCGACCCACTAGTAGTGTGTAAAGCATACAGCCCACACTCCAGACATCGGCTTCTAGTCCATGTGAACTCCTGGTAGCTACCTGCACAATAACGCACATTACATATTCAAGTATAAAATAACCAAATAATGAGAATGGATTAACTCTGTTATAAGTATGATATATTCGAGCACCTCTGGGTTCACAACAAACTTATCAAGCTAATTTTATACATTACAATTTTCAACAAAGTGCAAGTCAGTATTAACTTGTACTTGTTAATATTGCCATATCTAACTTTTTTGCATGCAAAAACAAACCTTATTTGGCATACCGCAGCCTGTGGCCAAACAAAGAGGATAAAAGAGTTGCTTAGAATACAAGAAAGTACGGTTTATAAGAAAACAAATAAGGTTTATATGGGAGCAAATAAATAAGGTTTATATGAGAATACAAGTCATAAAACCCAGCCTCCACTTGTGAGATCTAACTACATGATATCTCTGTCGTGGAAATAGAACTCATTGTTTCTATTTGGAGTAAACCCACGATTTTTTAGAAGCACTCTATGTTTAGAAGAAGAATTTTTGGGTTCACTCTAACTAGAATCACTAACAAGAGAAATTCTATTTTGTTGAAACAGTAGCCTATATCTTATCTGTGCTATAAGGAATGGGTACAATTTTCACGACAGAAAAATTGTAAATCTAGAAACTGCAAGTAGAGGTTTACTCTAACTAAAAGCACAAACAAGAGATATTATATCTTGTTGAGACAGTATATCTTGTCTGTTCTATAAGCAATGGGTTTAATTTTTTTACAGAAAATCCTTAAATCTAGAATCCGCAAGTGTAAGCCGGGTCTAAAGGCTTCTATTCTTCTGCTGAAGAATTGTTCATTTTAATTGATATGAGCAATTTTTACCTCAGGTGAAATGTAATTTGGAGTACCACACATCGTCAAATGTTTTTCATCAGGTCGAGATAACTGTGTTGCCAACCCGAAATCTGCAATTTTCTGTGGAAAACAATTACTTGAATTAAATTATTTATTGGAGAGCCTAATGCATAGTGCATGCAGAGTTTTATACAAACAATTTAGTAAGTATGAATTTGATATCAGCTTCCTCATTGATAAATTGACTATTCTTAGATTGTCAAATTAAAAAGCATCAATAAAGATTGAATCAGCCATATAAGTCGAACGTATTCCACACATGTGCTGTGTGGAATGACTTTTAAACATTATAGGATGAGTTTCACGTTATTTTGTGTAGGAAATCAGAATTAATGAGAGGAAAAATTTCGAACTGTATGCAGCTTTAAAATTATGAAGTTGAAAAAAGATAAATAGATATTGTAGCCAAAAACGTTTCAGGAAGGACCATGCTGCCAAAACATTATCAAAGCTCAACATAATATTTATAAAAAACCAATGAGTGGTAGGCTATTTTAAATATACAGTACATAAATGACATCCGTATAAAATAGTCAAGTTGTAGGTGAGAATTTTCAATGGTCTAAGTAAACAGATAATAATGACAACAAATTAATTATCATAACTGCATTAATTACAAACTTACCACATGCATATCACTGGTTAGTAATAAGTTGGCCAATGTGATATCTCGATGAAGAATACTATGCGAGTGAAGATAGAGCAGCCCTTGAACGACTTGACTCAGGATGTGACTCGCTGAGAACATTGACAAAAGAATTGAAAAGAAATCATTTTTATTCATCATAAATAATATAATCTTACAGTAATATACTACAGTATTACAGTGAAATCAAATATGAAAAATATCTATGTATATAGCGAAACACATAGGCTAATATTTGCTCGATACAATAGATTATGGAATATGAATGAATATGAAACGTACACTTGAATACTACAATGTGAATATCTTGATGACAACAATTCTTTAAAGAGCACAAAAAGTATTCGCTCATAATCTAATGTGGTAAATGATAATAATCTACAACTTCCCAATTGAATACAGTAAGATCATCGCAATTTGCATCAAATGAACAAATAATTATAAAAAATTCAAAAACCGAAGGACGTTAGTATGGTATTGAATAAGATCCAAACAATAGATAACTTGAACAGTTCTTCAGATTAATGTCTGTATTTGGGATACATAAATGTAGTGCATAATAACAATAACTACTGTCAAACCTCAATATATATATCATAATGTTGGTTCATAGCATTATTCATGTTAGTAGCATAAACGCCTAAACGGTGATCATTAAAGTTTAAAATGTCCTTCACTTTTTATCCTTGAATTTTATATACAAAGAATTCTCTCATGAATCATAGAAAGGAAGAACAACATACAATTATCTCTATTATTATTGGCCAAACGGAACAAAAATATCAGAAATTCAACTGCAAAATCATTACAGCCTGTACTAAAATCAAAATTCAACAATTGACATTTGTTTCATACCTTCTTCTTCTGAGAAGACGCAGGAGTTATCTCTGAGATATCGCTGTAGTTCTCCATTATGAGCAAGCTCAAGAACAAGGTAAACGTAGTTGGAATCCTCAAAAAATGTGTACAACTCTAAAATTGACGGATGCTTCAATCTGGAATGAATGGCTACTTCCTGGCGCACCCGCTGGCCCATGCCTTTTGCGCTCATCAATTTCTTATCAATCTGAAAGAAAATAAATGTATTCTAATAGAAAATAAGTTCAGACTCGTGTATATATTGAAATAATTATAATTACTCATGCGGGGAGCTTGAACTGTTCAAACTGTGTGTTCCAAGATGAAAATCAATTCATAAGTTAACTTAGCCGAAATTCGTTACTTCATTTATTTTTATTCGCTTTATAGTTTTTTATCGCCTTTATTTGTTACTTAATTTATTTTAATCGATTCTAAATTAATTTAATTTGATGATTTGAACTCAGTCTTAGTCTGAAATATGAACTGATCAATCTCCTATGTTAATTGGTCACTGATAAAGTCTTCTTCACTGATAGGTGGCTTTGTTTGTTCGCTCGGTGAGAGCGGTTGCTGAGTGATTAGGAGGTTAAGTTATGGTCACAAACATTGAACACTGCTCTTAGATGGGTGACCGACACAAAAATAAGGCGAGTTGAAACCTACCTGGAAGGGTACAAAGCCATAAAACATACGAACATATTATAGTGATAGGTTAACTGATGCATACATAGATCTAAAACTTACCGTAATACTTAGTAGGAAAAATTTTGAATCCGAAATACTATTTCTCTAATATTGTGTAGGCTACTTACCATCTTGATGGCAACTTCCATATTTGCTCTGGGGCACCAAGCTTTGTAAACTTTGGCGAAGCCACCCTTTCCAATAAAACTGAGTACTTCATAGTTCTGGAAAAACAAAATTTTAAAATTAATAGGATGAATCCAACAATTATTTCTAAGCGATAAGTACACTATTAAGATAAAAACCGTGACTGCATGATCGTTATTCCCTTAAAAAAAGTTGATTGTCACAATTTATGCGTTCTTTTTTCGAGTTCAGTCGGCCCAAGCTAATCAATTTGTCCCAAAAAGACTTCAAATATTTAACATATGAGTACATAGGCCTACCGTATTCCGTATACATTGTGTATGTACCACCGTAGCATGCCAGACATCCTACTTGGAGACACTGTTAGTGTAAAAATTGTAAACACTGACAATCACATATCACATCACACAATAGCTAATAGAAATGGCGATAAGGAGGAGATGAACGAAGCTAATCGTTCTCGCAGTAATTGTCATATTCAAAAGAATTCTCAATTAACAAATAAAAATTCTATTGGCTACCATAAATTAAGAATCTAAGAAAGGATCTTATTGCTAACAATATTGATTAGCAGAAGAAACTAACGGTAACACTTGAGAGATAGATTGTGGTATCTACCTTGTTTTGAAAACTTTATACAACTTAATATTGACAGTTAACAATGTGGGTACAGTATTGGATATACATATCTGGAAATATTCAAGTTGCATCCTGGAAAATAATTTATATGATTAATAAATTGGTATTAGTATGATTTACTTACTTCTATGCGATCTCCAAAAGATGATGGAACACTGTTGTTTATAATGGGCATCTTCTCAGCAATAGGGATTAGTTTAAAACTAATCCCATTCAATTTTCAGAATTTATCTTATACACCACATATTAAAATATAAGTTGATGATTGTTTGTATATAAAAATAAAAATGTTCTGACTGTGAAGTAAGATTGTTCTAAAAAAATTGCAAGCCAAACGTCAAGTTTAGAGGTTAGCATCAAGACAAACAAGAAACTAGAAAATATTTAGGTTAGGATTCTCGCGCCAAAATTTCGCTATGACAACTGAAATAAATTTTGTCGAATAAAAGGTTAAAGGTGGTTTTTATTTACAAAATAATATACTTCAAACTTGGAATTAATAAATATTTTATTTTTAACTGATCGACTTATTAAATCTTGATGATCAAAAACTATTAAATTAAAATTTGGGCATGACTTGTTGAGTGAACCGCCACTTTCAAACTGACGCTGACGAGGCTTGGTCTGATCTGTTTTCTTTAATAATTTTTCTTCTGGCTTTCTTCAAATCACTAAACCAAACTCGCCACAAATCGTTCAAGAATTTAATCAATTTTCAACTTATTTTGTTTTCAAATTGAATTCAACGTCATTTCTTTATTTTCTTGTCTTGAGTGAAATGTATTATATTTTATAGGCCTACCATCGGACTGACCTGCCGGTAGAAGCTCTGGTAATTTCCAAATATGGAGTAATTTCTAACTACAGTATTTGAATTTGACGATTATAAAAATAATATTATTTATTCAAGTGAGTAGTCAAATGCTTCATCATAGTTGACTTCAATAAAACCAATAAGATGATAGTGTATTTTATGGCTTTTGTCTCTCTCATGGTCAACTCTCCAAATGGAATTACTGCTTTTTTCTTTCATAATATTAATCACTTTTCAATCACAGCATCACTTTTGATCAATATTCATCACAGCGAATGAAATTACAACAAAAATCATCATTTACTTAGAATAATTAAATCCGCATATAATGAATGATGTCGCAACGTAGGCTATATAAACACATAACAATAATTAACTTACAGGCCTAGCTAATAGTAAATGCATTTAAAGGAATATTCAAGGTGGACCTCTCTCATCAGAATAAAGAAATCAGACTTTGAATAGGATTCTACTCTACTTCTCTTCCTATAAATAGACTAATCTATACAGAATAAAATATTATCAAATAGGTAGCTATTAGTAGCGGTGAATGTCCAAAGATTTGTAGCCAGTGTAGGGTAAGGTTATTGAGATAAGTAATTTCCTCTTTGTTGCTCATATATCCAACATCACAGATTTGATTTTTCAAATCCTATAGGAACTTTCTTATTTTTTATATTTTTCTTTAATTGATTTGATCAAAAATGAAGTTAATGTTAAAATGTTGAAGTTATATGTTATAAAATTAATGAGTTATCAATAAAGAAAGTTTGATGTTTCAATTGAATGGCGCGAGTTAATAAAATACCTGAGAAATAATTTAGAACATAATTTCATACATACTGTATTTAAAAATGATAGAGGTTGTGGAGCACTTTTGAAAATACAAGCTCAAGCTTTACAGCGGCTAAATTGGATTTCTCAAAATATTCTACAAAAATCTCATATTTTATTCACCAATAAAGCGAATAAAAATTCATGAAACTACATTTTTAGCTCAAGGCTGCAATTTTCCGCCATATTTCTCTCTGTAACAATCGCAGACTGATATCTTCTCATGAAATTTTAGTAAAGACTTTTCTCTTTGTTTTGATGAGTGCAACATCACCTAAAAGTATTCTTTGTTCTAGTTTTCCAGCATGACAATTACACCTACTTAGTATTTCCAACAGCTCACCACAGAGAAGAAAGGAAGAGTAGAAAGGTTCCTTTCTACTTAGTGAGCTCACTCAATTTGCATTGTATTAGTTAGCACCTATACTAGGACTACAAACAAATATACAATAATGGACAATCCAAACCATCTACACCTTTTTAGATTAGTTGCAAAATAACGTAATGAGCTCAAAATTGAAAAGAGTTTGCACTAAGTTGTGAACTGTGCTCATTGTTGTGACTCCTCTGACATTTGTATTTTTAGCATGTTGCTTTTTCTTGACTGTTAGAAAATGAGGACGTAATACATGCATTTCTGTTTATAGAAATCTCAAAGTAACTTCCTCAAACATTTTTTTATAGATTTACTCCCGCGATTGAAAAGTTGAACTTGTTTCGCCTTGGTCTTGTGTATCGTGTGTTGTGGGTTGGTGTTACGACGTTTGCGGCCTTGGCCGAATTATAATGACTGGTTGAGTCTCTCTCACAACTAGCCTACCTCTCACTTCATCTCTTTGAAGTTTCCACCTTTGATGTTTCCATCTCTCTCACTCCCTCTCCGCACCGAGCAGATCCCCACACTTATTCAGTTTGCTACGAAACAACTGCTCTACCGTTTTGTTTTGTGCGGCTGCTGATAATGACATTGATAACTGGTTTTCTCATAAAAAATGTACAATTTAACTTCCTTTCGGAAATGCTGGAGGAAGTAGATTGTAGTTCACTTATTGCGGTAGTGTTGAGTATTCAAGCAAGTCAAAGTTTTCCTTCCTCAAGCCGATACATCTTCAGATCTAGGAATCGCACGAGGAAACCCCATAGTAAACAAAGGATCTCTGCTATCACACGTGTAAGTAGAATAAAGATAACAGAATTTGATAATAGTTTATCATCTGAATATGACACCAATATGATGAATGAATGGTTTAACATTGACTTATCAATGAAAAGAGCAATGCAAATTTTCAAAAATACAATTTAATTTTTATGATCATAATTGTATTTTCAGCTAATCTAGCGTCATGATTGATATTGCGTTTTAACTGCCACATCGCATACTCTCAATCGGCTAACCATTGCAAGTGTTATATTTTTTATCATGAGAGCTCACTTCATATCTGTTGTGATGAATTATTATCACTAATTTACCTCTC
The DNA here is from genome assembly GCA_017141395.1 of Laodelphax striatellus. Classification (NCBI taxonomy): domain Eukaryota; kingdom Metazoa; phylum Arthropoda; class Insecta; order Hemiptera; family Delphacidae; genus Laodelphax; species Laodelphax striatellus. The sequence continues at coordinate 45,368,841 of CM029531.1, forward strand.
CGCATATTTATGTAGGCTATTCATTCAAGAAAGCACGATCAACTCAAAGGATGAAAACTAATTTTATTTATATTGGTGTGACTTTAGATAAATAGATATATTTCTTGATCCATGAGCATTATGTATAGGCCTACGCATATGTATATGTATGATTTGATTGAAGATAAATGATAATTTCTATGATTTAATACAGTACTTTTTCTAAGTTTTAATTGAGTTTGTAGTGTCAGACATCCACAAAGTTTATTAAATTTTAAAATTATAACTTGTAAATAGAATGCATTTACATGGAATCCCGAATATTTATAACAGTATTTGTTAGTGATTTTAGAAAGAGCCAAAATATGACTCATATGAAATGAAAAAATATACAGATTCAAATTCATCAAAACAAAATTATTGAGATACCTTTATTTCGGTACATTTGAAAATTCATTCTTTAATAATTACGATTACAATTGGAATAGTGTTTAATTGCTATGCCAATCGAATAATTCTTTATTAATAATCATTTCAATTATTCTCAAACATTGGAAGAATAGTAAAGATTATACACACCTTTATGTGCCATTGCAGTCATATTGAGACACTCACATAACAAAGCCGTGCCAATGTATTCATTTACAAAATTATCATTTCTCAACTCCGAACATTTCTGATGAGTTTTGCTTTATCAAAATTGAATAAATTTGGAACTAGTTATATTAATACGATTTCAATCTCTAGAGTGTCTGAGAACTGCTCTTGATTATTTAATTTTAATGACTGCACAAGAAAGGAGCAGAAAAATTATTGCATGTGGAGATGAGGGAATAAATTTCACATCTTTGGGAAATTGGTTACTATAATTATTATAAAATAATATTAAATTGTTTTATTTTACTCCATTTAATACCAAACTCTAAAACTTCATCATCATAGGTACGGTACTTCTTTCTCTAATTCATGCTTCAAATATATTTGTTTAAAGCTATTTCTATGGAGGTTTCATAATTATTATTCATTGAAAAGTTAAAAAAAACACTTTTATCCAACAGTTATCAATTTTTTTGAAAAGGAAATAAAACATTGCGGGTAATTCCATAGACAATTATTGCCTATAACACATTTAAAAAAAGATAATCAAACATTCACTCTTCTGACTATGCCTTTATTATATGATGTATTTTTTAAGATAAAAAAAAAAAATATGTTGAAAGATTCCTGTTATGAAGTATGAAAGACATGTCAGGTCAGTGATTAGGGAGCATACTAATAGTTCATTTATTTTAATATTATATTTATTATTTTCCCAGATGAAGAGCGTTTCCGGATTCTCTATTCCTTCTGGAAACAGACTCCACTATTCAAAGCATTCTTGGAAAGTCTTTCCGAAACGGTCCAGCTCGACTTGAAGACAAGCGTGATTCGATGAAATGACAACCGATGGACTGGACTTTGTGACGTTTCTGCCGATTGAAGTGATCGAGCTGATAGCGTCCTATCTGGACGGGGCTGATCTGCTCTCCTGCTGCAAGGCGTCGCAGCTGTGGTGCGATGTGCTCAACAGGGACGCCGTGTGGAGAATGCTGTGTCGACAGAACGGATGGTGTCAGGACGACGTCTTCCGATCGTCAAGCTGGCGAAAATTCTACTGGCTGCAGAAAAACTGGCGCTCGGGACACTTCAAAACCAACCACCATCTAATCGAGGGAGACGATTGTCTCAAAGTAGGTCTCAACAAAGAGTACATCGTTCTGTGCCATGTTTTCAGCACACAAGTGTGGAAATTCTCTCCCAAACCAATCCTACTCCAAGAAATCTGCTGTGGCGATTTTCATTTTCAAACGAACGTCAGCGAACGCAGCTTAGTTATCAGATTACGACGCTCCTTCCACCTTTACTACCAGAACAAGAGCGATGGTCGCTACAGTTTAGTGAGAGTTATATCGCAGGATAAGTGCTGTGAGGACTTTGACAGTGATTTGGATCTTGAATCAGCGACCACTCATTGTGGTTGTAATAGACTCGTGGTTATACAAAGGGCAAAGAAAGATCATTCTATTGCAATGTGGCATCTTGATAGTGGCAATAAAATCTGCTGCATTAAAATGGATACACATGTCAAACACATTTTAAAAACAATCATATCATCAAATAGACTTTATCTAGTGGTAGTTATCGATAATGAATACCGATTAAAAATATACGATTTTTTGAAAAATATTTGGATCTACGAGCTAGTCGTTTTCAAAAATATAGCTTTCGGTGTAGTTCCTCCCGAAATGCAAGTGAACGATAAACTGATAGTATGTTTCAGTCCAGTAGACATAAATCGTGATCTCTGCTATGGTTATTCACCTATGAAGGTTTGGGATTACAATGGAAAATTCCTAACATCTGTGATACTGAACTCAGGTCGTGTGGATTATTTCGCCTTCTGTCTGGTAGATCAATTCGTTATCTACAGATCATCCGAGGAGGTCGTCAAGGTGTGGAATCCGAGAGATGATAAAGAGATTTGTGAACTACCTGCAGAAAAGGAAATATGTAAAATTGATAGGTCGATCGGGAGTCTAGTAGTGTTTTCTTATGAAAAGTATTTCGATGTTTGGGATTGGAAACGCAAAACCAAACTGTACCGTGTGAAGACTGAACATGAGAATTACGACTCACTTATTCACAATAGAATTGAAATAAATGCGTTCCATTATACTAAACAGAGTAGAAACAAAAAATGTTTCAGTGTGTTCAGCTTTTATGACCAGGATTTATCCAACTGCAATTTTTTAATTCCTTATAACGAAGGAACCTTAAAATATGAACGCTAAACCAGAGATAATCCATTCATAGGCTATATATGTGTTATATATTTATATCGTTACTTTATGGCTAAACCAACAAGTGGTGCCCATATTGCTTTAAAATAATTTATTTTTAATTCATCCAAGTATTCTTTTTTAGTAAAAATGTTTCAACAAAGCATTCCCAAGAAATTTTAATTCCAGAATTGCCTTTCAGAGCTTAGCTTTAGTTACCGTACAGTAGCGCGATAATTATTTTTCAATAAATAATATACAAAAGCAGACAAATTAACTACTAACTAGTTAATTTGTCTTTGACAAAAGTCAAGAATACAGAGGAATGATATTCATTCTGTGGGGAGTTGCAAACTCATTTTATTATTTCTTCAAAATGAGATTGGCTGTGATTTATTTGAAGAATATCTTCTTTACCTTTATTGGTATCATTAACCTCACCCTCTTAATCGAGGGTCAAAATAAAAAAAATAGTAACTAAGGCCTTTAGCCCACAGAAAATGGAAGTTAAAATAAACAAACAATAAAAATATTTACATGGTAACCACTTCTAATTCATCGACTTCACCCTCAAAATAATAGAAAGTTATTATTAAAAAAATCAAATATATTAACTGATAAAATAAAAAAATCAAGATTCACACGATAACCAATTTTAATAGAACTCTGTTCGACTCTTGAATTCATGCATATCGACGATATCGTCATTCACTTTCCATTGCCCACTCACAAGTTCTGAACCCAAGAAAAAAGTTCACTGCTACAAATTGCAATAGGAAAATGCAATAATGAATAAGATAATGCGAAAATGAAAAGCTCATGTTGTGAGTTGTAAACATTCAGTATTTTATTCAAAGTTTCAGATAATTTAATTTTAATGCTATTATATCTTTACTAGAATTGAAATCGTTGTGTTTTAGCTATTTCGAAAAATCAATCAAATTCAATGTTGTTATATTGTGTTTCGTTTTTAGTCTACAATTTTGTGTTAAGTACTTAAGGCTATCGAAAACTTATAACGGTACTGTAATGTGATACTTTTAAATTGTGTCTATTCAAATATTTTGTGATATAAATTATTAATATAATAAGTATAGAATGCTGTTTTGAATGAAAAATAAGTTTGTTAAAATATAAATATTCAAATTATTCTCAATAGCGTATTCTTTTTTTCCTAATTTATTTTCTTAAATTAGTTATTGCATTCCAAAATGCAAAAACCTTTTCCTTACAACGGAAAACATGCAAAAGTTGTACGTTTTTTACCATAACTCATTCTATATCCAGAGAGTACTCTCTAAGGATGGGTTACAACCACAATAGGATTCTAGCTCATCGTTAAAATTTTTTGGATCGGAATAAAAAATATTACAATCATACTTGGGGATATTAAAAATAATTTAATGTGCAAAATACGAAAAGGACTCTTGTCTGTAATACTGATAAAAAATTTACATGAATTATTATAATATTCTGGAGGGAGGGACAGTATAATTATGATTTATTAAATGAGTAAAATATTATATTATAAATCGTATCATTACTCAGACTCTTATGAACATTCAATTATATTGTAGAATGTTGGTTGATGTAATGTGTTGCGGTGTATGAACACCATCAATTACGTCATTATATGAAAATTGAATTCGTAATGGAACAAAATTACAGTACCTGCATTCACGAATAAATTCATGTGCATGAATGTATTACCTTGAAGTTTTTCATGCTTCAATTATCGTGATTTAACATGAAAATGATACACATCCTCATGGATATTGAATGGTGAGATTATATGCAATAGCTGAGTTAATGGAACAATAATAGAAGCACTTTGCAATACCTAAATTGCTGAATTTGATGGTTTTGCATTGTCATGTAAGAAATGCAATCATTATACATGTGAATGCTTCTAATGATACTTATCCTGCCAACTGATTTTCAGGAATAAGCTACTATGATATAACTAGTTGTGCTAATAATAATGAATTAGTATCAGCCCATAATATTTTTAGACAGCCAATAAAATTATTGCACATTCAATATAATCCATCTAGCTTTTTTCAGAAGCCAATTTTAAAGTTTTTCACATGATCAAATTTTTTCTACAAGTTTATCAAGAGCACAATCGATTATATTTGGTATCACATAAAATATTATGTCCTAATATCTTATAGAACCTACACTGTATATATCTGTAAATTCGGGAGAGAAATAATCTTTTCTCTCACAAATAATTTAGATTTTCGTGTTTGCATCAATGAATAAGTGAATAACATTAGGATTGGAAGGTACAACTAACTTTTACCAGTAAAAGTAAATGATGAAATATTCTTCCAAACCCAACATAAATGAATTTTGTCAAATATGGCATTATCTGTTGAAAAATTATGAAGTGATTATTCATCCAAGTATTTGTTTTAAAATTATATTCTGACATAAAAGGATTGCAATATTGGAATGGATGACAATGACATATGAGCGAAAAAATTTCAACTGTGTGTATGAACTGGAAAGGGGACGCACACACAATAATATCGTGGCAAGAATAAATTTACATCGATTGCTTTTCTCTTTGAGATAACAAAGCATTGTACATATAAGAAGGTTTACATAATGAGCCGCTCTTTAGTTCTAACAATTCTACATTCAAAATGGAAGGAGATGATGAAATACCTCTGCTGGGAGATTTACGAGTAGCAGTGGGAAATAAGTGAGTATTTTCAATAACTCATGAATAGTAAATAGCAGTTATTGTAGGCGTTCTCGATACTTACCATTACTGCACTACTAATACACTTCAAAATCTATTTGGAAATTTTAACTTTGCTGAAGTTCTACATTGTTGAACCTCACCTACTGTATCCTGAGAATTATACAATTTATTTATGAAATTAATAAATAATATTTGATCTACCATCACATCAATAATTGAACATTTTAGTTCTATCATCAATTTGATTCTTAGAAGAGAAACGCACTACGTACAATTTTCATGATAAATTTCAAAATTTAATACAAATCACAAGAATCTGAGTTCAAGAGAATTCAAATATCTTAAACACTAAAACAATTATTATTAACTTGAGTTAATTAGTACCGTTGTCAAAATAATAAAAATTATCATAGTAACAGTATTAGGTAACTTTGTTGGATTTAGCAAACAACAAACTAACTGGAAAAAGTGAGCAAAATATTATTTATCATTCCATATTTGCCTCACTAATGGAATATAACTTTAACATTAAAAGAAACCCAAATGATAAGAAATGAGGAGCTGGTATACGTTATATATTACCGTACAGGTATAAATCTTGGGTATTTAGTTAATACAGAGACTGTATACAAGTTCTTAAAACTATAGACTGTACCTATACTGTAGACTGTATTATACAGTCTCTGTTGTAAAGTACGGTTACGAACATTTTAAATTTTTGGCCAGCATGAGTATTCTGGTTAGACTTCGATCAAACCATGAAATCTTCACATTCAGTGATAACATATCTAGTTATCTTCATTTTTATCAAGATGGCACAATCCGATCAGATCACTACAGTATATTTTTAAAACTATTGTGTTTTTCTCAGTGTTAATTTCTTATTTTCAGGTTGATCGATTATAAATACAACAAAACAGTCACTTTCACAATAAATGGAAATGTATACAGAGGTATTGTCAACAAATTTCGCATCAAATTAACTACTGTATAGTATACAATCATGCGATTAACTTTCTACTTAGTACTTGCAATTTCATTTGTCCAAGTTCTTGAAACTAGAATGTTTCTAGTTTTATAACTTATAAATATGTAATTGTTCAAGAATACTGTTAAAAATGTAATTATTGATTGCGTGTTGAATTTTAAAAGATTTGTAGTTGATTTATTGTGTTTCAAAGTAAAGTAAATTTATTGAAAGCGATGTTGAGGCTTGAATGTTTTGAAAATCTCTCAAATTTGGAAGATTTATGTTTCCGGTAAGTTACCTTTTTTCTTTGGAGTACATACTCCGCCTTTACGTAAACATATTTTAGTAATAAATTCAACTTCAATAAGCTTCTGCGATGAAAGAAATTATTCTTCATTCTTGTAACTGATTCAGTTACTGCTCAACAAATTTGAAATCAAATGCCTGCTTGTCGGATGCAGGAAAATGTATAATCTCAATATTGAAAAATTAGAAGTTTGGTGATATAAATTTATTTTATAATAAAAATGCCTTAATTTTTGTTGGCAGTTTCTGACGATGTGAAGATTGGGACTTCATTGAATACTTTCATAAGAGATAATGCCAGACTGAAAGCCACCAAATTCATGTGTGTTGAAGGAGGATGTGGCTGCTGCATAGTTTCTGTAAAAATTGCCAATCCTTCCACCAGAAAAGTTGAAATTTTTGCTGTCAATTCGGTACGTTTTTCAATAATAATTTCCATAACAATCAAATTTTTATAAACGATACACGATAGTTAACATGCTTTAAACCAATATAGGCGAAATAATTTTCACAATAATCACTTAAGGTACATTAAAATGTTCAATTCAGTTTTGTCTGATTTTTTAAATATTTTCTATTCTTACTAATACAGTACTTACATAAGATAATATTGAAACTTTTTTAAATGCTCTTTCTAATGATTTTTCAGTGCTTGGTCATGGTTCATGCTTGTAATGGCTGGGCTATTACAACTAATGAAGGAATTGGTAGTAAAAAAGAAGGATACAATAAGATACAAACAACTCTAGCCAGCTTCAATGGTTCACAATGTGGATATTGTTCTCCTGGTATGGTGATGAACATGTACAGGTATGTTATGAAATTAAAATATTCAAGCAGCGATATTTCTTTATTAAATTATCCAGATTTAGAAAAAATATCATATATGTATTGAAGAAAGCAAACATCTCCCTGGTATTATTGAACACGGCAACACACAATTCTAATAGGGTCTTATGATACAACAGCCTACTCACTCTACTCCATTGTATAAAATTTGATTTGTGAGAGATTGAATTATTTGTTCAAATTCTTGTTCTACCACTTCAATTGAATTTATTTATCAGCGTTATTTTAGGTAATTTACTGAACAATTGATTGTCTGGAAAATTCATTTAATATTTTTCTACTCGTTTGAAAATTATAACATTCATGCAGTCCTACATGAAACAATTCGATTGATTCATTGAAGAAGATCGAGTAAGATCCACATCAGAGAGGACAACAAAAATTTCCACATTTCAGATGTTTCAATTTACTCTTGAGCTCTTGACTGAAACTGAGAGGTAATGAATCTCATCACTTGCTGTGATAATAATAATAATAATTTTCTAGCCCCCTCATCTTTTTTCATCGATTGCAGTCTCCTGCAAGCTAACCCAAAAGTGAAAATGGAAGAAGTTGAGAACGCGTTTGGTGGAAATATTTGCCGTTGCACTGGCTACAGAAACATACTGGATGCTTTCAAATCACTCGCGGTCGATGCTCCAAAAGAATTGAAATTGAAGTTTGTTAGTGACATGGAAGTAAGTTACACAAATTTGGATAAACTTATTTTATAATTTGGATGAAAACATTTTTTATACATAATAGCTTTTAAAAAATATCGTCTTGATGAAAATAATTTTATTCTTGAAAAGAAAATAGATAGGATTAATATTAAGATAATACCACACCAATAAATGGTGTGGACAAGTTTACAATTATTCATTTTCAATATATTTATCAATCACTTAATATTTTCAAGTTTGTAGCTCGCAAATTAATAAAACAACTACAAGGTCCTGTTGCTTTTGTTTATTATTATTATTATTATATATGCATTTTCTTAGTTTTTTTTTTAATTTTGTTTTCCCTTGTATTGAATGTATTTTGTGTGATGGAATAAATGAATGAATAAAAAATATATATAACTCCCTACTCTTAGTTTTAAAAAAAATGAGAATTATCATAGTTTATAGCCTTTCATCGTCTTTAATGGATATGTTTATAATTTCTAAATAATCATGATGCGAATTTTCAATTTAAACATTTAGCCTATTTATTTTTTAACATTTTGTTTCCCCAAAATATTCTTATTAGAGAGTGCTTGTTTATTAAGTCATATCAATGATAACTTCCAACTTCTTAATTAAGGAGTAACCTCTGCGCTACCTTGTGATGCAACAAGCTGAGATAAAAATAATAACTAAAATACTTAATACAATAATTATTTTCAATTAACTCGTAGGCTACTACAAGTTTTACTACTGGTATAATAAATTTGCAAGTCTATATTTCTAATTTTTTTCTATTTTATTTCAGGACGGACAGACATGCTGCAAACGTGATGGGGGAAGCTGCAAAACGATGTGCAATAAAAACAGGTCGAAAAATGTAGATGAATTGGAAGATAATGTGAATAACTCAGAACATGATTTCATTGAATTGGCTCTGGCGCCACTCTCAGTGAGAATCAATGATTATTATAAAAGTTGGTTTACTGCCAATTCAAAGGCAGAAATTTTTCAAATTCTAGAAATGGCGGGTGACAGATCCTGCATGTTACTATGTGGAGGAACAAGCAGAGGTAACAAAATTTACTCTCAATTTATTCATAATAGAGTACCCCTTTTATCATTATGTTTCTTCTATTAAATAAATGTAATCTGTTCCTCTGCAAAATTAAATTATTACCAAATTGAATTAGTAAAAAATTGAATTAGTTATTGCACTATATTGATTTTTTCGACATAAAATATTCGAAGTAGATTGTATCGTTATAGAATTGGAAGTCATAGAAGATAATACGAAACTAAAAAGTGTTTTTTGATTTTTTTAAAATTTGATTTTGTTCATGATTTTTACTTATATGAGTAGACGTAAAAGACATGTAACTATCGTGTGAAAGGTGACAATAAGGTGAAAATTCAATTGACATGATGATCGGAAAGCGGGTTGGTCCCAGTGGCAGAGGTGAGGCTAATCGGTGAGATTAGATAAGAGACAGCGCCTACCACTCCCGTTGTATCGGTGACCGGCTCCTCTAAATACAAAAATTTATGAGCTTCAAAATCGCTACCCGGTGGTTCGGAACCCACCTAAAGCTGTAGGTCCATTCATATCTCATCATCATCATCATCATCATCCTTCCATTACCCACGCACAAGCTTAGAGCTTATGTGGGCATCATCCCTAGCAATAAAAAAAATACCAAGACTAGCAGTAAATCAAGCCAATACTGGAAAGGTATAAAACTTCACCATATAGAAATAATAAGGAATCAGATTATAAAGAATCAGATTTGTCGACAGATCTGTGTTTAATATCATAGATCATATTTATCTAGATATGTGTCATCTCATTTCTAATGTCAATGCAGTGATAGCTTTGTTTATAAATGTTTTTCACATACAATATCTTTTTGCTTTTCGATCTCAACCATTTTTACTCCCCTATTTGAAAACGTTTTTTGTTCTAGGGTTGTACAAGAGTGACCCTCAACCGACCTGGTATATTGATATCTCAAGGGTCAGATCGTTGAAACAATTCATTCTAACCAATGACTACATAACGTTTGGAGCGAGCACCACTTTGACTGAAGTTATGAAACACTTTCGCTATGCTGCTAATAGGAATCCATTGAAGTTTTCTTATGGAAACATAATAGCTGACCATATTGATCATGTAGCAACTGTTCCTGTCAGAAATGTAAGATTCATTAAAATATAGTTTATAGTTTACAGAATTCTTTTGATGTGTATAAAAAATGATAAAAAACTTTAAAGTTTTAAACTAAAAAAGTATCAAACTTGGAACGTATGGTATAAAATAATAATGATTAACTTTTATTTATTATTTTCTAACAAGAACTTGTTGAGCCTCAAATAAAAATCCTTATGAATATATCCTTTAGCCTATAAAATCCTAAAAATACTAGGCCTACCTATATGTAATTTGTATATTAATGGCTCTAAAGTTACTCGAAAGAATAGGCTTACTTATAGAATTCAGATAGGCCTACTTAATTTAACTCATTCAAATTTCAGATAGGAACATTGGCTGGAAATGTGAGCATCAAACACAAGCATCGTGATTTTCCATCTGACATATTTCTACTACTTGAAACTATGGGTGCAGTCATCACACTTGGTAAATTAATAAATATGACAATTATTTATCAAATCATTAATTTAGAATTAAGCGATAGTTGGAAAAAATGATAATACCATAGAAGAATATTAAAATAATACCAAATAAGAGCTTTATTGTTGAAATGTTCCATTTGCCTTTTATTGCAACAATATCAGCTGGCTTAAAAGGAGTATCAAGTGACAAGAAAGTTATAATAATGTTCAAGATTAGCAGTAAGCAATGGTTTATTTTATAATTACAGAGGAAAGTGATGGGGTGGCTGAGACAGTTGGCATGATGGAATTTCTTGAGATCAATGTTGATAGAAAATTAATTACAAGATTCAACTTTCCTGCTCTTGAGACCTCTAAATACTACATTAAAACTTATAAGGTGAGTTTCCAAGCATACATATCATCTCTCAAGGACCTACCTTGACTCAAGGTAGAGAGACTTTCAAAAAGCACACTACTTAAAAAAGAGGAAATCGATTTTCAACAACATTACAAGAAGTTAGATCTTCGTTCACTTTCATATTGGAGTCAAACCACACTCTTATTATGAGTAATAAATGAAAATAAGTGCAATATTTCAGGGGAGTATAAATGATTGAGCTACTAATACCGTACCTTTGTATGAGTACCGGTATTCAAGAATTTCTAAAGTGAATTATAAATACTATTTCATATACAGTACTACGAGCCTTATGGAATAAAGAAAAATCAAGATTCAACTTCTTTTGATTGTTTTATGACTTTTTCTAGGTGACAAAACGCGCCCAAAACTCAGTGGCTTATGTTAATGCTGGATTCAGGTTTCAACTGGATAAGTTCAATAACTACAAAGTTATTGATACACCGAGAATAGTTTTTGGAGGTGTCAGCCCCGACCTGGTAAGCACTTCTAACTACCTTCCTGGTACAGTAAGATCCTTCTAACTATAGTACCGGTAGGCTACCGTACTTTTTTCACATAGGGTACCGTATTAAAGCAAGCAAACCTTACTGTTGATCTGTTCTACATTCTAATCTTCAATACAAAAACAAAAAATCTTTCTTCCAATTGAAAAATATACTATTTGTAGTACGGTACTGTATTAGCGTTGTCCAACGTTGACGATAGAAATATCTCTCGTCAAATATACGGTATCTTGACCGTATAGAGTCATTTTAACATCTCACAGCATTTATTCAAATCATGTTTCCAAGATTAAACATCACAATCACTCAAACAATAATTGGGATTTCATCACAGTTCAATTTCAAAATTAATGACTTCTTCGTTCGAGATTAACGAATATATTATTGTCTGCAAATAAATTCATATAGGCTATTATATCTAAATTATTATTGATTTGAGATTAATGGATATTGGCTCTGGAAGAAGAAATTATATTGTTTCAATTTTGAACTTTTTTGCAAGATAAACATAAGATTGATTTCTCAAATACCGGTACGGTACTCTAAATTTTTACCGCACATTCAAATGATCATTTATTTACCGGCATCTAGATCAGCAACGATTATCGAAACTTACAACTTCAGCTATCGATAGACATCAGATATCGATAGTTATTTTATCTGTCAAAATCAAAACAAAACTTTAAACCAAGTGCTGTGTAGATGCGTGCGCTGAGCTCAGTGTTTTGAGAGACATCGTTTGTGAGTGTTTTTAGCCATTTTATCTGATGGTGCTAATGTAAGTAAAATTGGTAGCTACCGCAATTCGAAAATGTTCGCAAAAGAAAAAGGTTCTACTGTTCCCTCGGATGCCCAATCACGCGAAAAGTTGGCGCTCTATGTCTACGAGTATTTAATGCACGTTGGTGCCCAGAAAGCAGCACAGACATTCCTATCTGAGATAAGATGGGAGAAAAACATCACATTAGGCGAGCCTCCGGGATTCCTAGACTCTTGGTGGTGCGTATTCTGGGACCTGTATTGTGCAGCACCAGAGCGAAGAAACACTTGTGAGCACTCCAGTGAAGCAAAATCATTTTATGATTATGGATTTGTGAATTCCGGCTATGGTGTCAACGGTTCATCACATAACACAGGCCCTGCTTTAAGTCCAATGAGTCAAATGCCCCCGAATGATGGCATGCCCGTGGGTCCCATGCCTCCAGGATTCTTTCCCAACTCCACAATGAGGCCGTCTCCACCCTTCCACACGTCTTTACAACCATCCCTGCATGATCAAATGATGACTAGTCAGCCTTTCATGGGCCCACGATATCCAGCCGGTCAACGTGGAGTAAGGATGCCACAACTTGGCAACGACTTTAGTGGGCCTCCTGGTCAGCCCATGATGCCTAATAACATGGACCTCACTAAGCAAGGTGAGGGCGGAGAGTATGTTGGGTGGCAAGGACCTACAGGAATGAATAATCCACCTCATGGACCAGGGTTGGGACCAATGGGCCCTGGCTCATATGGCCCAGGAATTAGGGGACCACCACCCAGTAGTACCCTGGGACCTGGACCTGGGCAGGGCGGCCCAGGAATTCCACCCATGTCCATGACTGGACCAGGAAGCAGACCTATACTTCGATGGCAACCTAATACTTCCACTCCAATGAACTATTCCTCGTCATCACCTGGAAATTATGGTGGACCCCCGGGATCAAGTGGACCACCTCGCCCGGGAACATCCATAACGCCCAGCCCCCAAGGTTCAGTGGGCCCCTATTCCCCCGCTAGTCATCAAATGCCCACTCCCAGTCATGTCACAAGACAAGATTCATCAAATTCTGGGGGCGAGAACATATACACAATGATGAAGTCAGTACCTGGAGGAAACATGCCAAATGACTTTCCAATGGAAGGTGGTCCTATGGGTCCAAACATGATGGGTCCAGTTATGAACAGAGATGGTCTGGACGGCATGAAGCCAGTGAACGGAGGACCTGGCACCCCCAAAGAAGTCAGTGACAGTGGCATGGTAGACTATAACCTCGCGGGGTTTGATGGGCCAGGAGAGAATGACCAAACCGAATCAGCTGCCATTCTGAAAATAAAGGAAAGCATGGAAGAAGAAGCAAAGAGGTTTGAAAAAGACTCTGACCATCCGGATTATTTTATGCTATAACACCCCCCCCCCTCCTTCATGTGAGACGGCACCCATCCGATCACAACACCCCTCTTCCTCTTCAGCATCTCGGCTTGCGATCTGATCACTATAATAATTTTATCTTATATATTTTTACACAACAACTTCATATGCAATATTCATTTAATCCTTCTTTTCCAGTTTTAAAATTTCTACCTTATTGTTGTTTTAGTTACATTTGTTGTGAAGGGTGAGACTAGTTATAAAATATCTGAGTTCTATAGACCAAACATAGGCAGAAACTACTTAATTTTGTATGAGGTCCTATATCCTTCTTCCTTTGAGGGTTCCTTCTATGTGACCAAAAAAATTAGCTACTTGCTTTCTGAATAATTTCTACAAGGGGTCCCGTCTACAGCCTCCAGCCACAGAATAGAAGAGATATTCTCTTCTATTCTGTGCTCCAGCGTAATTCAATATTTAAGAAAAAGTGCTGTGATCCTGTGATAATAATGTGATTTTTAATGTTATAAATGTCTTATATTTGAGAGTTTAAAATAGACAGTTTAGACTTGTTTAGACTGGCTAAACAAGCTAGCCAGTTGAAAAAAAATATATATTCACCAATTACATAAATTTATGAACTTTTGAATCATTATTGTCCTATGAAAAGAATATAATACATCATTCTATATCTTATTTAAATGTATTGGATTTTTCATTTAGGCTATTGAAGGAATTGTTAAATAAATTCCAGTATCAGTATTATTATAATGTGGGCTTTTATTCTCAAAATCCTTGCTCAGTCTTAACTATAAGTTATAGTAAAGTTGCTTTCTTTCAGAAATGCATAAATAAATTATTCATGTGGATATTGAATGAGATTGGAAACTGGGTTAGGTGAGCTCATACCACTGGCTTCCGGCACTAAAGAACAAATATAGGTCACCTTTGGTTTTACAGTCTCATGCAGTTCCACATGATTTTCAATTCAGTAGATATTGCTAGAGTTCATTGTAGAGGAAGATCATGCCATCGAAAGATGAAGAAGATGAACTGTACGGTTTGATTTAAGTTACATTACTCAAAGAAAAAGAAAACAAAAATCAAACAAGCTGCAAATGTTAATATTGATAGTGACTTTCAGGAATAAAACCCTGGATGCTATACAAAAAGCTCAACATGAACAGGTAACTTGATAGATTAACATATATTTTGAATTCAGTATAGAAAAAAAAGTGATAGCCTTCTCTACATTTTAGTAGAAAATAAGAATGGTCAAGTATTGTTCAAAAATGTGAATTTCAAATAAATACGTATGTACTTCAGGAAACTAAATGTATTTCCGTTTGTTAAGCACTTTTCTTTGATGTTAGCTCCCTCTGTATCCATACACTTTTGTGTGTATTTTATGTATTGACGCCATCGATCCCGTGTCACGGGTAAAGGATGCAGCATTAGGTATAAGGTATGATCTGATGTTTGAATACTGGTACAGACTATATTATTGTTTCTAGGTACATGCAACCAACACTGAAAAATTCCTTCATGGTAAAAACTTATTGGATCAAGCAAGTTTACAAAGGGCTCTTGAAATACTCAAAAAAGAACTGAGACCTAATACGGATCCCACTAAAGGCTCTGTCGAATACAGAAAAAATATAGCCATATCATTATTCTATAAGGTAAGTTTCAGTCATATCAGATAAGGAGGAATCTACTGATATGATAACTTGGTAGCAGCTTTTTGATTATAAGAATTGACGGTAAAAACGACAATCTTTTTTAAAATACATAGGTACCGCGCTCGGGTTCTTTTACATGGGATTTTTTTAAATTTTTGTTTCCACCTATAAAATTACCTATTATTTTTTATCTAGCGGAATCATTAATGAGGAGCTGCATTTCAAATTTATGTACATACATTTTTAAATCGTATTTAATGTTCTTTATAGAAACAATATTCCTTTTCATGGATTCTCATAGGATGTACCGTTACATCTTTTAGATTTACCCAGAATATAATAAGAATTTATTTCTGTACCACAACAGCTAGTACAAAATGAAAGTACATGCAAGTTTTTTATATTATAATACTACTATTACTGTATAGTGGTAATTCTTTAGCCCATTTTATATGCATACTATAATAATATTATTATTTTTCACTTTTCTTATATTTCAGTTTGTTCTAAGTATTTCGCCAGAGACGATTGCTGCCGTCTATAGGAGTGGAGGGCGTCAACTTGTTAGAAACGTTTCTAGTGGAGAAGATAAATTTGACACCAACAAGAGCATCTGGCCAGTCACAAAACCTATACCAAAACTTGATGCATTAATGCAATGCTCAGGTAAATAACAACAATAACGCCCGGTTTTTCAGTTGATAATTAAACACTTAACTGAGTACCGGTATCCCAGTATTGTCCAGTAAACAGTTTACTGGGTTCCTCAGCCAACCATGAAACAGACAATAAACTTTCAATACTGGAGTTTATTGGGCTGTAGTAAACTGTTTATTGAACGACTGAGAAACCGAGCATGTATATAATATATTCTATATTAATGCAAGCTCGATTAATGCAATGCTCAGGTAAATTGCAACAATAACGGTTTCAAGTTGCTCAGTAAACAGTTAACTGATCATCCCTAGTAGTAGTCGTCCAGTGAACAGCTTATTTGGTCTCTCAGTCAACCATTTAACAGGCAATACACTTCATATACTGGAATTTACTGGACTATAGTAAAATGTCTATTGAACGACTGAGAAACCGGGCATCTATATAATATTTTCTACATTCATAGATGTAAGTTAGTCATGCTGTTCCACAATATATAATGCTAATTTTTCAAGTCAATTCAACTTACTCAATTTCTGATGATGTTCATGGTTTCAGGTACAGTAATGAAATCAAAACTGGTTTCAGAAAAACAGTTCATTATATCAAAAGTTTGTTATAGTTCATGTTTATAGCAATTTTGTGGTTTGAGTGTTACTGTGGTATAATTAATCACAAGATAAAATTTGCTAAAATGTGATTGCATCTCATTTGTCTTTCGATCAAGTGATTGAATTGAAATTTTCAAATGAAAAAACTAATATTCAAATTTATTAGTTTAATGGTACTTTTGGATGACAGTATACTTCAAATATATTTTTCCTGTTTTGTGCATTGACAAAAAATAGATTTTTTTGGAATGCTGTCGCTTAAATACTTGTAATAATTATTGCTAACTCACGTGTTTCTATCATTCAGGAGAGGCTGTATTTGTGAATGACATTCAGGAAATCAGTGGACAACTTTTCTGCTCATTTGTTATTGCTACAGTTGGAAACGCAAAAATCAAATCTATTGATGCATCTCAAGCTTTGGTGAGTTTTTGGAAATTAATCAATTAGATACTAGGTATTTACTGAAAAACTAATTTATCCTAACTTTTCAAGGTTCTGGAAACCAAGTTTCTAGTTATGGAAACCAAGTTGTAGCTAATCAAAGCTTCATATTTAACATAATTACTTGTCATGGAAGTTTGATGGTGTTGCCTTGCTCACCATTCCCTTATTTTACTAAGCACTCTTAATTAACGTGATATATGCTAAATTAGCATATTATAATCTATGCTAAATTAGCATTGCTAATGATTATAATCTTAAGCTTAATATTCTAAAACGACTTCTATAAAAAATCTGGAGACTTCCATCAGAGCCTTCTATAAAAAATCTGTAGACTAAAAATCTAGAGACTTCTATGACAATCGAAGATACTTTTATACTTTGAATTAACAATCTATTAATAACTTAATTAAAATTCAACGAAAATCCGAATAGTACTATCAAATGCTCTAACTACTTCCATGACTAATATTAATAACAGAATATTGAATATTGACCACAGAATTGATAGCTGAAGAATAATCAATGACTAAACAAAAATATTTGTCCAGGCAAGAATAGAATAAATTATTCAGCTCAGTCTGTTTCTCGATCAGGTGATTTGAAACCTCTTGTCTATCAGGAAATTGATTGTAGCTCATTCTGATAACCAATGCAATAACATTCTGTATTGAACTCATATAAATGGTACTTGATCATAGTTGATATGCCTACTGTATTAATACTTAATTAATTATAATCGTATTTTCAGAGGATGGCAGGAGTTCAGGCGTTCTATTCAGCCAAAGATATTCCAGGAGACAACAACTTTCAACCTGTTGATTGGTTCACTCCTGAAAATGAAAAAGTAAGTGATCTTTGATTTTTTTATACTTTCTGTGAATTTATTGTTAATACCCCTAGTAATAATTTTTTTTTAAAAATCTGTAAGTTGTTATGTAGTACTGAACCAGTTTCACTTATCAAAGAGCATTCGAATGGACAATTTCAACTGTATTGTTGGAAATGTGATAATTATTAAAAATGTGATAAATTATTTTAAGAGACTGAATTGGAGTAGACGAGTTGATACTACCTACACTCCTACACTATTTTAAAGTAAAGTTGTGCGACGTTTCTCAAACGTCTACAAATAAATCCAATTGATAATAATTGGCTTCATCTGAATCAGAATTTAGAGCAAACGTTTGGAAAAAGAGCACCATTGGAAATTGAATATATTAAAGAAAAAAATGAGTGGCTCAATGTGATCAAACTCTATCTGTAGGCCTATGTAAATTGGGGTTTCCATATAATTTAAGTTAAATAATATTCTAATGTTCAAATTGTAGTATTCTACCAACTACACTGTACCAGGTATTTCAGTTGAAATGTTCAGAATTCAAACTAACTAATAATAATAATTTGAGCTACAGCTCCATGATTTTGTGTTGGAAACATCTTTCAAATGCATCCGATTTTGTAAGCTACTGTAACTCAAATTTTCTGTTTGTTAGAATTCCTTGACATCTCACAACATCTCAATTGATTTCAATTATGGAAAGGTTGAGAATATCAGAATTAATCCTACAAATAATAATTCACTACGATAGGCTATCCAATTTTTCCATGTAATGTATTTTTACGATCTTTTAATTATCCTCTCACGATCTTTAAATATCTCTTCCATATTGTCTGTTGCAGATATTTTGCGATGAAGATGTTTGGTATGCAGGGCAGCCAATAGGAATAATCGTTGCTGACTCATGGGATCTGGCGAATAGAGCAGCGTGTGAGGTTAAAGTAGAGTTCACTGATTTGAAAAAGCCATTGATAACAGTTCCCAACGTCCTGGAAACAAAAGATCCAACCAGAATTATTCCACTTGGTGAAGTGAAAGCCAAATTGAAAAAAGGTAATCAATTCTACAAAATAATAGGATTTCTTTTGAAATAGATGTTAGGTTGCCAATTGATTATTATGAAAGAATGAAAATGAAGGATAGATTTTGTCAGTACCATGATGGACTAAAATAGATTTTACCGCTTTGTTACAAGGAATAAATGAAAATGTATTAAAATTGATAACAGTATATTAAATTTATAATATTTTCTCTCAGATAACATTAAGCATGTGATCAAAGGAAGAATGGAATTGGGAAAACAGTACCATTTTACAATGGAGCCGCAAACGTGTCTGTGCATACCAAAAGAAGATGGCATTGAAGTCATATCGAGTACTCAGTGGCCCCATAATGTTCAGTCAGCTGTTTCAGTCGCTCTGGGCATACCAACCAACAAGTATGCATGTGAACAATATGCTATTTTTTGCACAACAATGGATATTTTCAAGTTCACATTCCAATATTCCTTTGGTGATGGTCTAGCTTATTAATGGCTGTTTAGATTTCAAGCAGAGATAGCATGATATCACAATCTGATACTGGTCATTAATTTATCTTGTAACATAAATCTATCAAACCTTTTTCACCTACTGATTCTGGCACCCCATAGTGTATGGGATGCCAAAATTTGCAATTGTTTGCTTAGTATACTAGGATATCGAAGCCTAAAAGCCATTCCCCACCGCATTGGATAGGTGGACACCTCGTGGCTAGCGTCCATCCACTGCTGTATGGAATAGCTTTTAAAGACAATCTACCACATAATTAGCCTACTTCACAGAAAAATATAAGATTGTTTCTTCACAGACATGTCTCGTAACCACTCATTTCTGCAGTATAAAATTTCTTTCAGTATAAGCATTTCTTGATATTCTTTTTGATATTTCATTCTAATTCATTGTAAATTGCATGTCAGTAAACAAGCTTGAAACATTATACATTTTTTTGAAGATAAAACTGTGTACCTACCCTGGGAGATGCCTTACCTCAATATCAAGTCCATGGAATGCAATTTATTCTAGTGATATAACAATTTATTTGAGGCTAGAAAGATATCCTTCGAGTACATTGTCAAGAAAGGTATAAACTATTATCTCCAAATGGAATTATTTCTTTTGCAATTTGTTGTGGCTCAAAAATGTCTATTTAGGCTTAAAATAGACATTTTTGAGCCTATTTAGGCTTAAAATAGACATTTTTGAGCCTACCCTTCTCAAGTTTTACGCCTGCATCTTATGGAAGTTTCCATAATAATTCTAGTTTGGGACTGCAGTGACGTCATTATCACTACTTTCCTAGCAAGCCGCTTCACTCAGACCCACCTCTTTTATTCTAAGCACCTTGGCCCAAACCTGGTTTTTGTTCTGGTGAAATCGGGCCTGAGATTATTTCAATCTACAGACTAGAATAGTAAATTGCTATGAAACATATCAACACAAATTTAAAGCCTAGATCCCCACTAATTATTCTACAAAGGGTGTTTAGAGTATTTACTGAATCAAAATTACAAAATTTCGATGACATTCTTTGCCTTGACATTTTTTAAATGAATTTCCATCAACTTGAATCTTAATTATTGCTCGCTCGTTGTTTTGCAGAGTGAGAGTGCAAGTGCCGCGACTCGGAGGCGGCTTCGGGGGCAAATTCAGTCGAGCCTCACTGCCGGCCGCCGCCTCCGCCATCGCCGCCCACCTCCAGCAACGGCCTGTCCGACTGGTCATGGACTTGGAGACCAATATGCAAGTTATCGGCTTTCGCTATCCACTAATCACTGATTACGAGGTGAACCCATGCTACTTGTTCATTTCTAGGCCTATATTATATCTTAGGCTGAATTCTTGTTTAAGTGATCACCTCAATCGATTATCAAATATAAAAATTAGCTGCTTACGAAAAATTGCAGAGAAAATATCTCATCTAATTAATGATTTACTTTTTTCAAAATCCACAGTACGGTACCGTACCGGTTTATAAATTACGTTAAGTTTATTGCATTTTTTAGGCTATTGGAACGTCTTGAATCAAATCGAACCGTCTTTGAATCTTATTGGAACAGATTTGATTGACTTGAAAGCTCTTCTGTTGAATAACACGATTTGATCGTTGACACACTGCTTTGTAGATGTAATTAGTGTGTATTCCTTAAGATCATCAAACCTATAATTTCTATTGATTGGCTCCCGCTATCCTCTAATCAAAGGTTACTAGGTGAACAATTATTACTATTGCTCATTACTATTATATTCTATGCTGAATTTTGTTACACATTGAGATGATGTAATTATTATGTATTCCTCAAGATCAGACCTATGATTACTTATAGCTAATACAAATTGGATCCACTACAAACTTCACCTAACACGTCCACTTCTTTTCCTTAGAGATGAATTATGAAGAACCGTAGACTACTGATTATACAAATCAATCTTCCAACTTCAATCCTCATTGCAAAATTGTCAATTATACAGTATTTCTTCAAATTGAAGAATACCTCTCGCTTATTATGTTATTTAGTCTCAATAGTGTTTTTCAAGATTGATTTGAAATTGTGGCCAAACAGGTGGGTGTGGATGAAGAAGGAGAGATTCAGTACCTCGACGCCACTTTCTATCAGGATATTGGTGGCTCGTTGAATGATATTCTAATTCCAATAATAATGGAGGCATTTCCGTCAATGTACAACAGTGAAACTTGGAGTTTCAGAGGCATTGCCGTGAGAACAAACACGCCTCCTGGTGTGTACTTTAGAGCTCCAGGTAAGAATGAAATACTGTAATGTTAATATAAATTTTACAATTATTTTCTTAAATATCTCAACTTTTTTATGTTATGAACCTTTTCTTGCTAAGGCTGTTGCCCACATGAGTTCTAAGCTTGTGCGACGGTTTTTAAAGAAATGATGTTGATGAGAGGTGAATGTACTGCAGTTGAAGTGATGAAGGACCTCCTCAAAAATGCCTCTTCATAGAGAAAATCTTTAAAAAGTTACTTTTTCTTAATAAATATATTTTAATTGACATAAAAAACCGCCAGAAGACAGAAGAACTATCAAGGCAACTGCCTCGTCATGATTTTCAAAAAATAATCGTACACACGTCTTTATGAAATTCCTTCATGGGGACTCGTATGAGAAGCTTTTAGAAAATTGATAGCGATAGATGATAATTGTTTTAAATTCTAGGGTCTTTCATTAAACATCTCTTAATGTAGTAAAAAGATGTAGGCTATATTTATGTTATTATTTGTAATAATATATATTTTTATTTAATACATTCATAAAAATTCACAACAAACTATTGTCTTCACTGTTGAAATTTTCAATGATAATGTTGAATAATTAAGAATTATACTAATCCCCTGTCTCACTGATTCAGGTACATTGGAGAGTTTAGCAACTGTAGAGCATATAATGGAACATATATCACGCAAAATTGGCCGAGACGTTCACAATGTACGTTTGAAAAATATCAAAGAAACAAACAACAAAGGAGTTGAAATGATAACGAGCATGAGACAAACCTCTGATTATGATATGAGGAAAGAGACGGTTGATAAGTTCAATATGGTAAGTCAATATGATATGATATAATCTGGTAAAAATGTATTATAATATAAAATTTATATTATAAATTACTAAAATAATTAAATAAAATAATTCACTATATTTAGTATCTGGTAAGGTCTGGTGTGATCAATAAGAAGACAATATGGTAAGACAATTAACAGGATGCGGCCTTTATTTTTTCCAAACGAAAAAATAACTTATCTATTACAAAACATGCATTTTCTATTCATGTTCTTAGGGAATGGGCAACTCATTACTGATGAATTGCAGTTTCCCATATTATTTTTTAAATCAGGCTCCTGATTTAAAATTAAGTTTCAGAAAAACATGGCTAATAGGAATAGGCTTAGTCTGTGTTCATTTATCATTGATTAACTTGGCCAATACTGCTCAACCCTTAATTACTTGGGTCCCTTGCACAAACTCTATTACTAGGGTGGGTGAAAGTTCACCCACATTTCTTTTAATACCGACTCCATCATAGGCATATTATCAATTATCCTTAATGTATCTAATTGTGTCTAATTATCATATCAAGAGAATTAAGTGTATTTCAACCATTTTTATGAATATTAAATTTATTAATATTTTATTAAATTTTCAAAAAGTATACATTTTTTTCTAGAATTTGTTTGTAATTTTAGAGTGGGATAAATAAAAGTTAACTTTATTAAATACACAAAAGTCTTTTTAAAAAGCTTTTATTTGGTTAACAATTACAATAGATTTACGTACTTATACATAGTACATGAAATGAGGACTATCCGCTATGCGCGCTGGAGTAGAACTGAATAAAAAGTACAATGATGCTATTATCTCTATTATGCTTAGTTAGCAATAATGGGGTAGAAGGTGCTACATAACTTAAATACTTATAGAATTCCAATTAGGTTTTGGATACTATAGTTTTATTCTCCATATATTCCTTGACATATTAATAATTTTTCATAAAAATAAGTTGAGAAATAGAGCATTGAAACTAAGAAATGAAAAGCATGTTCGAATTTCCAGTGATAAATAGCAATCCAATGAAAGCTTGCTTATTTCACTAATACATTCTGAATCACGTTTGTACTCAAGTGTAATAATATAAGTGTAATATATAAATTCATCCAACATTTCTTTAAAAAAAAGATTCCAACATTCTTCTCCATTATTTGGATTGTGAGCCTCTCTCGTTGGTCCTTAAACTGTGCAAATTATATTCCTTCATGTTCAGTCTTCAAGTTTATAATCATCAAAAAGTGCATTTTTAATTTCAACTTACTCAAATATGATGCAAATCACATGTCTGTTATGTTAAAAATCCAGCCAGCCTAGTAATTAGGGGTTAATTATTTTCGTATGCTGATGATATACGTAGTTTTTTTATGTGATTAGAAACAATAGAAATGATCTTCAATACTTTTCCTATTTCATTTTATTTATTTCCTAAAGGAGAATAGATGGAAAAAGAAGGGAATAGCACTGATGCCCACCTATTATCCAATGTCGTATTTCGGTGTTTACCATTCTGCGGTATCAATTTATGAGCTCGATGGAACAGTGACTGTGTCTCATGGAGGTACAGATATGGGCCAGGCCATTCATACTAAGGTGAGACATCTACAAGGTGAATACATTTTTTAATCAACCTCCAGTCACCTCCACCTCTTGTGACCAGAAACGTAAATATATTATGTTTACAACTCATTATTTACACAAAATTGATTAGAAAATTAATATGATTGATAATCAAGTGAATAGCCTATCCCAACTCATATCCGCCTGTTGCTTAATTACTTTATTGTAATAATTCAAATATACCAATGAATTAATTGATACCTCAGTTTGATATAACGATATCTATTCGATATGGCCCCTACCTCTCATAAGTCACGGACTTATGTGGGAAAAAGCAGAGCTACATTGAAATGTATGGAAAACTCAATAAAGTTGAATATTGCTGTACTTCCATTATTTCTGAAAACAAAAAAATAATTTCCATTGATTCATTGTTTCTGATTACATTATTTATTATGATTATTATATCTGATTAAAATTCTAGGTAGCCCAGATTGCAGCTCGCACTTTAGGAATAGATATTGGGATGATCAAAGTGGAATCATCGAACACATTTGTTGGCCCCAACAACTGCTGGAGTGGCGGTAGCCAAACCACTGAAGGTGTTTGCAGGGTGAGTGAGTAACTATAATTAATTATCTCGTTAAATATATAATAATTAATGAAAATTGATATAATTCAATTTTATATTCATTTTAAAAGTACTGTAGGCCTACTACAGAGAATAACATATCCTGTGAATATTTTGCATAGTGTAGGCATCAATCTTGCATTTGATTTTTGTTTTTAGAGCACCATTTTAGTGTTTCAAGTAGATAATTTTGTGTTTGCAGGCAACAATCAAATGCTGTGAGGAAATTTTAAGTCGTTTGGAAGTGATCAAATCTGAGATGAAAGATGCAACATGGCCTGTGCTCATCAAAGCGGCATTCAATAAAAATGTCAATCTGCATAATTCACAAATGTTGGTATACTGCTATACGAAATTGAATGTTTAATTCAATTAATTTATTGATACAAGCACAAATAATTAAAATATGATTGATTGGGCGAGAAACAACAGGCTCAGTCCAAAACTGTTTTCCTCCCGAAATTTTATAAAAGTGATGTATTCGAAAATAAGGTCAAGTTTCCACTTCAGTTGAACACAAAGATACCCAGACCAAAAATGTGTGCACAAAAATGTTGAATTTACAGAGATTTGTTACGAAATCAAATGAACCAATGCACTCAATAATTGATTGAAAATTTGAGAAACATTTCAACTTGTAAAGTTTGAACCCATAAAACGCACAAATTTACAAGTTAGAATGTGAATATTCTTCTATAAAATTGGATTTTAAGTTGAGGCATTCTTCCCTTTTCACAAATCTTCATGCAGCATCTACTGCCAAGTAAATTGAATGTTCATATAATTGAATGTAAATTTTTATTTTCCATGGAAATTTAATTTATAAGTAAAGGCCTATGGAATTTGAAATCATTCTCTACTAAAAAATATTTTTGTTCTGTATAATTCAGTGGAAGATATGAATGTATTTTTATGGTGTTGAAGCTTACATGTTATATAAGAATGGAGAGACCTGGAGAAATAGCTTTAAAACCTGTAGTAAAGAATCGACATTTTTACTACATAAAGTATACGTAATTAATCCAAGATCTCTACTCTATAGTATATTTTCTATTAAAAATTGTAAAGTTAATATCTAGACATTACAAATATTGTTTTTTTAGGTGGAAAGCTCCAGATTCTGAGCCCTATATTATCAATGGTGTTTGTGTGACAGAAGTTGAACTGGATGTCTTGACTGGCGAAAGTTTGGTAATTACTCTTCAGCTTATAATATTCCAATGCAATAAAAGTGCTCAACACTCTGAAGACAGTGAGTGATATTTACATTACTTGAAGTGAAATTGCCTCCTCGACTGGGATTGGCATGAATACCGTAAACTTTCAAAGTCGGCAACTATAATTTCTCTCAACACCATTATAGAATGGGAAATATTACTTAAATTGTTCTTATATTTTGAACAATAGTGATTTACTTTTGTAATGAGAAACAGTGTTACCCATATCAATTGTTCTTCTATTGTGAACAACAGTGCTTCAAATTATAAAAAAATGTAGATTTTTGGAGAAGTAGGGAAGCTATGAAAATAATTTACTGACAAAAAATGAGTAGACGTATGACCGATTGCAAGAAAGCCAATTATTTTTAACCGCCGTAAAATTATGTCATTCGAAGAAGCCAATGCAACGAAACGAAATCCTATTGAGCTTCGACAAATTGCGTCGTTTTACGGCGGTTGCATTAGTTCTATCGGTTGGTGAAGTGATAAAAATACTTGTTAAGAAATAGAAATTTTGTTCAGAAATAGAGGAAAATGTTTCAGTACTTTTGACTGGGTGATTAGAATAGAAAACAATATTGTTCACTCTCTTGAAAATAACTGTTTTGTACATTAAAATGTTATTCAACATAAGGAATGTACATAATACATTTACACATGTTTAGTTCTTTTCTTTCCAAGGAGAATCCCCATATGTCCATACTTGGTCGATTTTTGTGTGCTGCACAACATGCGGCCAATGCATTTGCAGCATGCTTGAGTCGCACACAAAATAAAAAAAGTGTGGACATAGGGATTGTAGGACCTCTAAGAGGTTCCTTCTCATACATTTAGCTTATCAATAGTCTTTTATGCTTTGTTCTGCAACGTTTTCCAGATCACACGAGTGGATTTAATTGAAGATGCTGGTCAGAGTTTGAACCCTGAAGTGGATATTGGACAGATACACGGTGCGTTTGTTGCGAATATCGGGTACCTGATGTCTGAAGAGCTGATATTCGATCCCGATACTGGAGCTCTTCTCACCAACAATTCTTGGGTAATGAGGCTACTATTTACTAGTCAAAATCTAAAAACTGCT
Source organism: Laodelphax striatellus (assembly GCA_017141395.1). Taxonomy (NCBI): domain Eukaryota; kingdom Metazoa; phylum Arthropoda; class Insecta; order Hemiptera; family Delphacidae; genus Laodelphax; species Laodelphax striatellus. The sequence continues at coordinate 45,396,125 of CM029531.1, forward strand.
ACTTGAGGCTAATTTTCAGGTGTATTCTCACATAAGCAATTTCAAAAATTATTCACTAGACAAGGTACATTATCGTAAGCCTACTTATTTGACAATATATCAAGTTTGAGTAGCCTAATAATGGTCAAAATTGTCAAACGCTATAATTTGGAATATGCTAGTACTCGGTAACTTGACTTCCATATAAAATGAATGTATTTATTTATTCATTTATTAATAATGTACATTAAAATGTGGGAAGAATCAACAGACATTAATTGTCGATAACGGCTTCTACCCCGAATTCGGATAAATAGTCCAGAGAATGAATAGCGTTCAAAAGAATTCAAATGTAATCATATTTTTAATTTTTCAGACTTACAAGCCACCTTCCATTAAGGATATACCAGTTGATTTTCGAGTGGAGTTGAAGAAGAATTCCAAGAATCCTGTTGGCGTTTTCGGTTCAAAAGGTACGGTACAGTTGTATACTCTGGTTTTTAATATTTTCAAATATATTATGTTCAAATTATAACTCTGTATTACACTACAGTCTACACGTCACTTCCAGACCTACTAAGTCTAAAAATTCACATAGATTTGACTATTCTGATCTAATAGATAAAAGTGCTCTCATACGTTCAAAATGAATTAAATCCAATATATTTACCAATGTAGGTATTTAAAAAGAGAGACAATACATAATTCCCACTAATATGTACCCCATGTACATTGTAGTTCGTAGAAGATAAGGATATAAAAAAATTATTAAGCTCTCGAATATGACTAAAATATTATCCACCTAATGTAGTAGGATCACCTACCATGTTTCCTATTACAGGGTACTGACGACGAGGTGAAACTACCCGCAAGGGTTTCCTCGCCAATAAAAGTCATTTATTACTACACTAGTACAACTGAAATTTGAAATAGAACGGGTATAGTACGTATTTAGTATTTTTTTAAATATTCTCTAGATCTATAAACTTTCAAACAATCTATCGAGGCACAGTACGGTACCTATTATTCATTTGTCATAATAAAACATGATGTGTGTTATATTCTCAGCGGTGGGAGAACCTCCTGCAACATTGGCTTCTTGTATTCTGCTAGCTTTTCGACATGCTATTGAATCGGCTAGGCGAGATTCTGGTTTAGAAGAAGAATGGTTCGAAATTGGTAAGCAGTTTTCAGTTTATTGAATTGTATCTCATCAAAATAGTTTTCAGTAAAATTTGAGTAACGAGCTGTCTTAATGTTCCATTATTTATGGAACTAAATGTGACAGTAAATGCTTGCTTAATACTTTTCCAATGACATCATGATTTACTTTAATTTTAAATAGAAAAATTCACTTTATAGTAGCTTTAAAATAACTTGGCAGTAGTCAAGTTTAAGCGTAACACATTTACCTATCTTCTATACTCTTTGTGGGTTAAGTGGAAGAGGGGGCTTGTATGCCTCAACTTCGCCCACAGCACTTTTGTAATGTAAAAGTGAAAAATAAAGTCATTTATCTATCTATCTATACTCTACCAATTTGAACAAATCGCACTAAATTTGGATATTGCTCATGTTTTTGTTCTAAGCACTTGTTTGAAACTGAAAGATTTATTTGTTAATTTATGGTTCGGCATACAAGAACGTGTAAAACAAAAATAATTGAAATGTTTTACAATTCCAGTAATATCTCATTTTAATTTATCAACTAATTTGATCTTCATTTTAACTGATTATTCCAATATTTCTGTTTCAGTACCTCCACTTACACCAGAAAAGCTGTTCACATTATGTGAGAATTCCATTTCACAATACTCAATTTAATTAGTTCAAGATCTAAACTGGGCTTCTTGCTATCTACAGGTTTAATCACGCTGGTTTTTTACAATTATTACGAATTGGAATAAATGAATTCACATTGAGATGTTTAGTATTTCATGGTTTAATTTATTCAATAATTGTGCTATCTGAATTGATACACTTGGAAAGTTGAAATGGGAATGCCAATAATGGGTTCTGACGTACAGAAATCTCATAATTAAAGGTGAGAGTAGCCTTAATTCTACTTATGAATATGGAATATGTGGAAGATGACAAGAGCTCTTATAATACTGTTAGTATGATGCATTTATTGTCAATGCTACAATAATACAGAGTAAAGTTTATTTATAACCTTGAGAAACCTTATTGACATTGCTTTAGCTTCAACACAATGTTGAGAAGAATGTAACGGATTTAAATGTTGTAGACTTTGCCATTAACATTATTTGCATAAGTATTACATTTTTATTATAATGACTAGTAGGTAAGCGCAGACTATGTTAGAAATCTCCACGCATAATGTAGTTTCATTCATTCATTTTCAGTATGTTTGCCTAAATTATGGTAGTGGAGAGTACACAAAGTTTGATTGATCAATAATGTACCTCCATATCAAGGGTAGGCATACCCATCATGTGCATACTTATGTTTCACAAACGTTTTACACAAAACTTAGTTTTAACTTGGTTTAAACCTTAGACCATGTATAGAAGGTTACATGGTCGAAGGTTTAAACTATAACTCCACGGTTTAAAAAAGTTTAAACTTTGATTTGTAAAACTTGTTTTAAACAAAGATGGTAAGATCCTTAATTCACCATAAATAATTACGGTGTACAATTTTAAAGAATTCTCTAGGATGGGATGAATATACTTATTTTTGTGCTTTAAAAGACTGTATCTTTCCAAGATACTCAGTTCCGGGCCCAAAACAATTAACAAAAGTTTTAAGTCATTTTCTAAGTCCGAAGAAATATAAACTGATTCTAATCACTTGCTTTATCCGACAACTTTTATTGTACCTATAATGTCGAAGTGATGCGAGAAATAGAAGATAGTGTATGTATATATTATATACATAATTGTGCTATTTCACATTTTGCTACATCACAATATCAAGGAAGAGTGCAGGCACTTACAATATGTGAATTGCTCAAAGGGATTTGGTTTGCATCCACGTAATATCTAGAAACAAAATCAAGATGAAAAGTAAAAGTTTGTCTACTCTTTGAATAGAAAATTGACAAGGTTATCATGCCAAGTTTGCTTTGTTTTATACTATACCAGGCCAAGTCATAATGTATATGCATATAATAATAGCCATAATAAGCCGCAAATCACTGCTTAGCATAATATATACAGTAGTACCTATATAGGCCTATGCTATTCAATGGAAGTGAAATAATTCTAGGGGTTATATCTTTTCCAATCAATGCGATACTACTGAAAAGGTATTCATGAATACAAATTTTTTACCAGTTTATTACCAATTTAGCTGCTATTCGTAGAATTTTGATATTACAGTAATGAATCATATATACTGTATTTTCCAATAAAAACAGTTTTCAATACTAAAAATACGATGTTATTACGACTACATATTAACTATGTACCGCAATATCAGCTTCCTCAGTGGAATTAAAGAGAAAATGACTATTCTGAATAACGTTTTTTACTTTCAGTTTCATACAATTTCATCATCAACCTGTATTCAAGATTAAAGAGCAATATTGAAGTGGCAATAATTAAATCGAATACTGAGTAGAAGAGTACCAGTATAAGTTATTAATGAATCTGAGTTACAATAAAGGATATTTGTCGAATGTTGAACAAGATTAAAATTGACATACCATTTAAGTAGAATACTATTTTGATTATTTATTTATAGTGAAACCAGGTTAAAACTTTGGCATGACTACAGACTTCATTATGAAAATTGACATATCTTAGGTACAGAATCTTATACAATGTACATATCTAATCTAAATGATTGAAACTGATGTCTTTCGATATCTTATTCATGAAATGCACTTATTGAAAATACAAAACAAGAATATTATTCGATAACATAAAAATAATTTTTTTGAAAATACAATCACTCTGTAAATAAAAGGCTACATACGGCAGCTAAAATCTTGATTGAGTTTTGAAAAGTGCACACGATTATATTGCTAGTCTAGGAATATAATTATCACACCTATTTAGAAGTTTCAAGTAGAACATTAAAATTGTATTGGAACTATATTGCACATTTAGAACATTCACAAAACCATGAACTGTAACTTGAAAATAGGAACTGAATGTCGACGCTCGATGGAAAAACTCAAATGAATTATTTCTTTTTCCAATAGTCATTAAATTGGTAACTAATACAGGGTGTACACTGAGTACACTTAGTACGTGAGATTAATCGCTAATCAAAACATTAAGATAACTGCAGAATTTCTCGGGAATACGCATTTTATTAGCTATATCAATTTTCGTTTAAAGTAATTTAGTAATTCGATATTATTCATTTCAAAGGAGTGCAGACTCCGCTTAAGAGATGATAAAAGTGAATTTAATAAGATAGGCACCAGTATAGAAGACCTCCCTTCAAGTTTTATTAAAAGATGTGTAATTTCTTCTAAATTTAAAATATTCTATCCTACTACTAAACTATAATCACTCTATAAGAATGATAACAATATTATTATTCACAGTATAATAATTTTAGCCATGAAAAGTTTCCTTTGAAAAATAGAGTACCTAATATATTCATGTTATTAAAAAGACTACTATTAGTCTAAATATTTAAATTTTAATGAAATGAAAGAAATACAGGTAAGGTACCGTACATATTTATACAGTATTATAAACTGTATAAATTTAATACTGCTACAAGGAACAATGGAATGGAAGCCATCTAGCTCTAGATGTATAAATTAAATTGAATAAAATGTAAAATTTTGTTTAATGAAGGCTTAATTTATTATAATTGATGTATTTTTATTGCAAGAGAATTGTAAGGTACTTATTGTTACCAAGGCTCCTCCTTGGTAATCAAGCCTCATAATGAAGAGGAGAGTAGCTCTCATGAAAAAGAGTACAAAGAATAGCTAGCTACTTATATGTTTTCTGGTCAGATTACTTCTTGAATATTTTTTTTATTTCTTCAAGACAGATACCTGCTTCTTTCAATCCTTCTGGGTTGTCATGTCTTTTGGCATTCTTGTATCCTTCAGAACAATACTTTTTTGCTTCATCGTAGAGACCTTTCTTCAAATAAATGTTACCAAGATTGACATAAACTGAGGAGAAATCTTCCATGTTGGGCAAATGCTTTCCAACTTCAATAGCTCTTGTCATGTAGGTGAGCGCTTCATCTTTGTCTCCCTTCAGATAGCTGATCGTGCCGATATCATTCAAGAGCACTACGCTCTCCTCGTGTATTTCTCCATGTAACTTGACACACATGGCGTATGCTTTCTTATAGTAAGCCAATGCTTCATCTAACCTATTCTGTTGCTGGAGAAATCTGGCATACCAGTCGAGAGACATGGCCCACAATGTCAGCAAGTCGTGGTCGTGTCGGATTTCTTCACTGTCCTTGTCAATTAACGGCTGAATGCATTCCAAACAGTACTTGAATCCATGCTCAGCTTTCCTGCAAAATACAAGATTCATAGCTATAAAAATATGTTTGATTCATTGATAACTGGGTATTTTGCAGATATTTTGAACCCCACATTTGATTTCACTACATATAACTAAAACCAATTTAAAAACATAAGACTGTATCTTTCCATAAATACATTGTAATACAAGCTGTTATGTTCTTGAAATAGACTGCACTTGTATTTGAATACTAATCAAAACCAAGGTAAATAGAATACAAGGTAGTGTTCACGAGGATGATGCGCAATGTAGCAAGCTTGATTCAGCTGATAGTGACGTCACTGGACATCTACACCCTGTTCATCAAGAGTTGACAGAAAGGCTCCTCCTAAAAACTAACGGCACAGAGCCCTTGGCCAATACAGAGCAAGGTCATCGTCCGAAGAGTGACAGAAGAGGTCACAGTCATCCCTTACACAAACATTCCACAAAAACAACAATGCCCGTGAACGGACGATGACAGAGTATAGCAGCAGAGAAGAGCGCTAGGACCGCTTGTTATTTGGCCTGACCGTGACGTTGGGAGGAGCCTTTCTGTGTCAACTCTCGATGAACAGGGTATTGAGATCTTGATCTATGAGACGAACTGGAGATCTTCCCTATCTTTTACAAGACATGTATTTTTCTCAAGCATAAGTAACTCATCAACACGAAGAATTTCAATGATAATATTTTTAAAATGATTTATTTAACAACTTACTCAATCTGTCCTGTCTCTTCGTAGATTTTGGCCAATTTCAAACTCATGTGTACTATTTTCGGATCATCTTTCGGTGTACCTTTAGCCAGTTCTCTTTGCATCACATTGACAAATAGTTTTTCGGCCTTTGAAAACTGGTGGCGTTCAAATGCTACGTTGGCTAACAAATCATAAACATACGTTACGCCATCACTATTCTGCTGCTCTTGAGCTAACCTTAGAGCTAAATGCAACATTTGTTCGGCGGCTTGCAATTCTTCTTTCTGTAAGAAAGAAGATTTATTAGTGTGTGAATTACAGCAGATTATTACATATAGAAATGTAATTCATTGTACTATACATTTGTAGAGGATATTTGGCAACAAAAATGCGCTCATGATTAACAGAAATGTAGCTTAATAATGACTTTAGTCAATAATGAAGTAATAGTTATAATTCAACTTGCGATTCCATAACAAGATGCAATAACTCAAAAATTTGAATTACCAAAAACTTGAAAACTCTTTGGTATTTACATACATATTCCATAAGTAACTTCATTTCAAGGCATCCAGTTCAGTAGGGGTGCGCAACCTTTTGAAAGCAGTGGGCCTCATTACGGTCATTACTTACCTATTTCGTCTTACGAGCCGCACTAAAAAAGTATGAAATAAAAAGGTATAAGAATTTCATAAACTATCATAGCTTCATAATTATTTATTTTTAATTTTCATATTTTTATTTTTATATTTTTTATTTTCAATATTTTTCATTATGCTCAATAAGACAGTGTTTGAACTTGACGTCATTTGTTTTACATTTATAATTATTAATATTATTATTAATCGTGTTCATTAATATTATTAATTATTATATAATATATAATATTACATAAAATTATTATATAATAATCATTATATTATTTTTTTAGTTTGTGTAATTTTTTAATGGGAAGACTGTCCTTGCTTTTCAGTAATTAATTTTTCAAATTACACTTGAATATTTGAAGTCGCAATTCGCAAAGTATTTTGCAGATTACCGTCAGTCATGCGATTCCTTTATTTCGGGTTCACAATTTTCATCCTTAAGAACAAGTGCTACCGAACATTGGCATGACATTTAGAGCATGTTTAAGGATGGCCGGATAATCCGACTTTGAGACATACTTAGAATAAAACTCATAGAGTCCAACACTGTCAAATTTTTCCTTTAGTGTTGAGTTGCACTACATGTCAATAAATTCCATCTGCATAGGTGGCGGGGAATCATCGACAACAGCAGTAAATTGATTTGAAAAGAGATGAATTGTCGAATTCCGCTACGTAGGCCTAGAACTCTTTGTGGTTGACAGGGCCGCCCCGAGGTCAATAGGCGCCCGGGGCGAGATTTTGATATGCGCCCCCCCCCCAGTATCCTTTGAAGACAATGGCCCTTTTAAAAAACTAGCTCATCTCTTTCGTTTTTGTTAATGAATTCCGGCCAAGAGAATGGATCTGAGTTAATTATGCCCAAGTCAACAGCTTTAAGACAAGAAATTGATTCAGTTTCATCAGATCTATTCTCATTAATATTTTTGTCAATAGATGTTGAATCTTGTAGAACATCATTAGGTGTACTCACGTTCACTGAGACAGATGTGTTGGGTCTATCACCCCGAAGTGTCCCCCCCTCGTGCACCTGGCATCTAAGCTATTATCACGATTAGTGGGGAGGGCACTGATCTAGCACCACTGTCAAGGTACCTGGTTGCAGCTGTACAGGGAGTTTGGCCTGTGCCCGGTGAGTGAGAGCCTACGAAGCCGCTACCCCCCAGGCCCTGATCCACTCACCAGGGGCATCAGTTCCGGCGGTACGTGAGCCGAAGCTCGGACGTATCCCCTCAACTTCCAGGAGCAATGGAAAAAGCTCGTATCTCCTTATAATGTCCACAGGTTTGTGGCCCATGGGCATGTGCAAGTTGACCAGAGCGTTTCTGGAAAGCCAGACCTTCGCCGGGGTTGCCCCAAAACCCCGCCGGATCTTTCACTGACTTGGTTAACAGCTACTTCCTGGGACGTGGCGGGGCGGACGCTCACCTTGCCAGGGTTACCGGCTTCCCCTTCAGTCGCCTCTTACGACGAGCAGGGAACCACTGAGGGTGTATTCTATTACCCTGGCGTACCAGGGCCACCTGGGGTGACCGGCCGGCCAAAACACCCCACAGGTGTCGCCCCACCCCCAGGGCGCACGTTCACTGAGACAGGTTCACTTATGACAGCGACAGTCGAAGCAGAAGAAATAGAAGGAGCAAAAAAAGATGTGAGCCTTGGGACCTTTTTTAAAAGCGCTTCCGTCACTGTCTCCTCTTCTCGTATTAACTTGCGTCTTTGTGCTCCAGACAGTTTTTTAGACATTATGTTATTATACTGTTTTCGAAAAATAAAAAAATAACGACGACTCAGTTCACTAAACTAACAGACTAATGCGCTTCATTGAAGAAAATAACTAGAAATAGAATATAAAATTGTAACTGGAGTTACAATTTTATTAGTGGCTGAAGATGATACTCATCTGGTATCGAAACATAATTATGTACTACGTATATTAAAACGTTCATGTGATATAATATAATACTACATCGTATTTTTATTTAATTATGGATAAATATCACAACATCTCACCGAAAACTATCTCAGAAATTTCCGGAAAATACCGGAAAAATTTCCGGGTCGCGGAAGCTTCCTGAACCGAATATTATTTACTCCGAATCCGAACCCGAAGTCCGAACGATGTCGACGACACGAGAGTACTGACAGACTGAGCATTGAGTTGAGTAGTCAAAATTGAAGAAATAACAATAATAAAGACAAAATTGGATTATGGAGAGGAAGTGCAAGCCGATTCTGTCAATAGATTTCGTAATTCCGTGCAGCCTTGCTCAACAGACGCCAACTGCAATTAAATTCGTCTGGAATTTTGTTGAATCAACAAACAGTAAACAATAGCCTATTAATACGAACTATAGTGTACACTTCAGATATAGATATAACTGAGCTATGTAGGCCTAGGTCTGTCACTATCACTAGAATACCTTTTCAGGAAAAGAAAAATATACGCATATGCGTAGAGTGACTGTATTTACCAAAAGTTTAGTCAGTGAACGTCAAGTTTTTATTGTTTATGCCACAATTCCACACACACATTTAATAAGTGTACATGAGTACTTTAATAAGTTATACATAGAAATGGGTTGATAAGAAAATGGTTCAAGATTTTTTAACGAGAAGGTGAACAGGTACTTGTCTCCGATAATGTCGGGGCGGTAATCAATGACCGCGGCGCCCCCTAGCCATGGCGCCGGGGCGACCGCCCCGGTCGCCCTGCCCTTTGGGCGGCCCTGGTGGTTGAGGCCGTGAGAACTTTTATAAAATTTACAGTCGTTATTAAGACTTTCATAACTTCTGGAAAGTGAATGATTTAATAAATATTTAATATAATGCGGGATATTTATATTTTTCTTTATTTTTATGTAGGTAATGTATTTTTTCTTTCTTATTCATCTATGCGAGCCGCTTAAAACGACGGCGAGGGTCGCATGCGGCCCGCGAGTTGCGCATCCCTGCAGTATAGACTGGAAAACACTTTCAGATCCTCAAATCATGAGCTTCTGTCGGGATAAATACAGGATTATGCAGCTGGTTTACATAATTTCACAAAATTCATTGACTTACAATTAAATGTGTCGTTTATTTCATCAGTAATTCGAATTACTGAGAGTTGGTACCGTTGATAATACAGCAATAGCTGGAGCAGTACCTAATAATGATGATCGCTGACTCCTACACTACATGGGATTGATGATTGTTCTTCTAAAGATTCCATAATTGTTGGAAATGATATCCATAATTGTTAAAGTGAAGGAACTTAAGAGAGGATTTTGTAAATGGAAAATTAAGCGTAATTGGGCTCTTTGACTTTCACTTCCATTCAACCTACACTTAATTGATAACTAACCTGAATAAGTAGAATTCCTCTTTTTATTGTTGTTATGAGTTCAGACTCTTTATCATCCTCTTTATTTAGGAAGCTCAATAATCCAGTAAAACTCAGTAGAAACAAACTGGATTGAAAATTTGACTGGTAGTTTCTATTGGAGCTTCTCTTGCCGGTCACTCTGAAGAAATCATTCTTTTGAGTAGAAAACAATCTATAAGCGTTCCAATTCTTATTATTATTACACAGTTTACGTCCAGTGACATAATTATTTTTTGTAATATTAAATATTACTTTTAAGCTTGCTAACCTAACTGCACGACAACAAAACATGGTAACTGTCTAGCAGACGACATAAAGTATCCACCCTGAAGTATTTGGATCTCATCGATGTTCATGCAATAGTTGGGAAAAAATACATTTTGAAGTGGTGAATTACAGATTGGATTCATAGATTGAGCGAAATTACTGGATTAATTTAATTTAAATGAGAATTCCAATAGTAAAATTTATGGAAATATACAATCTTTGACAGGAAAATATTCAAAAATTCATTAACGCTGGCCTACTATCTATTCAACAGGCATTGAATCATCTGACTTGCCAGTCGCCAATTCGCCATCCAAGCCAATACAAAGTTGACATTTGTTGATTTGTTCGTTGTGTTGTTTCTTCGCTCACTCGACGTCGCTGAATTTTTGGTTAATGTGAACATTAGTTTTGCCGACAAGCGACCATTACATTATCTTTCTAATAGACTAGTTCAAACGATCATAGAATTTAGTGAAGTGTTTCTTTGAAGGAAGTTATCACATAAAATAGGGATAAGTGACTTGATTTACAAGAGAAAACTGGAGTGCATATTTTCAAGAGGCCATTGGCTGGAATGCTAGTTGTTTATCACAGAGAATTCAATAATACGTTTGAAAAATGTGTGATTGTCCTAATTCTTTGCCCGCAGAAGGGAAATTAACTTTCAATAAGAAATTTTTTAGAGGCTTGGCTATTGGACTTATATTATTATTAATTTTTCTGGACTTCCCCTCTCTGTGTGCTGGCCATTCCCATTCTCACAGTCACGATCACGCAGATCCGTCATTCAAGTATTCGAAGGAAGCAAACATTCCTAGAAAACCCACTATTAAGGCACCAGAAGTTGATAGGTTCGATGTTCAGTTATGGACTGAGGCTCTCGGCTCAACGCTCTTGATAAGTGCTGCTCCTCTGATAATATTATTTTTGGTACCTCTTGATAATACTAAAGAGAAACAACCTCTTTTGAAAGTACTTCTCAGTTTTGCGTCTGGAGGTTTGTTGGGAGATGCATTCCTTCACCTGATTCCTCATGCACTTGTTCCAAGTGAGAGTGATGAAGAAGACAAGCATGAAGCTCATTCACATGGACACGGTCACAGTCATGGCCATTCTCATGGGGAACACGGTCATGATATGAGTGTTGGACTGTGGGTGCTCAGTGGCATTCTAACGTTTCTGTTGATTGAAAAGTTTGTCAGGCTTGTTAAAGGAGGGCATGGCCACTCTCATGCCCACTTGGGAGCTGGCGATGGAACCAAAGCCAAGTCTAGTGACGACGAAGATGAAAAGAAGGATGACAGCAAATCAGTTGAAAAATCAAAACAACATCAAGTGACTGGTGAGTGGATCTATTTTTATAGAATTTAGAATAAAACAATTGAACTGTTATGTTGGCCTACAAATTATTTTAATCGAGGCTAATTCAAACACTACTGTCGAAGTTTAACTTGCACTATTTGATTAAGAATTGCTGTTGTAATAAGAATCATCTTTACCTTGGTGAAGGATTTTTTATGTTTACATTGAATAGCACATTCGAATACATTAAATAGCAAATCTACTATTTTGGTTTTCCCGGTGTGGTAAGTGTATTGGAGTAGTCAGGGCATTTTTTTTTGCTAGGGATGATGCCCACATAAGCTCTACGCTTGTGCGTGGGTAATGGGAAGGATTATGATGAGAGATGAATGGACCTACAGCTTTAGGTGGGTTTCGAACCACCGGGAAGTGATTTTGAAGCTCATAAATTTTTGTATTTAGAGGAGCCGGTCACAGTTACAACGACAGTGGTAGGCACTGTCTCTTATCTAATCTCACCTATTAGACTCGCCTTTGCCACTGGGACCAACCGCTTCCCTTAATTAATTATAACTTAATCAGAGCTACTGTGTGTGGACTCTAGACTCTCTCCATAGCTGTACCCAAGAACCGTTATTGGTTAAATGGAAAAATTGTGAACTGTAGAGATAATAGTAGTTGCTATGGCAGACAAACACTTTGGTAGCAATTTTTGTTTTATAGAGAAAAGGGGTCAACTGATAAACTTAAATCGAACATTGCCATTATGCTGCAGATTTTAATGTATATACCCTATGTCCATACTTCATACTTGGTTGATTTTGCTACTTATGCTCCAGCATGGTGTGCAGCATAAAAAAAAATCGACCAAGTATGGACATATGGATTGATTCATCCGCAATTAGATTTTTATTGTCATGCTAATTGTAGAAAACAAACGCTTTTCTCTATTTGCTACTATTGTTTTTAGTATTTTACCTCTCATTCCAACTATTGTAATTTCTTATTCCAGAAAATATGAAAGTAGCAGGATACTTGAATTTAGCAGCAGACTTCGCGCACAATTTCACTGATGGTCTAGCAATAGGAGCATCTTACTTGGCTGGAAAAAACATTGGAATAGTTACCACTATAACTATATTGTTGCATGAAGTACCGCATGAAATCGGAGATTTTGCCATCTTGATACAGTCGGGCTGTAGTCGGAAAAAGGTAATTTGCAGCATATTATTGTAATTATTATTTATTAAGAGTGGGCAGTAGTCGGCCACATTTGAAATGGCTCCATAAGATAAATGTAATATCTTGTCACACGTATCGCCGTTATTTTTGGACAGAAAATTACGTTTGAAGTGTCATTAGAAAGAGAATAAAATTCTTCAGGGGGTTGGCGTTTCATTTTTTTAATTAGAAAATTACTGCAATAATTACAGCAAAAATATTCTCACTGTGAAACTCAGAATATGAGATTTTAGTGTGTATAGAGAAAACAGTGGTACAATATCAGAAAACTAGCAGGAATTTGTAGTAATGAGATTTATTTGCCTTGTAACGGTATAGGCCAGTTAATTTCCCATTAGGACATTTTTTGGCCTCTTTACAAAAATAGCAAATAGTCTTAAATAGTCTTTAAATGACAAATTTAAAGAAGGTTAAGTGCTATGAGCTTTTAAGAAAAAGATGCATAAGCGGACCTGATGAAGGGTAGGTACTTGGAGAAGGGACACTCGCAATAAATTGGTTATCACGTATGCTGACACACAATACAATTCATTGACAATAATAATAAACATAGGCTGTATCTAATAACAAGTAAAAGTAGCCTATTCAGTTCTCATATAAGGTTGTAACAGTATTCAACATTGAACAGTTCAAATAGTTTGGAATATTTCTAGTGAAAACTTCAAATTGATTAATAGATTTAAAAATGTTGTTTGAGTTCTATACTACATGAACAACAGTAGTGCATGTTTAAAGTGAGCATTTATATTTAATAGTTAACAATTATACACTTATAGGGAAGAGATTTAGCATATAGTAAAAACGTAATTTTGCCAGGACGGTGATACTAGTTTTCTTCTCAGCGGTTCTGCTTTCAACAAGGCGTGCGTGAATTTTGGCCTAGCTATGACACCAGGACTGTAGACTATGAGGTGACTGAACCTTTATCTTCAGAATTGAATGTCATAGAATAGCTTATTTCTTTTTGGGAGTTTCCTTGTATATTGGTTATCCTTTTTCAACATATTGCCTTTTAGTTGAAACCGTTGCAAATTGGTGATACGTTGCAAATGATACTTATCATTTATGTAGAGTATTCTTCCGGGACACCTTGGGTGGAATACCAACTACTTTGACGATTCCCCGGTCTATCGACTATGGCGAAGATACAAAAAAAAACTACATGTTAAGGAAGTTGTATCACGAATTTTTTAAGATTGGCTCGAAACTATGCGCACCAGATAAGATTCACAATTTACAGAGTGAACCGATTGAGCAGATAAAAAGATCAGCTTGGACATTTGATTGAAGAAGATGCGGAAAATATTAAATTATTTGTGAAATTCATTAGTTAGAGAAGTTAATCTGTACTCATTCCCAAAGTGAAAAAGGTTTTCAAAGTGATTAACGTATGTGGAAGTTTTCTAATATTATGCTCTTTTCATTTTCAGGCTATATACCTCCAGCTGTCGACTGCAGTTGGTGCGATGACTGGAACTGTGATATCATTATTGGCCAAAGGAATAGGTATGATCAGTTATTACATCTTTCCTCCATCCTAATTTGTAAAAACATACATTTTCTAAAGTTGTTAATTTAGTCTCTTTTCTCTTGCCTTTCTAATAAATCTCTATTCCTGTCTTAAGACAGATTATTCCTCGATAGACGGTAACGTTTTAAAATCTTGAATGTAATATTCTTGTTTGAACTCTACGCTGACCAAGTAAATGTGAAACTTCACGAGATGTGAAATTAGTTAGAAGCTTGTATGTCTGTGTTTTTTACGTTAATACCTCTCAAAAATGTCCCAGCTAACCAGCAGGATTTACTACAAATGATCATAGATGAATTACATAGAAATATCACTTATGCAGTTCAAATAAAGAAACATTTCTTTGACTTAGCTCCTGTGAAAAGTAATACCATAGACATCAAATAAATGGATGGATTACCTCTGGTGATACGCGGGAGCTTAGCTTGAATTACCATTTGAAATGCCATTTAGCGCTGTAAGCATTCAGGAAAAATTACAGTTTTGCTTAATCAACACAATTTAAAGAAATGAACTCCTCAGAATAGCTTGAAAATAAATTATTTTGCTTCCAATTAAAAATGTCTTGATAGGTAGCTCAAATATTTTTCGAAAACAGTTTGCTCTACACTACAGTATATTATATCGATAAAATATAAACTAAATTGTATTCAAAAAAGATTTGACTGCCAACTCCAAGGCGTCTTTTTTTCAAGTAAAAACTTATTTATTCTGTATACTTATAGTGGTATCTTATTCTTTATGTCCACACTTAGTCGATTTTGTGTGCGACTCAAGCATGCTGCATGTGCTGGAGTATTGACTGCATGATGCGTACCCAAAAATCGACCAAGTGAGGACATTCCAAATGAAATGTATTCACTTATACTGCTATTGAAATTAAACTAAATGTATCATTAAAGTTACAGATGTTAAATAATGATTTGATTTTCATGTATACTGTAAATTTTCAGATAGTGCAGCCACAAAATGGATCTTGCCCTTCACTGCAGGCGGATTCATTTACATAGCTACGGTGTCTGTCATTCCCGAACTGTTGGAGGATACAAAGTTTTGGCAGTCCGTGAAGGAGATAGCTGCCCTGTTGCTTGGTGTTTACATGATGGTGTTGATTGCCAACTATGAGTGAGCCTTTTCAGGTAATGTGCTCGCCTATTTCAATACTCATTTAAGCTTCTTAATGATTTATGCAGTGCTTTCTCTGTGATTTGAAGTTTTATGAAGTTTGTTTTTATGTTTTTCACCTGAGTGGTGGAAAAGAGGAGTATGAAAGGTGCTTATGAATGTTAAATCTATTGTAGACTCAGAATTAGAGTACTAAGCTTACAACACCTAAATCACGTCCGTGATATAATTGTTATTGATTTTGTTCAAATTTTTATACAGTGATTTTTTAAGTTGGCTGTTTCAATATTACTCCTTAAGCAATTTATACACTACATAAGCTTGGCACGCGGTGCCATTTTTATATTGCCTTTTTACATATACTGTATATAAAAAATAACACGGCGTGCAAGGCTCGTGTAATGTATGAGTTGCTTGAGACATGGAATTATATGAAAGAAGTGTTGTGATACATTTTTAATTTTTAATTATTTGTTATGAGAACTTTAATATTGAATTTTATCACGTTACTTGAAAAAATACATTTTTAGCTAATGATGTCCACATAAGTATGCAACATTTTTGCTTCGGTAAAGAGTTGGAGCAAAATGCAAGAATGCCAGGCGAAATGGGAATTGAACCCATGAACGAAGCAGAGATAACTTAATAATAGTTGCTGACTTTAACCTTATGGTGACAGAGTGTTATGTTAAAGTTTTTTTTACCTTCATGGAAAACAATTTGATTTGATCATTAAAATTTCGTAATGAAATTATCTTTCTTTTACAGTTCCTTCTGGTTGGAAGTTGGCGTCATTGATTGAAGAAAGTTTACCTTTTTTAATTATTCATCCAAGACTATTCAATTGAATAAATATCAACTGACTGAAAATGGATTCTTTTTATTCAGTACTTATTAATCAAAATCAGATCAACATTTGAAAAGTGAAGATTCCATTTCATCCTTCCATTGCATCGATTTAATTATTTTGTATTATGATACTTATGTACTGCGCTTCTATACATATTTATGTTCACTATTGAAAAATGTTTAACAATAAAATATTGATGTTGCAGATAAAACGACATTGTTATTATTACCTTCACAAAAGTTTAAAAGATACAAAAAACTAATTCAGTATCTGTTTTTATGATGACCTATAAATAAATCACTCACTAATTCATAACCGCTTTTTGAAACTTCCTAAAAAGGTTGAGATTCAGTTCACATTCTTTTTTGTGGCATTGAACGTGTACTTTTTCATTTCTCCCAAAAATACACACAAATGAGGAATTTGGATGGATATATCCACATTTTACCAGAAAATAGCTAGAACTGTAATGAAATTCAAATTACATTTGAGAATACTATGTCTTGGACATGCTTTAGAATGAGGCTTTACACCTGTCTTTTCTATTCTTCAATTGAATCAAAAATAAAATCAATGCAGATGAAATTCAATGTTATGTTTACAAAGGTTTGCTAATGAATCACATCATAACAAGATATTCTGTGTCAATTTTTCAGAATAATGAGCACATCACACATCAATAATGACGTGCTCCGTGCTGTTATGATGTGATCACCTTCAGAGTTATCAGATCATTTTTCTCTACAGAACAATGAAAACAATTTCCCATTTTTCGCTTATTTTTATTTGTTTGTCAAAATATGTATGGAATACCCATATTTTCAACTCAGAATTACATCATTGAATGAAATTAATACTGTAACAGCATTGATAATTTTCTCAAACTTGTTTATGACTGATTTTAATAAGAAGCATTTAATCTTTCCGAGCTGATTTGTTATTGTTTCTATTTGCATCAATCCGATAAGAGTGTCAAGTACTATATTTGTCCCTTATTATTTAAATGACTGTCGTCTCTTGAAGAAGTTAGTTGTTTATAGAAGCCAATAGGAAAATGTCGAACAATCAAAATTTTCACAGTGATGAAACTGGCAAGTATGTAGTTTACGATAATACATCATTCAATTCAACTGAAAGGTGAGTTAATTTCTTTGAATTTTTTTCAAATTTTCAGTAATAGAAAGTATTAGGTAAAAGAAAATTCTTAATTTTTTCTCTTCTATTTTCCTTTAAAATGATCTGTAGAAAATTAAGATTTCATTGAAACTGACACTTTTCCTTTATAAATTTGAATAATAATAAAACATAACTGTGAAACCATAAGATTGAAGTTTTTCTCCAGTGATTTCTGTAGGTTGTAGATTGATTTATCTATTGATATTCCATCTTATTGTAAGATTATTAATCAAATTTTGTGTCTATTATTATGAATAATTTAATGGATATAACTTACATAGTTCATAATATGGACATATTTGCATTCCAAACTTGTCAAAAAATGCCTACTTTTATTATTATTATTATATGCTTCAAGAGCATATAATAATATGCTTATTACTGCTTAATCTTATAGGGAAAATAAGGTTTGGGGTTTCTCTCATTTTTTACATTGACTTACACCTTGTACTCTAGGAATAGAGTAAATTATAGGTCAGTAATTGATCTTGATTATGGTCAGTCTCATCAAGATTAGTCAAACAAAAAGAGAAAGTAAAATTTCTAACTCGAAAATCTGAAGAAATTAGAGAATTTGATTATGTATTATTCTCATTATCTTCAATTAAAAATAAATCAGATTACATTCCCTATTTACTTGAAAGTGATTATGTCATACAATGATATCTTTTAATCGGCATGTTGCATTTATTGTTTTATTGATGGAAGAGAATAATAATTTCTGAATTAGAGATAAAAATGCAATTCGATTCATGTTGTACTCGAAGTTGGAGAAGTGGTTTTTCAAACTATTTTTGAAAGCACACCGGTACTTGAAGTCAAGTATTTTGAACCTTCAAGATCACTTCACTCCTCTCAAGAAAAAGTGTTTACCATTTTTTTAATGATGAGTACCGTACAGGAAGAGTTTGATACATTCAAGAGGAATTTGTAAATTATTTTCAACAATAAAAATTGATTCTGAATTTTGAAAAATTGTCGGTAAATAATTGGTTCAATTTTACTAAGATCTCTGTCCAATTGAAAGACTGATGATTTCTCCAAATATCCAATGAATTATGGATAGCTTCTTAATTTCGAGTTATCCAGCCTTCTTCTACTGGATAATTTGACTTAGAATTCCAGATTTATGACAATGACTGGAAAATTGACTTTTGAATTTCAGAGATGATAATGCGTATGATTTACAACAATTTGGGTACGGCAAAAACAATGTGAAGGTGTTATACGTGCAACGAAATGGACCTGTTCACTCGATAAGAGAGTGCGAAGTTGATGTGAGGCTGCAATTGACTTCCAAAGAGGACTATTTATCCGGGGATAACTCTCGTATTATAGCAACCGATTCACAAAAGAATACAGTTTACATTCTGGCAAGGAAATATGGAGTGAGTTGTACATTAATTCATCAAAATTTTCGATTAATATTCTTCATTTAGTATGTCTATTCATAATCACAAAAACAACTCCCAATTAATTTAATAACTGATTAAAACGTCCTTGCACCAAATTAAATCAATTTTAAAATCCAGTAAAAGCTGTTCAATTGAATCTCAATTCAATAACAGGATTTCTATTAGAATCTCATCTTATTAAATAAAGATGTTTTGATAGCAATGAATGAATAGAATCTGAAAAGCATCAGAGATAAAAGTAGCGTAATCAAAAATTTTCTATACACAGCGTCATTATTTTATTCATGCAAGGAAGCTGGCTTTATCAAATCAATGGAATTCATGTATCATAAACGAATCCGAAACAAAAATGAATGAGAGCTCAATAAAGATCTTTCCTTACGTCACTCCATTCACGGAAACATATTTACTACTTTTATCTATCACAAAAATAGAATGATGATAAATTATGTCATTGATGAGTAGACCTCAGGGAAGAATATTTTATATTTCTATCAATCACCAAAATAGAATGATGATAGATTATTCCGTTAATGAGTAGGCCTATGTTAAGCTGCTAGGTATTATGCTTTTTACAGCCAATATTCAAACTGAAAGTGTTGTTTTCTTTTAAAAATTATTTGATTTCGATGAGGATTCAAGCTATCCATCTTAGGATACTTGAACAATTATAGGTATTATATTTTAGGTATCAGTTTATTACTTCATTATTAACTTACATCTCAATAAATAAAGTAGAATGAGTTCTCATTCTATTTTATCGGGAAATTCTCTTATTTTTAATGATTAAATATGAGAAATAATGCTAATTGAATACGAATAAATTAATCCTTTTGGAATACAACTTATATTTTTTTTCTGGTAGTAGCACAAAAAATTAAGCACAATTTGTTTTTAAATAAATATTATTATTATAGGTATGGTAGTTGATTTTGCTGTGCTCTAATAATTGTTTTGATTTTTATTATGCTTTAAATGGCAGAATACTTGAGGTTTCTCCTAAAGGTTTTGATTTTGAAAATTTACTCATTTATCAAAGTCTGCTTTTGAAAGTGTTTTGTTAAAACAAATTCTAATTAATCATTCTTCAGGAAAGTGGAAGAGAAGGTTCATTGGACTTTCATTAACTGTATGTTTATTGTAAGAAATCATACTTGCTGTTAGAAATATAAATACTGTTGGAAATTCTGGTTTCTAACATTCTAACATACATACTGTTAGAAATAATACAAGTGACTGCCTTTTTCAGATAAAATCACCCGAGCAGTTCGCGTTGATTCTATGCCAGCATTTTATAAACGTCTACAACCACATTGAAAAGGTGAGGGCGCATATTTTGGATTATCCATGGCAAAGACTGCAAGCAGGCAGCAATCCTCACAATCATGCGTTTATCATGGTTCCAAGTGTGACGCGCTACTGCACTGTAACTCTACAGAGGAAAGGTATTTGGGATAGAATTTACCCTTCTAGAATTTAAATATTTAGAATTTTTCTTGATGAACAATTTATTCTCAACTCGATTCAAATTGGACTACATATTATTCGCATACAATACTTATAAATCTACTGCATATTGAAAACATCCAATAAATTTTTGGGTTTCTGAACTGAAATTCAAGTTTACCCTGGCAATAAAACAATGGAAATGGTCGAATGGAAGTACCGGTAGCTTTAAATATCGGAACACAATTGATTCAATTCTCAAAATAATAATAATTGATTTTGTACAACATGCTTGATCAGAATATAATCTTCACAAATAAGTCTCTCAATCGCTATTGAAACAACTGAAAAATGGGCTATGAAATTCAATTAAACGTCACTGTTAGATTTCTTGACATGTTCTTTGGCCTAAACCATAACATGTAGTCAAAAGGTCTGAAGATTCATTCGTGGCGGGAATCATCTAAAGAAGCCATACAAATAAGCATATGAAATAGATACGATTTATAGATTGGATCAACTATGAATTTTAAATAAAACAAATCTATATAGAAATCTGAAGATACCATTCAAAAAGGCACATTCAATATGAAATGGATAGGTTTTATGAGTTGTATCAACTATGAATTTGAATAAAAAAAATCCATAGAAAAACAAATCTACATATTCATATGTAAAAAAATACTGAAAATAACTTCCTAGTTCGTATAATTTCATATATTTATTACAGGTGTACCAAAGGTTATTAGCGGTTTAAAGGACCTACGAGTTATAAAAACTACCCAGTCAGCCTTTCGAGGGTTTCTCAAAGACGAATATAGAACCTTACCAGATGCGGAAGACAGGATTTTTAGTACAGTGGTTGACTCATCATGGGAGTACTCCGAAATCAATACAGTGGATTACGATAGAGCTTGGTAAACATCAATTTTTTATAATTCACAATAGAGCATACAATAACAGACATCAAGAAAATAAAAAAGAATTGTGTATGTTTATATGAAAAATAATCACAAAGAAGAAAAAATAATAAAAGAAGTTCTAATAACATTGCTATGAGTAACTGACACATGTGCAATTATTTTCCCCAAATTTTTAGAGAATTAAATTTCATTGATAATATTCTTCTCAACAGGACAACGGTAAAGGATTGCATCCTAGAGAAATTCGCAGGACCACCAAAAGAGGGAATATATTCGCCATCTGTCCAAAACACGTTATATTTGGCTGAACGACTTATACTGGATAAATTGCCAGAGGTAAATAGAATTTTTTGCTGATGTTGATGCCCATGTATGAGTCTATGACGACTTGTGCGTGGGTGATGAGGTGAGGAATGAAACAAAAAATGCCAGATGGAATGGGAATCGAACCCATGAGACAGAGATATCAGGGATGGCAGACTAAATTTATGACTCTCTAGACCTCTACGCTAACCTGGCTTGCCATATTTTTATATTTATTTTTTGTGCAATATAATATGAAACGTTTAATTTGAATATACAGTAATAAATGCTAATAAAAGGATAGGTTTAGTAAGATATCAAGATATGATCGAATAGGTAGTTTTTTTATAATAATTATTGGATTTGATAACTTCAACAATATATAACTTAACTTCAAAGATATTCAAGATACCTTAACGGAGTCCCTTTTTGCTATAAAGCGCTTTTATGCTTTATAACGCATAAAAGGTTCTAATGCTTCTTATACTTCGCCCAAAGCACTCAATCAAAACGTGCTGAAATAAAATACTAAATCTATCTATGTTATGTATTTGTTTACATTTGAGTTTTTTTTCTACTTTCAGGTTGAAAACATTGAGATGTCAATGCCTAACAAACATTACTTTGAAGTCAACTTCAGTAAGTTTCCTAAGTGGCTAGTTGGTGAAGGACCAAATGATACAGTATTCTTGCCAGTAGACAAACCTTCTGGATTCATTCATGCCAAGCTTGGTAGGGCGAAAAGAAATGATGAATTAGTAAAGTCAAAACTCTAATATTGTGCGAAATGTGACACTTTTTTCACTTGGTATTAATTTCTGATGAGTAATAGATTTTTTCTGTTGAAAATCAGGTTGAATGTATTTACTATTAAGCTATAATTTTTTATTTAATTGAAATATACATAGTACATGTACTTTTTATACCATAAAATTAATGTAATGAATAATCTTTAGTTTAAAATAAATAACTTTTGTTATTTCTGTATTATTGAATAAACTAGCTTCTGTATTTTACATTAGATTCAATTGACTAAACCTGTTTACAAATTGTACAAGCCATTATGTATTTCATAGTAGCGTATGGAACAGTTTTCATTATATCTTCAACCAACAAAGATAAATGACTGTATGACATCTTTGAATTTTTATGAAGGCATACAACAGTAGTTCCATGAACTTTCAAGAAGAACATGAGTTTATTGAGATTTCTGGCACTTATGAACTGACTTTTAAACGCTATAAAACTGTGAAACAAGTTCGCGATAAATAAGCTTATTCATGAATAAAGCTCATCCCTCTTTCTCTTTCTAAAAAAAAAACAGTACTAGAGAAGAGAAAAAACTGAAAGTTTATAAGGCTGAATGAAATCAAGGTTCAAGCTACTTGAAGAAAAATCGTAGGTAATTGAATGATGAGTGATTTTATTTTTATTTAATAAAATTACAAAGCAATAATCAAATGTCATGAAAAATGTTTCCTTTCAATTTTTACACTATACAGAGTATTTTGGAACTGAGAACAAGTTTGAGTCAAAGGTTGAAGATTTTGGAGGAATGTAGGCCTGGAAATTAGTTACAGCAATAACAGATAATCAATACAGTTGAATGAGTAACAATGATAGAATCTCACGTTAATGGTTTTTGCCCAATTACTTGAGAGAAAACATTCTAAAACAGATGCCTACTAACTGAAATATAAAGATAATTCACACAATTTTATACAACACTGCACAAAAAATTAAAGGCATACTATTAAATAGCTTCAAATAATTTAATTAAGTGGTTAGAATATAGTTTCACATTACAGACTGATTATTCATTTATTTGAGATGATGATGATGATGTGTCTTTCAACTTCAAAGTACAGACCCAGAGAATAAAATATAATTCGACAGAAATTGTTTCCGAAAAAAAGATGAAAAATTCTTTATTCGAATGATTTGAAAACAAAGCCACATAGAAAACAAATTTCCCAATGAATGGCAAAAAATTTAGTAGGTAATAATTCTACGTAAAGTTGTCTGATGAAAATTGCAATGTTTTCTCTTCAAAATTATAAATTGGTAATTGAATAGTACTTTATTTGAGAAAGCTTTTTTCCAATGCTCGAAAGTAAATTTCTAATTTCAAAATGCATTAGAAAGAGGCAAGTTAATAATAAACATACTGGTAAAAGCTGCTAACCTTCAAAGCTTACATCTAAGTCACTTAATTGTAATAATGTTAATTATTCAGTAATAAAAGCATTTTATTAGAAATACCGTTAGAATTTAATTATTTTTATAATTTTCAATTATTAATATTCGAATTTCTAAAATGAATCACTAATTGGCATACTTGACTAGATGAATGACTAGGGATGAGGATATCTAGTAGGAATAATTTATATTCTATCACAATTTCAATTTGTAACAAGAGTAAAATAGAGTGATCTATAAATTTTGTAATAATACAAATCGAAACACTTGATTTATTCGGGTCCACCAGGAGTTTCTCATGCTATTATAATACAATAGGCTATGATTTCATACTACTCGTACATTAAATGGTAAGGATCAATTTCATATTGTAAAAGCCAGGCTACAGATCTCATTGCTGCTGGTTTTTGATAGAAAGAATTTTATTGCAATCCTTCACGAATAATGGGTAGGTCAGATTTTATAAAGATCATGAAGACAAAAACTAATAAAATATAATCAGCAAAGAATATTTCAATTTCAAGAAGAAAACTCGGATTGGGAATTTGCAGAAAAAGCGAGGAAATGAGGAACAACTTTGGAAAAAAGAATATCGGTTTGAAACGATAATAGCAAGAAAAATTCCAAACAAGTACAGTGGTGAAATATAAAATTTAAGTCATTGCTGAAAGGAAGTGAGGAGGGACTGAAAAAAGATGAGCTGGGCTTCACTAATAATAATAATAATTATAATAACAAATAAATGTAAGTAATCAAATTAATAGAATTATTCCTTTAAAATCCTCATCAGCTTTAGAAATTAATTATTTAAAACTTTATTCTATATAGCTGTAATATGTTTCATCTAATAGCGATAAACTCCCCTGGTGAACCGTGGTCTAGACCTATGGTTACTAATTTATTGTTAGAGCTTTCTACTGCACTATAATAAAGACGGAAAAGATAATTTTTAATATTATATCTACTGTTCTTCAAGTATAAATATAATTAGATTCTCATTTTATTTAGCTGGCTCATAAATAAGTCTCTTAGTTCTATTCCATCAGGAATATTCAATTGAGAACAGGTTTATTGCAAGTCATCGTGACAAAAAACTGAAAGTGTCCGTGTTTTATTTATTAATTTTAGGCACTGCAATTTTGAATGTAATTTAGAAATCGATTAGTTGTAACAAAAGTAGAATCTCATTGCAGAGAAGATAATTGAGGAATTTGTATTTTTATCGTACGGAGTGAGTGAATTTGATCCAATAAAGATTTGTTCTGATTTGACTTTGCTTATAGATCTATTGAAACCCACAAGTTTCAAATACAAAAATAAACTAAAAAGTTTGATTTTTAGTTCATTAGAAAATTAGTTTTAAATATAATGTGATAGATAATGTAATAGTTATCTTAAATCCGAAGCATTGCATTGCTTATGAAGAAAATCTCATCAAGAATTCAAAATTCTAACAATAAATAATTTGAATGATCATTAACAAATTCTATAAATTGATGGTAATCTATTACCCTTATAAATTGGGTAGCTCAAAGATAATTTAAAAATGCATAATGCTTATCTAAGGAAACTAAACTTCAGTGACTACATACCTAGTTTATATGAACTAGAGCTTAACAAAGATAATTAATTTATTTAGGACTTAAGAATGTATAGGCCTATTCTATTCACTAAGTATTATCTTTATTGGGAAAATTTGTTCATCATTTCACAAAAAAATATTTTTATTCTAGACTATGAATAAGATGGGAGAGTGATTTTAGATCAAAGCATGGAAACGGAAATATATAGATTTGAATAATGATAAAACTTCAATACATTAATGTAGATCACAAGAGTATGTTCTCATAATTTGAAAAATGCTCATAAACAATGGATGGCTGATAATATATTTATACTAATTTCAACATATAAAACAATATTTCTTACTCAAAATCAGGAAAATACTCCTTTCTGGATTTTCAACAGTCCTAGAAGAATTACAAAAATAATGATACTATCAAGTAATGTAAAAACAAATCATAACGGAAATAGCCTATTAGGCTAAAAAAGCTTACGTTTGAGCAAAGCTTGTTATTTTCAGATTAAAATAATTATAAATTTTCAACTTCCCTGAGAAACCCTAAAATATTTTCCTCTGAAGAATTTGGTTTGAAATGACTACGATTCTAAATTAAATAGATAAAATTGTCAATGAAAATAGATAATAACTCTATATAATGAACTATTTGAAATCCAGAAATGAGAATATTGCTACCAAATCTCTGCTAAGTTTCTAATGAAACGTTGCATTAATCATCACAATTACTCAACATAAACAGTAATAGATATTTCATCTATTCGTATCTGTTGAAAAATAGGAACTCATTTCTCAAAACCTCAACATGAAATACATAAATCTAAATAATGTTCAATGATAATAATGATTGTCTTTAACAAATGTCTTCAAACATGTGAGGCAAACAACCCACAATCAACAAACGTGAATGAAAATCGAATGGAGAATGACTAGAAATTAATGCGAACATTATTCCTTGTGATTCAAAGACTTCAGTTTTTGTTGTTGCCTATTGAAATAGGGCGAAATTAACAATGAAAGGGCACAGAGAGACTTACACATAAGTGGACATAGTATGGCCTGATGAATTACTGCTATCTTACGGTAATGCGGACCTTTGAATGGATCCTTCACAGCGGGGCACAGCATGTGGTTCAAATTCACCTGGGCAGGCTGCAACATAAATGCTAAATTATTAATGAACTCAGACAACCTTTGAAAGTGTGATATTGTATTCTATTGTTATAATATTGATAATATATATTCAATATGTATTTATTATGATAATATTTCATTCTATTATCTTCTTACAGTATCATTTGCTGAGGCATGAAGCAATCTGAAATATCAGCATTCATGAGATCCCCAAAGATTCCTATATTCGTCACTTACATTGGTAAAATTGGTATAGTCGAATTTTCAGCTCAGTAATTGTGCTCTGTGTAATTTGAAATTTAACCTAGTTATCCTTCTCTGTTTACTACATGTATCTCCCGCTTATGTTATTGAAAATTTTTCGTTCAGGATTGGAATTTCTGGTTCCGTTGTGAAATATTCCTAGATGGATTCAGAATGCTTGAAAACTCACATAGTAATGGTCCATACCAAGCCATCTTCCAACTCCATCTTAATCACATTATGACAGGTACTCTGAATTCTAAATATATTTTACCCACTTTTTGCATTCTTTATGAATTTACCACAATCAAAACCTGAAAGTCATAAAAGATTATTCTCCAAAAGATCAAATTCATGATCTTATTCAAAGCTTAATTAAAGCATGATTTGTTATAATAATTATTATATTATTCTCAAAAATCAACCCAACACAATTCAGTAAGCTCATAATTCATCATTTACCAGTTTACCACTCAAAATAGCTTAGTTACATGGGACCGGCTGCCTTGAGCAATAAACATTGCTCCGGAAAAAATCATAAAATCAAAACCATTGATGATAAAACTTTCTAATAAACGGGAATAAATATTAAAAATGTTCCTTAATAAGTTTTTTCAGAGCAAATATGACGAGAAATGTCATAGTCAATGAAAATTTGGAAAAAACCAGACCGCAGAGGAATGATTTTACCAAGAAATTTTCAAAAAAGTTTTTTTGCCGATGAAAGTGACGGTTTAGCCGAAAATTTGTAATGACAAAACATTTAGAACATCATATTTTCAATCGATTCCCGTTTATAACAAGTTCCTATCATTTATGGTTACCGTTCTACGAACGTTTACGTAGAACGCGACATCAGTCATTAGTCGAGTCAGACGAAACTCCCAGAGTAGCATCAAGTGATTTGGATATCCCCAGATACTCCAGAAACAGAATATTGGGGTCTGTTGCTTTCTTCACGAGCCTGAACACAAAATTACATAAGGAACCCTACTACATAGAAGTCCTAGAAGGAAAATACAAAGCTTGAAAATTAATGATATCTACTCACCATTGCCAATCCTTGAAGCAGCACAAAATGGTATACGATCAGTACAACGTAAGATAAAGCACACCAGCTCAAGTCACAAAGTCCCTCAGTCTCAAAAGGTCCTGAAAAAGAGCGAAATTTACATAAAACACGAAAAGACCGTTGCTATAGAAATCCTTTCAAAATGTATTATATAAGTTGATGAAGGGAAGTGTATAATAATATTATGATACACTGGAACACATCAGAGCTATGTACTAGAATACAGCTAAGAATTGAATCCAGGACCATAGCAAAACGGCGTAGCTAATGCAACATATGCTTGGTCCACCATAGCGATTAATGAAAACGAAATGAAATTACCGATGACATTTCTACTTTTTTCAAATTATATTTCAAATATTGAAAAGTCATGATCCTGCGCACTGCGCTCATAATAAATACTTGAAAAGTATATAGCCCTGAGCAAATTTCAAGACTTGAGTAATTTAAGATTTCCATAGGAACGGAATTTCGAAGAGCACTGCATATAATTTGTTGAATTTAAAGACTTACAGTTTCCCAAAGTGACCGGACGTGAAATTGTGGCGAAGCTCAAGGTTTAATTTGTCATACGAAAGATGTATAAACCAAACCACTTTGGCAAGTTAGTTAAAGCTATTGCACGATAAGATGTGATGACTGAAATCTTAAATATTTGCTATCTATTTGAGTACAGTTTTCTCACAGTTACACTTTACATTAATTTAGTGGTTTTGTGCCTTAATTTTCAATTGTTCTTATTTTAACATAATACAATATTGAAAGTTCAAGGAATATTAAATTTGCCGCTATTTAGCACTCAAGACAAAACTAGTATACATGCATGCATTAGATGATCTAATATTCTATTAGAATTATTCAAAAACGATGCATCTTGCAATGATGCATCAAGTCATTCTTTTGCCTCTTTCTGCACATAATAAAATCCTCAAAACGGAACTGTTTCAAGCAACAACAGTCCAGTCATACTAAGAAAGCAATCCTTGAGGACGTAATTAAAACGATTAACTGACATTTGATACAGGACTACCATTCATACTTTCCTGCTCAACTATATTTTAGAACACTTCTCGGAGAAATATCTAATTTGTAAACATGCTTGAAAAATGAAAGAGAATAACATTGATAAAAAAATATTCAACAATTACAACAAGATTGCTGGTGGGGAAATATTTATTTCTACAAATAATAAAAACTGTAATGCACTATAAAACTTTTACATCGAAATTCCATGAAGATAGGCTACCCAAAATTCAACTATTTACATATATTGATTCAGGAATTAAAGAAGTTCTAGGTTATTGCCTGTTTCTATTTCCTAAATATTGTATTATACAAATACATTACCACTTTCAAGATTTTCAGATGAATATATTGACGAAGCTTTTCACTGGATTAATTCGAATATTAAACGAAAATAACATAACAGTGTAACTTTAACGTATCTTTCTATACTTTTTAAATGTCAACACACTGTAGAATACTGACTTGAATAAGATTCTGAGTACTACACTATTACATTGCAACCTCTTATTAAATTGCCCTGAAAACATGCTCAAAAATGGCCAAGTTCATTCTGTTTTTAAAGATTTCAGAATCATTCTATTCTAGTGGAATGAATTGATTGTTCTAATAACTAGGTACTGCATATTATTATCAGTTAATATGGCAGACTTTCGTCTAAATCAAAACACTGACAAGAATGGATATTTAATTAAAAACGCAAATTCTGTTAATTTAAAAAAAAATGATTCATATACAACGACACACAATGAATACGAAGTGGAATAAATCATCAGAAATATTTGCAACATAATTTTGAAGTAGGTATAGAAATGAATTGCCACTTAATTGCAGCAAAAATAGAAAACAAATGCCAATCACTGACTATTTCTACAGGTGTAGCAGGGTGAAACAAAAACGAAGCAGATCGGTTGGGTGCAGTCAAACAAACCTAATCCAATGCAACTTGTCTATGGAGACAAAGAAGGGGCGGACTAAATACATACCTCCCTGCTGTAAAAGATACATGGGTATCACTAGCATCATTGTATGCTGGATCCAGTATATCCAGGTTTCAAAAGGCAGCTGAATAATAACATCATATTAAATCAACTTTGATGAATATAATGTTTATCATAAAAACACTATGAGGCGTTGTTCTTTGGATGCAAGGAATGTTCAGAGGGAAACGCATTACATTACGTACTGGGCTATCATCAGTACGCAATTGATCACCATTCGCTCACCCAGAAAGGAAATTACATGCAATGTAATTATAAAGTTAATTCTTACTAATGGACATTCCTGTTTCTTGCAAAAGATATTCAAAGCACTACGTATCGTTTACAAAAATTGATCTCAGAAAACGATCGTTATGAGTAATTATTGTTTGTAGTTTTACACTATGATCAAAACGATTCAAAATTGAATAAATCTACAGAAAATGTTTGTCCCACAACAAGAATAAGAGCCTAAATAAATTCTCAATTAACTCAATCGATTCAAGAGTTACATAGTATTTGTGATCTCACCAACATTATATTCAGTGCAAATAATTGACAGAATGATTTGTCAGAAAAATAAATATTATTGGAAATAGTATTTAGAAATTGTTCGTGATAATGAAGTACCAAATGCAAAGATATAAATACTATTATTTTAAAATGACGCTAATAGTGTTATGCAATATGCTTTTTTGTAATTTCAACCATATATTTTATCCATACCTTGAAAAAACCTACTATACAATGTGAATACAATTAATTCAAAGTTGATAAATACAAGTAGAAATTCACGGTTTGTGACTCATATTTTGATATCATTGCATGGATAAGAATAGAGATTCATAATACTTACATTCAAAGCATCCAATTCTGGAAAAGCAAGAGCCAATATAGCTCCATTCATACAGTTCAGTTGAAATCGAAAAACCACAGCAACCGTTTTACTAGGCTTTGCAGCTAATAGATAAATCTGAAAATAAGGAATACCTAATCAGAATAATGGGTAATTACAAAAAAGTATGAACATATGAGTAAACATTTTTCTGTTGAAGCAATAATTACTGGCGAATATATACAGTTATGATAGAGATGTAATAAGTAATTGAAACGTTATATTGGCATAGCCGCGAACATTGTCTACCAGCAGTAAGGTTCTTTTTTTGAAGAATAAAATAAATAGTATGCAAATAATTTTAAATGTTAATTTCAACATAATTTTAAATAAAATTCTACAAATTTACATCAGATTAGTTTTTTAATCAAAGTTGACAGCCCGAGACAAAATGCTTAGAATGTAAGAAAAAACTTGTCATCATGGAACAAATTTCCTTTGTAAACGAAGATGAGGAAAATTTGTGTTTCTTGACAGAACTTAATAATGATAAAAATTGAGTTGAATTAAAAATATTTCTGTATCATTTCCAGTTAAAATCGGGCAAAGAATTTATACAAAGAGAAAAATCTCCATCGCCTGTTTTCTAATGATGGCAGTGTCATCATCAGACATTAGGTCAAAAAATTTAATTTGCTTTGGAAAGTTGAAAAGGTAAGTTTTTAGTCGACAAAAAAATGATTAGTTGTAGAAATGGCTTTAAACGGCCCAACTTCTGTTGTTCTTACTTGTAATGCCGAGTGCGTTTCAGATTTAAAGAGAAAGAGTGCAGGTAGGCCGGGTAGCAGGAAGTGGAGAACTACTGTTGTCAAACATCCATTGTATTGATGAATGGGAAGCTCCCACGCCTGGGTCATCGTCACTGGAAATTCCTCGGAAAGCCCTCAGAGTGGGACAAAAATAGTCATGGGCAAATCCTAATCACATATATATTACTATACCTGACCTTCACTCTCACAATAGATGTTTTGACAACATTCGTTCACCACTATCTGCACCCTTTTCTCTAAATATGGAACGGACTATACTTACAGTACGCGCAAATAGACTAGGCTCTCTGACACTACTAGCAGTCACCTAGCCACCAATACTATGGCCGCCGCGATGAGTAGGCCGATGTATTTAGAAATGCTCGATGAACACACCGCTCTCCGTCCCGCGCCTTGCCAAGGCCAAGTGCCCAGACTAATTGTGCGCACTGTGCTTCTTCTTCACCAAAATCAGCAATAAGGAATCAAGCAAAGTCAGATAGGTTGCGTCACAAAAATATATACTCAAGAGATCAAGATGGCTTCAGACAAGATCCATTATTTTTTCCTCAGATATTCAGCGATGCTAGAGAAGGGTTTGGTTTTTAGTAAACACTTGAGCCTCATACTAAAAGCTCATATACTCGAGCCACACTATCACCGTGGTTTTCAGAATGCCTGATTCCAATTCAAGTGATAGAAGAGTACTTGGATAACACTTCAAGTATTTTATTGGGGTTGAAAGTAGAAGAAAAAAAAACAATATTAATATAAATAACTAACCTGTAATGCTGTTGTAATGTGGCAAGGATTGAGTAGGAATATCACAGTTTTTGATGAGAACTTAAAGCCTATTTCAATTCCCCATATTAATGACATTAGCACCAGAAGTATTCGCTTTCCTGTTGGATCACATTTTGCCACACAATCAACTTTGAGAGGCGATAGATTTTTTAAACTCCATACAGTCAATGGATACATGAAGGCGAGTACAACAGCAGTCTCTATGAGACGTGTTTGCCATGTCAGAAATGCTGTACATTCTGGACCTCCGTTACCAGCAACTGTAGTATTAACACCAGAGTACGCCCACTCCAACATCTTCCGACTTCACCTGTTCAAAAATATGAAAGTATCAGTTTCTTTTCTAAAACAAAGTTCTCTTCAAAATAAAGTTAACAATGAATAATATTTTAAGATCCCTCATTGCCTATTCTAACCATTTCAGACTACTCTAACCGTGACATTACCCGGCATTCAGGCTCTATTTAGCCGTACATTGATAACTAATATTTCCTATAGCCTATAAGATTGCAAACGGCAAGTATCATTCGTTTGTAAGTTAGACAAAGATTACAAAGTCTATCTCCAAGATGTTTTTAAATTTTCTTGAAGCAAGAGTTTGTTATATCAATAAAATTCAACTGTCAAGAATGATACTCAATCGATAAACATTGATGAATATTAGAATTGAAACATAGCTACTAATTTGAGTCATATTAAACTAATATAAAAACAAACCTTCTTTGCAACACTAATAAAATAATAAATTATTAATTGGATCAATAGTTTATTGGTGTTAAGATCCAATTTTAGATTCTGAAGGAAAGTACTGTACATAGTGAATTACATAACCTAAAATAGGTTATGTTCATCAAAATTACTCAAGAAAACAAGTGAAAGATGAACTGAATAAAAAAATTATAACCGATAAAAGTAATTATATATTTCAATAATCAATGCAAAATTACATTATAAATAATCAACAACTTTCTACAAACCTATTCTGTGTAATTAGTTGGTTAGCAGACATGGATTTGCAGTCACTGCCTAATGAATAGTCTATAATTTTTCCAGTTTAATAACTTCAAGTTTTACTAATATTTGAATATCATGACATTAGATTGATACATGAATGAGCCACGAAAATTAAATTCAACAAATATGAATTGAAATTGAAATTCTTTTTTGGTTTGGAATTGCCAATGCCATTACCGACCGCGGGTCAAGTTTCTAACAACTGATTTCTGTCTTGGTGACGGAAAACAGCTGATAATCATAGGTCACGGTCAAAACGGAAAACCAAACCCAAACTCCCAAACCAATTCCAGAATATTGTTGCACAAAGCATGATCATCGTGATGTTGTAGATGTCGTAACTTGGCGTATGTACTCAAAGTAGATAAGTATTGAGAATAATAATTATACGATATTTAGTTTCCTTGATACCGTTCCACGCGTTATTACTTCTTGGCCAGTTTTGCCTACAAATTTCCTACCCGGCAAGATAAGTTTATAGGTAAGTTATAGGTAGCCTATCTATAAATAATTGACAGCATCAATAATTTAGTTTTAAACACATTCTGTAAGGACATTTTAATTTTATTCAATGAAAATCAAAAATTGAATTTTATTGTTCATGTGCCCAACAAGATATCTTAACTGGTTTTAATACAATAGGCCTATACGGTACCAAGTTATTAAAATGTTCTTTTTATACAGTAATTAAGTTAAATAATAATAAAAATTATTCTAAAATGATGGATACGATTAGAGATCCAATTTGGACATCCTAGAAATAGTAACTTAAGAACATATAATTGGAAGTCTGCTGTTTAGGAAGAAAAATCGTTATTGTAATAATACTCATTGTTCTGTTGCTTTTGAAGATATACGAGAAATGTCGTCTCGATTGGATATCATAGTATTCGGTGCTACTGGATACACAGGAAAAGAAGCTGTACATAAGATGGTTACGCTGGCAAAGGAGAAAGCACTGTCTTGGGGTATTGCTGGTCGAAACTTGGCCAAACTTGAAAGCGTTTTAAAGGAGGTTTCCGATAAAACAGGTAAGCTATATCAAGACATTTTTCTATATTTTCAACACTTTCTTTTAAGCTTTTGAAAGTTTAGTAAGTGGTGACTTGATTCGAAGTTATCTGCTTCATCCCTTCGTCATTAGTCTACTTATCTGATGATTTGGACACAACCAAAACGATTAAGACAATGCTTCAAAAACAACTCATTCCGACATCAAACATTGTTATTCTTTATTGATTGTTTTTTCACTCTTGAAATTACACAATGATTACAGTTTGTAACCATGGGAAGTGCAGATCCAAAATTAGGATGGTTCATCTGTCAAGAACCTGTCTAACTCGTTAAAAGCAGCTACTTGAACGAAAATATATCACGTTCTAGTGTCTTAATCTTCAAATGAGACTGTACAACTTATTTTATAACTGTCTTTCTTGCGTTAGCAGATTGATAGTACAATTATTATCGAATGGTTAAATAGCCAAGTACACATGCTTACACTAGCCAAATTTTTGGCATTTTAAAATTTATTTAGGAATGAATTGTTAAAACGTCCAAATCCAAAGAAGCTCTTCCAATGTGCTCACACTAAATTGCAGTGAGTTAAAAAAGGAGTCTCTTTCTCCAGTCTTGAGTATTTGCTCGATCAAGCTTGAGCTTGTAAATTACTTTTTGGTTGGTTTCTTGAAGCTCTCCTGGGAGAATCAGGCTACCTAGAAAAATTAAAAATTAAATCTCTACTTTAAACCTACTACTTAAACTTAAGTTGAGTTCAAAGTTCATCTGATAGTCATTGTTCTCGATCCATAATTCCTGGTTTTTTAACATTAATTATCAATAATTTATTCAACTACAATCAATTTCCCACAATAAAACAATGGAACAGAGAAAGAAATATTTTTTAATAAGTTTCAGTTTGATTTTTTTATTGTGTCGATTGTATTCTTAGGTCGAGTGGGAATTAAAATATATTTTATTATAAACTTATGTAATGAAAACTCATCCATGTAATCTAGAATAAAATAGTTCAACAGCAAAATATTGCTTCGTAATATTGCAGCATCAATAATTTCCATTCCAAGTTGGAATATACCAGTACTCATTGAAAAAATGAACCATGTGATGAAACTCACAGAAATAGTTTTTAAACTTGAAACATGAATCATTTAATAAACATTCGTATCAACTCTTCTTTGGGATTGTATAAATTCGAAATAAAGTTAGTTTGGATCAATTTTTGAGACATTGAACGTAGACTTAGTTTTTGATTTTGTTTTTAGATTGGTAAAAATATAGGCCTATGTTCTAAGATTTAATAGCAAATTTGTTTTTAAGTTTCGATTGATGAATACAGTCTATGGAGTTTCAGTAAATGATACATTAAAAGGTAATTGAAGTCTACATCATCACATATTTATTCAAATTTAATGCGATAACATGTCTCAATACTGTTGATAATGGTTGCCCTTTGTGACCCGTGTTAGGCTATTATTTCAAACTAGTTGAAAAGCTAAGCCTAAGCTATTTTGATAATCACTCGATTGGTATTTTATTGATTCAGCCTTGATTCGGGTACTATCCGATTTTCCTTTTCAAGCTGATTAAATGACTAAAATATAGTACATTCCAAGTTCTTCTCGCAAACACAGATCCTTGATAAATAAAAACAAAATGTTTGAATAATTTTTAGAATGCAATTTTATATGGTTCAGACTTGTTGATATGATTTAATATAGTGATTTAATTACGATTGAACATCGCTTAAAAATTATCCAACGTAAAGTAATTATTCAACTATGAAGCATTGCTAATTTAGATATTAGATAGATAAATATTATAAACAGTAAGTTAATGAAGAATAAGATGGTTAGCCTAAATTAGAATAAATATAATCAATAAAAAATAATTTCAGATGAGTAACATTAATGAAGTAGATAAATTAAGTTGTACATGATGTTAATACATGGTAAAGCATTTATCTGGATAAAGACAAAAAATTCAAATTTAAATTTAAATTAAATGGAAAAAAATATCAGGTAGAGTCAGATCCTTCCATCAAAAACACCAAAAAACCACCAGCGTCAATATAATTTGATCAATATTATCCTTCTCCATAAAACCACTACCTGTACAATCACTATTCGAACCAAAAAGACATTGACATAACATGCAATGAAAAACAAGCGAAAAGGGGATGACCATTAATAAGCAAATAACTGATTCAAATCCTTAAGAAAAGCACTATATGGAGCAAATAGATCAATCGTATGCATCACTTGATAAAAACTTACTAGCTATTATTCTGTTGTCGATATTCGCAGTAGCGGAAGTCTTCAGAGTATTTTACAGCATTGTTAATTAACAATTTCGTTCAATTAATTATTATGAAGAAAACTATTTAAATTTATTACTTATATGGTCATTATGAAATGATAAACCGAAATTTGGGTGTAGAATCAGAGATCAACATACTCATTGGTGTGTGCGATGTATGTGATTGTAATTTTCATAGTTTATTTTACATAGAAGGTTTAAACAATCTGAATGATTTACCATCTATCGAAGAGTTCGCATGAAGGATCTCCTATATGAAAACACATATATTTGAAAATAATTTTAGTTTGTTTAATTTTTAGAGTGAATTCAAATGATAATGTTGATGTATCCTTCAGTAATTGCAGCCACATATCGACTATGATTTTAACTCATTAGTAAAATAAATAATTGTGGCATAATATTCGACTCGTCAAATGAACCATAGAATACAACTATACAACCATCACTTATGTGCTTCAAAATCACTTCCTGATGGATGGGAGCCCATCTAAGCCTTGTCGTCCACTGGAACCGTTCACGTCCAAACTTCCGTATTCATAGAATCAACTGGACGGCAGTTCGGCCGAACAGATGATTCAGATGAAACTGTTCTAGTGGACGACGAGCCTACAACTGAAGGTACATTCATTTCTCATCATCATCCCTCTCAAAATTAGGAATAGAAGACGTTTTGGACATGATGTCTGTGTTTTCATCCTATACTGTATCCTATATAATCCTATATCCTGTATAAATAAATTACTTAAGCAGAAGTCTAATACTGTACTCATGTGGGATATGATCATTATTAAGTTATCAATGTTTTTTTCTGGTCTCGTTTCATCACATCTTGTATCATTATTTGTTATTTTTGTGGGTTTCA
Organism: Laodelphax striatellus; assembly: GCA_017141395.1. Taxonomy (NCBI): domain Eukaryota; kingdom Metazoa; phylum Arthropoda; class Insecta; order Hemiptera; family Delphacidae; genus Laodelphax; species Laodelphax striatellus. The sequence goes on from CM029531.1 coordinate 45,433,747, forward strand.
AATAATAATTGACATAATGTTTTTAGGTACCGATTGTACGAATGTGAAAACATTTGTTGCTGATATCAAGGACGAACAATCGCTTCGGGACATGACTAAAAATGCAACGGCTCTTGTCAATTGTTGCGGTCCCTATCGGTTCTATGGCGAGCAAGTCATCAAAGCCTGCATTGCAACCAAAACTCATCATGTTGATGTTTCTGGAGAACCACAGGTAGGCCTATACAGACCAGAACACTCCTTTTTTTACAATACATACTTTACTAATCATTGTTGTTTTAATTTTAAATGGATTCTGAATTTATTTTCAGATTCCCATGTATTGAAGAATTAGGTTTTTATTACCACCAAATAAAAATATATTTGATAATTATATCTGTTATAAATGTAATTTGATGCATTGCATTTGAAACAGTGTATGTTTTGGAACAAAATAAAGGCTTTATTTATGTTTGATATAATTCTGATGGAAATAATATTATATCAATATTGTTAACTGCAATCATTTTAATATAATATACATTTCTTTCTTATCTAGCCTACTGTATTGAAAAGTAGATTGCTAAGGCATTTTATTATTCTGAATACTAGATACTGCTAGTTTATATTCAAAAGATTAATAGCAGATAAACAGCTTTGAAAACTATCTAGATTTTGATTGACCATAATATTTTATCTTGAATTAATTTACAGTTCATGGAAAAGATGCAGCTGAAATATCACAAAGACGCTGAAGAGAATGGAGTGTATGTAATCAGTGCATGTGGCTTCGATAGTCTGGTTTGTGAAATCGGAATTTTACACATGATGAACTCGTTCAAAGGTGAGTTAAAACCATCAATTTTTTTTCAAAAATATCAGAAACTAGAATAATGACGCTTCTCCAAACTCCTTTGAAAAAACCTTCATCGATGACTAAAGGTCTATTCACACACATCCGTGTTGTCTCCAGCTATTTCGTTCTGCGCATGCGTCACGCGCCCAATGCTCTGATTGGTCATGTTCATCGTTGTTGACGAATGCACGCTTTCGTCTGTAATTTCAATTAATCTGAAATTGATAGGCTACTAAAGGAAACCGACTTTTCATATTAATCATGATTCATTTTTCCAACTCTGAAAAAACTTCAGTGAAGAACTATTACTCCTACTATTTCTATTTCTCGTTCTTCTTACAATTTTCATCTCGCTCATTGCTCCTTGAACAGTATTGTGTGATCAACTCAAATATTTAATTTTACAGGCCAGTTAAATTCTATTGAAACCTACTTGGAATCGGATTACAAAGGAAAACAACAACAAAAGGTGAGCAAACTCTTCAATTAATGTATTTTGTATTTTTTTGTGCGTTTGTAATTTACTGAACATTCTGGAACGAATTTAACACAACATATAAATTTAGATTAGAAATATTTTAAACTCACGGTATAATGAGTGACAATCGTTTCGCCTTGGCTAAAACATATCATAAGATTGACTTCAGTCAGTTTTAGTCAGATGAAAACCAAGGCTATACACGATTAAAGCATGTTATTAGTAGTGATGTAAAATTCCCGAGAATTTATACTTGTGGGAAAATTTCCAGGGAACATTGCCGGGAATATTCCCAAAATTCATAAATTCCCAGGAATTTATAATTTCCTCTTAAAAGCATAGGTCAGTTGGCACCCCAACACTTTTTTTAATCCCTTGGATCTAATATATTAATATGAACATATAAATCAATTCTTAAAGAGTTAGATTAAAAAAATCATACAAGTCTTAATACCTTCACATAAATTTTTAAAATTGTAATACTTGCATTCATCTTCAAATGTTATTGAATACCACATGATTGCTTGGTGGATCACTACCAACCATGTTTTCAAGTATCAAAGGAAGTGATTACATTTTTAAACCTATTAGAAATTCTTGCATCTTTGTAATGCGACATGGGGCGGTAGGTTTGATTCCGAGCAGAGCGGCGCACAAACATTCAGCCATTTCTAACACCTAACTGATAGCCACTCCCCTTGGAATAATCATTCCTGCCTTCAAACCTACCGCCTCCGTATGAGAGCATTAGACGGTAGTTACAGACACTTCTTAGGCCAAGTTTCTTCAGTGGCACCTAAATTAAACATGTACTTGGAGGGAAACTCAAAGTTTTTTTCCTATCCAATTTTATTTTTCAGCTGTACAAGTATTTGTTATTCATCGTAGGCTATGCATTTTTCTACTATTCATATCGAGGAAAGGAATTTTCAAAATCAGTTAACAAATTTACTTCTTGTATAAAATATGAAGAATTTGTTGAATTCATCCTTCAAAATTCAATTTTCAGGGTGCTTCAATCCATTATGGCACTTGGGAATCTGCAATCTATAGCCTGGTTCATGCCAATGAGTTGAGACCTCTGCGAGAACAACTGTACCCAAAACGTCTACCAAATTTCACTCCCAAGTTGAAGCCAAGGTAAAGAAGCTTTCGATTACAATTTGGATAAAGTTATTGTGTATCTTTCTATACATTTTTCAGTTTCAGTTTTGTATTGTTTAATCAGTGATTATAATTTTGTATATAATAGGTCGCTTTTCAAACAATTTAGGCTCTCCTATTTGTCCCAACGATATCAACAATACTCAGCAGAGTTTCTAGTGATCAACATATAGTAATTAATTATTGTTGTTGGAATTGTGGTGAAACTGATAATGTAACACAAATAAACTGTTTCATGTAATACTAAACTGTAGACATTTATGTTTAGTATTGGAGTGGTATTGAATAGCTTTAGTAGTACTTCATTATTGATATCTATTTCTACCAAGACATCAATAAGATGAATCGTGATCGATGTATTATTTATTTTTTAATTCATTCATTTATGGAGATAAAAAGTTTACTTCTCATCTGTCTCCTTTACAAATACTGTAGGCTAATGAATCGAAAAAATATGTTCAGCATCTAAGTGAGAAGGAACAATAAAACAACGTACATTAAAAACAATAAATAAATATACATACATGTAGAATTGGAAGAACATCCAAGAATGCAAGAAAAATTATTATGGATCGAATGAATAGGCAATAACTGTTATTTGTAGAACTGGATTTATTAATATTGAAGGCCTCAAGTTGAGTTGATAAATTATGTTTACTGAAAAGTGTGTACGAAGAAGAATAGGCCTAAATATAATTTCAATTTCAATTATTTTAAATAATTATCATTGTTGATTCAGTTACGATTCATTTTTTATTTACTTTATGATAATTCACTTTAATGATTTGCTCATTATGAATTTTCGTTTGCTGAAAATGATATTGTTGATTGATGAAAGATTTGAAGATTTCAATTATTGCGTTTAGTTTCAATTGGTTAAATCAATCTCAATATTTCATCTTCTGAAGCTCGTCCTCATTTATTTCATGTAAATTTATCCATAAATTACCCTTGAATTAATGATTTCAGGCCTATAATGCACAAAAATCCAGTAGTAAACAAGTGGTGCCTGCCATTCCCCGGCTCTGATAGGTCGATTGCATTGAGGACTCAACGCCATTTCTACGATTACGACAAGAAGCGGCCAATCCAAGTTCAGACCTATGTCGCATTCAAGAGCTTCCTGCACACGGTCGCTGTTGCTTTTGTCGGTCTTATTTTCGGCTTGATGACCAAGACTTCGTTCACAAGAACACTCCTTCTCAATGTAAGTTCACTGACTAGCTAGTTTTGATGACTGCATCCTGAGGTACGTTTTCACTTGGATACATGTATGAGTTAACATGAGTGACATAACTGTTCGCTCACACAAGTCAAACAAAGTTCTTAAAACATAATTTTGTCCATTCAGGATTTATGAAGAATTGTATTGAATTGTGTGGACACAGATTATGTGAGCAGTTGTTCCTGAACGAGTCAAACTCAAACATGTATCCCACACATGTGTACTAATGTACCTCTAATAAAGCAAATCACAAAAACTATAACAAACTTTATTCCACACCTTAGGCATTGTTATAACAAGGAAATCAGAACTACTCTTCTTATTGTCTATTATTAATTATTTTTAGAGACATAATCAATTAACAAATGTCATTTAAATTCATGAATGGATAGAAGGACATTAATTAATTGACTATAAAAATAGTTTATGTTCTAAACTTGCATGCACATGAGTATTCTAGAAAACTTGTATATGTGAAAGAATAGCTGATCATTTTCAAAATTGTTGAATTGGCAGCACCCGAAACTTTTCTCTTGCGGTATGGTAAGCCACGAAGGCCCACCCGAGGATGAGAGAGCTGAAGTGGAGTTTTCGATGACATTCTTGGGCGAGGGATGGTCCGAAGTGAACAGTGTGCCCGAAGAAGAACATACACAACCACCAGCCAAGAAAATGATCACCAAGGTGAGATTCTAATTCTCAACTTTCTCTTTGGTGAACCTGATCACCATTGATTATTGTGTTTCACATTCATTCATGTCATTTTTCCAAACATTATTGTTTTAATATTCTACGGCTCGACGTCTACTGCAACCGTTTTCGTCCGAATCATCAGTTCGGCCTAACGGTTTTTTCTGTATAATTGTTTCGGCCCAACTGTCGGCCATTTGATTCAAATTCAAATAATCTTTATTCACAAAATTGAAATAAAACAACAGCAGAAGCAAATGACAATAGTGAATATTTCCCACAAAGTCTTTATTGAGCTCATCATTCAATGTTGAGCGTTCGGACGAAAACGACCGAACGGACGAATTTGGACAAAAACAGTTTCAATGGATGCTAGGCTTTTGGTCTTGAAAGAATTTATTCTATATAATTGTTTCTTTCAATAGTTGGTGCTTTCATTTTTCACTTGAATGAGTCATTGTAAAGTATAATTTTATAAGGACAATCAATAGATTTCTTGTTTTGATATGTTGTCCATCATTACACATTACACAACAAAACATCGGAAAATGTTTTGGATATTTATCTGAAAGTAATCATGATCACGTCACATTCAGCGATACTGTGCTGGTTGGATCTTTTTTTTTTTGCTGGGGTTGATGCCCACATAAACTCTAGGCTTGTTCGTGGGTAATGGGAAGGATGATGATGAGAGATGAATGAACCTAAAGCTTTAGGAGGGTTCCGAACGACCGGGAAGCGATTTGAGGCTCATTGTATTTAGAGGAACCGGTCACCGTTACAACAGGAGTGGTAGGCGCCGTCCCATATCTAATCTCACCGATTAGACTCGCCTGCTACCACTGGGACAACTGCTTCCCAAACAAGGATTCAAGGAACCCTTCATGTCTAGAGTGATCTTGATCAACAGCAGCTCCATCTTTCCATCATTCATACCCAAACGCCAGGATCCACTTTCATTCAGGAGTCAGGTCATTCCATCCTATTTTCCTGTGGTGGCCACTCAAAGCTCTTCTCTTGACATGGCTGTTGCGGACTCGATCCTAAACTTCATTCATGTACTGGAACTAATAACTTAACACAGTTCCGTTCATCAATTCGAATTGTAGGTCGCCGGGTGTTTATTATAAAAGCACAAATCTCTGACTTATATAAGCATCATTAGAATACAATTCTCAACATGATATGGTAATTTTTTTTTAATAAAATTAGAATAAGAATTTTTTTGAATAAGATATTCATCAACATCTTGATATCGCATTAACATTATTATTTGTGCCAAACTTTACAGGTTAGTGGAATGGATCCTGGTTATGGATTTACTTGCACTGCCTTGATCTTATCAGCTGTGACCGTTCTCAAAGACGCTAGTAAGATGCCTGGCAAGTAAGTAATGGCCTATTGCATACATAAGTCACAATCACTTCCTAATTCAATGGGATTTTTCAATTTCTATTCCTTTTCAACATTTGCATGGTGATTATTTTTCTTTTTCTTTAATATTCTGCAAATTCTTCTGTGATGCTGTAGTAAATTAAGCTCGTCTAATACCGGATAAAGCATACACTGTCTACAAATTTAGCAAGCAAATTCCATGTTCATATAATTCAGTTCGGGAATTTTCTAGATTCTATTTACTGTAATTGATAATACGTTACAGAAGAGTCGTTCGTCTTGATTAATAAATTGCCTTTGAATATTGATTTTTACTTTGTCTATTTATTACTTATAATTGTCTATCAATTTCTTTCGAGGACCGATTGAAATTTTAAAAAATTGAGAATTAATTTAGCGATTAATCAAGTATAGTCCGCAATTTGCGTTTCTAGCGTTTTTGCTCTAATAATCCCTTATTGAATTTATTCTTTCCACAGAGGAGGAGTGTACCCAGCTGGTGCAGCTTTTGCCAACACTTCTCTGATGACTGAACTCCAAAGTCATGGATTGAAAATTGAAGTTTTATCTTCGGAGTAAAACTTGTTTAAAGACTGATCACTTTTGAAAGACAATCAGACTGAAAGTATATTCCAAATGCACATTACCTTTTCTTGATAATATTCCATTTACATTGTAATCTTATATTAATATAATATGCATCATATTTATTGCACTCGCACATCATTCAAGAGTCTCCAATTTTAAAACTAATATTTCTATTGATATCATATTCCAAGTAAATCCAGAAATGTGTAAGTTAATTGTGTGTGAAAAATTTTTCAAGAAATTGTAAAAGTATGATTCTGTATTAGCCTATATTACAATCAAGAGAATTCTAGCATTAAAATTTATCTAGATAATGATTATGGTAATCTTAATTAGATATTCGAGTTGCTATCAGTAATGAAGACGTCCCCAATACTTTTGACTCATGCTCTGAGTATGTTATTTTATTAGCAAAACTATAAAAACTGATAAATTGTGGTCCAAGAAACTCCTCGAATGAAAATTGTACAAAGCTCTAGTTATGCTTGGAATTAATTAAAAAAATTACTGTCAAAACTTTTTCACCTTTTTAAATGTATGAGAGTAATATGTGTTTTTATGTATTAATTTTTTTGTTTACTGTTGAATCGTTCCACATTTTGTGTTAAGAATAGAATGCTTATTTCCTCCACCAGTTTTTCAAACTGCTGTGCTATCAATACTCTTTTTCAAATTTTAAACAATTATTCTCTCAAGATGTACTGTTTTTAAAGAAGCGTCTATGTAATTTTGTTTATATATTCAGTATTTTGGGAAGTTCTAAGTTCAAGAAGTGTTGTTAGCATTATGGTATCAATTCAATTGCAGGTTGTTTGAATATTTTGAATATAATATTTGATAATTTTCCTATTTTTGATGATAATATATTTCTAACTTTGTTATTGAAAATATATTCATATTACAACATAAAATACACATTTATTTACCTTCACTTGTCAATCTTGAACAGCTTAAAGGCCTGTAAGTAACTATTAGTCGTTGTGATGCCTATTAGCCTCTTCTATAGAACAAAACCTGGCATAATTTTTAGCCGTAATCATAGTAACGCCTACAAATGACTCGAGGGGCCCGTGTGCACCATCTTTGTTCAAACTAAGTCTAACAAAACGTAGTTTTAAGTTGGTTTAAACTATAAATACACGGTTTAAATTTGGTATTAACGGAAAATTTACAGTTTAATCTGTAAAAATAAATAATTGATTGTTTACCACACGTTTACTAATAAAATGAAGGGTCGCAGTTCACAGTGGGATACCTACAACTATATTCAACTAAATTCATGAGTGTACTCAAAATAAAACTGCATTTAGATGTTGAATTTTGAAAATGTATTCGAAAACATAGAATTATCATTGAGCTTTAGTGAGCTTTACATTTTAATAGGCTAGTGTAAAAACTAATCGCAATTCACCTCATCTCTCCCTTCGCCTATTCGATCTGCTCTCTTTTTTTCATTAGCAGGCCTATTTTTCTCAAGTTCATCATCATTCATAAAATGCTGTAGAAGTATGCATTTTACAAAGAATGCTGTAACAAAAGTCTGATTACTTCGTTACTTCAAATGAGAACTTTTTTGAGCGAGCAATAAAACTGAAATCTATCTCTTATTATAGTACTTATTTTTAGAACTAAAAATTGTTATTATCGTCTATCATGTTTCTCGATCAGGATCTCAGAGTGAATGTTTTACAGATGAGAATCATCGTGTTATTATCTCATTTATTATTAAATTTACAGATTCACATACAGCTAAACAATAGTTACATAAAGTTTATAGCTAATCAATATTATGAAACGATGCTCAGATAATTATGCCTTAATGGGTGCGATTACGCAAACTAGGCCTATACTTGTTTTTCCCCATCAATGTGGACCATCCATTTAGCCTACATGCAATTTTCCATTTTCATGCAACTTTCAATTTTTATGCATTTTTTTCATTTTATGCAGGCTACACAAATATAAATACGACCAAATAGAATATATGTGTTTGATATGGCACATCAAAATAGTTATCGCTCTTAGTTATCAAATAATGTTAAGAACAACTCACACGTTAATTTGTGAGAGGCCTCATGTCAGTATTTTAAATTGTTAATAATTATGTGAGGAATTGATTTGATATTCTGTGAGCAGAATATAATGTATGTGAATGTAATTAAACAGATACTCAAAATTGAAAAAACTGGAATTATCAATATGGATGAATAGAAGAGTCATCTTTTTAGCTGCTGAAAAATTAACTTCATAAATGACAAGAGGCCTTTCATAAATAAGCGATTCAACTTTATAAATGTGAATAAAATTGATGAGATCTACTCTGTTACAATAAAGTCTTTTAATTGAAGAGAGTTTAGTACTTTAGTTGATGGAATCATATCTGATAATAGAACTCTCTTTCTCTATTTGATTTTTCTTTAATACTTATTTGATCCCTTCTATTACTATATTACCGCTATGAATAATTGTTTGATTTCGGGTCATTTGAAGCAAACAGGAATTTGTATAGCAGTCTGAATATTGTTTAAAGATAGCCTACAGTAAGTTGATAATATTATGTTTTATGTACGAGTGAAGCATAGCCCCGTGTAGATCCTAGATATTTTGCTGCTGACCCATTATTATTAGAATTAAATAATAGTAACAACTAAACAGGACCTGCAAGTTATCTATCCTAGGATTATCGATCCCATCTCATCTGTAAAAGATTTCTAATTAGGTAGCCTCGACCTCGCCCGGTTTTTGATAGTACATCAATTTAAGATTATCGAAATCCACCTATGAATCGCTAGTTTTTGAAGTCACTCTTATGTAATTCTACGGGGCAAAAAATGATGAAAATGTGGATAGGTTTTTTTCTCAAATTCCAAAGTGTTTTTCTTCATTTTTCCTGTTACGCCCAAACATTTGATGCGTCCAGAAAACCTGTTCTCGATGAAATTTTTATTCTGCAGCGATCTTTCAAATGCTTTATCTGACAGTTTGGCTAAAGAAAAACTCAAACTTATTGTTTTGGTAGTGATTTTATTTTTTCAGTCACTTGACCAAGCTAAAATTGTATGCGTCATTGTTTTTTAATTTTCAAGACAGGCCGATTGATTTAATCGCCAGTTAGGCTGCTGTAGGGTAGGACTACAAAAAGACCAAGAATGAAACTTGCTGTGCGCTCAATGGTAAATTGCTATAATTAGAGGTTGCTGAATTATTAAAGTAGGCCTGCTCATCAATTTCTTTTAAAAATAAAATAATTTCTATAAAAAATAGCAACATCACATAATTACAAAATCATTGAGCTTTTGTACTGTTGAGTAAGTTCACTTGTGGTGTTGTGGTATTTATTTTTGTTAGTGGAGAGACTCATCCATTAAAAAAACGAAAACATCTTCCTGAAGACTAGACCACGGATACAAGAATACTATAATTTTAAATAGTTTTGGTATCCAGTTTTCAACCGTTTCATATTGTGGATGCAAGCTAGCTTTCCAGATGCCGTTCCCACAAAATTTTCTATTACTCTTACAGTTTTTCTGAAAAGAAAATTGAAGGAGATTACCGGTTCTATGAATGGAATAATTTATAGAGGTTGTTACTCTATAAATTATACCGTACTACACCCCTTCATTATACTCCTGCATTCTCTGACCTACTATTTTCACTCAGATAATATTTTTTGTTCATATTATTATCAGGCTGTCCAGCTGTTTTCCGATTCACGCACGCACACTTTATTTACGCGCACTGACTTGTTTCCGTGAACAGAGTATAGGCCTACACATACTGTATGTATACAGCTAATGGAATGCCGCATGTAGCCTGTTACCAGAACATCAACTGAATTTTTCAAGAGCAACGTTATTGAAGAATACGAAATGCAAGTTTTACGGTAGGTGGTTGAGGAAGAAACCTGATTTCAGAATACTAATTATTGACGATCAACATTTTCTTTTGTTTTTTTCGCATCTCTTTACTACGTAGATTCATAGAGAAGCGATACTCTCTATAAAAAGTTACTCACTCGCTCACTATCTCTCTCACTAGATACTCTCTCAGTTACTCTGAGTTCTAAGAGATGTCGCTAGGGTCGGCGCCTTGATTTCTGGTCACAAAATTTAACATACGATGGGAAAATTAATCTATTCTAATCTGTTCTCTGTGGTAGATTGTACTTCATAACGATAAGTCTTGAACCTGTTGTTCAAAGTTCAAAGATGAAGAACATATAAACTTAATATGAAAATCAAATTTTATCTGAATATAGTGGGTTTTCGCAATACAATTTAGCGATAATGAGAATATTATACCATTATAATACAATGAAACTAGACTGCACTGAACATACAGAAATTAAATCTGTTGCATTGTTGTGGCAGACTTTAGTCGCATGCCTCGGCATGCACTGCAACTAAGTTCCAGCGGTCACCTATCACTATAGCTGCCATATCTCAGTTAATACTCGTCCAATCTTAACAAATAAGGTCTCAATCGATTTGTAATTGAATTACCTAAAAAACGTTATTCTTGTAAATTTTCTGTAAAATCAACGGTTCACGAGTTATTTGAGAAACATAATTTTAAATGGCCGCCATTTTGTTTTATGAATTTGAAAAATTGTCATAATTGTTTTGTAGCTTTGTCTAGTTGTCATAAATGTTTGTGCAAAGTTTCAATTTCGTATGTTCAACTATTATTTAGAAAAAAATAATAAGTTAAAAAACAAAATGGAGGCTGTGTGAGTAACTAAGGACTTCCGGACAATTTAAATATGATATTTAAATATGTTTCTCACCCAGGAACAATGCCCTAGAGTATTGGTAGGGAATTCTGAAACACTCTGTATAGAAAGAACGTTATTAATGAAATCTTGAGATATCTAATTCTTCGATCACATTTTTAAATGTTTTGCAATAGCCTACACCATGAACTTATACAATAATTCCAGGGTATAATACGGAGAATCACAATAAATTGAAAATAAAAAAATGGAGGAGTGGAATCTTCAGAGAATAATACTTATACTGACTTATACAGCTTATACTGACTATCAGGTATCTCAAAGTCAAGTTCAGGATGAAGCTGAAACAAGGTTTTCTACTTCTTATCATGAAGTAGAAAACAAAACATCATCATTTGACAGGCATAGAATTATTTTGTCGTAATAGGTAAGAAATTATTTTAGATTGCTACTTATCATACGTCAAAATATTCATTCAGCATATTCATTGATATTAACTAAGTCAAAATTTAACTTTCTTAGAAACATCGTTTTTTTGTGCTTTCCGTTTTCAATTTTGAGAGTTCTGAATGATGTAGGCTATACAATTTAATAATATTTTAGGCCTATTTTTAGGATAAGTATGCTACCGTATTCTTTATTAGTAATCTGGCTATTTCAACACAATATCATTCACAGCTTTTGAAGATAAAAATTCTTTAAAAAGATAATTTCGTGTTTTTTGTGTGCGATGATGTTTTGTTCAGTTTCAGCTTACATTATAACTGTCTCTTTCCATCAACGAGGGTTGCCTGTAAAGTTAGTTTAAATTAAAATTGAGATTTACGTAATAAATAGCCTATCAATTACAAAATTGTGACTTTTTTATTGTGCCGCTCGTTTGCTGGTCACACAAGGTGAATTTCGCATTTGTTACTGCTCGTTCGCTCCTGTTCGCTCTGGTACAACCGTACCTTTGGTAATGTACGGTTAGTACTTTTGATGGATGAGAAAAGAATATTTTGTTTTTATTAAATTAATCATTACATAAATAAATTAGAACGTAGAAAATCGTGTTCTGTTGAAAGTTGAATTTCAACATTCGTGGTGATAGTTTGATTACAAATAGACTTTAATCAACTAAGTTGAATTGGATTCGCCCGTTTTCCGAATTCCCAATAGCATATCACAGATTATTTGATATTGATATCAACTATACGAACAACCTTTTGCCAAAAAAGTTTCGATTAGATTAGAAAGATGCCTACATTTTCAAGGACATCAATCAATAGCTTTTTCATGATTCAATCATAATTTTTTGTTTTTACATAGTTTTTGACTAAAGAATTGAGTATTCGGTAGACTCCTGTAAGTTGTAGGCAAAAATGCGATCTGTGTATCTGTATCAGCTTGGAGCAATTGAAATCAAATTAGAACTGACGTGCGGTAAGTCATACATTTGAAAGAATTCAAAATTAGATCAGTATTTTGAAATGAATACCTACCCGTACGGTACTTCATTATATTTGGAGAAAAGACCACATGCCAGAAGAAGTACATAATTAAATATATAGTTTTTGAATATCTTTTTCAAGTTAGGCACCAAATACAGTACACCACCAAATAGTTTCATGATGAGCTTACTAGCATGGCGCACTGGTTACATACTGTACTCGAATCCTATAATGTGATAGAAGACTTTGCAGGGGGCAAGTAGGCAATAAGCAATTCCTGCTAAAACAAGTACAGTAGTAGTGTGAAAAATGGATAGACAAATAAATCATTATAAAAACAACATACCGTTATATAAGTATGATAAGAGCAGTGAGAAAATAAAATAATGAGATAATGAATTGCTTATAAAAGACATAGGTAATAGTATGTAGGCCTACATTCTTTGTCTTATGCAAGACACCGGACTTTCATGATGTTTTCAAGTTTACTAGCTCTATGATATTGACCCTCATAATATCGCTTGAGGAGATTAAATTTGAATATATCTTAGCTGTCTAATATGGGATATGAATATAAATACTTTAATAAATACGAGTTTAATGGTGATAGCTATCAAGAAATGCATGAATTGAAGGAATGATTGTCTGTAACAATAATAGAAAAGTGACAGCTTCCGAGACTTTGATCAATTCTGGTAATTTCTCATTTCATAGAGCATAGAAATAATGTTTTAGATATTATAAGCAAAGCAATAAAATTCAACAAAAAATTTAAACAACTTTACAAATGGCTAGATCTCGACTTAGATTATTTTTTGAGTTATAAAGCTATTAAGATTCGACTGCAATTCGATGTTAATCCTTGTAGCCTAACAAGAATATAATAGGACAAAGCCAAGTAAGGACCCAACAATCTTCCAGTAGCCTACCGTTTACTATATAATCTCTTCTCTCTTCTGCTCTTTTAGTATCTAAAAGATTTATAAAAGACGAAGTTATAAATTTTCTCACAGAGAATTGCACAAGAGAGAGAATTGGGAGAAAATCTTGGGAAGGCTTTTTGAACGAACTGTGCAAACTAAAATAAAAATTATGTTTTGATTCTAGTCTGCTAACTGCTTTGTGAAACTGTTTTAATTTTCAAGTAAATTCAATGCGATTATCTCTAACTATTATAATGTAACCGTCTGAAACTGTAATATTTATTTCTTACTCTGTATCTATCATATTTATATTGCATTAATTTGATACGGTATTCAATGACCTGCCACTATAATAATAAAAAACTTACAAACTTTAAAAGAAAGCAATATGCCTATCGAATTACAGAACCTATTCTACTACTGTCAAGTTAAGTAAAGTAATAGAATACCGAACTACTTAGTAAGTAGTAGAATACTTCTTCAAGTGTAAATCATGATTGGTACTCCAATTCAGTTCACACGAGGAAAATTATAATATTATTTTCATAATTATTGTGAATTGAGCAATTCTAGTCGGATTGTAAATCGAGAACCAACGGGATTGTAGATTGTATTCGGTTAATATTATTAACCTACTTTATATCAGTGAATTAAATTAGTTCTGCGAATCGAAGAATGAATTATGAACTGTAAGGAAATACATTTCAAAACGGAACCTTGTGAGGAAAGTTCCATTGATTTCCTTCCAGGATATTACTTTCTGTGTTATTCAGGATATCTTCAGGACATTATTACTTTGTTATTGTGATAATAAAAAAGTAATTTTAGCAGCCTATCATTTCTAATACAGTATTGTCAGTTGCTTGAGCTTGAGGAAAATTCTTCGATAACCAATGAGAACAGACTTCGGTACGGTAAGTTACTGCTCTCACACACCCACTGCGACTAGAATAGAATAGAGACCACGGATGAACGCACTGAGGAGGGGCCGCTGCTGGTTTTTCTTTTGTTTTTCTCAAGGTTATTATATATATAAAGGCTGGTTTCTTACTTCGAGTGAGGTTTTCAATCGGATAAGCGTAGCTGCACTATCATCCCCCGGTCGGTTGACAGAGTCTAGAACTCTAGATCGTTTTAGTTTGTGTTTCTATTGCAATTCTATTTGATCAGGTAAACCGCCATACTCTGTTTTATTCTATCAAATACATCATACTGAAGAAATAATTTTTGAAGCATGAGTACATATAAATATAAAATTATGTGGTTATAATTAGTGATATTATTCGTATTAGTACCTAATATGATTCTATTGGTATTCGATATTTTTTGTAGTATATTATTGCAATATAACGTATATATTTTACGAGTACCTACCGTGAATATTTTCATAGTGATACTGATACAATCTGTGTAAAACATTTGTTTCACGAATAATTTCAACCAATGACCTACTTATTATTAATGTAAAGATAAATTATATTCTTTCACGCCAGTACGGGCTGGCCCGGATCGTATGGGATAAAAATGTTTTGACTGATGAATCATATGGGTGTAATAAGATGATCGCTAGTGTGAATATACCCATTAAGATACATTAGTCATCCCGTCCGATCCGGGTCCGCATCGCATTGTTGTGAAAGAAGCCTTAGGCTACACAGGCAGATTTTAGTTACATGAGTTTCTCTTCCTCTATTTATTTTATCGAAAAATTTCCAAAACTTTCGTACACTGAACCTTTTTATTTTTTCGTAGTGCTTCTGCAAATTTATTTGAATTTTTACTTTAATAATTAAATCTTCGATTGATTTTTGATACTTGGTCGAAAACTTCTCATGAGAGTTCATTAAAAATTATTATTTCTGATAACAAAGTGGTTTCTTATTAATCAAAGTATCTCAAAAAATTATTCAAAACAGAACTTTCCGACTAAAAATCTATACTGTAGATTGTTTTACAGTAGTTGAGCCTCACTATACAATGATTACCCATCAAATTAAAGCGTTCTGTGTTACTGAAAATGAATCGGTAACTTCTTATAAAATCATAAGCTCATGTAAAAAAAATTAATTTGATGAAACCAACAATAATGTATTTATCAATACCAGCGCAAAGAATTATCCAGACTACTCATACGAAATCATGAAAAAGTTAGCATATTGGAACACTTTAAAAACAAAATTTATATTGAAGTAATAAACTACTCTCGCAAAACTAGTCTCTCAAGAATAATGGTTAAATAATTTAAAGATGGAAGGTAATGAGACATTGCAACTATACAGTTGCTGTTAAATCATAATAATTAATTGCCCGGGGGTAAAGTTTTTTGTGCAGTAGCGTTCATCGAATTTCCTTACTAGCTATTAATCTGTTGTCAATATTTGCAGTAGCAGAAGTCTTCAGAATATTATGTGGCATTAATTAGGAATTTCGTTCAATTAATTATTATTAAATAATTTATTAAATTTTTTACGTTTTTATTTTAATTCAATTAAGTATTACATTTTATTTTCAATGTTCAATTTTAACCTATTCTGAATTACAGTATATTAATTCAAATTCATCAACTTCACCTCAAATCTTCACATTGGAGATCTGGCTCTCTCACTTTACAACATTTCTCTCTTCATATGTGTCACGTATGATACAAATTATTATTAATCATGATATTCATAAATTATGATACAAATTATTTACTTGTAATAGTTGTAGGATTAACTAGGTATATCAACTATGAGAATAAATTAAAAATCACTGTTCAATTATAATATTTAGATCACAATATTGAATTAAGAGTGGAATCATAAATAATTAGAAAACTGAAATTTTTAGTATCACATTTTAAATTAATTTAAAGAAAGAATACACCATAATGTACAGGACTTCTCATTTGTTGCTAATGGACATTTGGATTTCTTCGCTGGCTTCTATTAAATCTTTTCCGGCAACGTCCTTAATCTTTCTTATCATCGAATTCTCCGCATTTTTTTTTTTTTTTTTTTGAGGATGATGCCCACATGAGCTCTAGGCTTGTGCGTGGGTAATGAGTGGGGTGATGATGAGATATGACGACTACTTTTTAGGCAGTCGGGACCGACGGCTTAACGTCTCCTCCGAAAGACGGGAGTGGCCGTATTTGTCAAAAATCCTTCCGTCAACCAGGCTCGAACCCTGGCCCAATGGATTTTATCTGACTGCTGATAACTTAATCAGTCTGACGCCTTAGCCGCCTCGGCTACGAACCACTCCATGCCTATGATTACAAGATTCAAGACACTACTATTTTGGAATGCTGATTTTATCAGAACTTTTCAGTTTCTGCGAGCCCATCTTCTGCATGTATCGATGCTTTAACAAACGTGAATGAACTATAACTACCTGAATCAGTAGGCTACCATTAGTTCCATGATTATAGCAATTTACCTTCGTAGCTTACCAACAAGAAATGCTGTTTATAGTACCGTACTACTCTTATTCACTTTATTCGTACCACCCACTCTTTATAGCCTGCTGTATATTGTATAGTTTTTTTCTCAAATTGATAGTCCTGCTGCTCTTAAGATTATAAGAGAGGAGCAATGAATTAGAATATAATTTCTTCGCGTGAACATGAAATTAAGTTGATTAAATAAAACAGTTATTCATTTAAGATCAAATGCTTCTCTCTTCGTCTAATTCACGTTGAGATAATTCAACCTCAATTATTGAGGTACACCGTAGCTAGGGCGCTATATAGGTTGAAATTGGTAGGCGTTGCTGAGCCGTAATAATTGTATATTATTTTCTTGTAATGCTCAATAATTTCCTGTGCTGGTAGATTACTAAATCAAAATGCCAGTTCAGATGAATCATTTTCAATCATACTTGTTAAAACGTTATTTTTCTTGGTATAGTAGTGATTAGGTCATCCACATGTGGTTCACTGAACTATATACGGTACACATAATTATTGGTCATTTACAAGTGAACAAATTTGCGTAAAAGAGTGTTATTATCAGTACAGTAGTCTCTTCCATTCAAAAGGGTGACCTATATATATGACCTATTCAACGCAAATAGAATCACGCTTCCCTCCCCCCAATGTTTTGAAAACTTTATTCAATTATTGAAAATAAGTTTCATATATATTGGGGACCAGTGCTACTCCGCAGAATTGAAATTCAAGGACAAGCAAACAAAACAGCAAATGAAAAATGAGAATAAAGAACCAGAAATAAATTATCGTTGAAATTCATCTAATTGCAATTCAGGAGATAATATAGTAGCAGAAAACCCAACCACCTTTTCGTAATTTATTCAAAATGAAAAGTTAAGCCTACTGTATATATTTGAAAATTCAATCTTAAATTAAATGATGAAAATATATGGTTTTAAAAACAAGGATACAAAAATCGATAATTTACATAACACAAAAATAAAAATGTATGATGTTTGTGATTTCGGTGTTCGCTTGGAACTTGTCCTATTCCTATAATTATTCCTTCTTTTCTCAGCCTACTACTCTTTCCACTCTACTCATGGCACTGAAACTTGAACTAAGGATAATAATAATTGGAGTTGACCTTCTTAATACAGACAAAGCCAGAAAGATTGACAAAATTTTGTGCCAAAAAGGAGATTATTATTTTCTTGAATCACCGGTGGATTCTGCCAAAAACCAGCTACCAATTAAGAACCAAATAGAATTTCGCACACAATAATGAGAGTAGATCAGATTGAATCAGTTGAATAATGGAGTAAAAGAAAAAATTGACAGCGGCTAATAGAATGATGCCAAAAATCCGGTGGTAATTTATACATAATCACAAAATCGTTACCAGTGGTTTTATTATATAGTCTCAGTAAGCTATAATTTTTTATTAATGAATTATTCATTCTAAAGAGCAAGGTATGCTGAAACGATTTCTACTTTTTCTCATTTTTTTCAATATTAAAATTGAACCAGTCTCCCTAGCTCGAGCATGATCTATTAAAAAAAGCAGAAAGAAATGTGGAAGGGCAACTAACGTCATCGTTCATCTCATTTGAATTTTTTGATAGAATCTAACTCAGATATTTTGCATTTAAGCTCCATAATAAATTAGTTATGTTTCTAGATACATCGATTTAATTATAGAAACAAGTCTCGACTAATGAGTTTTCTCTCCTGTCAGTCGGTCAATATTCAACAATGTTGTTGTTGATGACCAATAATTAATATATAATATAGGCTACCGTACCTCACTCAACACAGGAAGGATTTTCTCTGAGATTATAAAAATTAAACAATTCTATAAACAAACCTTGTTCATAGTTCCGCCTTGATTTAGTTTCATGATCCATTAATCATCGTACTGTTTACATTTGATTATAAATTTTCAGTAATAAGTTAATATAATTATCAATAATAACTTATTGCACGAAAATGTTGAAAATGAAAATAGTGTAATTTTAATAGTTTAAAAATAAAGAATAAAAGTATACATTATAAATGAAAATTATTATTAGGCTACTAAATTTAATAATAATTCCATGAAAATAGAAAGTGTAGCTAGGCTACCTATTTGTATCCTAAATGAATAAGATAGGCCTACCAGGATATATACTCTGACCCTCAATGTTCCTTTTCAGCTTTTTATAGAGCTATACCGTAGTCTGAATAGGTTTCCAAATAATAAAGAAAATTTTACAAAAATAGATTTTAACAAAACCAAAAAATAATCAGAAATTTGAAAAATGAGTTTTATTGAATTTAAGCGTAAAAATGATATTGAAAATGAAAGAAAATGTTGAAGAGAAAACGTCAATACTTGAGAATAATATTTTTGTAGACCAGATTGTTAATTTTTCAATTGCAATCATAGATTTTTGAGCTCAATAGATTATTGGGCATTATATATAACTTGGGGACTGGCGGAGCGATCTTCGTTTTTTGATTTTCAATTTAAGATGAATAATAAAGGGGTAAACAGTAATCAATCGATCAATGTGATCTTGAAAATGTTCAAAGCTCTAATTAATTCATAATAATATATTTATTGCACCTATACTCTCTCTCGGTTCAATATTCAGAAATTAACCTTCATTCTACGATAGGATAATTTTCTATGTGAATTTTATAGCGGGGTAATTATTATTCAATAAAAGAATTAAATAATAATCTGTTACACCCGGCTATCCAGTCTACTTACATAATGGCATGCAGTGCATGCAAATCAGTACGGTGCGGGAACTTGAATTTATTAGACAAATGAAAAAACGAAAGTTACTAATTAACTGTACAGCTATTAATTTACTTGTGTATGACTCAATAGACCAATTCTCACACTTTATTTATTGTGTGCATTATTATAGGTGCTGGCCTTCAGAATGCTTACAATCAATGAGATCTTGAAAGTGTTCAAAGCTCTAATTAACTCAAAATAATAATTTTTTTGAATCTATACTCTTTCTCGGTTCAATATTCAGAAATTACAGTAGTATGGAAAAATACAATGCACTTCTTCACTCCAGTCAAATAATGTTCAAATGTTCCTTTCTTTTCAAAGATTCCTTTCTTATCTGGGTAGGATCTGAGAATACAAATTTTTCCTCAAAATCAAATAACAATAATTTTTCAAGTAAAATGCATGAAAAATTGTTTAGGTACTGTATTTTTAAACTATTGATTGAGATTTGGTAGCCTATAAGATATAATAATGTTCATAGAATAAATTAAAAAATATTGGCGTCTTTCAATACGGATTTCTCTTCAGGAGACGCCTAATTCCAGGAAACAAAGGTATATTGATTACTGTAATGAATTTAATCACAAAAACGGTACGGTATTTTCCTGTGAACAAATTAAATTCTTGTCAATTTTATGGAATGAAAAATTATTGTTTTCAAAATGATAAAATATACTAGCCTTCCTATTCAAAACTTTTTACAATATAACTATTATTAAAACAGGTATTTCTAGTCTCCTTTAAAATATTACCCTACTGTATTCCAACTCAATAAAAATGAACTAGGATCGTCAAGGATTGCATATCAAAGTACTATTTATAGTGACTGACATTCCGAATTGCAATGAGTTGCATAGAAAAATAATTCTTACTACACTTCAGATTTCATATAGCCTACTTGATTTGTGATTTGAAAACTACTAATTTATGATGAATGGATGAAAATGAATCAAGCCTATAAAACTGATAATGATAACATTAACAACATGTCATGTACGATTCCCACTAAAACTCAAACAAGTTATAATAGGCAACTGGTTTAGGATATCTTGATTGACTATTACTATTATTATTGAATTCATTGGTCTATAAATGTTACGGGCCGGCTGATAATTTATGTTCGTGAGTGATGGGCGTTATATGATAATTGTAATTTTCAGATTGAAAAAACTCGTTTCACTGTTTACACACGCCACACAATGCTTATTATCTTAGTATTTATCAATTGCTTAGTTATTCTAGATAATATTATAATAAGCAGAACAAACATCGTAAGTACCTAATAATCTAAATATAGAACAACACCAGAAGAACATTTCTCATTTTCTCCTTCAGGCTATGCTAGATGAATTTTGTATGGATTATGACTAGAATTTGACTAGATTATTATGATGGATAATAATAATATACATAATAATAATGATATGGGCATGAATCATAAACATATTATAGGTCTATAGGCCTACGTATAAAAAAAACTTTTTATTCTGAATTTAATTGTTTATTTAATTTATTAATTTAATTGAATGCTCTATTCGCTTACATATTTTTTCATTATCATTGTAGAATGGCTGCCGATCGGTTGGATTTGGTGGTGATGGGCGCGACGGGCTTTACAGGGAAACATGTGGTCAGAACTGTCATGGACCTCGCCAGAGAGCGCGGTGGATTCTCTTGGGGAGTTGCTGGAAGGAATGAGCAGAAACTGCGCAAGCTTATGGAAACCCTTACTGCCACTACAGGTAATCAATCTTTACTTAATCTTTAATCAATCTTACTGCAGACAATCTTTCACACAGAAACAAAAATCAAACTAACTGTTTATATTCATATACCTGTATAATTGCACCATTCAAAAAACTGGATAGGGTGTAATAACTGTCAATATTCCAATCATGAAGATATCATAAAAAAGAAGGTGCAACATTCATAATATTTTATAGAATTGATTTGCACCACAAACAGGATAGATTATAATAACTGTCAATATTTTCAAATATTTCATGTAAATATAATGAAAAAGAAGATGCAATATTCATAATATCGTATAAAATTAATTTGCACCATTCAAAACAGGATAAAATTCAATCACTGTTAATATTTATAATAATTTTATATTGATATCATAAAAAAGTTGCCCAAATCAGAATGAATAAGAGGGAATGATGTAATATATTATTATACTGCCAACTCATCTCAATCAAAAAATTGAAATTAACAGCACTGGACTTCAAACCTAGGTACAACGTCTGGATTTCCAAATGGAGCTTCGATGAAATCTTGTTTTATAAAACCATGACTTGGGATCACTATTGTGAAAACATGATGAAGTATTGCATCATCCGGTACGCCACATTGTTATCTCTGGAAATGTTAAGTGGGTAAAGAGAGGGGTAGTCAAAAAATAGTAGTCATTTATATGAAGTAAATATTTATTTCCTTGACTCTTTCTAACGAAGTGTTACTCAAATGAGTATAATCATTGAATTAAGCCACTGAGGGGTTGAAGTTCAGGGGTTTGTATGAGTTTTCCTTCCCACTTGCAAGAGTAGACCTGCGGCTTTGGTTTTCCGGTGGTGATCGACTTCATGATGCTTATCTCGGTTTGTTCGCCGCACGGGCACACGGCTCCAAAGTTATTTGGAATGCACTCCATAGGCATTTTGTTTCTGAACTCAGACGACTTGGGAGCCTCTGTCTCCGGCATCTGGTTACATCGGCTGAACGGAAACTCTGTCGTTCGAGTCTCAACACATTTCTCTTCAGTTTGTTCGGGCAGAATAATAATCATCGGCGACGAAAAGCAGGAATCTTTCAATGGAAACGATGTAACAGGTTCCACCTCCTTTCTGCCTTGGCCTGTACCTTGTTTAGCAGGGGATCCCATCATTGGCTTATTATTTAGAGAATTGATCTGCTTTGAGTATAGCGATGATTGAGATTTATGCGGTTTCAATTCCGGTGCCATTTGGTTGGAGTTAAGTTTCTTATTCAAGACTAGGTTTCTTGTTCTTTGAGCAAAACTGCTTGGTACTGGAAGGAAAGTGATATGTATAATTATTTCATATATTATAATCATTATACACACATATTGTCTTATCATTGATTTTAATTTTTTTCTCTTTAACAAGTAGGCCTATTATAATTTTATTGTTCAACAAGTTATGTTAAATTTGAAAAATGGCAAAAATATTTCATTCATTCAATATCAACACAAAATAAGACCCGTAAGTGTCTCCCCACCGAAAAAAAAAAACACACAAAATATACTTAAATTCTCAAGGTACATGGTATAACTTGGAACAATTCATACCATATAGGATGCATTTTACAACATTCATATGAATAAATTGACATGAATATTTTCAATATAAGACAATATTTGTGAAATAAATTATATTGCACAATTTCATAGGCCCATGATGATTAAATTTCTTAATAGAATTAAGAAAGGCATAACATATCTTTTGATTGCTTTCATTTCATTTCCTAAAATTTATTTATACACTAGACTACCGATACAATAAAGTACAAAATTCGAAATATTAATTACAGAAATAGTAGAAAACAAAAATATATAGATAATATAAAAATTACGGTTCTTCATGAGTTTTAATTGAATATAAAAAGAAATCAGCTAGAAACGTTTTTTTTGAGAATGTAAAATCTAAATATTTGAGAAGTCGCCTATCAATGATTGGAATAGAATAAATTGTTCAAGCTCACCTCCATAATATAAAAAGAAACAGAATGTAGAATAATACAAAAATATTGGACGCACTGGTAACAACATAACTCACAGGGTAATTTTATCAAAATCATGAAAGATGTATTTTACAACATTTCAAATTCTGTTCTCCATATTGTGGTTAACGGCTCCCTCAATTTCAGATTGTGTTTGTCTGATGATCAGCTGTCTCACAGAGACATAGAAGGGCGGATGGAAATATAATTTATTACATACATCATTTATGCAACATTCATATTTAAAATTTACAGACCGAGCTGAACAAGCAGATTACAGATTGCATAGATCTGCCCCCAACTATTGATCAGCAAAGAATAGTAGGCTACACTACAATCAATGTAATATCAAAATTGGTATTCTATTTACTTGACTACAATGATTTCTACAGCTACAGCGTAAAATCAATTCCACTTTACATTACATCTCATGTTACATGACATCTTAGACATCGCGACTATTCAAAGGGTCTATAAGAATTGAATAGTTTTCACTCTAGTCAACATTTTTCAATTGTAATGTTGTTTTTTTTAATAAAGTTATCTTTAAAATGTATATATTCATTTCAAAAAAATTTTCAGGGCAAGATGTTACTAAAGTTCCTGTTCTGATTGCTGACATCGAGGATGAAGTATCGCTTAAAGAAATGACCAAGCGAGCACGTGTGGTACTGAACTGTTGCGGACCCTACCGGTTCTATGGTGAAAAAGTAATTAAAGCCTGCATTCAAACCAAGACCCATCACGTTGATGTTGCGGGAGAGCCGCAGGTAAATTTTCTAATCGAGCACTCACATTTCTGGAATAATTCTTTTAGATGTAAAAAATATATAAGTATGCTGTCACTTGTCATTATAACTGCGGTCATAGGCCATAATTTAAATTATCCTTGTTAATTCACATTAAATTAATCATATTATATCTTTAAGAGAAAGCAGACACTTTTTGCAAGAAGTACGATACCGTATCTCAAAGTTTAAATGTCTTTTAACTGCTATATTGTCTCAAATTTTCAATTATTTCAATTCACATTACAAGCTGAATAGAATAGTAAGAGGTAGGTGCTGTAGGTACTCTTATAAGAGAAATATGTTAAGCCAAACTGTCAAAACTGCTGCAATATCCTCCAATGCGCAGTATAAAGCAGTATATTATATATACACCGAATATTTATTACAAGTTTTTTCACAATGATAATTATGCCAGGTACTAAATCGAACTTGAAAACTTGTAGCATTATGTAAAAACTTAATTATGCAGCTCTATCACATTTGAAATTCAAATTACAAACTCAAGATGATTCTCCTACAAGCACAACTTGTTGCTTAATGATAACAGCCTATTTTTTAAGAACAAATGTCGACGGATGTTAAAAGTATTAAAAACTTATGAATGAGATTTTAGATTCCAGGAATTGATAAATGAGCAAGAGAATAGTTTAAAATAAGTTTCAACAAATAATGTTGAATGATTATATTTTTATTTTGATGGCGTGTTACAGTATATGGAGGAAATGCAACTACACTATAACGATGCGGCAGCGGAACAGGGCGTTTACATAATTAGTGCTTGCGGACTATCAGGAGTTCCAGCCGACGTTGGAGTGGTACACTTTTCCAAATTATTTGATGGTGAATAGAAAATTTTATAAATTAATACCTTCTACATTAAATGTTGATGAATTTTATCATATACACGTACATGTTGAATTGTTATTTTTCATTGGAATGTTCTTTCATTTATTTACTTTGAGCTTTTGAGAAAAAAATTGCGCCCCAAACACCATACCAATCTATATTTTTGAAATAATAAATGGCATAACTCAATTTCGTAATCAATTCGATTAATTATGACTTATTGTTCTGATAACTTAATAATATTAGTAGGATTTCTTAACGGTGACTACTTCATTAAATAAGAATCTGAAGGTGAATATACAAGTCGAGGAATACATTTTTATTTGGTATTAAAAAATATTATTATTTCACGTTTGCTGTAACACAATGATAAGTTTCGCTTACATAACAAATCAAATAAAAATAATATAAATTAAAGTAATTAATTTGAAAAACTTGAACCAGATCCAGATGGAAAAAGAATCAGTGTAGAATGTACCTAATAGACTACAATTTATTAAATTTTGGTTTCAGGTATTGTCAACGATTTGGATTTCTTTATAAGCTTCGAATACACCGGAACAAAAAACATAGTGAGTACACAATATATAAAGTCTATTTTTAAGAGATAAAAAATCTACATTCCAAGATTGTGAATTTATTGGAAAAGATACTATGTAGTTAATTGAAAACTTGAGAATAGAAATACGAGTATGTAGGTCTTGAGACAACATACTTGAAATAGCCTATAATTTACTTAATTAATTTCTTTGGTTTGCAAAGACTTCAAATTGTGATTTAATAAAAAATAATGTGTCTGCTAAGAATTGAAGGTGTTCAATTTATCAGTCTAAGGTAATTTTCAATGAAAAATGAACTTAGATGAAAATAAATGCATTTGTTGATTGGATCCAAGATGTGGAAAAGCATTCTTCACTTATGCTACTAGCCCTATTCCTTTGGTAGAAATGTAAACAGTATTCTAATTATTGATACAACGTTTTTTCAACGCAGGGTACACCAGTACATTATGCAACATGGGAATCAGCCGTTCATGGACTTGCTAATTTGGATGATCTTATGGCAGCTAGGAAAAAATTGTTCTCAATACCATTCCCCAAATTGAAACCGGCATTGAAAAAGAGGTAAATGAAATCTTCTCAAATACAGTTTTTATCGAATCAGATATAACTAGTTACAATAAATATCTTCTCAATGTTACTGGAATCAAAATTACCGGTTTTAAAAATCGCACAAGATTTCAATAGGGTTTAGGCCAATTGAGGCATTCATTTTTCATCTCACCTTGTGACCATTCTCATCTATATTTCGGTCTCACTGTTAATAGTTTTCTTCATATTGTAATGTATTTGAATCAATCAAGATTACCGAAATCTAAATTCCTGATTTTGATCTAAATAAGTTATTGCTGTAATCTAAATTCCCCGATCATGATTATTCTGGTCATTTTTAAAGCAGGGGAGAATCATTCAAAATGAAAAAAATACAGTTTTTTACAGTAGCATTCATCGAGTCTCCACTTGCTATTTGGTTCTTTTGCAGAATTATTCAGTACTATTTTCATAGCTTTCTTTGGTTTTTCTTTTCTCTAAAATAATTATTATGAGAATCATTCAATATATACCTTATGCTTATGGACTTGTTTTATGACATATTGTGACTTATTTGAATCATTATAACTTAGTAACCGATGATGCGAATTTGCGTCTTTTGCTTTCTTTGAATTTTCATTTTTCCAATATCATTATAAGAATCATTCAACTTACATTGTACTCGTTTTATTCCGCATTGAATCAATAAATTAGTGACTGATGATGGGAATTTGCGTGTTTTGTGGTGCAGGGGACTGCTGCACAAGAGCCCTGAGATAGACGGTTGGTGTCTGCGGTTCAGCGGGGCTGACAGGTCAGTGGTGCGACGTAGCCAGCACTTTCTCTACAAGCACGAGGGTCGCCGACCAGTCCAGTGTGATGCATACGTCTCTGTTGGAAATCTATTCTTTACACTCTTTGTGATGCTATTCGTGGGTGTAGTTGGCTGCATTGCTATTTACGGCAATAAATTCATGAGGAAACTGCTGCTTAAGGTAAGATACATTAGAAAAATATTGCGTAAGGTATAAAGATAAAATAAAATTTACACTTGATTCAGAGATGTGGTGGAATTTCTCCATAGTAAGCTGAAGAATGAGACCAATGTTGACTATTCCACAATGATTGTGGTATATTGTATGTGGAATGGACAACATTGGTCTCATTCGTTCTCCTTAATTAAACTAGTTCATTCAGCAAATAATACTTCTTTCTAAAAGTCTTCATCCTATTAATTTAAGCTGTTGGTCACACTAAAGTAGATAATGTAACTTATGTATAAAATTTCATTTCTACAACTACACCCACATGGTTTGTTAGTTCCGGAGGTGTTTTGAGGCACTGTCAGCATAACTTGATAGACCTGTTACTCCTTTAAGCTGAAGATGGGGCTCAGAGCCGCGAAACGCATCCGGAATTAACAAATCACGTGAGTATTGTTGTAAAAGTGAAAGTATGCATACCGGTATATATCTAGCCAATTTCAATTATTTATGGGTAGCCTATATGATAGATGGAGATAACCATTGGGTATTGCAATTATTCAATTGCTATTAAGCACATAATATTGTTCTTCAGAATAGCGGAAGATATTAAGAGTGATAGCACATAGCACTATTTTTGTTTTCGTTCGATCAATTATTGAATAAAAATCACGTCAACAAGAAGATATTTGAAGATAGAAAGAAAAAGATATTTATTTTAAAATAATTATTATTTGAAGAGGAATGGTCGATTATATCGTTCTATTATTGTTGGAAAATTTATTAGTCACCTCAAATCAAATAAAATTAACTTTACAAAGGTTCAATTCAATAGAATTTTTTATAAAGTGACAATCACATTTTCAATTAAATTACGGGTGAACAATATGCATTCATGATAATTGTTCTCCAGTATCCAGGACCGTTCTCACTGGGAACCGTGAGTCATAAAGGACCATCAGAAGAAGAAATGAACAATGTAGTATTCCACATGACATTCCATGGCAGAGGATGGAGTGAGAAAAACATTGAGAAAGATCACTCAGCACCACCCAACAAGGAAATGACCATGAGGGTAAGATTTGATAATTCGCACTTAATTCTTTCAAAATAAAAGTTTGTTTAGAGTCTACAACTTAATTTGAAATAAAAACAAATAAATCATGTAATCACAACATATTTAAAGCGACAATAATATACAGGTATAATAATATATAGAGGTATTCTTCACGGATAGTTAAAATCGATTTCAATGGTTCTTAAAGCTGATAAGATTGTGGAAGGAAAGAGTAGAAAAAGGTACGATAATAATAACACACTTAAAAATGAACTTTTTTACATCTTGGTATAAAAGGTACTAACGAGATTTTAAATAGGTGGGCCTACCCTACGTAATAATCCATTCGAGTTGAACCAAATAACTCTCGATTCAGACACCTTATTGGAAGAAACTTTTTTGACTTGAACGATTTAAGAAACGTTTATGTTGAAAAAACACATCTAACCCTAGTGCTCAGGGTTCTAATAATAATTAAATAACTTTTTAGATAAAAAGTATAAACATTAAGGCTCTACTCATACTTGCGATAATCAAATCGCGAAGCGACTGGAATAACAAACATGTGTTTTCCAACGATGACGCTCAGACGATCCTGCAACCGTATTGTCTGAACGTCATCATTTGAAAACACATGTTTGTTATTCCAGTCGCTTTGCGATTTGAGTATCGCAAATGTGAGTAGAGCCTAATTGTGATTTAAAATTGG
Source organism: Laodelphax striatellus (assembly GCA_017141395.1). NCBI lineage: Eukaryota > Metazoa > Arthropoda > Insecta > Hemiptera > Delphacidae > Laodelphax > Laodelphax striatellus. The sequence goes on from CM029531.1 coordinate 45,462,634, forward strand.
GATCCATGAAAAAAACTAATATCAAATTTCTTACAGCTCACAGCAAAAAATCCTGGATACGGATTAACCTGCAATGCATTAGTCCTGGCTGCTATGACAATATTGACTGAGAAGGCAGCGATGCCAGGAAGGTAACGTCATGTAGCTTTCATTATCAACAATTTTCGTATACAATTAATCTCTTTTCAAATGCATTTATTACTAAATTTCTATCGATAAAAAACTGCATGAATGACGGTGATAATATTGAAACCCATTATTATTGTCTTATTTATTGAAAGTGAAAATTCATTATCAGTTCAATTTTGTAATTTCTTGCAATTTATTCAAGACGGACGGCAAGTGTCAATAATCTATCGGCCGGTTACATGAACGTCAATAAAATATGCCTATGTCTGTGATCACTCCAAATATTAACACGACTGACTAGATGTAAGACCTAATTGATAATCATGCAACCAATATTATCTTATGTAGTATAGGAGAAATATAATACCCTATTATTTTTATCAACTGATAACTAGATAGGACCTGAATAACGGAAATTGATTGAGTTTCTTCATTTGCAGAGGAGGCGTCATCTCCCCAGGAGCAGCTTTTGCCAATACTACTTTTGTTGAACAACTACAAGCCCATGGCGTGGACATTCAAGTTCTTTCAAAAAAGCAAATCTGATTTTCGTTATCGATATCATTATTCTCAACTGTTGATATTAATTTCAAAGTACCTCATACTCTATGGCTGTCTTTTCTACTCACACTATTGATAGTTATTAAGGTTTACTTGGTGAATTAGTTATAAGTAGGCTAGTTGTGTAAGTGAATAAAAATGTATCATTTATCTATAAACAATCCAAAGTTATTTCTCCCTAATCTTAAAGTTAAGGAAAAACTAACATAGCTAATGCAATATATTGAATTAGGTATAGTAATATTCATTTAATTTGGCGGATGGCATTAGATAGATAGAGATTTTTTTGCCATCGGACTCTACGGTCATCAGCAACGTCAAGAAATGAAATATCTCTATCTATCTACAAACAATAAAGTCGAGCCTACAGTTTGTTATTACCATCCATTAATCCCCTCCCAATTTCAAGTAATTAAAGTCCTGAAATGTAACAGAATGAAGATTATATTACAACAAACGAGATCGATAATAACGTAACAATAGACTAGAGCCTACAGTTTGTTAATTACCATCTATTAATCCCCTTGTTTATAACGTAGTGTATTCGAGACGATCATACCTGGAAAACAGCTACTGTCTGCGCCGGACAGATTTCAGCACAAACACATGTCGTCGGCAGGAAAAGCACCCAGTTCCGTTTCTCTCAATTCTGAAAGTGACACGGCCCCCTCCAGATTCTTCGTAGACAGGAATTCACTAAAGTGGGCGTGGCAAACCCCAGTCGTCAGCCTTACTGAGTTCCACCTAAGTGAAAAGGGATCGGATCAGATCTGATCACCGAGTGCGGGGCCCACCCAATTCAGCGTTCCCGAGTGGATTATGATGACAAATAAAACATAATTGCAATAATTGCAGCTTATTACATATATTTATATCACATTTCTTTTACAAACACATAATTTTTACAAATAAGCAAAATATTGTTTGCCAACCGAAGTGGAACAGAAATACATTTTGTAATTTTCCTCTATAAGGCACTTTAAATTTGGCCTTGAGAGAAGTAATTTTGCGATTTATTAAAAAAAAGTAGCCATTTCTAAGAATGCGAGTTCCTATACAATTGCTTTTGATTTGAATTCATTTATCTTATAAGAATGGAGAATTAAATTAAATTACTTATCACCTAAAATACTTAAAAATTATATTTAAAAAAATTACATAATGGTATTGTGAAATTATATTTTAAAATGAGATATGAATTAAAAAAAAACACTACAAAAATGCACTCTGTGATAGACTAGTAAAGCTACTAAGTTCACATTTTATACACATCTTGGCCTTCACATGGATTGAAATTGAGTTTAGATTGGAACAGAATTTAATATTTTACATTGACACTACTTACATCGTTAGCAGCAAGTAAAATGATAGATATTTACAGTGGATTGAATAAAAAACACTCTTGTTCAAAGTATAGGAAATATTTTTTGACACCATCAAGATTTGGTACGTAGGAACTTGAGAGGAACTCGAAATCGGATCAGAATTTTGAGAGCTGTACAATTCTTACCAATATTTTCAACGATATAATAGACTACAAAATATCTTCAATAATGAACTGAAATACGAGAATTTATGAGGTGAAAAAGTCGAAAAACAATAATAATTATTATTATTATCTAATTGACAATAAATTAAAATTTAGGTCTCATACACAAGTAAACGGTCAAGCATGGGAGCTTCAGTGAGATGGAATACTAACAGAGCTGCGATTAAGAAAGTGATATATTCTGACGTTAATCAAATGAACTCTACACTTTCCTCCATTCTAAATAACTTAGAACGCATTGTGTGTATGGATATCTTAGTTTACAGTTGAGGCCCACTTGATTATTAATTAAATGAACGATTTCTAGACTACACTGTTATTTTTCTACAGAGCTATTTGCATAAATTTAATCAAAGTAAATTCGAATAACAAAAGGCGATGAGAAATCAGCCTGATTTAAATGAAGTTGGAATTCTTGGGTATTGTTGCTCAATGTCAATCACAGTTTGATTCCAGATATAACTCTGTTACTGTTATGAGTGATCAACAACTTTTCTGAATCAAAATTCGGCCAATTTACGCTGGAAACTTCAAACTAGTACTATTCAAGTACCGCAGTACAATTAAATATATTTATTTTTTACATCAAGACTAATATTCTAATGATTTTCATACAATGAATTTTTAGTTATAAATAAAAATAAGTCCTAAATAAATTTGTGACAATTGATTTGTTAGGCTGATGACAATCAAAAGAGTACTAGATTAGTGAGTGAGCAGTAAGATGATTAATTCTAAAAATGATCAGATAAAAACTTGAAAAGATACAAGAGTTCAAACAGTACAATTGGAAGTTATTATTTCAGCTAAAATTACAAAAATATAAAATATTCATCCTATAAACTATGGTACTTTAATAACTCACAATATTTACAAGTGTTAAGCATACGCTAATTCGGGTATGATTAAATAAAATATCTGAAGAAAATATTATGGGTCAGAGAAAGCAATAATATTGTTGAAAGGTACAGATACTAAATTACCAGCAGTAAAAATCGGATATAAGTCTTACGCTTGTAAAAATTTACAAAATACAACACATTAAGAACAGAAAAGAGCTACTTGAATCTAATCTACATATTTTTCCTTATTTTAGTACCTTATCTAAATTGTTTAGCTTTAGTACTGTTTTAAAATATTCAATCTATTAATGAGATTTCGCTCGATTAATATTACTAATTCAGGTCATCACTTTAAAATGTTTTGAATGATTTAAAGAATTCTTTTCTAGTAAAAGTTGATTCTGATTATCACGGCTGCAACTCAAAACTCATTTTTCTTGTAATTAGCTTTTTACATGGGAAATTCATTATTTATTTTTCAGCAATGCACTATGTCTAGATATTCGACCACAGAAAAGGCCCATTATGAAAATCATACCGACAATAGTCAACAATACCATAGAAAAGTACGTTCTTGATGGTGAAATCTTCACTTGTCCGATCAAATCTTCGATTGTATCTGGAGGTTCCACTATCTGTGAAAAATTTAAATACAAATAATTAACGAGATTTAAATTGAATGGATTGAATAAATAAAAGATCAATACATCAATTAACTGTAGTTTAGAAACAGTGTTCAATCACAGTAGTAAACTAATACATATACTTGTGAAACTATCGAAAAATGTATTACTGTAAGTATAAGAAGGAATTCGAATGGAATTGAAAATACATGACATTTATATGAAATCAAAAAATTGTGTAGTATTCATTATAAATCATTTAAACGGATAAATTACAATACTACCACTTTGATGTATTGGCTAATATGAATACTGTCAACTGTTCCGATGAAAACGTTCAATTCATGATCTGAGAAGTGATATTATGCTTTGAAGTATACACAGACAACTTATGTTGAAAATGCTTCCTGAAATATACTGTTTACTCATTACAGGTTGATTCCCACATATCAGTTTAGTCTTAGTTACGTCAGGCCCAGTTCACTGTGATTGGTCTGTCGTCAATGACGCATGCGCTGAACTGAATGCAACTGACACTGAACAGATATGTGTGAATCGACCGTAACTCTTAATCGTAAACGACATTTGCTTCGATAGGAGAAATTGAAATGTATCAAGATGATCAAAACATGTTTGAAATTAAAAATTATATTCACGTGAATTTAATTGTTTGAGAGGCTATTAGGTAGTTCCACACAATTCATTATCTATTTTTTGGCGACATAAAGTTGAATCTAATAGACTTTACTCCACTTCAAAGTTAAATTTTTCAAGGAAACCCTACTTAACTATTTTAGGTACATTAAAAAAAAAGGATAGGAAGTAATAAACAGATCGGTGTCTTGAGAGTTTACTATTGCTACAGCATTACGAGTTAAGCATTGAGAGTTGAAAATGCTACAGCATTGGTCTAAAAAAATGCGATGGAACTTACAAGTTTTTCGGCGTAGCTGAACATGTCCATTCGTTGCTTCAACATGGTGTAACATTCAAATTGCAGTTTCTTGTTTTCAGAGTTCTCAGTAATAATGCTCATAAGGCATTGTATGTCTGAAACAAAATATTTTTTACTAACAACACTTTTTATAGCTTTCATTAGAATACTGAACAGATAATGAAATCAAGAATTTTACGGTGATTGAATCCAACTGGATTTTCGTTCAACTAGCCAAAACAATGTTTGAAAGTAGATCTAAGATCTAACTAAAGTAGATCTGTTGGACCTAGTTCCTGTGTTGTTTAGCTTGTATAAATGAAATTATCCTAGAAGAATAAAGTGAATCCAATTTTCAATTCAATCCAATTTTTATTATTCATGTATCATTATTATAAAACACACATTACAACATAAAATGTATATTAGAACCGGGAGGCCACTTTAACATCGACAGCCACTCTATGCTACCTACTAGCATAGTATAGGTGGTTACTTTGGTTATTAAAAAAACTAATACAAATTTACAGTTATTAATACAATTCGAGTTAGTAAAAAGCCAAAAAATGTGTAATAATACATGTGCTTTCATGTGGAAAATTCACCTCTTCCACTATGGCTAGCCATTTTCTAGAGTAGCTTTGTCCTAGCATGTTCTTTGTAGCATATTGTTCTAGTAGTGGTAATTAAGTGTTTATTATAATACTTATAATTTAAAAGATAAATATTTATGGGTATGTATTCTATGTTAGGTGACACTATGAATTGTTTAAAATTACTGTTTCTATGCTCTGTTTTCCTTTGCTTACTAGCCAATTGTGTTCTATTGCTTCGAACTAGAAGTGAGTGATGTGTTTAATGTTTTCAAGAAGTACTGTATATTATTATCGGGGAGTCCGATCTCACAAGGTGTCAAACTATCTATCGATAAACTGAAAGAATTTCAATAAATATAATTTTGGTACTGGATGATGGAAATGTCTTTGGTATACAGCTTTCCAAGCAACATTAGTGATGTTGAATTGAAAAGAAGGTTCCTGTATCTGGTGTTGTGGTTATGCGCATCTTGTGTATGGATGCATCCTGTGTTGTGTAAAAAGCGCAATACTGTATTTACTTACGCCTGCCGGCTCCTTGAGTGACACTGCCGCAAAACTTGGAAACATCGACGGCGCATGCTCTCTGCAGCAGCGGATCAACGTGAATGTCCGCCTTGGCCTCTTCAATGAGGCCGGCCACTTCTGTCTGACAGTCCTTGTTGCGGATCTTGTCGTTCAGCAGCGCCGTTTTCAAACACTCCAACACCGCGCCCGATCCCAAACTGTCGTCCGTTTTACTGCACACATTCTTTATCTGCAATTGAAATTATTCATTCATTTCTTTGATCAAAAACACAATATCAAAGCGAGAAAAAAGGTGTTTGCCCTCGAAAATCGTTATATATTAAAGACTTTTGGAAAAAACCTAATGACCAAATAAAATCCCGTGTAGAGGTTTGAGTGAAAAGAAAGGAAGGTTAGTGGTCCTAGAAGTGCAGGTTTTATTTAAAAATTACTTTCAAGGGGTAAGAACTGTAAAATGAACTCAGCGCTATCCCTCGGCATTTGGAGGAACTACATCAGCAGTAGGCTACTGAGCCATACGGAGTACAGTTGGTAAGTTTAGTAGTAAAAGAAAAGTATTTTCTAGTAATATTATTAAATGAAATTTGAAAGTGAAAAGATTCTTCAATAATTTAACAGCAGAGCATCCAGTAAGTGATAAAGAGTGATATTTGATTTGCATTGATATTCTTGAAGTGTGCCGATCATGATGGATTATCAAAGAAATCAAAGATTTTTAAATCAAATATTTACTATATATTCTTTCGCACCATTTTCCTGGAACACCCGTGTATGGGCACCATTTGACTGGGCTAATTAATATTCGTTGGCTGGTGTACAGAGTGGACTCTTAATCAGTTCATATGTTTCATTCCATAGCGAAAAGGTTTTAATGGAGTTGAAACTTTGAGAGTGAAACAGAGTGCACTCTGCCAGCAGTGAAAGACAGGCAAAAATGTTAACATTACATGCCAAAATTGAGTAAATTAACAATAATTTACCTCATTTTCACAGACAGTCTTCAGAACAGGAATAAGTTGATAATTCAACGCAGCTTCCCTGAGCAGAATACTCATTTCCTGCTCACATTCTAGTCGCAATTTTTTCTTGATGAATTTCAACTGGAAAATAGATGAAAATTGAAACAATGTCAATAAAAAATGTTTATTCGAGAGTTCTTTTAATGAGTTAATACATCTTATTTTTAATAATATATTGTCCAAGTAATAAATTTATAATAGCCTAACAATCAATACTATAATTCATTATACACAGATTTAAATGAATACATGCAGAAATTTAAATAAGAGTATAAGACTAGATTAAAAATTTCATACAAGAATCTTTACTAAATACTAAATTCAAAAATAATTCAAAAACCACAATAGGGGGAATGTAACAAATTCCGTTTAAAAATATGTTTACCTGTAGACATTTAATGACTTTGCCTTCCAGTTCAATAGCATGTGATTCCTTGACAAGCACGTCTGAGCAGAATTTGTCTATATCCTTTTTGCAACTTCTTTGTAGTGAAGGATTCAATCGATAGTCACTACTCTGTTCTATCATACGATGCATCACGATACCTTTACACTTCTGATCGAAATGAGGCTCATCCTTGAATCTCTGTAACAACATTCAAATTCAAATTTTTTATTCAAAAATTACAAACAGGCATATTACAATCATATAAATATAATCGCTCATATGGACCCCTACGGTCTGTGATTGGACGATGGTCTTAGTAGCCGATCAATGACAAAACTAATACATGCATTGCAGAAAAAATTAAATAACAAAATAAAAATCACAAACAGTATCTTAACTGTAACACATCAGCTAGAAAACAAAATCCAAAACTGTACTTTTAACACAAACGTACTAAACCTAGATGTAATGATAAAATAATACGAAGGTATGTTAAAAATACTGTACAAATAACGGTGAATAATAAATTAGCAAAATCAATAGTGAATGTTGGAAAATTGAGAAAATCTAATAATCTGTACCTACCTTTAAACAAGGAAGAACTTGGGACATATCAGTATGCCTGCAGTAGAAGAGAATCATGGGTTTGCACGTTGTAAGGAGTGTATAGTCAGTGGAACTATCCGCCATGTCTTGCAATTCTGTTGCGAACACGTATTTATGACAATCTACCGACAATTTGTTTTTGATCTGCTTCAAACATTCTAGGACCTGAAAAAACATTACACATTGTATAAAATTGAAGAAAACTATCAGTCCTTACTACTTAAATAGCTAAGAAATAGATAATTTTCAAAATGAAATATCAATACAGGATTTTGGTCGACCAGAAATGTTCAAACAGTTATTAAATGAACTTATATAGGGAAGAATGATGAATGAGTTGAAAAGTATAATTGATTATGCATCTACAGTATATGGTTTGTATGATCAATAAGCTTGTCATACCTTTCTTTCTTCTTTCAATCCCGGGAATGGAAAGTGTAAAACAGGCTTTGCATCTCAAAACTACATTCTTTAAAAAATGAAAGCTTTAAATGAAGAGATTGAATTGTTCATCATGTAATTACCTGTACAATAGTTAATAGACCGATACAAGGGCGCATAGGCAATAACTATATTGATAATGAATTGAATATTACCTCGGAGTTTCCTTGAGAAGCTTCTTTGCAATACTTTTTTATATCGAGCGAGCAGAACTTCATCAGCCTTGGATCGAATTTGGCATTTTCTCTTTGATTGAAAAGCTGTGCTTTCAACTGTTGTCTGCAATTTTTAGGAACTGAGAACCGTGTGTCTGTGATTGTATTGTTTCTGACAAGCTGTTAAGAATAAACACAATAGAATAAAAGAGAGTAAAAATTTAGATAAAAACAGAATATTATTATCATATTTCACTCTCAAAATAGCTGCATACCGGAAATCATTTTAAAACTTGTGTGAAGTAGACAATCATCTACACCGATAACTTGTAGTATTGTATTTGGCATGGAAAACCATTGGGTACAATTGAAAATAGTTTCTGTATTATTTGGATTATATTATTAACAATAAAAAATCACACAAAATCAGTATTAATCACAAATTCAATTTTAATTGCTCCAAATTACGAGTGTAAATTTTCCCTATCATTGCGATAGTGCTCGAAACAAGAATAAACACTGTTCTCCAGCAAGCAAAATAACAAAATGCAATACGAGAGCGCTTTATGATATTATAGCTTGATTAGTAGTTTATCGAATTAAATACTTTATATTCTAGGTACTCGTACTCCCTACATTGATCGTTCTATTTCAATTTGAAATTTTAATAGCAAAAAACACACGAAAGAAGGTTACATTACCTCACTGAGACAAAATATGACATCGGCCTTTGTTCTTGGCTTGGAACAGAATCTTAGAACTGTATCTTTACACGCATTTTCAAATCTGGGCGTAAAATGGTAATCTTTCATGGTTATCAATTGAAAATGTTCAATAGCAGCTTTGCATTTGTAATTAGTGACGTCTCTTTCATTTTTGTTTTGTATGAGACATTCCATTACACTTCCGGCATCTTTCGAACGATATTCAGCCTGAAATGAAAAGAGGAATAACTGCACTTGATAAAAACAATAAGTGTTTCACACACGAACTATACCACAATTTGAAAAGCTTTAAATTTATATAAAAGTTCATTTGAATATTGTAAATTAATACGCGATTATTTTCGAGCAGACTATAATCAATCCCCTCAATTTATAATATTTATCTCGTTATCAACTTCAATAAAATCATCATCACTCGATAAAATACAGGGTTCAGTTAACTTGAATTACATGAGCAATGCATTTTTTTCAAGTGGAACATTTTCATTGAAATCTCAATCTTTAATGGATTCTTGCATGAAATATTTTGGAGAAAGTGCAGTGTATCGGCTCCTGCCAATAAATTGTAATCTTCAATCTCATCAGCTGAACTGTGTTACACAGAAGTCCATAAACTGCACCACAGCCAATATTTTATTAGCCGTAAATGCTATATACTTTGCTGAGTTTATTTATTCATTTATGGATACCTAGAGTTGGTTGAATATTATGAATTTCACAAAAAGAATAGATCATAATAAAATATCAGTTATAGAAAAATGATACAGTACAACAAAAAATAATAGGAATTAATTTAATTTACTTGTCTTTAATTTTGCATAGAAACCAGTGAATGAATTGGCTTACCTCGCAATGGCTGTTGATAACGACTTTACACGTTTGTAGAACAATTGGATTCAGCTCTATATTATCTGACTCTGCCTGTGTGAAATTGAAAACCTGTCTTTTGCAGTTTTCTTGCAGACTGAAATGAATATCACAAGTTATTATATATATTTGACAGAGTGATCTTCGTTTAAAATTAATAGAAAGAGGGTGATTTCTTGGTATGAAAATCATGAAATTGGATGGAGGATAGAGTGAAATTTGATGAGAGCATTGGGAATATCATATCATCCCTCGAAGAATTTTAGCTGATGAAACGAACAGAATTTTGTAGTTGGAAATAGAAGTGTATACTCAGAACAAGCATACTCATGAGATAAAATACAATTATTGAGGAATAATTCAATTAAATCAATAAATAAATTCAATCAAGAAAATACTAATTTCAGAATTTGTTATCATTAAATGGAAACCCTTCCTTATTTTCCGCAATGAAATAAATATTATAAATTTTATTAGTTTATTTCATGAATGGAGTTCCATTGAATTGAAGAGATTCAATTCCTAGAATTTCTACAAATTAGAGATATTATATAATATAAATTATTTAATTTCATTTACAACATTTTTCTAGTTATAAAGAACAACTTTATCGGTTCAATAATTTTCGATACAAGTGGATGATGATGCAAGTTCATAACAGAGACAATCAATTTCATTGTTAACAAGAATTCAATATTTTTCAACGTAAACAAAGTCGATGCTCTGTAAAAGGCAAATAAAAAACATGCATGTCAAACAGCAGCTCAAGTCAGACGTAGTTGGGGACCGATAAAGCTAGCACATTATCACATGACAACTATTAATAAACGACTATTGAAATTATTCGATACACGTTGAAAATAAATTAGTAGTTTCAGATCAAATCAAACCCCTACTTTAATTAGATTCATGAAGTAGAGACTTTTCGAAACATTCTCCGCCAAATTCACAATGTTATTTATAACTAGCAATTATTTTCTACGAAAGTTAGATGAAATTGCAGAATTTTTAAAAAATGTTAAGATAATTCTAATTATAATGGAAGCACTCCCGCATTTTCAGAATTAAAAGTAGACTGATTTACATAGCGATAATAAATCAGAATGATTTTTTAAATACAAAACTTGACGATGATACTAATGCTATTAAATTAAAACAAGCGTATTAAAAATATATATTTTATAATTATTGCGTATTGCGTCTTCTTATAGAGGCTATTGTCTTGATTGACTTTATTGAGACAAAGACTACTGTGTCGTATGCTAATATGAGTCAATAATGTACTCAACAAAGTATAGAAATGAATGTCGTTATGACAATTACCTGTCTAGATTGTCCTGTAAGCAAACCATTTCCTCCCCAACTCCAGTTTTGTCATAGCAGAAATCAGCTAGATCTTTAATGCAATACATTTCTATTTCCGGTTGAAGATCAACGCTGATAGCTCTTACTCTCATTATTCTTTTGATTTCATCCACACAACCAGGTTTCAACTGCAAAACATTACAGATATTTTGATCATTACATCAAGCAGTATACTATGGAAGTAGTATTGAAATCAAATAAACGGAATACAATTTACTGCAAAATTGTTTCAATGTGCTTCAAAAAAACATGAATATAACATATTTAAGCAGATAAATCGATATTATTTAATCAAAAAGTATACTATGGAAGTTGTATTGAAATCGAATAAACGGAATATGATTTACACAGTAATTGAGCATAGTAATCGCCTGGCTGGTACACTCGAAAAACATCTCAATATCTTCAGTCAGCCAGTTGCACGGAAATCCAATAGAATTGAACCGGCGTTAAATGATGTCATCTAACGGAACCAATAAACAAGTCTTACTTAATTTAATAGTGGTTAAATTCAATAGGATTTTTGCATGATTTATTAAATTGATGCATGAACTGAAATTAAAATTTATTCAGAACCTCACATACATAGAATTGATACAATAAGAAATCACAATAAATCAGTATAATATGAGAAGATTAGTTTACAGCTGTGTTGAAGTTCGACACTATAATGACATTAGTAAGAGACAGTCGCCTTAATTTAAATAACCAAAATAAGTCATTGTCCATTGATAGAGTACACTGACTATAGGCCCGTACTAGACTATCAAATGTTTTATAAAAGATCTTTGACAAACATATGCCCTGTTTCTCAGTTGGTAAATAAACTAAGCACATGGTTATTGATTCAATAGAAATAGAAATAGAAATAGAAATTCATTTATTGACATGTAACATATTACAATGCATGGTCAACGTCATATAATATAATTATAGATTATATAAAAATGTAGTACACAAAATCTCACTAAACTATAAAAATATTAAAAAAAAAACAACAATTAGAGATATTATGACATCATTCAGATATATCCTTGAAAATCAATTTCATAAAATTCTGCCACTTTATACAAACACTCATTCAGTAGAATATTTTTAACTTTGTCTTTGAAGGCAGTAGCTGGAAGATCCTTTACAATTAATGGCAAAGAATTATATAATTTTTTCCCTGTATAAAGCCAACTTTTTTGGGATCTTGCACATTGTAGAAATTGAGTTCTGAGATCATTCCTGTGCCTTGTATTATAGTTATGCACATCACTGTTTGTCTCAAACTGTGCTTTATTTCCATGAACATGAAGTAGCAAGCTATTGGATCCATAAATTGTTTATTGAACGACTGAGAAACCGGGCATATGTTTGTCAAATATCTTCTATAAAACATTTGATGTTTAATACGGGCCTTAAATAAATGGAGCAATCAGTAAAAAATAAGTAACAAATTTTGAATTTATAATGACATTAGTAAGAGACAGTCGCCTCAATTTAAATAACCAAAATAAGCCATTGTCCATTGATAGAGTACACTGACTATAGGCCCGTACTAGACTATCAAATGTTTTATAAAAGATCTTTGACAAACATATGCCCTGTTTCTCAGTTGTTCAATAAACTAAACACATGGTTATTGATTCAATACTGCTATTGGATCCATAAACTGTTTATTGAACGACTGAGAAACCGGGCATATGTTTGTCAAATATCTTCTATAAAACATTTGATAGTCTAATACGGGCCTTAAATAAATGGAGCAATCAGTAAAAAAATAAGTAACAAATTTTGAATCTATCAAACAACAAAATCCATTTATACTAAACCACAAATGGAAAAATTAGCATTAGTAATAAATAAGTGGAGCCACGGTTTTACGTAACACAAGAGACCAAGAAAAGAAATAGTTGTATCAGGTTATTTGTAAAAACAGGGTTGCAATATAAATGAGTGTTTTTCACAGAGAAGGAAGAACAGAGGTAACATCCATAATTATATGAGACATTGTTGCGCCTAAGAAGTAAAGTTGTAATTCATAACGTTAGCCATGAATTGAGTCTACAAATGTTTATTTCTGTCTAAACTGTGTTACAACTACAATAATTATCATGGTATTGGGGAGAGGCATTCCACAATTCCCTCTCCTTAGCCGGAAAACTAAGAACTGGAGACCCAACTTTCAATGCTGGGGACCCATTTAGCGTAACACTATATGTGTCCACTGTTCTTCCTTCTCTGTGGTGTTTTGTAATTTACATGGGGATTTGAAATGAATTCGTTAAATCAGTGTTCGTAAAACCGAGGTGTTATAGCAGGAGCCAATTAACTTGTCATAAGTCAGCTGATCGACGAGCATGTGATCACAATACTTAACCTACAAATGCTGAATCTCGCAGATTATTGAAAAGGTCTTTTAAAAAGTTATTCTTTGAAATGTCTTTTTTAAAAAGGTCTTTTAAAGACTTTAAAGGTCTTTAAGACTTTCAAGCCTTTTGATTATTGTGTCGAAATCACTGTTTAATTATTACTGGATCAGCTGACTTATGACAAGTTAATTGAATCCTGCTATACTATATTGTGACTGTGATTCGAATATTTTAGGAGCTATTGCCTAAAATTGAACTATCAATTGGTTAATATTTTCCAGCAAAAATTTGTTTTGATGTTTCACTGTAAACTGTATTGACAATGTTGAATAGTACAATGATGAATTAAGAAATATTTGATTGATTCATGTAATATTAGCAACTCTTACCTGCGCACAGGGTGTTTCCTTGCAGGTAAATTGATTTTATAATTTTTCAACTTTTATTTTGTGATTTCTGTATGGGGTATGTTGTAAAGATCTCTATAAACTCTCTAGTAGAGAGTTGATCACTTACTTGTGAATGAAGTATATGTGTATTCTCTTGAAATGTAAAATTGTAAATCTTTGAAGGTAACAGCACAGATAAGGTATAATAAGATTATACCTAAGGTATAATAAGATTATACCTTATCTGTGGTAACATATAAGATATAATCTTATATAATCTTATAATCTATAAGATTATACCTAGATATAGATTATACCTTATCTGTGGTAACAGTAATAATTTGGACACAACCGCAAAATTTTGACTATTCATGTGACTAAATTTAGAAATTGAAGAGGTTTTTTGGGCGACTGCCTGTTTCTCGTTCCAATTATTGCTTGATTGATTCAATAAAGATAAAGTTTTTTTTTTTAATTTTTGATTGAATGTTTGTGTGATTTGCATGAGCTGACCTTGATGTTGTTGCGATTTTGCTCGGGACTGAGATAGACGTAGCGGTAGAGGCAGGGCAGGACGAGGGGGCCGAGACTGGGGTGCATGCGGTTGACGTCGTGCCAGGCGCGGCTGCCGTGGCAGTGTGTGGCCGCGTCCTCTTTACACTCGCGGAACAGGTGCGGGTCGAGGCGGTAGTCGCGCGCCACAAAGTACTGGATCTGCATCACCGCCTGCTCGCACTCGTCGCTCATCAACTCTGTGCCCAGCTGGTCCAGTAGGCATGACATCACTCTACAACAACACGACATTTAGTCAATGGAAGCGAGGAGGATTTCCTTCACGAGTACACATTATCGATAATATATGAGAACGAGACTTGAGATACTAGCGCTCGAGTGAGAGAAGAGTGAACAATCGGCGGATGATTGAATCTAGGTTATCATTGAATCAAATGCAAAAATGCCTGTTTGCAAACCAATCATATCAAATGCTAAAATGCCTGTTTTCAAACCAATCATATCAAATGCTTAAATGCCTGTTTTCAAACCAATTATATCAAATGCTAAAATGCCTGTTTTCAAGCCAATCATTATAACAAATGCAAAATAGTATGTTTTCAAATCAATCATATTTGAAAAATATCCTATTGGTACGATTAAATTCGAATATAAAAATTGAAAAACGTCGTGGAAATAAAAATTATTGATCAATTATCATTCTTCCTTATTCCATATTATAACAGTAATAATACATAATTATAGTCTCTGCAGTAACACGGCGTTTTATAAATGAATTTGAATTAATACAATTGATTATTATTCATATGAAAATTCAAATTGACCATTCAGTATTGATTGTAACTTCTATTAAGGACAATATTTAATTGTATTTAATCGCGTACAATAGAAAAGTAGCAACATGCATGCACCCAAATCTGTTCCTCATTCAATTTATTCAAACAGTCAAAATGATCTGTCAGTTGATAATTTCTATTATAAAGAAATGGTCTGTCAAATAACGAGCATATTATAAGGAATTTTCAATTTTCCTTAATTTGAATTTTTGTTCAGGCCGCGATGGCTCCAATTCATGATTAATAATTTATCGTGATAACAAGATCAAAATCATAGTTTTCTTTTTGAATCCTATTTTCATTTTTTTCTAGACTCTAGCCTGTAATTCTCACCTAGCTTCGCCATCTCGAATATCTCTGCACGCAATACTAACAACATGTTTACAGGCCTCTTTCAAAACAGGATCCACATTCCAATTTTCACCAGCGTCTGTTTCCTTGATCAATGCCTGCAACTAAAAATAGAATTAGGCTGTTATAATTGAGGTTATTGATTTTACAACAAATGAACCATGTTAAGTGTAAGTGACAGTGAAATTCTGATAATTTTGTACTTTCTTGAATAAATAAATAAATATATAAATTACATTCTATAATATAGCCTCCTTTATCCCGGACTGTTTTCAGTACGTCAGATTACAATTTAGGAAGAAGCTTAATATGAGTCATTGGAAATTATTCAGAATAATGATACCTATCAACATAATGATGACATTGAAAATTTGACCAATGAAAAATCAACTTGCTGAATCATAGTCTTTGAAATAGATGATGATAAATTATTCTTGGAATGATAATTTTACGCTGAGGCATGAACACTTCTTTGTAAAACAAACTGTTGAGAATATTCTATTGATTCTCAATTAAACTATTAGAAGATTTTTTCAAACCAATCTGAAAGTAGATTATTTTAATCGGACTAAAAGTCAACTTCATAATTTACTTTTCTTATCAGTTTATACACGACATGGATGAATAAGTTGGTTAATTTATTCAATGTCTGTGATAATCATTTCATTTTACACTTTGAATGTTTTTCTAACATGAAGCAATACTTCCTGACTGAGAAACAGTAGATATTACTGTTTTAAATTACAGTATCACACAATTTATTGGAATTGCGAAAATGAACAATACATAGCACACTACAATACCAATACCAAAAAAGATAATAGCAAAAAACAGCAAGTCAGTCAACTATACAGGAAACTCTTCATTAAAAAAAGTATGGACTTCACAGAGCTTGAGTAGAACGGTCCATGACCATAGGAACAAAAATGAATATTAATGTTTTAAATGAATAATTACTTACAGCCACTTGACATGAATCTGATACCCGTCCTTTCTTTCGTTTGTAGCGCGAATGCTCCAGAAGGCAGTGGATAGTCTTTCCTAACTCAAGATCTCCACCACAAAGTTGCGGAATATCTTTTGAACAGCTGGAGACAATTTCAGGAGAAAGTCGATAATCTTCCAACAACATTTTTCTGTGTTCCATCATTTCGCTTTGGCATTCATGGCTAACTTTGCTACCTGAAAATTAAAATTTAGAATATTAGAATAATAATTATGAATAAAATTTAATAATAAAATGTAATTATTACAACTCTCTATTGACTTGATTTTAAAATCTGTTAGCTGTTACAAGAGGGGGAAGAAATCACGTTATTATTATTATTATTAGTATTATAGTATTTATTATTGTTAGTATTATTAGTATAGAAAAAAACTCATCATAATTTTTCCAAGTATATCTTCTTTAAACAGATAAATAAATTTCAAAACAATGGAAGAAACTAGAAAATCTTTATATACTTACCATTCTTCATGTTGTTTTCGAGGCAAAGTAGAATTTGAGCTAGTCGAATATCCCTATCATCAGACACTAATCGTCTACAATGGAATTGTTTAATGTATTCTCTACATGATCTGGCCAAGCCTTTACTGACACGATAGTCTTGAGAGATCATTTTCTCGTGCTTGAAAAGTTGCTCTTCACACTGAAAATGTACAATGAATTGAATTAAATCTGAGTTTTTTTATAAATACAAAGAATCAAACAAGAACGCTATCCACAATTACATGAATTACAGTAAACAGTTTACTTTGAGTCTTAATATGAATGTTTAGTAAGACTAATTTTTTTAAATCTATAAAAGAAATAGCCTAATGCTTATGATGTTTTATGCATGGACCCAAATTTTCAACTTTAGATCTCTGTTAATTAATTTAATTTATTTACAAACCATTCATAGAAAAATAAGAAATAACCAAAGCCGAAAAATATTTCTAGCCATGCTCAAAAAATTCGCATAAAATTCAAATAGGAGTTTATAAGTATTCACAGAATTAATTTGATTGGAGGAAGACTAATGTTGCACTGTTCCGTTGGAGTACGGAATACTCATATTCACCTTTACAACCGAACACCTCGGTTGGAAAAAACATTTGAATAAAAGTTTTAATATAACTAATTTGACTTCGAATAGAGGTTATTATGGGTAAAGGAATAATTTGAATAGCTTTTTAACGTTTTGATTATACTATAAAAACAATTTTCAACTGTATCCATGCGAACACTTGGAAAAAAAATTAATTCATACCTTTTCAGACATTGCTTTATCCATCTTATGCTGCATGAGACACTTATAAATCTGACCAGTGCCTGGTGCCATGTCTTGACAGAAACGGTGTCTCTCTTCGCTGCAAGCCGCATACAGAAGACGATCAAAGCGAACGTCACTTTCTTGTACACTGGAAAGGTGTAGCACTTGCTTTTTGCAATCAACGCTCCTAATTGTGTCAATTTTCTGCTGCAAGCAGTTTAATGTCCTACCCTGAGAGAATCCCTGAAAAAACAAGTCATCAATTGAGTAATAAAATACTAAAAATTCAGATGAATGACAAATTCTCAGGACATTGTTGATAAGTAATAGTGACTATAATTCAAATCTCATTCTTTTCATTACAGTGCTTTCTCTTTGCTAGGGCACCGTGACAAATCATTACCTTATTGCAGCTTTTTAAAATTATAAAAGTGTTCAAGAATTCATCGACTATGTTGCAGTCATATTTATATTGGTGAACTTGGTAAAAAGCAGTAATGAGTTGTTATGACAATAATTCATTTCCAGAGCTGAAGATTGTTTTTATTACTAGACTTCTATTTGGAGTTAGCTTTTGCTGCATTTTTATCTAATTAAAACGGACCAATAGAATAAAATACGTGTTACTTTTGACAGTTGGTTACTGTATTTATAATGGAACATGAAGCAAATAGATGAACTTGGAGAGGAAATAGCTTAGTACCTAATGCTGCATCCTTTACCCGCAATACGGGATCGATGGCGTCAATACATAAATAAATACATAGGCTACAAATAAAATATACAAAAAGGGATAGTTTTACAGAAAGGATAGTTTTACCGGCTACAAGTCTCAACCCTTCACAATAATTTATAGAAACAATGAATTCATGTTGATCAAGTACAGCACCCATGAAAATAACTGTCCTTACTACAACTTATTCAAAACTATTATACTTGACCTAGAAACTCATAAATAAAGAGGTATATAAACATGAAAATTGCACTTTGAAGAGAGGCATAATTTATTTCTATACAGTATATAATTATATATATAGACCTAATACTGTAAGTACAAAAGTAAACTCAATAATTACATGAATTCTTACTCACTTCGTTATCATGATGAACTCTTCCACAAAAGAGCCTCTCAATATCATTTGTACAGGTTTCTGTGAAATCAGATAGAATTCTGAAATCAATAAATGCTACTAATTGGATCTGATGTATAAAGTTTTGGCACACAGCATCCTTAACAACCTCTAAATTGTCAACTAAACACGACAAAAAACTGGCTTTCTTTTCAACATCTTTACAGTTCTTTGTTAAATCCTTCCAGTCATCGGGCCTGCATCTATATTTTCTTAGACTGTCCAGATGATTGAAGTCCATCAAGTCCGTAGTATGCTTCCATACAACGTGTTGACATTCTTTTGATAAGTCAATATCAGCCTGAAAGAAAATGAATTTTGATCAAGTGACACTTACTACTTAAGATTATCTAGCAACAAAAAATGGTTGTGGTGAACAAAAAGCAACAATTTGTTATTGGTAAAGGGAAAATTTATATCTTATTAAACGTTTGAATTGGACGATGAGTGGAACAGACTATGGTCCACTTTCTCGCCTGGAGGATTGATTGACATGATCTCAGAGAGCTGTTAAAGGGAGCTGAAGATCCCAAAGTTCTTATGTTAAAGGCGGATGACGCTTGAGTGACTGAGTCTCGATCTCGCTGAGTTCTCATTGGCCGAATTCACTTGCACTGAATTTTGGCGCTGTATTTCAACTTAGAGCCTTTATGTTAAATTCAATTTTCAAGTTTTGAAAGTTTATGGTTTTTTGCGGTATAAACTTGAATCAAAACTGTTGGGAAAATATGGTTAATATTCACGGTAAAATACAACATTTTTGTGTTTTTTAGGTTGGTTTGGGTAGAAGTAGGTTGATCATTCCTGGAATAATGGCGACATAGATCGTACTACGCCTTATGGCTGGATTTCACGACTCCAGTAGACGTTAGGGTTACTGGAGGCAGGTTACCTGCCTGAAGGCAAAGACAGGTAACCTGCCTGGCAGCCTGCCTCTGCTCTAACCTGAATAAGCCAGTAAGCTGTTCAAGTAAGTGGTCTCACGGTTCAGTTTACCTGCTTCAGGTGACTGCTCCATAATGGCTGGATTTCACGATTCCAGTAGACGTTCAGGTTACTGGAGGCAGGTGAATCATATGATCGTCAACTCTATACAAACAAATAGTCCAATGCACACCAGTCAGTGTGCATTGGACTTCTTGTTTGTGGATCATATGATCCACCTGCCTCCAGTCACCTGAACGTCTACTGGAATCGTGAAATCCAGCCATAACCTGAATAAGCCAGTAACCTGTCCAAGTAAGTGGTCTCACGGTTCAGTTTACGTGCTTCAGGTAACCTGCCTCCAGTAACCCGAACGTCTACTGGAATCGTAAAATTCAGTTATTATTTCCCTTTCTGCTTTACCCCTACCCTACCAATAAGGTTATAAGTTCGTTACTCCATTATCTCAACACTAGACACAGTCAACCTACCCTGCCGCCTACACCACAAATGTCCACATTTGGGTTGATCTTATATGCTGCACAACATGCATATGTGCAATGCAGGTGTGCACACAAGTCGACTAAGTGTGAACATGGGAAATGAGAGACAGTTCAACACCGAACTGTTGTAGGCCTGCCTAACTTACCTGTAAGTGAGTTATGACCAACCATATTCATGAATCACTTTCATCAATCAAAGAAAGTGAATTACTACATGCAAATATATTATAATTAGACTAACCTTATTGGACTGTATGCATATCAGAACTGAAAGATCATCTACGTCTGGCTTCAAATTGGAACACAACCTTCTCAAGTCTTCTACACATTTGGGTTCATTAAATAAAGAAAATGTCTTATCAGGAATACTAGCACGTTTATTTTTATGAACAAGAGGATTTGCAATTGCATCTCCAAATGGATTGTTTGAAATGTCAGGATACATTGACACCTTGGCAATTTCACCGTTGGCATTATCGTAGCCGGTAAAAACACTTGAAAGTAATTCAATGAAAACTAAATTAATCACACGTTTCAAGTACATTTTGGACAAGAAGCATTCAAACACTATTATCCTTGTCAATGATGGAAAAGAATCATTTGAGTTTTGAATATTCAATTAACTTTACAATAGTCTATGATTGACACTTTATATGCAACATCAAACTACTCATCGGATCACTAATTGACATATGATTATGATGAAATGTCTCCTGATGAAATGAAATACTTGCTTAAGTTATCAAAAGACTCCACAATATCAAACTTTTCACATCAACATCACTAACTTAGCTCATTTCAAAACTTTGATCTTGTTAATTCACTCAAGTCAAGTCTACGATGCACTTCGGCTTTCAAATGTAAAGATAGGTTGGAAATCATAGCTGTGAACTGTGAAAGAACAAGGCGTGAGGGAGGTAGCGCTTAATCTTAACGTGTGTATTTTATTATTATGAGATGTGTCGCAAATCACCGAGGTCTGTGTTTACCGAAAGTGCGTTTCACTACCAAAATATAAACTAACTTGTTCGTGAAGTAAGATTTTTGTGAAACATACATTTCTATTTGACACAACCCCGCTCAACAACTATGTTACGTACGTGCTCTGCGGTAATGCAGACTGCAGAACCGCAGCTGTGCCAGAATCGAGTGCACAGAACATCGTTCAACGGGAACGATGACAATATGACGAGCCGACTCTATCTTATGCCGCGTCCACACCATCGCCGAACTAGGCGAACGCCAGCGGTGTCACTCGCGTAGTTCGCCTACAAAAGTCGAAACAAAAGTAAGGGTCTCCCCACCAATAAAAAGCCATACGATAAAAAAAAAGT
Source organism: Laodelphax striatellus (assembly GCA_017141395.1). Classification (NCBI taxonomy): domain Eukaryota; kingdom Metazoa; phylum Arthropoda; class Insecta; order Hemiptera; family Delphacidae; genus Laodelphax; species Laodelphax striatellus. The sequence continues at coordinate 45,484,554 of CM029531.1, forward strand.
TGAAACGAAAATCGACCAAGATTACAAGACAAATCTTGTCTAGTAATCAGGGTGTGGACTAAGCTATTGGACCAAAATGTCGTTTGTACAAAATATACGAAAATACTCAGGTTGTCGTTTACACACTTTGTCGCTGTTTTACAAAATTCGCGTCATTATTATAAATTTGCGCAGAAAATCAAGATTACTCAATTTCATGAATAATAAAGAATTCCAATTTTGTCTATCCAATTAATTCGATGTAACTTGATGCCTCTTGAATAGTAACGAAAGATTGAAATTTCTTCTTGAATCTTGTTTTTTCCTATCTTGTTTGTTTAGTTGGTATTGTGTTAATATGGCCGATATCTAAAGAGGATTTGGGTTGCTATTTTTCCAGTAGATAATAATTTATAGTTCAAATTTATTTACAGGTTTCTCTTTTGAAATTATTTATTAGTTCACTTATGTCTTAGAGAATAAGGAGTATCGTGCAGAGGTGAGTTTTAAAGCCTTCTATCTAAACCTGCGATGTGCGTCCATGTTTCCCGGGAAGGAATGTGGGCTTACAACTTACAATCTTGTTGTAATTTTGGTTTTATTTACCGTACACAGTTTCTGATAACATTCTCACAATAATGTGAGAATACTCGATATTGTTCAAGCCCTTCAACTAAATGAGTTTGATTATTTTCCAAGATAGTGTAAATGTCCAATCTTGTGTTGGTTTGATAAAGGATTGTTTATTTCACAGTAGGCCCTATGTCCGTTATTCCACCCAATTCTATCAGTTCCAAATTGTTGAAATTCATGTAGTTATTGCCCTTCTCGTATTAATCTTACTATTGATTTAATAAGAAAAGTCATGTTACTTATAATTTTAAGAAAATTTGGGGAGCTATAAAATGATAATATTTTTAACATGAATTAACAAACTTTTGTTAAAGCATAGGCTAGTTTGCTACATGTAGGCTTATTATATTGTATTTGCAGTACTCAGTAGTATTGTCTCTCGAGTCCAAGGTGCTCTTATATGACAATAAAGTAAGGCGCGAAACACAATTTCCATCTAAAAATTGATTCCAAAACAACGTTGCGTCAGTGATTACAATCATAGTTTAAATAAAACTAGTTGTCACGTGGCCTGGTCAGTCACTAAAACCGTTTTTGTCAGAAAACGACCGATCATCTGAAATGCTAACATTGAATCAAATTGTCAACTGTTTGGACATCGGACGCTTTCTAACAAAAACGGTTCTAGTGAGTAGTTTTTGAGCACCAGGCAAAGTGACTACTTTTTTTATTCAAACTGTAAACAGTTCTCAATTATCAGCAGCACTTGGGCCTTATGTAGTCTTGAAATTTGAAGCAGCAATGTTCAACAATCTATAGAAGTTCACTCTATAATGTTTGTTTTTTACTGAGTAGTCTTATCGTTCAAGTTTTGTTAGGAAAGTAAGGTAAATAGATTTTTAAACACTCTTCTAATTGATTTTATGTTTTCAGGAAAATGAGAAGAAAAAATAAGCGCCACGAAACCAAGGCTTCACCTGAAAAATCGCCTGAAAAGCCTTCTCGCAGGTCTAGCAGACATTCAAGGCGCAGAAGAAAGTCGTCATCTTCTCCTGAAAAGGAGGAAGATGACAAGGCGGCAGCAGCAGTGTCTGTTGCTGTGAAGGAGGTGGTGGCTAAGCCAGCTAGCAGCTCCTCTCCGGAGCAGGCAACCGAGGTAATAGGCAAGACCGCCTCACTGGCTCACATTGAAGAACCTAGCTCTAGTAAGAAACACAGCTCAGCTGTTCTGAAGGAAGAAGACAAATTGGTGGTTAAATCTGCTGATAACGCAGACAAAGAATGGAAAGAAGATAAAGGATTTTGGGAAGGTGGCACTGAAAAGGTGATGGAAACTCAAGTCAGGCATTGTGCTGTACTTATGAATGAGCATTACCTCCCATTTTAATTTGAATCGGTGTTACGTCATTCATCTGTAGAACTTACTGTAGAATTTCTATTCAAGTTTGAAATACTTTTCGTGAATGCTTTTAAAATCCTTATGCATGATCATAAGGATCTATAATTTGTCATGTCATCTTCTTGAGTAGGTAGTATTGCAAGTTCATTTTTTCTATATAGAATAATTATTGTAGATAGGCTTTTGGCATGCAAATAGAAAATAGGTAAATCGTTGATGTTTGTGTGTACGTAACTTATTCATAAAGTTCTGATCATTGAATTGCTTCTTCATATCCAATTACAATGTATTGGAGCCTTCTGATCCACAATTTCTGAAATTCTGAAATTGAAAAAGAGTCCTCGTTTATCCTCAATCGATTATTTATGATGAATGCTAACTTTTATGATCTTAGTAGAGTTTCAAAGCACGCATTCTACTTTTATTTGGGATCTCTCTTGTATCCTTTCATCAAATCTTCTATTTTTCTCATTGCATTCAAACACTTGCAAATTCAGGATTAATGAATCGGTTAGCTCCAATTTAAAACAATAAGGTATAATAATTATTATTGTCTTCATCAAGTTATTAAGAATCCAGTTCATGTGACTCGCCCTCAACGTTTTTTTGGAGTTATTTTGTTAATGAGGTTCTTGTAATTAATCATTTTTTTGTCTATAGAACTTTAAAATGACATGTATGAGCATATTCAGCAACGAGATAGCAATTCCTAGAATTCTTATTTTCAAATTGTTTCATGTGCTTACTATTTTATTATTTCAATATTCAACAAGTCTCATCCAACTAAGAATTTTATCAATTCAATCTTAATTGGAGATCGAATATTATTCGTCATACTCACTTGATGAAAAAGTAATTATTATTCATGTACTTGTGCATACGTAACTGTTTTATTTAAACAGTAATAATTCATACTGCACAGAACATTTGTCGAATAACAGTACGTTATTCATATTAGGTTGAAGGTTATTTTTATAATCCTAAAACGTTTCACAGAAGACTTCCGTTTAGCCTAACTGTTGGATAGAATATTTCTGGTAAATTTAATTGAAAGTCTTGAATAATCTATTCTGGTTCATATTTGTGAAATCTTCATATTATTCTATAACTTGACATTATTGCAATTGGAGAAGAGATCATAAACTGGAACAAAATTATGTTCATCCTTCATCTAGCATTTATAGTATTTCTAGAAAGTGATAATTGTGCATTGTGAGTTGAATAATTTTGTATTGTATCATATAGGCTACAAACTGTTTGATAGATTTCTTGACATAATTGTTCAATTACAGCCTGCTGAAGCATCATCCGAGAATAAAGAGAAGGGGGACGCTGGAGTTTGGAAAGTACAGAGTGCAAATGGAGCTGGGGGAGAAATCCAGAAATTGAAGATTTGTCGTTCTTTCTTGTCTAAAGAAATTTCTTCGCCTAAGAGAAGGTAAGAAATCTCTTGTAATTTATCAGCTCTATTTTATTGGAAGCTATGGTTACCCTTGATCAGATAAACGTTGAGATAATGATTGCTTGATTCTGGAATTATAATTGAAAATTATCCATGAAGCTGCCATTTTAGATCCATAAAATAATGAACTCTATTCATTACTTTTCGATTCCTGCTAATGTTTTACTTCTTGCGGCTATATGTACATTTTATATATACTTTCCATAAAAAAATTATTCCATTTTATGAAGTATACAATGCAAGTATTGATGAGGAGCATTGGTAGATTTTAACTCTCAGCCGAATAGATCTAGAAATTTGATTGAATTTTTCTTACCTTTTAGCAATCTTGGTTATTTACTAACCCGCAGACTGCAAAATTAACAATGTATTCAAATCTTGGAAGATTCAAGGTTGAGTATCAAAGAGAACTGAGATTGAGTAACAGAGAGGTGTCACTAGTCCTAACTTACCTTAATAGTGGATATAATTCGGATTAGAAGAAGTTTTGGGCTAACGCCTGTTTTTCTTTTTCATTAATATTGTAGTTTGATTAAATAAATACGCCTAAGCATTTTCATTCCATTTCATTTTTAGAGCTCTGTGTACTTGATATGTTGATTTATTAGTGGTATAAATCTAATAGGTTTGTGTTGTATTGTAGAGGCAGATCACATAGAGGAGACCCAAGTCAGAAAGGCACCGAAGAGAGTAGCGATTGTGACGAGCATTCCCAGTCGGAAGGAAGTGAAACCACAAAGTCCAGGCACAGAACCAGAACCCGAACCGTGTCTCAGAGTAGTCCCACTCTCCAGGACTCACCGAAAGTTGTTTGCGATGTGTCCGAAGAAAAGCCGACTAAAATAAAGATTCACTTGGGCAACAGAAGTCCTGAAAAGACCCCCACCCCCACCCCCGTCATCCAAACAACAGATGAGAATGACGTCACTGTAGCCATGGTAGAGCAAGTGGTCGAGGAGGAGGTTGTTGTTGCGTCAGAGGAAGCAGAAGAACAGACAATCGTTGAACTAACTGAAGAAGTGACTACACAAGAAACGGAACAGGACACTCAACAAACCGCTGACGACTCTACACAGAATGCGATTAGCGAGGTTGTAATTGATGCCGAAAGTATACAGAACATCGAGTTGCCAGCTGATGAGCCTGTTGAAAAAGCTCACTCGCATACTTCCAGTCCCAGGTAATTTATTCGAGTTTTCAAATCACTAATATTTTATTGTTGCTGCCAAAGATTTCTTTAATCCAAATTTGGTAGATAGATTGGATTTGATAATCCTCTTGAAAATGTTAGATTCTATACGTATTCAATAATATTTCTGCTAAAAATTGGGTCTTGGAGCTTTGAAAGGGTGACCACTTTCGAGGCCTTCTCCGCAGAATATATTCGAAATTCCTGATTTTTGATTAGTAACCATCAATTGAATCCTCTCGATCGATGCATAAGAAGGATCGTTGAAATGTCAGGTTGCCGCAAGTACTGTTAGTTACTACAAGAGTGTTACTGAGGCCTGATTTCACCAAAACGCGAAAACTTAGTTTTCGCTAAACTTAGATTTATGGGATCTTATGCCAGAAATCAGATGGAATTTATCAGCATGAACTAAAACGAGATTCCAAAAATTTGTTTTAGAGCGAATTATAGAGGCAGTGGATTGGCCTTATGTTGATAAATCATTCACCATTCGACTTCCTTAAAATTCTTCAAAACAGTTCTGTATTGAAGCGTGTTTTTTATTTTTGCATTTTTACATTTTCCATTTATTGTTAGTTTAATATAGCATAACATGTCATAGGAGATGCCATCCGCGATCTAGGTTTCAAGTATAAAGAATTTCTTTCAAAGCCAGCTGGCCTCCAAATTCCAAAAACTAAGTTTTCGCGTTTTGGTGAAATCGGGCCTAAGAATGTGCCTCGCACCTCAATCAGACATTTTCCCATGTGAGGAGCCTTCTTAAAACTATATTATTGTTGTAGGTGTAGCCTACACTGTATACGAAGGAGAATAAAACTAATTTAAATTTCAATTACTTCCATTGCCTGCAAACAATTCACACATTGATTTTTAAAATTCAAGTTTCTTTGTTTCTTTTAATTTGAAAGCGTCGTTGATAATATTTCATACATTAGAGCGATAAGTAGCGCACTGTCCTTATTCGAGTTCAGTTGTTTAGCTGATTAGTTATTGATAACACCGTTGGATTCCTGTTCCATCAGGGCTGGGAAAGAACGTGCTGCGGAAAGTGATGACAAGACAACAGAAGACAGTGACTCCGCATCGAACAGCGATGATGGAAGCCGTGCGAAGAAGAAGAAGAAAAGAAGGAAGGGCGGCATGATGTCGACGGTATCCAGACAGAAACCCTCGTCTGAACCGGACCAACCCCAGTAAGTCCCTGTTGTTCTTATCATATATAATTCACTGAAATCGTTGAAAAATAATTGATGTTTTTATTGGAATCATAAAACAACGTAAACACCCATGTTGAAACAAACATTTTCTCAAGTCTGAGTGAATAAAACTCAATAGTTTACTAGTTAACAATATTTTATGAATATTCATGTGCTTCATATTGTACAAGTTGAGTGCAATAGATGTCTTCTGTCTAGCTAATATCAATTTTTTCATATACTGTAGGCTACATGATATCACATTTGCACAAACATTTTTAGTGCGGTAATTTCTATTTGCTATTATTGTTTGTAAAATGAGACTATCTTCTGTTGGCGCATTACACTGTTCATATCTAATGAATTTATTCAATGAATACCTTGATGATTTAGTAAGTTAGTCGAAAATAACTGTATGTAAAATGAGACTATCTTCTGTTGGTGCATTACAATGTTCATATCTAATGAATTTATTCAATGAATACTTTGATGATTTAGTAAGTTAGTCGAAACTATGTATGTATGTATCTAAAACTCGAGTTCTCAAACTCTTACTTGAAATATACCAAATAATCATTTGATCAAATAATATCTAGACACCACTCTCTCAACAATTCGATTTTTTCATGGCAACATACATAATTATTATTATATTTTGACATAATATATATCTAACAAATTACACATATGTAAAGACAAATTTTCAATCATATTGATCAATAATATTATGTAAATTATTCTGAATCGAGGACTTGAGATGGAGCACTTTATACTAAGTAATCTGTCGTTTTTTTTAAGTGAATTAAATTACTATCTTCTTATAGAAGAGAATGTTGAACAATTCATTTTTCTCATTAATTTTGGAGTTTCATGCCTTGTTTACATGTCACCTTTCGGTTGCCAGTCGACTTATTTATAGGAATTTTTGAATAATTAATAAGAGTAGATGTCATTTATTACTACATAGTAACTTAATAACGCCAATTCTAAGAATAAATTAGCGTTCCTATATTCCTATACATAAAATTTCAGAAATAACAAATGAACCTAGTCGACTGTCAATTTGTGAAAAAGGCATAAATCATTACTTTTGATTATCTTATTATTTTTATTTTCTGCTCAGTTATTGATAGAAAATGAGTGAAGTTCTTCTGAGCGTATCAATTTGCTTTTGTTATCAGAGGGAAGGAAAGTGGCAAAGAAGAGCCTGAAGAGGAGAGGAGGACATCGCGAGAAGAGGAAGGAGCGGCGAAGGCAGCGGTGGAGGAGCAGCCACGGCGGGATCATGAGGATACTGTCAAAGAATCTACTTCTGTCACCTTGGATAAGGTAATACATCTCCGCTTACTCCTATTTAAATACGTCTAGATGTTTGATTGATTGAATAGTGCAGTAAACTGTTAATATCAGGAAAAGAACTGGATAACATTCAACTGTGGGTTGCACTGCAGATGGGTAGATGTTGGATGGTTGACACGGTTTATCAAGAAGGCCGTGATAATCTTCTACATGATCTATTATTATGGTTGTTGTATGAGCTATAGACAAACCATCTACCATCTAGGTAACAACCCAGCGGCCTCAGCTGTAGGTTGGCTGATAGTCCTAAAAATTTCAATTATGAACAGCTTCCAATCTAAAATAGTTCTATTTGATAGTTCTAAACTATTAATTTGATTTATGATGCATGGAAATTATCTAGTTTTTTCAAGAAGCAGTAATGATCTACATTAAAAATGAGAAGTTATCCCAATCCCAATTGTTGCCTTTTCAATTACAACTCAACTAATATGAATGACAATTCAAATCCTCCATCGTTATGAAAACGAACATCTTGATATTGAGTTTTGAAATAAATGTAACATTTATTTATACATTTAGTCAATTTAATGAACTTTTTTGAAATTCACATTGTTTTTTTTTTTCAGGAAAATGTTGCCGAATCTTCAAGAGCATCGCCTGGTAAGCCATCTCATACGTTTTGCTGTTTTAAAGCAATTGAGAGTTTATTCTTAGCACTCTAATTACAATGCATCTGAAATAATTTTGCTATTGCAGTCATTAATTTGGTTATATAGATATTATATAGTGGGAGTCTTATTGCTTTATTTGATTTTGCTTCTTGCTAATGCTATTTTATTTCAAAAGTATATTATAAAGGAATATGATTAATTTGTTGTCAAACCCTTACATTGTAATCTTTTTAGATAAACAATAAATAATTATTTTTAATTTTATTTTGCTATTGGATTCTTCTTTACTTGAATATAGCTTGGAATCAGTTTTTTCTATTGAATTTGATATTCATCTATTCTTCTATTGAATTTGATTTTAAGTATTTGCTAGAAGCAGCCTTGATCCAGATTGAATTTCTTTTCAATGTAACCAACTTAATTCACTTAGTTCCACTATCATGTGAATATTGTTATTTTTCCTCACTACCATGGTATCATCCTGAGACAATGGTAATTTAAATATCGCAAATAGTCAAGAAGTGTTTAAATTATTTAGAGGGACACTGACAGTTTCAAAATGACAGTGTGTCATTAGGATGAATTGAGATGAAATCATAAAACATGAAAAAATAAACACCACAATGAACATGAAATTCTCATATCTTTACATACCAATTAAACCTTTTTTCTCGATAATATGTAAGTTATTAACAGAGAATTATTTGATAGTGTTCCAATTTTTATTGAATTACTTGCAGGTCCTGCAGAACCAGTTGCAAAGAAACGACGTTGGGGAGCCAGTAAATCCATAAGGCCTGCCAAGAAGCCTGTTCTCTGTATATCTACTGACTCTTTGAAGGTATGCTAAACGTAAATACAAATCCCTGGACCTTATCGTGTTCTGTTAGCTAAAAATGTTGTCTTAAACATTCATCAACATTAAATTTATAGAATGTTGCAATACATCTAAAATACAATGAACATGAAATTCTCATGTCTTTACATACCAATTGAAGCTTCTTTCTCAATAATATGTAAGATTGTGTTCATGACATTCATCATAGAGAAGAGATAGGAGTAGATCGTTCAAGGCATTGGGAACTGTGTGCCGGTTTTGTGTTACATCAAATCGTGCTGGCCATGTAGTTCTGTTCCACAAGATAAGGTAGCGCTGACGCTGGCGTCTCTCTCTCAATCGATCGCTCACTCACTCTCAGTCGCACACCCATTCTCTGTCTCATCGCCAGTTTCGAGTCTACACGTACGCTTTCTAGTTACTCTGAGTTCTAAGAGATGTCGCTAGGATCGCCCCCTTCATTTCTGGTCACAAATTTTAACGTACGATGGGAAATCTATTCTAATCTGCTATCTATGCATTCATCAACATTCAAAATATTGAGGAAATCACGTAATAGCTTACAATGTTAGAATTCATGAGTTCGCATTATCAGTTGCTTGCTAGTTAGCTGTACATTGATTTATAATTTCCCATTAATCTGTATTATACAATTTCGAATTTTTTTCTTATTCACAGAATCTTATTCCTGAAGCTAAACCAGTGCCCATAGAAGAGGTTCGATTATCAGTTGAAGAGGAAGCCGAACATAACGAAGATGTGGAGGAAGATCAGCCTGATGAAAAGAAGGAAGTTTCCAAAGAATTGATAAAGAAAAAAGACAAAGATCGTAAGAAGGAGAAGGAACGTATTAAAGAAAAAGAGGAACTGGATGAGAAGACTGAGCGAGATGTGAAACCAGAACGACCTTCTACGGATGGAATGAAAGGTGAGTTATTAATGTTTTATTCGAATTCCGAGGTATCTTTATCAACACAGACATTTTGATCAGCATCTGGAACTAATAAAAAATTATTAACTTGGAATTTAATTCAAATTGCATAAATTGAAGCGTAATTGAATTGCATTATAAATCAGAAGAGGAGAGATTATTGAATATTTCAATCCAAGCTATCCTCGAATTTACTAGTGTTCTTAACTAATAGATTGGTTTTAGCTATTATCAACATTAGTAGGCTACAAGATATTATTATCATCATCTCTCATGGTGGAAAGTAATGAAGATTTCCATTTGTTTCTAACAACCTAGTGAAGTTCAAACTAAGCGATTGTGAGCCTAAACAATATTTTATGTTTGATAGTTTGATTATCTGTCCAAATTGTATCATTTTCTTTTTACACCAACCTAATCTCCCCCACCATGATCCTTTTCAAAATATAGATTGCTATACAATTCTGAATTCGCATATTTAAACTATTACTACTATGTGTACTTGAAGCAGGCCATTGCTGACTTTTGGTGTGTTTATTTGATTTGCAGTGAATAGGCGGATCTGTGTGTTGAGTGAAGATGATAGGAAGCTGGCGAGGTCGCCCTCGCCACCACGCCATCGCCCGTCCGACGTGCTCTTCATTACAAACCTGGTCCGGCCATTCACCATTCTGCAGTTGAAGAACCTATTGGCAAGAACTGGCAAAATCGCCGAAAACGGATTCTGGATTGACAAAATCAAGTCCAAGTGCTATGTGCAAGTGAGTAAAATTATAGGCACGACAGGCAATCGCCCGATTCTGTTTCACTTCAAATTCATGCTAACATTTTAAATTAGGTTATTTTCTTGATGGCAGATATTATAAAACAGTAATTGTAATATGACCCCTATTATGTAATTATTATAAAGTTGAATTTAATTATAACATTAGTTGTTTTAAACAGATAGCAGACTGGTTGGTTTGTTTATTTGGGTGTTTGGTAGACATAAGTTACTGTTTGAAACTAAAAATATGAGCCCTGACTCCTTGAATAGGAATAATGCAGAATAAATAATTATTATTCTATAGTTACCATGCATTAAATTGACAAGCTCCGCTCATTCAGCATAGGTTTTGATAGCACAGCCCTTTCCTTCCAGGGATCATTTCAGTCCCAAACCATAAAGTAGATCATACTACATAGTATCATAATATAATTATCATTGTAGATAATTATTATAATATACGTTGATTTATCAGTTATCGATGTAAACTCTATCAATCTGTCTGTTGCAGTACTCTGATGTGGAAGAAGCGATTGAAACAAGGCATGCGTTGCATGGCGTCCGATGGCCGGTGAGCAATCCGAGAACGCTGTGCGTTGAGTTTGCCGCCTACGACGACATGTCTGTGGCACAGGCGCTGACCGAGGAAAGTGATGTGGTGCCTCGCAAGTCGGAGCCGCTTCAAATTGATCTACATCCTTCGCTCGAAGGATGGATTGCCGACCAGGCTAGGCCTCAAAGAAGGGTAAGCTGCAGCCGGAAGAGGCCGCTGTGTCGTAATTCTCTACATGTTGTCCCACAACTCTCTGAGGTTGTTTACAAAATTATACTCTGTTCACGGAGTCGAGAGACGGCCAAAACAAGCTGTTTGCATTTGTGTGCGTATAGAAGCTGTTTTTGATAAATTTTCTGTCCAATTCCAGTTCACAATACGTTCATTCAAGGTCAGACTGGAATCACGTACTGTAGATAATAATAAAATTATTTCATTAGTTCCACTGTGAATCTGTCTAGCTAGAATCTCGCACGCACAGGTTTGTTTACATCGTCTCTCCTTTCCCTGAACAGACTATAGTCAAAACTGACAAAAGTGAACATTTGAAAAATAGTGTTTATCACTTCTTACAATATAGAGATGTAGGTACATTTCAAACTATTGTGTTTCTTGTCATTGATTTGAAATCAATCAAGTAATCAAGTTAATCTCTCTTTATTCAAAATTCACTATTTTAAACTTTAAGCCCTTATACAAGAGGTCGGCTAGACTATGAAATTGTTTTTATTTTCCTTCTTGAAGTATTTTTCTATCACAATTCTACGCTAAAATGGAAATGTCAAGACTAAATGCATTATCTGAGTAAATCTGCACATAATTGACCCCCACAAATCATTGCATGTATAAATCAGTGCATGTGCCTTTTTCAATAAAATGTTATCGATTGGTGCCATGGATTATTATATCGTAGCAGCTTTCACTACTATTTTCATTTGTCAATAATCGATGTTAATTCTACAGTGACATTCATTTAATTTGACGCTTGGCATTAGATAGATAGAGATATCATTTTTCGACGTTTGCTGATGACCATAGAGTACGATGGCAAAGAAATAATATCTCTTATCTATCTAATACCAAGCGTCAAATTAAATGAATATTACTTATTGTATCAATGTATCTTTTGCAGTACTCTGATGTGATGTGTTGTTTTTAGGTAAGAGAATGGGATGTTGGAAAGCCAGCTCACCCAGACGAGGCACTTGATCAACTTCAGCCCGCAAGGCCTGAATTCGAGGATTTACGAGATAGAGATCGTAGAATTAAAAAAGAAAAGGGTCGTCGCAGTAGAACTCCCGATGCTCATGAACCGATTGGTAATTTTTTCACTAGAATTTTATGACTATCTAAGAAAACATATGTACGAAATTATTTCAGATCGCATTCATATTGAACTTTCAAAACTTCTTTCCACTACTTTCTTTAGCGCCTGTAAGGCAACTCATGTACAGTGAAATTCATTTCATTTGACGCTTGGCATTAGATAGATAGATCCATAGAGAGATATCATTTCTTGACGCTGCTGATGACTGTAGAGTACGATGACAATGAAATAATATCTCTCTATCTAATGCCAAGCGTCAAATTAAATTAATATCACTGTAAAACCTCAAAAGTACTTCCTTCTGAATTCACTCGACTCTTCAGAGGTTTAGCCGACTCCCAAACTACTGTAGCCTATTTATAATTTCTTCATTTCAAATAAAATGTATAAAACTGAAAATGATAGTATGCTTGTGATACAGTCTTGTGTGTTTGGAATTTATTACTTTTATTGGAAATGGATACTTAGAAAACTATTTTAGAAGACTTCCTAACGATGATACTGAATTAATGCTAAAAACTATTTCTTTAGTAATATGTTCTATCATTAACAATGCGCTTCTATTTTACAGCACGAAAACAGAGAAGAAAAGATGAGGATGCTCCAGCTAAACTATTAGATGATCTATTCAGGAAAACCAAAGTTCATCCTTGTATCTATTGGCTGCCACTAACTGCCGAACAGGTTAGTAGATTACATCTGGGTTTTTTTAATCGAGCCCATATTCTGTAAATACATTCGTTGATTATTTAAAACTAATTATAAGGCTCTACTCACGCTTGTAATACTAAACCGCAAAGCGACTGGATACTCAGCTGCTGAAATAACAAACATGTGTTTTTAAATGATGACGTTCAGACAATGCGGTTGCAGGATCGTCTGAGCGTTATCATTTGAAAACACATGTTTGTTATTAGAGTCGCTGAGTATCCAGTCGCTTCGCGATTTGAGTATTACAAGTGTGAGTAGAGCCTTCGAGTAATGCGAAGGTTGGTGCAAAATCAATCTGATTATTAAAATATTTAGTGAATTATTTTAGGGTTATACTTGGAAGAAGGGTGGCAATTTCATCAAATATAAATCATTACAAAATAAAAAGTAAGCAATATTTTTTATTGATGACCTTTGAAATTTAATATGATAGGTAGTTCTCATTCAATTTTATTAACGATGTAACAAGAATAATTCATTTTATTTCTTCCAAGTTGTCAAGAATTTACTCTCATGCAACGCAATAAACAATAAGATTTGTCTCTCGTCATGTCTGTGACTACGGTAACTATTTCATTATTAATACTTTCCTTAAATAATAATATATATTGTATAATGTAACAATCATGTTCTTCATTTTTTTAATTTGCTACTATTTTTTTATAAATTCAATGTTGAAAAGCGTTCCAGTGCAAGTTATTGATTATTGTCGTTTTTGAGTTGATTTATTGTAAATTGTTTCAGATTGTTGTTAAGGAAGAGATGCGGCGCCAACACATGGCTGAGCATGAGAGGCGTATTGCTGAAATGAAAAAAGCAGAACAATCTCGACGTGACAGAGACAGAAGATCGAGAAAATAGTCTGCAGCTTATTAGATTAGATGAAGCTGTTGCCGTTGGTCCAGAAGAGAGGCAGGACCAGTCAGGTGGAATACTACCAGAAGGGAATTCTGTCTCCCTCATAGGAGTCAGAATGAGTAGAACTGATCAGATCAGTACTGTCTTCTCGGCAGCTGCTGAACTGACATGGGAATTTTTAGAAGATTCCTGCTGAATCTTGGGGTAAGATAGTCCACCTGACCTCCTTCCCTTCTCTGGTTTGTCATTTTCTATTATTTTGTTTTTGTTTTAATGCATTTCATTAGCTATTCTATTTAATATCATTGCATAAATCATTGCGAGTATTTAGATCCCTTTATATAGTATAACACTTGTTTTTTTCTTGTAGTTCCACAAGATTCTATCTTCCACTTGATAATAGGTATTTACAACTTATAATTTCTGTATTAGAAAATTTCTTCAATATTGATAGTGGAATAATTTTTATAACAGTTCGCTCTTGAGTAAATTTTTGTTGTGAGCTACATATCTGGTTAGGGGAAATAGAAACAAAGATACATTGTCATTTAATTCCACCATACATCCCTCTATCATTATTCCCTCCGTGCTTCTTGATATCGAGTTTGCGAAATCAAGTTGTGTCCCAGTTTCTCTTTTCAGGTTGTTACAGGATTTTCTTTACAGGTTTAGGTTGAAGTGACTTGAGATTCATCATTTCACCATTGCAGCGTAAAGAGTTCATTGCTGCAAATTGTTCATCAAGATCCTGCTGAGTTTCGACGTTGGGAGAAAATGTTTGAGATTTGTGATTTCTGACAAGGGATGATTATTACTGTTCCAGCTTAATGAATTTGACATGGACTTACATCTTGGAGCATTCAAATGGGAGCAGACATTTCCAAGTCTACTTCATTAAAATATTGTGTATGTGTGACAACGCCATCTATGACACCATTCTATCTATGACACTGGAAAGACTGTTTCAATGAATCTCGACAGTACTGTAAAACAAACACACTCGTGAAAGCATCGACAACAACTTGAACTTGACAAATTTCAATAATTGAGATGGACTCTATTGGAGTTGAAAGACCAGTTCAGTATCTACCGACAAAAGTTTCAAGATGCATTTTTGTTTTGTAATCACCGAAAAATGTTCATTTATATTGTTTGCATTTCTCGAAAATTTTCAAAAAAAAAAAATGTGATCGGTAAGGACAACTTTGCAGTTGAAAATTTCCATTCGCCGGATACTCATCATTTCATGAAAATTTGAATGATTATACAAATGATTGTTGAAGAATTCAATACCTACTCATAACAATTCAATTCTCAGAAATTTCAAGTTTTCTAACTGTTGATTTTTTAAATTTTTGTTATAAATTCTTTGTAAATTATCCAAACGCCTTTGAAAGTCAAATAAAAAAAATGTTCATCTTCCTTATGAGAGTATTTTATTGTCTGTCTGTATAACCACTCCCTTCCTAGATTTATTCTGTGTTTACACGTTGCATTCATTTTGCCAGTGCTCAATTTATAAAATTTTAGGTTCGGATTTATAATTATATATGCTGTTTTATAATATTTTGGGTACAATAATACTCTATTTAACAATAGGCCTACTATTTATAAATACAATTGAGCGTTTCCATACCTAATATTTTAAAATTTAGAAGCACTGGCAAGCAAACATGGCATAGCGCTCAAGTACAACTGCTAAAATAAATGAATTTTTGCTCCTGATTTTCACCAAAATGCCATAGCATGTGTAATGGAAAGTATGCTGATGAGAGAAAAGAAAACAATGCAGTAGCCTACACGAGAAACTACTGCTGAATCTACAAACATTTTTGCAAAGAGCAAGTTACCGTATTCTCATGAGTAAAACATGCTACAAAGTGAGCGTAAAAGCCGGCCTTACACTATAGGGTAAGGTACCATGGGCACTCCCTATCAGTTCTGCCCGTTCGTTCACCCAGACCTGAAGCCGGCCATACACTATAGGATCACCCTATGGCCACACTATCATTTCCACCCAAAAGGTCAGAACTGATAGAGCCTGCCCATAAAGTTACCCTATAGTGTATGGCCGACTTAACACTCCAGAAGCGTATCAAAGGGACGATATATTCAACATTGCCTTTAAATAGGACATATAGGTGCTTAATGTTGAATGGGTATTTTCCATATTCTGTAGATGCAGCTGTCACTGCTCCTGACACATCAGCTATAGTTTTTATCGCTCCTTAAAAAGGTAAGGGTACACTTATGTCAAACGAAGTGTAGGTGGAAGATCAAATGCATTGTCTCATAGCCCCCTTTAAACTACTGTAGTTTAAAGGGGGCTATGATTGTCTCTAATCTCACTCATAACAAAACAGGTCGATGTGTGGGTTTACATCGATAGGTACCTATCGCGATGCTATTGAAAACCAAACTTGTTTAATGTTTTTTTCTTTTTTGTTTAAACTTTTAACTTGTTTTTCTAGAATGTGTAATTCTTGATACTATCTAGAATCTAGATTATTTTCACGATGAAAAATACTGCATTGGATCATGGAAATATTGTTTTTCAACGAATGAATACTTTTCATGTTCATGTATTTTTTGGGAAGGGAAGCAAACTGGCGGTATAGCAGGATTCATTTAACTTGACATAAGTCAGCTGTTTTGGTAATAATTAAACAGTGACTTTGACACAATTATCAAAAGGCTTAAAGACCTTTAAAGTCTTGAAAAGACCTTTTTGAAGAAGACCTTTCAAAGAATAACTTTTTAAAAGACTTTTTCAATAATCTGCGAGATTCAGCATTTGTAGGTTAAGTATTGTGATATTGCTCTTTGAAACAGCTGACTTCTGACAAGTTGAATTGGATTCTGCTATAAACTTTGCTGCTCAACAGGTTGACCAACATTCGTACTGTTTGATTGTTTGCTGAGTTCAATAACTTACTTTTTCCATTTTAATATTTTTCATTATCTTTAATTCCTCAAAAGCATAAAAAAGAGAAGCAAAATTTGAATTTCGACAATGATACCCACGGGCCACGATTGGATGACCAATGCCATCCAAATCCAAACACATGGCATTCAGGTGGCTGACGCTGTCGATTGTTTAGACGAGTAGCTGCCAAACACTAGCGCTCAAGTGAGAGACAGAGGAACAACTTGTCGGGATTGAAGATGGGTTAACATTGAATCAAATGTAAAAATGTCTGTTTTCAAACCCATCGTATTTGATAAATATTCAAAAATATTCCAGTAACTTATAAAATCAAAGCTAGGATGTTTAAGAGAACACTTCAGTTGCATTTTTAAGAGAGAAAAACAAAGATAATTTTAATTTGACCCTCTTTCAAAAGCATTCCTTTCCAAAAAGAGTAAGATAGGTACTGATATAAAATATAATATTGAATGTGAATAGATGAAATATAGAAATATAAGATGTAAATATGATATTGTGATTAGAATTAAATATTATTTGTGTAAAAAGTTGATTTCTCTGGAATAATAATGTCTTTTTTTTAGTCCTGACATTGATTGTTGCACATATAATATTGAACATAAATAGATGAAGTATGGAAAATATAAGATATAAATATAATGTTGTAATTGAATTAAATATTATTTGTGTGGAATAATCTATGTCTCTGGAATAATTATGTTTATTATACAAACCATACTGATGGTTACACATGGCGGGAAGTTCAAACTTCAAAAACCTAACCTAGCAAGGAAGAGTCTAGCAACAAGATGACGAAAATTCTGATAAAGTGCTTTAATCCAACTGATACATTCATTAAAACACCTTGAAACCACTAAATAATAGATAGCAATAACGTATTGATGATACATTAATGATTTAATTGAATTCTATCCTAAAATCGTGTTTTGTTCCTATCTCACAATGTTAAAAATCCCGACAAGTTGTTCTTCACTCTCTCACCTAGGCGCGCTGATCAGGGTCTGAGGGCTACTCCTCTTTACGATTACGTTTACGGCGCTTTTGTGGTTGATGTTAATTATTTTGGTTTAATTCCTGTGAATTATTTAGTATTCTATTTCAAAAATGGATGTAATAGAAGGTAAATTAATCAGTTTCTATTGCGAAATACTTCTTAATTCTATCAATATTTACTTAGCAATAGGCTTAGTAGTATTAAAATTTTAACCTAACTGAGAGTTGCTAACCGGCTACGTTGTTTTATTTTGTTGAAATAGATAATGTAGGCCTAAAGGCCTTTATTTAATTCAAATGAGTACAGTATGTACATTCTTCCCCAATCCTTGATATTTGCATGATATATACCATTAATTTGTCTATTGCAATCTGAATTTTTACCATTTCATCGTTTACCAACCGTCATTGACAGACTATTCTGTTAGACTACATGTTAATATTAATTTAAGCCAAATATAAGTATTATTTGTCTATTATCTTTGTTCTTGAGTAAGTTTTTATTGCAGTGCCACCTGTCCCAAAACGTGTTATTGAAAGAGAAAAGCCAGTTGAACGACACACTGAAGAAAAAATATCCGATGGACCTGACCCCACCTTTCCAATTTCTCGAAAAGGCATTCTCACGTCCTTTGTCACTGGAAAGGCAATGGAAATTCCTGAGATGGACTTGGTTAGTTAGAATTATAACTTAGTAAACTGTAGGCTAATGTTTTTGTATGATAATTTTGCATGCGCTCTATCACACTGATCAATTTTGCCTACAATATTGAACTAATTTTTGTTCAATTTATTACACATTATCATTTTAATCGCCAAAAGCTTAACAATAACAAATAATAGTTGTAGCTGAGAAAGAATTCCGGTTCTAGTTGCTTGATGACTGAATTTTTTTTATCTATCATAGAAGAGTTATAAAAAAGACATTTCAAGTTACCAATATAAACTATCTTTATCGATGGCCAGCCTCCCTGGATAGATCGTGTCGAGAAGTTAAAACAATTAACTTTAAAAGATGACAGCATCAAACCACAGACTAGTAAAGTCATCAGCAAAAAATTCATTTATTCGGTAGAAACTTCTGATGAGTCATCTTGGCAGAGTGTTCTTGAACCAAATGAGCGCCTCTTCACTGAATGTAGCAGGCAGTATTCTCATTTCCAGCAATAGAAAGCAGTCTTTCTTTCTGGACAGAAGACGGTGCGGCACATCCAAGTTTCCCCTTCCTCGAGTGCTGTATGCATGGACTTTCTCTCCATGAGAACGTGGTCAGATTTTTTTACATATAGTAATGATGAAAAAATATACAGTCAATAATTATGTATGCCCAAAAGTTGGAATATGGGCTGACAGTGTGCATAAAACTCACTACAGTATATATCATCACACGAATTACCTTCTTCTGGGACAGGAGAATGTCTCTGATAGTCTGATGTGAGCTGCATGTCCCCATACTAAAATGGATACAATTCTGTATCCATATTATACAGTTTACTACACTGTAGTTTACTCACAAACTGTTCTTATTTATCATTTCAGTTTGGTCGTTGCCGGTTTGTATCAGAATTCGAAAAACTGAACAGGATTGGAGAGGGCACGTATGGAATTGTGTGTAAGTTCCTCTTTTATTCACGTTTTGTAATGTCTTCCAATAAATTAATTCAAGATGCTACCAATTTTCTGGTTCAATCTTTAAGATACTTATTCCTAGAGTGCGGTTCACAAGAAGTAAAGAGGTCAGTCCTTGCTGAATATTCAAGCTATTATTGACTCATTTTGAAGATTCATCTGTCTTGAATTTTCCATTTTATAGGTAAGTTGTTTTTATCCTTATTCTGTGGTGGAATAATTATTGTATGTGTTACTGTTATGTTCTTGCCTGAGCCTGATCATACATAAATTTTCAAATATTTTAAAGTTTTTACCAATCTCAATGAATGAATATGAATTTTTTATTGTTTTTTTTTGTGAATGGTGTTTTTTAGATCGTGCCAAAGATACAAAGACAGACAAGATAGTTGCACTGAAAAAAGTGAGAATGGAGCATGAAGTGGATGGGCTGCCAATGAGTGGTCTCCGAGAGATATCAGTATTATTGAGGTGTCATCATGAGAACATTGTCCAATTAAAAGAAGTTGTTGTTGGAAAAAGTCTAGAAAGGTGAGCGTTTCTTTGTTACTTTCATATTTGCATATTTCTCGTGCCTAATTCAAATAGCCTAACTTTTATCAAAACTTGAAACCAATGTTTCAAAACAAAGTCAAATTTTATCAAGTACAAACAAATCTGAACGTTAAATTATTAAGCTAATTATCCACCTACCGCACTGCGCAGTATGTATTGCTTGTGTAAAAGAAGAACAGATAATTATGTATTACTCATGGTTATGAATCAATTCATATTATTCATTTCACTGGTGTAATTGTATGTTTTGATTTGCCTAGTGCTTACGTCTAGTGTACATCCGCATTTTTTCGGTATAACAGTAGCCTACTTCTAAAATTTTATGAAACCGGTCTCTGGTTCAATTTCGATTCATAAGAATTCTGGTAAGATATTTGTACCGATGTATTGTGAATGTAAGGAATTATGTTGATATTCTTTATTCCTTGTCTCATAGCATTTTTCTCGCGATGGAATACTGTGAGCAGGATTTAGCCAGTCTTTTGGACAACATGCAGAATCCATTTTCTGAATCGCAAGTCAAATGTATCATGCTGCAAGTATTGAAAGGCCTCAAGTACTTGCATCAAAACTTTATTGTACACCGTGATCTCAAAGTATCCAATCTTCTTATGACTGACAAAGGCTGTGTGAAAATAGGTGAGTAACGTACTATTAAAAATGGAAATTTCTACTCAAGTATGAGTATAAAATTGATTTTTAATAGATTGATAAAATGACTTTATTTTTCACTTTTTACATTACAAAAGTGCTGTGGACGAAGTTGAGGCATAAAAGCCCCCTCTTCCAATAAATAAATCAATAGATATTATAGTTGTCGTGAGAAGGGAATAGATTTAGGCGAGAAGGGCGGAGAGATTGCGGCCGCTACAATGCTGACAAATATGCATAAAATAATTGGCCACTCTCTAGTTGAACATATTTCTATACTATACAATTTTTCCCTTAATACCACTGACCATCCAGAGCTATTTGCGCTGTAACTATAGCACCCTTCAATTTGATGGGTACTAAAAAATGTGTACCGTACATGATTTACTTTTGAAGTTCAAAAGTACCTTATTTACTATGTTATATATTTATTAGGTAGATATTTATTATGTTATATTATATTTCCGTTAAATTGCAACCTTCATACCGTACTTATAATTTGTATTATTTGTTAAGTGAGTTTAAACAACATTTTCTAGTTGATTTGAAAGCTACATAAATCTTATTGGACCAAAAAGAACGTGATGTAGCAGTGGCAGGGTGATTGAGGCATAACAACCTTCCACTTACATCCTAGATTCATCTAATTTTAATCATAAAGTTGTGTGTTAAGTCATCCTAGTCATCTTTGCCCAATGAAAATTTTCATTTCGTTATAAACTAATCAAAATTTTCAAATCAGCTAATTGTTAATATTGTCGATTACTTTGACCTGGCAAGAGACAGTAGATTTACCAATGCTTGCAAAAATAGGTAATAGCCAAAGTCATAGTTATGTTGTATTTCGATTAATTTTTATGATGCAAAAGATTTAGGCTGGACGCACACCAAAGTCAAGACGGAATCTTGCTGGGTTGTGGTTCTTATTGTTTTGAATGGAATCACACATGTGAGGCAGCACGGCGCATAGCTTGCTTTTGGTATGCGTCCAAGTGAATGGTCCTATTTTTAAATTTAGTTGAAAAGTAGCTTACAATCTTTGTGAATTTCAGCTGATTTCGGATTGGCTCGTTGGTTCTCTTTGCCTGTGAGGCCTATGACACCGAAAGTTGTCACTCTATGGTATCGTGCGCCCGAATTGCTCTTGCAGGCTAGAACTCAGACTACTTCGGTCGACATGTGGGCTGCTGGATGTATACTCGGCGAACTCTTAGGTCAGTCAACTACCCAACTTGTTGAAACATATATCCTGATAATATTTTTCAATTTATGTTGTTCTATCTCAAAGTTTCATCAGGATAAACCAAGGTCATTGGAAGATCTATTCTACGGAGATTGCGCTAGTCCATGTCAACAACTGTTTCTGATCCCCAAAAAAGTAACAGCTAATCCAAGGGATTTTTTTGTTATTGGAATAGATTCGCTTGGTGGGAGGAAACCCTTGTTCATTCTTGAAAGTGTTTTTTTGTGAATGTCATTCTAATTATTCGTTTGGACTAACTATTAATACTCTACTCTTATATTTGTTTAAAACTAACAGTGAAGCCTTTAGTCTTCAGCTTTATCCATAACTACTACTAGTTCTTTCTACACTTGATTTATCTATGGAGCATCCGCTTCGTTTAGAAATGGATTTAAAATGTCATTCACAGTAGTTTGAAAATGAATGACCAGTTGCACGGAAATCAAATTGAATTTAACCGCCGTCAAATGATGTCGCCTTACATGTCATTCACAGTATTTTGAAAATGAATGACCAGTTGCACGGAAATCAAATTGAATTTAACCACCGTCAAATGATGTCACCTTACGGAACCAATGAAGGAACCTAACGTTAATGCAATGTCGTAATTTTACGGTGGTTAAATTCAATTGGATTTTCGTGCTTTGTAGTGAATGGTGTAGTACAATTGGAATGTATTTTGATTGGGTGGCTACCAAAGCTGCGACTCGACATAGCATCGACAATAAGGCTCAAGTTGACTATAAGACATCAAGTCGTTTTACTAACGATTAACCTTCGCTAGTAGTCTAGAGTAGCTGTCGATGCTGTTATTTGTCGCTGGTAACGTGGCCTCCCATTTTGATTTTGTTATTGGGCTGAAGCCTGTTGTCATGTGATAGGGCATCAGCCTCTGTTGCCGGGAACGTCTGAGATAGCGCAGCTCGAGCAGATAGTCGATCTGTTGGGAACACCTTCCGATGCCATCTGGCCCGAGTACTCGTCTCTGCCCGCCCTCGCCAACTTCACCCTCAAAGCGCAGCCCTACAACAATCTGAAGCAGAAGTTTCCGTGGCTGTCGCCGGCCGGTCTGCGGCTGCTCAATTTCTTGTTCATGTACGATCCGAAAAAGCGAGCAACGGCTGAAGAGTGTCTGCAGAGCTCGTACTTCAAAGAGCAGCCATTGCGTGAGTAAACATGTGATAGTTGAATCTATGCAATTATTATAGGTCCAATTGTTATTCTATTTATATATTTTTCGCTGAGGGTGATGCTCACGAGCTCTAGGCTTGTGTGTGGGTAATGAGAAGGGTGATGATGAGAGATTACTACGGGAACGAGTACTTCACTGTTCTGAACATTCGCTGGATTTCCTCATTCTCAGTGAACATTCAGTGTTTTGGACTTTGGGTTTACCTGTAGGGGAACTACACCGAAAACACGTTTACAAAACCGGGGAACGGGTACTTCACCGTTCTGAACATTCGCTGGATTTCTCCATTCTCAGTGAACATTCAGTGTTTTGGACTTTAGGTTTACCTGTAGCTACGGCGCTCTGAAATCCATTACTACTTCTTAGGCAGTCGGTTGTGACAATTTTTTTTTGTGGTCAAAATCCGTTCCGCAAACCTTTGGATTGTCAGACCGGCGCTTATCGCCCTCGGCTGCGGATCACTCCATATATATTATACTTATAAAAGTATTATTCAACTTAATCGAATATTTAAATCTTGGTCCAATATTGAAAATTTATCTAATCTTTTTCTAAAACTTGAATGAACGTTTCTATTGGCATTAGGGGCCCGTTTCATAAAGTCCTGTAATACGGGGAAAAGGCGCACCACACACTGGGCATGAATAGAACAGCGTATTATGTAAAAATTATTCAATCTAGTGTATCTGCCTCTTACCTGAATTATAAATGTGAATGAAAGTTGTTTATTGGCAAAGAAAAATCTTAGAGGTGCGAGAAAAAGGCTCACCACACACTGAACAGAGGACAGCGGACTATGTAGAAAATGTTCAGTCCAGTGTATCCGCCTGCTATCTGTATTACATGAACTACAATCATTCCCTGGATTAATTACTCAGGATTACGCTAATACTCTTGCTACATTGGGGATGAGACTGGTCCTAAAAATTGTTTATTGGATAACATCTTTACCATAACAGTTGAATGTCATCGAGTAACGTTAAGAGAAATTTAACTAGAACAATTATAACAAAAGTGAAATATTTTAATAGTTTGGGTATCATCCTCATCGTGGAATTACTAGAATCATACTCTGGGAACTGTTTCATAGAATTTAGAAGTCACGTAATCTTTATATAAAATAGGCGAACATGTTTTTTGTGGAAAAAACTCCTCCGTGGCTTCTCAACCGATTTTGTTCGTTCACGTCTCATTCGAAAGATCTCATTGAGTAGATGTTTGATAAGGTCTTACATTTTGAAAAAAGTCGTCGTGGACTTTAGGAATGAGCGATCAAAGTTTCAATTTATGCAATTATTGCTTTAACATAGGGACAAGTGAGTAGCAAATTTTGACATTTCAACTTATGATTTAAATGATCAGCTGTTTTGAAACGAAAAATATTTATTCATTGTTCATTGCACCGGTGAGGGTATTTGTGAAGAAACAGAAAAAGAGAAAGCTAGAGAGTGAGAACGAGAAAGAGAAGAAACCTTTCCCTGTATTACAAGAAATTGTAAATTTTCATGAAACAAGTCCCTGTATTTATTACTCAGGAGTATGCTAGTGCACCAGCTACAATGAGTATGAGACTGGAGCCCTAAGAATGTTAATTTTTTAAATTCAAATCAATGATTCACTTCCGATTTCTTCATGCTGAATGAATTCGTTTATGTGAAAAAATTTGAATACAATCTATACTTCGGAAACAAAACTGTTTCATTCGGTGTGCGTTCGCCCTCACTCTTGTTTCTTTCCTTGATGCGTTCGCCCTCACTCTTGCTTCTTTCCTTGATGTTTTATTCAATGAAGAATATTGTTAATTGCAATAGAAATGATTGAAAACTTGTGTTGCAGCTTGTGATCCGAAGATGATGCCCAGTTTTCCTCAGCATCGCAACTTGAAGGCTGGCAACAAGGCTAATCCAAATCAAAGTACTAGTCAAGCAAGTAGCATAGACACTGGCGTCATGGACCAAACAATGAATTTGCCGACTATTTCTGATCTGGTAAGTGTAAAAGTATTATTTTTTGAAACACTGATGTTGTCAATTCCACTTCTTTATTACTACAGCACTGGACATAACTACATCAAATAGTGTTTTCTTTTATCATGGAGGAGTTCGACAACATCAACAGAAATTTTACAAATGAGTCTTATTTTCATCCAGTGGCGGCTCGTGGGTTTAAATACTGGGAGGACTCATTTTTGATCAATAATTATAGACCAAAAACCAATAATTAAATTAACTTTAAAGTTGGTCCAAAGTCAGCTGCGACGCTGCAGCACGTATAAAGGTCAATTCCCACATTGACGACAACGACACGACGACGACATTCTCATTTCCTTCTGCGCATGCGTCACCAGCCCGCGCTCTGATTGGTCCATTCTTTTAGAATTTCTGACCAGCCGAATTTCTAGGTTAAGTGACTAGGTACGAAGTTTGAATGTTCGCTGTTCGGAATCGATTGTCTATTAATATTAATAATATTAGTACGACAATATTAATACAATCATTAAGTAAAATTATAATACAAACCTTTTCAAGTCATACCGGTTCTGCAATTTTGAGAGATTGATAGCCGACAGCTACAGGCCTACAGCTATCATTAAAATGATAGCTTTGTTTACAAATTTTGTAAACAAAGAGAGACATGGACCAATCAGAGCATGGGCTGGTGACGCATGCGCAGAACGAAATGAGAATGTCGTCGTCGTGTCGTTGTCGTCAATGTGGGAATTGACCTTTATAGGCTACGCTGCGTGCACTTTCAATTCAATGTACCTCTTCGAAAATTGCGCAAGCCTTTAAATGTGCGTGAAATTAGTTTATTTATTACTAAATTTTTATTATAAATTATTTATTACTAAATTTAAGAGTGACAAAAGATTAAGGCTTTGTTGACTAGAATTTAACAAAAGAAACTTTTATAAACAAAAACATTAGGCTAGGCTATCCTACAGTAAGATTGTAAGAAAATATTTTTGCAATAAGTCTCAAGCTATGAGCTATGACACATACCTACTACAATACTTAACTGCTACTACAAGTATGAAATAAGTGACCACACCATTCGGTTTTTAGCACTAATTAATTAAGCCGAAGTACCAACTTTCCATCAAAAGTAAGTTATCAACATAACATAACCAAAACATAACCTTTCTACCAACAATCCAAGCAGCAGACGCAGACACTGAGTGGCGCTTTCCCGCTATGGCGGTGACAGTTGAAACTAGAGTTTGGACGGAGTCCAAAACCTTGCCATACGAGTAGTATGCTTCGACACTGCTGCGCTGTGATTGGTTGGTTTTTCTCGTAAGAGATACACAGGAGATGGACTCAACAGAGCTGAGTCCCTGCAATAGCTGCATATACTAAACACTGGCACTAACCAGCTCGCTACTGCTATTTGCTATTTTCTTCGCTGCTACTGTTCTTAATAAAAACATTTTTGGGAAAAATAAAATGTTTAAACATACAATAATGGTGAATTGAGCTTTATTCCAAGTAAATTATATCTTATTAAATCAATATCTGTGTTTCATGAATGGGAGGACTCCGTCCCAGAGTCCTTATGGGCCAGCCGCCACTGTTTTCATCTAAAGATTACTAATTATTGATCGGGATGTTAGCTGTTCATAATTAGTGAATCGAGCTCATATTCTGGAAAACGGACTATTGCCCATTAATTTAACAAATATAGCGTCATTGTAGTAGTCTATGCAATGATTGTATTATGAGAGCCTTTAAATGACGAGTGAGATACCGAGGTTAAAATACGAGCGGCAACGCTGCGAGTTATTTTAAGGTATCTCTAGAGTCATTTAAAGGCTAAAATACAACCATTGCATACAGCATTTTATCTACGACCAACAAAAACTATAATATCTACATTATCAATCTAAACTAATCTTGATTCACATGACCATGTTCTATTTCAATGTTTGCCGTATTAGGTTAGGAACTGTTCCGTTCCAGTGTGTTAAAACTGGATCAGATTGAACAAGGAACGTTTCATACTATAGCAGGATCCAATTAACATGTCATAAATCAGCTGATCGACGAGCATATGATCACAATACTTAACCTACAAATGCTGAATCTCGCAGATTATTGATAAGGTCTTTTAAAAAGTTATTCTTTGAAAGGTCTTCTTTAAAAAGGTCTTTTAAAGACTTTGAAGGTCTTTAAGACTTTCAAGCCTTTTGATTATTGTGTCGAAATCACTGTTTAATTATTACTGGATCAGCTGATTTATGACAAGTTAAATGGATCCTGCTATATACAGTCTGTATCGAAAAGTCCTCATTATGATACAAGTTTCAAATTCCATTTAGTAAAAGGCTGTTTTAATTTCAATTATGAAACTGTAATAACAGTTATAACACGGAAACCGTTTTTATATTAAACTGAAACCGTTATAACACGGTCGTTGATAAAATTATAATTTTAAAGATGAACGTTTCTGTCTGAATGAAATGAATAATCAATCAATAGATCGAAAATTGTAGCATCAAACATGGTGATCATGCTTTCAAAACATTAAATTTTAAAGTAAATATATGGACAACATAAAAATAACTTAATTTTTTATTGTTATGATGTATAGGTCACAGTAAAGTAGTATTTCAAATTTGAGTACGATCCCCAATGTCACCTACCGTCAAATTGCCTTTGTATAGGAACTATTAAGCCGTTTCCAAACTTTTAACCCACTCTGTATATACAGGGCGTTTCATAATGTTCTTCGGAGTTACAAAAATTAATTTAAAAAAAAGTATGTCACTTACGTGAATGAAAGTTGTAAGAGGTGATGCAGGAACTCAAACAGTTTACTGTGACTTTAATGTGACTTCAAAATTCTGATCCGCCATCTTGGAGCCGACATATTGAATCTAACATTACTTTTTTAAATGGGAAGGTGGTCATGTTTATACATGATTTCGATACAGAATTTCAAGAGAAAATGAATGACGAAAACCGCACATCGATATGTCAAACCATTTTTAAGATATTTCAATTATTAAACTGACATATTTACATTGTCAAAATGGGTGAAAAGTATGAGAATGTATATCTCATAATACAAAGGTAATTTGATGGTAGGGGTGATTGAGGATCCTACTCAAATCAAAAATACTACTTTACAGTGACTTTTTCAGTTATCATTGAATAATGAGGAATCTCTGTTGAAATAAATTTGTTTCAACCTACTCAGTCAGCTAGTGCTTGTACCATCATGCAAATAACATTTATGGAGATTATTTTCAACTTTTTTCTCAGAAACAGTGACTGCATGGTTGTTATTTATTCACCTTCATGAAATTTAAAATCCGTGGCGAAGCGTGGTATACTTAACCGGTCATCGCAGGGTATATTTCCTATAGGACATAATTATATATACCCGGCGATGACCGGTTAAGTATACCACGCTTCGCCACGGTTTAGAATCTTCCTTGTGCCTGGTGTGATTATTTTTTCGCATTTTCACATATTTGGTACTTCAAAAACTATTAAAATTATTTGGTATGTGCTATTTCAATGAAAGATGAAAATTGATTTGATATTTTGAGAATCGGCCATGTTCAGATCTACTGGATGTTACAGAAAGTTTGTATTTGTTCCAGCTGGGTTCATTGGTGAAGAAACGACGATTGGATTAATAGATTCATCTTGCAGCATTCCAATTTTTTCAATTGTCATGTAAAGTTTTAAATATAGTATAATAAAGTGTTCAATGTGTATTTAAAATGTGTGCAGAATATAATTTTTGTTATGTATTGAAAGTGAGTCAAACTATAGAGAAGCGATATTCTAATCTGTTCTCTGTGGTCAAACTAACTGAAATTGATAATTTTTTGGATGGACTTGGAAATTGATAATTTTTTGGAAAACCTTAATACAAATACAGTAGTTTAAATTGAACATTTAATGTTTCTTCTGGGACCGATCTCCGATAGTGGTATGGAAACCAATTTGTTAATTGAAATTCAATGTCTCGATTACCGTATGAGACGTGGTAGGTGGTAGGTACGAAGTAAACAAGTCTAATTAAAATCGCTTAGCAAGTTTTTTTCACAATTGTATAAAAAAAGGTTAACGTACAGTGCGTCAAATTTGCTAAGGCCCTTGGACTGACAATGAATAATTGCTCCTCATTGCAGCTCTTCACAAAGGTCAAAACGTATTAGAATTCATCCACTATGATGAAATCATATATAATAATTATAGTGAACGAGATCTTATACTTATACACTTTGAACATTGCGTAAATCTGTAATGACATTAATACAGTATACATCAATTTACTAGAAAGATGAAAAAAGACTTAGTTTTTGTTGTCTTCAAGAATGATTTGCCTGAGACGTGATGTTGTTTTTGAGGTTTGGATGTGAGGACTCTACCATCTTTGGTGACGTCAATGGTTGTGTGAAATGAATATTTGCAGGTTTTACTATGTTTCTGACAGTTTTATTTGCAATACTTCATATTAAAAAATTTTCTAAAACTGTGATGGATTTTATTTTTATCAAAGGTACATACAATTGACTTAAGTTAATAACATGGAAATTTCATCTCTACTGTAATCAAATGATATGCTCGGTCTAATAACATTTCTATGAAACTCAAAATTAGGAAAATGTTATATTTTCTTTCGAAATTTTCAAGATACAATAAAGTCACTGTGAAACAAATGTGAGTATTCAACAGTTCTAAGAAGTCTTTAAAAATCATTAAAATAAGTCAGTTTACAAAAGAAATGCTATCGAAATGGCAGTTCAGCAATATATGAGTAACCTACGTTCTAGTCTCACAGTAGTATCACAAGAATTTTAAAATGGATTTTAAGCCCGGTCTAGACGCTACGATAAGTTTGTCAAACTTAATTCGTTCAAACTAGTTGGAAGCAAAGTCGTAGCGTGTAGATGGCAAAATCAACAGTTGGTCCAACTCAAGTCGTATGAAAAGAGGTATGACTTTTTAATAAGTCGTAGCGTGTAGACGCGATGCAACTCATCCAACTTTTGCTTCCAACTAGTTGGAACGATAAGTTTGACAAACTTATCGTAGCGTCTAGACCGGGCTTAAAGCGTAACAAATCATGGCTATAATTATAGAAATTATAGTTATATAGTAATTATATATAAATTATAATTATAGAAATTATGAAAGAAGAAGAAATTCGTTGAAACACTTTGTTACAAAAGGTTTCTTCACATCTAATATAAATATGACCAAACTAATTTATCTACAATTGAAGAATCATAATAAATAGTTTTTAGTTATTGGAAAATATCTGAAATTCCTTAGACAGTGAACAACACAGTTCATTCTGTAAGTTTACAGACATTCCTCTATTTTGTGTTTTTTACAGGCATACCTCATTTTTGTGTTCTTTGCTGACATATTAATCTTTTTTGTATTTTTTTATTGTACTTAGTTTACAAATTTATTTTTTGAGTATTCAAATTCCATTTGCAATATATTTTGTGTTCTACATTCATAGTTTCAATAAATTTAGAATCAATATTTTATCTCAACTTATTCTTCAGTAATGAGGTTTTGAAATGAGTTCTGAAAATTGACAAATTATGACATTAACCCTTTTTGCGTTGGGCTCTTCATAATTATTCCATAAATAAACGATAAATTTTCCAATCTCAAGTAAATTAACCAGCCAGACAATATTCATAATAAAGTAATTTTTACCAAAAAAATTTAAAAAATCATTCTATATCATCTCCAAGAAATGCAAAGTACAAAATAAATTTACTATACAGGAAGTATTAATAATTTATCATGTACAGTACTATATATTATAATAAATTTACAATAGGATGGATTATTATTTCTTGATTCATGCATGGCTCATGACCGTTTGTTTTGCCTTTTTCGTGTTTCTGAAAAATATAACATAGTTCATTACATTTAAACATCTTGTTTGTGAGTTGTTTAAGCATTATCATTTTTTTATCTCAAGAAGGAATCGATTTGTCAACACCTTATAAATTTAGTATTCTAAGCACAAGTGTCCCGCATAATGAGTTATCTACCATTGTATTTTGCAAACTAAAACAAACAAAAAGTCTACTTAGAAAAAATTACAATTTCCCCCCTCATTACAGTATTTGTTTCTTATACTTTTTGGTGGCCTATTTGGGTAAGAAAATTATTGGATTTTTTAAAAAGTTCATTGGATGAATCCAATCCATTGAGAAGTTTGTAATTTCAATGCTCTCTTTTATAATAGGTAGAATATGCTGAAAAATGGGGTCTTATGTTTGGAATGGTCTTACCGGTTATTGATTTTAATTGTTGGTTCATTAAGCCAGGTCCAAACGTTAAATTTATGGTTTGGACGATAAATTGAAGCGTGTAGACGAGAGATCGATGCGATTTGCCGCGGTCGGCTTGTTGAACGAAAATTGATAAACTCGCACATGCTCAAGTAATCTCCTGATTCTTTAGGAGATTACCGGATTTTAGAGTAAAATTTGAATATCAGGAAAATGTTTAATTAGGAATCTCCTTTTTTGGCTGTATTCCTGAAATGCGTTAAATATATCAATCAATGATAACACGTTTGAATCGTATTGTAGATCAGGGAACTTGCATTATACCTTACTTGGTCGTTTGTTTGAATAATTAATCAATGAATATCAAAACTGTAACTTTTAATGACTAAAATGAATTAATGTTATAAATGTTTATTTTCTGCTTTCTGTGTTTTCCGAGCCCACCAATTCCGACGCCATCTAATATCTAAGTGGCATTGCCGATTTGCAATGAAAATTGAGGCAAGATACTTGCGTTTGGAAGCAACATCGATGTTCATTTATCGCAACGTTTGGACCTGGCTTAATTGGCATTTGTGGCAGTGTTCTAGGAATAAAACCAATTTTCTAATTTCTCGACCAATGCCCAGGCATTCCTGGATAGATCGCGTCGTACTCATAATACACTGAATAGTCATACATAATAGTCAATAGTCATAACCAACATTATATTTCTTGACAAATATTTCCACTGATAATCATCATCATATTTATAATTAAAGTACAATTAAAGACGTTAAAATTATGGAATAAGCTAGTGAATGAAATGGAAGTGACGGTAAAAAGTGAAGCTTACCTTTCAAACTTTATTATCAGGAAACATACTCATCAGGACTCCAAACAAGTCGGTAGAAGAATGAGAAGAGCAAATAATTGCAGTAGAATAATAGACTTCCCAATGTTAGTATAGACGTATCTAATGCTCTTTAAGGAAGAACAAATCAAAATTATATATTAGAAAACTCTGCAGTCGGAAGATGGATTTTTAAAATTATTTCACTAAAGAAATCTACATTACATGTCTAGTACTGTACAGAACTAGGCTAGATAAATTATATCCTGCAAATTCTTTGGCACCAGAATACCATAACTTTGGGCTTCATGGCCTCAAGTCATATCTCACGATCTCTTACTTCTTACTTCTGATGTGTTCGCCACGGTCCGTGGATCGGGCAATTGTCATGATTTGAATATCAATTATGTCACTTGAATGGTGCTTTCAAATTGGTTTTCTACCTGCTTTGCAGGCCATTGACTAGACCAGGCTTATTGCTGAGGTGGTTAGAGCTGATTAGCTGAAATATGTTGCAGCTAAATTGCGAGGCATAAATCCTTATTCAGATCACCAAAGTTCTCCATTGCTTGATTGGCCGGGGTAGGCGGCATAATGTGAATCGCCTATGTACAGCCAACTTTCATAGGAATTGATTGTTATTCTTGAATTTTGATTCATGCACTCTGAATTGGAACACAACCTTTCATCATCAGGATCAAGCTAAGAGTAATGATGATGGGTTGCACCAAGCTAGATCAATTTTGATCCAGGATCAGTACGATGCAAATTAAATGGGATCAGCTGATTCAAAATAGTTGATCCAGGTTGCAACCCAACATATAGCATGATCCTTTTAACTTGTCATAAATCAGCTGTTCGGTAATAATTAAACAGTGATTTTGACACGATAATCAGAAGGATTAAAAGTTTTAAAGACCTTTAAAGTCTTTAAAAGACCTTTTTGAAGAATACTTTTCAAAGAATAACGTTTTAAAAGACATTTTCAATAATCTGCGATATTCAGCATTTGTAGGTTAAGTATTGTGATATTGCTCTTCAAAACATATGTTTTCTGACAAGTTAAAAGTATCCTGCTATAAGCATTCCTGTTTCTGTTCCACATTCCCATGGAGTTACTGTTAGAATATATAGCAGGATCCAATTAACTTGTCATAAATCAGCTGATCCAGTAATAATTAAACAGTGATTTCGATACAATAATCAAAAGGCTTGAAAGTCTTAAAGACCTTTAAAGTCTTTAAAAGACCTTTTTAAAGAAGACCTTTAAAGAATAACTTTTTAAAAGACCTTTTCAATAATCTGCGAGATTCAGCATTTGTAGGTTAAGTATTGTGATCATATGCTCGTCGATCATAATATGTTTTGTGACAAGTTAAACGCGCCCTGCTGTATTTAATCAAGGGCTCCAGAAAGCAGAGGGCTGTCATTGACTATAGCAGAATCCAATTCAACTTGTCAGAAATCAGCTGTTTCAAAGAGCAATATCACAATACTTAACCTATAAATGTTGAATCTCGCAGATTATTGAAAAGGTATTTTAAAAAGTTATTCTTTGAAAGGTCTTCTTTAAAGAGGTTTTTTAGACTTTCAAGCATTTTGATTATTGTGTCGAAATCACTGTTTAATTATTACTGGATCAGCTGATTTATGACAAGTTAATTGGCTCCTGCTATAGGTTCAATTCATTTCACTGGCACCAGCAGCAAGTTCAGTTTGTTGGATTAGATAATTATTATGATAATTGAAAATTTATGATTGATATGTTTGTTTGACATAATGTTATGTTTTTCACATATGATAAGATATTTATTTATTCAACAATGTACAAATAATACTTATTGAGTTGAAAGAAATATCCACTTTCAAGTGAAAAATTATAGTTTGAATAAAACTATTAAGCCCCTGCGCCCACTAAGCAACTGCTATCTAATTTCAGTCAACAACCCAGCGTTGCCAGATGAATCTGGCTGATAGGTTAGATTACCCGAAAAACAGCCAAATGTCATCTGGCAACATTGGGTTGCTAACTGAAATCAGATTTTTTATTGGGATTTTTTTATATTTTTTCTTAGCCTTCTTCTCCCCCCTTTTTCTCAGCCCCTTCTTTGATAATAAGGGGCTAAGCCCCTGCGCCCACTTTGCAACTGCTATCTGATTTCAGTCAGCAACCCAATGTTGCCAGATGACATTTGGCTGTTTTTCGGGTATTCTAACTTATCAGCAAAGTCATCTGGCAACGCTAGGTTGCTGACTGAAATCAGACAGCAGTTGCTTAGTGGGAGCAGGGGCAAATAGTTCTAGGTCACTCACTAGAACCGTCTTTGTTCGACCAATCATCTGAAATGCTAACATTGAATCAAATAGTCAGCTAATTCAAACGGTTCTAGTGAGTGACCAGGCCAAGTGACAACTTGTTTTAATCAAACTATTTATAAACATTAACCAAAATTTCTTGGCACTTGGCAGCTGTCTACTACTAACCGCATTAAAAACATTGCCTGCTGCTTTAAATCCCCCTAAGTGTGATTATGTTCTCAGCTACAGCTCGCGCAATTAGAATTGGCACTTGGCAGCTGGATGCTACTAGCCGTCTTGCGAAATGATGGTCGCTTACACTCTTGGTCACTTATGTGAGACAAGATTATTTAAGCTGTTGAGATAATGCATTTTAATCATCTGATCACATGTAAAATATGCACACAATCTGCGACTACATTATCTTGTGAAAAAATTCAGGAGCTACACTATCAAAATTGAAAGAAAATATCGAAATAAATAGGCTGCTATAATAATGTAGTAAATATAAGTTAGTCTAATTTCATGGGTTTTTTTTCTAATTAAATTTCCATTCCTGTGCCTTTGTACTCCTGAGCGGAGCTCGGTCCCCCGATATTTAGTGTAACAGGGAAGCGAAGAACGCTCGTAAGTTATAGTTTTGACGCAGTCTTGCTGATGGGCCGATGTATTTAGAAATGCTCGATAAACACACCCATCTACACACCTCGCCTTGTCAAGGTCAAGTGCCAATTCTAATTGCGCGAGCTGTAACCGGTGCGTGTAGTAGCCCAATATTTTCAGAATATTTTTACAAAAGTACCCGTGCTACCCCCCTCGCCGTAGCTCGACCGATTCTGGCTATGTGCCAAGAAATTTTGACCATCTATAACTACTAACTGACGTTTTTTGAGCGTCAATTGTTTCGTGCTGGTATCGCACACAGGTATTGATGTTCTAACAGGCTTACTCCTGAAATTGTCCCTTTTCCAATTTATGAAAATAGTCCAAATATACCTTATGTGATGGGACAAGTGTACTTTACCGAGTAGAATATTGGACTGAGTAGAATATTGTAAACGAGCTTTAAGTGGAAATACAATTATTGTGAGAACTCAATTAGGTGAGTTGACTCAATTCAGAAATAATATTTTAAAATATTCAATTAACTGCTGCTAATATTGATAAAATGTTTGTCTAGTCTAGGGTCCCAGGCCCAGGCAAACATTACACTTTAACACGTAACCTCAAAAGGATACTCATAACAACTCTTTCCCAAGTTTCCACCATGTAGAGTTCTGTGACCATCAAGTACCGAAAGTACCAATAGTTGATGAATTTCCACACCGTCCAGAATGATTCAAACATTTCCTTACAATAAAATTAAATGTTTTTACGCACCGGATTTTACACAATACACTCTTATCAGTTTGAATCACAGAGTTTAAAGAACAGACAGAGACAGAGGACAGAGTGGAGTGACAGAGAAAAGCCAGCAGTCACACCCACCCACATTCACAAGTTGAGTTGATAAAATTAAATTTGCTTTTTTATGATGGTAGACCAGCAGCGCGCTCAAGTGAGAGACAGAATGAACAATCGGGAGGGATTCAACCATTATGGCTAGATTTCACGATTCCAGTAGACGTTCAGGTTACTAGAGGCAGGTGGATCATATATATGAATATATATATGATATTCATATAATATAATCATATAATATATGATTCTTTATATAGTAAACTTATGAAGGCCAGTGACACACTCACTCACTGATTGACAAAAACTCACAGCCAAAACCGCTGATTGCAGAGAAAAACTAGGGTCACC
The DNA here is from genome assembly GCA_017141395.1 of Laodelphax striatellus. Taxonomy (NCBI): domain Eukaryota; kingdom Metazoa; phylum Arthropoda; class Insecta; order Hemiptera; family Delphacidae; genus Laodelphax; species Laodelphax striatellus. Next base: position 45,520,739 of record CM029531.1, read on the forward strand.
ATTAGAAAGGGGGCCGAGGGTAGGTACAGGGAAAACTCCAAAACTTCGGAAAAGTCCCCCCCTCAGGGGGGTTCAGGCCCCCCAAATATTTCCTGCAAAGCTAACCGCTTATCGCACAGCAAAGTCATGAGGAACTTTTTTGTTCAACACCCGGAGATACCCCGATTTCAACAATAAAATTTTTACCGGGTTCACAAGGGGGCCCAAGGGGGGCATTTGAAAAAAAAAATTTCAATTTTTTTCTACAAAAAATTCACAGCCAAAACCGCTAATCGCAGAGAAACACTGGGGTCACCATCAGATAGAGGGCCGAGAGTGGGTACAGGGAAAACTCCAAAACCTTCGAAAAGTCCCCCCCTAAGGGGGTATGTGGCCCCCCAAAGTTTTTCTGCCAATTCAAATACACATTTTACAGCAAAATGGTAGAGGAAAAACATGTTCAGATTGTGAAAAAACATTGAAATATGCGAAAAAATTCGAACCGGGTCGGCAAGGGGGACCAGGGGGGGCAATTTTCATTTTTGGCCATTTTTGCGGGTTTGGCCAGATTTTGATGGGTCAATTTTCAATGGTTCTAGATTTTTTAGCGCAGTTTTCGGGCTCAGAATGTTGTTTCTTGGACCCAAAGACCTCATCAAAATGTCATCTGCCCAAAAAAAATATCAGGGGGGCACCGGGGGACATATGTCAAATTCGGCAAATTTTGGGACGGCTGTATTTCTCTTATTTGGATACCGGGTATTATTGTGCCATACATCATTGAACTCAGCTCATCAAGGCGATTCAGAAACATATGCTATATGCCCAAATCAAATGAATTTTTTGGAACTCAAATTTGAAAATTTTCAAATTCCCCCACTTTATGAAGATCACAGTGGACAGGTACCCATTGAAGTACATTCTAAGCCACCCCCAAGATAGGTGGAACAATCATTTTGTTCTCATGAGTACCCGAAACCATTCAGAAAATTCCAAAACTATTAAATTTTCTCATCAGGGGGGCCCCTGTCAGTTCCCCCTCAATTTTTTCAACTTTCCTATTTGACTATTTAGAGCAAAAGTGTGAAGGACCTTTTTTGTTTAGCACCTTAATATGCTTCGATTTCTATGATAAAATTGGTACAGGTCAGCAAGGGGGATCAGGGGGCGCAATTGTATTTTTTGGTCATTTTTGCCAATTTTTGGAAATTTATTTAGGGTCTATTTTCAATGGTTCTAGATTTTTAAGTGCAGTTTTTGGGCTCAGAATGTTGTTTTGTGAACCCAAAGACCGCATAGAAATGTAATCTGCCAAAAAAAAATATTCAGGGGGGCACCAGGGGACATTTGTCAAATTTGGCAAATTTTGGGACGGCTGTATTCCTCTTATTTAGATACCGGGTAGTACTGTGCCATACATCATTGAACTCAGCTCATCAAGGCGATTCAGAAACATATGCTATATGCCCAAATCAAATAAATGTTTTGGAACTCAAATTTGAAAATTCCCCCCTTTATGAAGATTACTGTGGAGGGGTACCCACTGAAATAGATTCTAAGCCACTTGCAGCATAGGTGGAACAATTATTATTTTGTTTGTGAATTAAACACAGGAGACCATGGGGGGCGAAGCCCCCAGGGGGGTGCAGGGGGGCGAAGCCCCCTGCCGAGCACGAAGTGCGAGTCTTTATATAGTAAACTTATAGATTCTAGTGACACACTGACTGACTGACTGACTGACTGACAAAAACTCACAGCCAAAACCGCTGATTGGAGAGAAAAACTGGGCTCACCATTAGATAGGGGGCCAAGAGTAGGTACAGGGAAAACTCCAAAACTTTGAAAAAGTCCCCCCCTCAGGGGGGTTCAGGCCCCCCCAAGATTTTCTGCGAAGCTAACCGCTCATCGCACAGCAAAGTCATGAGGAACTTTTTTGTTCAGCACCCGGAGATACCCCGATTTCAATAATAAAATTTCAACCGGGTTCACAAGGGGGCCCAAGGGGGGCATTCGAAAAAAAAAATTTCAAATTTTTTCTACAAAAAATTCACAGCCAAAACCGCTGATTGCAGAGAAAAACTGGGGTCACCATCAGATAGAGGGCCAAGAGTAGGTACGGGGAAAACTCCAAAACCTTCAAAAAGTCCCCCCCTCAGGGGGGATGTGGCCCCCCAAAGTTTTTCTGCCAATTCAAATATACATTTTACAGCAAAATGGTAGAGGAAAAACTTGTTCAGATTGTGGAAAAACATCGAAATATGTGATAAAATTCGAACCGGGTCGGCAAGGGGGACCAGGGGGGGCAATTTTCATTTTTGGCCATTTTTGCCGCCTTGGCCAGATTTTGATGAGTCAATTTTCAATGGTTCCCGATTTTTTAGCGCAGTTTTTGGGCTCAGAATGTTGTTCCTTGGACCCAAAGACCTCATAAAAAGGTCATCTGCCCAAAAAAAATATTCAGGGGGGCACCGGGGGACATATGACAAATTTGGCAAATTATGGGACGGCTGTATTTCTCTTATTTGAATTCCGGGTATTATAGTGCCATACATCATTGAACTCAGCTCATCAAGGCGATTCAGAAACATATGCTATATGCCCAAATCAAATAAAGTTTTTGGAACTCAAATTTGAAAATTTTCAAATTCCCCCACTTTATGAAGATCACAGTGGAGAGGTACCCACTGAAATACATTCTGAGCCTGGGACAGTGAAAACAATTATTTTGTTCTCATGAGTACCCAAAACCATTCAGAAAATTCCAAAACTATTAAATTTTCTCATCAGGGGGGCCCCAGGTCCCCCTCAATTTTTTCAACTTTCCTATTTGACTATTTAGAGCAAAAATGAAAAAGACCTTTTTTGTTCAGCACCTAAATATGCTTCGATTTCAATAATAAAATTTCTATCATGGTAGCAAGGGGGATTAGGGGGCGCAATTGTATTTTTTGGTCATTTTTGCCAATTTTTGGAAATTTATTTAGGGTCTATTTTCAATGGTTCTTGATATTGTAGTGCAGTTTTTGAGGTCAGAATGTTGTTTTTAGACTCAGAGACCTCATACAATTGTCATCTGCCAAAAAAAAAAAATATTCAGCGGGGCATTGGGGGACATGATGTCAAATTTGGCAAATTTTGGGACTGCTGTATTTCTCTTATTTTGATACCGGGTATTATTGTGCCATACATCATTGAACTCAGCTCATCAAGGCGATTCAGAAACATATGCTACATGCCCAAATCAAATAAATTTTTTTGATCTCAAATTTGAAAATTTTCAAAATCCCCCACTTTATGAAGATCACAGTGGAGAGGTACCCACTGACATAAATTCTTGAAAATCTCTAACCAGAAAAATTACTAACCCAAAAAATTTCCAACACAAGAAAATTTACATTCACGAGATAATGGGGGGGCGAAGCCCCCAGGGGGGTGCAGGGGGGCGAAGCCCCCTGCCGAGCACGAAGTGCGAGTTCATATATATTATGATTATCAAACAAGTAGTCCAACGCACACTGACCGGTGTGCATTGGACTATCCATCCAGCCTTTTCTGCATTTACCTTTCTGCCTCACCACTACCAATATGCATTTTCCTATAGAGGAGTAGCTCCTAGACCTGATCAGCGCGCTCTAGGTGAGAGAGAGTGAACAACTTGTCGGAATTTTAACATTGTGAGATAGGAACAAAACACGATTTTAGGATAGAATTCAATTAAATCATTAATGTATCATCAATACGTTATTGCTATCTATTATTTAGTGGTTTCAAGGTGTTTTAATGAATGTATCAGTTGGATTAAAGTACTTTTATCAGAATTTTCGTCATCTTGTTGCTAGACACTTCTTGCTAGGTTAGGTTTTTGAAGTTTGAACTTCCCGCTATGTGTAACCATCAGTATGGTTTGTATAATAAACATTATTATTCCAGAGACATAGATTATTCCACACAAATAATATTTAATTCAATTACAACATTATATTTATATCTTATATTTTCCATACTTCATCTATTTATGTTCAATATTATATGTGCAACAATCAATGTCAGGACTAAAAAAGACATTATTATTCCAGAGAAATCAACTTTTTTACACAAATAATATTTAATTCAATCACAATATCATATTTACATCTTATATTTTCTATATTTCATCTATTCACATTCAATATTATATTTTATATCAGTACCTATCTTACTCTTTTTTGGAAAGGAATGCTTTTGGAAAGAGGGTCAAATTAAAATTATCTTTGTTTTTTCTCTCTTAAAAAGGCAACTGAAGTGTTCTTAAACATCCTAGCTTCGATTTTATAAGTTACTGGAATATTTTGGCTGAATATTTATCAAATACGATGGGTTTGAAAACAGACATTTTTACATTTGATTCAATGTTAACCCATCTTCAATCCCGACAAGTTGTTCCTCTGTCTCTCACTTGAGCGCTAGTGTTTGGCAGCTACTCGTCTATGCTGAAATGGAAAATGGTTCGGCCATTTTGTTTGAGGGATGCGGTCTGTTCCTAGAGTTGGTTATGCTTGGTTCAATATTGAGGCATGCGCAGAACAAGCTAGCCTTTACAAACTAACCTCAGTAACCTATCTCTTGTTTCTTGTTTGTTTGGAGTGTCATGTGCATGTGGTGTGTAGTCGTGTTGATGTTGTTAGAAGAGTTTAGGCTAATTTATTGTTTGTAATTATTGAAGAACTTATAACGTTATTTAGTACTTTCCTATTCTTTATATTCCGTATTAATCTGAGTTGATCAAAAGTTCTTAAAAATAGCCAGCGTCAGTATTCAAATAATTTTAATTTAGTTGTGGGGTGTATGGTGAAAATGGCTAGTGAAAAATTAAGTCTGGTGGTGCTGAAGGGGTGGAGTGATTTAAAAGATAAGACATTAATTGAAAAATGCATGGAGTGGGGGATTTTAAAAAGGGATGTTATGTGTTTGGCATGCGCTCCGGACAAGTGTAAAATGACATTACGCAAAGACTCAAATGAAATCGACGGGTACAGATGGCGTTGCAATAATGTTCGTTCAAAAAGAAAGCAGAAGAGGAAGCGATGTACCTATTCAAAAAGCCTGCGTACAGGAACTTTTTTTGAAAAATCAAAACTTCCCATGTGGAAAATTTTAGGATTTGTGCAGTTGTGGACGAAAAATGTAGCTGCTGATGTGATTAGTGAAGAACTTGATATTTCAAAACACACGGTCGTTGATTGGGGCTCATTTTGTCGCGAGGTTACATTTGATGCGATCATGAATAGGAGAACCAAAATTGGTGGCCCGGGACAAAAAGTTCAAATTGATGTATGCAAATTCGGACAAAGGAAATATAATAGGGGTCGTGTTGTCGAAGGCCAGTGGGTTTTCGGGGGTGTTGATGAGGCTTCTGGTGAAGTATTCATGACGATTATGGAAAACAGAACATCAGAAACTCTAATTCCTATGATTAAGAAATTTATAAAACCAGGTACAACGATAGTGTCGGACTTTTTTAAGGTTTCTGGTTGTTTAAAGGAGGAAGACTTTGAGCACCTGAAGGTCAGTCATAAAATTGACTTTGTGGACACCAATTCAGGTGCTAATACAAGCAAAATCGAAGCCTTGTGGAGCGCGGTCAGGTCCAGTTTGCCGCGCTACAACAGGAAGAAATCCTTTGCTGGACACTTGTCAAAATATCTATTCTTGAAATCATGTAAATTGAGGAAAGTGAATTGTCTCATGGAGTTCTGTAAGGAAGCTGGCGACTTGTACAATGGGTGCAATAATAAAGAAACTACTACTGATGAATTTGAAGAAATTGACGATTTTGATATGATTTGAATAAGGTATATATCTGGACCTCAGAACCAGAGGACCTTAACTCCAAAAATGGCATTTTCAGGTTTTTGCATAAAACGACTTATTTAGGTTCCCTCTTTCAGTGCCAAAAAGCATTAACTCCAGAATTGCTTCGTTTCCAAGATAACAAGGATTAGACAGTAGTAACTCCAATATTCTCCCAAAACCAAACAGTAGTAAGTCCACCTTACTACTGTCTAGCTTTAAAGAATTCCAATGCCAAGAATAGTAATTCCAGATACTATTCTTTGGCTCTATTCTTCTGCTTATTATTGATAATGCTATTTCTATTAATATATTGCTAATGAGGAAAAAGGAACATGTTTTGTACGGTATTCTTTTAAATAGATTTTTAATTACAGATTGTATAATTCTATAACTAGTAAGTTAGTTCGGAGAACAGTAGACCTCGCTACACTCACTCAAGCACATACATTACTAGGCTACTCACACACGCCCGCCTATACACGCAAAAATTGGATTTAGAAAATGATGATATATGCAATAGGATCGGTGGAGGGCACTGAAAAATAAAAGTTCTCTACTAGTTGTTCTGTGAACAGTCATCATCATCACTTCCATCTTCTGATCCGAAGTCCTCATCATCACTCGATTCCACTCCAAGTTTTATAACATATGACTCGACAGTATTCTCCAGTTGAGCCTGATTTCCAAAAAAGTACTCTTCCAATCTCTTCACACTTTCACATTTTTTCTCCCAATCAGCCACATTCATTGATTCAAACTTGAATTTTGTCAAACGTTCGACATCATTGAATTTGAATGTCACATTATGAGATGCTACCCAATTTTTCACATCTGCCCAAATCAGCTCTATCGTATTCAGCTCCGGATGGTAGGGAGGGAGCCTCAGAACATCAAAACCTTGAGCTTTGATTATATCGTCGATAAGGTACCGAATACTTGCAGGCTTGTGTAACTTTATCAAGTCGTATAACTGCACTTTTAACATATCAACCGTAAATTGAATGTTTCTATCATTCAGCCACTGTTGCATATCGGCTTTTGTAGAATTGGAAGTCGGGCACTTATCAATTTGCTTGTTGTGGTAGGATGCGTTATCAATTACCACAACAGACCGTGGTGGTAAATTTGGTAACAGCTTTTCATTCAACCACCTCACGTATATATCACTGTTCACATTATCATGGTAGTCTCCCGTTTTTTTACTGGCTTTCCACATTGTTAAACAGTTGGGAATAAATCCCATTTCCCCACCGGCGTGTAAAATAATTAATCTTTCACCTTTAGATATCTGTGCTGCTACACCTGAGAGACTGTCGTCGAACCATCCCTTTCCCGAGACATGAGCTGAATCAATGTAAGACTCGTCTGTATACACAATCGGACGGTTTTCTGCGCGAAACTCTCTGAGCTTCTTCAAGTACACAAATCGTTTATGGACCACATCTTGCGATTCCATAAGAATGTGTTTGTTAGTTTTGGTCTTCTTCCATCTGAATCCAATATTTTTCAAAATTCTTCTTACACTGGTCTTAGACCCCACAAAACCTAAATCGTTCTCCAATCTTATTTTTATCATGTTTAGAGTTGGGAGGCATTTCTCAGATAAGTAAAAATTGTTGACAATTCTACGTACAACACCAACATCAAAATCGTCAAGGCCAGTGATTCTTTTTGTTACTTTTCTTTTTTTATTGGTGGTTCCAAAATTAGAGTTCATTTCTTCCAATTTTCTCTTCTCCGTACTTATTCGTGTTAAAGTCCGTTTTGAAACTCCACAAGCAGCTGAGACCCTATCTCTCACCTTCTTGGGATCAATTGTGAACCTTGATTCCCTAGCCTCCAATTCCATAAAACGTGTAACATTGGTAATGACCTCACGTGTCTGGCTTGTTAGCTTTTTCCCTTTTAGTTTAGACTGGAACTCTACCGGCTTATCCATCTTTACAATCAATCACAAACTTGAAGGAACACTATAATCAACTATAGAACAAACAAGAACTAACTATGAAACAAACAGGAACTAACTATAAAACAAACAGGGAACTAACTATAAAACAAAAACTATAAACCGTAACTGTAACTGAAACAAAACTTTATAAGTGAAACCAGAATATAACTGAAACAAAACTATAACAAAAAAAAAATCAATCATTCGCCACTATTTAGATCAAATGTAGAATAGACACGTTGTTATTTCACACTGAAAATCAGTGAAGCAAATAACATCATAGTACTGCTAGGTAACCGAAGCGAATATGAATTTTTTTTATAAAGCTGAGTTTGCCAGCTGAATGAGCTTTTGAAATTTACTGTACCGCGAGTCAGCAGGCACTGTAGTGGGAGAAAGCGATCAACGCGCATGCTCCAGTGAGAGGCCAGTTTGGATGGCACGCTCTGTACCTAACTATTTGACCTCAGCTATACAATACACATCTTAAGATTTTGAAAACTTGAAAAATTTCAAGTTTGTATGTTATCTGAAATTTGAATTAAGAAAGTACATACACACAGAATACCTAGAACTTTATTGGTGGTAGGATTTGAGCTTGATTTAAATAACATTGACTGATTATTGGATTATTTAATTCTTATGTAATTGTGAGAATTTAATTAACAAGCATAATAATTAAAACAATAAGAAGAATTTCTACTATGTAAAACATTGAAAACTGGAGTTACTACTTTTTGGTTCTCAACTTTTCAAGCCGAATGTGCCACGTTTCTGAGGACCAAAAAGTATTAACTCCGTTTTCTCAAAATCTGAGTGAAATACGACAAAAATAACTACACCAGGGTGTAAATATCGTGAATTAAACATAATATATGCTAATTAGAAAATTTAACAGTGATGGAGTGTTTAGAAATTGAAGAAAATGCAGGAAAGTTTTTGGGCTCTCCTGAAAAAGTGTTGTTTGTGAGTTAAGTTCCTTTGGCTCTGAGGTCCAGATATATTTTTTATATTTATTTATTCAATATACAGGGTGTTTCAGAACTCCCTACCAATACTCTAGGGCATTGTTTCTGGGTACAAACCATATCTAAATATCATATTTAAATTGTCCAGAAGTCCTTAGTTACTCACACAGCTTCCATTTTGTTTTTTTCACTTATTATTTTTTATCTCAATAATGGTGGAACATATTGAATTGAAACTTTTCACCAACATTTATGAAAACTAGACAAAGCTACAAAAAAATATGACAATTTTTCAAATCCATAAAACAAAATGGCGGCCATTTGAAATTTTGTTTCTTGAATAACTCGGAAACCGTTGATATTTCAAAAATTTTACAAGAATAACTTTGTTGAGATTAGACTAATATTGACTGAGATATGGCAGCTTCAGTGCCCTTTTTTACTGTCTTTAAAATTCACACAAAATAATCTAAAATCGCTTGAAAATGACATTCAAAGCAGACGGAGACTGTTGCATTGTTGTAGCAGACTGAGTGGCAATGAAATGCCAATGAAACTCAATTAATTTAAACAATGTGGCCTGAAAACGAGTAGGTCTAAGCTTAATTTTGTCCAACTTGATAAATAAAAGGTCAGCTATTAGGCTACATCATGATATATACCATCAAATCATTTCAAATAAAATTAGGAAGTTGAATATTATAACTGTTCAGAATTTCCGTGACAAGAGCAATGATTTTTTATTTAAAAAAAAAGTAACTTTTGTTCATCAGTTCACATCACTCAGCTAACCTAACCAACAACCAAAACTAACCTAATCTAAAATCAACTCAACTCAAACCTAATCCAACATAACCAAACCTAAGCCTGACCTAACCAAAGTTTTATGTTTAGGTAAGGTTGGTCAGGTTAGGGTTGTGGGGTTCAAAGTTTAGGTTAGGTAAGATTTAGATTGGTCAGGTTAGGTAGGCTATAGTTTGTTAGGTTAGGTAATTTTGTTGGATTATTGTTTTTTTAATTAGGTTTGGTACAGCAATCAGTATGCTGTACAGTAGATCTACCTTGAAGAGCTTGCCTTTCAAAGCAGTATTGTTCTTGAAGATCTGCCTTTTCAAAATTTCGTGATCCAAACCCAACTAGAACAAAATTGTGTTGCATTATATGCTGCTGATGCTTTCATTAGTGCATTTCTGATAAAAATATTAATTAACCAACCATTTATTGGATATTGATTATTTAATTTTTTACTTTTTTTCTGTTTTATAGAATCTGTTAGATGTTGAAAACTCCAATGGCCGATCTCATGTCAACAAAATCAACATCTCCAGCAACTCATCAGTTGATCCAATTTCTTTATTGCCAGTGTCGTATCAAGATCACAATCTCCTATTTTAATAATCCCCATTCCATGCACTTCTAGTGCATTATTTCCTAGGTTACTCCACTCACTAAGTCACTAGAAGAATCACTATTATAAATTATTGTTAATAAAAATGTATATTCGGTAATAATTGTAATGATTATTGTGGAATTATTTTCTTGACTTTAAATTATAATTATTATAGACATTTTAAGACCTTTTTATATTATTATAGACGGTAATTGTTTAGTATCTGATACTGCTACTACACAGTACACACCCGTATAATGTCAGCTCCATACATGCGGCATTTGGCAAATACCGAATGTTTACCTTATGGTCATATGATATTCCACTATATACAAACAAATAGGCCAATGTACACTTTTTTTTTCGTGTCCATGATCAGCAGTCTTCTATTTTTCTATATATTTCGCTCCCAAAATTTAGCCACCCAAAGGGCTTTGTCGTTGCTTTTGAGGAGGTCGTCATGAGAGCAGTTTGTATCAAGCAACTCGCACTGCAATAGGTGAGTGTCTCTTGTAGGACTAAAATATCACAGTTTCGTTGCTTGCACATGTCCGCTATTAAAATTTCTTTATTTACAGAGAGTCCCTCAATATTCAGTGAGGTAGTCACAAGTGCTGGCCTTGAAAAAGGCCGATTGATTTGACTCTTTTTTCTTATCATGTATTCTTTGGTGATCTTGGTATTAGAAGGATTTGCCGACTAAGTCAAACTAATGTACACTGACTGGTGTGTATTGCCCTATTTGTTTGTATAGAGTGGAATATCATATGACTATAAGGTAAACATTCGGTATTTGCCAAATTCCGCATGTATGGAGCCGGGCAGACGGCATAAGCTTCTAATTTTTAACCGTGCCACTAATAATTATATGTTTTTTTGTGGGGGGGGGGGGGGCAAGGATTATTTGAGGTGAAAATTTTAATTTTTCATTGCTACCACTCTATGCTACCTAGTAGTTGTTGGGGAAATGCATGGTTAGTTGTTGGGGAAAAGCTTAAGACGGGTGCGTAGTAGCAGTATCGGAAGTTATATTTGTAGTAGTGATAGGCCTATTTATGATATTTGTGATGATAATTGTGATATTCTCATTAAATATATGACTTGTCCCTCAATAATACAGTAAACAACTAGTTGATTATTAGAGGTGATTTAGATGCTTTACAAAAAAAAAGATCATAAATAGTAGCAGTATCAGATACTAAACAATTACCCTTATAAATAACAATAACTGTTCAGTGATATTCATTCAATTTGACACTTGGCAATAAATCCTGTTTACAAAAAATTCAAAAACTTCAAAAAACATACTCTTTGGCAAGAGTATGGCGGCGGCGGGAAAAAATATGATCTTCGCCGCCATACTTTTGCCAAATTTTTGAATTTTTTTGTAAACAGGATTTCCAGTTAGATAAATTTTTCAACGGCATTCCTTAAAAACCGTAGCAAAGCGCGGTGATCTTCTCATCGTTTATATGCATGACCGAGCCAAATTTCATGAAAATCGGCAAAGTAGTCTAGGAGGAGTTTGATCACAACCGATTTACACAAGTGGGCTTGAGATTGAGCTTTGCTTGTTTGCTTGACTACACTCTGATTCATTTAATTTGACGCTTGGCATTAGATAGATATATTATTTCTTTGCCATTGGCCCGATGGATGTTCCAAATCTTGATTATTGTAGAACCTTCAATACCGGTATACAGGGTGTTTCAGAACTCCCTACCAATACTCTAGGCCATTGTTCCTGGGTAAAAACCAAAACCGTACATTACAGTGCAAAGTTTCAATTTTATATGTTTCACCATTTTTGAGAGAAAAAAATAATAAGTGAAAAAAATAAACAAAATGGCAGCTGTGTAAATAACTAAGGACTTCTGGACAATTTAAATATGATACTTAGATATGGTTTGTACCCAGGAACAATGCCCTAGACTCTAGAGTATTGGTAGGGAGTTCTGAAACACTCTGTATACCGGTATTGAAGGTTCTACAATGAATCAAGATTTGGTACTATTGACAGATTTGAGTAATCAATGGACCAACAGTTTAGATCAGTCCCGAATCAGTAATTTTCAAGTCCTGGGTAACTGGTAGGCTGAGTGAGACACCTAGTAACTGACAATTTATTATTATGAAAACTACTGTATACTATAAAGTTATTTGGCCAATTTTTGGTCTTTCTTGGATTATAACAGTGTCGAATAATCCTCACATCTGGTGACGTCAGGCTAATTTGACTGAATGAACAAAAACTATTTCAGTGTTGGAAACTTGGGTTGTCACCATTAGAGTGATAAGGGCAGACAGATAACATACAATTGAAACATCAAATTTAAATTTTCTCAAATTTAATTTATCATATTTTTTATGGACAGAACTCTCATCCCACTAATATTGAATTAAAATGTAAAAATAGATCCAAGTAATGGACTGTAGAAACGGATATACCATAATAATTATTAACAAATTACTGAAAATTGAATTTTGAATAAAAATTATTATGACCATATAAATTTCTAAAGATGGAAGGGAATAATATATTGCAACTATACAGTTGCTGTTAAATCATAATTAATTGGACGAAATTCTTCATTAATGCCATATAAAATTCTGAAGTCTTCTGCTACAGCAAATATTGACCAGTGGCGGCGGTAGCCACCTATGAATGGGGGGCCAAGGATGGGCCCAAGATATCATTAGGGGGGGGGGGGCAGAAATTAATAGCCTATACCTATCTAACTGAATTTATTCTGTTCTAATTAATAATATGATTTAAAAATTGAAGAAATCTTGTTCAGTTCAAGTCTAGTTTAAGTTTGTTAGGCCAAATAGGAAAATACCGGGTGGGGCTGAGTAATGAGCGATTTTGAAAAGGTTGTGTAAAAAAACCAATCAGTTTTTGAATATTACTCTGCCCCACCCGGTATATAGTGTATTTTTATTTATAACATTATTACAAAATTATTATATAAAATAAACTTTGCAAGTCATCATTAGTGTTAAGAACACTTGATATAACATCAATTAATGCATTCATACAAAAATGTCTACAGTATCAGTCAGTATCATGTCTCAATGTATTTTACAGCAGATAATTAAAAATCAATTACTTTTGAAATATCTTGGCTTGAAAATGCATTTCTTTCCTAAAAAAGGACAAATCAACAAAAGACTGATCAAGCTACTTTTTACAAGTGGAATGCATTTTCAAAACATTCATGAGTTGGTAATTTTTATAAAGTTTCTGTAAAATATAGAATATGAGTCAGTTTTCATACAATAATATTCAATAAGTATTTCGTCATGGATTGATAAGAATTATTAGAAATCAATACAAAAGCCAAACGTTTACCTTGTTTAAAATATATTGATTATTCTATTCTTGTGGTTCACTGCAAAATCATCAACAATGTTCCCCAAATCAAGACTTTTAATACATAGAAACGGAGTCTTGAAATACTAGCGCTCATGTGGGAAAAAAGTAAATTTCGGCAAGTGTTTGAAGCTACCCCTACTGATATTGACAACAGAATAATAGCTATAGTCCGTGCAAACCTTAGTTTGCAGTATTACGTTATGAAGCGCAGTGTTGCCGGATCTACTCATGTAGAATCTAACTCATGACCTAATGTCCTTTTAAAAATTATTCATAGTATAATAGTAAAACATATAAATAGGTAATTAGTGTGCTAATTTTTCTCATTCATGTAGTTTTGATAGAATAAGAAATGTAAACAAAACAAGAGAGAGCGAACAGCTGTGAGTGAGGAGTAATGAATAAAATAATAAGCAAAACATGGCAACAGCGCTTCCATATCCCATAAACAAATAGCATTGATATTGACAACAGAATAATAGCTAGTAAGGAAATTCGATGAATGCTGCTGCACAAAAAACTTTTCCCCGGGCGGGAATCGAACCCAGCACCTCTGGTTTGCCGGACCAGTGCCCTAGCCTCTAGACTACCGGAGATCTTATGTAAGCTTATAGCAGAATTCATTTTTGATATTAGCTAAATCAGCCAGATAATTATAAAGATGGGAGGGAATGAGATATTGCAACTATACAGTTGCTGTTGAATAGGAATTCCGTCCAATTAATTATTATATAAATTTCTATTAGAAAATTCAAATTAAAAGGAATTAGAAGGTAGGGCTATATTGAAATGTCGGTGTCGTAAATAAAGACAGTTCATTTGTTTGGTGGATAAATATTTATATCTTCCAGTGACCTCTGTGAAAGGAGGTAGACCTATTTATAGGCCTACCTCCATATAAATTGGATTTCACTTCTACATCGACCTTCAAGTTTTACTTCACTTGAATGAGATCGAAACAATAAGAAAATAACTATTGTCACACGTTACAATTCATTATGGGACTCACTCAATACTTATTTATACAATAACAAATTTAACCTTATCACATTTTAAAAAGCACTTTTTGGCCTAGCAAGATATTTTTCAACAAAAATAATCCTGCAGTAAATTAACAATATTTGTACAATTCTATTGCAACGCGTATGCAAATTAAACTGAAACTATGCTGGACCGATCATCTCCTCGCTGGGATTGACTGGTATTTTCAGTTGAGGTCTTGTCTTCTGTACAGTTATCCTGTCCACATAGCAGTAGACAGCAGCAGCTACAGCTGCAGAGGGGGCCAGAATAGCCAGCTGCTTGTGCAGTCCTATACTGTTCGAGCAGTAGAAGCTTGCTGCCACAAGGATTCCCTGAAATCAACAATAATTCAAATACAGATTGTGATCTCTATAAGAATTTATAGTAATGTAAAATTATAGTTAATTCGGCGAGGCGGAACACCCGAAAGGGTCTCTCCGCCAAAAAAAGCCATAAGCATAAATAATAAATAGTTAATTTTGACTAATTTATATTGCTTCTACAGACGTGAGATGCGGTTGCTATAGAAGATCTATCCACAATATATATTACTAAAAATATATAGGTAGTCTTGTACTTGATTGAGAATTCCAGTTGAGTGTAAATAAGCTCATTAAACAATATCTTCAATGGATAATAGAGAAATACTTTTTTGATTGATGAATTAAAAGTGTTCATCTTCCAGCAACATATATCTTATGAATGTTCGAAACTGACCTTTTTACAACCATAATCACATTTTTGTATCGAAACTACATTGGATTTCCATATATTTTTTAATCGAATTAAATGTTCCAGATTGATACCTTTGTGAATGTGTAAAGGGCACAAGACTGAGCGCTGTCCTGGGGAAACATTTCAGCCATCAGTGAGTAGATCTGAGTATTGTAGCAACTATCTCCTAGTCCGAGCAAAACACTGCAGGTCAGCGCAATGTAGGTGCTGTGGAGAAAATGCAAACCGGTAAGAAATTTCTCATAAAGCACGGTTTTTAAATTAAAACTTTTGAAACTTCTAAGATGCGGCGCCGAAAAATGTGATCAAGAAGGAGTGACAACTTCACCTGCTATTTTCCCGCCAATTTCTAAACCTTTGAAAAATATTTCCCGCCTTTTTTAGATATCTCTAATACAATATTCTTCCTGCCAATTTCTCACATATATTATAAGAAATATTTCCCGCCTTCTTTTTAGACATCATCTCTCTTATACAATCTCACTGTTAATGAGGATTTAGCAAATAAAAACTGGATGAAAAGCAGATGACAAGTGGAATGAGAGATAAATTTATATTTACATAAGTTTCTAAGGTAACCGATGGTATATAACTACTTAATGAGGTAAGAGAGATGTTAGTTTAAAAAAATGGCGGGAAATATTTCTTATAGGTTAGAAATTGGCGGGAAGAATATGGCGAGAAATAATGTTGTTAAGAGATAATTGAATTGAATGACTGCCTTTATTTTTTAACCTGGGAGGGCGAAGTTAGGGCGCAGTCGAATAAAAAAGAGATAAGACAGAGTGATGTGATTATTAGAAGCTGCTATCGCTACAGCATGTGAGATTAGCCTGAGATCTATTTGCAAGAAACAATTTTAGAACTAGAAACTGAGCTTTAGAGTCAAGGGGAGTATGTAGAAAATGGCGAGTCAGGTACAAATAACGTCTGCGCCCTACAGAAGATCTCATGCAGGTTCGAGCCAGGAACTGCACAAGTGCACAAGCATAATGGGGAGTGATTGTTAAGAGCATTGCTCTCCTGCGGATGTCAGCAAGTCTGGAGGTTACTCGCCCAGAAATATTAATGTGGCAGACCGTCCTCCAGTGGTGCACCAGCACTTGACTCATACATAAAAAGAAATGTGGGGGAGGTGGTTATGGGACGTTTGACGTCATTTGTGCCAGTAGACTCCAAATTTTTACCCACTAAGGGGACCTATCATGGAAAGATTTTTTCTGAGAGACACTGAAGCACTTGCAAAAACTTTGTTTTAAAGTTAGAGATAAACGCTCAGTTATTGTAGCAGGTGTTTATATGTGTGGCGACAGCATCGTGTTCAGAAGAGTACCGGTACCCTAAAAAAAAATAGTTTTATATTATACAGATATGAGCTAATTATTCTAGATTGTTAAATACGGCTTAATTGATCCAAAGTGTGATAGTATTGAATAAGCTTCATTGAAAATAAAAGTAATTGTATTATTCGATTCACTAAAGAAAGAACTATGAAAGAGAGAGAGAGAGAGATCAACCTCTTAATTATATGATATGAAGCTTACTGAAGCTGGTTAGTGTGAACAATAATTGAATGAATTAAATTCCACAAGTCAATTAATTGACAGTAATTGAGAGAAATGTGAGTGTACCTGCTCTCAATAATGGCAAGCTCATTTGTGTTTCCGAACACTGAAGAGTTTGGCAAATTCAATAATATGAGAGAGAATGCTAGCAGTTGTGCTGCAAACCCAACTAAAGCTGCCACACTGCGACCGGCCTTGTACTTGCTGATTTTGTCGCTCATCAGGATTTGAGTTGATCCTCCTAAAATTGAGAAAAATAATCGAAATAAAGACAGGCAAACATGACTTGCTTCATCTGAAATAGTATACCGGCACAGTATTTATTGGCAAGAATTTTTGAGCAATGGCTTGAATCAGTTCTGGATTTATAGGGATACTAGAATAATTGTGAAGCGGTTGTCCCAGTGGTAGCAGGCCAGTCTAATCCGTGAGATTAGATAAGAGACGGCACCTAACACTCCTGTTGTAACGGTGACCGTCTCCTCTAAATACAATTATGAGCTTCGAAATCGCTACCCGGTGATTCGGAACCCACCTAAAGCTGTAGGTCCATTCCTATCTCATCATCACCCTTCCCATTACCCACGCACAAGCCTTGAGCTTATGTGGGCATCATCCCCAGCAAAAAAAATTTGTCTGTCAACTGAAATAACCAAGATAATGACTTTGATTATCATCGACATAAATCATGGATTATTAGAATTGGGGCTCATATACAACTCTATTCTAAGCATTGAAATATCAAACTGCTATAATGTCCACGAATACTTATTGTAGATTTTCATAACAGATTATTAACACCATAACACCATTTAATTAATGACTCTCAATTAATAAAATTACTCACCTATTAAGCTTCCCACGCCACTGCAAAGACCAGATAGAGGAACAAGTTGTTTGGATACTGTACCAAACTGTAACGTGAATCCAATACAGGGGCTGTAGATTCCAGTTACAAAGGCTTGTTGCATACCTGAAAATTGAAAATCGCCTGAATTGAATTTCTGTTCAGAAGTAGCCTATTCTGATAAGTTCATCTTGAATTTGCTTTTTGGTAGATTATAATAATTCCACTTTTATCAATTGGGTTCAGACTAATAATAGACTATCTATGAATCTAACGTACCTCTTCCATGACATGGATATCAAGCTTAATGCTGTACAAAGTACCTATGAATGGTAGCTATCTTTTAAATCATCTTTATATTTATATTATTCAATGAATGAACGCATATTTTGTTTTTATTCGTGATAAAATTGAAATACAGAGGCTGGCAGGGTAGTCCGAACTTTTTAAAATGCCTCGTCTTATAAGTATATAACCCAAGTGAAATACTAATGTCAATCAGCATACTCAATTTTTTTGAATTGGCACCATTGAAAGCTCCACAAGCCAAAAATGTGTCCATCTTTGTAAAATTCATCTGTGGGTGATTTTGGAATCACTCAGAAACTTTTATTGTCAGAAATGTTAGTAATGAGGATTAAATACTGAAGCCCACTTTACTCTCCTCTGACAGATATTTTTCTCTTGTAAAATTTTGTATACGCAGGTTGAGACTGATCCGACGATAAGAGGCTCTAAGGACTTTCTCCTATCAGATATTTTTCAAAACCCTGAAGACATGAAATAAATAAATAATAATCATTAAGCTTATTTTTTTAACTTACCAACATACAGGAACATAATACACAGTATCAGCATATCTTTTGTGGTGAAAACAGCCCATGTCTTTTTCAGTGCTGTGAGAGGCCCTTCTTTCAGTTCATTCTCTGCAATTTCTTGATCTTTTTTCGCCGGTCTCAACAGAATAAACATAAAAATAGACACGCTTGATATGCCTGTTAAAACATAGATCAGAAGATGACGTGTTGCTTTGTCAATGTATATTTTGCCTTCCAGCTCGAAGTAAGCGTAAATATTTCCATAGAATGTTCTGAAAAAGAAAAAGGTCCTGTCAATCATCAAGAAACGTGTTTTATTAGATGAACTTTGAGTACTGTAACAATTGTTTATAACAGTATGTACTAGAACACTAGACGTCAAATCTGCGAATCGAGTAGAAGCCAATCTGAAAACACGTTGTATACCCTTGATTATCTATGTTCATACCTATGATATCTAGTTCATACCTGGTTCTAGTTCATATCTGGTTATCTATGTTTATACCTATGATACTGTATCTAGATCTTTTTTCACATGAGCTCTGGGGCTTATACGTGGGTAATGGGAGGTTGATGATGCGAGACGACTACTTTTTAGGCAGCTGGGACCGACGGCTTCACGTCTCCTCCCACACGAGAGTGGCCGTCTGTGATCAAAATCTGTTGTAGTCAACAAGAATCAAACCGGAAACCTTTGTATCAGACCGGTGATAAGCCACCTTGGCTAACTGCCCACTCCAATTTATTATTATAATAAAAATTCTCATATGGGATCATTATAACTATTAATCAATGAATAATTATTATTTATTTACATTGAAAACTAGCTGTCCCGGCGAACTTCGTATCACCCTCTCCCCCCCCCAAATGTCCCCCCCTCTTCTCCCCACAAATGTTCCCCCTTCATGCCACCCCCAAAAAATGTCATCCCCCAAATGCCCCCTTCATTCCCCCACAAATCCCCCTTCATGTCAACCCCCTCTTTCCCACCAAATTTCACCCCCCTCTTCCTCCAATTGGCCCCCTTCATGTAACCCCCCCAAAATGTTACCTCTCCCCCAAATGTCCCCTTCATGTCACCCTCAAATCACCCCTTCATGTCACCCTCAAATAACCCCCTTCATGTCACCCACCTCTTCCCCCCAAATGTCTCTCCCCTTCATATCACCCCCCCCCCACGAAAAAATGTCACGAAGTAAAAATATCTATATCCACTCGCTTTATTGATGGAAAATTAAAAGAAATCTGCAATATACTAATTTTTATAAAGCGAGTGGATAATAATCAATATTAATCAATGCTGAAAGTTGCCAAAAAAATTTCACCCGTCTCGGAATCGAACCCGAGAATTCTGCGTAGAAGGCAGAGTCGCTGTCCAACAGACCACCGTGGTCGTCTTTGGGTGACCTAAATTGTAGCATGTTCAACTACACATTGATTTCATAGGAGCATTATTGTTTGGACTGGATCAAAATGGATGTCGTGTTTGATAGGTTAGGTCATTAATTTACTAATTAATTATTAATTATAAAGAGATTTTCTTATATTTTAATACATATTATGTTAACCAGTGCTTTAAAAATTCAAACGAATCCAAAATCATCTAAATCGGTTCAGCCGTTCTCGAGTTATAAGCGAGCGTACAGTAGACACCAACTCTCTTTTATTAATATAGATTACAGTTAGATAACAGTTTTGAAGAATTTTCTTTATCAATATAAAATAATGCAGGATTCATATTATAAGTATTCAGTATAACTTACTGTATTAGGGCGCCCACTGAGGTGGAGTGGCGATGGCGTGGCAACACGCTAAATATGTACATAATTATGTAACTAAATGAAACAGCGCACGTCACCTTAATGTGCGCTGTTACATTTAGTTTCATATGTTTATATTTAGCCTGTTGCCACGCCATCGCCACTCCACCTCAGTGGGCGCTAGGGCTTAAAGTGCAACTCAAATTATGAACTTTCAACTTGAGAATTGACAAATAGTGTATTAGGATATGATGTACCTCAACCACTTACGATAAGGCGAAAAACACCCAAAATATTCCAACATTTCTTGCCATCAATCTCTGATCAGAGTTTTGGACCAGATATTTGCCTTCAGCTGTCCACAGTATACCAGCTCCGAGGCCACAGAGCATTGCTCCACCATATATCGCCCATGCTTCTTCTACGTTGAAGGCAACTATGTAGAGTCTGTTGCAGAAAAAAAAGAAAACCAAATTATTTCTTCTATTTACATGCAATATGCAAGCAAAAGTGAAAATTTAAAAGCAAAGTGAGCTAGAGTTGAAATGTTGTGTGAAGAAACGAATTTTTTAAATGTACAATGTATTAAATGTATATTATTCAATTCAATAACATCATAATTGTTCACAATTACATGTTCCATCAATAGAAAATCAATTCAAGAGAATACTTTGTTTATTTATTTCCATTGAAAATTACTCTAACAGTTTTGAAGAATTTTCTTCATCAATAAATGCAGAATTCATATTATAAGTATTCGTGTATACTGTATTAAAGTGCAACTCAAATTATAGTAATAGAATTGAAATCAAAATAGAAAATATAGGAATAATATCAATGATTTTGTAAATTTTCTAAAATGGAACTTACATCCTGCGGTTGGACCAAAGTATTTTTTAATAGAAACCGTGATGATTTTCAACAAACCCATGCTCTTATAATTCCCATAATATTCATCAGTCAGTAATTCATCAGTCATTGATTTTATAGAATAAGAGTTTCATAGTAGTAACTAGAACAAAAATTGGCATAAATTTGGAAATTATTTGACCTTAGATTATAGTTTTTACTTATGTAATAAATGCAGCTATAACCATTGACAATACAATATCACATCTAGGGTTGTTTCGAGTGAGTTTCAATGTACAGTAATAAGAAATGAAAAATTTAATTGAAGCTTGTTACTCACGTATAACCAACTGATGCAAATAGGAAAGAGCTTCTTATGCCAATAACTGCAACAATGGATGGTGCCATCCACAGTGTAACTGTGAACATTGAGTACAGGACACCAAGTACCGTGTAGCCCTCAACAACGAAATCTGGTCTTTCATCGCTTATACTCGATATTAGGGTTTTCTGAAAAATAAAATTGATTTAGTGTTGTCTTTTAAACATAGTTATTTCAATTTCCAATAGTGGGTGGGATGATCTAAGTTGAAGTACGATAGAAACTTATTAATCCGCAATAATATAAGATTATAATACAGATAATATAATAATTATTTTATTATACTTATTAATCAGACTTATTAAGTGGAAAAATCTTTGAATAATGACTAAATTTGCAGAGAATAGTGACAAAGTATGGGTGGTGTTTAGAATCAGGAAGTAATGTTATGCGTCAACTTATTAATGACTTAAAAAATCAATATCTTTTTTTTATAAAAAAAGTTGAGTTTTCCTTATTTTCTTAACTTACTGCCTTCATCTACTAATGCATTGATAATTTATTGAATCACATCCCTATTAATAAATCTTTTTGTTTCTTTATTAAGAGCATTTTCAAAAGTATAGGCGAATAAGTTTGGTGAATAAGTGGGCCTATGAATGCCGTCTGTAAGTTATCAAGCATTATGCGTTTTCTCTAAGAACAGTTACATACTTGCTCTGAATAACATAGCTCTATTGTTTACGTCTGTTGAAGATAATTATGATATTTTTTGCTATTCTGAAAGCTTGATTCATTATTCAAAGTAGTTCGCATTGGTCAACGCATTTTGTACATGACTATCGCATTAGCCAAAATCAGACATATACCGGTACTAGTAGCTTGTATAAAGTACTGAGATTATAATCCTGTTTTCTCTTTGTTATGAAGCAGTCTTCCCCTCTTATCAATTCAATTCACAATAATGCAGGAAAAGTAATAAGGTGCTTTTCAACTTTCGTTAAGATTCACTTTTACTCTTTAAATTTCGTTTCTCTAGCAATAATGAAACACTATATTCTATAAAAAATATCCAACCTGTTCCTTCAAGCCTAAATCTGGTTAGATTATATGTTTTTTTTAAGAGGCGGAGAACATATAGATATAGAACATATATGACGTAGGCTTAACTTCCCGTGCATCCCACTTCAATGTTATAAAATATGTACTACGGTATTCAAGTAAAGACAAATAATTTATCTAGTTAATCCGTTGATTGATGAGCTATTAACTGTTGTAATTACCAATTACTAGAGTAGGTAAACAAATAATTTTTGTTGGGCATTAATTATTATTAGCCTACAGTTGACAAGAATTGAAATTGAATCGATGAAAATGCATGAAAGACTTATTTTAATCCATCTATTAAAATATAGTAAGCCGGAATTTATCCATTCACTCTGCCAAATGAGCATAATAAATTTGAGTCTGATCATTTGTATTTTCAAGGTTGAAATCGTGAACTGGCAGCTATAGTTGTGACCTTCATCTAAAGAAATAAAGTATGTAAATCGTGTAAGCGATCGTTTGAATGCTGGTTATTTCCATTCATGTAGCAAAACTATAATGACGACTCGCCTCCAGTTTCTATTCATAACACACAAAGATTAGTGATTCTTCTTATACACAACCTGCGTGCCTTGATAGGCTCGAATAACTCAACTTGTATGATCGTGTGATAGTCATTAATCTTCGGCAATTTTTGGTGATCATTTTGTTCGACTAGATTCTTGAACTCATCCCCCACTCTCTTGATCGAAAGAAAAGGATTTTTCTTCTTGAAAATACCTTTGTCTGTTATTATGTCGATTATTACAATTACACGTAAAAATGAAATGTTTTGTTAGCAGGGCTCGATTTCAGGGGAACGCGGCCAGAAAAACAGTGTTGATGTTGTTTTAGTTGGATCACAAAAAAAACTCCACCGTTACAGCAAGAAAAATGAATTGGCAAATGACTTGCTAAACCAATACACTAATGAACTGTTTTACTATCAAAGCAATCAGGCTTTAAAGAGAAGGAAATTACTGCATTCTTTTTTCGACAATGACCTTAATTAAAGTGTGTAGGTCTGATCTAGGCTAGGCCTACATTTCTTTCTATGAACTTGATGTGGTTGGATCGAACAATATGTTCGTCTCATGTCATTTACCTTTACCTTAGCCTTTCACAATAACTATTACCACTGGCAGCATTTCCTTCACATTGAGCTGGACCTTGATTGCCATTTTATAAGCGACAACCGGCTCCGCAGAGATGACTTGCAGGTACAAATGAGGTGTTATTCAATCATAATGAGCTCTGCTCTAATGAACTTCGCGACTGCAATATTCATGCAAAATGAATATATTTTTAATAATATACTTTTTGCATAATTCCCCCCTCCCCCCTTCTGCACAAAATAATCTCTTGTTTGCTGAACATTCACTATTCAACATTAGAAAACTATCTCGTCTAATACTCAATTAATTTATAATTAGCAAACCATTTTTATATTGCTGTAGTTTGCCTTCATCACAGTATTGCGCATCATCTTTATAGGTAAAGCATTGATCTTTACCTCAATATCCTATGCAGAGTAGGCCTAGGTGCGGTATTCAGAAGTCTCCGCCAATTCTTTAGAGAGGAAATGATCCGATCCTTCACCAGGCAACAATAATGCTACAGGCGTATTTTTTCTCTGTTCAAGTTCTTTTTTAGATATCTTGGTCTTTTCTCGCTATTTTTAACAGTGTTGACAATTTTTTGAAATTAGAAAACTTTTCTAATTTGACATGTAATAGCTAGATTATAAATCTCATAGGTCTCTTTGGTCTCTATGCATACAAAAATATATTTAGCACATTTTACAAAAATAAAACTACTTTTGAAAAATAATTTCAATAGAAATCTGCAAATAATCGCTTTTTAAACAAAATCCCTAAATTTTAAAATTTTTTAAACATTTTTATCTTCATTTCATTCTATACTAACTTTACATATTCTATTCATTATAGATTCAGATCTGTTGATACCATAATCAAGATGCGATAGTGTGGTGTTACCGTATATTAGATTTTCCTAGTTGGGTATTTTCCCTGAAGAAAAATTAATGAAATCAATGTTGTTTTCCATGACGAAATACTTGTAGAACATTCAGTTAAAGTAACGACTTGTATTTCACTGTGTTAAAAATTAATGATTGCAAAAATGTTAATGTTGTAATCCCCCAGACCTTCCTGAATTCTAAATATTCATGTCTTGATTTCTGTAGAATTTGTGCTTTATTTTTAATTTCATTCAACTTTTTCATCCCAAGCTGCCAACTCCTGAAACCAATACCGCAGATAATGTATATTATCTGTGCCAATACTAAAGCTCCTGCCAAGACGATCGCTTGACCTTTCTCCAACTTCCTCATTGATCTCTTTTCCTCTTAGGTGACAACCTTCAATAATTTGCAATCAACTTGTCTCTCAGTGTAATGGAATTTTTTTTCGAAAAAGAATAATGTTCACTTGAATTCATTAAGTGTAATTTTGGGGATGTTGCACAGAGTCAAGGTCTCACAGAGACAAGGTGTTGTTTTTAAACGAAAGCAGTGTCATAGAGACAAGGTTTCGTAGAAGCAAGTAGTTCAAAAAGGAGCAGTGTCACAGAAGCAAGGTCTCACTCAGACAAGGTGACAGTTTTAAAATTATGTGCAGTTTCACTGAGTCAAGGTTTCACAGAGGCAAGGTGCTGTTTTTAAATAGCAGTGTCATACAGTCAAGGTCTCACAGAAGCAAGGTCGTGTGGCGTGTTGCCTACATATGAACATGAAGGCGTTCCATTTGTTTTAATAAATTGAACGTCTGCTATATTAAATCATCTTCTATCTTCTATATTATTAAAAGGCGAACATATTTTCAGTAAACGGAACTCCTCCGTGGTTTCTCAACCGATTTTGTTAGTTCACGTCTCATTGTCTTACTTTTTGAAAATTATCTGGAGCTGAGGAATGAACGATCAAAGTTTTGGGGCGCCGAAAATTTTCACATTTCAACTTATGATTTGATGATCAGCTGTTTTGAAACGAAAATTAGATTTTTCATTGTTCATTGCACCGGTAAGGGCATTTGAGCAGAGAGAAAAAAAAAGAAAGATGGAGGAAGCGTTAGAGAATAATAGAGAACGGAATAGAGAGAAAGTATAAGATAAAGAAGAAGAGAGAGAGAACAGAAGAAGAGAGAGAAAGAACAGAAGAAGAAGAAGTAGAAGAAGGAGAAAAAGGAAAAGAAGAAGAAGAAAAAATGAGATTAAGAGAATTAATAGTAGAATTATATAGAATATCAAGTAGGTTTTATCTACGGCTGCCACTTTTATAGAGAGATGTAAATAATTAAGTTATATGCAATTATGCATATCGGTTTAGAAGCTAACCAATAGTGTTGTTATCGCGAGCAATATGATCCAATCGAGTTCCTTGGCGCGCGGCAGCTGAACGAAGCGCGAACTTTGAGAATTCCCGCCTAGCATCTCAACCTCCATATCGTTTTTCGTTTTAGGAAGGGGAAGGAGTCATAGGAGAATTCTACAAAAAATCATGGACGTTTCTCTTCATACCATTAACATTTCCCTGAATTTTCAAATCAATCTGTCCAAATTTAACAAAATTATAAGCATTTTTCAAAATCGATGCTAGTTTGGAATCAAAATAGAGTAATATCCGTATCTCCTACCTAGACAATGTACTAATCTTTGAGTTCTCATTTTATTTTTGTTAAAAATGATAATTTTGCATTTAAAAAAATTATATAAATTTATAAAATAAATTGCATTTAAAAAATGCATTTTTTAGCATTTCTGAGCTTGGAATCATATTTTTCACATGTTTCTTCATAGCTATATTCAATCAGGTATAATTTATTTGATACAGTAATGCAGTAATTAACATTTCTATTACATACTTGAGTATATTCTTGCCATTGAATATACATTGAATATGAGAAGAACATAATATATTAAGTAGTAGTAGGATTCAGAAGAAGAGTTAGAAGAGAAGAAGAAGAAGGAGAAGTAGAAGAAGAAGAAGAAGAAGAAGAAGAAGAAGAAGAAGAAGAAGAAAAATAAGAGAAACAGTAAAAGGATATAGAAAATCGGCCAAAAAGGAAGTAGTACAGTAGTAGGAGACAGGAGAAGAAGAAAAAGAAGGAATGAGAATAAGAGAAAAATTGAAAGGGTTTTTTAAATCAGGCGAAGAAGAAGACGTAGTGGGAGACAGGAGAAAAATAAGAAGAAAAAGAAGGAATGAGAATAAGGAAAACAGTAGAAGGATATAGAAACGAAGAAGTAGCACGTGACAGGAGGAGAAGAAAAAGAAGGTACGAGAATGAGAGAAACAGTAAAAGAAAAGAAAAATCCTTCTACTGTTTATCTCATTCTCTTCTTCTTCTTCTTCTTCTAATTATTCTTCTGTCTCCTGCTACTTCTTCTTCTTCTTCTTCGCCTGATTTTCTATATCATTTTACTGTTTCTCTTATTCTCTTCTTCTCCTTATTGTTATTCTTCTTCTTATTATTATTCTTAATTTTCTGTCTCCTACTACTACTCCTTGTTCTGAAGACAAAGACGATGAAGAATAAGAAGAATTCTCATCCCTTCTTTAACTATAGCAGGATCCTTTTAACTTGACATAAAACATATGATCGACGAGCATATGATCACAATACTTAACCTACAAATGCTGAATCTCGCAGATTATTGATAAGGTCTTTTAAAAAGTTATTCTTTGAAAGGTCTTCTTTAAAAAGGTCTTTTAAAGACTTTGAAGGTCTATAAGACTTTCAAGCCTTTTGATTATTGTGTCGAAATCACTGTTTAATTATTACTGGAACAGCTGATTTATGACAAGTTAATTGGATCCTGCTATAGTACAGTATTTGAAAATTTGAAAGGTATTGTATTGCACTGTATTTTTTTAAATAAACGTAAACACAAATCATGTCTCCAAGTAAGTGTTGAGTGTAAATTAATCTCATCCCTTGAAAAATTTTTCTTGTAGCTGACCATTCATTATTTAGGTAGCATGACGCAGATACTCTGCCTGATTGATATCTGATAAAGAAGAATTCTATGATTCATGACACTGTTTGCATATTACATTCCTTCGGCGGTGGCCAATATTTGCTTTTCAGTCTGGTTTACATCCTGCATCATTAATTAGGAATATCGTTCAATAAACTATTACGATTATTTCATATAGTTGATGAAAATACACTAAATGACTTCTACCTTTATAAATCGAAGATTATTTCAATATCTTATTTTAATTTCCTATTTCCTTCTAGCTTTCATTATTATTTCTTCTAGAAGAAGAAGAAAAGGAAAAGGAAGAAGTAGAAGGAGAAGAAAAGGAAAAGGAAGAAGAAGAAGAAGAAGAAGAAGAAGAAGAAGAAGGAGGAGGAGGAGGAGGAGGAGGAGGAGGAGGAGAAGAAGAAGAAGGAGGAGGAGGAGGAGGAGGAGGAGGAGGAGGAGGAGGAGAGAGGAGAAGAAGAAGAAGATGAAGATGAAGAAGAAGAAGAAGAAGAAGAAGAAGAAGAAGGAAGAAGAAGAAGAAGAAGAAGAAGAAGAAGAAGAAGAAGGAGAAGAAGAAGAAGAAGGAAGAAGAAGAAGAAGAAGAAGAAGAAAGAAAGAAGAGGAAGAAGAAGAAAGAAGAAGAAGAAGTAGAAGAAGAAACAGTTGGAGAAGAAGAATGAAAACATTTAGAAAATGTTGGAAAAAGTATATTGATCGGCTGTTCAACAATACTGCAAATTATATTTTTTATTTAGATAGCCAGCCATGTGATACTTTTTAATTCTTCACTGGGTATTGCATCCAGGCATCTTTGTCGAGGGAGTAGCTGGAGAGTATTGATTTCATAATTTGAAGCATTGTATCGGAAAAAGTCGAAATTTGCATCAAACAATAAAGTTGATTTCCCACAGTGCTCTAAATTTTCACCAATTTTCATGAGAGATCGATTTTTCACCCCTAACTTTTTCCGCGTGATTTTAAAAAAATGTTCAACTCAGTTTTTGGAGCTCTATCCGATGCAAAAAAGCATTTTTCGAAATATTATAAATACTTTGATTCACCCCCTTCCCCCCCTATCAAATACCCCCTCTAGATTCCGCCATTTTGAATCAAGAAACGTGATTTTCTCAGAATCTAATCCAAATGGAGTTAACTTTTACATTAATGTGAGAAAGTGCAAAAAAATTTTCATTCAATAAATTATAAAGAAGAGGCTTTTTTCAATATGGCGGCTCAAATTTTCATCTGAAAACTTTCCCATATACCATTCGAATCAGCTTTTGAAGCTCTATATAATGAAAAAAAAATAATTTCGAAAAGTCAAATATTTAAAAAGTCGAGAATTTTCACCCGTAGACGCACTCACCCCCCAATCGCCCGAAAAAGCTCAAATCTCAAAAAAATCACCTACTCACTTTCTCTACCATTTCCCGTCGAGAAAACCGAAAATTTCCTTCAGACAAAAATTTTCAGAAATTGACCACTATTTCGCGCACCAACTTGTATCTATCAAAAATATAGCAAACTTCAAAAAACGAAAAAATCTCTTTGAAAAACAGAATCGATTGGCATTTGAAATTATTCAAATATCTCTAAGCTGGGAAAGTTGACTTTTTCAGACCCCCCCAGTACCCCCCAAAATTGTCCAAACATTAAATAAAACAATACAAACATGTAGAGAATCGCTTCCTCTTCTATTTTAAGCAATAAAAAAAAAATCAAAATTTCACAAAAAATAATGGGGTTTTTCGCGGTTATAAAAAAAGGGGGGCACTTTTCGAAAATGTCCGTCGGCACTTTTTCCTGACGGTTTCAGCCTAAATCGAATCAATCCCTCAACACTCCCACCCCCCCACGAATCCCCATCATCACTATCTTTAATGTCGTCTCTACGACATGTGCTTACAGTTGTAAAGTATATTAGATAGAATAGATACATATTAACATGATTTTTCGGTCTAAAGGTCTAATATATAGGTACATAATATGAAAAAATATAATTAAAATATAGCAGACGTTCAATTTATTAAAACAAATGGAACGCCTTCATGTTCATATGTAGGCAACACGCCACACGACCTTGCTTCTGTGAGACCTTGACTCTATGACACTGCTATCTAAAAACAGCACCTTGCCTCTGTGAAACCTTGACTCAGTGAAACTGCTCATAATTTTAAAACTGGCACCTTGTCTGTATGAGACCTTGCTTCTGTGACACTGCTCCTTTTATAACTACTTGCTTCTACGAAACCTTGTCTCTATGACACTGCTATCGTTTAAAAACAACACAATGTCTCTGTGAGACCTTGACTCTGTGCAACTTACCCGTAATTTTCGATGAGAAATTACTTTCACCAAATTTTTCATGAGATTATAATAATCCAAGGAACTTGTTGCACAAAGTTCAGACTTATTGTGTCGCTCTAATAAAAAATTAAAACTACCTATGAATATAATTATTGTGCTTATGTAAAAATGTAATAATACCTTTATTCTACTATGATATAAACTTTATATCATAATAGAATAAAGGTATTATATTATAAAGGGATCTCTTACATTGATATCCGTCCAAATTCTTTTGGTAAACGAAACTTCCATTCACTTTATTTTTCAAAAAAATTATAAGTCCTGTCCTATCAAAAAAAGAATGAAAATTTTCTACCAACATTATTGCAGTAGGTCTAGTATTATGTATTAAACGTTTTTTGATATCTTGGGGTGTCTGGATTTCGTTGCAAAAGGTGCATCGTCATTATACAGAACTACTCATTAGACAGACGTTTCCATGAAATGGCAAATTCGTGAGACCCAGCTTGTAGTAGGTCAGTAGTGTTCCCTGGTGATGACCTTGTGCTCATAACCAGTAAAACCGTAACCGTGTGAAATGCGTATGTTTACCGGCATATTGTTATTTATATTGTGAACGTACATCCTTCCTGTAGGTTACGCTACCTCATTGAAACCAAATAAAAGAATAATTGAAGTAACGCTGAACAAACTCGAGAGAAAGTTTCCAATTACAGGCTATTATGTTGTAATAAGGATTATGTGTGGTAGGTATATTATTTTGAGAAGTCCAATTATCAGGTTGACAGATTTCAGACTAAGGGCCGTTGGTATTAGTCATGATTATTTGACTCCTTGTTAATAAAAGTCCAAGTTTAAAAGAATGTATAATGATGAGATTAGATAAATAATACATAAAGCTCAATAAATAAGCTAAATAATAAATTTCGTTCAGTGTGGAGTGATGAGCTTGAGTATTGTAGCTGGATTTGCATGTTGTTTATTCTATACCGGTACCTACTCAATTCTTGAAAGATCCATAATCTAGATAATATAAAATTGTAACGCGTGTATGTTCCGTGGAAGCAAAATCTTTTTGTTGAAAACAAAAACGTTTATTATGGCAGAGCATCATGTTCATTAATTATTAAGGAAGCTGTCAGATGCGCTATTAATGTCGCTGTCATTCAACAATTAATTCGTGCAAAGTTGGACAGAAATCATATGAATGAGTTGCTGAAAACTAATTATCAACAAAAAGATTGTGCATATTTGAATGAATGACAAACAACGCATATTCAGCAAATATAATTATCAACTGATTAGCATTATTGTTGTTGACCTAACAATTGAATAAAATAAAACAACTCACTTCAATGTTTATTTCAACTGTAAAATTGGCAGCAAACAGAAAAAATTTACATATTCCCAAATAAATTATGGGCTATATTTATTTGGAAAATATACTAAAAAACAATATTTATTGGGACGAACATTTGTCGTCGACTCTCACAACACAAGACGTCATTTGAAATGTTGAAATATTTTTATTAAATAATAGTTTAGAATCAATGCTATTTTTCCAACAGTGTTGAAAATTATATACTTTTTTGTGCTACGATACTAGTACTATAGTCTATAAGTATAGATTATTCGAAGAAATATAGTAGGCCTATACTAGTATTTAAAAAGAATAAGGTAACTAAAGAATAAGGCAGTTTACGAGCACTAGAATAATATTTTGAATTCCTAGATCTGGTATGAGAAATTAAAGCCAAAAACAACGAATAATAAACAACTTCGATACTCTCATCCTGAGAAGCAGCTCTGTTCTGTTAGGCTTACTGACCAAACTGGTTATTAGGCACATTTTAAGATCTTATTTCGTAAGGAAATAAATAAAAACAGCGTGAAATCCATTCGATTTGACAGAGGGGAAACCCCCTTAGTTTGATGAGGATAGGTTTTCCCCAATCTGTTTTGACAAAACAGGTTCATAGGTCAATATAATGTTAGTGATATGTGAGATTAGTTTATAAAAGTATTTTTGTTTTTACAAATAAAAAACAGTTAATTTAAAAATTAATAACTAAATTACCGGTACTTTACTATTATTAATTAAATTAACATCTAAAAATTAGGCAATATAAAAATCTTCAATTTAGTAAATAAAGTGAATTGACAGTAATGACCTCAACTTAAATCAAACTACAAATCGTGAAATTAAATAATGCTAGAACCCGGAAAATAGTGCTAAATTTCAACCATTGCCTAAATGATTTGAAATTATTTTGGCTCTCACAAATTTTTTCCAACGATAGTGATTATCAAATTCATCATCATTATCACTAATCAAGCTAAAATATGAGCACATGCTGTGCTTTAACTTTATGATTATTAATAGCAGGTACTCAATGTTTTATTATTATCGTAGGTCTATTAAATTCACGCTATCAAGCTTATATACGACCCGCCAGCGATTATAAAATGTTTATGGCGCCCTTGAAGTTTGAATGAGAAATGTTCTGTATGAAATCTTTTTGACCTATTATTCAATACTGTACGGTGAAGTAAAACTTGTCTCATTGAAACATTCAAATATCAACAGGGATTATAAAAAATAATTATGCATGATTTAATAGTGCATGATAATCAACCCTCATTTTGGTGTTCTAGATCAACCTACTACTTCCTGACGGAGCTGTCAGAACTACTGTTACCGGTATAAATATTATTATTAATTTGCCATGCTGTGTAAACTGCAGTAATGTACCTAATTGAACAAAATTCTACTTGCAAGCTTTTTTAGATGTACATGATTATAAAAAAACAATTAAATGATTATAAAAAACAATTACATGATTACAAAAAGCAAGTATATGATTATAAAAAACAAGAACTGGTACATGAATATAAAGAACTTACCTGCATATTAGCAACCGTGAAATCGGCTGCAAACAGCAACATAAAACAAATTCCCAAATAGATAACATTGAACAGTTTGTCGTCGATCACAACACAAGACATTTTTCATCAAATTTTTAAATTACGGAAATAAAAAGTCAGCGTTTCTTCACCGGCCGCTGTATAGTGCGGTATGCCGGCGATTACTGGAAATGACTATATTAGCGCGCGCTAAACTAGCTGCTACTTTGGGCAGAAGCAGAAATGAAATGCTGTAGGCTACTGGCTGGACTGTCCAGTACGGTTTGCGTTTACACGTTCACCTTGGCAATGCTGGAGCCAGAGGTGTGGTCGCCCGTTGCGAGGGTGGACCGATTGCCTATACTACTAATCGCAAACCTAATCCTCTCGCCTTTGTTATAAAAAGACCACCTAGACTCACGATAAGACTATAACTGGCACACATTTCATATTACGATGTCGTAATAATTTATGTCGGTGAATGGAGATCGTGTTTTTCAGACTCCTTTTGTGGTCTATCGACGGGTGTCCAATGGTTGTAGAAAAAGGATTGGGTGTCTATACATGAAGTAGGTATCTATTAGAAGAAAGGATCGAGACTGAACAATATATTGTTAACTTATTAATCTTCTCAAAAAGGCTTAATATTTGTTCAAAGGCTTGTCTGTCATAATATACAGTAACTAGAACGTCTCTGGTCGCACAGAACTGTGACTATTGAACTAGGTACGTAAAATAGTTTTCAATTCGCGCCCTCCTCCACTCTTCTCCTTCTCCTCCTCTCCTCTTATGCCCCTCATCCTCTTATCTCCTCTCCTCTCATCATATCTCATCTACTCCCCTCCCCTCTCATCTCTTCTTCTCTCCTTTCCTGTCCTCTCCTCTTCTCATCTCATCTCCTCTCCTCTCCACTCCTATATTCTCGTCTCCTCTCATCTATTTTTCTCTCCTCTCTTTTATTCTCCCTTCGTTTCTTTTACTCACCTCACCATTTTTTCTCTCTCCCTGTCTATTTCTCACTGCCTCTCTCTTTATTACTCCCTCATTCTCTCTCTTTTTGTCTCTTTCTCCTCCTTCCCCTAATTTCCTTTATTTCTCCCTCTATTTTCTCTCATCCTCTATTTTTCTCTTTTCCTCTCTCTGCACAATAATGGCCTTCACCGGTGCAATAAACAATGAAATTTTTGTTTTAAAACAGCTGATCATCAAATCAGGATCCAGAAAAGGTCTTTTAAAAGTTATTCTTAATGATTATTGTGTCGAACTGTTTAATTATTACTGGATCAATGTATTCTTTGTTCAAAACAAATTCATAAGTTGGAATACGAAAATTTTCAGCTCACCTGTCCCTCTGTTAAAGTTATTGCAAAATTGAAACTTTGATAGTTTATTCCTCATCTCCACGATGACGTTTTGAGATCTTTCAAATGAGATGTGAACGAACAAGTGTTGAAACTAAGAAGAAATATCGGCGTTGTCAGATTGTGTTAAATTACAACTTATTCAAATTTCCAATTAAACTACCAATTATCTGTATGTAGAATAATGCTCCCCAATCTTTCTAAAGTGCTAAAAAGGTTTCAGGGTTGAAGGGTCAAAATAAAATTGAACGTTTTTGAAAAATTTTACAAATCGCGAAAATATATTTTTCTTTTGAATATCACTCTTCTCAGAATCATGAGATTAAGTAATACGTAAGTTACATATTTATATCAAAATGACGGGGGAAATGTCTCCTTTTTATCGGCATCTGAATATTTTTTATACGACTTACAGTTTTTTTTTTTCTAATTAATGAATATGTTCGTCAATGTCGAGCCATTTCAACCAGAAAACATGAAACTTTCGGCATTCTAGAAACGTTTTTGTTTCAAAAGATATGTGGGTGGTGAAAGCAAGAATTAATTGAAATTATTTTTCCAAATGTCAGAAGTAATCGGAAGAACGTAGTTTAGCCTCTCAGGAGTTTAAAAGTGTGTATTTTGAAATAGTGTTAATTACCGTAGTAGAAAAAAGTATGGATAACTTATACAACACAATAACCACGCCAATTGCGGTAAGTTTAATATTGATTGCGATGAATCAATCATTTGATTTTAACATCAAATCGAGAGACAAGTTGAAGAAAAATGAAAGTTGAAAACGTTGAGTTGAAGAGGGGATTAAATTCTTACGGACAAATTTTTGTTGGATTGGAGTGTTCAATAGTGAGTCAGACTAAGAAGAACGAAACTAGTATCCTTTAGAGCTCAAATAAAAATAATAAAATATGAATTATTGAAGTTGTGCCAAGGGCTGAAGAATGAAAGTAAGAACCTTCTAGATTACGAAACACTAGTTTAAATATAAATATACACTTTAAAAATTACGCTAGACTAGCAAAGTTAGCTAATGATGTTTAATGAATATTGTGCTGCAATGAAAAAATTTAGAGAACCAAAAAAGAGAGATCTCTAATTAACATTTCAAGGATTCAAAAGTTTCTAATTCTGGGCAGTATCTTGGTAATAATAATTAAGTGCATGTCCTTCAATTTTACTCGTACTGTGACTAGCGACTTCATTATTTACTTGGGTACTCTGGGACCTGTTTTATAAGAACTCCTGTAACTTAAAACAGGAACTGCTGCCTCAAAGATGTGTTTAAACACTAGGCTGGAATAGACGGGATAATAAATAGTGCATGTCTAGGGTATGTGCATCTTACAATCAGCTGTTCATTTTTTACAGGATTTTTATAGAGCAGACCCCAAAATATTATGTAGAATAATAGTATACTAATAAAAACAAAACTTATGTTCTAAAAAATATTTTTTAATGCTTTTGAATCTTTTGAAGTATTGTATGCATTTTATCATATAATTTTTCATAAAAAGGAAACAATAGATTTCACAGCCAAAATCTTCACAAGCTTTCAAAACTTATAGGACGCTTTAAAACGTTGCTCTGATAAATAACCCTAGACGTACTTATTTCGAAATAAATCAGATTTTGAGAATTAACAAGAATGATTCATCCGAAAATATAATTTGGAATGAGGGAGAATGAAAATATAGGCCTATTGTCTTGACGAGTTCACAACAGATCAACACAGAATTATAGAGGATTTTTTGCACCTTTATGACTTTATGTCTCTATATAAATAGAAAGTATTTTCAAGTACTAGGCCTAGTTAAAAAAAGTTCAAGTGTAATATTATTGAGCTGTTATAAAACTAGAAACTTGGTTGG
This sequence comes from Laodelphax striatellus, assembly GCA_017141395.1. Taxonomy (NCBI): domain Eukaryota; kingdom Metazoa; phylum Arthropoda; class Insecta; order Hemiptera; family Delphacidae; genus Laodelphax; species Laodelphax striatellus. The sequence continues at coordinate 45,556,669 of CM029531.1, forward strand.
CAAATAAATAGTAAAATAAAATATAGTAAAATCAATTTGAGAATTCAATAATAAGTTTTTGGTTTGTTTCAAATACTTTCTCGTCATGAAAACTATCAAATACAGTATGAATAAATATTTATTTTGAAGCATTTTCAATGATTTCATTTACTTTTAAACCCAAAATTTATTAAAACTTTATTGATTAGTAGAAACAAAAGTTGATAAAGAATAAGTGTCTTTTAAGTTGAGTTAGAAAACGTTTTTTTCACCCCAAAAGCAAGGGTTGTATAGTGTGTACTCAAAACGTCTGTTATAAGGTATTATAACAGGTTTTATTGTATTGTACGCGTGGACACCTCACGTCACGTTATAGCACACATCGGTTTAGAACCTAGAATCGCCCCAATTAATTGACGGTTAATCTATTTTTGCCATTTTCTTTTCACAAGTCACAATTTTACTATAATTAGCCTATATTAATTGATATTTTCCTTGTCATCAAAATTCTGATTTTATCTATAGGCCTATGTTGTAGCTTAGGCTCCACATCAATGAACTTTGTGCATGACTGGTACACGCGAATATTGAGTGTATGCTGTAGTGTAGAGTACTGAGACTAATCAGTTTATACAGTCTCTGTACTGTAGAGTAATGAAGAAGGAATATAATATTTGAGCTTAATAAGGTAGGACTCACAAACAATAATTATTATATTTCAGATTTTAAAATTATACATTCATTTCTAATATAAATTTTATTTCTAGCACTAACGTAACTTCTTATTGAGATCAATTCCAACTTATCCAATGAATAAATAATCGAATAAATTAATTATCGAAGGATCCAACTCAACTCAGCGTGAAATCGAAAGTCCATTATGTTATTGTCTTATGAGTACCGTATAAGTCTTTTTAAAGTCAAGAAAATTAATACCAAAACTCCCCTTTGAAGCGACAAAAATCCTGTTTATACGAAGGGTTCATTTATCATCCATAAAAATTCTCAATAGGTACTTCACCACCTTATTATTATTTGCATATGGCTTTCATCAGTGGGGAGACCCGTAGGTAGTTCCACCTCGCTGTATAACCCAATGTCTTCTATATGGTGAACAATGTAGTTTGTAGTTCGATTTCACTTTTCAGAATACGGTATCCACTTGATTTTTAAAAAGATTTCAAGGACCCTCATTGCTAAGGAGAAATCGTTGAGTTATATCTGGTACGATAACATTGAAACCTTTAACGTCGAGGAGACCATTAACGTTGAGACTCTCCTGATGATTTTGTAAAACTAGTTTCGGAGTAGAATTCATTCATGTTGAATTTGCAGTTTGTTCTCTCCATTCTGCAGTTCTTTCCTGTTATGTTGTGACGTTGAAACGTAATCAACATAAAAATACGATGCAACTCCTACTAAACCACCCGTGGTTAGAACCAAAACCTGTAGGTAGAGATTCAAGCGACTTGATACAAAAAATCCAATTGATACGAAGATTGCCTGAAAAAAGTAGAACTGATTAAATTATGTTGAACATAACACAGTGATTATTAGAAGTGGCAGTGAGCTCTTTGTGCTTTATATTGCAGAATTGTAATAATTTTTGTTGTAAAGGACAGTCGAACCTCGACGAGACAAATTTTAAATTATAGGAAAAAATAGTGTCTTATGGAGATATTGGTAATAAAGAGGTTTGTTTTACCTGATAAAAAGTTTCAAGGGGGATTTGAAAATATTTGCTTTATAGAAGAATTCGTTTAATTGAGATTCGTACTAACGAGGTTCGACTGGAAATATTTTTTATAAAACCCCCTACATGCGATATTAACCCCACTATTTTTGGTAGGTTTTGATTTGGTCTGAAATTGATCCCTGTAGGACTGAAAGTTGATTTTCATAACAGTTTTTACGAAGAATAATAACACTTTGATCTAATTTCAGTGATGATTTAGATCCTATCGGTGTGAGGAAAATTATCATTGTTCACTCTTGTCATTGTATTTGAATTCAAAGTTATACATATATCATTCAATAAATATTATAATGTCAAGAATGTTTGTTCTGTGAAATTCAATCATGCTGTAAATTTATTGAGACTTGCCTTTGTAAATTTGTAGAGAGCGAATGACTGAGCACTATCATCCGGGAAAATATTTGCAATTATTGCAAAATTTTGGGTATTGAGTCCTCCATCTCCTATGCCAAGTAAGAAACTGCACAGTATTGCTATGTAAACACTGTAAAAAATCCAATGATAACTTAGTTAACGATGAAAAAATCTGAAGAATGAAATTTCTCAAAATTCACTTAAGATATAGGATTAATTGTACAGTACAACACTTCAGAGTTTTCAAATTGCTTGTGATTTGACTCAATTAAAATTTGTGATTTAGCCTACTAATGAACTTGAGTGAAAAGTAGTTGAGCAAGACTAGCTTATAGAATAAAATCCGAAATTCTGGACGTTTGATGTTTGAAATGTATTTGACCGGCAATATCCTAGAGTAGTTTTGAGGTTATTAAAATTGAAAAAGACAATGGAGTACTTACTTGCTTTTTATAATAGCTTCATCCTCAGTGTTTCCAAATACTGCTTGAGAAGGGATGTTGATTGATATTAATGCAAAAGCAATCAACTGCAAAATAACTGTACAAAAGATCATGATTCTCCTGCCCCAAATTATATTGCTCAGTCTTTTTCCCAGCAGAAATTGTAGTAATCCACCTTTAACAGTCAAGAAGACAAATTCTATTAAATCCCAAGTTTTTGTCAGCAATCTTACAGTTTTTCAGAGGCACCAACTTCAAAAGAATGTTTCGAATAGCATTATCCTCACTGAATATTAAATTTAATTGAATTGAATGACTGCCTTTATTTGATTCCTCGGAGGGCGAAGTTAGGGCACAGCCCTAACTCTCTTACACTCAATCTTCGAAGCTCCAACCCTTATTTGAAATAATTCAACCCTCATTTCAAATAATCACGATTTGAAATAATGTAATTTTCTACTCACTTGTGAATTGTCCAAGTCCAATAAACATCCCGGAAAGAGGTACTAGCTGTTTGGATGTTTTGCCCAGCTGAAGGGTGAAGCCTATACTTGGGCTGTAAATTCCAGTATTGAACGCTTGCTGCATTCCTAAACAAAAATAATTGTATTTTTTAGCGAATAATTTTTCACCAAATTAATGTCTCACTTTTTCTATAAAATAACATATTTTATTATACATTGTGGTTGAATTCATATGATATAGTGGAATATTTATTGAATATGATTATGATTTTAGCACCTTCATTTCTATTTTACTGTATTAGCGAATATTGGGGTAAAAAGACAATCTTGTCTACTCTTGTTTACTCTTGATCTTGTCTAAGCTTGCAGGAGACTATTTTTCTCGTTTTGATAAATGTGGTTGTGGCAACGTCAAGTGTTCTCATTTACCATTACATTGAGTGGAATATTATAGTAATATTCATTTTATTTGGCGGATGGCATAAGATAGATAGAGATTATTATTTTTTGCCATCGGACTCTACTACAGTCTTCAACAACGTCAAGAAATAATATCTTTCTATCTATCTATCTATCTAAGCCATCCGCCAAATTAAATGAATACTACTATACTAATAGTTAATATTAGCCAATAGACTTTTTTGTGAAATAAACAGGACCAACAAATATCCATATTATCATAAACTGAAATGATGAAAACTGTATCACGACTATGTGAGTAAATTTCTAGTATAGTGTGATTCATTTAATTTGGCGGTTGGCGATCAGTAAACAGCTGATGTTACACAGCTTTGACACAATACTTAATCACACTATATTATTTAATATCAAATTAGAAAAAAATTAAAACCCGTGAAATTCTGTTAGAGTAACGACTTGTATTTCACTGTAAATTATCACTTACATTATAGGACACAATTGGGAAGCATTTCACTCCTGATGAGGAGTTTCATCAGTGGAATAGCATTAATTATTTACAGTGAAATACAAGTCATTACTTTAACAGAATTTTCTACAAGTATTTCGTCATGGAAAACAACATTGACCCGTGAAATGATTGAAAGACAATGTATAAATCAGCAGAGGTTTCTGAAATGTTGATGTTCTATCAGGAATGAATTTAGTAATTATTGAGCTGGATATATTTTTTGTAATTTAAAACCGATCATGATTACATTTTTACCTGTGTATGCGAATGTGATGGACAATAAGAGCATTTCTCTAGTTGTGAAAACAGTCCAGGTCCTTTTCAACTCGCTCAAAGCGTTTCTCGTTTCTTTTTCAGATTGATTTGTCAACGCGCTGCTCTGCGGAGGTTTACGGAGTAGAGCAAAGAGAACAGTGGCAACCGCTGCTAATCCGGCCATAATGGATATTATTACCGTTCTGGTACTTTCATCTATGTAACTTTTGCCATACAATTGGTAGTAAGCGAACACATTGCCACATAGCGATCTGAAAGACAAAAGTAGCAAACAGTTCAAATGCTATCAATACTTTAAGCAAAAGCTTAAATTTAATTACTTCGCACTAGGATACTTCTTTTGGATATAGACTATGTAATAACAACGTCGAGGTCGATATAAAAGCGAAGGTAGCTGCAGGAAATGAGTGATATTTTGCCCTAATGGCTGAATTTCACGATTCCAGTAGACGTTCAGGTTACTGGAGGCAGTTGGATCATATGATCGTCAACTCTATACAAACAAATAGTCCAATGCATACCAGTCAGTTTGCGTTGGACTACTTGTTTGTATAGAGTATACAATCATATGATTCACTTGCCTCCAGTAACCTGAACGTCTACTGGAATCGTGAAATCCAGCCATAAGCCAATATCTTAAATCTAAGGCACTATCAAAGAAGATAAAAATCCAGATCTATGAAACAGTAATCAAGCCAGTTGTGTTGTATGGAGCAGAGTCCTAGGTTCTTACAAAGAAAGATGAAGAACTCATGAATATTTGGGAGCGGAAAATCCTGAGAAGAATTTATGGACCCGTCTGTGTCAATGGAGAATGGAGGATACGGACAAATCAGAAACTAAAACGTGACCTTTACAAGAAACTAGAAATTGTGAACGAAATAAAATTTAGGCGATTGAGCTGGTTAGGTCACGTTGAAAGGATGAGTGACTCAAGAGCAGTGAAGGAAGTCTTCAGAGGGAATCCAGGTGGAAGGAGACTACGAGGACGTCCACGAAAGCGCTGGCTGGAGGAGGTGGAGCAAGATTTGAGGTAACTGGGTGTCAGAGGATGGAGACGAAAAGCATTTTAAAGGAGGCCAAGGCCCTAAATGGGCTGTAGCGCCAAGGAGTAAGTAAGTGATATTATTGCATATTATAATATTATAACTAGAATAATTGTATTGTTTTAGATGTATTTTATTGTTTTTGTTTATAATTTTTGTAAAATCTTGGACTTATTTAAAATACACTTTTTAATCGATGAGATAAAAGTTTCAGTTACTAAAAATAATCCAGTACTCTTCATACATTGTAATAGCTTAGAAGTTATACAGTACTGTGCTATTATAAATACAATAATTATGTCATTGAATGCGCGCTAAAAACAATGTTACTTGTCGAGCTCCAATTGAATGCCTTTTTCAATCATTAATTTCATTAAGAATACAATATCGAGGGGGAAAAACAGGCGATAGCACAGACTTCTCATAAATCATTACAAAACTACAATATTTTGGAATGGTTTTATTTGGTCAGTCTAGCTGTTATCAATTTTATGTTGCTTGCTCTCAGTACTAAACCATTATCCTTTATTCAATGAATGAAACTCAGTCAATAAACTTCCTTATCTTTAACCACAGAGAAGAAAGTTTATTGTTCAGGCTTTATATATATGAAAAAGTTGTTAGTAATGATAAGATAATTTATTAATTTTCAATCAATAATTTCATACTGAGTAAATTGTTGGCCTATTGTTACAATTTGAATGATAAGAATATTTTAATGGATTCAACCTTACAGAATAACTCTAATAGCATAAATTGTAATCATGCAAAAGCTGCCTTACGATAGATTGTAGATCGCAAAGAAAATTCCAATATTCCTTCCCACTGTCTCTGGAGTACAATTCAGGATCATATATTTTCCTTCTGCTGTCCACAATATTCCTGCTGCGATTCCACCAATGATAGCCGTTCCATACAATACCCATGACTTTTCCACTAGAAACGACGAAATGAATAATCTGCAAAAAAGCATAATATAACTTAATCTGTTAAGCATGGGTTTCAAAACAAATATACAGAAATATGAAATATCATAAATTCTTATTAATGAATAATTTATGTAATAGATTACTAATATTACTATGTAATAATTTCCTGTAATTCATTTCTTACATGAACTAAAGATCTCTCGGACTAACAAAAAATAATTTCTTCCCCAGGCTACGTAGTATGGTACATAATTATTTTATCTATTCGAGCTACAAAAAGTTGTAAATATTAGGCTAAATTATGCTGTAGTGGAAATTTTCCTACAGGAGCATCCAGGCTATTTTCCATAATTTTCAAGCTTTCCCAGAGTATGCATCAGTAGATTCTGCGTTACTAAAACACATGGACCCACGATATAAAAAAGTAAAACCTACATTTATAAACAAAATACACAATTTTCACATGACTGGATTAGATTGGATTTAATCCAATTTGGATTATAATTTAAATTTATTATGATGACTCAAATTCAAACATTTCTAGTCCAACTTTCAAAATAATAAAGAACATTATTGACTTTGAAGAAAATATCTTAATTGTTTTTGATTCATGAATTTCCTCTTCCTGCTACTCGATAAAAATTATTTCAAGCATAAATAATACTCTAGTATTTTGCTTGTATACTTTGTATAGGCTACTATTTCATTTTGTACACTTTAACGTACGTGGTTCTCTGATTCTATTGACATGAACCATGAATGAATATAAAACAATTAATTTCTGAATAAATGAACAACGAAATAACTTGTATTAGTTAAGCTTGTATCTCTCATTTACACCTAAATGAATACTATAAATTTTGATTACATGTAATCTGCGGAGTAGAAAAAACTACCATATCAACAGAGATTTATTTCAGTGAATTGGATGGTATGGAGAGAGGAGTAATTAAATTTCGTAACATAGTTATTCAATTATTAAAGTGCATTCTACTCACAAGTACAGTGCTGAAGCAAATGATAAGCTGGTCCGAAGTCCCATCAAGTGAACCGTAGATGGTCCAAGCCATAAGAATAGACCAAAAGATACGTACAGCAATGACAAAAGGTGGTATCCATCAACATTGAATTCATTATAGTCTATATGAATGCTTGAAATTAATGTTTTCTGTAAAAATAATATTAATCCATTATCCCTCAAAATTAAACCACTTGTAAGCAAAATATAATCAACATTCTTGATGAACAATAAATTGGTCTTGAATAGTTTAATTTTCCTCTAAAACAAATCATAATACATCTTTTGCAGTATATTAGCTAGTGGCTGGTGGTTAGATCATAATTGAATGCGTGAGTTAGTTGAGTAACTTGTAAACGCATAATTCGTAAACACATTAACCCGTAAAATAATGTGATTGAACATTCCATTTCAATCTAGAATACAGTATAGTATTGTATAATCAGAACTGTACAACACAACTGTTATCATACCGATTCATGAGTATGGTTTTTTGTTTCGTGAATTAATACTTCAATTTCTATCAAAACCTGAAAGTTGAAACTTGATAAACTAAAAAATTATGTAGAATCTTTTCTTGATTAAAATATTAGGCCTTAATTATCAGTATTATTGAAGAAATAATTAAGAAGAGAAATAAATTAAGAATTTAACAATAAAAATTGAAGCCCTTCCAAAGTTTTATAAGGGTTAATATTTTTCAGTGTACTCATCTCTATAAAAAAAGTTATAAATGTCAATAACAGAAGGTTATATCAAAAAGGACAAATATTCTAGTCGAAAAGATAAAATTATCGAATTCAATATTGCTAAATATAATGTAATTTGCTTACCTCACAATTCTGGATTGTTAAATCCGCTGAGAACAATATAAGAAAACAAATTGAGAGGAATATAACATTAGCAGTACCGTATGACAAACTCGCACACATTTCAAAGCACTCTATTCAAATGACGAAACGTTATCTATGAATTCAATTAAACTGTCATTGGTGTTGGAAATCTGTTGAGCTTCTTCCCGAACAATTAGAGCACGTTATCTTGTCAATAAATTAATACTGGTGTGAAAGAATTATCTTGAAATACTATTCCCTATCGAACATAATAGCGTTTACTAATCTAGTTGAAACTTCGACATTGGAAAATATATTGTCTCAGTCGCAGCACGTTAGTCTACAACGAATAATCGAATGTTACCTCGGGAAATGATAATCTAAACTCCACTCGTAGTTTGTTTTACAACATTTGATAAGCACCTAACTCTGCTTGTATCTTTATATATAAAAGCGAATAGACTATAAACTAATCCCTTGTGACATTTATTAGGTACCGCGTATGTTTGATGTCTGCTGCATGATATTTATAAATTTTGTATACGGATATGTATTTTTTATGTATAAGACTACGTCACATCCAGTATCGCAGTCTGATAAACTTGTGCATAATAAAAATATTGTTGCATTGGAAACATGAGGCAATTCGCTTCTGAATAGCTCACAATCACCATAGCTAACTATTTCTTAGCCCTAGCGCCCACTGAGGTGGAGTGGCGATGGCGTGGCAACACGCTAAATATAAACATATGAAACTAAATGAAACAGCGCACATCGAGGTGATGTGCGCTGTTTCATTTAGTTACATATGTTTATATTTAGCGTGTTGCCACGCCATCGCCACTCCACCTCAGTGGGCGCTAGGGCTAACAGGTCGCTAAAGTGTGTTATCACAAGATTAAAGTGTTCCTGTTGAGGAAGAAAGCCAGCCTGACATCCTGACATTTACTGGTTCGATTACCGTTCTGGCATCTTAAAATTATCATTAGCTTTGTCGAAATCTCTTGGTTCTTGTGAGATCATCTATTTTTTCAAGGATAAGATCCTACATTTTTTGGACTCGAATTTTCGGACCGTTATTCGTTTTGCCTAGATTGCTGTATATCATTTTCTAGAAGTGGAAAATAATCGCAGGTATGATCAGTATTATAACTCAATACTTTGTTGGGGTGCTGTCATCTAAATCTTTCAACTTTTGCATAGCCAAAGGTTTGTTGGCTAGATGACTATAGTCTATTCACTGAAACGAGGCAGTGCGCGTAAAGAACGTGTGCGTGCGTGCATAGAAAAACAGCTGGACGACAAAGTCAAAGGCATGTTATAACTAAATTTCTCTCTCTCTCTCTCTCAATCCGTATCAGCTGAATACGCGATTAGTTGCATACGATGAAATGTGAACATGCCGTCACGCAATACACTCACAAAAGACACACACACAAGCTCACTCGTTGTTGACATTCACTGACTGGTTTCGGTGAACTGACTATAGATGTTTGATGGAAATAAATTACCGTATTAATGATCCTTTAATTTCACTTAATGTAAGCTACCACAAATAATAGCCCAACGGTCATCCTTCCACCTTAATCACGAGCGCTCGTCACTTATATGAATAAACTGACTGGGCGTCTTCATGAAATGACTGCTTCATTATAATGCTAGCTCTTTAAACCCTTATTTCAAACAGACAGAGGTTTCCACAATGTAACATAGAATATTGAATCAATGTTTGGTTTATTTCAACAGTTGTTATAAATTACTATAAAAATAATGAAAACAGTAACAACAGAAAAGTAGTTTCACTACCACCGTTATAACGAGAATTAAGCTAAAAACTAATAAGTAGTTTTACTACTGAATAATTATCTAAATCTATATAAAATAATTCAACAATACCGCTTAAATCATTCAAAGCTGTTTTGGTACAATAGAAGCTTTTCTAAGTCTTGTTTATAAAAATATGTATCTATTATTACAAGTAGCTATTACTGTATTCAATAGCATAAGCTTCGTTGATAATTTTCAATTCTCATTGATGACTCTTGAAAAATTCAATAAATAATACTGTACTAACTTATATAAAAATCCATGAATTTACATAAATGACCTTTATGGAACATTCAACCACTGATATAAGTACAGAAATCACACAATATAAAATTTGTACTACATTGGTATTTACAGTTCTGATCGGTTCAAGTTAGTTTTTAAACATTTGAAAACTTAATACTGTAGCAAATTGTTTGATTATTTGAATTTTCGTCTCTAGGCAGTGACAAACTCAGCAGTCTATTAATGAGTCAACAAATATAATTCGAAGAAATTATTTGTCTATCCAAACAATCAATAGAATAGAAGCATCAGAAAATAAACGAATTGATTGCATTGGAACATTCAAAAGTGATTCATGTTATACAAGATTTTTCAACTTGTAATACTGATTTACATTGCAAGTTTCAAATTTCTGCCACAGAAACAGTGAGTCGTGGTTAAGTGGTAGAGTGGACATTACTGTCAAAACTTAGCCGCTTCAGAAAAATAAAGAAGCCATTCTATTCTAAGAAGAACTAGCTAGTTAATTTTGAATTACAGTATTTCAATTCATTCACTCGAAAACTGGTTGAGAGATTATGGTTTCATTGGAAAATCCAATTTCCTAGTAGCGTTTCATTCTACAATTGCTACATTATGAGGAAGTCAAGAAAATCTTACCGATTCCTTTATTGAAAGAGAATTCCATTAGTCGGAATTCTCTTATAACGTCTGTTACATGGAGTAGCTTAAGAACCATATAGAAAGATAGACCTCTTCCGTATCCATAAAAAAAAACATTGAGCTAACAATGTAAATACATCACCGGATGAAAAATACAGTCATATTTTTAAATGATTATTCAAAAACCATACCAATGTCAGTCCCATTAATCAACCTATAACCTTTCAATAGTTTCCAGTTTTGATAGATCTTGCTGTTCTTCAAGAATAGCCTTGGCAATTACACTTCTATCTACAATAATAAAAGACGTTAAACCAATTAAAGCCATTGGAAAAAGTATGCTTAGCTGTGTGTAAAGTCCAATATGACTCGAAGCATAGAGTCCTACAGCAACAAACAGGCTCTGAAAAAATAATGGTATGTATTAAAACTATTGAAATGCTTCAAATATTCATACACAAAATTTATTGAAACGATCGTCTATTTCTTAACTAAATGAATCCTATTCCACCGATAAACTCCTAGCCGCATAGTACCACAATTAATGAATAGAATAATAAAATATTATTTATGAATCGATGAATGAATAGAATAATAAGATATTATATATGAATCGATGAATGAATAGAATATAATAAGATATTATAGGAATCGAAGCTTACCTTGATAAACTTATAGAGCGCTGAAGACTGTGCGCTGTCCTCTGGGAATATGACTGCAATAATAGAATAGTTTTGTGTGTTGAGACAACTATCTCCTAAACCCAAGAGAAAACTGCACAGCATAGCCAAAACTGCACTGAAATCAATAAAATAATCAAAAAATCACTTCATCAATAAAGTAATCTCGATTATTACATTAACTACAATACAAATTCTATAAAATTGTACAGGGAATCTTTCTTTGTAACAAGATTATTGTTTAGGTTATTCTGAAACAAGATAAAGTTTTGAAGAGTGGACTTGGATAGCTTGCAGAAGTGACCAAAAAATGTACGGCATCAGATGAAAAAAATCGAATACATCAATGGTGCCAGATCAATCACAGAGCCCCAAATTTGAGCATCCATCAACATCTATTAGAAACAGACATTTTATGAACTGATATGCGGTTGTGGAAAATTAATTGATAGATGGCGTACGAGAAAATAATTGTCAAAGTACCCTTTTATAAACTCATGAAGGACTAGTTGACTGGTTTAATTTTACGGATATTTTGGTTTTGAATAAGTGAAGTTATATTAACAATATGCATACCATACGTAGAAGAACACGATAATATACATTAATAATAATCATAATCTAATCATTAATAGCAGAAGTCAATGACAGGAACTTCTTATTTACTAATAAACCAGGCTAGCTACTTCAAGTATTATATCTACCAAGATTTGTTATTGATATGTCATTCCAATTTACCTGGGTTCAATTATTGCTCGATCAGAAGTTTCTCCAAAGACTGAATTGTTGGGTAGATTCAAGAATATTATTATAAAAGCACAAAACTGCATCATTAACCCAAGGATTATGATTCCTATCCTTTTATATTTCAATTTCCCTATAAAGCCATTGAAAATTATCTGCAAGCAACCTCCTGAAAGCAGAGAATTGATTGTCATAAATGAAAGATGTAAAGTTATTATTCATTGTAAAAGAAACAATGTGAATACGCTTAAAAAATGATTTAAAGCAAATTTCAAATGGTTATATTACAGCCCAGATCAAGGACTATTCTTTGCATTGCTTCATCTGTGATCGTAGAAACAGAAAGAAGTTATTGAACGCAGCAATTTTCAACCAATTTTATTTCACTATAACGAAGCGTTATCAAATCAATAATAACTTACTTATAAGTGGGCTTTTTATACCTGTATTTTGACATAGCCTGTTCCCTCTAATTCATCAAGTGTAGATTCTAAATACATACAAAGGGCCCATAATGTTTTTGATAAATATATCAAAATATATGAATACCAATATATTCAACGAAATAATACCTGTATGAAATAATGAAACAATGAAATAATAATATATGGTTCAATGATGCATATTTTCAACTGACTTATGGGCCACTTGGAATTTATAACTACAGGACCTGTTTCAATATGGACAGGGCCTGTACAAATACTTCTAAATACCAATATACAAAACGGATATTTTGAATAGTGCATGTTAAGCTGCGTTTACACTATGTAACTTGTTACATGTAACACGTTTTCTGTAACTTTTATTAAATAACAAAGTTATACTTATATAACTTTTGTTTTATAACAAAATTAAGTTATATATTTGTTATATAACAAGTTACATACATTTGTAACATTTTTGTGAAACTTGTTTTAAAACAAAAGTTTTATAAACAAGTTACATAGTGTAAACGCAGCTATTAAGGAAAATTGCAGGACTTATAAATATGAAAGGAACAGGCCCTGATCTAAGTTTTCAGACAATTCTAAACATTGAACTTAGTAAATAACGTACCAACTACTTCTCCAAGGGAAATGAATATTCCTGATAGTGGTACCAACTGCTTTGAGATATTACCAAAAGAACCAGTGAATCCTATGCTTGGACTATAGATTGCATAGATGAAGGCATGTTGCAAACCTGTAAGATTGAAAAGAACACATTGAACCAAATAAAAATTAACAGATATCGGTAATTAAAAACTATTTATGTTTTCTCTATTCGTTATACCAATATTCAATAGCATTCATATTTGAAACTGATAATTTTCAAGAATAATGGTGTTCAATAAGAAATATTTGGATTCTTGTTTCGTCCAAGTTAATAAATAGTTGGATTATAGTTAGGATTTTCAAACATTAGGATAGAATACATGCTTCGAACTACAGAGAGTGTATAGTAACAGTGTGGCCATTTGTGTGAAGCACTCCATAACAGTATGTGGAGATCATTTTTTTCCCGCCGCCGCCGCCATACTTTTGCCAAATTTTTGAATTTTGATATGGGATTACAGGCAAACATGAACCCATTCACTCATTTGTCAAACTTATTTTAAGAGAAACAATATCAAAAATCACTTTTCTAACATCAAAAATAGACTCTCAACTCTTGGTATTGCTTTAAAAACTAAAAATTATGAAAAAATTAAAACTGGCAAAGGCAAATTGTAGGTTGGAAGTGTATCACTCAACATAACATATGATTTGTGTATCATTTCAATGCAATCTTATGGGAATTGGCAAAAGTATGGTGGATTTTTCCAAGCTAACCAATCAAAAGTGTGACATGCAATGTCCACACTGTTACTATACACTCTCTATACTTCGAACTAGAGTCGAAATCATTTTTAGTTTAATAGCAGTCAATCTAAAACTTGAAGGACAAAGTTATGATTTTTTCAAGTTAATATATGAGAAGTTGAAAAATTATTCAACCAAATTTTGTATGTGATTACTATGTCTACTGCCACAGCCATCTCTCTAGAGACTACATTCTCATAAACTTTCATGAGTTTTGTGTGAGATTTCTCATGAAATTTATTCTTTATTAATGTGTATTAAATTATTGGTTGAATTTAATAATTGAAATCTCTACACAATGCTTTTCTTCAAAAAATCAAATCTCTACATGCTCGTCTTTGTAAGACAGTTACTGTAGTACTGATTTGAGTTATTCAAGTCAATACCAAGAATTACCCAACAGCTTGCTAAAATTTACCTGTGTAACAGAAAATTATGTTCAGTATGAGCATATTTTTCGATTTGAATAAAGACCATGTCTTAAAGAACTCCTTTAATGGTCCTTCTTTCATTTGTTGATTCATCACTGAAGACGCTCTGGTTTTAACTGGTCTCAGAAATAGAAACATAATACATGATACACCAGCTAATGCTCCCAATATATAAATCACAAGGCGTCGCGTGTGGCCATCTATTATAGACTTTCCCCTGAATTGATAAAAAGTGAACAAATTTCCAAAAAGAGATCTGAAAAGAGAATAAAGATAGAATTATCTTATTAAAGATATTGCTATTATCTTAAAGAATTATGTTATAAGAATTATCTCAAATATATTTGATATTATAAAGCGTATATTATCAAAAGTAAAAGTTTACAACCTGAGGTTCCTAAAAAAATAATAATTCACTTGCTAATATAAGGATTCAAAATAATGTTTTTTCACCAGCTAATGATGATGATAGAATAGTATCATTCCATTTATCAATAGCTTCATTAATAAATTTTAAATTTATAAATAACAATTCCTATAAAACTTCAATCATTCAGTATATGTTGAGTACATTGTTGAGAAAATAACTCTAAAAATACAAGTAAAACTGAGAACTGAGAAGTTAGATAAACATCAAAGATTACCAAAGTTTTAAAACTAATATTGAACTAATAATATTATAGATTTTAGGGGAAAAAATCAAGAAAATTGTAATAACGGTTCTTTCTTGAAGTAAATGAAAGAAGTATTCAGTGCATGAAAGCAATTCAATAAATGCAGTGAGAATTCAACATTTGAAAGCGATAAAAAGTTACAGAGCCTGTTCCATAAAATTTTAGAAGTCACATGAAACAGAAAAACGGCGGATTTACACAAGTCATAAATAGCACTGCGTACTGTGCGCAATAAATTCATTGGTGTAGTATAGGTACGCCTTTGCCCTCTAAAGGATTTACAAACTTTCATAATACTGTTCACAGGTAATAAAGGAAATTATTGATGAATAAGTACACACATTATAAGACATTTTTATGTTGAAACTTAACATAACAAAGTATGCACAAAATATCAAGAACTTGAGTTTTCTAAGGGGTATTTTATGTAGAAGATTGGAATCAAATGAAGTTTTTTTCATTGCAAAATAACAATGTGTAAAACAGTGTGAACTATTAATGCTGCCATGTTTTAGTGAGAATTATTCATAAATCAAGTTTCACAATTCATATAATTATATTACTCACGAAGATTGGAGAAAGGCCCAAAAAATACTGACATTTCGCGATATTGTCTGAGGATCTGAATTCAAAACCAGATAGTTTCCTTCTGCCGTCCAAAGTATTCCACCGGCTACTCCTCCAAACACAACAACTGTGTAAATTGCCCATGCTTCTTCAACATTGAATGCTAGAATGTAGAGCCTGTAAAAGTACAAGTCAACTGTGAAAAGATTCTGAATAAAGTTAGATTCTTTTATAAAGAGAATAATGACAATTATCATCATGGATAGATTGCGTCCAAACTTTTTCGTTACTTGCATCAGTTTTCCTCCAAGCGTTTCTATCTGTTTCCTTCGAATATTGCAGGAAATTTAGTATTTCCTTTTAAAAAATACAATTTCCTTTGAACATGCACATTGATAACACACAATAATTCGACTATGTACAATAAATTATTGCAATATAAAAGTATGAATGGAGTAATCAAAACGCGGAGAGCCGTGTTACGGCATCTTGATAAAGAGTTATTAGACAGGAGGCACAAAAACATAAAGTCTTAAACCGATGTAAATAGATTAAAGTGATTGGATGAGAGCCACTCAGTTGGCTCAACCAACCACGTTTAATAGTAACGTTCATCATTTGCGAAAGCTCCAAATGAGAATACAGTCAAAATCACATCTTTGATACAACACTGATACTCAACATCCAGGACATTTCGAAAGGCTGCCAAGTATTCGAAAAAAACGTTAATTATTGATGAAATTCAATTAAACTCAACGTTTAAAATGAGGTGGTTTCAAGTTAATAACCTTTTCATTCCAATGGTTTTTGGTCAATATAAATCTAATGACTTATTCTTAGAATTGTAGAAGGCATGTAGGCATTATAGTAGGTTTTTTTTACTTACCTATAATAGTAAGCGTAGATTTTCTGCAGTAAAAATTTGATTGATATGTTTTATGTCACAAATTGTGAAGCTATATTTTAATTTAGTTTCAATACAGGCTGATCGAGATATAAACTCTCCCTCGCATACAGGCATCGACCCATGAGACGAATATTTCATAACTAGTGAATTATTTGTATCATGCTTATGTTGTACATGAATGTATGTATGTACAATCATTCTTATCTCAGTAATGATGAGTCTTGTATAAAAACAACTCACGTATAGAAAAATGCTGCAACAGCCATGGAAGATCTTATTCCAAGAACTGATACTATGGATGGTCCAAACCATAAACTCAGGGAGAAAACGGTGTAAGTCAGTCCCAAACTGGTGTAGCCCTCCACAGTGAAATCGGGGTTTTCATCGTGGATGCTACTTATCAGAGTTTTCTGTGAATTATAAGAAAAAGAAGATAGAAGTAAATTTATAATTATACAGAAAATAAAGAAGGACAGACAACGAAGAGTAGGCTTGAGGTAAGGGTTAAAACTCACACTGAGTTCTAATATAGGAATTATAATTATTTTCTAGGTAAATATAATATTAATAGGTCTACTAATGACTCTTTTTTTAAGCATACAGTATAATAAATTAACAAAGACCATTCTGAATTATTTATGTTGTATTTTGATAGGTTTTAGTTCTGTAATGCTTTCCAGGTTGAACATCTAAGAATTTAGCTTAGTTTTATTCAAGGGAAAAATTTTTGTTTTCAAATCTCAAAAGGCTCACGCTATTTTTTGTAGTAAATACCCATTTTTTCTAACAGTTTATAAAATAAACAAGAAAATCTTATGGTGCCAATACATGGTGTTGGAAAAGATTGATTTCATCTTACAAATAGGCCTATCAATTGTAAGAGACTCACCTGCATATTTGTTACAGTATAATCTGCAGCAAACAGGACCAGGAAGCACACTCCAAGGTAAATGACATTTTGAATTCTTTGATCCATATAGAACTGACAAATCATTTTAAAATATTATGGTTTGATGTTCTCACATTCGAACAAGAAATTCCTGAGCTACTCCTGGAACAGAGAAACTGAACATGTAAATAAAATAGTCTGTACATTTCAATATTGAGAAGTAATAGACAAATCCTAGTCCCTTACTTATTCTTTGTCCAATTCATAAATGCCTAATAGAAAAAATAAGAAAAACTATCACTAAAATCTTGCTCTCAAATTAATTATTCTTATTTTATCTGTGCCACCTCTCCAGGTCCCATATTTTGGGTCTCTTGCAGTTCTTCTAAATCCAGGTCCAAACGATGCGATAAAAACATTGGGCGCCCAATGCTGCCCAACGCATGCGCAGAACGAACGGCTAGCGACGCATCGGATATGTGTGAATAGACCTTAAATTGGAACATGCTTAGGCCTACGTAATCTCCTGATTCTTTTGGAGATTACCGAATTTCTAGAGTAAAATTTGAATACCAATGTTATGCTAAATTGAATTTTTTATTGCTAAATTGGAAGCTCCTTTTTTGGGCTTTACTCCTGAAAAGCGTTAAATATATCAATAATATCACTTTTGAATCGTATTATAGATCAGGGAACTTGCTTTTTTCGGTCGTTTGTTTGAACAATTAATTGAATAGCAGAACTGTAATTTTTATGACTAAGCTTAGAACTTAGAACCCACATTTGTTAGAATAAAATCAGTTTTGCTGATCCAGATGACAAACACAGTCTATTTGATATATAGAAGCTGATGTTACAGTGTATTTCTAGTAAGATACAAGTCATATTTTTCTAAAGTCGGTTCTAGTTATTGTTCTAGTTATCAAACGTGGGGCTCTTCTGCAAAAAATGATAGATTTCTTTCCGAAGAGAACATAAGTTATTCTATTTTCATATTCAAGTTAATAAAACCAAGATTTTATCCAATCTGAAGGTCTTCATGTAAAAATGAATTTTGGCCCTACTTTCAAAATAAATGAGGAGTAAGATAAACACAGAGATTAAAAAAAACTAGTTAACCTACTGCTGAAAAGTTAAATAAATTACAAGTTGATAGCTGAACAATATTAATTAAAGCTATTCAACAGGTACAGGCAGCTTTATTTATTTGAATGGTATAAGAGTATAAAGAGTTCTCTTCAAGGTTCAAGTGGTTTTTGAAGAAGTCTAAAAGACTGCAAACCACCACATAAATAGACCGCAAAATAATAACCATAACTATAAAGTACCATAAATACCTAACTCCACTGAAAGAAAGTTGAAACAGTTGATTAGAATGACTCATCATAATTACCAGACAATTCGTTACATAAAATCAAGGATTTTATAGTTCATTCAATAACCTAGTATGAAATGAAACAAGATGACAAGGTAATAAGTAATATTATTATTCCATAAACCATGAGACGCATCATAAATAATAAGACTTAAGAAGTACTTTATCAACTTACCAGTTTCATTACTAGAGTGAATGTGTTGGCTCAAAAATAGGCTATTCATTTTATTATTCTTCAAGTAAATCTTTTTAGTTGAGGTTGACAGGTTGAGACATCACGATCACATCGAATGAAAGTGAGGTTATATTTACAGAAGCAGAGCACGAGAGTAGAAAATTTTGAAAAAAGAGGCCACTAACTTACGATACTAGCGCTCACGTGAGAGGAGAGTAAGCAATCGGCGGAGTAATTGAAGCTGAGTTGTCCATGAATCTAATGCAAAAATGCCTTTTGTTAAACCAATCATACCCTATTTGAAAAATATTCATTTAAAATATCACAATAACTTTAAAAACCAAGGCTATGATGTTTTAGATCGCTCAAGGGAAAAAAATTATCTATTCAATTTGATCCTTTTAACGAATGAGTGCCAATAAGATAAAATGTTATATTGTACCGTGAATAGTTGAAATGTAGAATGTAGATCTTTTTTGTACGGTACCTATGCGATTTTTTTATTGTTTAAAAAAGCGAGAAATTTAAACATTGAAAATCGTGGCCAATAAAATTAACCGACTCCTTCATCCTTTTTGAGGCGAAAAAAGGATAGCTTTCAACAGAACTAGCTAGAAAGCTATATTATAAAAAATCATGTTTTGTTTTCTTATCATAAACAGGAAAGTTTGTAAGAGGGCATACGAGCAAGTAAAAACCTTTCGCTACTCATAGCGTCTCAATTCCCAACTTCCCTCACATCAATTAATTTAAGTTACTACTTTCGTTCCCTATAATTAACTAGGCTTGCACTGCAGAAACCACAACTAAATCCCATATCAACTGGTAGGAGCACCATTAATCATAACTGACATCATACCTGTCCACCTGTCTACCAATACGAAGACAATGTTTTGGTCAGCATTCATCAAGTTTTAGCAGTCGTCAGAAATTATAGAAATAGTTTTGACAACAGACGGCCGTTTGACTCCCGAATTTCGGAGGAGACGTTAAGCCATCGGTTCCGGCTGCCTATAAAGTAGTCATCACCCAAGTACAAACCAAGAACTCATATGTGTATGTGAATTACTCTCACAAATTTCCTTGATATAATATTCTACAACAGGCCTGCCCAACCTATGGCCGGGTCCGGCCACAAGCCTATTTTATGTGGCCCGCCGTGTTGCTGTAAGAACAAACAATTTCAAGCATCGAAGGATCTTCATTAAATCATTATCAGCTAAAACCAAGAAGGAAAATTTACATTACAGGAAGCATTAATTAAAACATGTTTTAAGAGGGTAAAAATTTCAAAATTTCCTGGGGAGACCCCGCACCCCCCGGCCCGACTTCTCTTTGAATGTCAACAATGTGGATCCCTGTTCTACAAGGTTCAATGGTGACAGACAATAATACCATTAGGCTATATAGCTAGCTCAATATGTAGCTTAGCTATAGGCTGTAGGCTTAGCATATAGCTAAACCTAAACAGAACTACATATTGATATCGGTGGTGGTTCATTAATACGTTCACGTACAGGCCTAACTATAAAGGTGAAACATCATAGTTATAGCCTACTTTCTATCGGAATATCTACAGAGCAGTGAAACGCCAAACAAATGTGAAGGGAATGTTTCTAAATGAGATTATTTTTTATACTTACCAACTTCTCCCACCCAACACTTCACTATACAGCCTTTTTGCTCAAAAAATTATTATAATTCTACACTTTTGCAACCACTCCACTGTTAATAAAGTGTAGCATATTCTTCTAACAAAGATTACACCACTCTACTGGTATTAGTCGAGTTCGAGAATTATTTTCTGTCAGATGTATATAGCCTGTAATACTCAATTTCCCATTCTCTGTCATGATGAGATAACAGGACTTTATTGAAGAGCTGACTTTGGAAAGTTACTTGACTTATTCTAATAAGGTGATTTTTGAAACAATTTCTATCAATATTATAAAAATTTACAGTAATAAACGCTCAAATTTCCTAATCTTCTATCATTTTTTATCAAGAATAATGCTTAAACTCGACAAACTAACACTACAAATATATGTACCGGTAGGTAGTGTTTAAAAATAGAACAAATTATCTTGAGGCCTAATGAGACTGATAATGCTTCATATATAACCCAATACCGTAATAATCTTATAAGTACCTCAATTTGGCGCAGTCTTGAGCTACGTACTTCAATTTTAGTGAGCTTGTTAAAAATAAGGAAATTACTGAATGAATTGGAGGCTATCGCACGCCAAGAGTTCTGTTAGTTATGCTGACAATATTCACAGAATACAATTCCATTACACTCATCAACAATTAAACTACTTGATATTATTTCATCTAGTGAAACATAATACCATAGTGATAGTAAGCAACTGAGTGAGTTTATAAAAAGAGAATATTATTGTGAATGGAATATGTAGAAATTTAATACTGTATTTATATCATTACCAAGTTGAATTAATTTCACCATCAGGTTTTGTAGTGAAGTTTGAAATAATTTAATATGGTACCGAAATCTCCATCTATAATCCTGTCAATACGTAATCTTGAAACAATTCTCAAGTACAAGCTACGGCCAATTATAGATAAATATAACTTTGATCAATATTAAAATATATGAAATTTTTGAACTTATTGTCAATTTTACAATACAAAAAAAAAGGTTTATGCTGATACCGGTATTGACTTTTCGTGTATGAAATAATTCAAATTCTCAACTCAAGTGAACCAATGTACAAGAAAAAATCTATTTAATGATCTAACTTAACTTTACTCTTCTATCATTTTTGTACAATATTTTAAATAATTTAATGATTTCTGGTTTTTGATCTATCAATTTCATTTCCTTTATTGTCGTATGATAACAGTGACGATGATTCAGCATCTGATACACTAATCTGGTCGTCATCTTCTTCCATTTCATAATCTTCTTGCTTCAAATCCTCCTGCAATCACATACAGATTTATTCAATTTATTGTTATTTGCTATGTAAAGTGCTCATATGTCATATAGAATCAATCATATACATGTGTATAAAGTACATACAAATTAATTGGACTAAACATCTTCTCAATAAATGACAGGATATCTGAGATTAGACTGAGGTTCGGAACAGGCAGAGATGCCTAAACCCTGAAAGCAAGAAGAAGAAGACAAATTAATTTATCCTCCTGGAACCCCATTATAGATAAAGACGTGTAGATCGTTCTAAGACACTGTAATTCCACAAATTCATAACATAGATTGATCATAAAGTCTCTCCGCAGTAGCTTTGTGGTGGCTTAATGCGTGTTTTGGTTGAAAACTCATGTGACAAGTTACACCCCTTTATGTGAACTCGTCCAACATTCTCTGGTTGGTTTTATCTGAGATAGCTTCAGAACCACAGTTTAGTAGTGTATTTTTACGAGTCGTTTCAACATAAGCCTATTATAGCCTCTCGGCCGCTTCTCCATGTAGGTAAATTGTATTTTTACCGTGCACTTGAGTATCACATTGTATATTTGACTGTGACAACAACTGACAACTTAGCAACTGACAACAATCAAGTTCCAAAATATGTAAATTCAATAAACTATGAATCTATGCACAGAGAGAATAAAGAATCGCATCTCCCCGTATGAGATTAATTTCTCAAATTTAGGATCTCCTTTGTGTCCCCCACTAACTAATGGTTCGCAAGCCACTTACCATCTAAGTTACATAGGCTATTGATATTCAAAGTATTTTCAAGACAATATTTTCATTTCAATTAGTTAACTTCCTGACTTCATTCCTCACCTTATTACGTACAATAATTCGTACACCAAAAATTATCCGAATTCCAATATTGTTCTTACCACCAAATCAGCACTGTTACTAGTTGTTGTAGTTGTTAGAGAAGATGAGTTGCCACTGGAACTCTTTTTAGGAACCTTTTTTTGTTTAGCTAGTAGTGTTGACAGTAGAGATGTATTCCTCAATGATGTTTTCCTCACCGTCTCAAATCTTGACGCTGTCTCCGACATTTTCAGTGCATCTTGGAAGTTCTGAAAATATTGTAATAATTTTGAGATCTTGTATAGATTATTCAGGTGTTCAAAAAAAATCAGAAAAAGCTTATAACTTTACTTGAATTATTTTGAATTATTACTACCTATTCTTTTTATTGCTTTAACATCTCTACCTTGTCTTTGTTGTTGATTGAAAAAGAGAGAATTAAGTTGAGAACAAATCTTCCATTTTTCAACTTTTTGAAACCGATTGAATTTTAAAAACATATTTGGCGTGGAGTCTATTGTCTATAAAGAGACATTTTAATAGTTTTAAAATTTTCTTCACTAACTTATCAATTTAGCCAAATTTGGAAACGTACAATATAAAAACATAATCAGATTTATGTAGGTAGGTACTAAAATTTTATATGACCAAACTCAGTGGTATTTCCTCCTTTTTCGATCGAACTATTTGATCAATTTCTCCAATAATTTTAAAATATAGGTACCGTATTGTACTTATTTGATCTCATCCTTTTCATATTTTCCTTGTTCATATTTTTAATACCCATCACATTAGTTTCTCATGAATTATGATAATTGATTACATTCTGCCAAAGAAAATTGTAAAAAGTCTCCAAAAGCATCAGTTATGGAGGATGAGGGTGGGGGAGAAATTGATTTCAACTTTACAGTATTTATTATTTGTAAGACATAGATACAGTACCAGCTCAGGAAGTCCACGTTCTTTCTGAAAGTCCTGTTCAACAGAAAAATTATCAAGATTTTTTATAAATATCAATGTTAACATATGATTTTGTACTGCACAGGAGGATGCGTTTAGGATTTCCAAATCTATATTTTCGAAGTTTTAAAATGACCATAAGTATTCAGTAAACCTAAAACTAGAATACAGTATAACCTAAGAAGAGTAGACGAGCATACAAAAATATATCCAATATTAAGATAATGTAATTAGTACTTCATAAGAACCATACAAAATACACAAATATTAAGGTACATGCATTGATGAATCTTTCAATTAGCTTATGATGTATAATAAGAGATACCGGTAAACTGTCTACAAGACTTGAAAAATTTGAATAATTCTGATCATATTCGTAATTTTTTATTTTTATGGCAATAAAAATAAAAACTGATCAATTGAACATGAAGAATCGAGAATTGATTGATCATGAATAATTATAAAAAATCTATTGATTGATTATGAATTATGGAAAATTTATCTAATGTAACTTACATGAAAATCGCTATTTTACCTCTAAATCATATTCCTCGTTGACCTGCATCAGCTCCTGATAGCCTCTTGTGAATAGTTCAATGAGTTTTGCATGGCTTTCGATTTCAATAGCAATGAAATCCATTAGAATCGCCTTCAAGTCATGGAGTTTCTTCTTTTCGAACAAATCCATCTGCTCTTCTAAGGCTTTCTGAGTTCGAGATACCTCTACTGAAGCCTTGACCAGTTCTGATTCTGCTGTCGTCTATGCACTATGTCAAGGGAACTATAATCTTAATAGATATTCATTATAAATAAATTATTATTGCTTACCATGCTAAAAGAACTCTTTTCGTGAAAAAATGGACTTGATTTTATTAAACAGTGCAGACCAGGAAAATAATTATATGAATAAATCTATCTAATAAATAGATAGATTCACTTCCCAAAATAGTTGTGAAAACGTTTGTGTTGTCGATTGCCTTGTGAATTCTGTATTTCTAGTCAGCAGGTCAGCATTTTATGTGAGTGTTTAGTTTAGATTATTTCTCGAAAGCAATCTATCTCAAAAAGTATTGATCTTGGTTTGGTTTGATGTCCAATTTATATTATACACCAGATATGCCAGAATTGGGCAGTATAAATAAGTTGAATAAAATAAATTTGCAAAAAAGGATACGATTTGCTGCCTGTTATAGGGATTCCTCTCTTTTACTCTTTCGAGTTGCTTTTTCCAGGCAAGTTCACGATCTCGTGCTGAAAAAATATTTTTCACTTCATCTTTTGCATTCCGGCAAACTGACTCGTACTGCACTAGTTCTTGAACCACTCGTTTGTCCAGTCTCTGTGTTTCAATATTTCTGAAAACAGAAAAATTATATGCAGTTTTTAATCATAAAAAATTCTAGTCATTCAATGAGAAGTTATACCACGATATGATTATCACGATGATGGTGTCTCCTGATTGTTTTCACACTGTACGTACAGTGAACTTAAGTTTGGGATTAGATACTAGTATGTTTGTAGTTCGTTAAGAACACTAATAATAAATAAGTAAATTCAATTAAATTTTCTCTCAACTAGAAAAATATCGTATTTTTTATATTAGGCCTACGATAAGGACAAATTGGTTTGGATAAATTATTATCATATTAGAATGACTTTTATTGAAACGGGTAGAATTATTCTAATACTTCCAAAGAAATATAGCAAGCAGATAATTCTATATGGTGATGCATAGGTGATAGGCAGCTTAAAATTGAACTGATACTGTAAATACTAATTCTCGACTCAATTGAATTATTAGCTGGATTTAACGTTAAATCCATTCATGTCATCATGGATCAAAGTGTCAGTAGTCTCATTTCTCTTGTCAACAGATCTGAATCACAATCAAGTAAAATATTCATGATAAAAATCAATATCATAATATGATCCAACAAAAATCAATCTATTGTGATTTGAGGTGGTTGCCTCCAATACAAAGACTTCTGGGTCTTCTTAAGAATTCTTTTGTTATAGATTAAATGCCAATGTTAAACCCGTTTTTCTCACTCTGAAGAATTGGGAACCATTCTTGTAGATATTTGTTTCACTTACCGGTAATCACCAATCTCAACCAAGGTATTTGAAAAATCACCAAGACCCTGCTTCAAACTCCTGTTGATTTTCTCTCCTTCCGAGTAGCTCTGCAGATTTTTCGCCAGATTGTCGTTCATGTCTCTGACTCTAAAATCATTTATTGGGAAATAGTAAGTTTAGCGCTTCATAATGCAATATTAATGTGTTGAACTGAAATCAATTTCAATTCTACATACAGTATGCTTAGTGTAACTATCTCACACAATCTATAATTATGTGAATTTAACCACATATCTCGCAATTCATGGGTTACACTAGGGGAGGAGTGGAGACTCTATTACATAAACGTTTAATCATTTTTACAAAAATTAAGTCCTTATAAACTAGAATGAGAAGGCGTCGCCATATTCCTTTCTCATCGAGTACCGTATCTCGATTAGAATTTTGTTTTTCTTTCTCCAATATTGAGTTATTTATATTGAGTTTATAACCAGATTCCGGATTGGAAAGTAGAATTTCTATTTCAAAAAGCTATTTTTCTTTAGAAAAATAATAGGTGTCTATCTATCTATCTAGCGTATGGCTTTGGTTGGTGGGGAGACCCCGATGGGGGAACCACCTCGCCGTTTATAAACTAATTCCATTAGGTTGAAGTTCTATTTCTCTTTGAAAAATGTTCACTGATTTTGAAAAAAGTTCTTTTTGATATATGAAATTCCAAAGTTTATAAATAATAGGTGTCATGAGATTCCTTGTCAAGACCTTATGCTACAGCATATGTGGGAAAGATCCTCATGAAGAAATATATTGTATATTATCGTACTTTACCTTGCTACTTTTCTTGTATATCCAGCCATAACCGAGCAAAGGTCGGAGAAGTGTTTTTCAACCGATGAAATCCTGTCATTGGCAAATTTCGCTTGCTGCTCACTGGAAAAAATGAGATAAACCTCTAATATCCCTGTGTCCACACTTTTCAATTTTCGTGTGCTGCACAGCATGACGCATGCGGGGCAGCATTCGTTTTTCCGCTCAATTTTAATAGGATGCGTGAAGCGCAAGACAAGCAGCAAGACAAACAAAAATCGAAAAAGTGTGGACATAGCTATTTACAGTCGATTTTGAATAAGAAATATAAAATACTGAACAAAGTCTATTTTTGTTTTAAGAAACGTGCTTTCTAAAGGGAAATTTAGATTGGAGCAAATCATGCAGCAATTTATTTTCTCACTCTTCAAATAATGTAAAAGTACAGTTAAATATTATGCTGTAGCCTATTATATTTCATAGACTATTAAATAAAAAAATAATAGAAATTTAGATATCCACTTTTTTATTGTAGAAGTAGATCGGATTTTCAAAATCCAGGAACAATTTTAGAAAAGTGAGTAAACATTTTTTTTAAATTAACAATAAAAAGGTGACCGCCACAAAATTTCCATAGGTTTATAGTGACAGAATAACATGTTATAATACTGTACAGTATTTGTAACTAGAACTTTGCAGTGGCCTGTAAATTATACTTGGTTCATTTCAACGTTTCATATCAATTATTTATCATACCGTAAGTTATATTGTAAGTAAAACTAGAATAATATTACATTATCTGAGGTACTGTGAAACAAAATTGTTTAAAAAAGGTTAATTTTAGAGGGCTTATCTTACCAAGCCGCATTTTCATGTCGGGTAACCTTCACAATATTCATGGTTTTCAATTATGCTTAATGTGTTCAAACATTTTCTCTCTAAAATTAATAACTCTATCAATAATTATTTAATAGATCTAATTAAAATATTTATGAAACTGGCATAACGGCATAACCTAGTGGTTGCCATGGTTACAGTTCAACACAAGCAAAGTGCAGGCTAGATAACATGTAAAGTTAAATTTACGATTTCTTTATTCTCTGATCACACATTTTTGAGAAATTGTCTTGGAAAGATAATAATGTTTTGGATCAGTTAAAAATTATAAGATTAATAAATTTATTCATCAATACAAAATATTCTGTTTTTATACAAAAACTACTGTTTTCTCACGTTGGCTGCCTGTTCAACTCCAGCCAGCTGTCCTGTCCTGTCAAGGACAAGGACACAAAATTGGGAAATTACAGTTCACAGTGTTTACATTTTCAATTTTGTGTGTATTCCTCCTGTGTCGCATTTATTGCGTGATGTGGTGATACTTTCTTTCTCCAAATCGATTTGCAAAATTATCTCTCAGACAATTCAAACATTCAATGTTTCTTTCTGTTCTGACATTTTTGGCTTGATTAAATCAAACATTAACAATAACAGTTGTAAAACTTGGGTAAATAAGGGTTATAGTTCAGCTTAGGATTGACAGGAGGAAAATAGTTTGAATATTTTCAAAAAACTACTACAATTACAATGGATATAGAAGAAATTTTAAACGATGATGTTCCATCAGATCAGTTGAAGGTTAGTATCAATTTACTGTTCTGCAGTAAATTTTTTCGCACATCTTTGTACCAGTTGCAGTGCAGTATGATAGTCTGTATAAACCAAACACTTGTTCTTTGTTGACTTTTATTGTATGCGACTTGCGGGATTAATGGCGTAAGAACTCACTAGATGGTATACAACGTTTTTGATAAGTTTATGGACAGTCGAATTATTCAGACTTTGGAACTTGGGAGGTTCAGCGTGGCTATTGGCAAACAACTTGAAAAACCTTTCCTAAAATTGCATCATTCTGAGTACTGTATATATAGCCTGGTCTAGATGCAAGTCTTGGTGTTAAGTCTTGACTTAAGTCAAGGACTTGTTGTACAACAAGTCCTAGGACTTATGGATGAATTGCATCGCGTCTACACGTTAGGACTTATCCACGCTGATACCTCTTTTTCCTAGGACTTTTGCCATCTACAGGCTATAGGACTTGTTGTGCAACTTAAGTCCTACAACAAATCCTAGCGTCTAGACCGGGCTTAAGGCGTAAAGGAATGAAAAGACTGAAGGAATAAAATGACGATTATCAAGTTAGCCGTCCTAGGAAAAATGGAGTAGTATGGTCAATGGTCACGATTCAAATCAGTATGCCATTGAATGAACTCATTGTGGTAAAAACCTAGAAAACCATGATCTCGATTATTTCCTCTAGATAACATATCTTATCCTATTATCAGTGGTATGACCAATCATATTTATTGGCTAATATTAAATTCCATGAAGCAAATCATTATCCATTCAATTAGCCTACATTGTATTCTATTCTAACCAAATATTGTTGAAAGTGCAATTTTAGATCAAATAGGCCTACCTAATATTAATTTTATCTCTGACTCAATAATTATGTATAATTTTTCTCTGTTCTCTGTTGCCGCGGAGCAGTAGAATTGGATTTATTTGTAAAAGAAATTGAATAAATTCTAGTAATAATTGGTAAAGAAATTGAGTAGGCTAGATTTACCGAATGATGGCATCTAATAAGATAATAGCACCTTTCCCAATCACCTATATATCTCAGTTATATTAGGACACTATTATAGTTGAAATCTACACATAGTGATGTGGATTGGGAATATTCCCAATGGGAAGGAACTTATGATTTGGGAATATTTCCGGGAATATTTCCGAGGCCAAGAAATTTTGGGAATTTACGGGAATTTATGGGAATTTAAGGGAATTTATAAAAGTGCTTCAAAAATAATTGAAATTGATCAATCTAAGTTACATTTCACATTAATATAATCAATAAATCATCATTCTCATGCCTATTTTTGCTCACTCACTGTCTTCTACAGGAATGCTCATTGTATGATTATAAATAAGTTGTATTTGTCTTATGCTCTTGTCTTTCTCCCTTTCCAACCTAGCTTCATACATACACAATATACTATACATATAGATATACTATTTGAAACTGTATACAGAGTGTTTCAGAACTCCCTACCAATATTCTAGGGCATTGTTCCTGGGTAAAAACCATATCTAAATATCATATTTAAATTGTCCAGAAGTCCTGCCATTTTGTTTTTTTCACTCATCATTTTTTATCTCAATAATGGTGAAACATATGGAATTGAAATTTTGCACCAACATTTATGACAACTGGACAAAGCTACAAAAAAATTATGACAATTTTTAAAATCCATAAAACAAAATGGCGGCCATTTAAAATTTTGTTTCTTGAATAACTCGGAAACCGTTGATATTACGAAAATTTTACTAGAATAACTTTTTTTAGTAAATTTAATTTGTTAAGATTGGACCAATATTGACTGAGATACGGCAGCTTTAGTGATAGGTGACCGCTGGAGGTTACTTGCAATTTGCAATAATCTTATTTTATTACAAGTTGAGTGAGCGTTAGTGACTCTTGAAAGATTGTGAGCTGTGTAATTATTTTTTTTTAATATACAATTAAACTTGAGTAAGAATGTTCTTGTTTTAGTTAATTTTGTTGTATTTTATTATCATTTCTAATTTTTGGATTTATATTCTACTCATTCTTCATTTAGGGGTTCAATTATTTTTTGTGAAGAAATGGAATAAAATCATGCAATGAAAGTCAAAGTATACTTAATACTTTGTTGACTATGTTTTCCTGATTTACAAGCATTAATTAATAAAGAAAAATGATAATAGTGGTGAACAAATAATTGAGAAAATTTAATTGAGTGCTCATTCTTCTTTACACCTTTCATGGAAATGATCAGTCTATCGTCTATGAACTTCAAATTACTGTCTTCTTTCAAGTTATTACAGTTTCCAAGTTAGTCATCCTTATATTTTTTACATAAAAAACGTCTTTTTCGGTCATTTTAGATAGAATAAATCATAAATTCCCATAAGTTCCCATAAATTCCCGGGAATTTATGATTTTTGGGAATATTTCCCTTAAATTCCCTGGGAATATTTCCTCGATCTTAAATTCCCGGGAATTTTACATCACTATCTACACATAACATGATTTTCATAACTATGAAAGTACATGTCTGGTGTGGTATTACTTTTCAATGGGAACCCCAACTAAAGCCCGGTCTAGACGCTACGACTTGTACAACCAAGGTTAGTAAAGACCTACTATGTAGCTCTACATACCTTGTGTACAACTATTAATAGTGGTACGACTTGAGTTGTACAACATTCGTAGCGTCTAGACCGGGCTTTAAGTTGTACAACAAGTCGTAGCATCTAGACCGGGCTTGAGTGTGGAAACAAGTCGTATGAAAAGAGGTATGACTTTTTAAAAAGTCGTAACGTGTAGACGCGATGCAACTCATCCAACTTTGCTTCCAACTTGTTGTACGACTCAAGTTGTACAACAAGTCGTAACGTCTAGACCGGGCTTAACGCATCCATCTTATCCCAATCGCATCCAATGTAGCCATGGCCATAATCAATCTGAAAAAGAGCTGCTTGAAAACAGTTCTCACACTGATAATTAGATCCTGGGCTTTGTAAAATGATTAATTTTTTGAATTTGCTATCAAAAACGAAATAGCTTACAGTACCTACTATTAGTATATGTAGGCTATCTATTCTGATTTCCTGAAGAGATATAACAAGATAATTCAGCTATTCAATATACCATTGTGCTCTCATATACATTCTATCCATGATTTTTATTTTCATTTCAGAAAGCTGAAGAAGCGTACTATAAAGCAACTGCTGCTAAGCAAATGACAAAGGAAGTTGAATTCTATTATGCAAATTGCCTAGTAAGAAGTAAATACCCTGGCGATATACGTAAAGGCCTTTCGATTTTTGAAGAAATGTGTAAGAAATACAAAACCGAGGAGATGAGAGACTATATTTATTTCATAGCTCTCGGAAATGCAAGGATCAAGGTAGGCCCATGAGATTCGTCTATGAAAGCATATCTATATATTTCTTATTATCATCGCTGAAGATGCCTATCAGGGTTAATGAGGTGAGCGTCCATACAAAAAATCCAGTTGAAATGGAAATGAACACATTTTTAAACAAAGGTAGCAGTCAAACTTACGAAGCTCCAGACCTTCAGGCTACGCCATTTGGCAAACAATAATAAAGTTGTAGAGTTCTCTATGAAACTGAATGTTTTGAAAATATTTTCACTAATCAAAATAGTTTTTCTAATAAATTTTGGAGCAGAGAATCTTCCAATCATAATCAATCATTATTCTATTAATGAAAGGAATCCGGAGATATTTCATTATTGAATTGCTATTAAGATAATAATGAATAATTGAACAAATATCCTTAGGCTATAATGCTATTAAATAATCAAAATTTCACCACTGCGAATATTGGGAACAGAGTAAATAGCAAAAGGATAATCTATGGTAACTACCATAGTTAATTTAAGATATACTACATCGATGATGTAGGAAATCTACACAAATTTATTCTGTACAGGCAAGTGGTTAATACATTAGAGGAAATTTACATTCAGTAATCAGCAGTTTGTTTGATAGCATTATTAGGGTTTCGTTGTACTATTTATTAATTATCTATTTATTTGAGACTGCTTGCCATACGCTAAATAAATAATTGAGACTGCTGCATGTACTTATAGAAATTTAATCTGGTTTTATTTATTTTTCAGGAGTATGCAAAAGCTTTATATTACGCTGAAGAGTTTCTCAAAGTAGAGCCAAATAATAAACAGGTGTTGGCGTTGCAAGAAGTTGTCAAGAAAAGATTGCGACGTGGTATGTTCTAATATCCTTAATAAATATAACACAAATTTTTATAGAATACTAGCAATAATCATTATTGTGAAAATATTTTAAAGGCGCTTAAGACCTCCTCTTATGTAAAAATATCAAATATTATTTCAATTTTATTTTACATTCATATCCGAAAACTAAAAAATGCACGATAGCATCTTAATCTTCAATGTCTACAAATCGAATATTGATCCACTATGTTATTTATTCTATCTGGCAGTTTCTTTTATAAACGCATTCTTTTAAACATCGCCTGGGTTTCCGATAAGCCATTTCTGAAACTAATGGATTTGAAACTCCCATCAGTAATAATTCTAATAAAACTGTCATCAGTGTTTTTCGTGCATTCAATTTACGTAGGCTTTTCTTTTCGGTACAGTTGGTGTGTGACTGTGAATTCTGCTCTGCCTTATTATTTTGGCCTTGACTTGTGTAGTGTAGTATGCATAATGATGATAATTTCAACTCTTAACCAACTCATTTTGGTTTCAACTCGAACAAAAACGTTTTCATCTTCTATTGATTCAATCAACTCATCGATAACATTGAATTGTTGGTAACGAAATAGAATGATTAGAAAGTTGCTTTTCTGTAGTCAGAAATTCATTTATTGGGTCGATTAAGGGGACAATTTTCACCCAAATGAAGGAATAATTTGGGATACATATTTCGTTGCTTTCTGAGAATAGTGTTATAGTGGTCTGAAATATGAATATATGAATTTATTATATCAACTCATGAATCTACAGACAAATAGTCTTCCTTGACTTGAGAAATACTCTAGAGATCGACCAAATTTAATTTGGAAGTGAATGTGGGGCCTGTTTCATAAAATTTTAGAAGTCCTCTAATAGAGGAAAAAGTTGAATGCACCTTAACTGGAAATTTAATCGAATAACGCTGTGCTATCTATTTCCAGTGTGTGTCCGCTCATTTCCTGTTCTAAATAACCTAAAAAATTTTAAGAAACAGACCACGGATTTTCTCTAATTCATTACGATTTTGAAAGATTAGTTATTAAAATCTTGTCTTGTTATACTTCTTCATTTGATAAATACATTTATTCTCGTATTTCTTCTAGATCAAGTACTGTAGTATCTTAATTGTAAAACCAACAGATTTATGTTCATCTGATAATTTTTATTTTTGTACCTGTTTCAGAGGGCCTAGAAGGTGCAGCTATGGCAGGAGCCGCTGGTTTGGCGATTGGTGGCATTATTGGTTTGGGCTACGCTTTACTTTCAAAAAAGAAATCACCGAAAGATGACGAATGCAAAGATGAAACTGAAAAATGATGATATCCAACCAATATTCCAAAGTGTGTTATAGTTTTTTATAAAATGTCGATTTTTGTAATTCAGTAACTCTTACAGTTCACTATTAGTTATAAGATGTTTTGGATAGTCCAAAACGTTGATTGATCCAATTAACATTCACATAGAGAGTGTTATCCACCACCGGTTGTAAGGCGCAGTGTATGAAATGCATGAAAATAATTTTATAAAACTTTTTGAAGTTTGAGAATGAATGTGTTATCAATTAAAAAATCATAAAACACGTATAGATGAGTTTGTTAAGTAATAGAATGAACAGTCATTCGTCTCTGTATATTTTTAATGTAATAAAATTATTTATTAAGTCGATTGTAATACATTCTAGGAGCTTAGAATGCGTACAAGAATTTTTTTTATATAGGAGCAAGGTGCAAGGTCCTCATTATTTGTCCTCAAATTATATTATATTGTCTTCCATTCTAAATCAATAGTGGAAGACATTTTGAATCATTCTCACTTGTTGATTAGACTATCATTCACCGTCGCGTATTATTTGTTTTACGGTTACTGTACATTTATAGCAGTTGCTTAAGCCAAACACTGTAACTATAGTCTGGCAACAGACAAAAGAGCCTCCAAAATAAGAACTCTACTGCGCAGAGAGAGCGCACGTTATGATATGCAGCAGTTTATCTCACTCGCTCACTAGAGTAGTGGTACTATGTGATACTGTATTACTTCAGTGATACGATGCGCGAAGGTTCTTTTGTCTGTTGCCAGACTATAGCCATAGGCCAATCGCTATTGTTGATTAGTAAAAAATTATTATTTTTGTTCTGCTATCCAAGTTTTCAGCTTATTTATGTACTGTTAATTCCGATTTAACGATCTTCCACCTTCACAAGACTGAAAGTAATATTATCATTGTTCAGCATTGCGAAAGAAGTTATATGTAGTTTTTATAGTAGTTTATTCAATAATTTATCATTGTTGAACTCGATTAATATTTATTCATTAGATTCAACATAAATTACTTCAAGATTATATTTTATAGATTATTTTGTATCCAAATCCATAATGGATGGAAGATTTAATGTTTATTTTGAATGAATAAATTTAAATCGAAATAAAATCATTTATACCTGGAATTAATTTAAAGTCCATACTGTTTGTGTGCTGTGATTTACTTACGTTAAACCCAAAGATACAAAATAAAGTATATATAATATAAGTACTAAAGTGTTATTTCTTGTAAGTTTTATGATCCCCAATAGATCTCATATTTATGGCAAAGCTTCAATTGAGTGGTTTCAGAAACACGGCTTTCATGAGCTTACTGCTTGTTGCGTTGCAAAATTTATAGATAATGTGATAATCAATAGGATTAATCATACAATAACAAGCATGTATAGATCAGTATTTGTGAAGCTATTGGGAGGAGTAGTTGTAACACGAGAATGGAAAGGATCATGATGTAATAATCAAAATTTTCAATTCAAGCCAAAGCTACAAACTCTTGGAATACCGATATCCCTGATCATTTTCAGCGCATGTCTGTTACCATTCTTAAGTTACTGTGTCCTATTGGAAAAAATATGTTCTTATAAAATTTAAGAATCGAGGATGACTTTCACTTTCACAACAGTTTCCTCATATCTTTATTGTATCCGAATGCGTCAAAAGGTACTCGTCTCTTGAAAAAACTGGATACAATATAAAAACGAAATAGGATACTGTTGTAAAAGTGTTGACATATATTTACCAACAGATTACACAGAATGATGACCACAAAAAATATCTAATGACAGAGATTTAATGAAATCTTTTTTCATGACGATTCATGAGATTCATCGATGGCTGCGGGCCTTCCTAACGAAAGTAAGCCTAAATTCACTAAGACATATTCAGTGGAGTATTAGATCAATCATCAGTGGAATTTGAGAATATTTATTTGATTCATTCATATCTTGATACACTTTTCAACGAACAACTCTATTCACAGCAGAAACTTCAAATATAGCGAAAATGGTATCTACAGAATCTTGTTGAAATTGTTAGTTGCAAGTGGCATCACTGCATCAGACCAGCTCTTATTAGAGCGAAGAAGCTTAACTCAAGCTTGTAATTAATTTTGCGGAGCGGGATTTAGGCGGCAGATATACTTTCGACAATGTTGAGGTGTGCGCACACACAATCTGTGATCGCACACATATACAAGATTAAAACTCACACATACTTTTTCTGGTGTGGCTGACAAAATTAGACCGGTGGAGAAAGTGGGTAGTTTTTTTTTTAATTGGAGTTTGGCATTCACCAAGTGTTTGCGCTCAGAGCGTGTAAAGGGCGAAAAAATGCGAGATAAAATGAAGAAAGAATGTCGGCTGACAAAGTGAGGAGGGGGAAAATGTAAGAACACATGAAGAGGAGGGAAAAGCACGAGGAAAGAGGGGAAAATGTTAGAAGAGGAGAGGAAAAAGTTAGGAGAGGAGGGGAAAAGGTTAAGAGAGGCGGGAAGTTTAGGAGAGGAGGGGAAAAGGTTAGAAGGGAGGAGAATGTTGGGAGACAAATGCTATAGAGGGGGGATCAGAAAGAATGATGAAGGTAGATGTTGAGAAGGTAGGTGACAAATAGAAAAGAACGGGAAATGGAAGGGAGACAAATATTATAGGGGGAAATGAGAAAAAGTGATTATGATAGAGATAGAAGATAAGAAGGTAGGTGACTAAGAGAGAAGAACAGGAAATGTGTGTGTTGAAGAGAGAAAAATAGTAGGGGAGTAAGGGAAATTTTGAGGAGGAGGAGAAGACAAAAGTGATGATGATAGAAGATGAGAAGGTAGGTGACAAAGAGAGAAGAACAGGAAACGTGAGTGTTGAAGAGAGAAAAATAGTAAGGGATTAGGGGGAAATTCAAGGTGAAGACGAAAGAAAAGTAGGGAAGACAAAGACAATAGGGGGTAATGGTGAGAGTAGTGATGAAGATAGATTTTTTTATTCCTTGATCATTTATTATTGATCAAATAAATATGTATAAAAGTACTGCACTACAAAATATATCGGCTTAAATTCTATGACGGAGAAGAGTTTTGAAGTGAGAAGAAAAATATTGGGGAAGTAAGGGAAAATGTTTTTGGGAGACAAGGATAGAAAGATGGTGATGGAAAGACAAGGAAGAAAGATTATGAAGAGGCGTAAAGTGAGAAAATAACTTCGGTAGCGGAGGTGTCAGGGAGATCGTAATTGTAAATGAAAAGACAAGATGTTGTCAAACCACTGATTTATTAGAAAATCGAGATTTTCTAATAAATCAGTGGTTTGACAACATCTTAGAAAATCGAGATTTTCTAATAAATCAGTGGTTTGACAACATCTTGTCTTTTCATTTATTATGGATAACTACCACAATATCACCTTCACACAACTACTCAAAGAGAGATCGTAATGGAATATAAAAATTTAGATTAGGTACCTGCAAACTATATCGGCATAAATTCTAGGACAGGGAAGAATGTTGAAGAGAAGAGGAGGGAAAATTTTGGAGACAAGGACAGAAAGAGATTGTGAAAGAGCAATGAATAGACAAGGAAGAATGTTTGAGACAAGGACAGAACACATATGTGAAAGAGGGGTAAAGTGATGAGAAAAGAGGAAGCGGCGGCGGCGTCAGGGAGGTCGTAATGGAGACGTCGTGTCGTATGGCGGCGTGCCAGGGATGAGCGTAGCGACGACGGCCACGGTCAAGAGAAATCGAGTCGAAAAAAACGCATCGCAATCGCAGTCAGTCGCTCGTTGCCAGTCGCAGTCGTTGTTGCTCCTGCTCGTCCCGCAAACAAGCGCCGCCGGCATGTCGCTGCTAGGAGACCGCCTCGCCGATAAGGTGAGCAAGTTCAACAGCCAGATCAACCGTCACCTGGAGAGCCAGCAGCTCAACCCCTTCAGTGGCCAGTTCAGCCGCTCGCCCTCGCCCAGGCCCTTCGCTAAGGACGAGTATGGCAAGTGAGTGAAGATACATTACACTACTTACGATTTGTCAAAATTAATACAATATAAGAAATAATATGTAGAATGACTAACAACATCGGCCTGGCCTTGCCTAGTAAGAGCGGTTATTGCAAGAGGGTAAAATTGCTTCCGGTTTGTCAAAAAATTAATGCAATATAAGAAATGTTTAGAATTACAGTAGGCCTACTATCAATATTGGCCTGGCATTTTGGTAAAAACTATGATTGCAAGTGAGTGAAATTACTTCCGATTTGTCAAAAAATAAATACTAAAAAATATGTAGGATTATAGTGTTTATTCATTTTTCACTACTTGGACGTTTTTTAGAGACAGGGTAATGTAGAATGACTAACAATATCGGTCTGGCCTTTCGGTATATAAGGGCGATTATTGCTGCAAAGGGAGTGAATTTACGTTCGATTAAAGCACCAAGAGTTATGTACAATTAGCCTTCTTATAATATTGGCCAGGCCTTGCCCTGGTAAGGGTGATTATTACAACTGAGTGAAATTACTACTGATTTGTCAAAAATTAATGCTATATAAAAATATGTAGAATTAATCACAATAGTTTGATAACGACGATTATTGCAAGTGAGTTAATTAATGACTTCCGATTTGTCAAAAAAATAATGCACTAAGAAATAATTATGTAGAATTCAAATTCAAATTTACTTTATTTTTCATTTTTATATTACATACAGATGATATCAATATACATTTTTAATTAAAATAGCAATTGAAAACAAGGAAGGTACCGGTACCTGCAAAGGCAACAGCCTGAGCGCAGGGGCCGATTGTTACAAAATAACAAGAAAATATTAAGCAGCATTCACGTACAGTAGCTTGAAAAATATTACAAAAGAAAAGGAAAAGTAGGCTAAATATCTTATTATAATGGTTGAGGAAAAAATTAATTACGGTACATTGTAAAGTAATAGAAATAAAAAAAACGAAGGATAATTGAATTACGGTAACCTTGAATATACAAACAATAAATAACAAGAGAACATTGAAAAAAAATATTCTCACAAGTACAAAAAGGATATTTTAAAGCTAAATAAAGCCAAGTTACTTCAATATTCGCCCTCGTCTTTCTGGTTGAGTCTATACAGGGTGTTTCTAAAATAGACCGACAAACTTCGTGTGGGGTTTCCTGACATTGAAATTGAGAAAAGAGTTCCAGTAAACATGAGTCCTAAAATGCCTTGTTTCCCCCTAGTCGCCATTTTGTTTTTTCACTTTTTATTTTTTTCTCCAGAATAGTTTGACTAATTTTGTTGAAATTTGGCATGGTCGAGGCCAAGATGAAGGTCTGCTGTAAAAAAATTAAGCAACCTTATTTGAAGAAATATTTCAAAATGGCGGGCATTTGAAATTTTTAATTGAAATAACTCAAAAACTTGTTGCCCGCCACTATTATAATATGTCATTGATTGTCCAGGTAATGAGTAGGCCTACTGTTTAGGACTGTAGCCTATAGATAGGTACTTGGGCTCTTAATTCATTTATAGACACGAAAATAACCTATTATACTCAAGTGGGAATTTACTCATAAATTATTGGGTTGATGGCCATTTCGCGGTGCTGTGCTGCATCTTCAGACCACGTTTTTACATGAACTCTTAATTCATTGCTTTTTAATTATGCAATATTGATTAATGGAATATATTATGTATTATTTCAGGTATTTAGTGGGTAGCTTAAGATATTGTATATTGACACTTTACCATATTATTTGAGCATGCAGTTGTTGAAAAATTGTGAGTTTGAAACAAAAAAATAGGGAACTTCGCTTGAGTTGGTGGCCGGCCCAACAATTTGAAAAGTATACCGTATATCTTATGATCCTAAATATAATATTTCTAATTGTTTTTTTTTATAAATACCTCTACATATTTTTTATTAGAATGAACAAGATCTATTAAACATCAATTTGGGTCTCTTCACAAAAAGAAAAAGAAGTGGTCTCTTCCCACTGTCTTTTAAACTTCAACCATCATAAATGTTGACAATAATCATAAATAGAATCATATTTATAGCACAAATACCCTTAAGCATTTGTGTATACTCCATAAAGGGACTAATATGATAGATGAGGAGTTGAGAAGTGAAATTCCTTCCCAAGGATAAAAATAACTTGTAATGTCATCTCAGCTTCATGCATAGGAGTAATTGCTTATTTTGATTAGGTACTCTTGAGAATATCTCTCAAGCAGTAAATTTGAGAGCTTTTTACAAGGTCCAGAGATAAGTGAATTCACTGATGACGAGAAAATAGTTATTTCTAAAAGCGAGTCAACGACCCTTTTAATCCCTATTCATTCGCTTTCCTGTTTCTATTAAGAGAAATATGCACATGTCTCATATGCAGGAATGACGATGGGACAGCTTATTCGTTTTGGCAATAATGAACAAGTTTTATGCGATGAGAACCTCGCACTGTACTCAGTGATACAATAATATACCTATCTATGCTCTATAATTCTACGGTATATATTCATTGAGAGTATTTATCGGGATTTGAGCTTAGATGATATTAAAATATTGTTTCAAGGTACAGTGGATGAGCAGACCGTTGTCAACTTGCCAGATGCTCAGAATTGTTTGAATAAATTGGGCATCATCACATTCTGAAGATTAAAGGTGGCTGCTGCCAAAACAATTCAAACTTTCAGTAATATCTTTTGTTACATGTATTGTGCACGAGTTTACACAGTTGAGAATAATCTACTTGATTAATGACATTCCATCTTTTTGTAAAGCTTTGTTATTAAAAAAAAACAGTGGGTCTTTCCATATAGTCTAAATAAATAAGATAGAGGTGTGATTTATATGTTTAATATGCGAAATATCATATAAATTTCATAAGAAAATAGGTATCTAAACTTTAACTCTACCGTACTTGGTAAAATACAATTCCGAAAAATTTGATCCCACCATTAGCAACTTCCAACTTATAATCTTACTAGACTACAATCTAATTCACATTAACTTCAAGCACTAGGCTTGGATAGAACTTTGTTACTTGATTAATCTATAAAGTTACAATTACCAGGGAAACAATTATTATTTCCACATATTATGTTAACTTGAAATAAGTTATGATCATTACAGTTATATTATATTGGTCAAGAAATGTATGAAATTTCAGATATAGCTAGATTATAATACAGTGTTACAGTATCTAAAGAACCTCCAAGTTCTTAAGATTTTTGCAATATTGCTAATATACTAGCTGTATTATTGAATAGATTTGCTAGGCTACACATCTCATCATTCTCAAACTTGATCCTTTATCTAATTAATACTAATCATTCATCCAATTAATTATCCTTGATCTAAAGATATAAGTTCAAACTTATAGATTTTTCATACACTTGGACTAATGGCATTGGATTTTTTATATTAAATTCTCCTTTTTAGATTATTTTTTTTCTGTTTTTCTACACACCAGAAAAGATAAGAAATAATAATTGTGGTATGAACAAAAACGTTGTATATGAGGATGTTTTTCTTCATTAGATAGATACTAGAAATAAGATTCTAATTTCTTATTTTACTATAGTTCTACAACATAAAATTTTACCCGTCTACCGATTTCCAGTTTCATCATAATGTATTATGCATCCTGAAAACAGGTATAAATTGAATAAATTCCCATTAAAAACGTGAACCGAATAATGAAATTTGTATCAGTAATCCATTTAGTATGTCCACACTTGTTCGAATTTGTGTGCGACTCAAGAAAGCTGCATATACGCTAAAGTATTGGCCGCATGCTGTGCAGCACAGAAATAAATCGACCAAGTGTGGACTTAGGGATTAAACTGATATTGGATTTGTTATTTCCAAAAGATTATTCTATGCGAGAAAAATATATTATTACAGTAAATCAATTGCATTAATTGTCCAAATTATTTCAAACCCTTCTGAAGCGATCTAATTTAACTAGGAGAAGATGCGCATTGGAAAACAAGTCCGCTCCTTAAATGGCTGCATTAAAGTTAGCCGATCCAATGGAGTACTTGAGATAGAATCGATTCTATTTCGAGATGATGAGCTTCTCAAGACAAATTTTCAAAACACTTGATTCTGACTGCGTTCTCCATTGCTCACTTATTTCAAGAATGTATAAACACGAATATTTTCCGGTGCCATCTACTTTGAGGAATGTGCTGCGTCCGTTTCGCCCACAACTTGTTACTCTTCGCTCCCAAATTAGAAGTGTGGAGTAAAATCTTTTTTAAAGAACCAAAGCAGAAGGAATTCACGCCAATGCCAAAACATTGGAAGATTTATTCGCTCCACTGAACGTCTGAATAACAAACACTCATCCTTGCTATATTTGTTAC
This sequence comes from Laodelphax striatellus, assembly GCA_017141395.1. Taxonomy (NCBI): domain Eukaryota; kingdom Metazoa; phylum Arthropoda; class Insecta; order Hemiptera; family Delphacidae; genus Laodelphax; species Laodelphax striatellus. The sequence goes on from CM029531.1 coordinate 45,598,792, forward strand.
GGTATCTGTTAGGTTCAATCCAATTCATAATTTCTTTTAATAAGCATTCATCCTTGCTTTATATTTATAAGTTGCGGTATGTGTTCGGTTCAATCTAATTCATCATTATTTTTCCAAAAGACATTTTTATACATTGAATATGGAATCTATAGGAATTTTCACTTCAACCAAATTTTTATATTCAGTTCTAAAGAGACTGGGTAACTCATTGAAACAGAGAAATAAATGTTACAAAGTATCAGGGATCTGGACACCATTTTAATTTCAAAGTTTTAGAAAAAATTAAATTACATCTCATACATGAAAAAATTCCAAGTGCAATAAAAATGTAATTATCATTGAGAGAACGGCTTCTTCCTTGCAGAAGAAAATCTATTAATAAATCAAACAATCAAACATTTGGAGGATTATAAACACATTTTGGATAATCCTGAGAAGAAAGGTGTAAATTTATAAGAATTTAGAAATTTCTCTGCTTAAATATTCTCCCAATCATCAAAGTTAAGGATTATTTTTCACAGTTTAAAGGAAGCTTCAGCTTTTCAATAGTTTTATTTGATATTGTATGGTAGAATACCTAACTTGCTACAATAATACATGATCGTCGATACACAATAATTATCCAAGTGAACTCTAATTATTTTCGTTATTTGAATATTATTTTATTGTGAAGAGCATGAGACATTATTAATAAAGCAAATTTGTTTGTAGTACGTATTTTCGGAAAGGGCATATGTCTTGAAACACTAACTAAATTCATCTGAACACTAACTCAAAACTATTAGGTAATAAATTAATAAGAAACTTATAATCCTTGACTTGTGAGATTTCAACAGTATTCCTTAAAATCAACTGACATTGATACACATGTAAATTGAGTATCAATAAATTTTGTTTTAATTTGTAGCAAATGAGTCACTCTCTACGAGCTCAGCGTGAAAAAATTATCAATTAAGAAAAAACAACAATGGAGAATGTACAAAGAGTATTATTTGTCTGGTGTGGATCAAATAGAACAGTGATCATGAGTTTTATATTGGGAGCAGTTCAAATATATCGTTAGAACTTTTGACTTAAAAGTGAATACAACTTCAACCCATTAACAAACGAACGCTAATCAATCGTCGTTGAGGTTGAGGCCAATTATTGTAGAAGGGCTCACTAACAATTATTCTATTGAGGTTCAGTCATAAAATTGAGAATGATTTTTGAATGAATGGACTCGTCGTGAGCGAATAGGGAAGGCAAAGGTCATTAACGATCAGTGGTCTTTGGCCATATTTTCGACGTAGCATGGCGGCTGTGCCAAAAGAGTCGAATTTCTTTCTCTCATTAAAAGAAAGTTGGCACTCTATGAATAATCTTGTCAATAGGCAACTGCCCAAACCAATCGCGAAAATTGAAGTTTCAATTTCACCAAAAGATCCAACACCATCCATTTCAAAGAAAGCAAAATCAATGCTCAACAGTGACAGATTGAACCAATGAGGAAGCTACTTTAGGTGATAAACCAACCAGAACGAAATGGATTTTTTTGTCACTGAAGCTTCACTGATTTCACTCTCCATCTAGGATGATTATGATATATCACGTAGAAAATCAATTGTATATCAATGATACAGGTAATGACAAGAATTACCGCATCATATAAAATCTTAAAACTATGGTGTTTTGAATAAATTTGAATTTTAAAGAGCTAGGCCAACTAAATAGCCTAAAGAGCTTGTCAAGATCCAAACAACTACGGTACTCATCTTTAAGAATCTAGGCCTAAGTAGCAAGTTGTTGGTTTTTTTGTGAAAGCATATGCAATTTTGTTAGCATTTGCAGAACAACTTATCACCCAAAAATTGGATCAAAACAATCATCCTCAATGATGTATTATTCCTATCTTTTGAAATGTTTACTGTTTTTTCTGCCAAAATTAATATAATTGATAAAATTAACAATAATACTCAGAATAAACGAAATTAAAAGAAATACTGAAAATAAATTGAATTAAAAAATACTACAATATCAGGGTTTTTGTGAACGGAAAAGCCGTAATACTCTCCTCTCCTCATGTGGTGGCCCTGTATGTGAGTTATTCTCATAGGCTATTTGAAATATACGGAATTTGATAATCAATTAGGGAATTACTGAATAGATGTACTCACGTCTTTGAATGACTGTAGGCTAAATAAACAATTATTTATCAATTAAATTATTCTTATAAATATCTAGCAGCAGATGTTTTCTTCTGCTGTAGAGAAAATCTTTTCTTGAATGAATCTATGACGATCATAGTTGGAAACAACAACACATAACGTCAGAGGCGGCCAGATCCAAGTTTTACATGCTTATTTACGATGAAGTCGAAACAACTATCTTGCACTTGGTGGCCATCTGCCATCTCATTCTGATGTTGTAACAGATTCGGCTAGCTCCAACCCCATGCGTGGCACTCAGTCCAAATTGCTTTCAAAATATAACGTACAGGTGAGCTAAAAACGCTTATTAATGGCTTCGCTCCTGTCGACCCACCCCCACAACATTGATACTGCTGCCGCCAGTAATAACACTATTGGAAGATTAACAGTTCCACATCGGCTGCTATAACCTTCACTGCTGCATTTATTGTGATAATTAGTGTTTATTTGTTGGATTAAGAATGCTTCCAAATCACAAACCATTATGCACCTATCCTCGCTATAGGTACCGAAGTAAATTGGTAGGTAGTTATTCTTGTGCAAGCTCTCCTACAATAACAAGCCTTCACCTTGGCTAGGTATTTATTTCTATTACTTAGCGTTTTTTCACAATAAATTGAACTCGTAGTCGCAGTATTTCAGATCAGTGATTCAGGAGCCAACATATTCCCCGACAAATCTGTTGAACGATAAAAAAACAAAATATTAAAATAAAAATATTGTCATTGTAGAAAATCTACAAAGGCATTTCTGTATTCATGCTTGTAAAAATAATAGGGATTATATCAAGGTAGTTTTATATCTATATTTATGATTGGGAGAGTAAAGTACAACAATAAAATAATTTACTTTGGAAGAAATGCGAAAATTTGTATATATTATGAAATATTAATTCAAATGAATGAATAAAACTTAAAAGGTATTTGATTACTCAGTTGAGTTAAACCTACTCTAAAACAAAAAATCTTCGTCTCAAATCCATCAATAGTAATGTCCTCAGATATACTAATACTACTAGAATGAAGTGTATACTATTATAGAGGAGATTATAGATATCTCATCTGCGCTACGGTACTAGGTTTGATCCTGTTACTGAAACTTTCAAAACGTAAAACTAGAGCAGCTTTCCTCAATTTCTTGCTTTTGGTGAGATGAACTTCTTAAAAATTAATGCTACTAGGTTTGATGTCCTATCCTGTTACAGAGCGTGCCATCCAAATTGGCGTCTCACTGGAGCATGCGCGTTGAACGCTTTCTCCCACTACAGTGCCTGCTGACTCGCGGTACAGTAAATTTCAAAAGTTCATTCAGCTGGCAAACTCAGCTTTATAAAAAAATTCATATTCGCTTCGGTTACCTAGCAGTACTATGATGTTATTTGCTTCACTGACTGTACTAGCCTTAGCGGCTGGAGGGGAAGCGTGGTGGGAGAGATTATCCATCTCTCTCGCACACCCTCCCCTAGACGCCAATTTGGATGGCACGCTCTGTACTAAAACTTGAAAAAAATTCCAAAACGTAAAACTAGAACTGTTTTCCTTAATTTTATGGCTTTCATGCGATAAACTCCTTAAAAATTACCTACAAGTGTAAAATATTGTGATTACAATATTTAATCATCTCAAGTATGATAAGGCACCCTTTTAGATTACAGTATCATCTTTTATTATTTTTGGTTTTGTTGTTCTGGAAGACGGTGAAATGTGATGCCGGTTGCATAAGCGTCGCCTTCAAAGAAGAAGTTATGGCTTCAACCTTGATGGCTTTTCAACTTACAGCAGTCAGTCAGTCAGATGTCGAGTGTTTCTGGACACCAGCACTAAGAACCTGACACATGTTGTTAGCCATGTCAAACTCCTAGAATATCTTCAACCTGCGCCTCATGTGCGCTATTAATAGTTGCAACTCTCTTGTCTGCAGCTTGGACAGTGTTAAGGATTGTAAAGCAAATGTCAGGCACGTGTTGAATTGCCTACAAATGCTTCAGTTCACGACAGTTCCACCCAGAGAGGCCCAATGTGGAGTATCAGAATAAATATATATTTTTATTTAGACACTAATGTAAGGTAACTGAAAGATTATAAAATTTTCACTCTTTAAGTTACCTTTATGTCTGAAATTGATTGAAGTGAAAAAAGAAGATGATTAATAATACAGTAGTTAAAATAGCTCATTTTTAATTTCCCTGATCATTGCTTTCATAAAATGTATTCACAAATACGATTCCAATTTCCAGTATGCAATAAGTAATTTTGAAGAATACAATATTGTCCCACCAATTTTCAATGCAAATACATGTAAACGGCTCGGGGCCCTCCCGCATCATCGATTTCTCTTACTACCTACTTGAGCAACACAAATATTCTTAAAAATATTATCAAATCACTGCTTTGAATCAGATCAATTTGTTAATAATTCGCTATATCCACACTTGATCGATTTTGAGTGCTGCACAGCACACTACGAATGCTGTGTACAATCTACCAATCTACTGTGCACAATGTACCAATGCGTGCTGCATATTCTTAAGCATTGGTAGCATGCTGTGCAGCACACAAAAATTTGTGCTTGAGCTACCAATGCTCAAGCATATGCAGCACACAGAAATCGAACAAGTGTGAACATAAGAAATGAAAATCCAGAGTCATTTGGATCGATTCAATTGGTATAGCAGGATCCTTTTAACTTGTCATAAAACATATGATCGACGAGCATATGATCACAATACTTAACCTACAAATGCTGAATCTCGCAGATTATTGAAAAGGTCTTTTAAAAAGTTATTCTTTGTAAAGTCTTCTTTAAAAAGGTCTTTTAAAGACTTTAAATGTCTTTAAGACTTTTAAGTCTTTTGATTATTGTGTCAGACCATTGGCCGGTTCGATGACAGAGATGCGCGGACACCGTGCGCAGTCGCACATCTGCAAAGAGGTGCTGGAGTTGTGCGAAATCATTCAGGAGCTGGGCGAGTACAACAAGCGCCAGAGAGAGAAGCACCGAGACCCCAACGACCACGAAGACGACGAAGACGACATTCCAGACGACGGCACCATCATTGTCACTTTCGGAGAACTTTTCCAGGTTAGTAAATTCACTTTTTCAAGTTGCTAACTTGAAAGAACTCCAAGCATTGGTAGCGTGCAGTGCAGCACAAAAAATTGACCAGGTGTGGACATAGAGAATGAGTTCAAAGTGGCTCCTCGAAATCGCTATGTTAATATGATTGAAAACGGTATTCACATGTCGGCATTTCATGTGAAAAATCGATAGAGGAAAGTTGGATTTATAAATCAACACCGCAAACATAAATATGTTAGTAGTACCTATGGTAAGAGAGTTGCTGGTAATTCAGAGATGGGCAACGGTGAGATCATGTACAATAACCCGGAAATATTATCAAGTTGGAGCATTGCTAAATGAATAATTTAGTAAAGTAGAATCTCACCTTGTTTTTCCAGAGAATATATCATATCTGTGGAAGAGAATCAGTCCACTAGAACAACAATAATTGTAATGAGGTAAAGACTATTCCCAATAGGAGACAGAGGGAGACCTGAGAATGATATCGTTATACAAAAGGCGAAGTTGGGATAATATTAACCTCACGTTAAGGTCGTAACTGATACAACCTATAAGAATAAGTTCTCAACTGATATCAGAGAATTTGGGGTAATGTGAATCGTCACCTCTGTCATCTACATCTCATTTGTGGATGAGGTTGATTTTAAAAGTTGTAAATAATATTAAGAATAACTTCTGTTTTTGCGTGGGATAGCAGCAGAAATGCAAAGATTTTAGCACAGAGTTCATTAAACTCGGCTCATGACGTCACATTTAATTAGAAACTATCAAATTGAGAACGAATTTTATTTGAAGCTCTTGGACCGGCTAAAAAGTTCAGAAGTAATCGTCTAGAAATATCTTGTGAACTGAGAAAGGATCAAATTTGAACTCATTTCACATGGAAATATTCCAAGACAAGAATATTATACCATGTTGCATATGAATCATTGGAATGTGTTACTGTACGGTATATTATTATAAAAACCTCACATATCTTCAAGCTTTGAAACTGAAATAACAACTATCTCACATGAAACTAATAAATTAATCTAAAAACATACCGACTAAAACACGTTACTAGATACATATGGGTCCCTATATGCGTGCGGATATGCCTCCCCATTCAGTATTAATGAGAATACCGGTACCGGTACTGTAATTCAAAAAGTCCGTGACATTAACATAGCCGCGAAACAGTTCGAAACCAGCATCTTTCATTGATAAGTGTAGGTACCTGAAATTCTCGTCGAATAAAATATATTGCTCAACTTAATAAATACCGTGGCGAATATACCTAGACTTTTTAGAACAATATTCATTAAAATTCCATACTCTATGAGTAATCAATTGAGATTATAATATAAGAAAATCTAATGCATAAAAAATCATAATTTTCTCTAAATGATATTGTTTTTGATAATATACGTATTTTTATAGTTTTTGTGGGGGGTTGGTTTGAGATTGTGCTCTAGGAAATAAACTAGAAAATTAATTTAAAATTCATTTTATGTTCCAAGCTAAATATTATTCTTATACAGTCTAGTCTAGAACAACACAGAAACGGCAGCAGACTGCAAAATGATGAGGTAGAATTTTCTCACGTGATTTAGACTACAATGAAATGAATCCAGTTTTGACTGGCCCAATAATAAAGAAGACTTGAAAAAATAATAGGGTATAGCTTACTGATACTGGTCCATACCAGCTAGCAGTACACGCAAATCGTAACGGAAGGAAAATTAATAAGTTAATTCACTTTGAGCAGTCCGCACAGAAAAAGATGATACCTATCAGACTATAGAACATGCATAAGCGACTTTTTACTTTCAACCCACTCGTGCACTATTCAAATTACTTTCGAACAAATTGTTCCACCTTTCTTCACCAATGCTTTTGATCGTCGTTCTCGTCATCGCATCGGAATGTTCCCAGTCTCCAATCTTTATTACATTCAATGCCTTTTAGTTAACTCCTTTGTCACCGCGACTAGCCCAATGAGTCTTTTGGCACTGTATTTCTGGCGCCTGATCAAAAGAACACTTTTTGCCGTCTGGTTTTCGTAAAGTTTCTCAACACAGTTCTTCATTTTTGCAATAAAGGAAGTGACTAGTTTTCTCTGACAGTTTTCACAACAACAAATAAATACAGAAATACTGACTTCATCGACATGACAAACAAATGATTCACCCGAGGTCGTCATTCCTCATAACTTGATGGGGCTGATATGTTTTAACGCATTTTTTTACACTGCTCTTCAAATTTTGTTTAAGAGAAAAAACTTTTTGCCCAGAAATTCCTTTAAAGAGAGACAGCTAGCTTTCAATTGAATATTGGAAAAAAATTGTAACCATTTTTAGTGCCTCAATAGATTCTTTTCAAAAGAAGCCTTTCATTATAAACATAGATAGATTATTGCAAAGCAATCATTCTAGTAAAGTTACAAAGTAGATGCCTTCAACCTTCAGCACTGAGTGAAAAATACTGATCACAATAATTAGAAAAGTTGAAGTGCGTTCACTTTGCTAAGGCACCTGGACTGACAATAAATTACTGTACCTCATTACAGCTTTTTATACTGAAGAAAGTGCATAAGAATACAACATGCATCATGCATCCATTATGATGCAGCAGTATTTTATAGATGGGGCTTGGATGAGCACAAGCCAAGACCTCACATGTAGGCAGCACCATAGCAAAAAATTCAAATAAAATTTGTACAATATGAGGTAAAAAGCTGGAATGAGTTGTAATGTTAAAAATTCATTTACAGCCCAGGTGGCAAAGTGAACAAAATGTACTTTCCTTTAAGGTATCATTTATTGTCATGTACGCTTCAATACAAAGCATTGTAAAAGTACCAAATGAATGAATTCATGAAATACAACCTATAAATACTAGGTACTTATTACAGTTATATGTTATTTATTAGTGTATGGCTTTTGATTGTGGGGAGACCCGAGTAGGGTTGTTCCACTTCACCAACATAACCAATTATCTCTTGATAAGGAACATGGTGTGAGTTTATTTTCACTAGGAAAACAGACACTAAGTTTTCAATAACTTATATAACTTAATTGATTGATTATTCCCCTATACTAGAAGCTTTATCTAATAATTATTATTTAAAAAAATACGGTATTCTGGAATCCAAGAGGTTGATCATTGTAATCAGGGCTTACTTTGATCTCTCATAAATCAGGTCCAGTTTAGAAAAATTTTCCTACAGACCAAGTGAATTTCACTTTGTCCCAACAACTCTTTCAAAAAGTTCCTACCGTATGTAACAAATCAAAAATTCTCAGACTTAATAGACATATAGTACAGTCTATAACATAATAATTCAGATATCAAGCAGCTAGCATACACCAAAGTGATTCCCCTTTGTTCTAACTGTTCAACAGTTTTTTATAGAACAAAGAGATGACAATATTATTCAGATTTTTGTTGGAATGAATGACATGCATATAGATTTTGCCATCAGGCTTGACACATACATGTCAAGCAGAACATGTTGATGATGTGTTTATATCAAGTGCAAGGAATTAGTGAGGTCATGCGGCGGAAAAGAGGCTCACAAACCACAAGAATAGAGCGGGGGCAATCTGGCCTGTTGTCAGTTACCATAAAATTATTAATAGTGCATCCGGAATGCGTGATCGCTTCCTAACTGAGTTGGGGTTCTCTCTCTCTCTCTTTCTACCACGCGCTCCTGACTCATCAGTGGACATGACCGTCAGATAGGCTCCAACTATCTGCCCCAAAAGTCAACAGCTGACTCCTTGATCTATTTTGGTGACATATTTCTTGTTAGTTGAGGCCTTGTGGCTGACTTACTAGGTCGCTGGTGGGTGGAGCATCGTCGAAAAACAAAAGCTTTCAACTGGGAAAACATGTTGCGCAACGGCGGATCCTTCAGAAAATGTCTTCAGCAGCGTTGTATATTTGAAACATCATGTTCCAAAATCTGTAGTTCAAAATTTCATCATGAAGCCTATCAAAATATAATACAATGTACCAAAAATAACAACTGCAATGACAAAAATGTGTACCTGAAACTATATGGCAAAAAAATCTTTCTACAAAATTCGAATAGGAATACTATTTGAATATGAGCCTTTTAACAGTGTGTAAAGAGCTTGCTAACTACAGTTAATAATTATAAGTGATATATATAGTGAGAGCGGTTGCTAAGTAATCATGTGGATAAGTAACAAACATAAGACTGCTCTTGGATGGGTGACCGACACAAAAAATAAGGCGAGGTGGAACCTACCCGTCTCCCCACCGATAAAAAATTATAAGTTATGTAGATGTTTCTTGATCTTGATATTTAATAAGAAGTGCGATAACGGCAGTCCATTTATTTTGATTAGGAATGAGAAGGAATGTTTTGAATATTTTTCAAACAGTTTATACGGTATCCAGTTTCTGAACAATTAAATTCAAAGAAAAATAATAAATTGCAAAAAAAAATAGAGAAGGTACTCACTACGGTACAAATTTGTTTGGAATGAGTAAGTGCTCCGCTTGACTTGACGGAAAACTACTAAAAAGCAGAATTCTTAAGAAGAATTTAGCAGCATTTTAAGAAGTTCTTTAGAGGGCAAAAACTGCATAATTAATGACAATACTAGAGACAATTTTTGAGTCAGTACCGGTACCAACAAGATGTTCCCCTAATAACCATTGTCTTGATTTTTTAACCAGCATATTAATTATTTATCTTGGCAACTTGAGCCAACTTTACTAAAATTCAATTTTAGTAGTTCATTTTATTATTGTGTTGTCACGAGTGGTACGTTTTTGGAAACTCGACCTTTGCATTGGAACAAAAATTAAAAGTGAAAATAAAACAGCTCATTATTAAGCTACAGTAATAATAGCTTTGCTTTGGTATGCTCCAAGTGTAAATAAATAGATCATTATTATTGTACCCAAGTGCTGCATTTTTGGCAAGTGACAAGTCATCAATGTTGCCTCATTTAAAACAATGCGCAATTTTGTTGAATTCCATCTACATCTTTGAGCATCTAAAAAAGCAAATTGAATTCTTCGAATTGAAATTGTTTAGCAAAAATTAGTTTCTTCCTTACAATCGATTACATTTTATTATTGTGGATTCTGATTTTCCAGTTGCATCAATTTAATTTTGAGCTTGTTTCAATATTCAATTATTGAGGTATTCCTTCATTTTTCCAGATGTACACAAAGATTTCAAACAAAGTGGTTGGGTTGCTCCTAGCTGCCAAGAAACGTGGTCTGGTGTACTTCGAAGGAGAAATGCTTTTCCAGGTAAGTAGTATGAATTCTGCTTGAAGATTTTCTACAAAACTAAGCAACTAGGTTCAAGTTATTGACATTAGAAGATATGGCTAGTCTTGACATTTCCACTCAAAATTGCATTGACAATGATAGAAGAAGAATGGTCTTGGTTGGAGTGTTTCGCGTTGAAAAATTTCAAAACATCTTGAAGCTCCAAAAACAATACACTAGCTTACATCATTTCGAAAGGAAGAGCTTCCGATGCCAACAGCAACACTTCTATTATAAAGTGAATTAATTTTGTAACAAAAATAGATGCCTAGAATAATATTGTAACATTTTTTCAGATGAATTCAAGTTCAAATACATATATATATAATAGAATTGAAGCATTTGAGTCGTTTGTTTCTTCCAAAAATTACTGCTTGTGAATACAGTGTTACTGTTTTCATCTGCCGAGACCCAAACCAAGCTAAAATAGGGAGTTATATCTCTATGTACAAAGATAGAGAAAGCATAGGAGAAGTCTTATACTTCTCCTATGCTTTCTCTATGATAAAACTAAGCACACACTAGTCATGCACAGCACAAATCGAATAGAATTGTTTGCATAATATTCATATAAGTGATACGGTAGTCATATTTCACTTGAATGATAGGAACGTTTATTGAGGTTTCCATGACTAGCGCTCCTAGTCTAAATCGAAAAAGCTCAAACCGGTTTGGAAAAGAGAATATATTAGCCTACCAAAAATGGTTTTGACCAATTTATTAATTTCGTTCCACATATTCTCTACTGGAGTAGCGATGCTGGTGGAGAATATCAATCAATATTTGTGGGTTTCAACTATAGTCAAAGGAGCTAGCTAGATGTAATCTCCAAATTATTAGGACATAAACGTATGTTGAGGCCTGTAAAATCACCCATTGCTCATAATATCAGCTAATGTGATTTTACGTAAATACAATAACTTACATTGAAACTATAACAGCTTTTCAATTGAGCATAGCAACAAACCACTAAGTCGCTATAAGGTTTAAATACATGACATTATTTTCTTCTAAATTTCAGAGACGAGATGACAACGTACTGATAGCGCTTATCAAGCCAATAGAAGAAATCCGAAGGATACTGAAGGAGAGCATATCACCAGCCCCACTGGACGATGAGCCTTCTGTTGGATGTTGAACGCATTCATCTAATAAATATTATAAGCAACTACCTTTTTGAGATCCAAAACTTTGACAATCAAGGGAAACATGAGCAAAATAAATTATTTATTCCCCTCCAGAGGAAAAGTCCCATTTTCCCAAATTTCTAACTCGAGATGACATTTTATTGTATGAGTACAAGCAGAGAAGATGATTGATAATATTTTTAAGTTTACCGTGCAATAACTTTTGAAAACATCATATTTGTTCCACTGATAAAACGAGTAATTATTGAACATTTGTAATGAAAAAATCATAAATCTATTGTTGACACTAAAATTCATGAAAGAATAAATTATTTTAATTGAAAACTGTAGATTTAAATAATTATATTATACTGCTAGACAGAAAAACTCAACTTTCATTTAAAAATACAAATATTGTACATTTTGTGCATTCCATTAAGTTATATCAACACTGCACTAAAAACCGGCAATTGAAAAAACTCTGTTTTAATATGATTGAAGAGAAATAGCAGCTTCATGGCTACCTTATTCATAATCGGATGGCAATAATGTTCAAATATAATATTATTTTAATTTTTGATGGGAGCCATGACTGAATCAATTCAAGTAATAAATGTATCTGTCTTCCAATTTTGAATTTTCATAAAATATTTGAGAATAAAAAAATCTACTGTATATTAAAGAATAAGCGATATACTGTAAATACACGGTCAACAATTTAAATAAACCAAAGTCATATGAGTGTATGAGGCGTGGATGAGTTAGTATATGTGAAAAGAATAGCATTTATTTATAAGGAACGTGCACGCTTTGTATCTCCGCTCTAGGATAAATATAATTATTTCTTTGTATTTATTGAATTACTATTGAATACCGTAACAATAAATTGATTCGTTTTGTAAGTTTTTCTTCTTACTACCTAATCCTCACATTGAAGATAAGCAAATTAAATTATGGTCAAATGGAAGGTATTGAAAATACCAGCCCAACCTGCTAATAGCATACTGAATTGAAAATTATTGTACATTTCTACAAGGTTCACTCCAAACCCAAAAATCAAGTTACAGTATCTCTTTATATGACAATCACTGATTGTCACTTTAGTGTACTGTAAATTACAATTATTATTACAGTTATTGTTATTGTGTTATGGAGAAATCTAGATATTGAGCTATTTTTTAGTTTCCTTAAAAGTTATTACGAGATTACCAACGATGATAATTGCCATGCAATACAATAATAATTACATTCATAGTTCTATTATTCACAGCTGTCTTCTAATGAACTGTATAAAATGGATGTTTGGCACTGATAATGAAGACGCAATAAATAACTCAATTACAATTCCTCTATTTACTGTAATATGAGAGATTGGTGAAACAACAAGCAACTTCATTATGAATACATTGGGAATAACAGTATATTTGAAGATCAAACCCATTGGAAAGTTCCATTCGAAATAGAAATAGAATAGTGAGAGGTGTGGATCACATTGACATGGCTCATTTAATAATTAAGCTATTAGTATTAGTAAAAATAAATATCCAGTTGGCAGTACACAACTAGGAAACCAGTGAGTACTGCCGGGAACTCAAATAGCCCTATTATATTTTTAGCGAACCAGGTGAGAGAAATAGATTCAGCCAACTTCCTCACTCTATTTTCATACACTTCAACGCACCAACACAAGAACGCTCTATTCAGAGTTTGGAAATTTGAGTCCAACAATCAAGTTAATTAGAAACGCAGTTGTCTTGACAGTTAGTAAGAAATGCGAAAACGATAAATCTCACAAGTTGTGAAGGACAGTTAAAATTTATTTTAGGAAAAGCTATCTTCAATTATTGTTAAACGAAATATACGCTTCCGTGTAGATTAAAAACACTAACGACCAGTAGCACGATAATACAAATGAATTTAACCGCCGTAAAATGATGTCATCTAACTAAATAATAATATAAACGAATCTGGTGTCAATGCAATGTCATTTTAAGGAGGTAAAATTCAATTGGATTTTCGTGCAACTGGCCGAGAGGTTTAAAACTCTATATTTTAATCTAATAAAGAATTTTGAGATTAAAGTCTATAATGGAAAACACACTGAAGAAAGCAAGTGCTCAGGACAACGTAAACCTCAAGAAATTTGTTGTATCAAATTTGTTCAAGATGCTTTTGAGACTTTCCATTCCAAAATACCTAATCAATGTAAATTTAACAGAAATAAGCAGAATTTTAAAATTGCAGAAGAGTAAATGCTGTTTCCTATGACTAAATACAGTATAACTAGTATGTGCTACAGACAGTGGCGTAACGTTTGCCAACTGGGCCCCCCGCAAAAAATAATTCCGGGCCCCTCCTTCTTACACCGGGGGGTATTGAATACCCCCTGACATAAGGGGGTCCGGGGGGGGGGCCCCTAGGCACACCACTGGCTACGCCACTGTCTGCGACAACTCTTGCAGTCTATTTCTATTATGATCAGGAATTCGATGGGTGAAACAATATATTTGTGTAAACAGTCTGGGTCTGGGAACCGGATGTCTGTCTCCATTTGATTTGTAAACAAAATTCATTATATCCCGACAAGCTACTTTAAACCGGCAGACCTTTTGTTAATTGTGCAACTATTCACGTTATTCCGTCATAACAACTTACTCGCTCAATGACAATTTTTAACCAACTAACATTCTAATTGTTGATGCATAATTTGTTTTACAAATAAACAATTATGAATTATTGAAATTTGTGTCTATGGTTGTTAATTGCACAAAATAAAACTTTTGCTTTTCTTGTTCAATCATTACTTTAATTTTATTTCTTAAAAAAAACATATGATATTATTTCAGGCCCTAGCCCGGGCCCCCCCGCGCCGCGGGGTTTGCGGGGGTGTACGTTACGCCACTGGCTACAGATACTGTATAATAAAAGTGTGGCCATTAAATTCGATGTCACACGTTTGATTGATTGTACGAATCCACCATACTTTTGCCAATTCCCATAAGATTAGCATTGAAATGAAACGCAAATCATGTTGAGTGATTCAATTATTCCCTACAATTTGCCTTTGCCAGTGTTAGTTTTCATCATTTTAAGCTTTTAACCCAATACCAAGAGTAGAGAGACATTTTTTAATGTCAGAAAAGTAATTTTTTATGTTATTTCTCTTGAAATTAGTTTGAAAAATGAGTGAATGGGTTAATGTTTGTCTGTAATCTCAAATTAAAAAATTTGGCATAAGTATGACGGTGGCGGGAATAAAAAAATGTTCCAATACAATGTTATGGACCCATTCACACCAATGACCACACTTTTATTATACAGTCTCTGTTACCACCTAGAACCAGTGATTTGTTACAAAACAAGAGCTTTTGCAGTTTTTGTCGTAGGGTACGTAGATTTTCAAAAAGCACATATAATTGAGAAAAGAATTTGTACAACCAGTACCTACTAGTTACTAGTACATGAACGTAATAGAAGATGCTTTTCTAGTTCGTCTGTCGATTGTCGATATAGGATGACGTTATTGCCAAGCAAGAGCTTTGGTTGTGGAAGAGCCTGATGAAATACCGTAGTAGGTCGAGCAAATTTAGCGGCTGTACATTTTCAGTTGAAAAATCAGATTTGAGATTCAAACTAACCGCACTTGAATAACCCTAAGCAAGTAAAAATGTTGATTTTATCATTGAAAAATTTGAAGTTAGTAGCTATCATTGATGCTTAACCTAATTGTATGATAAATCATATAAAAATAACAACAGTCATCGTATCGTA
This sequence comes from Laodelphax striatellus, assembly GCA_017141395.1. Lineage (NCBI taxonomy): Eukaryota > Metazoa > Arthropoda > Insecta > Hemiptera > Delphacidae > Laodelphax > Laodelphax striatellus. The sequence goes on from CM029531.1 coordinate 45,614,255, forward strand.
GACATGTTGTAAAACCATATTATGTGAAGATACAGGGAAAATGAAAACTACAAATTAAAATGACATACAATGATAATATTCATAAATGTCATTTGTTCATAGAACAAATCATATCACTTGTACAAAAAAAGTTATTAAAATATTGATTCACACTGATTCAATAACACAAAGTGGAAATGTATTTCTATCTCATTCAAATCATACTATAGTGAAAAATTCAATACACAGCGCTCGGTGAGTCAACTGATTACATTCAGCCAGGAAAGAAGTCAAATCTAATACATCTCTCGCAACATACGGAATTCCTGCAACGAAAGAATTACGTAAGAATAGCAGAATCAAGTAATTGCCGATTCTAAAGAGTCACTATTGAGATTGAAGAACGCTTTCATAATAATTAAAATAAGAACACCAAGATTTTTTCTATTCTACACATTTATTTATGGTTCAAGGACCATGGTTTCATGACCACACAAGTCAAATCGTCAGCTTGACTAAAGAGTATACATTGTATAGGTTAATTCTATATTCTAGAATTAAATTCTAGAATAGATCAACCTATACAATGTTTGATTTTTAGTAAAGCTGATGATGTGATCTGCGCGGTCACGAACGATAAATACTGTAAATGTGTAGAATAGACAAAATGTTCGTGTTCTCATTTCAATTGACAATTAATTTTTTTAAATTTTGTACACCAAGTTAATGAGTTCATCGGGAAAACTAAGTGAAGATTGACATTTTTCTAGTCAATTTTTTGTTCATTAGAACTTGTAAGTTGTATAGTAATCGCGTAAAGAGAATAGCTCTGGATTGACGATGGAATGAGGGGGGCACACGTGCACGCCTCTGAAAATATTAAAATAGTGTAACAGCAGTGCATTCCATTTCTGCGCCGCTTGCACTAACAGTGATAATTCCAAAATATGTTTTTTTAGGTCTCAGAACATTGAGTGAAATGCTGGCGTTCATTTGAGTTATTTCAAAGAGTTTCATCGACTTTCATAGAATTTGAATGATAGACTTCCAGCAAACGCATTCATGGAATACAGTTTACCTATTCTTCCGAGTTTTCAAGGTTTGATTCAATTCAAAGTTCAATTTACGAAGTTTGAAATTCTACATCAAACTTTAAAAGTTATAATAATATTATTATTATGACTTTAATATTATTATAAAATTTTCCATAATTGCTCCGGTCTTTTGATGTATTCTAACCGTAGTAAAAAATCCAAAAAATCAGTATACATACCTTAGTAATAGACTGCTAAGAATTGAGTAAGGTGAGGTAGCACCTATCGTCCTTCAACTGAAAAAGAAATTATTCACATTCAATTATGATACATTCAATGTTAATTCAAAACAAATAACTATTTTCGTCGAATAAATACTTTTAAACGAAAAATATTTGAATTCAAGATCACTCCCACACCCCCCGTAACAGGTTCAACAAAAACTTATGTTATAATATTTTCTATTTGCATCCTTGAAGTAGGATTTAGAATCAACTTGAATGTTGCAACTCAAAAATAACAGGAAATGCAATTTTTCTACTGTTTGCTGTTAGTTTATCTTCACAATAAAATTATCTGCAGTTCAAAATCTACACTGGATGTAGTACAGAACAATTAAAATTTCATTTCCAATTTTACATTGTCATATGAGTAATAATACTAATTGTTTTGTACATAATTGAATAATTCATCATGAACTGTAAGCAGAATTATTATAGTGAATTGATTACTAGGAGACAATAAAGGCATATTCTCTTCATTAATAGAATTAATTATAGCAGGAGATAACATTTCTCAAATGTCATACTTACTGTAAGAGGAGAGATCAATTTCGTCAGGTAATTCGGTTATGTTGACATCGAATCTATCTTGGACATCGTTTAGGATCTTCGCGTCATTCTCATCGCTTACAAAGGTGATGGCTAACCCCTGGAAAAGAAGTTTTCATAAAATTAGACATAGTCAAAATACTAAACAATACTTCAAGAAAATATCGAACATTCAATTATTGTTATGAATATTGAACACAGCCTTAAAAATATTTTCCATAATCTAAGCGATTGATTGCCAAAATCATCCTTACAGCAATATACAGGTAAATTTACTTGGTAGTTTTACTGAAAATCATACTATATGTCTAGTTAGAGACATTTATTGAAACTGAATTCAATAAAATAAATGCTAATTAGAAGATAGAATGTTGGCATTTGAAGATTGTTAGAAGAATTATTCAAATTGAATTAGGATTAAATTGCCAACAAGAAACATAGAAAATTTTATTTGAATTCAAAGAAATTGAGATAGATACCTTTGTTCCGAATCGTCCTGCTCTGGCTACACGATGAAGGTAAGTATCAGAATCTTCGGGCATGTCATAGTTGAATACAATGTTCACTCTCTCAATATCCATTCCTCTTCCAAACAGATTGGTAGCTACCAGAATTCGCTGTAAATAGAACAAAGTCACTATGATTCATTGGAAAACCAACAGAAAAGAAAACAAGAATCCCTGAAAACATTCAGCAGCATGAAGTAATCATGAATAAATTCATCCATTGGAAATTATTTTGCATTCGGCTGTTTTGAGAATAGTATCAAATGAACCCCACATTTGACCAATGAACATAAGTACTGTTCAAGGCTTGTTATTATTTATAGATTGAACGACCTAAGTTATATTTCATTGTCATTTTCATAACAATGAAAATAGCAAAAAAATACAATATTGACGATACAGTTCCTCGCAAGTGTTTGGTGCATCATTTACAAGTTTTTACTCATCATTATTCTGGAAAAGTAATAAAATAAGTATTGATATAACAAATTAATGGAAATATAACCATGTTATAATGATGATATCAATTTTTAAAGGAATGTTTTGGAATTACTATCAAGAAGATTGAAGACATTAAAATTCAATTACAATCCTGGTGTACTAGGCGAACACATCCAATTCAATTCAATCATCCAACTGTTGTATATTTTTCAAGATCATTAGAATATAAATCAACAAGTACCAAAGTTATCAATATTTACAACGCGAATAAAGAATTAGATTATAATTGAAATAGATATTAAGAATCATAGAACGCAAAGAATCAAATAAGAATTAATTCTCACCTTTAGGAACTCTTTGAACTCTTGATATTTCTTCAATCTCTCTTCTTGAGTCATTCCACGATGGATAGCCACAGCTGGGAAGTTCTGCTCGGTTAGAAGTTGGGAAAGAGCCATGCAGCGCTGCACTGACTTCACAAATATTACCACCTGAAATAATGACGATACAGGTTAGAAAAATCTTTCAAATTAATCTAATTCCAGCTTCTTGAATTGGCTGATAACTGCAATATATTATTACTTTTATATTGAGTCTATAAATCATTTGATACATCGCACATAAACAAAGAAAAACTATGTTGGCTATTACATATATGTGATAGAAATAAGTTACAATGAATGACCAGTATGTAGGCTAAGTAGAATTACCACTGGTTGCAAATTTTCAGCGAATCTAATAATGATAGATAGGTACATCTTGATTTTGATTTTTAGAGGAAATTTGAAGTTTCGTTCGAGATGAATTGAGACTCAAATGAATTTGAAGATGAATTCATTGGAAACTCAATGAATTGGTTCAATAATAACAAAAACATTATATGGTTACTGAAAATTACAGTAGGCAACATTTCAATTTCAGATACTTCAACTTAGCATTGAGTTTTGTAGATCTTTAACTGAATTATAATTGAATTGGGTATCAAAAATTTTGAAACTCTTCAGAACAAGTTTTAGCTATGAAATTTTATAAAGGTTTACTTCTCCTCAGTAATCTGAATTACGCCTACATAAGAAACTATACAAGGAGATTACTCAAAACAATTTGACCGAAAAGAGAATGCATTTAGAATGATCTGTAACAGATTTCTATAATGAATTGATATCGAATATTGTAAGTATGATTATTTTGTACAACAAATTCAAATGAAGCAATAAATAACAGTGATGAAAACTTATGAGTATGACGAGAATGGCGAACACTACTGCAACGTCAGCTGAATGAAGTGTATGCTTCTTCAGTGGAGACACAGTGTTAATAATGGAAATGAAACAACTTACCTGGTTGAATTCAAGTATGTCAAGTAATTCAAACAACTTTTTGTTCTTTTCATTTTCTTTGAGTTTGACATAGTGCTGCTGCAGGCCGTGAAGCGTCAGTTTGGCCTCGTCATCAACGTACACCTCCATCGGCTGAAGCAAAACAACTCTTAGGAAACAATCACAAAACACTGATGCCATTTCCAAACAGAATTATCATACAGCAAGTTTCAATTAAATTGGGCTTTTTACTTACAGTAGCTGCAAGTTAAAATACCTTGGTATTTTAGTGAGTTAAAATTATGAAGTTTTAAAAATAACAATTGAAGAAGTTTCAATCTTGAAATAGCAAGAGAAGTTAATATATTAGGAATACAGTGATGTTATAAAATACTCATCATCATTCAATAATTATTTTCCTCATCATGATAGTTATCCGTTCGATTTTGAATCATTACTGCGACATTGAAAACAAATTGCTGGACACAGAATACATCTTCATTCTTAAAAAAACATGTCATGTTTTAAAAAAAGTCATGATTTAAATAACAATAAATCCTTTTCTTGAAAAACGAAATTGAACAATTTAAAATACTGTAATATATTGGATTTAGCTGTATGATATTGAATTGAAATGGCATCACGTTCATTAGATACACGAATAAGAGAATTAACATCTTAAACAGTTTACAAATTCTCAACACAAACATCTCAATTAGAATTCATCATCTAGTAGAAGTTCAAATTTTATTCCTGGTTCAATATCATGCGCTTATGGTCTGCACAACAATGAATATTGTTATGAAGAGTATCGTACTCACTGTAGCAATAAGAAAAGCAAAAAATATGGGCATCATAATCAATGCCATCGTAACAGTGGGAAAATAAGTTTTCATAAAACAATTCAAGAATATTGTAGCCTACATTGTATGAGAAAAGATGCAAATTCCCAAAAATAAGAAAAAGACGCAACTTATTAGAGAGAAGAATGCAATGAGATGTTCAAGATGAATGGATTAATTAATTCCTGTATTTCCTGACAGAAAATACAATGAACTATATCAGTATATTCCACAACATAGCTACGCAATTAAATCAATTATTTATTGGTATTACTTTATTATACTATTGATCACATGTAGTAAGGGAACAATCTATTCATTATGTAGAAAAGTTGATTTAGTAATGAGAAGCAATAGCATTGAAAATAGTGAAATTATTTGAGATCAATAGTCACCGTTACGGCTCAGTCATACCCGTTGCAGGCTCATACTTCACGTTTCCATTAGGAAGTGCTTAGGTGAGCACAGTGTCGTTCCACTGTCTGTCAAAGATCACGCTGCCGGAGTTGAGTCCTGCAGTTGACCTTGGAAGTTGTGTTGGAAGCTGGGTGCTGTCAGCCGTCTCACACATCTTGCACACCATCGCCAAAAACTTGCAATTGCCAGTGTGATGACGAAACATTACCACTCGAACACATTTACCACAACCACCAAGTAGATAGATTAGCAATGGATAATCTCCAAGACTGATGTTAGATCTTCTTTCGACGTTAATCTTCCAAGTAATTTTTTCCATTTGTAGAGTATTAGACGCTTTATTGACATGACAATGCCACAATAACTTGAAACTTTCCCGAACAATGTTTGAAAATAAAACTGTTTGACTACGGACATTTGTATTCAGACGAAATGAACAATCTATAACGAAGATCCCATATTGTTGGATTGACAATGTAAGACACAGGAAGAAGAGGAAATAAACTTTGAAATTGATTGGGACGTTTTCGCTGGAGGACAACTGGATTTCGGAAGATGACAGGTTTGAAAGAGTGATGTAAAAGATCAAACGATGTAGGAATACACATCAGATGCTGAACAATAACGCAGATTTTCAAGAATAATTCAACATAACAGCCTAGTCCGAAATAAACAAAAAGAATTACATCTTGCATGAATTTCTTGCAGACTGGACGAATTTCTTTGCTGAGAGTTGCACTGAACATCATAACTTGTTTGCTGTGCGGCGTATTTCGGAATATCTCCTGTACATCTCTTCGCATATCTGTAGAATAAAAACAAAACAAAATCAATAGAAAACGTGAAAAAATGTCACAAGAAATGATGCAAAGAATAAAATCTATTCTATGAAATGTAAGAGAACTTGAATGATTTTCGTGATTACCATTACATTTAGGCCTACTAGCTTATCCTATCATAGGGCTTATACCTCAATAAGTAGTCATAAAAATACTTTTCTAAAGCTGTGAATTGAATTATTCCAAATTATTAATAAATTTCCGAAGAAATGTACAAATTAGAAAGAGTTGTTGATTAGTAATTTAAATGCATTCCTAGGTTATGAGAGGTTAATGTACAAGATGAAAAAATTCCCCTAGTTGTGTAATTATTATTTCTGAAAATTATACTTTAAATTTGCTTCACATAATTTATTAAGATTGTTTCTTGAAAGAAGGATTTTTCACTGGGACGACCGGGACAATTCTGCAACCGACGACTGGCCTATTTGATAGCAATGGCGGACTACTTCTGTGTTGAAGCATGCAGTTTGTTTTTTTTTTCAAATTTGTATTTCGGCTCGAATCCCTATCACATGCGACTGCGGAACCACTGATTCTAGGGCTCTGTAAAAATCCAGACAATCCATCAAACTATTCAAATGAATTACAGGAACGGTAACTTCTGAAGAAACTTGACAGGAACCAAAATATTTGAGATTAGAATTCTAGCAGCTGGCAGAGCGGGACCGGTTTTAAATGAGTGTTTCAAGATTCGCATGAAATAGCATTGAAAACACGAATCGCTTGCTTCAACTTAGAAGCAGTCCGACATTGTTAACAATGCTATCAAATTAATACCTCAGAAGTCGATTACAGAGTTGCCTGGGTCGCCCAAGCGAAAACCTACCATAACAAGAGTAACATCATAAATGACAACACCAACCATAATAATTATGCTGCATAGTTTATGCATTTAAAACATTATAGAAAAATATTTTCTTATCAATATTCTCATGTTAAACTTACAGAATGACAAATTTGTCAGCTAGAGGATGAATCACTCACCTAATAGTTCCAACATTTTGTCACATTCGTCAAGAACAAAGTGTTTGAGATGCTTGAGATCAAGTTTCTTGTTCCGAACCAACGCCAAAATTCGTCCGGGAGTTCCAACCACGATGTGAGGACAGTTCAATTTCAACGTTTCCTCGTCCCTCTGAATCGGAAGTCCTCCAAAGAAAACTCCAACCTGAATAAAGATATACAAAGATGATCAAATGTAAATTTATAATCTTCTGGCTCCAAAAATTATCTGGAATGGTAAAACAGTTTGTTACACACATTAACAGCGATAAAACTCTGATACTTTTATAAATTCAACCATTTTCTCATAGATTTTACTGAATGAGCAACTCATGAATGATAAATTCATACAAATTAAAATTGTTTTCAATTGAGAAGTATAGTAGCATCGAGAATATCCGACATATGCTTAGAATGTAATAATAATAAAATTGAGCGTTCTGTGATTGAACTCTCTTATTGAATAGAAATAGTATACATAAAATAATAGTTCCCTTAAACTATAAAGTCAGTTTGTAGAATTACAATAAAAAAATACATGATTGAATAACTGGTATAACAGTGTATATTCTTGTTCTAGATGCAGCACATAAATTATTTATTAATTTAAATAATATTACATAATTTCAAGACAATTTTCTAGATGCTTCATAATAAATTATTTTCATTTTGACATAGGTCTCGCATTACTGTACTATGGTAGCGGTAGGTTTATCAATACAATGAATAATTTGATTTCATGTATAGTATGACCGGTTTCTATGATTAAAGAAACCTAGTTTATAAAAATAAGGAGAAAATTCAGACTATTCTGGTCAAATTGAGCAATAAAAATCCAGGTAACTTGAAAGTAGGCAAGACCGACCAAAACTAGCAATTTTTCACAATCTATTGAAGCAGTTTTACATCAGTAGGCTACTCTCACCAAACATTAACTAGTTTACTTTATAGTTAGCAATACTTTTAATTTTGAGTTAGTCTACTACAAGAATTATTGGAGAAAATATCATATATAGGCCTACCTTGATATTTGGCATACATTTCGAAAATCGTTCATATTCTTTGCTGATTTGGAATGCAAGCTCTCTGGTATGACACATAACCAACACACTGACTTGGTTGTCAGTTGGTTCGATTTGCTGTAATGTGGCCAATACAAACACAGCCGTTTTTCCCATACCGGATTTAGCTTGACACAATATATCCATTCCCAGCACAGCTTGTGGAATGCATTCGTGTTGTACTGAAAAAAAAACATGACAAGTGAGGATAATAACAATAATTACGGTATATTAACAATAATTATGACATAAATAATAGTTATAACTAAATTATATAATTATATTGTTATTATAACGGTATAAAAATAATTACGATATGGAGACTATTCATTACCTGCACCTTTCTCGTAAACAAAAAGCTTAGCCTACTAGTAGTAGTTTTGGGGAAAAATTAGATGGATATTAAAGGCTTTATCCATATAAAGAATCTTTTAGAAGAAAACTCTTTTAAAAAAATGAGATTAAAATCACCGTTTGACTGGCTACAGTGTGTAGCCTTGCTGGAAAGCTGTAAAAGATGCTGATTCCATAGAAGCTGAGGGCGAATATTGTATAATACTGTACCGGTACTCATTTATAACATCTTGAATTAGCAAGATGTTAAAGCTTCAACTCAGGAAGCTTTGAAATCGATTCGTGAACAAAGCCAAAAGTTTTTATAGTTACAAAATACACATGTACCCCTGAATCGTAAGTAGCAATGACATCATTACATTAGTGTCGCGTCAATATGCCTATAATAGAAAATTAATAATTTTACAAATTTTGGCACTTTAGTAACATTTATATACCATATAAATTGATTTTCAAGATAATAATACGATTTGACTAATAAAGTAAGACAAACCTTCAGATGGATGCTCAAAACCGCAGTCAAGGATTGCTCTCAAAATTTCAGGCTTTAGAAGAAAATCTCTGAAACCGGAACTGTGAATAGATACATAGTTTCCTTTTACTTCTTTTTTAGGTGCTGCGTCACCTGATCCATCAACTACGGTGTTCTCTGGCTGTTCCTCGTCTTCGTAGTCCAAAAGATCATCATTATCAGCCATCTATAATGAAAAACATGTATGAATTTTATTCTCTTGTCAATCCAAATGGTATTATTTATAAATGTTTCAAACCCGGCACTTTGAGCAAACAAACTGCAAAGAATTTTACTTGAAAGTTTCATAGACTACTAACTTATAACAACAGTTAATGATAGCCCACTTAGGTACTACTGTAGGCCTACTATGTTATTTCACAAAAGTAAGATAGGTTAATCGATATATAAACCTCAAAGGTCTATTCACACACACCCAGCCCTGTTCCGATCCGGCGCCCGCCATTCGTTCTGCTCATGTGTTGGGCAGCAATGGGCGAATGATGCATAGCATAGGGCATAGAACGAATGGCTGGCGCCGGATCGGAGCCGGGCCGGATGAATGTGAATAGACCTCAATAATGACAGTAAACAATGAAGCCTTCCAAGAATAAGATAAAATTATTATACCGTATTTTTGTTCCATTCTCACCTCCATCAAGAAAAACTACCTACTTACAACAATCACTTGGATTGAAATTTCATCTAAATCAGATTACACCATCATGAATACAAATTTAAGTTTCAACTAAGTTATAATAATGGAGCATCATGATGTTTCACTAGCCATTTGTCATATCTGTAGTGTAGGCTAATTAATTCAAGTAAAAAAACTACATTAGACTAGCCAATTTGCAATTGATCGACAAGATGACTGAAATAGCTTTATAAAAATTAGGCTAGTTAAGAGTTGAACAAAAAATTTATTTTGAACCATGAAGTAGTCATGCATTTAATTCGGCTCAACCTGCTCAAAGCAGACACAAGTCAGGCTATGCATTTTTATTCATATTAGAGGTATTAGAATTATAGTAGGAGAGATTCATAGAATTGAACAAATAGTTACAATACGGTTAACGTAGGAAATCAACTCTCACACTGAAAATTTAGGTTTCAGGTTTGCATCAAATCATGTAAACCTAAATGGCGTACGCTAGTGTCGTTCAGAATATCGGCGTGGCGAAGGAAAAGAAACTCTAAGGTGCATGAGATGTAAAAAATAAGTAATGGAAACATACCTTTGAGATTGAAGATAATTCGAAATTCAGCACAACTATAATATCAAAAACACCACCAACGACCAAAATTCGACCTAGCTAGGAAGGAACACAAAAGAGATGAACGAAATGATTGTTTAGTTCGTTCTTCGTTTCCCCTTTGCTTCTGTGCTGTGCTTGTGCTTGGCCAATGGCCGGCCAGCTTGCTTGTTCGTGTTCTGAAGTGGAGGCGTTACATTACAAAGAGATCTCTGGCATAATAATTTTCGGTAACATCAATCTCAATAAATACTCATAAATACACTTTAAAATAATCAAATTAATTTTTAATGCCATAATCACACAATATTCATCTCCACAATTTCAATATTTTTTCAAATAACAACGGATCCGCCATCTTGATAAATTGAGCTTCCCGCCTTATTCAAAAGTATACATAGACAAAAAGATGGAAGTTTCGAAGCTGATGAAGAGTGTGAATAGAAGATTTAATAATATTGTTAATAGTTTTGAAACAAATTTTTATTCATTTATTTATAGCCTTTATTTATTTTATATAGTAAACAGTTTGCGGGATATTACTAAGTTCATCAAATACTCAATTATACAAGCATTACAAGCTATTTCTCTCTTTATTCTCACGATAAATCCTGAAATCCCGCTTAAAAGTACTAGCATTGAAGAAATTTCTACGGGTTCTGGATGGTAATTTTGACCCGGAAGGTCATCGTGTGGTTAAAAATTTGGAATTGAACATCCCAGGACTATAACACCTGCTACAACATAAAAAAGAAACAGACTAGGTATCACATTTCATGCAAGGAAACCCCTGCTAAATTATTGATGACAATATTACTTGATGTTTCTTTCAATAGGAAAAAATTTCACGACTTTGGCATATCAGAATAATTTATTAATATATGAAACATTTAAAAACCCCTTACAGCAGGAGTAGCAGGTGCGCGTCTCTGAGAGATTAGATGACGACTACGAAGCCAACCACTTCTCGCAATATACTTGGTCATTATTAAAAATTAGACGTGTCACCAATGACTAAATCATTAGTAAAACTTTTTAGATCCCTCACATAGGCCTACCGACAACACTTGGAAGGTGTGAGAGATGAGCTAAAGCCAAGGCTGAATATAGTGTGCTCATGTTGGGAAAATTGATACAGTTCTAAATGAGACCATGAGAAAAATTAGTGGAAGTTTGAGACCAACAGAGACTGAGTGGTTACCAGTTCTATGTTATATCATACCTCCAGATCTCAGAAGGCTTGAAAATAAGAAAAAATCCTTAACCAGTTGCAACTTCACAGGGAGCTCCCACTCTCTAGAGATTTAGCCAACCCTCCACCAAGGCGCCTTAAGTCAAGAAAATATTTATGAGACTTGATAGATAAGGAAATCAGCAGTGCTAAGGAGATATGAAAACAGAGATTCAGGGCAGTTGCAGGGGGAGTTGAGAAACGAAGTACCGTATCACGTGGATGATCTCAACAGCACTGTCCCAGGTACTCAGTTGAGACAATGTGAGTGAAGTGGCATTAATCGGTTCAGAACACAAGTTGGAAGGTGTGCTGGGTTGACAACTGCATGGGGATACACCTCTAGGGCAGCACTTTCTAATACTGTAATAATTTAAGTAATAATAGTCTAGTAATAAGTTCTGTTCAAGTGTCATATCTTTATTTTTCCTGACAAGGCTGTATCAGCTGCATTGGTTTTATAGATGTTTGAAAGTTTTTATTGATGTAGTTTCATTTTTTGGCCTGTGAATGCACATGCAAATAATATAAAAAAATAAAATATTATTAAAAATTATCCAATTATAACTGGTTTACAAATTTCAACCTCACTACTATCAATCAATAAGTTGTTCATTCAAGTGTCACTCATGACGCAGCGATCCTGAGGCGATTTTTACCATTTTGATCCGACTCATAGCTCTTTCAGCTGAGCAGGTGATTACAGAGAGGGAAAGCAGATTTTTTGAAAACTTATTGAAGTTATGAAGATCCAGAGAAAAACACGTGCAATTCTTATTAAAACCTGGCCACATCTCCACAGTTGTATTTGTGTTGTCCTCCTCTACATTATCTATTTCTTCTTCATCATTAGAATCTTCTGTGTCAGAATTATTAATACATTAGTAAGTTGATGAATCCATGACAGGGGCGAACGAGGAATTTACACCAATTAAGATTAAGATACATCAGTCATTAGGTCCTGGACCTAAAAAGTCTCATAGTGGTGTTAAAGAGGTCTTACAATATTAAATGTTTATAATTATTCACAAAATATCTGTTTCAAGTTTCTTTCTTCTTTTGCAGGGGCTAATGGCTACTTCAGCCCACAAACAATGAAATATGAATGGACTTATGCTAAGTTTATACGTTGTCAGTCAACTATAGGCTGACTATTATCTATATTTATTTTAATTTTGTATAGCCCCTACAACACTGTAACATTTTTATCTTTATATAGTATATTTGAGATTAATTATTGCTGGTGGAACTTTGATTAATGGTAGGCTAATTTCAATGTAAGTTTTTTAAACTTCTGTTATGGGAACGCTTATTTTATTTATTTTTTTCAAATGGTAACGGTATCTAAATAAATAACATGAGAGTATTATAAATGGCATTTTATTATAATGGATTATTAATAACTTCTTATATTTCGACTTATAACCGACCAGTTGCTAGTCAAGTTTATGAACCCTCTTCGAAGTTGTTTCAAACTTTTTTGTTGGGAACTAAAAACTCTGAATTGCATCAAAATTATTTTACTGTTTCGCGATCATTACAACTTGAAATACTTTCAAGTCTAAAATCTAAAACATCATTGTTGGTAACTAATATATTATTAATACTGTCAATCATTTTTTCCATTTCATCAATAGAAATAGCTTCACAGTCGTTCAAAATGATAACATCACTATCTGACACCATGTCAGTTAGAATGTTTCTCACTATTCGAATATCGTAAAGTAGATGATTTTTGGCAAATGCATAACAGTTATAAACTAGATCCACTTTTCGATCGATTGCTTCTATCCTGCGGCTCGCTACAAACTTGAGAAAATTGTAGAAGTCCGTATAATTCATACCAAAGTTGGCTCTGAGTATGATTTGACAGTGTTGATGCCATCCGTCCATATCCTTACAGTCTGAGATTTCATGTTGAACATTGACTAAATTGGTCTGAAGCGCATGCCACATAGTGGTCGCATTACAAGCGTTCACCCAATTGTGATTGATTGAAATGGTGTCTTCCTGAAATCATCAAATGCATTATTTCAACGACATTGAATTTTCACAAATACGATGAAGAATTCTTATTGATTGGAATTGATTCCTAATCGAATTACAATAGGCTACAACTTGGTTATTACGGCTCCGTGAGCGTTAATTATTATATTTTATTGCCTTTTCATAGATCCACTCTGGTGGTGTCACCAGAGTATAATGATGATGTTATAACCTAGTCTTGTTGTAGGGTACAACATTAATTTAAACGTTAAACATAGAATTATGGAATAACAGCAAAATTAAAAGCTGAATTTCAATCATTCTGAAGAATGGAGACTTAATCATGATTTCTGTTGTTACAAGATTATAAGAGATACACATACAGTCAAACCTTTATAAGACGAAATTCACCGTGTAAGTGAAATACTTGTAATTCTTGATAAAGAGATTGGTTCTACCTAATAACAGAGGTTCCAGGGGATTTATAAAGTTCGATGTTTATACCAACGAGGTTCGACTGAATAAATAAGCTCATTTAAGAACTAGGTTATTAACTTGACCAGGCTACAGTTTCTTAAGTATACAGTTTCTTAATCTCTTATTGACTGTGCCATTAGTTTACAATCGAATCAATCGTTAGAAAGTAAAGTAGAGAATTTATAACGTTCACAAAATATTCAAACACCAATGAATCTTTGAGAAGTAATGACAGAGTACTACGACAAAAATAATAAAAAATTATTAGATCTTGTTATATGAAATGGGAAGATTCAAATTACCACTTACCAGATTCCAAACTTGGTGATACCAGCCAGAAGGTACAAAAATAGCTTCTCCTGGATTCTGAATGACTTCAAAGCTCCTCTTCAGATTCTTGTAGTTAGGATACAAATTCGAATTAGATAAATCAGGACTCTGGATATCGAAGATTAGGTTTCCAAATTTGTCCTTGAAACAATTCTCTTCGCCTGGCGGAAACAACTTCCATTTTTTGCGTCCACATACATTTGCAGACCAACTAAATGAAGTGAACACATCTGCGTGAAAAGGTGTCCTGGAAATTGAATCACAAAATTCAAATTTATTTATCTTTATTTCTTTGAATAGGTTATTTGTTACCATACCGTGAAAATAACATTTTTCGTAGCTAAGTAGCCATTTAATAATTAAATTTAATAATTGATTGGAATATTTTTTAAATCTATACAACAGCCTACAGGACCTCAAGGTTTATGTTCCATATGGTAAAAATTATCTTTACTGCTCTTCAGATTTTTGTTTTTTCTACTCCGGATTAGATATATAGCTTATATACCAATTATGTTTATTTATTTATTTATTACAAACAAGACGGAAACAACAGGATAACCCAGAATATGTTCCCTTAACACAACACGATAATAATTTAAATAAAATGCACATTACAAAACAATAATAACTAACTTTAAGAAAAAATCAAGAGACGACAGAATCATAGAGTAACTATACTATAGTTGTTATCTGTGACAGAATGATGGAATGATGAAGATGATGTAGATGGCAATGAAGATGATGATGAAGAAATAGTGATGATTATGATGATGATGATGACAGAAAGAAGCGATTAGCAGAGTGCAAGTGAGGAGAAAAATAATAACCTATGACAATAGAGAAATTCAGACATTTTGATGCGCCAACAGCATACGGATTTTTCTCTTGAAGACTAAAGCGGAATGTGAGAACACATCCAACTCACCACCCAGCCCATTGAGTAACCTAGGTATGTGGTTCAAGGGGCTGAAGTAACCACTGACCAGTTGTAGCCACAGACCAAGTAACCAGGTGTATGTTGAATAAATGAGAAGGACCCTCTAAAGAGGCTATGCCTTAGAGGAGACCCTACATTTTCCTTGAAAACTGAATTGAATTTACATTGTTCAAATATAATAGGAACATCTAACATATAATTTGAATATACTATTTATTATGTTGATTAACATTTAACGTACTACAACATGTTTTCGAAAGAATAAAAAGATATTCTAATAAGAAATAATTTTATTTTAAATAAAAATGTTTGTATCACCTTTGTACTGTTTATAAGAATTATACATTTATACATTCAATTTCAATTGAGTCTAGAGCGATGTAAATGTTCATGTGATTTTTTCCCGAATTCATTCTAGTTAAATATTCAAAGTTGATTTCAAATTCGATTATACAATATTTGGTGATTCTCATGGAGGTCTTCTATAGACAGAAATACGTGTGCCTCTCACACGGGTCTCCTGTAGACTGAATGGGAGAGACAACCAGCACCCTATGCACTCTGTTCTCTGCATCATATTCTTCTCACTATATAATAAACTTACTCTACCCAAATCAACTACAACACATAATCCAACAGATACAGATAAGAAAGAAATTATGAATGGAAGCATTGTTGATGGACTGAAAGTTTATTCAATGTGAGTAAAGGAATATTGTAAAAATAAGTTGTTTGAGTGCCATTAAAACATTTCGTTTACATTCAATCACAGACAAACCTGATTCGTGACTAAAAATACACTAAGAGAAACAGTAAGTGATTAAGTAGCTAACAACAGAATTCACTCCCGTATTGTCAAAAACAAAAATAAGTGAAATTCTCTCCTTACCAACTGCTTTTTGGACCCATATAAACGAATTGGTAGTCATCATTTGATTCGGGATTGAGAGTGAAATATTCATTCAACCAATCAGAGCAGAAGACATTTGGCACCTTATAAATGCATTGAGAAGGATCAGTCCTGTTAAAATGCCAGTCCTAGAAAACAAGTGGAGTACAAAAGAAATATTTAGTAAACATGAAAAGGTCACTCAATACCAGAAAAATCAATGCTTGAGTCACGGCATTCCTCACTTTTATGAAACAACTTGAGGTAAATCTCAGATTCAAGAAGGTCCCTATCAATCAGACGAAACTGGAATTTATTGCATTGAATGGTTACTATCAATTAATTAAGTTGGTTCTGAAATAATTAAAATAGAATGTCTCTATAAGACTGAGAAAAATTTCAAAAGATGTATTGATGGAATTATTTTATGGAATTATTTATTGATGGATTTAATTATTATAATTAAAATAAATAAATATGGAATCATATAACAAATGATCTTCAAGTGTACCTCGTACAAAATAGTTTCTAGAGAATCATAAGGTACAACCATAGAGAAAGTATAAACCAAGCGCATGCTTTCTCTTTGGTACAACTAACTGCTGTAATACCTAAGTGCTAAATATAAAAAAACCTAATTGAAATTTTAAGAAGAGATACCGAGAATTTTGAGAAAATTTCAAGTTGAGAAAGAGTACCTCAAAACTCTTGAGTAAATTAATAACTGAAAACCTAGAATAATACCTAGAATATCCATGATATTTGATTATTTCATTCAAAAATTGAAGTAAAATATCCTTACCTTCAAGTAAAGAAGTTTTGCTTCTTCAGGATATCCATTGGCAATATATTCTTTCCAGTAAGCTATGTAGCTCTGCATTGACATGCAATCTTTCTCCTGAGAATTGTAATACTTTGATCCGCAATCTGCCACTGGAACTTCACATGTGCCTGAAAGATATTTGTTGTTTGAACCATAAAACAAATTAATTTTGGCCTAATAAAGACTGATATTTAATAGCAGAGGCGGCCCTATAAAAAGGCGGCTCCTGGGACCTAGCGTTTTTTAGGGGCCCCGCACCACGGCTTGGAAAATGAAATAACGCCAGTTTAGCAATAGAAAAAAATGTATATACTCGTAATATCATAGATAATCGGCAAAACTACGATCCTAGTTTAGGTTTATTTCAGGTATTAAGATAGCCCCGCTATTGAACTTTGCCTTGGGCCCCGCAATTTCTAGGGCCGCCACTGTCTAATAGGAGAGAGTTTATTATTATGTGATTTATCATTAGACGGTTTTTATTTTTAGATAAGTGATTGTTGCATGATTATTCAAGTTATAAATTATATTAAAGCTGTTAATTTCTCGCAAGAAAAACTGAAGTAGAGGATAGTATGAATTCAGTAAACTTACCAAACTTATCAACGAAATATTCAAAATTCGGTTTCCCTTCAACAACCCATTCCTTCAGACATGACCATTCATTTCTGTTGAGTGATAAGATGAATGGTTTATTTTCCAATAAGAATTGTTCATAAAAAATTGAATATTGTGAATTATCCAAATCATTCAAGTACGGAATGTTTTCACATTCTATTTCGCCAAGAGAAGAATTACAAGACAAGCCAAGGCGTAGATCAAGTATATTCATTATTATAATGCATTGAAATAAGTCTTTATAAATTTATCTCACAGATAATAATAGTCTACCTATTGCTAAAGTTACAAGTTGTGCTTACTACACATTCAAATTTTTAAGCACTTCGAGATCACAGATAACTATAAAAGAACATTATTTGAAGGAACAGAAAATCTTCCGAAATAATTTATACAAAACTAACTCACATTCTTATAATAAATGACAATAAAAAGACTAAAAAGGCCTAAATACTGTTTACACCACACAGCAACTAAAAAAGTAAACAAACAACAGCTGATTGCAGACACATTATTTGCATCTCATGAATCAGCTGATTTTCACTTACAGCGCTCACTGAGCTCTCAGCACTGTGTTCGTTCTGGGAACCGGTAGATTGTACCAAAACCCACCTTTTCTGCACCGGTGCAGATGTTCCACGTCCCTTGGGAGCATTTTGACAGAAAATGTACCATCAGCTGTTTCCGGTTTCGCCTGCACCGGTGCAGGATTTCTGCCCGAGCCAGTTATATGGGGCAATCCACCGGGGCAACTCACCGGTCTTTGGTTCGAGACTAGGAGACTAGGAGCGTCTGCTAGCTGACACTGCGCATGATCTGGCGTCTGCATTTCAAGATCGCGTCAAAATAAAACATGTTGATTGTAGTTGATGTATAAAACTTTATTGTCGAAATTAACAAAACTGAGGAAGTACATTCTCCAATGATTGGTAAGTTTATTAAGTTTTTATTTTACAATATTTTGCAATTTCAACCAAATTATACAATTTTTAATCTTTATGTGGTTGTTTAAGGTTAGATCTAGAAATGAAATTTAAACCTTTTTATTGCCATTATTTATGGGAAATGATTTCACCACATGAAATATTTAAATTGGTGCTTCTATTATTAACCTCCTGGGTCCTGCCCTCAGTTTTGATCATACCTAATATCTCATTTTCATCACATTCCATTGCTCTCAAACTAGTCCTGTTCAACAAAATAAAGAATTATCTCTGTTAGTCCTGGTGTGCTATTTTCAGTACATGTATATGAAACATAGTGTGAGGGAAATTCTGCTCATTCTTCTGCTGAAGAATTCTGATGACTTTTCAACTTACAAAACCGAATGATCTCAATTTGAGATTTCAACAGAATAGTGAGTAACATTATGTTATTTACAGTAAAATTTGACTGCATGTCGTCAATTCTAGTGTTGAAACAATAGTGTTAACTTTGCAGTTCGTTATGGATCCAAAAATTCAGAATATTGATTAATGAACCAAGTGGATCTTATTATCAATTGAAATTATTGCTTGCTTACACTCAGACAATTATGTGTTAAAAATCGAATGATGATTACAGTGTTTGATAAGAAACATTTACTTTTTCAGGTGTTCCAAAATTCTGGGCAATGACTATTCAGCTCACTTTTATTGTTTGCTGCCACCAGCAAGTTTTTGGCCCACTCTTCTGAGCTTTGAAAGATTCTACTCTTTCTTAAAGATTTACAACTCTCAAGTATTGGTTTTCAGAATAAAAAATCATTGCATCTTACAACTTCTATTTCATCCATTCATTTCCAAATTATTTTTAATAAACATAATATTTTAAGTTAACATTACTCATTCTTTTGTTCATAAAAAGAAGATGATTTTATTAATTACAACTGGAAATAGAAGTATCTTACTTCCAAAACTTTACAAAATGCTCACGTATTACGTACAATAAAATACTGAAAAAATTAAAACTCTTATCTAATGAACAATTAATTGATAAATTTCAAACTCAAAAGATGAATTCCAGCCATTTTTCAGTCAGCTAATTCTAATATGTAATTCAAATCTAGAGCAAGGATCAAAGAGAGTTATCTTGATTGTGACTGAGCATTGATGTTTTTTTATATATTATTGGATTACATGTAAGATTCATAAAATTGAGTTATTACATCAATGTAGTGAAATTTTTAACAGAAATGAGGGTTTGTATTTAGACAAGTTTAAATTCTGGTTTTGGGGCATTATGCCTCTCACACCAAGGAGAACTCATGTAATAGTTCCCTAGAATCTTGAATGATTCATTCTAGTATCAAAAGTTTTCTCAATGAGTTCTTACCGAACTGTATTGCATTGTAAGGAGCAATAAACGAATATTGATTGCGGGGAATCTGTCTCTGAGAGTATTGTCATAAATAAGAAAATTGTAGTTTTCTACAATTCTTGAGATATGCAGAAATATTTGATTTCCAGCTTCAAGTACACGATTATTGAGTATTGATTATTTTGTTTATTAAACACTAGAAGCCACCCGTGCTTCGCAACGGAGGTCCACAAAACAAAGCTAAAATTGATTTCTTCTCTACTATGTGTATCAAAGATATTATTGTTTTTTCTGGATTAGGCGTTTGAAATATTGTATAGTCAAATGGAGAGCGCACTTGTTGTCAGTTCTGTATTTAATGCATTCAACAACAATAACAAAGCTGAGTTTGGTTTGGCCACGAAATAATCACGTTCAAGGTGCTGGTCCTCACATAAATAGATGCTTCAATTTTGAATCTGGCGCTATTCACCTTTTTAGATTTCTGAAGGTACAAGTGTACCATCTCCATCTGTGTGTGATAGTTAGTCTGAAGGAGAGGAATATTGTATTTTCGAAAATACAAGAACTGTCTCAGTACGGGCAGTTTAAAATCTTGTGTTTAGGGAATCAATCCTACTGTAGACTGAATACCACACACAGATTTGGGTAAGGTAGGTGTGAGGCCAGTTAGTGTGATATTTGGTGGACAAGCTGAGCAGCCACATACCTTCAAAGGTAAGTCCTTACTTTATAATAAGACACCACAATATTCTTTTATTATCGCAGCAAAGCAAAACAACCCCCAATAAAAGTTGTTACTTTCATTAAAACCCCAAAAGGGTATTTTAATTATTTTAAAGGTCCAAACAAATATAGTTTTTTTATAATTCTTTTATTAATAAAGAATTTATTAATTTATTATTAATGTAAATTATTATATTTATTATTATACCTCTTGTTATGTTATTACGACCTTGCCAAGGCTACTTATTAAAATAAATTATTATTTCATTATAGTAAATAAACTATTACATTTATTACTTTATTATTAGATTCATTATTTATTTTACTATACCACACCATGATTACATATTTGGTGGAGGAGCCGGGTACCGATCCCAAAAGGGTATTTTAATTATTTTAAAGGTCCAAACAAATATATTTTTAAAAAAATTTTATTAATAAAAGAATTTATTATTTTATTATTATTAAAGTAAATTATTATATTTTATTATTATACCTCTTGTTATTTTATTATGTCTTTGCCAAGGCTAATTATTAAAATAAATTATTATTTCATTC
Organism: Laodelphax striatellus; assembly: GCA_017141395.1. NCBI lineage: Eukaryota > Metazoa > Arthropoda > Insecta > Hemiptera > Delphacidae > Laodelphax > Laodelphax striatellus. The sequence goes on from CM029531.1 coordinate 45,635,525, forward strand.
TAGTAAATAAATTATTACATTTATTATTATTATTATACCTCACTCCACAGTTACATACTTGAGAATTACCACCCACGTTACAGTATCTTTATATTTTTCTATTTTCCAGTTATTCATTCAATTTTCATTAATTAATTGCTTCACAGTACAGCGTAGTATATAACATGTCAATAAAATTTGTTTTGTTGAAAAAGTAATTTAAATTGATACTGAGCTGACAGAATATCAGTATTATTCTTTTTTGTATTTTTATAAGTTATAGTGAATTCTTTGATTTGAGTTGAATTTGACTCAAAACTTTAACATTAGGATTATTGCATTTTAGGCTATGAGTTGAATTTGACTCAACACTTTAACATTAGGATTATTGCATTATAATATAGGCTATGTCAAGATCAATCAATCATGAGGTAGGTCTACTATTCAATATTATCTTGATGGATACTGTAAACTATCATATTCCAACCCAACTAAAGTCATAGCTTTAAGTTATAGCCTATGTTTAATATTATAAGTTACCATATAATATTAAAGCACAGACAACAGTTATAGTTAGTCTATGATTATAGGATTATTGCATTATAATATAGGCTATGTCTAGATCAATCAATCATGAGAAAATTGTAACCAGTACCTTGATGCATCAGAGCACTAAACAATAAATTGAGTATCTTCTCCTAGGGAATTGAATGACCTTTCTCTCTATCAGCTAATTATTGATCTTTAGTAACGCCATTTATTAAAGCATGAGACGCCTAAATATAGCAGAATTCAATTAACTTGTTAGAAATCAGCTGTTCCAGTAATAATTAAACAGTGATTTCGACACAATAATCAAAAGGCTTGAAAGTCTTAAAGACCTTTAAAGTCTTTAAAAGACCTTTTTAAAGAAGACCTTTTCAATAATCTGCGAGATTCAGCATTTGTAGGTTAAGTATTGTGATCATATGTTCGTCGATAATATGTTTTATGACAAGTTAAATGGATCCTGCTATATTTGGAAAGCAAGGACTTAAAATCTCAACACATGGAAATTAATTTCAAAAGTGCGCGCCGAAAACTTGTACCGAAGGCGTTCCATGGGAGCATGCAGTTTTGCACCGGTCACGTGACAATTTTAGATCACGTGACTGGTGACTGGTGGATTGCCCCGGTGCAATCTACCGGTTCCCAGAACGAACCCACTGACATATGAGGATGACACAAAATATTTATAGGTTAGTTTAATTTTTTGTAATCTTTTATGAGGAATTTCAATTTTCTAAGTAATCTCTTTAGTATGTCGTCATTTTATAAATTGTTTCCCAACAAACTAGGATGCATCGTAAGAGGTATTGATCTGTCTACTGAGAACCGGCCTGAAGGTAAGTAGCCTAATCAGTATTTTCATTTAGAATCAAGACTTGAAAGTCAGCTTATAAGTTGATAATGTTTGCAAAACCAAAAAAGAACTAACGCCGTAAAAATCACGACTGCGTTTTTTTTGTTGCATTTCTCCCCTTTTATGAATTAATCGACTCACTCAATCAGTTCCGTATCTGTCTTTAGTATACTTATCGAATTAGGCCCCTTCTATACTTGGCCACTACTCTACGCGTCACTATAGTTGCGTACTTTATATGCAATATGAGGCGGGCTTAATTGTGTTTTAGACTTTTTCAATTCATCAATCGATGACCAGCTTTCATGCTGGATAGATCTCGTCAAAGAAACTAAACACATTTATGAAGATAAAACTAACTTCCTGACCTTTACCCTCAAGAGGACGGCAGTGCATGCTGAGCCGGTCAAGTTGCTTTGATTCGGGGTGGACAACAGTTTGAGGTGGACCCACCATATATCAGAGGTCTGCAAGAGACTATCAAGAGTAATATCTCTTTTTAGGAAGCTGGGATACATTGTCTCCAGGGAATACCTTGTCACAGCATACCACCACAGAGAATAGATTTTACTTCATACGTTAAATTTTGTGACCAGAAATCAAGGGGCCGATCCTAGCGACATCTCCAGATTGCGCACGTATTGAGGCAGCTTATTGAAGATCTTCAGTGCATGAATGTAAAGCTGCCAGCCCAGTCTACCGCTGAGCACCCAATGTCCATAACATGACATTCAATCACAATAATCACAGCTGATGATTCTCTATATTTGACTGTTTATGAATTTAATATATCAAATAATTATGATTCTCTTAATTTTTTCAGTTATCCAAAAAATAAAAGAAGACGTGACCACTCACAGAATTTTGATTTTCAAAGACCAAGGAATTGTGAGTGGCAATAGACATGTTGAGATTAGTGAGTGGTTTGGTGAACTTGAGTCTACTTTCTACAAACATCCAAAATCGCCTCATCCAGACGTCTTTAGAGTCTCCAATGATAAATCTGAGGGTTGCACAGGTAGTATTACTCATCTTTCTTCCATATTTTAGGGGTTTCATGAAATACCTGATCTGGTAGAAACAATAGTCTAATTTTCAAATGCAATCTTACATGTGTTACTGGGTAAATTCATTTTGGGGAAATTATTATCTATTTTTCAAATTTGTGTTTTGAGTGCATTTTGTCTACTTGTAGGCCTACTGTTACTTTATGACTAATTAATTCAAGATGAGTCAAATTAGGAAAGTTGTGCTACTTCATATTTTAATGCTATATTTATAAAATAAATGTGTTTTTTCAATTTCAGGTGTAGGAAGAACTGGTTGGCATATTGATGGCTCATTCCAGCCTGCACCCTTCTCATATTCTTTGTATCACATGGTCAGTGTTCCAAAGAGAGGAGCCACAGCATTCGCTCCTCTCACTGAATTAGTGGAGAGTCTACCAAAAGAGACCTTCAGTAAATGGGACAGGCTGTGGATGATGAGTGACAGACGGTCAGGTCCTATTCATCCTCTTATTTACAAGCATCCCAAGAGCGGCAAAAAGGTAAGCAGTAATAGTTTTTTCAAGGAAATAAGGCATCAATAATAATTCAATGAATATCAACTTCGAGAGCTGGCACTTTCGGTATTACTGAAATAGTAAAACCATAGAAGTAACTTAATTTACCGAACAGGGTTATTCTAAATGATGGCCTTATTTTTAAAACTTTCTATTGAAGCACTACAGTAAAAATTAACAACCTTTATAAAGTGATATTCATTGAATTGACGCTTGGCATTAGATAGATAGAGAGATACTATTTCTTTGCCATCGTACTCTACGGTCATCAGCAACGTCGGGAAATGATATCTCTCTATCTATCTAATGTCAAGCGTAATATTAAATGAATGTCACTGTACCAATGGAAAGAAGAACATTGAAATTTTTTCAATAGGATTAGCGACTCACTTTTTGCAAACTCAGTATTTTGGAGGAATTAACAAGTAGGATAATGGGTATTTTATTCATATAGTCATCGCGCGAAGAACACGAAGTTGGTTGGTCAGTTGCTTGAAGGGAGAAATGCTACTGCTCAGCCTCAGCATGAGCGACTCTGAAAAGTCTAGTGTGAAAGCAGTGCTGCCAACTCTGCTTTGCTTGTACTAATCGTAATAATTCTAAATATTTTCTAGATTAGGCTGTCATCAGTTTTCCATCTGTTGCTATAGTTTACGTAAGTGAAAGTCTTACAAACATGTTTCGTGAGCTTACTTTTCGTTATTATATTCGTAGTCACGGTTATCTACTGGGGAGTAGGCATATTTTCCTGCGAAATGTTGGCAGCATTGTAGTAACCGCCACCTCAGCTCTCTGCCCACTTCTTGGCAATAAGAAAACGTATGCTTCTGCCTTCTGTTGCTTATGAAACCCAGGAGGCATGGCCTACATCACAACCAATGCGTTGGAAGAATTAATGTTGGAAGCTATTAATGTGAACGTACTTTTAGTTGATTGTAATCCGTTTCAAATAAAAGTTTTTCAGAATAATCATAGTTTGATGAATAAATGGAATTGTTTCTGTTTTGCAGGTGCTTTGCTTTCATCTAGGAATGACAAATAATTACATATTTGATTACGGCTCGCCCAATGAACGAGAGGCAACACCTTCAGAGTTTGAAGAAATCAGCGAAGAAATACATAATGAATTTGTGAAGGATAATGGGAAGATTCAATACATTCATCAAGTGAGTTCTCTCAAAATTACCTAACCATCACAATAAAAGACCACTAAATTTGGAAGTTTCTTTCAAAGTTCAAATGTTGAAAATTCAAAATCAAAATGGTTCTTCAGAGTTCAAAGTTCTATGTTGGTTTCTTCCAATTTCAAAAAGCATGGAAGAAATCATAATTTTCCAACTTAATGATAATATTTTTTGATGCCAGGGGCCTGTTTCATAAAAGTTTAGAAGTATTGTAGAACTGGAAAATGGCGAACTCAAACACTCCTCAGATGAGCTGTAGTAACTCATAGTAGAACAATTCCAAGCTTTATTCAAATTTTTTGAATATTTTCAACCTCTAATTGTTGATTCGGCTTGTCTATCAACCTTTACAGATTTGAAATTGATAAATCTATTTGTGGTAAGCTTTCTCGAGTGTAAATTATATAATATGTACAAAAAATGTTTGTCATGACCGAACTTTGGACGTTTAGTGTGAATTAGCCATTTTCACGGATTTCTAAAACTCTATGAAAGGCCTCGGGCCCCAGATCAAAAAATAAACTCAAAATTTAATTTTTTGTTTTCCAGTGGGAACCTGGAGATTTCATCATATCTGACAATTTGGCAGTGGCACATGAAGCAACTCCAGAGACACAAATACCAAGATCAGAAGTTGGGTTACGAGTTCTACATAGAACTACAATCAAAGGCACTGTTCCTCCTTCCAAATGAGGTATTCTATGATCGTATTTCAACGAATTCATCATTCAAGGACTAGGGAAGTGATCTAGATCCAACTAAAAATAGAAGTTGTTCCTCTTCAATCAAATGTTTACTCTCGCCATTCCGACAAACTTCTTATCATCAGAAACTGTTCCCTTCTTGTAAGGCTAATTAAAAAAAAAAAGTTATTTCCAAAAGCTGTTGATCATCAAATTCTGTGATATTATCGAATAAATTCAATCTGAATTCAATTGTCTTTTATTCTGATCTGAAATCATATCACTGTGGTATCAAATTCTCAATTCTCATATTGAACAACAAACATCGTGAAAGCATTTTACTGAAAAGTTTTGGAACCATAATAAATAAAAAATTAGTTTTACTGAAAAAACTAATACTATATTCTGTTAATACATTCTATGATAATATATTACATACATTATTCAACAGAAATAAGTTAGATGATTATATACAATGAATGATAAAATAGTTCAAGTTTGGAATCCTTCAGGCAGCGAGACCTTTCAGTGTATTGGCGAGCTTTTGCGTTTTATAGTCGCTTCTCAACTGGATGAAGTTGAGGAGAATTGACCTCTCCAGACCGAACTGAAAAACAATCCGACAATAAAAATGTAGGATTTGTGTACAGTAATCTTATACCAAGACAAAAATTATTTTATCAACAACTTTCATTGCAAAATGTTCAGTAACGAAAGATATAATTAAAGTTATCCTCGAAAATGGACTTTATAAGGTCCGTATTATCAAACACAGTTTGAAAGTCGCTTAACTTAAACTCAATTTCGGCCATATTAAACAAGCGGCATTAATTTAATTACAGATCATCATAGCGCTCTGTGATTGATCCGACATCATTTTCCGCATGCGCAGAAAATTAATGCCGCTCGTATAACATGGCTAAGCGACTTTTAAGCTGTGATTGATAATAAGGGCCTATATGTGCAAGCAAAATCATAATTAAAACTCTCTTTCAAAAATTTAGAGTGCTTTTCCTCTCCAAAAACCAGAATAAATTTCTCTGAATTAATTTATATGTATCGTAAGTTATTCAGTAATGTACAATAATTTTCCCATTCTAGAGAACATACTCTATTTTCCCTTCTAGTATTGTTAATACTAATACCTATTCAATGAACACTCTATACTGAAGGAAAAAATCTACAGTAAATAGTTCTGCAGACGAGTCACAGCTTCAAGAAATGTTTAGGAAGGATTGCTGGGTGAACAGATGTTGAATGATCGTCCATGTTTCTATTTCCTCGCAAACTGAGAACTGATCCCAATAGAACTTATATTTTATTTGTAAATGAAAAAGGCATCTCAACCCATCGTTACTTACCAGTTGCTCCCCATTGCAAACTTGTTTCAAATTCTCAGGTTTGACAAGAAGGAGATTGCAAAGAGAATGGAGTGTGTCAAACAGCGTATTAACCAACGGACAGTGAAGCTCTTTCACACACTTGCGATATTCGTTAACATCACAGATAACACACATAGCACCTAAAACAAATAGATACGAATACTTCATTGGAATAATAGTCGGGGAAATGTGTACAGTAAAATACATTTAATTATTCCACAATTTAAACACTTTAATCAGTTACATCACTCACTTGTTAAAAGGCTGCCTAAAAAACAGTCGTTAAGTAACGTCAGAGACCCTGAACTGATCAGGAGTTACCTGAAAATTCTGACACCATACCTGAGCCAGCCAGGTTACACGGAATTATTATTGTTATTATTACTTGTCAAAAGCATCAATCGTTAGAAGATTTTCACATTTTAAAAGCGAGCAGAATAATTTGTTACATTCAAAGAAAATCTTACTTAGGGCTACTAGGATGTACTAGATCTAAGATAATAGATCAGAGTGTTTTCGATGAAATTTGATGGTTGCACTTAAAAAGTCTTCCTTTGAATAATCGTTACGATGAATTAATTCACAAGCAGTTGAATAATAACAAAATGTCATTATTCCTTCCACCTCAATAAGATTTATGCTATTGATATTACCTACGACTATATTGTTAAAAGTAATGAAGCAATGCTCGTTAGATAAGACTACAGAGAGTGTATAGTCACTATACAGAGTGATACTATATAGAGACTATACACTCTCTGTAGACAAGACCTATTGAATTATTTAGGGATTTCATCAATAGGGATTTAGGGATTATTTCGATTTAGATAAATTTAGGGTTAGAAATTCTATTATTAGACAATTTTTCAATTAATAAAATGTAAAATGGTTTTCTTTGCAATCTACTCAATTCGCAACATCATCTCAATGCTATCAGAAAATATGATACCTTATGGAAATTATATTGTTTATTGAAGATTCACTAGTAATTGAATAAAATCACTAGAATTTGACATCTCTTTATACTATTTCCATTTCAATTAAGTTATCACATCAATGATATTTTCATATATTTCTGCGTAGTGGTGAAGGAAGGTGATATTCTAGTACCGGTAGTTCTAGTCTTTTTATTCGATATTTCCATATCATTCATGCAATGATGTAATATTAATTAAATTATCATGTTGAAAATGACTTACCAGAAGAATTATACTGGAATTGTTGGAGATGATCGAATATAACTCTATGAAATCGTGTACCTAGATCCATCATTACGAATTCAACATTTTTACCGTCAAGGCACTCTCTAATACGTTTTATCACCGAGCTCATATACTGCACAACTGATGAGCAAGCCTGCAAAAATACATCATTATAATATAGTTGTTTAGAACATCACTTAACAATGTTGCTATTATTAATACAGTATTTCGTATATTTTTGCCGCCAAGTCATCTTAGGTTTACTAAAGGTAACTCTTACAAATTAAGGGCCATAATACAGTATAGAGCTGCTCGGAATTTGATATTAAACATTAGAATCTAATAGTTTGTATAACAATTCCACAAAATTTTTACAATACAAAGTTTGTTTAACAATTCTACTTACAGAAGAGGCAAGGGTATCCATGTCAGTTTCGGGTTTGAAATCTGATTTCTTCTGCTCAGCTTGCAAGAATATCTTCACCCAACCTACAATGGCATTTATAGATCTGAAATAGTAGAAGATAAAGTAAAGCCTGGGTAATTGATGATTGTATAGTCATTATCGCATAAAAATAAAGAGTAAGCTCATGCCATCATCCGTTAAACAATAGATACAATTTTTTTCTTCGAGCAAAGATCACATAAATGCATCAAGGAACGGGAGGAAGGTAATTATATAATTTTCTATTTGTGAATGCAAAGAATTTGATATAATATTACTATCCACTCTTGACTCTACCCTTTCCTCATATTGGTATGAAGCAGAATGAGTATTAATGGATAATGTAACATTTATTCATTTATTTATTATTCATTAATTGATACGAACAAATAATCATAAAATGAGTTGGAAGAGAAAAAAACAGGCTCAGCCCTTCCTATTTATCTCACTAGTTAATTTTCTTGGAAAGAGTATAAATAGAATAGCCAAGTAGCCTCAATTGATATAATCGAGGGATAAATTTTAAGCTCACCTATCAAGTCCAGTATCCAAGTTTATCTCAATTTGTTCTAACAGATGCCGTTTCCTCATCAGACATTCATCGTGTTTCGGCGTTGAACTGTAACACAGTGAAATATATAATAAAATTTTCAATTCAGCAATATTTGTGAATTGCCTGCCATACGAAAAACATACATGAACGTTTTAAGAACTGTAATAAGAATTATTTAATTGTTATTAAATTACGTTAGAATAAGTTAATGATTTCATATTCAATCAAGAATACTGCAGATACTGTATATTAGTCTCTATAATTATAGTTATTATACAATCTCTGTACTGCGAGTTAGTTACACGACAGATTCATCTGATAACGAGAGTAAAACGTAATTTGTTTTTTTCCAATGTGATATTATTTTGAAATTCAATGGTATTTGACAACTTTTCCTACTTGATATTATGAATACAATAGCTGACTTCTAACCATGATAGAAAGGTACAGTAAAGAAAACTGATAGTTTACTCATCTGTAATTTTTATAAATTTCAAGCTAATAAAATACAAGTCCTTGACTATGTTTCAATGTTCACAAATTTATATTTTTCAAGCGATACGAACATTCAAAAATATTTCTAAATACCGGTAACATTTTAAAATATGTTGATCTAATTTTTCAAACTAATTTCCCTATACTTATTTTTAATGCAATTAAAATCGAATCTTATCGAATCTAATTTATTAAGTAGTATCTAATCATATTCAAACCTAATTTGATAAATGAAGTATTTAGCAAAGATGGAAGTCAGATTTGAAGGCTTGCTTTTGAAAGTTTTTCTCCTCCCAATAGTTTGAAGCACTTATTCAGGTTTGATATTACTATAGGAGGAACAACTAGTAGAGATAAAACTACCTACTAGACAAAATTACCAAAACAGGACAATAATTGAAAATACTTACACAACCAGAGGCAGAAGACTGTCATTGTAGAGCTTTTCGATGAGGTGTACTATGGCATTTGTTTGTCTCACTACGTCAAAGAAGTAGATGAACGGCTGTTGGGCTTTCGACTCCGGTATGGGAACAGCTTGCAAGCCCAACTCTATGGCGTAGTCAAGATGCTCTACCACCAATTGCTGTTGTAGCACCTCCATTATCAGGACTGCGTTATTAGCCAACTCGCTCGGCTGAGAAAGCTGGATCAGTAAGAAACTTATAATAGCTAATTCATGTTAAAATAGACGTTTTCTAGGAGAAACCTACTTTCTCAATAAACAAAAAGATGTACTTTTAGATGCTGCATATTGTTTGTATCGTTGATTATTGAGAAATCAAATTCAAATCATCATTGAATAAGAAACAATGTTCGACAAAGTGGACACCAATATTTTGTTAACTTTACCTTCACAGCGTACTTGATATTTAGAGAATAGAATAAGATACCTTCAACTTCTTGAAAAACTTGAACATGATCCATTTCAGTTCATTACATTTTCAATTAACATTAAAATGCCAAAAATTTTACGAAAAAATCTTCAAGGCATAGAATATTTAGGTTTCTTCTTATTTATTTTAAGAGATTCGCCTACAATAAAAAAGTAATGAATATGAATAGACAAGTAACATTTTTAAGGAGTAGAATAGAAATAAAAGCTTATTATAAAAGGCTAAAACCACTTCACTAGAAACATAACTGTCAACAGGGTAAGATAGATAAAGAATTTATTGTTTCATCTGTAATAAAAGATGAATACAAAAATAACCTTTCAGTTTTCTGATACTGTATAATATTGAGAACAAATATAATAGAATCTGAATTTCGTTAGGCATAGCCAAAGTCGTAGTCAGCCAAAGTTGGTAGTTCCTACTATCTAGTCTTGATTAACTACCGAAATTTGATTTCTATTCTTCTAATTGGAAAAACAATTGTGCTCTCAACAGCAAGTTTCCTCGCAATCTGAATGAATATTTTAAATTTGTAATCATTACATAATGATATATTAATTATTAAAAAAATTATTATTACATTTTGTTTCTCGTATATTAATTATTTTATTAATATTTGCGATAGTAATAAGTCACTGACCACAAGGCAACGATTGAGAGCCAATTTGGTGTCCTGTAGCAGAGTAATGGCAACTTCTTCTGAAATAAATGTTTCTCCGCCATAATCTTCAATTTGAGCAATGTTTATATTGGCTCGAGTACCAATAACTGCTTGAAGGTCTCTTCTCAAGTCTTGAAATCTGAGGAAAAATTTGTATTTATAAGAACCTGAATACAGAATTAAAATAAGCAGACATTCTAGACAATGTAGACAACCTATGAATAAATTAAAATGTCCTCCAAGATCAAGCAATAAAGCTGTAAAATTTCGCAACCTGGAGGATTCTAATATTTTGTAAGCATCTATACTGCTAAATTCAGAATCTGTTACTACTCAATCTCATTATGCAAATCAATAACCACATGTATAAAAAATAACCTACCCTCCAGTCTGTATTATCTTCTTCTGATGACTCTTGGAGTCATAAAATTTCTGCAAGGCACTAGAACATTTTTCTCGGAGACATTTTGTTTCTACACTGAAAAAAAGACAAGAAACAGATTAGAATAATCTTTTCTATCAGATCCTTTACTAATAGAATACATTATAGTTATGAATCAAGGTTCTCGAGCTCCCATTGGAACTGAACTAGAAAAGATAATGTGCAATTGAACTTCGAGAGTAATTTAATTTTGTTCAATTCGCTCTATCGAATAGTTCTAAATAATAATGTTATTCATTAGTTTTATTCAAGTGATCAAGTGATAGAAAAAGGATACACTACTTGAAACAATAGTGTATTTGAAATGAAGTTTCAAAGGGTTTACAATCGACCATTTTTCCAATACATAACATGATCTAATCAATTAATCCATCAAAGTTGTGTAATGAGATAATAGCAAACCTGATGTATGCATCAAAATATTTTTGGAAAATATTCTGTGTCATCTTTGATAGGAAAGATTCATCTGTTCCCAAATTGAACCGCATCAAGTCCTTTGATAACTGTACAGTCCTGAAATTGTAATTCATACAAGAAAAATCAGCATTACCAAGCATTAATGTCGATTTACCTACTCAATAAAAAGATTTGATTCCTTTCTAATACAATCAATATAAGACTATGGATATGATATTAGACCAGCAGAGTCTGGGTTTTCAGCAAGCAATGCATTCCATAACTTCGCATATTGAGGACATTCAGAGTAATTTCTTGTAATTATGAATAGATTCAATGGAATATCAGAGAGATTATAATATTATGAAAAGCTGAAGAAATATTATTACAGTTGAAATGTGCTTGTAATCGAGTTTTGTTTTGGATGGAATATCTAGTGAATATGAAGGTGGCTAACACTTATAGATGGATTTGAAATCTCGCACAGAAAGAAGACCTAATGGATTGAATAAATAACATGATACATAGAAAGTAAATGTCAAAATAGCAAATGGGATCAAAACATTTCAATTATAACTTGAAAAAGAATGAGGTTACACTCCATACCTAGTGTATAAGTCCATTAGATTCTTTAAATATTTTTCCGTATCTGGTTTATCAGCAAGCTGGCTAACAATGTATTTCTGAAAAATAAACAAGTTTAGAAAAATATAATTAGATTATCAATTATACAATTATTCTCATAGATACCAATTGAGAAAAGTTTTTTGTAGTGGTGAAGTTAATATTGCATAATCATTAATTCAATAATTGTTTTAAAAATGAGTATAAAAAACTGTTTGAAAAATAATAAGGATAATTAGATTATCAATTATACAATTATTCTCATAGATTTCAATTGAAAAACGTTGTTGCAGTGGTGAAGTTAATATTGCATGATCATTAATTCAATATATGTTTTAAAAATGAGGTAGGCCTATAGAATCTATATCACGTTTTTTGGACTCACCTGTAATTTCAACTGATACATATTCAATACATATTTTTCCATAACAGGTTCAGGCGAGCTGAAAACTTCTTTAATCAAGAGGAAATTCTTTTCGCAGAGTGGAATGACTTCATTGAAGACATCTTTTCCAGTAAAAGCACCCTGTAAAAACAGATTCCGTCTGCATTATTATAAAAAAGTGTTTTTCTAGTTAAAAATTAAAAACCTTATGAATAAAATGATTTTATAATATATTATCAATCGAAAAAGAATAACCATAATATTTCACTGAAAAACTTGACTTTTTCAACTCATCATCCAAAGGTCGCATAAATATTCAATTCGATAATTATTTACTTGTTCTCCTTCAATTAAACACCAGAAATTTAAAAAGTGCACTCCCATATTTCCACACAGAACCATGCAAAGGTAATTGAATGAATAATTACAATAATTATTCACAGGCATAAAATTATGATAATGAACACAATTCTGTAGATTTATTCGTATCTTGGCTCAGAACAGCATAATATGTAAATACATTTCCTGAATTATAGAAATTTATAACTAACACTATTTTTAAATAGATGGAATCTGATAATGAGATTTCAAAGTTGAAAAAAGACAAGTAATGGAATTTATTTTGAACAACACTAACCTGGCTTTCCTCAATGAAGGCGTTGACACACTGCGAATAGTTTTTGAAGTTTGACAGAATATTTGCGATTTCTTTCATTCTGGAGACATTTTGCAATTTATGAGCTTCGACGAACTCTTCTATCAACGCACGTTCTATTTCATCATACTTGGCGGCAATCTTCTTTTTTGGCTCTTCAAACCTGATAAAACATGTATAATCAGATTCATTTAATTTGACGCTTGGCATTAGATAGATAGATATATAGATAAAGATAACTTATTTCTTAACGTTGCTGATGACCGTAGAGTACGATGACAAAGGAATAATATATCTATATTCTTATGCCAAATAATCTATCTATCTAATGCCAAGCGTCAAATTAAATAAATCTTTCAATATGTATTTGATCATTGTACCAGCAAGTTAGCTGACTGAACAACAATATAGAGTGCATGATATTATTTCAATCCAATATATCTTATTCGTTTTCAAGATTAGAAATAGTTATGAGATAATTGAGTTTTTCTTGTTTTCAGAGAAGAATTAGGAATTATTATAATATTAAGGGCCGCTTTCCCCAACGCTGCATATTCTACATCTAGCTTAAGCCTCATTCGGAGAATAGAAAAAGCACAGAAAAAAATGTTGAGCATCAGCTGTTGCGCTTAAGCAGAGTTCCTTCCAAAACATTTCCCTGCCAAAAGATAGTGACAGAGATAACAATATATAAAATGTAATATTGAGCGTAAATAGTTGAAATATGATGTTGTAATTGAATTAAATATCATTTGTGTGAAATAGTTTGACTTTGAAATAATAATGCTTTTAATGCATTTATTCACATTCATTAAAGCACATTGAAATCACTAAATAATAGATAGCAATGAAGTATTTATAGTATTTATGATACATCAATAATTTATTTGAATTCTATCTAAAAAAAATCGTGTTTTGTTCCTATCTTACAATGGTAAAATACCTTCGGATTGTTCATTCTGTCTCTCACTTGAGCGCGCCACTAGCATAAGTGCTTCCCCTCAAAACGATAGACTGAAGAGCATTGTTTTTGCTCGGTTCAATCTGTAATTGTAGTACATTATCTACAGAAGTAGATATTATTACATAAGTAGAATATTATAATTATATCGTTACATAAATATTATATACACAATTAGTATTTGTAGGTATTGCCAAGACGGTTCTAGATATTATAATTGTATATAAATATAATATTGTAGATAGGCTATATAATTAATTGTCAGTAAGAGTCATAAAACTGAGCAATACTCACTTGCCAGATGGTAGCTCCTGAGAAATCAAATACAACTTCTGAATGACATCAGCAGCTTCATCAATCTGGAATAAGAGATAGAAATTGAAGATTACTCTTCTGTGTGAATTGTAAAATTGAAGCAATAAGAATTATTCTATGAAAAATCACTAAGATAAAAAACATTTAGCTGAAAGGCGCTGGTATCCCTAGATAACTAAAGATGGTCAGGATACAAGACTCAAATAATTAAATTCATCCGGCAACAGTTATTTCGAACCATGAAAATTTTTAATTCTATCAATTTACAAGTGATTCAATTCAAGTAGTGGCTACAAAAGCACTCAAGGAGTCAATGTGTCCATAATGCCTACATCATATATAATAATATGAATATCAATGCCTACTGTTATATCTAATAATATGTGTACCGTGTACCTACTATTGATGTAAAAGTGTATAGATAATACGTATATCGATACTTCAGATCTAGAATTTATAATTAATCAAAATAAATGAAATTCCAGACTGCTCTGTACTAACCTGACTCTTGTCGGAAAACGCATCATCTAGCAGGGGCCCGGGACTGAGAAATTCAGTGAAATGATTCATCAGTTTTTGAGCTTCCACAGCTCTCGATCGAGGTGTGTTGACACTTTCTAATTGGTCTCCCAGATGAATCACCTTTGTGGCAACATAGTTTATTCTTTCATCCAACTCTTGAAACATTTGAACAGCCGACTGTAAAAAGAATAAGAGGTCATTCGAATCAAGATAACAACGGTAAAGAAAATTGCACTCAAAATTTCAATAACTAGCCATTAATCTAAAACTTCCAGGTCAACTGTATATAGTCTGAAAGCATGGCTACTACCAGAAGTAATTTTTCATAAATTTTTAATTCTATGTCCATGCTAATTTGGGCATTATTCCTTATTTTAAATTAAAAATCACTCTCCGTTTTGATTTCTGTATCGATGAAACATTATATCAATGAAAAGCCATTTTCAAGGAATTCGAGCGTGATAAGCACCTCATAGAAACTGTTGAAGCTGTCAGTAAACAGTTGATAATTCGAGAACAAACCTTATTCTTTTCTTGAAGTAGAGATATATCTTGCCAATGATTAATCTCCTCTTCTCTAACCAGTGCTTCCAATCGTTCACATTTTCTATGTTGCCTTTCCTGTAGGAGTTGAAGATCTCTGAAAATTAGATACAGAAAAGTGGAATGAAGGTTGAGTAGACTAAATGCAGTACCTTATTACTTTGTACTACCATTGATAGGAATAGAATTGTTTGAATTTGAATTCAATCAAATTGGAAAAGTCTAGGAACGCTTTTATACAGATACAAACCAAACTGTAGAAGGATGAATAAATATTCATATGCTTTGAGTAACTTACCTCAGAATGAATGGTATGTTTCAGGGAAAGTAATTCAACTATCAATGCATTGAAATGATTAGGAAATTATTTGACAGTCAATGCATTAAAATAAAGATGATAATAGATAAGTTAGTATGTATAATCTACGATCAAATGATGCTAGGATAAAGTGAGGAGTGATCGATTATCATTTTACGATAAATGATGAATCAATTAAAGTGTGATTGAGCTTAATATATTATCAATTAAGATATGGAGAGAGCTATTGAATCGTAGAAGGAAAATAATAGTGTTTTTACTTTCTTCCTTGTTAGATAACTTGACATTCAGTTATAGCTTGAACTTATGTATTATGAAATAGATATTAAAATTTTTAATAATAATTTGGACAAAATTGACTGGACAGGTGTTCTTGTGCAGACTGATGTAAATATCGCTTTCAATAAATTTTTGAAATTGTTTGATGATTGTCTTGAAATGTCTCGTAAAGAAAAACGTAAGTCACGATTTAATAATTACAAACCTATACATAAACCCTGGCTTTCTTCTTGGCTGCTGGATCGCATTACTACTAAGAATCTACTATATAAAAAGACTACTAGACAACCTTATAATGTAAATTTAATTAATTATTATAAACGTTATCGTGATAAGTTGAAGAATGATATTCAGGATTCAAAAAATAAATACTTCCAAGAAACATTAGATAATTTGAGAGGAGATGCCAAAGGAAGTTGGAAGGTAGTAAACACATTATTAGGTGAGGCAGGTAAGACGGAAGAGGTGAAGCAAATCAAGACAAATGATGGTGAAATTCTTACAGATAAAACACAAATCGCAAACGAAATCAACAATCACTTTATACACATTTCTAGTGTCAAAAAAGATAATCAATGCCGACTCAGTCACACTGAACAATTGAATTATCACAATATTTTTCATAAACCTAGTCAGCATCCACACTCAATGTTTTCAGGCCAGTAACCATTACCGAGGTCGAAAAAATCGTAAACACCATGAAGTCTAGGAAGTCTCCTGGATATGATAATATAAGAATTGACCTTATAAGTGATTCGAAATTATCCAACACACTCCTTTTCTCTACAATCTTAGTATGGCAACTGGTGTATACCCCGAAAATCTAAAAATGCTGTAATTGTACCAATTTTTAAAGCTGGTGACCGTGACAACCCCAATAATTACAGACCAATAGCACTTCTTTCAGTATTTGCAAAATTTTAGAAAAACTTGTTAGAATAAGATTAGTAAATTTTCTGTCAAAACATCAATTTTACAGTAAGAACCAATTTGGTTTTCAAGAAGGACGTAGTACGGAGCATGCAATGCTAAAACTAATCTCAGAGTTGTATGATGGTATTAACATCAACAAATGTGCAAGCCTCTATTTGGATATTCGAAAAGCGTATGACACTGTACAACATGATGTTCTTTTAGAGAAACTGCGGAGTGCTGGAATTAGGGGTTGTGTAATAATTGGTTCAGAAGCTTTCTTTCGGATAGGACTCAACAAGTAATTGGCGATGCCCTGAGCGAACATAAAAATTAATTCCGGAGTCCCCAGGGATCAGGACTTTCAGCCGAACTGTTCCTGGTTTACGTGAACGATCTCTGCAATGGTGATTTTAACGGCTCGGTCACAGCCTTTGCTGACGACACGGCATTGAGTTACTGCGCAGATGATAGAGACCAGCTACTGCGAATGATGCTCAATGCAAATAAATCTAATATTATTTATTTATTTTGTCAGGTAGTCAAAATATTTTGAGATAGAAAGTTGCATCAGAGGAAAAATTAATCTCTGGAAACCGAAATCACCAAATGAATGGAAAGTGACACTTACTTGATTGCTTGTAGAAAAGTATCATTCATGAGCACTGGGTCAAAAGCCGAGTTTCCTTCCTCCCTGCTACTGTCAATTATTCTCCAGGCAAGTCGTTCCACGAACTCTTCAGGATCAAAAGGCTCCTAATGAAAAATTAAGTACAGAGTGATTAAGGTTGAAAATCTATGTCTCGTGTTCACTTATTCGTTACCAGATTCTCGACCTTACATTCGTTTTATTGTCCTCGGCCTAGGGGAACCAATTGAGTTTGGACAAAATTTATGGTAAAAGACATTCTCCGAAAAATTTCACATAATATGTAAATAAAATTTCAAACTGTCCAACGGCTTATGTTGTTGAAAGAAACAAGAAAGCGTAGAATTTTTGTTGTTTGAAAGAGGGAATCAACAACCTCAAGTGGGTATGTAGCTTTGTGAGAAATGATACATTATTGGAAACGAAATAAGATCAGTTCACCCATAATCAATCTCCTCTTGAAAGATCACATAATGTTTAATTAATATGAATATTAAAAATAATGTTATTTAATGAATAAATTACTTTATTTAGAATTTAAAAACCTATTAAACAATTAGGTTATGTGGGCATTAGCGAAGGATATCAATAATTACATACCTGTTCGAGCTCTTTCATATATTGTTGCATCATCTTGTACTAGATAAATAAATAAAAATTATAATAGAATCAAGAAATCATTCTTTATAAAAGAAATACACTATCTATCGGTAGATTAGTACCACCTACACAACATTTCGAGTTCCGACTTCCGAGCTGTCTGCTGTCATCCTGTCAAAGTCTCATTGTCGATATGTCGATTGTCAGCAGATGGGTATCGATACAACGAGATCGAGTTTTATAAACATCGATGTTTTTCCCATTGATGTATTTTTAAAACTCGATGTTCATTTCTAGACATTGATGTTTATTTTCAAATCAAAATATTTTCCATATTTGTTTTAAATTTTGAAATATTGAAACATCGATGGCATATTTATTTGATCGGAATAAAAAGCAACTACATACCGGTACCGGTACTGTCATAGAGAAGAGATAGTAGAAGTAGATAGATAGTAGATTCTACAATAATAATTATAATTATTGTAGAATCTAATTATTATTATTGTAGAACCTACAATAATTATAATCTGTTATCTATGATACTGTAGGCCTACTATTAAAATAAACAGGGTGTAGGGCCAAGTTATACACGAGGTGTCAATGTCGTCCTGCAATGATGTGGAAGGATTCGAATCACATTTATAAATAACTTACATTCAAACAATCAAAGATTTAATTGTAAGGGGTACATTATTCATTTTTTATTTTATCTCATTATTTATTTTCAACTATCTCACCTGAACGAATTGAGAGGATCTCTGCAAGGAACAAGTACAGTAGAGTCTCTGTAATCCGGCCATTCAGAAATCCCGGAATCCGGCACTGTGTTTCGGCCGATGTGTGAGTAAATTTTCATGTTCAGACTGTAGTTTGCTGATTCAAATTGATCTGAGATCAAATTTGTAAAGGGATGGTGGGGTTTTTTCATAATAGTAGTCTATACAGTAGTAAAACTAGTAAACAAAATTGCATTGGGTCTATACTGTAAAGAAATTCAAACGATTGTTATAATAGTTTTTGTAAGCAATAAAATTATTGTTTGTTGTAAAACTACTTCATTTTCTGATGCAATTCCACTAATCCGGCATTTTCGTTAATCCGGCCCTACTAATCCCCATATAGGGCCGAATTAACAAGATCCTACTGTATTGCAGAATCATAGGTCTCTTACGTAAGTTAATTCGTCCGCGGATGAAGGGATGCAACTTGAGTTTTATTATTTTAATTTTATTTCTTGTATGGAATGTGTGTGAGTCTGTAGATGACGGTAACACAGCATTCACACTAGGCCTACAGTTCGGCCGTATATAAGAATTCTGATGTATGATTTGTTTAAAGGAATAAAGTTAATTTCATTTGATTTTTTTGCGATTTCGAGTGGAATGACGTATCAGCATGTTCCCAAGTTTCCTAACCGACTATAGTATCCGGAAATTACAATAACACAATAATAGTTATATTATATTTGATAAGCATTCGTAGCATTCCCTTTTTTCATCCTCAAAATTCAAAATTTCAAAAACCTTACAATAACTTACGTCATATCATACAATTCAAAAATCAAAAGGAATATTCCTGACAAATCGCATGAAAATCTATTTTCTTTTAGCCGTGAATGCCAATGTGGGCTCCGAACCACCGGGAAGCGATTTTGATTCTCAGGAATGATTCAGCGGAGAAAGGGCTTCAACTGAAAGTGAAGACACCCAGGTGCAAGTCTCAATCTTGTCGCTAATCGTGCGATTAGACATCGGTACAACCACTACCACGAAGCCAACCAGTGGCGGCCCTAGAAATTGCGGGGCCCAAGGCAAAGTTCAATAGCGGAGCTCTCTTAACTACTACTAATACTACTTCTACCGTTATTTCATTTTCACGGCTGTGCGGGGCCCCAGGCGCCGCCTTTTTCGCCTTCATATAGGGCCGCCTCTGAAGCCAACCCCCTTATAAATATAAGGGGGTTATAAATATAATATACAGAAATGTACCTATTACTGTATTAAAAACCAAGAAAAAAAGACTCGTGAATTTATTTTTCAATCCATTAATGAGTTTTGCGTTTAACAAATTACTTTATCCAAGATTCTTTCTCCGGAAATATTTTCAATCAACGTGATATGAATTCAAATCTGTAATACCTATAAATTGTTACTGAATCTGGAGGAAACTTACTCTGGAGGAATTAATGATCATTCGTAAGTCGTAAAGTACTACACTGTTGACTGTTTCCTACTCTGGAGGAATTAATGATCACTTCGTAAGTCGTAACAGTACTACAATGTTTCCTACTCTGGAGGAATTAATGATTATTCGTAGCAGTAGAGTTGGTAAGAGTGTGAATGAAATAGATAAGATTTATTAAAATTTGCTTATTGATTGAATGAATGGGGCGCGCAGAAATTGTTGGAGCGAAGATGAAAGATAAGAAGAAGGAGGGATGGTGGGTGATGGGAGAAAGTTTGTTATTGAAGCGAGCTGTGATAAGTGGCTATGCTTTTCGCGGCAGAGGCAGCGACGATATCTTTGATGTTCCCGTCTTGGCCACCAGATTCGCTGGCGTCCGCGGGGGTTGAAAATCTGCCGGTGGTGGTGGTAGCGATAGGGGAGGAGCAGGGAGTCACTTTTATCAACAGTGGGAAATCCCGAAGTTTACTGGCAAGAAACGGACCGCGTTATCTGGGGCTGCGCTGCTATGTAGTCACATGTTCGCGTTCCTCGCTCGCGCAAATCACTTCCGAATTTCCCGGTGAACAAAATAGAACAACACTTCGCAAGTTGGTGATTTGTTGGTTGTCGAGCGCTGACATTACTCCACTTCAATAATAGATCAGCTTAACCTTTAAAACGCTTCTCATCAAAAGGTCAGTTGCCTACTAGTGAAAGTTTGATGAAACAATAAAGATTCTTCTTCACGTAGTACGATAGCCTACAGTAGTCATTAGCCTAGAAACACCATGTCATTGATCTAGTCTAGAGCTAAGCATGATGTACATAAATAAATAACTGCACAGAACTTCACCGAAAGTATACTTACTTTGTTTTTCAGATCGTAGAATATAATTAATTAATTAAGCATCAAGCGCCCTAACGTTTTTAGATTCTTCATCGTAAGAGTCCTAGATTCTAAAAACCATGGAAAAAATTGAAAAAATCTATCTGTTCTTGTAAGCTTTTCGATAGCGATTTTATAAGAGCGTCAAACAACATTTCACTTCACAACTAATGCGTTGAGACTTTAAAGTCAGGAAAGGAGGTAGGAAAAATATCTCGACATTTGAAGAAATTTTAAACCCTTAGAATATTGTGAAGGCTTCTCCAGACACATTAATATAATGTTATGTATATGCTTGACAAGTTGAGTTCAAGGCCCGGGTAAGATATTCTTTATAATCTCAATGTGTTATAGCAATTCTATTGGAATATCTATTTTGGGTAAATTTTCTCATACCTTCCTTTCTGTATAAAGCCACATTCTACTGCATTCGTTTTTTTATATCCTTGAAAAGTTTGATGGGTACCTTTGTTACAAGTTCGTTATTATTGCAGATGATAGAATTATCATAAAGCTTTGCGTTCATTGGAGGCATTTTCGAATAAGGATAATTCAATATTCTTTTTCCAATCTCTAGAATAATATCGCCTGTTAAGCTATAAATATTTCAACGATGAATAATCAATCACACAATCAGTGTTGGACTTTTAAACCTTGAACTAGTAATAAGATCGAATTTCACATTATTAATCATTTAATGTTATAAATTACAATAATTGGTGTTCAATTATTGAACAATCGTTAATAATCTTCAATGGTAGTGATGAGAATCTTCCAGCATTTTGGTGGATGGTCTGAAGTTTGAAGTATAACTTCTTTCTGTAACTTCATTCATCGTCTCTCTTCAAATAATCCTCTCTATCGTGATCTTTACAACATAATTACAAAATAAAAGTTGAAAAACTTACAAAATCAATTTACTTGCAGGGAAAGTTACTGTTTGCAGGTAAGAGATGCTAAAATTACATGAATGAAAACCATAATGAACTGTCAAGGAGAATAATATTATTATGAAATTTAATATTCATTTATTTATTGGCAGATACAATGTAGGAAGATGTTATTAATGCTTATATAATATATAACAAGGTCTTGACTGCAAGATTAATAAGTGGTCAGACCTAGACACGGAAACGAACGAATGCTTAGGCTAGGCGTACACCGGTTAGTCAAGACAAGACAAGACGAGATTAGTCACGTTTAGTCACAGTAATTCACATAGTTGCTTATGAAGCAGCACACACCGATGCAATGACTAATCGGTGTGTGTTGCTTCATAAGCAACTATGTGAAGTACTGTGACTAAACGTGTCTAATATCGTCTTGTCTTATCTTGACTAACCGGTGTAAGCCTAGCCTAAGAAGAAAAAATGATGAAGAGAGTGAAAGCACCTATAATTTTACCCTCTCATGGTTAAACTAGAATGACTTGTCACAAACTTGGTAGTCGATTAAGTACTGCCGTAAATTCTGAATTCCAGTTGAAAAGTGCGCGTCATTGAAATTCTCTCACATAAAAGTGAGTTACTTTTTTGGGAACGGAGTTGGATGAGAGTTAGTGAGTAGGTTAGTGAAATACGCGTTTACAAAACGAGAAGATAGAGATTTCAGCTAACACATTGCAGTCAAAGTTTTGTTCAGAATCCGATTAGTTTCCATGTAGCCTCGCGTCGAGCGTCTACTCCGGAATTGAAAACAAGCCCTTCCATACGGAAACGGGCCTGAAATTTATCCAATATATTCACCAGTTCTCGCTTTGATTTGGTGCAAATGTGTGGGGTCGGATTGTTTTTGTTTACTAAACTGAATAATGACATCGAAATGCATAATGATTGTAACTGAAGCGATTTTACAACAATATTCATTTTTTTACCTTCACCATTGAAAAAATTGAAATTTTAATTAATACACCTAGTTGGAATTGAAAGCTTTTTATATATACTTTCTAATCTGAATAAGATTTTTATTATAATATTGCTAATATTGCTTTTTACTCTGAATAAAAAGAAGATGGTTCTTCTTTCTTGTGGACGAATTACAAAAGTAATAGCCATATCTAAAAAGTAGTAAGGACTAATAGAGATTCAAAAAAGTGGCAACCTCAAGGCTGTAATGTTTTAAATATACCGTTTATCCACGGTTAGTTGCACAAAAAACCAATTGAATTTAACCGCCATCAAATTATGTCATTTTTACGGAAGCGATGAAACGAAATTCCGACGTCAAGACAACGTCATCTTAAGACGGTTAAATTCAATAAAACTATCGTTCAAGTCAGTTGGAATCCATTCCAAGAAAAGAAAACAATTAAATTATCTTACTTTGTCTTGAAACTTATTTTTGTGAATATTGTAGCTTACACAGTACACAGGTTATAGTAGAAGGTAGGCTGTGCTAGGATTGCTGTTTGAATATTTCATACGGGTCGAGTAGATTTGGCTGAGGAAGCTCCATAATATTTACCAGTGCTCTCCTGAGTCTCTCACGAAAAAACAACCGTGCAAACAGTATTTCGGCCTTATCTTGTTTCACAGACCTCCGATTGAGTAAAACTTTTGTTTACTTGGCACACTCCTTCCCTCATGAAGTTCTCGATGTTACTGAATCTGCATCTGCTACCTCTACTTCAAATGTGACTCTTCCCTATACTTTTTCATGAAGAGTATTATTGATTTGTAGCTGGATAACATTGCTCTCAATAGAAATGTCGTTTGAACATGGGCGTAAGTCATTTGATCAAATAATTTTTCGAATTGGATAAAACGTTTTATCATCTACAAACAATGTTTCTGATGAAATTCTGACCGTGTCTGTAATTGGCCCTCCGTCGACCAATCAGGAGAGAGTACGGAGTAATTGAGCTGAGAACACTTTTTGTGAATAGGCCAACTCCCTCTTCCTTTCTTAACTTCCATCTTATCTTCCAATTAGATTACTTTTTTCAAGCGATTTTCTTCTAGTTCCTACCTAGTCGTATACCTAGTGTTTGATAAAGCAACGTCACACTTTTCCTAATCATTGAAATATTCACGGATAAACTTCCGAACCTGAAATTTGAAAGTTGACTGTAAACTTGAGGTTTTTACTTGCTTCAATTCTTACACCAATTGTCAATCTTTCATGTGCATTTATGAATATTTTTTTTTAAATTTCTGCTCTATAATTAAATTTAAAATGATGAAATCACATTGCGTTTTAAATATTTTTTTAGTCTGTTTTCTCCTTCTAATGTTTTCAACGAGAAAATATTATCAAAAACTTCTTTCATCTATTCGGATATCGTGCCCTCATGTATCTACGATTTTTTACAGTAAACAAATAAATTTAATATTCCATTCCAGTTGGTTTCTCTAAGTAAAAGTTTGATGATGAAATAGTCTCAAATTCCATAATTCATTCCGACTGAGTTAGATAATAAAGTTCACAATAATATTATGGCAGCATAAATCAGCAATTTCAACTTTGGCTGTGCAAAAAGGCGGCGAGAAACTAACTCATTCGTGGCTTATACCTTATGGTTTCACGTAGTGAGATTATTGTTTCTAGGCCGAGGAATTTTTGGCCAGGCCATGCTTCCGTTTGGAACGAGGCCACCAAAGGTAGTTTTGGTGTGGGAGAGGGCGGGGGGTTAATGAGGGACGGAGGGAGGTTTTCTCCACCGCGTGAAATTGTTCGATCCATGGAACCACACTCACCCTCACTACTTTGCTGCCTCTCACACCGCTCTACTACACAGATTTCAACGAGAGGCCTTCCCTCCGGCCACCGAGTAGATCAGTCCGCCTCATCCTCAACCCTCTCCCCACCCCACGTGTGTACAAAGCTCGTATTTGCAATGAACTGGTTAAACACGTGGTCCAATATGTATCCAACAACTCGGCAAATAGTCGTCTTCTATGGACCTATGAACGAAATTAAATCTAGCGTGCAGCCGCGGATTAAACATCTAGACAAGACAATCATATAGCCCTCTATCACGCCAAACTTCATCATCGTAATTGCAGCCATAGTACTAAACATTTAGATAAAAATCATCATTTCTATTTGGGAGATGAGACCTCTTAACCTGGTACCCGCAGGCGCCTGAGTTATTGATCCCCAACTTAATTGCATTGCATTCCTTCCAGTTGTGTGCCACTCCTAAAGATCCATGCCTATTTTTCCGGTGACATTAGGCCGTGTAATTTTCTGCTTCTTTGCAAGGCCTCCACTCCCAGCCAGTCCCTAACAACCCCTCCCATCCTGTTCTTCCATTATCATCATCCTTCTTTCCAAATTACCACTTCCTCTCGTTCCTCCTCATCACCTTTTCGGTCATTACATTACTTCGTGCTTTCACTCCCTCTATATCTATTTCTTCTATTAGCCTCTTTCTGCTGCATCATTCATCCCTTATTCATTCGTTCTGAGATATTTCACAACCCTATCTCTTAACATTTATCACTTTATCACATTTTTAGATACTTTCTAACGGTGTTAATGTTCCAGTATTCTCAATTCTTGTCTATTGCCAAGAGGCTCCATTATTTTGCTTAAATTATTTTTAATCTTGAATTAATCTATTAATATAAATCTTTCTAGAGGGTATTGTCGATTTCACTGTTTTATTGATTTGAGCACTGGACCGCGGTTTCGTGCACAAATCAATAAAACAGTGTAATTGACAATACCCTGTAGTGTTTTATTTCATTATGGAGTTCCACAACATCAACCAACATCATAGATTTCTACAAATAAAATATTTCTATTTACAAAATCTCCACTAAACTCTATAAGCTCAAGTCAAAGACAAATAATTTTGATGAACTCTTTATCTCAGCCATATTTCATTCTTTTCATTCTATAACTCCAATTACTCAATATTGGAAGTTGAAAATATCAACTTTTTTGCTAGGGACGATGCCCATCTTCATCTTCTAAATCTTCTGAAAAACTCACAAATGATTGATGATGCCAACTAATAGTGTAACAGACTCGTGAATTTTAGTCAATGGAATTCGAAATGGATCTTATGAAAACCTGTTATTAGAACTCAAGAGCGTCCAATAGAAAAAATGTATTCAATGATTCTAAGAGTGATTTCACTGCAATGGTAGAGATAGGCGACGTTTGCTGAGCTTATCTACCCCACAGTTGCAACTTGAATTGGGAGCTCTGCTTCATTAGTAAAATGAGTTCGAGTGAAGCTCCAGTCATCGCTATTACTGGGTATTCGCCAATTAGCACCATATTGTTCAAGGCTGTTCCTGTTGGATCTAGTGAGGCAGAGTTTCAGTCAAGCTCCTCATTTCAGTTAGTCTCAGTACAATCTATTTGCTCAACTTTGACAATAGCTCTGTCAATTTTGTAAAGTTTTGTGATGAGATAGTTTTGTCAAGTTTTTGTCTGTAGAAGCTCTACTTTATTTTTGAACAGCAGCTGAACAAAGTTCAACAAAGATTCAATAAAGGAATATAATATAATTCATTATTGTTGTGAGAAGGTCTCATTAAAGTTTTATAAGAACTGTAGCCTATGGGTGACTTTAGGTTCAACTTTTCGTGCATTTAATGATCTAATAACACTTATATTGGTGAATTGAGATGATTGCTGGTGTTGCATTCAGCGATTCCTCTTAATTGCATTGATATTGGCACACTCAAGAAGGAGAATCTCATTTTAGATTTCATCTTATAAACTTTTTTGTAAAAATTTAATAAGTTGCGTGGTATTATTTGCTATAAATTCCTTGCTCAAAAGATATTCTCTAATGATAGAGGTACACATGCGGTACTTCCACATGAGTGTTTGTTTGAAACTGTACTAGAGCCAGCGACCACATAATACATAATTTGTATTATGTGGTCGCTGACTAGAGCATTATTTGTGGAACAAAAATGTTGTCATATTAAATTCAGCTGAAAGGGAATGCTTCCACGTGCGATGAAAGTTACAATATCCTGCTGCATTCTTCTTTTTCAGCAAGAAACTAACGTTTTTAAAAGCACCAACTGTAGGCTACTTTTTTAGAGAAAAAACACAAAGTGGCTAGAAGATGATGTCAGTGGATTACTGTGTTTTGAAAATCACTATTCTATCATGATTGGTTGATATTTTCCAATATCCAACGGATCAATAATATAGTTTAAAGTAGGTACTGTATTAATTCAGCATGAGGCATCTACTTCAATAAAACTTTGGATTTCATGAAAATTACAAGTACGATAGCCAGAAATAAATTATTTTACAAATCAATCAGGATACAACAGTGATTGATTTTCGTATTTCAAGGAATATAACCAAAAATTTACATACATTTGCAGGGCTCAAAGACTCTGGCTATGTTGTTCCACTGGATCATCCATAATTTATTCACCTATAAACTGTGGGAACTATTCCCCGTGATGACTAGTATTTGTCAAAATATTATTATAACCAAGCACCAAGCTTAATGCAGCATAGAGCTA
The DNA here is from genome assembly GCA_017141395.1 of Laodelphax striatellus. Taxonomy (NCBI): domain Eukaryota; kingdom Metazoa; phylum Arthropoda; class Insecta; order Hemiptera; family Delphacidae; genus Laodelphax; species Laodelphax striatellus. Next base: position 45,663,074 of record CM029531.1, read on the forward strand.
TTTACTTGTAATGTTTTAGCTTCTCTCACCATACTCAACGATATAGTAGTCGATTAGTATAATATCTACAATTTAGGATTTTCTTATAACGCCCTGCTTCTGCTTCTTAAAGTGGTGAGTGAATCTGCTGATAATATGTTGAAAGCCAAAAGTCTGAGAGTGTTCGCTCTTCTGGCTTTGTGTGAAACGCTTCAAGAAGAGGAGAGGAAGAAGGATCACTGTGTGCGATTAGAAGGATGAGAGTAAATTGGTTGTAGCATTACAACAGTGCACAGTAGCGAAGTGAATGGGAGGTATGCGTGACAGAGCTGGCCGGGGAACACGAATGCCGTGATAACTGCATGATTCACTAGGTCAGGTTGCGAGCGAAACTTCCGAACTTGCTAACTTGTAGAGCTTGCCTAGGAAAAAGTCCCTTGCATTGACGTCACCTTTGTCAATCTGTAGAGCACAGTTTTTCTTCCTTCCAGTACCGTACCTAAGACACAGTCAAATAATTCACTTTCTCGTAAGTCCAGTTGCACGAAAACCTTATTAAATTTAATCGCCTTTAAATGACGTCATTCCCTATACTTGGTCGATTTTGTATGTTGCGCAGCATAATATGCTACCAATGCTTAAGCATATGCAGAATGCTTTGAAGCACACAAAAGTGCGGACATAGGGATTGTTTAGACGTCAAATTCGTTATTGTTGCATTGGTTCGTTAGATGACGTCATTTTACAGCGGTTATAATCAATTTCATTTTCGTACGACTGTCCATTTTGATTTGTGCGCGGGTATTGGAGAATTGACCTCATGAGCAGCAATAGATGAGGACATGATGACTGATTGTAATATAACTAACAGTGGCGAAGCGTGGTATGCTTCCTATTACACTTAGGAATTTCCTATAGGAATAGGAAATATACCCGGTGATGACCAAATAAGCATACCACGCTTCGCCACGGATAACTACATTTGTCAAAAGCTTAGGTAATGAGAATCATGATTTTCAGTCTCATATATGAATACTGTATATTTTTCACATATAAATAAAACTAAAAACAACGGTAGTCGGTAGGTACTTGAAAAGCTAATTTCAATGGAGATTTTACAGCGTTTAGTAATTAAAATTGTATCTGCATTGAGGTACGTACAGACTTGCACGCCGCGAACCACGAGCAGAACTCGCGCCGCTCGCGAGGGGTGCGCGCTCCGTTCACGCTCACCGTACAAACTTGGCGAATTCATTGTTGCGAGAGGCGCGTTCGCGGTGCAGCGCGTAAATCAGCGCGTAACGCACTTTTGGAGTGTCTAGAATGTAATTCACCATCGATTTAAGGCTTTTATAGCTATGGATCATCAGATTATTGCTATTTTAGCTATGGATGAGTCTATGTGTGGACTCTGCAATAGGACAGAGTAATATTGGAGTATTTATAATAAAATAACTTACACCATCAATTTTATTATTTGGTGTTTCTTTCTAACATTTTTACATTGATTATTTTTCACCAGAGCTTCATGTTTTATGGTTCTTCTACTGTCCAATTAATGTTCCGCAGAACACAACTAAGATTCCTGAACTAGATAGCTGATGTTTTAGTGAAATAGTGGCGTGAAACTGCGTACCAGTCTCCGCTTTAACGGGTCGATTAGCCAGTACCATTAACCTACTACTAACTCTTGTCTATTGTATTAGAGGTTGGTACCGTAGCTGCAGGTAAAATATCAATCAACAGTTGATTGTTCATTGTTGTAGAAATACACATGGGCTAAAAAGCAAATATAGTTTTACAGTACAGTATTTGGAACGTAAGTGAATGTAGGCCTATCTACCATCGAAGAAATCAATCAAGTACAAATACAACTCTGTCTCCATTCTTTTATAGCTTACAAAATACAAATTCAGAAACGTCAAAATAAATAATGTATCAGCAATGACTAAAACAAACATTTTATTCGCCTAAATACCGTGTGAGGCATGCATCATAATGGAAGGATTTAAAATGGTCAAAAGATTATTACATTTCAATTTCAGCATAATAATACATATTAAAGCATTTTATGTCTTCAACCGTTTCTATGTATGCCTCACCCAGTTTTATACATATAATATTAATAAATAGACACAAATTCTCAGCAAATATTTTTGAAGGAAAATATTGATAGTACACTGCTTACGTCTATACAGTATATTATTTTAAGGGAGGAGTACTGCTTCACTTCTTAAAATCAAGTTCCTTATCAAAAACTGTCCTGTTCTCCAGACTCCTCAATCAAGAATTTCATTCAAGAGCTGCACAACTGCTGTCTAAGTCCTATTCTATAGAATAGATCCAGATTGTAAAATCTTATTCATCTAGGCCTATTTATGTTCAGATCTTGCACTCCGAAACAGTAGGCTATTATGAAGATTGAAATTGTTGGATTTTCATTCTTCCGTAAAATATGAAAGTTTTAAAGAGGGCACTGGGAAGACTTCCCCTAAGAAGACTTATATTACACAATTATTATTTCAATTTAATACTGTAATATGAAGCAATACACTTAACTGTATTTTTCCGAATAATAAATATTTTCTTTTTCTTCCAGATACCTAAATTATTTTTCATCATCATAGTTAGATCAAGAAAGAATTCCTACAATGTTTTCTGTTGTGCGTGTGATTTACCGGTACCTTGAACATCCAGTTTGCAATGTAATTCTCACAAACACAAGCTGTACAAAAAAGAATTGTTTTAGTGCCAAACTGTATTGAACACAATAAACACAAATTACTACCTGTAAGTTGGTTTCAAAGGTCCTGGGTAGAATGTTTTCCATTTGGCTATTGAGAAGCTGAGGCATTTTTCAAACAGTTTAAATTGAATAATGTGTGTATCTAACCAGCAACGCGGGAAATGGGATGAGGCATTCGTAGCTATATAGAGGTAAGTGGAATGCAACCCCTGAATTTACGTTATTAGTTTACAAGCTATTATAGTGACCGCATGCTGAATTTTATGCTGCTTTTTTAAAGCACCTACTATCGCTTTAGCTAAGGGATTTATTGTAGAATGGCATGCACGAAGAGAGCCTTGGAGATACTTCTGGAAAGAAATATCACCACAATCCGACGGAGGCGCAAAATTGCACACGCACGCTAAACTCTCGTTATTACTGGTTCGATTCTACACTTTTTCATGTGTTCAGTGATCAAGCTGTAACTCAGAATTATACCTCATAACACACATAATGCGAAAAAACTTACAATCATTTGAACGATATAAATAATAGGATGATTACAGCCTACCTCACCATTTTAAGTCAAGTTGTAGTCATGATTCCAGAGATGTTAAGCTTATATATCAATTCTTTGTCAGTTTATTTCTGTTAATATGAGCTGAGTGTAAACCATAGACAAATTAAATAAAGTAGTTAATAAATTAACTTCTAAACTAAGTAATCAAACTGAATTGACTAAGTACGGTAGTTAATTTGTCTATGGTGAAACACACCTCATTCAAACCTGCAAAAATCAACCTACCTATTCAATGAATCAATCAATTTTATTAAAAATAAATACATTTTTGGTCCTGCTAAGCCCGTAGGTTTTTCAGCAGGTGCCAATTCAATAAATATTTAGTGTTACAAATTAAGTACAATATTATGAAACCAAACGATTAAGTTACTTACAAATAATTTGCATGCAAATATTAGAATTTCTAGTATTTTCTACAGCAGAAAATAAAGATAATAATATTGCTGTGAAAGCAAAGAAAAACTTATTTGAAAAAAGAAAGTTATAACTACAATCATATCATAGAAACATTTTACCAAAAGAATTGCTTTGAACACTTTGTATCATTCATATTTCTTTAAAAATTTTATATACAGTACTTCATATTGCTATTGAAATATTGTATCATTCATATTTGATAATATGGAATATACAATAATTCATTTTTTAATTTGCAGTAATTTTTAGAAGCGAATGGTTTCTTAGTTAAGTTGCGCCGGTCGCGACGGCTTAAAATGTCCTGCAAAACATGGGATTGGCCCGAGAAAAATATATTGGAGTCAATTGGGATCGATTTTGGCTTATCAGACCAGCAGTGATAAACGTACTCGGCTACAGCCATTCCGTTTGTCAAAAATTGACAATATTTTTGAGTACCGGTAGTCGCTGCCTGATGACATGAACGTTCAAGTATTTTACGGTACCATTTATTACTTTACATGTAACATCTAAAACTCTCAATTGGGAAATTAGTTTCTAGTTTGTGGTACCTAAGTGAACGAGCCCAAAACTAGTCGCCGGGAGCCAACTTGGGAATCTAATTTCATTTGCCCAACGAGTAAAGGGGGGCCCGGGATGGGGGGAGGGGTTCCTAGGGGTGCACGTTCTACGTGGGTGAACAAATTCGATCTGAAACAAGCTGCTGCTGCTGTGTCCTGTGGGTTGGTGGCTGGCCGGCTCCTATAGCTCACTGCACTGGGTGTGTTTGTAGCCAAAGCCGATATTAATCAATCAAATCTGCTTTATAAACTTTCTTTCCCATCCCAATCACCCGCCGTCCCATCTCCCACCCACCAGCGGAGATCAGATAACACTTCAGCCTCACCCCCAACCCCCCACCACACGCTCTCTCTGTGTGACTCAAGTATCGAGATAATCCACACCACGCCACTGTGTTGTATGACACTCTTCTTCAGTAGATGATGGTAAAACAGTTTAAAAATAATACTTTTTCATTATTTACATACAGGGATATATCGATTGTATATTTTGAGGAAGCAGAAAGCATGATTAATTATTTTCCTTTCCTAATGTTATAGTTATAGTAAAATATCATAAAACTCATTTACCTCTTGGATATATTGGAGAATAAAAAATCACACTTTTTAGCACAGTGTAGAAACTGTTATTTATATCTGTTATTTTAAACTGTTTAATTATAATTTATTTTATTTTACCAGGGTTTTTCTGTGTTTATTCATTGTTCAATGATAACTTCTCCCTACACTCAAACAAAACATCCATACATGGAGCGAATTCATATTCTGTAACTGAATTCTATTCTTATATCAAATTAACGCAATTTGAATAGCCTATTCATATTAAATCAGCATAAATTTCTGTATACTGTAATTATATCAAATCGACAATCATATTTGTATACTCATATCAATAGCAATGGAGCAGTGGAATAGTATGAATCTATTAAATAGTGCAAACGTTTATGATTTTTATGTAGCCTGATTATCATGAGTGTTTATTACACGGTGCACGAGAATGTATAGAATTTTTACTTGAGTTGTTTAGAATAAATTGGCTGATGACTATAGGCTATTTCCATTTCAATAAACTATTCCTATACTACTCCTGTTGAAGTTGTAGTCCTGGTGAACTTATAAATTATCAATTCCAATTATTTACATTGGGTTAGTAATAGGGAATTGTTGCATATTACACAAGATTGTGATATTATAAAAGGAAGAATATTTATAATAATTATTATACTCATGAAGAACAGCTTAGCCATGAAAATACCTATAGTATTTGAGTCTATTTGAGCATGCAGCCAAAGTATAGAATTTATTTTATGTATTTTCTTAAATTAATTCATTTTCTAAAAGAAAGGGAAAAATCTTGAAACTTTTAAAAGAAATTTGAAATTTCATGAAAACATGACGATATAATAGAGAATATTGGAATATTTAATGTTTGAATTAAATTTATCAATCAAATACGGTACCTACCGTAATCGATTTTGGTCATTCTTTAAGCCTAATAACTTACATTGACTTGAATTCAGAAATCCCACAGGTTTACAGGAAGTTATTATCTAACAAAGGTATTATAAATTTAATTTTTCTTGTCAATGTCATTAATTCACCAGTAGATGGAAATGCCCGTTTTATCCACATCTCAAAATATCAATTTTCGTTTAAAATATTTATTTCTATCAAATTACAAAGCATTACATTTTAAACAGAATAATAAACTACTATAAGAATAGCCTACATACCTAGACTAATTTTTTTCAAGAATACAGATACAGCAAAAAATTAATACAATCCATTATTTATAGTATAAGTATTGATGTTTTATTTTAAAACAAATTATACTTTTCACTTGAAAAAAGGTACAATTTCAAAGAAAAAGACCTGGCTAACTTAGGGTACGTGAGTAATGAGTTTGACAGATCCAATCTTGTTGAGAGCTGCCTTTGAGATTTATAAGGAATTACTGTACGGTACTTGAAATAGCACCTCTTGCTTTTCAATTTTGTCACCAACACAGTCACAATTAAGTCACGTCTGTAATTTAATATTGACCCACATCCCCTTTGTCTTGATTTAAATCCCAATTTCCTTGTCTTTTCATATTAATCTTTGTTAGAAGTAATAGAAGCAATATATAGCATTTTAGTCAACTTTTTCTTTTATTATTTCTATTAAGATATTATAGCCTATTTTTCTGCTTGTGTTTGGGAGGAAATGTAAGCATTCACATTCAGTCCTAGCCTATATTCTGTTAAGTTTTAACTAAATGAAAAGTCAATCATAAACCGGTATAATAGAAAATGCTAATGTTGAAAGTAGGTACCGGTTTTTATTGTAAAAGATTCATATGCGACTACTCAGATTATCTACACCATAATAAAATTGATTATCTATACTGTAGTAGATATTTCCCTTGTAGTACTGTAGATATTTTGAAAATTCTTCAATTCCAAAATGATACAATAGAATAGAATTCAATTCACTCTGCCTTTTACTACTGGGATGTGATTATTATTGTGAACAATGATGAAAGCAATCACATCTTTGTTGAATACGGTAGAAATCGATACTTGGAATTTAAAGTAAGCCCATTTCAAGAGAAGAGAGGGTTTAATATTGTATTCATTCATCACAATACATTTATGTTAAAATAAATAGGTATAATAAATAGTAGACGTTATTATTCATGGGCAAGGACACTGTATAACCGCTACAGTTTGAACTTCCCGCTTTCAAAATGTGTCCTTGAAATCCAGGGAGCTGACAAACATGACCTTATCTAAGGGATCCCTTAGAAAGATGGCCATGCTGTGTCTCGATCTCATTGGCCGAATACACTCTGGACCGAATTTTGGCGCTGTATTTGAATTCAGAGCCATTATGTTAAATTTAATTTTCATGAAGAGTTTTGAAAGTTTATGGTATCTTTTGCGGTATAAATCAAAACTGTTGAGAGAATATAGTTAATATTTAGGCAAAATATAACATTTTTGTCGGATTTTGTGTTTTTAGGTTGGTTTGTGTAGAAGTTATGTAGATGTTTTCAAATACAGCGCCAAAATTAGGTCCAATAATAATGGCCGACATCCCACTCCCCTGATTTCTCTTAATTCTACTCCCTAGAAAATGAGGTTATGTTCGTCAGCTCCCTGGGTTCACTGCATGCTGCATGCCTGTTTGTTTACTTTCAATGTCAATGTCGTGGTCGTGATTATGTGATATGCGCCGTGTGATGTGTGGAAAGAAGATTTTGTATCAGTTTATTCTTTCTGAGTTTGATGTGTGAGTTTCTATTTTATTTGGTGTAAATATTCATTAACAAGTTGAAAATGTGGTTCAGGAAGAGGAAAAGTGAGTAAGTATAACAACGTTAAAATTTGGTACGCAACAAGAATAATTATGTTTTTTATTCTTCCTTTGTAACTTGCTATGTACGTAACTTACGTACATTCGTAACTTACGTAGCCTACATACGTAGGCTAACTTACGTACATACGTAACTTACGTAGCCTACATACGTAACTTACGTACATAGGCTACGTAACTTGCAACGTATGTACGGTACTGTTTCTCTTTTTGCATATCAACTTCAACTTTATAAATTGTAAATTTATTTTCATAGTTTGTAGCCATCGAATTACCCTAATAAAGCCAGCGCCAGGTCTAAACGCTGCGATAAATTGAACCGATCTGATCGAACCAACCAAAATCGTGTCGGTGATCGCAGCGTTTGGACGCGAGATCGATGCGAATGTGATAATATAATATTATAATAATTATTATTAAAATTATTATTATGTCGATGTTGGACCGTTGATCGAAAATTTGATCAATCTGGCAAATATCAGGTTGGGTTGTATTGGTAAAGGTAGGTAGAGAGAGGTTGCCTCGATCGCGCTTTCTCACGCGCATGATCTGTCAACGCTGACGTCACTCACAGACCTACTACGGGCAGTGAACGCTAGCATCCGTGAATCTATCTATCTATCTAGCTTGGCTTTGGTTGGTGGGGAGACCCGAAGGTTGTATCCCTATCCGTGAATTAATACCAACAACACCGCGTCAAATATCAACTCCTGACAAACCCTTTCGATTAATTATTATTATGGCTATATATTTCAATCCAGGAAGAAACTGGCTTTCCAACAATATGTCTCTTGAAATATTACTTTCTTGTGAAAATTTTTAAAAATCATAGATTAGAATACGGTATACTAAGTATTCCATTTTCTAGCAAATACATTAATTTTTGACAGAAACTATGTTTTTGAAGAATTTGTCTAAAAAGAAGGCTTCACATTCTACTTGACTTTTTGTAATAAAAGAACCTTACCCAGTGAATTATTTATCAATGCCTCATTTATAGCATTACAGTTATGTTTGCGACTAAATTCTTTTTGGAAAGAAATTGACAGATTCGTCTGAAACGTGATTTTGGCACAATTTAGGGAAGGAACCGAGCACGAGCAAAATCGACAGCCCAGAGTCAAAATTGGCCCATCTATCTTTATTACTTCACATCACTTCTATGATAAAACGATTTCTAAATATTGGCCAAGAATCTTCTTTCCTCAATTTTTTTTTGTCCTTCCAAGTTCATACAGTGATCTCTTTTGGAGTTTTAAACATTATTTATTCCATTACCTTGAAACTGGCTTATCTTATCTTGTTCTATGTCCCAGTTTCACAAAGATCTGTTAAGCTTAATATCCAATTATGAACAATGTTATTTTATGAGTTGGTAATCGAAGGTTAATCTCAATTCACTTTTGTGCAACGGGCCCTATGCGTTTTTAAGTTATGAGATTTTGATGGTAACATTCGGCTCAATTGCTTGTAATAGATTATGATGTTGTAACGCCACTTGTGGGAAAGATAAGTGTGGCAGTCCGCACCACATTGCAGTATTCCAATTTGAGATTTAATGCCTGAAATGAACGCTAATTGAAAAGCAAGACTATCAAGCACCAAGAAAATGAGACTTGTCACTTCCATCTGGCGCTCACTCGTAATTTCCACTCCCGGTTTGATAAATCTTTCCTGACTTGTACAATCTGTTGATACTAATTCAAATGGGAAGAATTCAGTTCAAAGTACTACAGGAAACACTTGAAAAGTTTCGATAGTTTGAAGCTTGATATTCTTCAAAGTAATGTTGAGTTACTTTTATTATTCATTATTCAAATCAAATGCTTATTTATTCTTTGAATTGTTGGTGAAGTGGTTGATTCAGCGCATAGTGGTGATATTTAATCACCTAATTAGATAAATAAGAATCTCTTGGTGCTCTCGTTTGATGAGTAACCGCTTGATGATCATCAACACCACTAACATTTAGTAATGTGCTTTCAAAATCACTACTAGTGGTAAGAACCAACGGTATTTATAATTGAAAACTGTAAATCTATTTTTCAATAGACCTACAGTATTCAAATAAAAAATCAATGGAAATTGATAGTGCTGTGCTGTATAACTCATTATAAGTTTTTCAAGAGAACAACTCACCTTTTTCTAATGTGTACTGTTGTTACCTGTAAAAGTAATTTACAGTGAAACGTGGAACCTACAGAGCTATATTTTTACAGTAAAAAATAATTTAAAAACAAATCGATAGTGTTGTTCAATAGTAAGATTATTATAAGCTTTTTAAGTAAATTGCTTACCCTTTTTTAATTTGTACTGTAGTTTCCTGTAATATTTTGGTTCTATAAATACAGTATGTATTTTGTGTCAAGAGATACCAGCCATTGAAGGGCCTCCACTCAAAAACTTTGTTCCATGTGAATCCAAGAGGTTTATCGTATTTTTGGCCACTGTATAGGCTTGGCCAACCAAGGTAGGCTGGTTAGGTTTGAAGTGTCCAGCTAAGTTTGCATACCACTGTTTGATTAGAAGAACACTTGTATGTCCCCCAAGTAGGCTCGGACAAGCGATCCACTCTCAAGTTGGTGCGCAGCATGATTCATCCTTTGTTGTATGCGCTTTGTTTGTCAAACAAGAACAGTTGAGCACCTGACAGAACTTGAACTTTGCCCAATGAACTTTGAAGGATCCTCAGACGATCAATCACTTCTGACTGGCAAAATCTCTACGGAAATGAAATGCGTCTTCTGGTATCCAAGTTTACCATTTCACATCCACACTAAATCGAATTGGGAGAATGCTTTCTTATATTGTTGATCTATCTTTCTGGAAAATGCTGCCTTATTGAAATTATGTTTGAGGGTGGGATTGAAAAGTCCTTGAAAAGGACTGAAAAGGATTGAAAAGGAGTTATCATCTCCTTTTCTGTGGTAACCTATAATGCTCATAGCATTCACTTTTGGATTGTTTTTTTCACTTGTGTTACTAGAATCACTAATGTAAAAAAGATTAATAAAATAAATAAATAAATGATTTATTTAAAAAAAACTAATATACAAGGCTACTAGAATCACAAATGATGAAGACAAATACAGATGTATGCAGTTTCTTAATAATAGAACATACCAAAAATGAATTCACAACCAAATTTACTAATTTAATAAAATGAGTTTGGATAGAGTTCATATTGGATAGATCTAAATATCCAATCGACTTTGGATGGGGTTCAATCTTTTGACAAGACATGATTAAGATTTGATATGGTTTATTGGATAAAAAAATTGATCGTCTACAAACGTCTTTCCTCAAATTATATCTTTGTATTTTAATTGATAAAAACATCCTTAACAATTAACATCATGAATCTCATGTAACTCTATGAACATAATCCCTCATTCGTGAAATACAAAAATCATACAACTTGAAATACTCAAACTGCTCTTTCAACAATTGAAGTAAGATAATATAGTCATATCGAGTGGAGTTGGCGCAATAACAGTAATTCATGCACAAGCAAAGCGCTGGTGTGAGATGATCGAATTTCCAATTCTCAATTAATTGCCATTACTTTTTATGCGCTCCCTAGCTACGTTACGTAAGCTAGATGCAATTTGCAGGAGCGTGTTCAAATCCTGTGACACACATAAATCCCCCAACTAAGCATATTCTAGGTGAGGTGAAAAAATGTTTCTGTGAGTGCCATTATATTCGACAACTCCAATTAACAGAGGACCGATAGATAGTTGCAGCAGGTTTAACTTACTACTTGCGTTCGGTGTCTGGCTATTAAATCAATGGGCCTGGTGCATTCGTGTAGGGCTTCCGTGCACACCTGGGGTGCAATATTTCAAATGTATTCACCCAAATCCGCCAGATGCGTCCTCAGGGACCCGCGTTCAAACAATTCTGACATGCCTCTGTGTTCCGCGTGCATCTCCCAAACTGGCTGCAACTTTTCAGTACATAGACCTTACTCTTTACTGTTTGTGTTTAACAGTACTTTACATTTGAATAGCTTCAGCAGGCATTTATTTTCACTATTTTGATTGCAAAACTCAAAACTCATTGACTGAAAAAATTGTGTGAGAAAACTGAGATTCAAATGTTTAAGGCAGTTTCTCACAGATCGATCTGTTATTTGGAAAGGGCTGTCGACATAATTACGAAGTTAATTATTAGCATAGAGTAGAATATAGAATTGTACTACATCCATTGTTATTCTGTGTTATTATTTACTACAATTTCAAACTTAGTAGATAGAGATGAGTTGAATGAGTTTAATCAATGAGTGAGTTGAATCCAATTCAATCAATAATAGCATGTCCAACAGCAATTGAGTTATTAACAAAATTAATTCCTTCCAGTTCCAGTAAATGAGACATACATGGTGGAATGGGCTATTTCTGGAAACCAATGATTGTATGTAAATTTTAAAACTCAGTGATTGAAAATTTGTGAGAAAACTGAGATTCAAATGTTTGGCAGTTTTCACAGATCGAATTCTGATTTGGAAAGGGCTGTTGGATAGTCAGATAAAAATTTGAAATTGATTAGCCTAGTAGTACTACTACTACCATTGAAAATGCTCTTGATATTCGAGACTTATAAGTTGTTTATTCAAATCGTACCAAGCAGTCTAAATACAATACAAAAATACATCCTTAATTTATTTATTATTTTGATTTGTCTTTCCCAATATGTACATAGATTTTTATTTTTTTGGTAATTCCCACATGAGTTCTATCTAGGCTTGTGCGTGGTTAATGGGAGGAGTGATGATAGAGATGTATTTAACTACTACTTTTTAGGCAACCGGGACCGACTGCTTATAACGTTTTAAAATCATCATAAGAATCTTATACTTATTATCAAATGTCAAAATCGATGAAATACCTCATATTGTACTATCAAGATAATATGTCAAATTGAAGGGACATTATCATTGTACATAGTTGAATATTCTTATCACGTGTAAACATAGGCGTAGCATGGGCCATGAATTTGGTGGGCACAAATCAAAATTAGGGTGGTATGAGCCAGGAAGCATACTACAAAAAAAGAACTTTTATATGCTAGTCTACTTGATAAAATGCTCAGAATCATTTTGTGTAGATCTAAACAGAAGATCAGAAGACCTATTCAGCAGATCTCAGCATTTGTTTTACAAAATGTTGGGGGGGGGGGGCACGTGCCCCCCTGTGCCCCCACCCGGCACGACGTCTATGCGTGTAAATTGATTCTATTCTTACAGTTTTATATTATTTGTAGGAAAGTGAACTCTACATCCATTGTCAATAAACTACCAAAACAAACAAATTTAATGTAATTTTCTGATAGAATAATAATTGTATTTTAGTGATGTACATGGAAGTTGTTTCCCACTTTAGAGAGAGAGGTTGCTCTGTTATTGAAAAGCCAATAGTGGTTGAGATAGGAAAGCTTTGTGGCGTAGCTAGTGTTTGAAGAGGGATTTTTTCCCAACAACCTCTTTAAAAATCCATAAGGTGTGGAGGGGCTGGCTATTTTTGGGACGTTGCCAATATTTTGTTATAAGCAGGTTTGCTGTTCCATTTCCATCTAGGGTTTTGACCATGTTCGATTTCAAAACAGTATTTTTGTATCCAAACATGCGATAATTAATGGACTAACTTCCAGATAACGGAAAGAAACTCATAGAAGATGTGCGTAGGTGTAATATTATTTTTGATATTGCGATAATTAATGGACTAACTTCCAGATAACGGAAAGAAACTCATAGAAGATGTGCGTAGGTGTAATATTATTTTTGATCAAAAAATGATACGATTTAATAAAGAAACATCAATGGCCAAAAATCATCTATGACCAAAATGTTTTTACGATTCAATAAAGACACACATAAATTATAGAGTGAAATAGGACCAAAACTACTATGACATTTTCAAGAGTTTTTCTATTGCATGAAATAAAAAATTTTCAAAGGCGATTGTAGGCCTAAGTTAAGTCGATCAGATTTGATTAGTGATTAGACACATCAGTTGAAATCCGTGTCAGTGATTATTATGAATGTAGCTTGAAAGTTTCAATCCACAGAGCTTAATAAATTGCTGAGATACTCATCTATTTCTACCATGCTATTGCTGTTTGTCCTCCATTTTGTCATGAGAATTCCTTTTAGCAGACATAAAAATACTGTATCCCTTCTCTGCAGTATTGGATGTTTCATTTAACTTTGCTCTCATTTTTAGTTCTCCTCAATGTTATCTTTATCAAACAGTTCAGTAGTCGTGTTTTGTCTCATTTACCAAACTATACAGTAATACACTTTAATTATTGTTAGCTTAGACTGCAAGCAGTGTTCTTCATTCTTGAATTTCATTGTTTTTTGCTATTGACCATCTCTATTATTTCTGGACGATTTACTCATTGTAGCTTGGCTACCGTTGGTTCTGGCCCATTTGTCAAAAGATACTTTGCCAGAGCATGCAGCTCAGATTGAACAATGTAGGCCATAGAGCTGGTCATTTATCGACTTGACCTGCATAGGCATAGGCCACTTGGCAAAGGTTAGTTTGAAATAAAGTTCAACGAAGAATATATCATCTATTAACCTATAAATCATAGTCCATAAATGTTAAAAAGAATTAGATTGGACTTTCAAATAATATTCAATTAATATAAGTGAAATATTGTAGGACTACTTATCTCTTTTTACCACTAGTACCACTTACTAGGTACTTTTGGCAGTAACTGCCAGTTTTTTCAAGTTTAAGGTGCTTTCAATTCATTTTTAAACAAAGTAATAAGTGATAAATATCTTATCAGCGATTTAACTCCATCCTGTAAATGTTATACAATAGTTGTCTAATGAGTAGTAGTAATAAGATCCACTTCCTCAAGTGACAGCTAACGATCAAGATGGATGTCAGAGAAAATTGATTGTTTTGGGAAATATCAGAGTCTGATTATTAGATTATTATCTAACCTCCAGGCAGGGGCGGAAAAGCAAAACAAGTCTGAAGAAAAGTATTGTGAATAGCACGGATATTAGAATACACGGTAGGGCCATGAGTAGGATGCGAAGAAGTCTGCTGCCATTATGACGTGACATAGCTGTGAACCGGTTACCATGGAAACTAAAGAACACATGTCTATTTCGGTTCAGGGTAATGTCAAACTTCTCAAAATCCAGGATGGAACATGCGAGTACTCCTACCATGTATTCTAGTATCCGTGGTGGGTAGTATCATAAGGCTATGTAACTACATCAGTGCGCAAGATTTTGTTTCTAGGCTACCGATGAAAAAACGTACTCTGAGCTCTCATATTGTTGAACTGCTGAAATTCAGATTCACATTTAGGAATTCATATTTATGAATAAAAGATTCGTAAAACGCACAATTTGATTATTAAATCTGACATTAGCTAATGCTGCATTCAAAAGAGATTTCAAATACAAAGTTCACGACACATAAATGTTTTTTTTTCGTAGGTATAGTGGATGCTATTTTTTGAAAAAGAGGAAAGATACAAAATAAATAAAGTAAGAAAAAAAGAAGGAAGAGAAAAGGAAAGAAAGAAAAGATAGAAACCCCGATTTCTGGAAGAGTTTAATAGGCTTATAAAGTCATTTCCAGAGAGACTTTTCTAGTTTCCAGATTTTCAATTTGGAATATTATATTGAGAAAGAAAACTGTTTGTAAGTGTGTTGAATTTTTTTTATTCTGATGAAAAGCAGTATACTATACACTGCTTATTGACTTATCCTTATCAGGAATAGGTTTATTTGGACTAGCACAATATTTAATTTGAGTCGGTTAGAAACTGCCAGTTCACCTTGCCAAATTCTATGGTTCAAAGGAAAACATCATTATTATAAGCCAAGTGTGAACAGCGTGAATGATTGATTTAATATTGTAGAAGCCCACCAAACATATTCACGGAGGTGGAATTATTTCGATGTATGTCGTCTGTATTTCTATAGAAAACTCTGACATGAGATTTTTCATCCGTATGGGAATAGCGACGTATGGGTGGGTCTTGTGTGACACTTGAATTGTTATGCCGTTACAAATCACATATGGGATAAGTCACATCGCTGTAAGGCAGAACGAGGTTTGTTGTGACAGACAGGAGAGCATTTTATTAAATTTGTTTGTAACTTGCGTTCTATCCGTGGTACCTCACTGACTTTGTCTCCTGCTCCTGTGGGGATTGTGAGGGCCAATACCAGATATATCGGACACTGCTTGCTGCTGCTGCTGCTTACGTCACGGCCTGTCGGTTTTCGTTCATTCTTGTACCTCTGCATCTTCCTGAAGGCATTTCCTCTCCAGCTTCACTTCAGAAGAAATATTTTCAGACCAGTTCTCGAATGAAAGTATGTGCAGAATTTTTCACAAGGTATCAGTCGACCCTCTTCTTGTTATGATGGTGTGAATTTCATGTGGTACGGTAGTCGATTCATCGACAAGCTTGCCTCAATGTTCGTTTGATGGAAAATAATCAGTTTTGTCTATGAACATATTTTAAATCTAAGCAAGGGGAAAAGGTTGTAGAGTATTGAAAAATTTGTCTTGAAGAGCTTGTAACAAATTTTCTATCAAGCTATACTTTTTTGCTTTCATTTTTGAAGGATATTTCACAGGAGTGTGTTTTGTGAAGTAAAATCATTTATTGTATTCTTGCTTTTTTCGAATATACCTCATTCAAGTCAAGAATATACCCCTCTCAAGAATATACCTCGAAAAATCGAGTGTTTCTCGTTATTTGGATGTTTTAAAGGCTATGAAAAAATATCGATTGAAATAAAAACAACTTTCTGAACCGAGGTTCAAGGTTGAAACCCCAACTCGCTTAACATTACTTAGTAGGTTTTTTACCTAAAAACTAGGTTTTTACCTAATTATTAGTCACTTTAACACCCTCATAATAATATATTGAAAATGCATCTGAATACTCTGGATTGAAATAATACTTACAGTAGACTTATATGAGCACATTGTCTAGCGTTATTGATCAGAAGCAGTTCATTGCAAGTCCAAGTGGGACGAAGTTGGATGCTGAAGCTGGTGTTCTTATGCTGTGCTGAGGTCTGCGCCAAGCTTCTTATGTTCATTAAATGTATCTTTCCACCGAATCGATATTTTCCATGATTTTCTCTCGCTCACTGAGATATGCTATGCGGCAGAAATCCTACTAAGAAGTAGAGTATACACTGTGCTCTTTAACGTCAGCTCCAGTTACTTCTGTGATATGCTAACTTTGAAACTGGTTTGCAAATAATGGTGTAAGGACAAAGATTGAGATGTCATCCCACATAGGCTTTATGTAGCCTTTCAATGCAAACATTTTTATTATTCTTGAGATGTCTAGTGTAATGTAAGGCTAGGCGTACACCGGTTAGTCAAGACAAGACAAGACAAGACAAAACGAGATTAGTCACGTTTAGTCACAGTAGTACTTCACATGAAGCGAAGCACACACCGATTAGTCATTGCATCGGTGTGTGCTGCTTTATAAGCAACTATGTGAATTACAGTGACTAAACGTGACTAATCTCGTCTTGTCTTGTCTTGACTAACCGGTGTACGCCTAGCCTTATTGAATACAATCGTGAGTTAAAGTTACAAAAATATTATGAAAATTACAAAAAACTGTAGTTTTCTGCAATGAATAGCCATGTTCAGAGAAATTAAACATTCCCGAATGACATGCAAATTCAAGAAGCTTGATTATCATGAGAGCCCTCATGTCATACGTGCTTTGAATTCAAACGTTATAAAAATGTTAGAAGCTTAAACTCATTTGAATCACTAGATGTAGGCTACCGTACCACTTCTGCATAGGAATGACAAACAAGTTCTGTTATATGTAACGTTCTTTGTGATTAGTAGACTAAAGTATATCCTAAACTGTATTTTAAATCATATCATTTGCTATGGTGGAATAGTTAATAAAAAGAGAGAATTCCCTGGTGCTACTTATTTGTGTCAGACTCGTTAAAAGTTTAATTATTTGTATTCCCCAGTAGTTGAGGAATTAAACGAGCTCTTTTAATATTCAAGTTTTGCATAAGTCCAGTAAAATACACTAGGCTGTATATTATTTTCTTTTAAGATAATCATCGAAATGTAGCTCTTACAAATTTCTAAACTTGAACGTTTGCCCAATATAATTTTACAATTTAGACGACACTACAATGATTCAGTCGAATTATTTAATGTATAGTTTCCTAGTTCTGACTATTTTGTATTCCCAAGTTGAATAAAAATCCTTTGATGTAACTATTTTGAACACATTCAATCTCTAGCAATATTATTCTAAAACTTCTACCATAAAGATCAATGATAGCACATACAGTATTTGAAATGATATGGAATTTGATGAATATTATTATAAATTTATCGAATTTCATGAATACTATTATAAATTCATCGAATATTAATAAATTTATTAAATTTATCATTTTTCATTCCATACAATAGGCTTCATTAATCATTTAAAAATTGATATGATAAGGGTTATCCAATCTCGAGATGAGCAATGAATCTGGGTTAGGCCTATCTATAATTATTTGAAAGATGTACAAAATTTACTTAAAAATGAAACTTAGTTATCGATGTTTCAATGAATACCAAATGTGTATATTTTATTCTGTGATGGTATTTAGTGTTGTGGTAATTTCCGGCTTCAAGAAAATCATTGTGCCAACCCAAATATTAATTTTATTATTCTGTCGTTTTCTTCGTTTGGTTGGAAGAAAATGAGACAGACTTTATTTACAGATCTTGGCAATATGAAAAAGTAGAGAAATGTGGTGAGGGGTTGAAGCTGATTACTAGGAGTGTTGGGGCTTTGAAGTAGAAATAATAGGAATGCAATGGAGGAGGTGGAAGAAAAATATCCATATCAGCTCTTTCCTACTGTAGAGCTAAAAATAGACTTTTCCAGACTATTGACTGACGGTTTGGCCGGAGGGGTCAACACCTCTCGCCAGCTGAACGTTTTTATTCCCTTCTCCCTACTCCCTTCACCCTTCCTGGTGCAACCCAAATCCTAATCTCATCCAGACTTGCCCTTCACTTGAGAAAATCGCCTTATAAACAAACTTCGGCTCAGCTTAATAAGATCATCTTGACAATGCAATAAGGAAAACTGTTCTGAGTTTGATTTCTTCTTCAAACATAAGAAAATTTTAAAGTTAACAATGAAATCTTGTACGAAAGTCAGTGAAAGAACTTGAAGAAGGAATGCCAAAAGAATTTAATTAATGGATCATATCCTATGTGTATAATGTAGGATGAAAATCTTCCAACTTTTGCATTATTGTACTTTCATTCACAATCAAGTGTAAGAATTTTAAGAAGACTTCCTCATCCTTCTCGGTTCATGTAAATACCACTATAGTTCGATTAAAACTAGTTGTCCCTTGGCCTGGTGCTCTACAACCACTCACTAGAAACGTTCTTGTCAGAAAGTTCTATGTCCGAACAGCTGACCATTTGATTCAATGTTAGCATCATTGAATCAAATGGTCAGCTCTTCGGACATCGGAGTTTCTGACAAAAACGTTCCTAGTGAGTGGTTCTTGAGCACCAGGCCAAGGTACAACTAGTTTTATTCGAACAATAATAGTGCACTATTCTACTGGTAGTCCACTCTTCAATGAAAAGAAGAGTGTGCTTGCAAAACTTTCAATGAAATTATTATAATGAACAATTTCCAGTTGTAGTCAAATTTGTCGTTGTTGTAAATTTGGAAAATAGCTTTCGATGGGAGACATTTGAGGGTAGTTTTAAGTTGAATGAGCGTTTATCAGACATTGCATACCTAGTTGGCTCAATAAATTATAGCTGGAGCGCTGAAAAATTTTCGAGCATTCCCGAGTTAAATTAGAGAAAACAGCTTGTTGTACATGGAGAAATTTAAACGAGAAATTCCTCTCTTCCTTAATTTAAATTAATTTATTCCCTTAAGCTTCCAACGGACGAAATCCTGCATATACGGTCATTTTTCACTGGGTAACATTTTACGCGGTAAAGCAATGTTGCTAACGAGCGTTGGGCGATTCTAGCTTTTAAAATTTAGGGAATCGTTTCAATTCTTATCAATAAAAGTGAGGTATTTTGTTTCAAAATCCGAAAATTGAAAGATTTTTCAATATATTCAAATTGAAATGAATAGTGGGCTGATGTATTAGTAAATGTAAAAATGTTTTAGGTTGATTCGACGTCATCCCTAGAAAAAACTGCTTGAAGGAAATTATAGAAATCCAATCCTAGAAAACTCTGGAATGTTTGATTTCAAATAAAGGCTTTTCAGTTACTTGTATAGCAGGATTCTTTTAAATTGCCAGAAACAGCTGATTGATGTACGCTCGTTTACTAACGTTAAATCAGCTGTTTTCTGACAAGTTAAAAGAATCCAGCTATAGATTCCGATTTATTAAACACTACAGTAGTTGGAAAATGGACTTGAAAAGTGAGCATCTAATGAACATGAGGAGTAAAAATAGGAATATAACTTCCTGTAACGCTTTTACTCTTTCAGACTCCATTCCATTTGCATCTCATTTACTAATAAAAATTGATAATAGTATTATATAATTTATTTCAGTTTCACCTATTAGATTACTTACTTCTTTGGAGGCAACGGATTCTAGAAACTTGATTGCAGACTGTAGCCTCCAAAAACAAGCTGTTATTAAATATTGAATGAAGCTTTTGTATTCTATAATTGAATTTCAAACATAGACTACAATCAATATAGGTCTGTTTAATATTTCAAAATTTTTTTTGAATTACCATATTCTAAATATCTCACAATATATTTGGAAATAATTTCAAAATCCATTTGTTCTGCTTATAAATCTCTTCAAATCTTCGTATTAGCTCTTTCGATGACCACATTATTCACTTGACTTATTTGTTGAGTGTGTGGTCTGATCTCTGTCCTCCAGATGCTTCAACAGAATCGATACTGTATGATAAAATAATAGAGTGGCGTATCCCAATATCATGACTGATGGCGTGGGATGTGTATTTGAGTATGGTGGAAACAGATCTATTCACTCCATTGCTCAATCGCTTGGAAAGTGTTCCGCTCAGATACTTCGATTCTATTTTCACTGCTCATGGCGTGATCTGAATGATTCTATTCGTTTGAAGAATGAATTTATCTCATGATTCGGCCAGTAGGCGTGAATGGGGGAGTTATCTAGAAAAAGTGAAAGGGCAACCTCGATTCAGTTACTTTGTCACTTTATTGAGGGAAAAACGTAGTTTCTGATCCGAATCTATTGATGAGTTTTAAGTTGATGTATTCCTAGAGAGAACATGCTTTCAAGCATATTTCTTTCGAATAAACTTATAAATAATTTCTGTAGTTGATCATTTGTAACTGTAATGTGACTTATTCAATCATTCATCATGTCAAAAACCTCAATAATCACTATAGTATTGTACTCACTATAGTATAATACCAGTAATAATATAATAGTAAAGAAAGTATTGTTATCTATTATAATAATAGTATTTATTTGTAACCTGTCTTACTCGATCATTTATATTGTCATAATATTGATCATTTATATCTCAAAAATATTAGTGGTTGAATACATGCAATTAGACAATTTATTTCAAGAATTACTGTAGTCAAAACTTCTTCTTTTCTGTTTTTAGCACATTTTTTGGAACTAACGGAAGCAATTCTAAGACAAAATATTTTGTGATGAATTCCTGGCGAATTACACGAGTTACATCACATTCTTCTATCAAATAAACGGTGATTGTGGTCTAATGTGTCACAATTAAATTCCTGGTAATTCTCAGCAATTCTTTTCAATTATCTGTGGTCTTTTAAGATTCTGGTGATTTCAATTTTGTACATGACATTAGATTATCTATTGGAAGCCTATGTTGTTGATATACTTGTGATCTTGTGTTATCTTCGATTATATTAAAGATTGAAGCGTAGCACTTATTTTGAGATATTGGTTACCCTAAAATGAACAAAATACTTTTTAACTGGATTTTTTCAATGACAACATTCACCAGAACTGAAATTTCTAAAATCTAGTGGAAAATAGGCTATTCGACTGTTGAGAATTGATTTTTTAAGCAAGCCTCTTTTTCTGTCAGAATATCTCATATTGTATAGCAGGTCCCTTGTCAGAAAACATATGATCGACGAGCATATGATCACAATACTAGCGTCACAGATACTTAAAAGTTATTGCTGTCTTTAAAGGTATAAAGACTCTTTAAGACCCTTTGATTATTGAAGTCATATTATTACCAAAACAGATGATTTTAAAAGTTAAATGGATCTTTAAAGCAGGATCCATTTAATCCTGACATAAGTCAGCTGTTTTGGTAAAGTGACTGACACAATTTTAAAGTCTTAAAGACTTTAAGTCTTTAAAAGACCTTAAAGAAGATCTTTCAAAGAATAACTTTTCAAAAGACGTTTTCAATAATCTGCGAGATTCAGCATTTATAGGTTAAGTATTGTGATATTGCTCTTTGAAACAGCTGATTTCTGACAAGTTGAATTGGATCCTGCTATACCTTTTTTGTACTATAGTAGCGGCGTAGTCAGGCGGCTGATAGATTCTACGCTGATATAAGTCTTGCCAACTGACTAGTCAAATCATGCGGAAGAAGCGACTCTGACGTTTGAACTAGGCAACACTGGAAGCTCAACGTTTCCACTTTGTGCTTGGGTGCGAGCGATTTTCGACTATCCGTCACTTTACCATATCTGACAACATTACAATTTGCAAAATTTCTCAGCCGCCTTATTTCGTCACCGCTACTACAGTTAGAAATTATTTACTTGTCTTGAATTTCGTTAACAATTCCTAAATTGAGCTAATGCATTTTAAGATACACTTTTCGGAAACAATCATTGTGTATTGATGACATGAAATTCAATTCCATTAAATTATAGAATAATAATGGTCCAAATAAACTGTTCAAATCCGGAAGAGAAAATCTAGGCACCACTGCGAAATTCCAGTATCATTGGCAGAAAATTAAATCATTGTTATAATGGAAAATCAAAGTTGGAACAGACCTTTCTGTTGAAAAAAACGTATAATCACAACGTAATCTGCAAGGTATTCTAAACGTGCTCCCCTATTCTACGATTACACCAACTTTTATTTCCCAATCAATATACATAAAAAATTTCTTGGTAGAATATAAATTATGTGTACAGGTAGCTAATTTAATGTTCCAAGTGATATAATTTGCGGCTTAATGACAGAGTACTCAAATCTGCTCCCATGTCATTTTGTACTCCACAGCCGTCAGTCGATAGCTGACGTCAGAAGAGTTGGACTTAGTTCCGGTTTTTGTCGCTAGATAGTGACATCGTTCTTTTTCGGAAACTCATTCACAAGAGCTAATTTTCCTTGATTATTTTGAAGTGTTTTTTATACAATTTAAAACTGTATAGTATCAGATACTTCACATTCACATTGTAAAATTCATTTTTCTACTTCCATTACCATTATTCACACACCTTTCAGACATTTTAAATGTAAGCATATAATTTGGATTCATAATAACTAAGACTTGTGAAACGATATTGAATAAATTCACAATGGTTTCAGGGTTAAGTTTCAACAACCATTCGTATGTTTGCTTCTGAAAAGAATGTCTATCGTCTTATACTGTATTATCAAGCTCAAAATTGAAAAATTTTAGTCTTAAAAAGATTATTGTTTTTGAAAAGATACTTCTCTCTCTTCAATATATCACTATACTGTGTCCTTTGCTTGTGTTCATTGCTTAATTCAAAAAGGGTATTCTACTGGTGTTCATGTTATACTGCCATTCATGATAAATTGTTTTTAAAGAACTGAACTTATCTGTGAGAACTTAAACTTAACTTATGGGAAAATAGGATGATTCGGCGAGACGGAACACCCGAAAGGGTCTCTCCGCCAAAAAAAGCCATAAGCATAATAATAATAATGGTCACAGACAAGATAAGTTACTTCCTAATACAATGGTGCAGCTGACGTGAAGTACAGACAGAGTGTCACCTTCCCTGATACTCAACTGAAAGTATTACATTTGTATGATAATGACATAAAATTAGATAAAAATTTGTTTGATTATTGAATTATTTTCTCATTTACTCAGAGATTCAGAATTACTCGACAAATGCAGAATCATCTTTAGATCATTGAAAAATCATTCCAGCCGGTGTTTTGAAAAGAACTGTTTAGCATAAAGTTGCGAATACTTTTCCAACTGCTGATTGAAAAATATTCGGAGGAACTCTGTGATAATCAAGCTTAAACAAAATGAGTGGAGAATTGAGCTCGGGAAGATATCAAGCCAAAGACACAAAGACAACGAAGTTATTGCTTCTGGCGAAGATGAGCTCTCTGTCGATTCAATAATTTAATTTTATCTTCACAAAAGAGAGCTTACCGAGCTGAAAAACTTTATGTGGTTCGCCTTTCACCAACTCCACAACTTCGGATTGAGAAGCAAGTAATTGATGGAAGTTTCATCCTACTCTCTTCATAACAAGTAACAAGCAAAATATGAATTTAGATAACAGTGAATATTAGATTATCTCAGTTAAGCAAGATTGACTTCCACGTTAGAAAGTATTGAGGATCTTGATAAATCTTCAAACAAGAACAAAGAGCCAATAAATATTCAATCAACATGTATTCTATTGGACTTGTAAAGTTTTATGTAGCAGAAACAATGGAACCACAAAAGCAATGAGCCGTATAAGGCATCACACCAATGATCATTAACTTAGATTCAGGTTGTAATTGAATGTCACGTCGTGATAGTATGGTAATTTATATGAAGAATTCCCCATTCTGATAAAACTCATCAAGTGGAAATAGGTTACACCAATGAACAATCCAATTTTAAAATCAAATTTATTCAATCATAATCTGTTTGTAAATTTATTGATTTTTACACTTTTGTGATATTTTATTTTTCCATAATAATTCTTACTTGAGACGTTCTTATTTGATTGGAAATTTCTATAAGTTTTTAGGTCTATTGTACGTTGTATCTCCTTCAATGAAGATATAGTCTCAATCTTCAACGAATTGTAATCTACCAACACATCATAGTTCAGTTTCTTCTAAGACAGAGGCTTTTTCCTTTTCATGATTTGAGAGGTTTAATATTTGGCATGATGTTTGAAATCAAGTATTCGACTTTTCATGATTCGAGTAGTGAGGTGTGCACTGTATGCCAGAAATTCACTCGATTTATTTATACTTGGGTAATGTTTAGAAAAATGATCATTCACCTCTGCTGATTCAGTCAAGTGGATGTGAAACTAGCAACCAGCTGGTAGGCCTAAGCCCACATAGGGCTGTTGAGCCATTGACAAACAAACAATGTTTAGAAAAAGATATTTATACGAATCTTTCACTTTTCATCTACATGTAATCAACAATTTCACTTTATGATTCTTTTTTAAATTGATAATGCTACTTAGAGCGCAAAATTCCGTTTTGCGTATCATTTGCAATGAATTATAATTTTTCGAAGTAGGATCCTATTGTTAAGAATAAGATGCTGGCATCTTCCACAATGAAAAACTATTTATTATTCCAATTGATGTAAGTCGTCCGACTCTAAGGACGATAATACAAAGTCAACAATGAATGAATGAATCTTTGGAGCTTTGTTCGTTAAGGCTGAAGATAATCGACCTGAAAAGTCATTAGGCTATATGATGAAGCGTTTGGAGCCTGTTCCATTTCTCACAATTGTTGAAATTCGTCGGTATATATTCAAACGTTTACTCATTAAGGAAGGAAAGAGAGATCGCTCCAAGTTCAGACGCTTGTGTGAGAGCACGACTATATTTTCAAAGAGCCCAATCCTCCTTTTGACTGGCTTTGCTCTGGCACCCGTCGAGAGAAAAGTGCCCTCGCCTTGAGAGCCGAATCTAGCTTACCTCCCGCTGATAGGTGCTCTCTCTCTGCTCCTTTACCAGAAACTCAACTCAGACCAGCAAGGCACTTGACTCTCACATGAAACTACACGTAGTCTCAATTTCACGAGCCGTTCCCATTATATTTCTATATGAAAGGCGTTTTGTCAAAAATGGAATAGCACAACCCATAGAATGATTGTAACTGTAGAGCTTGTTCTTTGTTATTTTTACTTGTCATATTCTTGCTATTAATATTTTTTAATAAAACATTAATGATTGTTCCATTCATAAATAGTGATGGTATGACGATGGATAACTTTTAGCTCACCCCAACCGTTATTGCTTAGTCATTGAAAATATTATTCGTAATTTGGTTTAATATGTTCTCCTTTCACTTTGTACCTACTTATATTTAATCAACAATTTAACTTTATGATCCTTTTTTAAATTGATAATATTTCTTATGATGTCCTATTTTTGCCATTCCTTTATCAAAATGAAAATAATGATAGCATATCCTTGATACATTCTTTCTAATTTTTGAGTTTTTCTGCTTTTTCATGAACCTTTTGGAAATAAAAATTGATCATTTACTCCCGGATTATTATTTGTTTAAATTGGAATCTTTGATGAAAACGGAAATTCGAACATAACCTCAATTTTTTGACTATTTATGTATTTAAATCCAGGAATAGACTAGGAGAGGTTTTGGGCGATTGCTTATTTCTCTTTCCTAAATATTGTATTTACTCAACTGATGGAATAAATAATTCAACAAACAAATAGATAAATTATTAAGTAAATAAATATTTTTCTGATATTGTAAAATCTCACCACGCAATCAACCTGATTGAATTATTAGATATTAACCGAATTGAACTAACCTGCAGCTCGGCAAGGTACAGGATTATGCAAATCAGGTTAAATGTCACGTCTGCTGTAATGGAGCCTCACAATTAAACCGATTATGCTGATTACCGTGCAATCAGTGAGATTGGGCTCTTTTCCACTGCACAACGAGTCCAATGCTTTTTAGCCATCTATAATTCATCTGAAAAATTGAATCATATTTTTAGCTGTGCACATCCATTTTGTAGCCGAAGGCTACTCTGAATTTTTAATGCTGCCAAATTTTGTAATTGGTAGACAATTTAGTTTTTTAGTGTCTGATGATTGTAACTGTTGTAATAATTTACTAATATAACTGACAAACTCAGTGCTCATAATTATTTTGTTTTGAAATGGAGTAGGGTATGTGTGTTTTCTTATTGTGATGAACTGGATTCTGAAAACGAATGTGAAATAGTCGAGTGGTTTTGTCAAACTGGCCATCCTTGTAATAGCCCAAGCCGGAAAGCATTATTTAGATGCAGGCTGATTACCCAGTTTCATTCCTGTCTCTTTCTGATTAGAGGGCCTATTAACATTGTCCTATAGTTGGCAGAGCTCACTATCCGAAATCAAGGCCAACTCTCCAATTTACATTCCTTGCTTTTTCATTTACGCGTAGGTACTTCAATAATAATATGAGTGCTGGATGATTGCATTGGAAAGCCTCGATGGAAGTTTATACCAGAAAACTAGTACTGTATTATTTCAAGTTTGGATGGATCACACCCAACTATACCTATACTTTTATATATATGTCACATCATATACATAAGTATAGTGTTGTAATCAGTTTCAACTATGCTACTGTAGTGTAAATAGCCTACCATCTAAATTATACGTTGTAAATTACGATTTTTTGAGGCCTTGATCTCCCAGTTTGAGTCAAGTGTTCCATGTTCACATTGGATGAATGACCAGCCTGTAACCAGACTGGGACTTCACATGCGGTTTTTTCATCTTGACCAATCCACGCTTCATGCTTTTCAACAGCTGAAGAAAAGCATGAAGCATGATTGGTGGAGTCAAAAAATGGCATTTGGGGTCCCACTGCAATTGCCATGCTGAATTTTGGTTGAGTTTTTTTGCTGTAGGTGATGCCCTCATAATCTCTTGGCTTGTGCGTGTGTAGATGATTAGAGCTACAATTCCAGGTGGGGTCCAAACGTATGGTAAGGGATTTTGATGCTTTTAAATTATATTTAGCGGAGCAGGCCTCTAGCGGTCACCCTTACAACGAGAATAGCTGGCCCATGGCTTTTATCCAAAATGTGTGACCACGAAGCCAGCCGCATCGATGAAATGTACAGCTTAAAAATCGTGTTTCGATTAGTAAAGGTGAATGCCTCCATTGATAAATAGATGAGTTTTGTCGTGAAATCATGATTTCATTCAATTGCTTTCTTTTCCTTTTGATAGAACCTTATATTAAATATCATATTAGTATGCTCAGCTCAATATTATCATGTCCCATAGTCCTTTACATGTGGTATAATATAAGGAATCAAACATTTATGCAGCATAGGTGGAATTCAATAATGCATTGAGTTTCTATTATCTCTTATCAACATCGTTAAAAAGTGAGTTTGAAATCGAGCTAATCAAACCAGGGATCATTAGACTATATCCTACGATAATGATCGCTATTACGAGTACAATTCCCAATCACATCTACTCAGGACCAAACTGATTTGTTATGATTGTTTTTGCTCCAAACAGAAATTTCGCTACAGGTACAGAAAATCCTAACATTAAAAAATACACTTCCATGATGAGTCATTTGTCAGAATAATAATCTCACTGAAATTTACTCAACAGAAAGACTCACTAATCCTCTTCACTACAAAAATAAAACCTCCAACATAGTGGTGTCCTTGAACTGTGGCGGCGAAATTCGCAAAAAGTCAATCCAACTCTGGAAGTAGTCGGACGACTGAAGAAGACCTGCGATAATAGTAGAGAGCAGCCGGGTCTGATCATCATTCTAATTGAGGAAAATCACAGGCGACAGGATAATGGTGGTGGTTAGTGCTTGAAGAGGGGAGCTGTGTTTGTGCGACCTCTTTTTTGCTTAGAGGGGACGCATGTGCCTTGTTGCCATAGCAATATAATATAATATGTGGATGAATTTGTAAGAGATAGTAACATAGAAAAAGTGAATATGTAGGACTAGATTTTTGTTTGATTGTAGGTGTAGCTCATATACTTAAAATATAGCTTATATTTGTGATTCTTGTAGTATGAGTGTAGTTGAGCTGTATCGGCAAGACGACCTTGAAAGCGGCAAATTAATATGAACGAGCACACACCAGTTCTGTATCATCGGACATGACGTAGATAACAGCAGCTTGCTGAGTGCAGTGCAAGCGGTGGCGTTGATAAGGCGAATTAGAGAGAGAGAGAGAGAGAGAGTGAGTAGCGCGCGCTTGATCCGCATGAAAGGTAGATGATGCGATGCGGATGATCTCGTAAAGAGGTTAGGTTAGGTGCAGCAGCCGTACCAAGTCTGTTCGCGAGGGGAGCGAGTTATTCAACAGCTGTTTCACGTCTCCCAAGGCTTGCTTGTTGCCTCACCGGCCGCGTTCAGTAGTATCAACCGTCACCCCGACTAGAGACGTACCATACGCTGGTAGTATTACCGCACGGTTCTCCCGCGACAGCCGTCCGTGTTCGCGATACCCCGTCCGTGACTTCGTGAGTGCTATCGTGATTGTGTGAGTCACGTTCTGGCCATAACCAACATGTGTTCCCCTGTTCATGGTGCAAGTGATGTGTGATATTGTCAGAGTGCGGTCGCGGTTATTCACGGTAAAAATCTGAGTTGCAGTGAAGTTCTGTTGATACGCATTGTTTTCATTGATAGTATAGTGAATCTATAGTTCTTTTTCTTCTTAATAGAGATTTCTATATTTTAATGATTCTAGTCTTAATTAGTTTACATCCTACAATTGAAAATAATCTTGTCTCATTTTTATATCTATATAAATTTCTTCTACGCTATTTAAATTCAGAATTTCATTTACCAGTGTCAACTGAGATTGGTGTCGTGGTGATGTGAAACCGATATTTCGCTTGAGTTGAAGTTGAAGTGATATTATTGTCAGTTGCGTTCTGTCAAGATCTTGTCAAGTGTTTTCTAGTGAAGTGTTTTGTTTGGCAAACGTAGCTGCTATACAGTATCACCTGTACAACGCTCTTGTAATAACGCGAAAATTCATCGTGGCAAAGTGAAGTTTCATTGATTTTGTGAGTTTAGGCTCTGTATTTGTATCGTATTTCCATGAAATTGTTCTACGTTTTGCAAATTTAGTTTTGAAATTTTCTAGACCAGATTAGCTTCGAAAAAGATTATCTCATTTTGATGCTATTGTTATAATTGTTTCCCAATTTACGGTGTGTTATTTTTCAAACGTCACTCCTCAAAGTGAATGTGGTGTTTCTTATTGTCTCTCATGGATATCGTCTAATTTAAAGGTTTGTTTGATTTTATGGTTTAATTTACATTACTTTCTATTTGTTTTTATCTGCTTTATTTCTCTTTAATTCTTAAACATTTTTTTTCACTCATCCATTTTGTAACATCCTAGTCTATTCAAGTATTATACTAACTCAGCTTGCAAACCGTACCAAATCTTTGTATTGAGATGTCTTTGTTTTGTAACCTTATGTTACAAAATGTGCAAATTTGTCTATTGCTGATTAGCACCTAGATGTGACGTAGTCTACATTTCTTCCACTCCATACTTTTCTCCAAATATTTTTCAATGAAATTTTATCAACTTCATTTTTCAATGAAGTTAATTCTTTATCTCTGTTGCCCACTGGCATCCTAGAATAAAAATCCCGAGGCTGGTCTCTTGCATGTGAATGGAAACGTACTACCTCAAAATCATCCACCTGACTGTTGCAAAACGCCTCAGAATGTTTGAAAGCTTAGTAAAACAATGTGATTCAAAAATAGGTGCGCTCATTAAGCCTGTTATCTTCATTTTACCTATCAATTTCATAGTCTTTCTACATTCAAGCCTTCACAGGTAAATGTACGTTTAGAATAGGATTAAAATAGTTATTCAATGCCAGTTAAGCATGGATTAAGTCTAATGAACGATGAAGAACAATTTTAGTTACTCATGCGTATTGTTTTGGCAACAGACGAATACACTTGGCTATCCACATACGTTAACGTTCCGTTAATTATACTCATCAGGAACCGGCTAATTCTATTTCTACCTAGACACTCTATTGTTGTTTCATCCCATCCCAACCATACAATTAATAGAGGACAATAAACTATTACATAGTCATATTTAAATAATTTAAGACTATTCAATTTTCATTCCAGTGAATTTTTTTTTGTTAATAATAGCAGTTCTCCGGTAATTTTAATAACTATTAAAGCAGTAAAATTTTGAATTTTGTACCACTTTTTCCATAACTAATTGAACATCAACACTTAAAACAGATGTGAGGACAAAAACTAGCAGAATTTGCGTGGGAATAGGGAAACTCTTACAAGTTACAGAAACTCTCAAGAGTAGGAGTTACTCAATGGTTGAATTCGTTACTCAGTTGAGACGTCGTATGAAAAAAACGCCAGTAGCAAAAAAATATGACTTTGTAAAGTATCGTTTTCTCTTCCACAACATTGGGTTATTGACAGAATTCTAAACGGAAAGGAAGTGGTGGGACGTTGAAGCCATTGAATGATGATGACGGAGAGATAAAATGCCAATTTCTAAAATATCTTTTAGATGGATTCATGGTATTATTCAATGGCAGTATATTCCAGGCTTTTTAATAAATGTCGGCATTCAATGATATACCGAACTCTCACTTGTTTTCTTCAATTATTATTTGTGAGCTATGCTAAAGATAAAATTTCATTAGTAAATATATCGTACTCCTCCGCTCTCAATTATCAAATTGAAGATTTATTGAAGTAATATCCATGTTATTTATTGATTCCCATTTCAATTTCTCAAAAAATTATCCAAATATCCTCTTGAAATCCTTATTTTCCAGAAGGTTGTGAACAAAGTTTCCCATAATTTGAATTCCATCACACATCATTGTACAAGTAGAGAGGATAGTGTTTTCAGGCTGTTCACTCTCAGTGTTGGTTCTCAAAGAATTCTTTCTGCTTGGTCGATTGGAAAATTATTATCGCCGCTACAAAAGCGCGTGGCCTTCAAAACGCGCACAACATTTATTAATAAAAGGACAGAGGCCTATAGTTTCATCAGTTGATTTAGTCCAGATTTTCTGTCATTATTTTACGTGTAGTATGGAAAGTGGTGCAACTGATTTTCTTCTGGTGTGGAAATCTTGAAAGATTGCTCACTATTAAAATCCAAGGTTTTCTAACAAGAAAAGCTCAAGTTATTGCTTTGTGCTCAGCAAAAAATCATTGCTATCATTATTCTGCATTCATGTATAAACATTTATCGAACTTTATTTCCCATGACAAGCTTCTTATCAAACTGTCAATTAATTTGCTGCTATGTCTTGACTGCAGAATAATATTGATAGAGAAATTACAATCAACAAACAAAAAACTATAATACTATAACATTGGTATTGGACATGTCTCAATCAATCATAATTCTGTTCCCTCATAATCATAATCAATCACTGTTTTTCCCAACATTTCCATACATTTAATTATCAATTTATTTTCACCAATCATGCAATTTCATATACTGTACTATATAAAATGTGTATTGCAGTAATGTTCAAGTGTCATATATGAATTTGTTTGTAGAATGTAGGTTGTTATCCTTTACCTTCTCCATTTTCATGTTTCATCATACATTTAGAAAAATAAAAGTTACGATATCAATAATATTATATAGGCTGATGATTATACATATTATTTGCATCAATTATCACATCAACCGTTTTTGCAAACTGTTCTCAGATAATCAATATTAATATCGTACTTTTTTGAAACTAGGAGTAATTTATAAATATTCTATTAAAATAGTATCTTTGTCCATTTTATTCGTTATCTTATGAAAACCAAGTTTCATTTGATTGATTTGTATAGTATTTATATTTTTCATAGAATATTGTATTCACTATTTTAAGAACTATAGTAAGAATTGCCGAATATAAAAATGCATCTTCTTACAAACTCAATTGCTTCTGTGAGACATATACTCAACAAGCAATTATCATTATCACTGACAATTTGACATTGAAAAATGTTCCAAAACACAAAAATTACTGAGTATTCAAAATTATATTCCTTTCAAGAAACTTGAGAAGCATTTTTTCATCACCAAGACAAGATAAATTAGTGTATCTCATTTGAGAGTGTTTAAACAATGTTATTTGAAGATATTGCATTGAATGGACCAACATCATCTATTAGATTTTGATGTTGATAAACAAGGTTTGAAAAAGTGTTGATCGCATAAAAAAATTCAAAGATTAGTCCAAGATTAATTATACTCTGTGCAACTAGTTTATAAATGACATCATTTCAGACAGATCTGTTTAGAAGTGAGCACTGAAAGACTTTCTTGTTTCTTTGCCAAGTAAATGTGGGCCTTTAGAGTGAGAATAATGTGTGTGTGCCATATTTGAACACATGTGCTCACTCAGATCGTAAGCGTGTGCTGGCATTCGATTTTTTCATTGCCGTTTTTGTTGAATCTGATTTCGATTCCTAAAGAATGTTTCCATTGTTATTTATGAGAAGATTGCCAAACTAGAGCAGTATAGCAGCCTTTTGATTTCGATTACTATTGAGCTTAAAGATCATTCAATCACGATTCAATCACTTCAATAAGTAACTCACGTGTCAAGTACTTGTTGAATCTGATTTTGTCTTGAAAGAATGTTGTCATTGTTACTTACGTATTAGAAGATTCATCATTGCCAAACTAAAGCTTTCTGATTATTTTTCATCGTAGAAAGCATTCAATGAAAATCTAATAATTTCAATAAGTAATAACACTTCATAATATAATCACTTGTTGAGTCCAATTTCAATTGTGTAGGAGTCAGCTATTGCTACTTACGTATTAAAAAAAAATCATCATTGTCAAAATGTAGCCCTACAGCTATTTGATTACTATTGATTACTAATGAAGATGATGAAGAGATGAAGAATGAAACATTTCATCAATGAGTACTTGAAAAGAATATAGGAATATTGATCACAGTCAATTTCGAGTAAAAACTACTATACCTTGTCATTATTATTGAGCATGAAGAGCATTCATTCAAGTTGATATTTTATTAGTTGATATATTATAGTTGATATCATTTCTTCGATTCTCTCCAATTTGAAAGTTTCTCGCTTTGAACTGCAACTGCTTTAGCCCAGCATTTTTAAACCCTGAAGATTTTAAATAGTTTTTTTTTAGTTCGTCTCAAATAACTCTAGTCATCAAGTTCCCACACTCAATTAATAGTTTCTTGGCTTGTTAGACTTTTCTAGACCAGGTATACAACAGGTTTCATCAGTCCTAAATCTACGTTTTTTGAGGTGTTCAATAGCCATTCAAACTTCTTGATTTTGTAAGAGAAGCTTTTTCTGCATCAGGCAAAATGCGAAGATGAGGATGTTTTCATCACTCCACTTTCCTGAAGGTATTCAGATTCTCTATCAGCGAAAGTCGGCCTTTCTTCTCAGAGCTGTACAAATCAGTAAACATAAATCATTGAATGATCCACCACTAAGTTACATCATAAATCCAGAATTATCTCTTTTATTCTCATTTACTCTATATTAATTATAATTGATATTATTTTGTCTCTGTTTATTCCCTGTAACTACTCTATGTCTACTTACTAAATAGGTAGCCTACTTATACTGTGGGTCTACTTATATGTAGGTAAATACTGTGAAACTGTTAATTAATTATATAAAACAATGGTATTGTATTTTGTAAGCATTGTTAGGCTATATAATACTCAACCATTCAACATTTTAATCTCTCTCTCACACACACACACACTCTTTTCTAGAACCTCTTCTAACTTTCTTCAAAGACAATTTACAGTCTAATTTCACCTAGCTCAATTGACTGGGAAAAACATTGTATATAGGGATATTCTTAAAACCGGGGTTGCATTCAGTGAATGTTATGACGAAGGTTTGAAAGGGTTTTGAAATAAATTCCTAATATCGGTGTATTCATTGAATCGGGATTCCACTTCCACTGTACTAGAATATTATACCTTAGTTCAGAATGGTACTGTCTTTGCTATTACTATGCCTAAAAATATATTTTGTTTCCTCGCGAAACCCCCTTTAAGGTTAGCCACTGTTTCGAATTGTTGTCCGTTAATGAAAAAATAATTTTATGGAGATACATTTCCTTTGACGAATCAATACTTCTGTTGAAAACCTCAATAAACTCGCCAACAGGAACAGAGAGAATCTGTTTTGCTGCCGCTACTCATTCATCAGATTAAAGATAATTATTTTGTAACCTACAATGTGATTTATTGTTATTTGATTAGTGCAAATGGTCACGGTTATTAAGAGAAGAGAATGGCGATTATTCATACTCAGCCAAGTTGGCAAGTGAACAAGTTGCCTTCGAATTTTGGCCGTTGAAAAAATTTACGACGTCTCAGCCAGCCGAGCAACCGTATAATGTAACTGCGATTGTTGAGATTTCCTCTCACTTATAATACATTATCTTATTCGTTGACGAATCTGCGAGCTGCATTTATGACGCATTGTCAATGTAATGTAAACTTGAACGCGGCTGTAATAATTTACTAAGCGTTCCACTTTCTAAACATAAATTTCGCTTCTCAAATGTTATGGTAGCTGTCAACGTGAGGGCGCATACGGTAGGTGTAGCCAACACAGTCTGCGAAACCATAACTTATCCACATGCCAGGCTATTAGCAACATAATAGCCAAAGCCATAACTTGTTCATAGCAACTCACTATTGCATTTTACACTGTTATGTTTTGCTATTGAAGTCTCTCCTGCTCTCCATACTCCTTATAGATTCCGTTCGGATAAAGGTGTGTTCGCAGTTTGCATTGTAATTAATCCAACATGTGTAGTAATATTTTGAATGTTCATGACCAGAAATAAAATCGCTGCTCAGTCTGGATACTAATATTTTAGAGTTAGAACAGGATTGATATTAAGGCCGATGGAAATATTTTCTAGCTATTGTCATTCAATTGAAAAGTCAACTCAATATCATGTAGAAAATGGCGAAGGGCATTCTCCACATTACAAACTGCTATCACATATAACCAAGAAATCAAGAGCAATAATACGATTTAAAACTATCTGCAATAGCATAATGATTATATAAAATTTCCTGTTTCATCTTCTGTCACAGATGAAGTACTAATGACATACCATTTTATCTATGATCCATTTCACCACTTAATCACTTTTCTATGCTGTCTAGTTAGTTCCTCATAGTACTTGGAAATGCATTGACAGTTCTACAGATCGAATCCACAACTTTCACGCGTTAATTTTTTATAAGCGAATCTGGAAATGAATAAATGTATATTTCAAATTAATTGGAATTTTCAGGAAAGTGAATAAACTTGAATTGTAATTTTTTTATGATCAGCCTGATAATAATATTAGGAAAGCGCGATTTTTTGAGTGCCTCGATTACGTAAGAGAAGCAATAAAATTATAAACAATGAAAACCTGTCAACGTTATCTCAATGCTCTCATTTCAACACTGACTTCTTTCTACTACTTTTCAAGATATTGCTAGCCTTGATTCTGCAATTGAAAACGAGTTTCCACTGAATATTCATGCGAATAAAATGCCACGCTCCTCTCCCCTCTTAGTTATTTGTGAACTCTATCTGAGCAAAGAATGATATGGAACAATATTTTACACTTGAGATTTCAACTTAATACTAAAATTTAATACAGTGATGAAATTTTTTGTTGTACAGGCTACTTTCATACAAGCTTTTTTGCGATTATTATTTCTGACTAGATCATTACTATCCAGTATCGTTTTAGATAACCTTCATTTGCTTTGTTTCAAACTAATTGATAGTTCACTGCACGTGAATCTTTATTCAGACCACACTCTCAAACCAAAACAAAATTTGTGATTCTATTGAATAGAATTTTTTCTCATTTTCTAAAATGGTCTACAGAGTCAACATCTAGAAAGAAATCAATATTGCTGAGGTTTTGTTAGCGAGGGTCCTTTCAATAATCTATCTATCTATTGCAAAGACAATAATCTATCTATCTAACTGTCCATCTATTCTATGTGGAAATAGTAGAATTGTCTTTGTTTTTATTCCCGTGCCTTTCTCGTGGTATAACACATACATACTCATCCGTACTAAGGTTCGAGTATTATCTTCACCTACCGGTAGCCTCTCTAAATAATGTATGTTCCGAGATTCATGAATGCTAATATTTAACGTGTATCCTTATAATTTTGGTATGGACAACCTTACAATGATTATTCTGGTTTGAAGGACAAATTATTACCCCACGATTTATCATAGTTTTTCTTCATTATTTCCTCTTTCTTCAAACATTTATTTTTCCACTTTTGTATTTTCATTAGATTCTCTACTGGTTTGAAGGATGACAACCTTCCTTGTCGTTTCACCATACTTTTCCTTTTCTATTTATCTTGGTATCATCATTAATTTTCTTATTGTTCATTTCCTTTACGTTCTTATTTTGATTTTTTATTGTTTCTTCTTATCAACTCTCTATTTTTTATTGTTATCAAGTTTCTATTTTTTTTATTGTTATTAAGTTTCTATTTTGATTTTTTTCTGTTCTCTTATGTTTTGTTCATTCTGTTTGCTTTTAGGTCGACGTATCGTTGCTTCTCACAGAATGACGATTTGTTGTTTCACAATAAGTTGCGTAGTGTGAATCGGTTGACTGGTGTGTTCTGGATGGATGAGAATGACGCTGTCAGCTCAGCTGGAGGCGCTCAACAATAGCAGTAGGATCCGCGCAAGCGGCAGCGCTACTACAATGGAGGCGCCCAGTAAAAAAGTGAAGAATGCCGAATGCGAAGGTGCGTCTGGGAGTGAGTTTTCCTACATCCGACGCAAACTGTATCAGCTGCGGTCGGGGAGATGGCGCAAGGAGAAGAGTCCGTTGGCTTCGGATGGTCTCACCAGGAGTCACAGTTTGGGACGCGTCGATATGATCCACTGTCGTGAGCAGTGGTCTGGTTCGTCCCTACCCTCGCTCGACGAGAACTCGGTTCGTGATGAGAATTCAGGCCAGACGGTTCCGGTCGAGCCGACCGAGGCCTCACCGGCTCAGTCTGAGCACGCAGCATCCTCG
Source organism: Laodelphax striatellus (assembly GCA_017141395.1). Lineage (NCBI taxonomy): Eukaryota > Metazoa > Arthropoda > Insecta > Hemiptera > Delphacidae > Laodelphax > Laodelphax striatellus. The sequence continues at coordinate 45,700,781 of CM029531.1, forward strand.
CCTATTGTCCGCCTCAGAAAGAAGCAGCACTCGTTCTCACATCGCAATGAGGTTGGTTTTACTCTAAACCTTATTTTCTTAGGAAGCTGCGTTTACATTATTCAGCAAACTGTGTTATAAGAATTATGCTAAAAGTAAAAGAAAAATAACAGTTAGAAATAAATAAAGCAGCAAGAAATAACTGTTATATAACATCTTCAACGGTTTTGAAAATCGGCTGCAAATAACAAAACTGTGATTTTCTCACTGGTAACAGACTCTGCTATGTAGTATAGAAAATCTCTAGCAGAAAAAATTACAAACTGCAGAATGTATAATTATAGTATAAAAACTAGCAGAAGCTTGTAACTTCTGCTCCATTTTACATTCAGCATGATTTGCCACTTAGTGTAATCTTAGCTTCAGTCTTATTGTTACTCATCGTTAACTACAGATATTGTTAGTTGGAAGGTAAGTAAGAAATTATCTCCAAGGTCTTGCTTCAAGTGTAGGTGAAAGTATTGGACCGTACAGGTATAGATGGAATGACTGAATGGGCATTTTGCTTCACATTATGTACTGTATTATCTTTCCAATATCAGAACTCCAACCATCATAAAATCATGCATGAAATTTTTCGCTGCATTAAATTTTTAATTCGCTACCTAAGTTTTAGGCTACATTATGTATATTCTTTATTATGTATTATTATTTATTATTACGTTGTAATGTTTACATTTTGAATTATCTATACAGTATAATTATTTGATAATGAATAAGGGGACCCCACTTTTCGTGACAATTCCACTGTTATACATCTATAAACGAGAGAAAAGTAAATGGCGTTTAGGCCTATACTAGATAAACTAATGGTCCCGAATTTTAGGTGCTGATTATCATACATGAAGTACATTTTAGTCCTGTTCCCTGTTAGCTTATCTTTGTTGTATTTAAACGATCAAAGCAATTCCTCGAATAGGCTAAATAATTACAATTTCATTGGATTACTCTCTTACTTCAATATCCAATCAGTATCCACCATTAGTTAAAATTCAGCATACAGTAAAATAACATTTCAAAGTGACAGTGCAATTGATAAAGAAAGCCTTTTTTCGAAGTGGATGCCTTTCAAACTCACTCGCTGTACAGTACTTCTGAATGCGCCAAACACGGTTTCTGCATTATCCTTGGTGCTCATTGAGTGTTTAGCATGAATATTTGCATTCACTCAGCCTATATAGGCCTCCACAGCTCCACACCATCGTGTTATTCACCCATTCAGAGTGACTTGGAGACCATGTTTGCAATTTTAGTGAGCTTTGCAGTATTATGCGAATCTGTTATCAAAATGCTCTAGCTCTACTCAGTGAGAAGTGTTTTATCAAAACGATTGGGTCAAATGTGATTTTGCGCTTCAAAAAACGCATGTTTCCTTAAGTTTATGATCAGTCTCAAAATAATTGCAATATTTACCGAAAATGAACAATTGGATAGTTAATATAATTATAATGAAACCACTAGGATGTAGTCAAAAAATATCACTGTATTTGGTAGGATTTACAAACATGTTTCGGCATCAGTGTGCCATCTTCAGTGTACTAAGAAACTACAAGTGATATTTACCAAATACAGTGCTATTTTTTGACTACAACCTAGTGTTTTCATTATGTATTATAAATTATAAATATCACAACATCTCACCAGACACTGTGTCAGAAGTTCAAATGGATAGTTATTGAAATTGCATGACTTTAAATAATTTCTAACATCTATTCAATATCATCCCTGCATCAACCCCATAATTTGAACTTAATCATCTCAATCTCATTCCCAACAATACGATACAATAGAATATCTATTCCTTTTTGAAAATTCCAAGCCTTCAGAAACTTAGAGAGAATCAATAATAACAAATTTACAGTAATCCAATAATACTTCTATATAATATAAATTGAACTAAATTCTCTTGATAAATCGATGGGCCAGACACGGGACTTGATTTTGCTGATGAAAAAATAACGGATTATCTTTTAACGTATTACAAACAGTCCTGTTGGTGATAATGAAGATAATACTGTACATTCAAATTCGCTGCTATCAATGTATTCTATGCTGAAGTAATTTATCCTGTACTTGTGTCATATCATGGTCCTGTACCATATTAATACTGTATAATTATTTTAAGTAACATTCATGTGCTCGTTATGGTATTAGAAGCTTACATCCTTAGTATGTGTAGCTGGGTATGGTGCCACTACAGCGATTCTGCCAACTGATTAATCTTACAAACCATGCAACCACTATCAGTAGAGAGCGCGGAGAGTGGATTTTTAGCCAGTGAATGTGAAATGTAATAATTCATTTATGATGAATGTGTTAGTTTTGATCAGTTAGCCTCTAATCTTGAAAGCTAATTACTGCAGTGTATTACTCGATATTACAAAGGTCTACTGACTGATTTATGTGTTGTGATGCTGTAATTTATGAATTCAGCTAAGTAATAAATAGCCCAACATTTTTTGCTTGATATGATAAGAAAATTGAATTGAGTGCAACCCAAATACGGCTATCAAATAATAAATTAAATCAAAAAATTATTTTCAAAAATGAGTAAGTTCACGTGAGTGCGATTCGCTTGCTCATTCATATCTGTTTACATCGCAATATCAACAATATTGTGTTGGGTGATATTGTGAAATAATAGGTCAATGACAACGATATTGTGAATGAAGCTGGATATTCTGTGTCTTATATCAATTGTTTTTATGGAATTTCATCCCATATAGAGGAGCTTTATTCCATACTTATTTCACCTTGAATTTTATTTAGGCTTACTGTCAGCAGGCTTTTCTTTAGGCTACTGTCATTGATCATTCTTGAAAGTTCCATTTCATTGTAGCTTCTGAATGTAATCTGAATTCTACTCGGTACTCTTCAACTTGATAATGGAATGATGGTAAAATATTATCCAACTTTGATTCCAAGTGCATTTTTCAAACTAACCAGGTACCTCCTGTATTAGGTTTCAAATTAATTTCAATTCTATTTCAGGTTGATGGAACGTACAGGAGAAGCAGGCCTCAATCATATGCTGGGCTAGAGCACTATCACTTGGATAATGCCATTGATCCTGGTGAGTAGACTAAGCATAAATTATCAGTATATATATCTTTAATCTCACGAAATCAATTAGTTGTTTTTCGCGGTAGATGATATCTGAATAATGTTTTTATTACAAAATAAAATTTTCACTTCCATATCGGCATAGTTCATATAAGATACAGTACGTACAATGTATTTCAAAAAATTTACGGAAATTATATCCATTTAACAATAAGAATGTTGATTACTTATTCAGAGATTCAACAATACATGAGAGCAATGCTGTTTTTGTAACAATATAGGTTCTGTTACGCAATGTTCTGTGGTCTGGGGGTATTCAGAAGGGGGGTCCGCCCCCGGGAAAACTTTGCCTCTTTAAATGAAAAGTTGAAAAACCTTAAATTTAGCCTCAAGGGCGTTTTAAAGCTACTATATTTGGGAGCATGGGAAAAATTCAGGAATTTGTGTATAATTTGTCCTGATCACTATAAAAAATCGAAGACCATCCCTACTTGGCTAAATCATTGATAAGATAAGAGTACAAAGTGAGTGAATACTGCTCAAATTATAAAGATTAATATTTAGAGGTTAAAGCTGGGTTATATAATTATGAAACTGGTGCCAAATTTTGGTTGGGTGCGTTTACTCCTTATAACACTTGTCACTTGTCTACTAGATCCCAGGTTTCGCCACACCTCTCAAAATTTAGGCTGGGATCTTTGTGTGACCCTGCAGTGTATACTGTATACGTACTATGGAGTTTGAGCTCCTCGAACACTAACTACACCACATAGACAGAAGCAGGTGATATGTAAGCTGAGATGGATTAATTAAAATTCAGAATAGTGAATGCTGGTGTGATCAATGGATTTGAAACAAAATTCAATCTCAGGTCTCTATTTCAAATAGAATAACTGTTATTGGAGGTAGACGGTGGCAATATAATGCTGCTTTTTACGGCCGCAGACGTAGCGTGTAGTTGTGTATTGAGTGGCTTGCCACAATAATAATTATTTTCCGACAACAAATGAAACAGGATCGAGCTGGAAGGCTGCTCCCCACTTATCATCAGCTGTTGTTGAATGACTGTCGACATTCCTGTTTGTGCCATCCGTTTTCATTTATCGTAAACATTATTTCGATCGATCCCGGCTCGAGCCACTATATACTGACCGTAAACAGTGCTCCATTTTAGTAAAGCTATTTCGGGTCTGGGAGCCTCAGCTAGCAGTCACTGCTCTGTCCGCGCTTCCATCAAAGGATCCCCAATTCCATCACGGCTTGTCGCCTACAGATGAGGAGATGAATTATTATTATGCCACCCCAACTCGGTCCTACAGATTAATTCGATTCCGATCCGTGAAGATTTGGACAATTGGTTGTGTGTTGGAGAGCGTGGTTTTCGATGCATCTCCAATACATATTATCATAGACTAACCAGATAAGTTTGTTTCTTCAAGTATGGTATTTCTCTGATATTGTTAACCAATAAATTTATAACAGGCGTATCTTTTGAGACAAATACATTTCCACAACCAGAGCTACAATTACAATTTATTGGTTTTGTTTCTTTGATAAACACATTATCTTTAGACAATTTTGAGTTGAGTGCAGATGTTTGTTGAATAAAGTTGAAAAATTCTAGACCAAGAGCTGTTAGTTGCTGATCGACTACAAATATATCAATTGAACAAATTAAATGGCAGTTACAATATCACAAAAGTGGTGGATGTAACTTATATCTATAGACTATCAAATATTCAATTGGGCGTTTGGGCAAATAAGGTACCAATTTTTAATCAATTTTTGATCTGGAATGTCATTTAAGAGAAATATGTCAGTTGTGATTGTGTAGAGTAGATAATAATAATTCCTGATTGGCTACAATTATTAATTGGAAGAAAATGGAATGACGGAAACAATATTACCCAAAATGGCGGTTATTTTAAGAATTGAAAGGCTATCAAATTTCAAATTGAGTTTTCCAGTTAGCTGTATAGATTTGCAATTCATATTAATTGGTATCTAATTATTTATAAGATGTTGAGTCGACCAAAATGAGTACAATAAGACAGTAAATTTACCATGAAGATGAATCCAATAGGTTTGGATTTGTTAATACCATGTTAATCATTGTACATGTTAATTGTTAATACAATGTTAATTGTTAATACAATACAATGAGAATCCAACTTGGATTAAGAAGCAAAAGTCTGCTTTAAATTAGGCCATGCCTTTATGCTCCGCTTACTCTCTCCTGAATGGTCAACAGTTGGCAACGCAGCTGGTTCTGAATCTGGCCAGTAGATTGCAGTTGCTGCTGGGTCAAAAACAAGTAGTCACAAAGCTACTCCCACTGACATACCAGCAAGCTCCGCCTCTCCGCTGATTGGTCGACAGCTTGAAACATAGTTAACTCTGGATCTGGCCAGTAGATAGTAGTAGCTACTGGATCATCTACTTTCTCGTTTAGAATAAGTTACCAATTTTAAATCAATAGTCTATTTGATCTGAAATGTCGTTTAAAATCAAAATGTTTATTGAAGGTCTAACAGTTTGCGAGATATTATGACCCTTCAAAATTCATCGAATCTCCCATTAATGCTAGTTCATTCCAAGTGATTTCACTTGGCACTTCTGATTTCTCGTGAATTCCTATTTCTTCGATGTATATTCCTTTAATTATTTTCAATGTCAACTTGGAAAGAGGGGGAGATGAGGGAGAGTTTGATTGATCAAGCTGAAAGTATCTGATCAGGTCAGAAATTGAAGTAACTTGTTACTCCACTCCACATGAATGAATTGTACAGAGCTAAGGCAGTTCAACATTTAGAAAGTTGTTGAAAAACTATTTGACTTGTTCGAATTATATTTATACAGTACGGTACTACAAATTATTTTATCTGATCCAGTACTGGAAACGAATATTTTCAATAATTTATTATTACAAACACCATTTGAGTATGAATAGTACCACTTTTGTCATAATATCCCTCGAAGGAATAGAAATTAGTGGTTGCTCGAGCCTATAAATGGGAGTTTTGCTACTTGCCAAGTGCAATTATGAGTATTCAGGAAGTTTAATCAGATTACATGAAGTTTTGGTCGAAAGGTATTAGAAAAGACTTGAAATTGGTGAAGTTTTGCCTCCACTGGTAGCAGCGAATGTGTATTTTAATGACGTTGAGGATGTAAATTCCCAAATTTCATTAAGAACACCAGTCATGAATGAAAATTGAACTACAGTGTAAATCGTAACTTGGAATCTTATAGCCTACTTAACAAACTCAATTTTAGTCACTTGTAAAAGTTCAACCTTTGGTATTTGTATTGATGATATTCAATCAAAACGATCTGTTATTGAATATTTTCCACCACTCATCGTTATTTTGTTGTTCATAATATCTTTTGTGTGATTGTGTCATCTCCCAAAGGTCTAATTACAAATAGAGGAATAAAATATTTCTACTTCAAGATAATTATCTCTTATTCCTTCAGTAGAAACCAGTAGAGTCCTACATTAAAATACTAGAAGCATTGTAATTAAAACCAAACCCAAAGTTCCATTTGTTGGAAACGTGTGAAAAAGCGCACTTTAAAAAATTCTTATTCCTTGTTGATGGTGATTTGTTTTGCACGGTGTAATGGTTTCGGAAAGTGCTATTTGACAAATCGCTATTGATTTGATCATTTCTCATTCAGAGGTTTACGGTTTTAACGCCTCACTTCAACCCGATTACGTGTTACGACAGAGTACCTCATATTTTTTCACCTCTCACTTTGAATTGTTTCTATTTTGAATGAGTGCCATCAATTCAAGCGATCTGCTCCGGTCGTATTTTTCATAGAAGCTTTTTGGATTTACAGTGTGAGTAGATTCACGTTACCAAGACTGACTGTACAGTTGTTCGTTTAATTACCAATGCAATTCTCTTGTTATGTTCCACTTCACTGTTGAATTCTTTATTGCTATAACCGGGATTGTTGAACATTAGAATAGATATATTTCTATTCTCTTGAAAAGCTTGTTCTAGTTCATTGAATTTCAATCAAAATAATAAATATACGTAAAAATATATGAAACATAATTATATTTATGTATTGAAGGAATCTTGGAAAACAAACTTATAATGACAGCCCGTGATTGGACCGATTTCGATGCGGTTTCCGTCAAAAGTAAGGCTAGAGGTCCTAGATTTGCAGGTTTCATTTTTATTTCGAAAAAAATCACGTTTAAGGGGTGAGATATGTAAAATAGACTCAGCAACATATCTCAGCGCGTGGGGGGACTATGTTCGTAGTACACAATGTACTGTGGGGAATATCGTTGGTTAGTCTAGAATAGGCATATAGATTTCGCCGTGGGTCCAGGGGGAGGACAAATAAAGCGATCGAAGAGAGCCTCCTGGCCAGTTTATTAGTATTTATTAAACTAAATACTTCTTTTCTCTTGAATTGTGCATTTGTAGCCTATGTCTTTGTACTTCCAAGCAAAGCTCGGTGTCCCCTGATATTCCTTGTTATCTTCAGCTTTCACTGTCATTAATTGAATTTTTTTCAATTCAGTAACGGTATATGAGTTGCATAGGCTTTGGGCCCGTTCTCCTCTTGGTTCTTCTAATTTTCAAGATTTTATGTAACAAAAGATAGGTTTAAAGTTTATGAAAATTTGTTGAAAAATGAATAGCCTATATGCAGCTGATCCCCGAAAAGAGTTGACCACAGGTTCAATTGGTCTTGGGAGGGGCTTTTAAGCCCCCCCCCCCCCCCGGGTGCGCCACTGTTCAATATACCATGTGTACAGACATATACCGTTTATAAGAGGCTTTCTTATTGATCCAACATAATTGGCATATGAGCTGCAAAACGTTTTTCTAAGGAAGGTGTGTCGATATAGAACACTTTCACACTTTTACACAAAGCGTAAAAGTTGTATTTTGCGCAATGTAATTCGACTTTTCTAGGTAATTGTGGGATGGATGTTATTGTTGTAGTCTGTTGAGGAAATCGTAGCCCTTTGAAAATTATTAGTCTGTATGTGGAAGACATTCTCATTTGTTGGCATTGTTGATGACAACTAGGAGAAACATTATCGTTGCAGAGCGGAACAGTGAGCTTCTAACGGAAACCAATTCGTCGTTGCCAGGGAACATTGGTCCACTTCCCCTCTCCCATGGTCCCCACAATTTCCCCCAATCAAGGAGCAGAACTGATTCACAATCGCTTGTTTCCATTGTTTGAGGGAGTGAATTGCTGAGTAAGCAAGTACAAAACTGTCTGCCTTTAACATTGATGGAGGTTGATGAATTGAATCTTGAAAAAAGGAATAGGTTTTTTAATCCTTTTGAGGCTCAAAGGGAACTGAACTGAATCTGAATGGAAACTGAACGGGAATTGAAATGAAACTGAACTAGAACTGAACTGGAAGTGAAATGAAACTGAAAGGAAACTGAACTGACACTGTACTTACTCACTGTACTGTACTAGTTGGAAATAAGTACTTATACGTTAATAATTCCCAAGAGATTGTTAATTATGAAGTATTTAGTGGAACTATCTTCAATTATTATTATTATTAATTTTTTTTAATCAAATTCAATACAGAATTTACTGTAGTAATGTAATTAAAAGATAGTAATTCAACAGATGATTTTCGAACGTAACTATTTAGTGTTCATCTTGTTGCTTTGTGCTACCTAAAAACCAGATATTAGAATAAACCTAAATTCCTAATTCATCAATATAAATAAACGTGTTCCATTTTTTCAATTGTTTCAAAGCTAAAAATTGAAAAATCTGTTATCAAATGTTGACAGTTGTGCCATCAAAATTTAAATTGTTGTGACATTAACATCAATTTATTTTGTTATTCAATGTTGACAGTTGTGACGAAACCAGCATCAGTGGAGGCACTCCACGCTGTACGAGAGCCCGTGAAACTGCGTCGGTAAGTTGAACAAATTTGTGTTTTTTTTATTCTAAAATTTAAACATATCGGCTTTTTCCACGTTCATTCATTATTTTGGATGGTAAAGAGTAGGCCTACTTTCTAGTTTTCTCAATACAGGTTGTTTCTATTGAATTCAATGTCATTTTTATTAAGAAACAGACTTATTTTCACACACTTTCTCATCTCAATTTCGAAAAATTGTCCAAACTGAATTTACTTATGATGATGATTGAGTGTAGACTATCACCCTGCCATCATTGGCGTTTAGTTGATGGTGTTTTTCGGTTGGGTATCTCAACATGCACTTTATTCTATAATGATTCGCGTCTCGTCACGTGTCATCTTGAAAAGGATGATTTATTCTAGACTAGGATGGAGCGATAGCAGAAGGAGCTGGCGTGAAGGATTGATCTTGGAACATACATGTGACATCTGGATGTGGGATTCGTCTCTCACTCGGTTGCAAAAGCACTGAACCACATCCTTCGAGTGGAGCTCTCTCCTCAACAGATTAGATCGAATCCTTCCCGCAATTACGTTGTTGTGTATTCTCACCCTCATGCCACACGAATTGGTTAGAAAAGAAAAACATCGTGAGATTTACTCTTACCAATCCGGTACAGTGATGAGAGAGAATTCAGTGATTTCACATTTAGATTGATTTGTCAAATGTGTGCTGTAACGCAGTGGTATGTATGTGAAGTAGTGTTACTATAAATAAATAAACATTTATTTCCAGTCAAAAACAATACATAGAATAAATTCATAAAAACAGAACTAATTTCAGACTGAGAAATAATACTCATATGCAAAGCTCAAAGAGCTTGTCCGCATATGGAAATACCAACAGTAAAGTCTACCATTTTAAAAATACAATTCCATACTATTGATTCTAAGTTGATAAAAATAAAATGAAGAAAGGAACAATTATATAAAGAATACTGAAATATATCATTTCAAATACTACACTATAATAATTGAAACCAACTCTATGAATAGAGAAATTAAATGAAATCACTGAATGAACATAACAAAATTAAAGTAAATAAATCAAATTAAATGCATTGAATTAAATCATTCAATGAATATAACAAAAAACTTAATATAACATATACCACATTCTTAAAATGAACGGAACAATGTCCGAGAAACACTTCAAACAAGAGAGAACATCATTGTAGAGGCTTACATACATATGCCATCCCCAAGAAATGAAAAGAAAAAAGAAAATCATGGAATTACTACATACTTACATTCTCTCAATTTCCTCCTTAGAAATTGCCAAGAGATACTCCTTAACAAAGGGAATGAACAAAAGGAATGATCCACAGTGCTTGACCGTATCTGGTAGACTGTTATGAAATTTACCCTCAAGAAAAAGGAAAGACTTCTGGAAGAATGTACTTCGAGGACTGAGCATCCTGATTCTTTCCAAAAACCGTGTAGTAGGCCTGAGTATCTGAGCATCTACTGTATTGCCCAAGTTACCACTCGCTTGATAGAATTGAGTCAGTACCTTAAAACAAAACAATGATCTCAATGGAAGAGTAACGTTTGCTCGTTCAAGTCTAGGGACTGATTGCTAGAAAGCATATTGAATTCAACTGCCGTAGGATGATGTCATTTGACGGAGCTCATCATGAATCTCGTTGCATTGATTCTGTTAGATGGCGTCGTTTTACGTCGGTTAAATTCAGTTTACTTCTCTGCAACTGGCCAGGGGTTTTCTTGAAGTAAAATATTATTATTTACGTTTTTTAAAATACAACCATTTGTACATCCCTTGTAGGATATTCCAAGTACAGCATACTGCATATTTTTACTATAGTCCGTGCAAACCTTAGTTTGCAGTAAGCGTTTAAATGGCAATGCTATTTGTTATGGGGATATGGAAGCGCTGTTGCCATGTTTTGCTTATTATTTTATTCATTACTCCTCACTCACAGCTGTTCGCTCTATTTCTGCTCTCTCTCTTGTTTTGTTTACATTTCTTATTCTATCAAAACTACATGAATGAGAAAAAATTAGCACACTAATTACCTATTTATATGTTTTTACTATTATACTATGAATAATTTTTAAAATGTCATTAGGTCATGAGTTAGATTCTACATGAGTAGATCCGGCAACACTGCGCCCCATAAACGTAATACTGCAAACTAAGGTTTGCACGGACTATAGTAACATTATTTTTCTACGTTTTCATGAAAGTTTCCAATGGTAAAGTTCTAGTGGATCTGTTGATAGATTTTAGAATCCGTAAAACATCATTCCTGGTTTCATTCGTTTTTTTTAATGGTGATGCACTATGTCAAAGACAATATAAATTCTCAAAGAACATAGCAGTACCTAATTGCAGTTTATTACAATATTGCGTTTCATACTTCCTGGAATATGGCACTCATCTCACCAGTCTATGGAGATCGATATCAGTGCAGCTAATTGCTATTTTATAGAGAATTTTCTTGGCACCGTTCTTTTGAGTGAGACGCTCCTAGATCTCCTCTTGATTACTATTTTTGGTTTTGATACAATAAGTTGAGAATTTATTCATGCGCTATTCTTCCATGGAACACTTGATAAGCTCTTAACAGCTAATGCTGATTTATATTGTTTTCAGAACTGAATCACAAAATGAGCCTAAGAAGACCCGCACCCTTTCTTCTTTCATTCATAGAAGCTTCTCTGGTTTATACGAGGTAAGTAGAGTATGATCTATACTCGAATCATTAGTTATTACTTGCAAGAAATCTTCAATTACTTTTTTTATTTATTGAAGTGGGATTCTTATTATATGAACAAGTACAATGTTTCGTGAATAACATTGTGAAGAACAAGACCAGTGAATCAAAACATTAATATTCAGAATCTATTGCATTCAAAACATGAATAATTTTTACCGGTTTTATTTCGCTCAATAACATTATTATTCCAAACTAAAAATTATAAAAATAGCTTTCCGTAAGTATGGAATAGAAAATATTTTTCTAGTAGTGGCACTGCATTTCTCTGATTATGGAGGATTTTGAGATGGCTCAATCCTTGAAGGATTCTATGGAAGTATTTTTGAAATAAGTTATCCCATACATTCATGGTGATCCTTGAATAGGATTCAAGTTTTGGAGTTGACAGGATGTTATTAAAACCATCGTCAAAAATTTTCTTTAAAAGACATCAAGACTGTAGTTCCGTGATAAAAGTGTGATGAGCCTTGAAAGGACGATATAGTTGCAGACTGCTGGATCTGATGTAATGGCTCTATTTAGAGAATGAGAACACTGCGAAATCAACAAAAGCTGCTAATGGAGAGAAGCTCTTAACCATAGCACTAATGAGCCATAGATTCGTCTATGACACTAACAATAATGTGACTGCAAATTTCCTTCAGTATTTGAGAAAAGCGGAGTATCACACACTAAGCATTAAGGTCATAAGTTTTTATGAAGAATAAGAAAACAATTCGGAGTTCAGGTTCTGAATGAAGAAAACTCTCAATACATAAGGATTGTAAGAAGACATACATTATATGCACATAGTGTATATTGTTTTTGAAGCCAATGACGTATGAGCTGCAAAAACAAAAGAAAAAATCAAATGTAATAATAAAAACCACAGTAAGAATATACAATTTCAAGAAAAATATGAAAAACTAGAACGGAGAGAGGTGATGGGATAGAAAGAAAAGCAAAGAATAAAAAAAGATGCATAAATAGGCTTTTTGTGGGAAATAATAGATATTCAATTGGTGAAATAAGGCCCTCATTTTTTCAATATTTCAAACCAAGTTCAATGTTACAATACTTGAAACTTGATTCATACTTTAGATCAATAAGTTTAAAACAAGTTCAAATAATTGTTTCGTTAAACTTTATAAAGGAGATTCAACGATCAAGATTCATCAAGGGGCATACTGGCTCTAGAGAAAGAAAATTGTAATTTTTTGAAAGATTAAATAGTATTGAACAATTAATAAAATTCAAAAATAAAAAGATTTGGACGTAATATTTTCCATGTTGTGATTCGTACAAAATCTTATCCATTACATGTACAATTCTGGGATGAAAACAATAAGAGGATATTGATATCACAGATATTGAACGGAAACAGTATCCAATAAATTATTGTGTGCGTGAATGAGATGATTTGTTTTTTTTCTGAGCGTAACAAGCATCCGGCTGATGGACTCTGTGCGTAATAACACAGTAATAAATCAGGCGGTTTTAAAATTCAGAGTGAATGAACAAGAGGTGTCTGTCGCTTTCCGGTCGGTCGGACGCAGCTCAGCCATTGTCAGTCGATGGATGATTGATTAGTTCGCTCACAACAAACTGAAACCGATACACGGCTCATCATTTATGCGCCCACAAAATTAACCAGCAATGGTTCAAACTATTTCAATAAAATCATAAAATTATCGTGGATCTCATAGATCCACACAAATTATCGCGGATCTCGTAGATCCACACTACGAATTCTCGATATGACCACTGTTTATCAATTCCGCACAAAACCTGCATCTAAAATCGCATTACCGGCATTAGTCGTGCGTTTCAACGGCGCTCATCGATGATTCAGTTAATCTATGAATAATTTAGTCCCATTTGCATAGAAGTTCATGCGAATTTTTACAAAGAACATGCTATACCCTGGAGAGATAGCTGGCTAAATGCTGCTAGCGTGACCAGACTGAACACAACATGATCTAATTTTTCCTCTCCAACTGAAAGAGGGGGCCGTTCAGACTCACATTGCGTTTAAAATCATCTCTGAATATTTTATGTTTCAGCGCTCGTATAATATAAAATTGTGTTAGAAAGTGGAAGCCAGTAGGACGTACACTCTGCTATTAGAACATTACTCATGAACTAGATATTTTACAGCATTGATATATTACAACATTTTATGAACATTACATGAACATGATCAAGATTACTTGAATTTTGATTTGATTCTTGCAAGAATCAAATGATGGAGTTTTTTTATGTGAATCAACAATATTGTTGATACTATAAGTTATCAGGGGTTTGTCGAGTCATTAATATTGAAATGAGTCCGTCTTGAACTTGTTTATTTCAAATTTATTCACTCAACTTCACGGCTTTCAAAGTTTTATCTGTTTGGGCAACTGTTTCCAGACTTTCCAAACTTCCGGCAGCGTATAAAATACAGGAATAAGTTGGAATTAGTGAAAAGGGAAATAGAGAAGAGAAAGTGTCTTTGTAAAAGTAGACTTGCGATAATAAAGGAGGATTCGCCCCAGAGCGAAGTATGTAAATGAGGTTTCCGTCATTGTAGTGCATTCCTCTCGTCTTTCTTCTTCCAGGAAAAAGTTGGAAAATTTCTGTTATTCCTTACCTGTCGGGCATTCAATATGAAATGAAATTAACGGTAGAAAGGAAGATCATGGACTCTTTGTGATTTATAACGATATCTTTCTGAAACTTCATAATCTTTTTCACCTCATCTCGTGGCTGGAAAATCAGTCGTAGAAACAAAAACAGAACGGGATTGATCACATATTTTCCGTTTGCTTTGATAGTTTTGAATCCAGAAATTGAGTTCCATTTGCTTTGAGACAGAAATTGAGTTCAAGAAAAGTATTTTTTAAATGTGAAATTACTCAATGGTTCCGCTTTTATACCTCTCATTAAACCTCTTCTGCAAAATATATTATACATAACCTGCGATGTTCATCATTAGAAAGTTCCTTAGTTCATTATAGATGTCCAAATAACGGTTTTTATTGAACTCTTTCAAAGCTCTAGTCAGTGGTATAATTATTTCATTGGAGTACTACTGTTTCACGTTTTCCTGATTTTCGTGAAAAGGTGAATTTGGTTTGAAACCCGCATTCTTCCAGTACACGAGTCTCATATATTACTGAAAATAAAATCAATAAATAGAAACAAAATCAATCATGTTCTATTTTCTATTACGCATCCAAGTAATGGATGAATTAATCCAATCTTTTGTGTGTTTCAAAGTGAAACACATAAGAAACTCATAGTTTAGGGACACATTTGAAACTCGTAAGAGTAGGTTTTCATAAGAGTGAAATCTGCACATATCTCAGTGTATGATCTTTCTGATTTTGTTATCTCTGGAGAAAAAATATCATTCCAACTTTTCCTCTACGTAAAACCGCGATGAAAAGTTCTAGATAGAATGCTGGTTGGGGAAGACACTTTGAAAATATTATGAGAGCTCATCTCCAAGTCTCCCTTCATTGCACTTGTGAATAATGAATGGTTCACAAAGTCGTTGAACTGAGAAAAGTTTGAAACTTGACGATCAAGATAATTAACTAGAGAAACCAATGAATACATTCATCATCACCTGCCGCCCTGACATAAAATTAGATTAATCTTCAAGATTTATAAAAATAAAACTTTGTTCCAAGTTTTCGCAGAACTCCAGACTTGTCAATTATGATTCCAGAATCTGATAGTCCGAGTATTGCACTTCAACTGCACTAGTAGTGAAGTTCATAATACTGAATATAAATAAGTATAGTTTGCTTTGAAGGGGATATGCTTTCAACAGTAAAGCGTACTCGTTTATCTGTTTGAATAAGCAAATTAAAATGTCTGCTTCAAAGATTTCACTCCCAAAGGCATTGCTACTTTATTTAGAGTGGTGCTAAGAAGTAGGAGTTCAAAGATTCCGGATTGGATACAAACTAATTATAAAAATTCTGATTACAAACTGAATGATAGACTATGACTCGATGAGCTTTTTCATTTGATACGAAAATTGAATTTTCCTGAGCTAGATTGGTTTTAGCTGTCACGAATCTAGTCTACATTTAGAAGTTTTTGGCATTTTAAGTTTCCAGTCAATTCAAAAATGTAGCAGTTCTATGAAATATGTGAGCTATTTTCAACTTGTCTCTCTAATTTGAGACTAACCAAGAACGTTCAACTCTATCCCTGTGAAACAAACATCAACGTTTGGTAAATGAAGAATAACGTCAAGGTCCAGGATTTGACAATTTAATGGTAGAGTGATATGCAGTGGGAACTCGGCTACATTCGTCAGCATATCAATTTGATTTCGAAGCAGTCAACTGCCATTATCTGAAATGGAACTCCACCGCTTTTTAAACCGAGCTAAAAGACTCCAACAACACCATTTCTGGCTTAGTCTACTTCAGTGTTGATAATGAAGATGGACATTTTGATTTCACAGCCGCTCCCATGAATTTACCCAAGCTAGCAAGCATCCCCGCTGCTGCTTTTTTAGCTATTGGAAAAACTGCCAAGAGAGGAAGCTGATGGAGATTTTCATGTTTTTTTAAATCCCTTGATTTCTCACACAATCGTTTTGTGTTTTTTTTACGGATTCTATTTTCCTCAGTTTATTCGATAGAGCCTCTTGTGAATATTATATATAACTTACTTTCCGTTCACTAGTAATGCTGTTTCAATTATTGTTTTGTGAATTTCATTTTAGTCAGGAGATTCTATAATTAGAAAAGTGCAAATTTCGTGAAAAGTAATTGGAGACTGATATTGTAACCCACACTACCTTCCCGTGTCTCGATAGAAACAGATGCCTTTTAAAATTGGGCAAAAGAGCACACACAAGAATTACTTTCATACTCCAACACCAACTTTCAAAGGTAAGGAAGCTATGTTTATAGAATGGAACAATTTGAAACTTCTAATCACATTGGGCTACCGTACTGATAGATAGGATCTATTCAACAGATGAACCTCAGAATTTCAAATCTTATAAGCTTTATGACTGAATGATAAAGCTTAATTTAGCTTTATTCAGCTTTGTCCAGTAGTACAATTTTTATAAAAACATGTAATATAAGTGCAGAACGTCAATCACATATCAGTTCGTCACGAATCAAAATGTAAAACAATTCTATAAAGTTGGAAATTCTCAGTAATAAATTTTCATACCATTGTTTATTTGGAATATGTTAACTTAAGTTTATTTATATTAAGTTTATTTTATACCAAATTGGATTAACATGACTCAAAATCATAGACCTTTTATTCAAGGACAATATATATTGTATATTGTATTTGAGAACATTTCCTAAGGAATGCCTTTCAGATCTGGAGATTTTCAGGATTTTGAATGTAAGGGCTCTGAGAGTACAGTTTTATGTATCTCTGTACTTTTATTACACTCTGCTTGCTATCTGGCGAGACTAACAAAAGCAACTGGATGAAAGGTTTAGATCTCACGTATTCCACTAGGGGAAGAGTCATAGTGCTAGACTTGGATCACAAAACTTGCCCATAGGACAAAATTTTACGAGTCAGGTTCAAGCTATATTGCAAAAAGATATTCAATGCACTTCCCTGTGGGACTGAAAGAGGCAGGCTTTCGAGATTTTCAAGGACGATCTTAGGACAAACCTGAATAAAGGACTGGAGGGCCTCATTTATTTCGATGCTGCTAATAAAATTGTAACAAAAGTTTAACTTTTCAATACAAAGTATAAAAAAGTTTAATTTTTAAAATATGTGAACAGAGCTGTAATGTCGTAAATTATTGAAGTACCTGAAATGCCTTTATTAGGGAATGTAGCCTAATTCCATTACCTATCATATCGGCTGCAGAGTCCCGTACTTATCAAACAAATTAATATTTATGATATTCTTCAATTATATTTTTGAAGCTGTATTATAATCTTTATGAATCTGCAGCTGATATTTGCAATGCAGTGAAGGTTTTATCAGATCCGGGTCTTATTTTCTCAAGAATTTAAGAATCCTCTAAAACAGAAAAAAGCCGGACACACACTTGACATCAGTAACACGGCGTGCCATGTAATTTGTTTGCGTTCAGTTTTCTCATGTATTACAGAACATTTTTCATGAAATAAGCCCGGGGATTGAAAACTTATTGATAATGAATTGATTTCCAATACAGGAACCTATATGGAGCGGAGCATTTAATAGGAGTAAATATCATTGTTGGTTAAAGACTTATCTCAAGTTCTTACACCCCCGATTACAGTTTTCATGGAACATGACCCTAGTGTCAACGTGACACTAGTTAGCAATGTTTGGTTGCTTGGAAACAGTGGTTGCTGAGTGATCATGATGTTAAGTCACGAACACGTAAGACCACTCTTGGATGGGTGACCTACACAAAAATAAGGCGATGTGGAACCTACCCGGGTCTCCTCACCAATAAAAAACCATACTAAGATATACTTGATTGCGGTAATAAGAAACTTATACACAATAACAATAAATTTCATAAATGAATTCTCTTGGGATTACAAGTTTTATAGCAGAATCCATTTAACTTGTCAGAAATCAGCTGTTTCAAAGAGCAATATCACAATACTTAACCTACAAATGCTGAATCTCGCAGATTATTGAAAAGGTCTTTTATAAAGTTATTCTTTGAAAGGTATCTTTAAAAAGATATTTTAAAGACTTTAAAGGTCTTTAAGACTTTCAAGCCTTTTGATTATTGTGTCGAAATCACTATTTAGTTATTACCCAAACAGCTGATTTCTGACAAGTTAAGAGGATCCTGCTATACCCTTTATTACCAATCTCAGTTTCCATGAGACAAGTCTCAAGTGACAGTTACAGCAATAATGATTTCTTTGTAGTTTTTTCTCCTTGAAAATCAAATCTCGAGGGCTAGGAAACAGAGGAGAGTAGTCCTGTGTCACTGGCTAGTATGCACACAGTGAATGAGTAGCGAGCTGATAATTCATCAACTGCTAACCACATTGATTTAGTCGTGGTTGAGATGAGTGGCAGAGCGATGCTGTGGGGTGATCGGCGCAGATGTCAGCGGATAACTCTTGTCGAAAAGAGGGAAATTTCCGTCGGTGGGCGGGAAACTGGCTGAGAGCGGCGTTTCTGGCGTCAGTTGCGTTCCAGGTGGCGAGCGGGCAGGTGTGTCCTGGTGCGTGCGTGTGTTGTGTCATCACGAACAACTCGATACCTGTAGACATCATGTAGTTTTTCACCTCTTTAGGGGAAATTGAAGATAAACGTAAATGAGATAGAGTATACATTCAAGATATTCTAATGATTTAAACTAAATACTGCTTTCAGTTTTTAACAAAGCAAGTTCAGGTCAAACCTTTATTTTCATATTGTTGATTTCCTGTGATCTTGAACTTCATAAACTTGAACTTCCTATTGATCTTCATGAAGTATCTTTTTGGTATAATGTAATTTTTCCAACTCTCTATTAATAGGGAACATTCAAGATTGTTGTAAATGGGATAGAGTGAACAGTGACCCTAAATAATTTAACGAGAAACCAGTTTCTAATCTGAATTAGATAAACTCAGGTCAAACCTTTATTTTCATGTTATTGATTTCTGGTTCTTTTTGTATCATGAACGGTACAACCACAATGTGGCCTTTTGGCATCATGTAGCGTTTTTCAGCTCTCTATTTGTAGGAGACATTCAAGATTAAGCTTTTAATGGTTAACCAATAATAAGATCAACATTGAGACTATTCTAATTATTTTTTCTGTGTATCGAACTTCACTATTTATGACGAACAAGATAAAATGCAAATGTTCTGTATTATTATAATATAAGTAGCGAATTATAACTATAACAGTACAATGGTTAATACTCTCTAGTTGATCTTCGGTAATCTCTTATAACTAAATTTAGTTTCCTACCTCATATTATGTAGTCATTGTAGTGAATTTTGAATGTGTGGGTACGGAATATTTGCATTTCAATTACTCGTAATAAGCAAAGAATTGTATATGTATCGAAAATACCATCATTTGAGGCCTTGACTCTTTCTGCAAATCGATCGGAGCAGTCGTGAATGATAATTTTGTTCAAGAAATGATAATATGTGTGGGACATTCTCGATATGTGTAATCCTATCACTGAAACTTTCTATAGAATTGAAGCGTATTCCGATTACTTTGATAATATTGAATGCTGCGTTACTGACAGTGCAGAACATAACTTTTCCAATATACTGTCACTGTCCAATCTACTGTGACGTGTAGAGTAGTGGCTTGTTTTCAAATCATAGTGTTCTCTTAAAATAATCTTCACTATGAAATGAGAAAATCCTTTGAAAAGAGACAATGCCGGAGAGTTGATGTGGAATTACTTGGGGAGTTTATCCTTCATTACATAAATAATTTCATGCGGAATTAGATCATCCACCATTGTATCGCACCCAACGACCACATAGTAACAAAGCATACAAAGAAAGTAGTAACGTAGCATAGAAATGAATGAATGAAATATTTTATTTGCCATTTTACAAACATTATTTGAATAACATAAAACTATTGAAATAAAACTATTACAGTATGTGATTATTGATTGGAGAAATAGTTTTTAAATAGAGAAATATTTAGGAGAGACATTTCAAATTACCTTATTGTTTTGAAATTTTTGATCATTTCTAGGAGGAGAAATTTCAATGTATAGCCTAGTCTAATATTGATTCTGGGCGTTTTCCTATTAGCTAAAGAGTATTCTGAATTTCACAAGTTCTCCCTATTATGTTGATTTCGACTTATGTTGATCAAAGACAAATAATACTCAAATTATATAGAAAAATATTAATACCCTATTAGCAGTAAATGCATTTCAGCATTCAATATTTTGTAATAGAATTCCTTTGACACGAGTTCAGAGTTTTTTCGTGTTTGATGACTAATCTTAATGCATGCGAGTATATTCTGAAAAAATCACACGTCTAATCTGTATAACCGTGGTGAAAATTGGGGCGATGCTGTTCCCAGTACGGATTAGAATAAAGCCACGCACTGGAAAGCATTGACTGTAAATGAAAAAGTTTATATCTTTCACTTTGATGAAGAATGGGACCGGCAGAGCAGGATTTATTCAGCGGAATGTATTCTCGGGAAAAGGCTGATTGGCATCCTATTGAGCTGGAAATAACAAAAACTTCCTCGTACTGAGAAAAATGTTTTGTGGAGTGAATACACATGGCGTAAGTCCAGTTGAATCTGTGCTTATTATTTTTCGGACAGATTAGCGCCTTTAAAACTTTCCTGATTGTAATAAGTGGATGGAATTACTAAAAAAGAACATTCTGGAATACCATTCTCACTGACTAGGTATAAATAATCCTATATCCCTAGTCTGTGCTACTGGTTACAAAATGTAGAATAAGTTAGTAAGCTAGTTACAGGAAATCAGTATGCTTTTCTGGTTGAAACAAATGATAATGGTTGTTACTGGATTGGAGTTGAATTTTGGAATTCATCTATTGAAATAAAGATATCATTTACAATCAACTTGAAAGGATGAATAAATTCAAGACTATAAAATTTTGTCTTGTGATGCTAGTGAAGAACAGTGAACCTGATATATAAATCGTCTATTACTCTGCTGTGCGTTTAGTTGTTTACTTTGGCCGTTGGGAATTTTTGCTGCAAGCTGTGCCACATTTGTTCAGATTGAAATGAAAAAGCGGAGCACTGATAGATAAACAGAGCTGTCCCCAAAGTATTCTTCAATTCTGTTCTCTCGTTTATATTGAGTTGCGGGAAGGAGACGTACGGCTGGCTATTCGACCGCACTGCGGTATTGCTGGTTGCCTATATTGCGAAACTCCGATTCAGTTTTTGAAGAATCGTTGTGGATTGGTTATAGTTAGCGTTTAGTTTTCATTTCAAACTAGTTTTCACAATTTTTCATCAGATATCTTCATTCTTCTAATATCTATTCTGATTTTCTTTCATTGCTTTTGTGTTTCTTTCCAAACATTGTCAACCGTTGTAAAATGACGTCATTTAACGTAACCATTGCAAGAAAACTTACTACTAAGCTCTGACTAAATTTCGTCATCTTACGGTGGTTTCAATTGGCTTTCCGTGCAATCCGGCCCTCCTTGAAGTTTTGTGTTATAAGTCATCAGGAAAGCTTCAAACCTCCATAATGAATGAACAGAATCATAAGAGATCGTATGATCAGGTGAGTGATGAGAGAATCATAAGAATCATGAATCAATGAAAAAAATCCTATACGACTTGCATTTCCTCCTCATAATTTTGGATTCGATGATCATAAGAAAAAATTTTGGATTCGATGATCATCGAAAAACTGTGTCTGTGTAAAGGGCATTGAATTCACTGACTGATTATAGAAACATGTCTATCATGGAAAAAACTCGTTGACTGTTGATATAGAACAAAAAGTACGGTAACGGTTGTATAAACTTGATGAATGGCTATGTAATCCTTTGTTCGTGGATATAAATTTCGTTTAATATAAAATTGAAAATGCTTTGTCTCCTTCGAAATGATAATGGCGGAAATCTGTAATCTATAACCCTTTAGGGACACACCGGTTTTGCCGCTAGAACGCTATAATAATAATTGCAATTTGCGGCTCTCACCTGTCATCATATCAAAGCGGTGTTGTCTTCGGGTCAATATTATTAATCCATCCGTTGACCATCTCTCGTTTCCTTCTAATGCTGATACCTAATATTGTCAGTATTTGAGCTTCATCAATTAATTGTCCAGGCTTTTCACTTCCATGTGAGCATAGGACTCACACCCCCTATAATATTTTCTAGGAACTCGTGCTTTTTGAAAGGAAAGCTTTTTCTCATTGTTGCACGACATACTGTCGAACTTTCGACAGTTTCACGAGTCGAATGAAGAGTTATATTGAATTTGATCTACAGGTCAATTTCGATTCTGAATACCAAGAATTCTACCTGTTTTGATAAGCTCGACCTCAACTAAATTTTGGAGTCAATTTAAAATATGTTGAATATCTTTCAACCTACACTTTTTTAAGTGATGTTTTCCCAAACTTTCTTTGATTCTCTAAATCGACACATTTTTATTAAAAGAAAATAAAAACATTCTAAAGCCATTTATTATCAATTATTGTGGTCTCAACTAATATCAATTTCAAGCTAGTTTACCTCGTATAATTTCGCATTCAACTGGATTCAAATTCCAAATAAGTTGAACATTCAATAGAATAATGGATTAGTTCATTAAGCAATTTCACCCCAAAAGAAACCCCTAAAGTTCTTCAACTGATTCATGACATGGCGCCCGTTTTATAAATCCCAGAAGTTCTTTCAAATAAGGGGAAGGCTCTCACACACTGGACTTGTAAGTTTATCGCATAAGTTGTGATATTGTTGTTTTGTGTATGCCAGATTTTTGCCTGTTGTTTCACAATACCTCCAATATAGAAGGACCTTTTATTTGTCTTTATTAGACTACGCAATCGAAATTTGGCCTTTTCAAGTTGTGTACTATGTTCAACGTTTCAATTTCAGTCCAATGTAATGAGTTTTGTGAATGAAGTGGAGAGTCAATGTCAATCAGTCAGCATAATGCTTCCACTACAGGAATGCTTTTAGAATATGTACTCTGACCACTCGACTACCCCGCAGGAAGCTCGTAGTACTCTGCGCTCGTGTGTGACAGTGTGAACCTGTCATGCGGGTTTGCCGGTGACGGTTTATTTGATTCGCCGTCGTCGTATTGAGAATGCTTTCCCGCCCGGCAATCGATACCGCCCTGAATGCCAGTCTGCTGAAGCAATTGCCCCTATTCAGTAAGAGTTCCTTCCAGTTGATTTCCAAGTTATTTCTCAATTTCTTTCCATGCTGTAGCCTATATCAAACGTTTTCAGAAATAATATTCACACATCAGAACTCAAAACTGGAACACCAGTTGATGCAAAGATCAATAAATCCAACAAATATTCCATTCCAGCAAATTTGAAATGTTTTCCAGACTTCCTGTTTCACACTGTTGCTGTCGAATCGTCAATCTTCCTCAAAATTTTCTTCTTTCTTCCAGTGAATCGCTAACCTCTGAATTTCTCCTCTCCTTTTCCAGAAAGAAGCTTCTTTTCAAATGTTTGTCAATGGCTCAACAGCCCTATATGGGCTTAGGCCTACCAGCTGGTTGCCAGTTTCACATCCACTTGACTGAATCAGCAGAGGTGAATGATCATTAACCAGAAAAGATGTAACGTGTGGTTAGCACATTGACATCTCAACCATAAGCTAGTCTTCGCAACCCAGTGATGGGAACAAAGCACTGCTGGATAACATTGTGTTAAGCAGCTATATAGTGCAATGCAACAATATTTAATATGCCTCCAAAATATAGGGAGTGACTGACTAGCCTTACTAACGATAAGCCAGGCTCCCAATGGAGGGCTACTTCTTTTCAAATACTAAAAATAATTATTCAATGTATGCATCCATACAAACTCAAATAAATTTTCCTCTGCATTATTCTCAAAATGGGATTAATTGAAATTAGATGAGAATTCTCGTAGGAAGCTTCGATTTGAATTCCATTTCTAAATAGGCCTAATTTACCCCAACTTCTCCTCCTTTGTGTGGAAATTCACATTAGAATAAGCTGATAGCATCCGATTATTGATGATTCCGATTCCTCTTCTGATTAGAACATATCCGATTTTATATGGGGTATGAAATATCTATCTCTTGGATCAGGTATCAATGTCGTATTCGAATGTCAACTTTGACATTGGAATTATGACATTACGTAATATTAGACGGGCAACATGATTCTAACTTTCGAAATAAAATAATAGCAATAAAAAGTTTCTAGTTTTCTAGTAACCAATGTGTTCATTGTTCCTCAATTATCTAGTTTTCCATTGAAAGGCAAAATATCGATAATTAAGAATATTGTGGAACAGGTAGAAGAAATAAAGTGAGTTTCCATGGTACACTTTCGGTGTGAACTTTCCAAAACGTGACAGACCGTCGTTTTTGTCAGAAATGTAATCTAAAACTTGTGTTAGTGGAATGATTGATCGGTGGTGCATTGTCATCCCTTTCTCATTTCAGCTATCTTTCTTTTCCTATCCTCTCGCTCTCTCTCACTCTCTTTCATGTACACACTCTCATTCTCTCCACACCACATCCTCTCTTTATCACTCACCCTTCTCACTAGCACTCCGTTTTTTCTCTGTCTCTGTCGAATTGTTTACTTATGGTCTCAACCCGACTTCCACATCGCTCCTTCACGACAGTGGGTAGAACAGTATTTTCCCATCATAATTGAATTAAAAAAGTTGTGTAGGAGTCAGGCAGAAAGTATAAACTCGTTTCTGTTGATGATTAATTACGAGAGTTTTTGACTAATGAAGACATCCTTGTCAGGACGTAATATTATTATGCTAGCGTTAGCGGTTGTACGTTCTTGTGGATTAGAATTCAGTCGTTGTCGCTTGTCATCCGATATTCCAACGTCTTGTCACACTTCCGTTTCTTTTGTCTGGCTGTTGTTTGACATCAAATTATCCAGCTTAATGACACTTTTTAAAGATCTTCTGAAACCCCTTTTCAAAATCTTACCACGTATATTAGTAATCTCTTACTACCAGAGAGATCAAATGAAAATAATCCAAAAAAAGACTCACTTCAAACCTAAACTGAATATTTTTCAATTGAATTTATCAGATCACATTCGTTGTCAATATTTTACAGAGTGTAACTGGAATTTTTGTTCAATTTTCACAATAAATGCACAAAAATATGAGTTCAGAATGTATCCAATACTATTTCCAGCTCAATGTGAAGTCGTCATTTGAACGATTGCTCAAATAGAACCAATCTTCTACATTCAAAATAACCGAATGATTCTCTGTACATATATGGAGGAATTTAGGCTAGAATATAGGCTGTATATAGGGTATCATTTGTTCATTCCCTCATAGTAGGACAAGATCATCGTCATATTCTTGATTATCAATAACATAGAGAGAAAAATTAATTCAATTCTGAAATGATTGATTACATCAATACAATACTCATCATCGAGCTTGTTAATTCCTCATCATGGTAATACATTAGTCACAGTATATTTAGTTTTTATATCTATTTTCTCCTTGATTAATGATTCAATAAAATGACCACTCAATTTTCAAAACTGGTTAATTCAGGGATGACCTTCAATATTTTTAGTGAAAACATATCAAACCACAGTGAAAAACTGACACTGGCAGAAGAGCTTGATTTAAAAAACTTTGAGACTTGAATTATCTGACAAAAACAATGATAACCGGTCATCGATAGTGTCCCATTCTTGACTGGTGTTCCCATTTTCGAACATTGTGGACGATTATCAGCAAGATCAGGCGTCGGTGATGATGTTTGTCAAAACCGGAAACTGTGACTGGATGGGAGGACACGCGCCTCTGACCAATAGCAGCAGTTGGGGGGCTCGCTGAAGCCGGCGCAGGGGGCGGGGGGGCCCCGGACAGGGGGGCTCCGGCACCCAGCCCCAGACATGACTCTCGACACGAGTACCGCTGCCCTCAGGCGCGAGACCTTCCTCAGGGCCACTATGCGCATATTCCTGGTCGTTTCACCGCCTGGAAAAATGCAGGTAAGCATCAACCAATGGAAAGCCTCTCAAGCCTATCATTAAAAATAAAATAAAAATGTTTATATTAAATGTGAAATGTTTGTATTGAATGAGAATTGTACTGTATTATCTGTGCTTTTAATCCAGATGTCTAAAAGTTGTATTTCTTGTGATTCAACAAAAACGATTAAGTCACGGCAAGATGTACCATGTGCACCCTTATTCTCTATGTCCCTATGTCCATTCCCCATGTCGATTTTGTGCTATCCAATAAAAAGCTTCTCCAGCCTCATTGCAAAGAGAGTGAAATATATTACCGTACTATCTGTGCTTATAGTCCAGATTGCTAAAAGCTGTCTTTCTTGTGATTCGACAGAAAAGATAGAATTACGTTGAGTTGTACCATATACAATGTAAATCCCTGTGTCCTCACTTGGTCGATTTTTGTGTGGTGCAAAGCATGCTTGAGTCGCACACAAAATCGGCCAAGTGTGAACATACCCATTAGCTCCTAGGTATTCTATTCGTTGTGATCTTGATTTGGTTGATGTTCCAAATCTCATGAGAGGTTCAATTCTGATCATCAGAACCCTATGAAAGTACTAATTCTTATAAAATTTATAAAAGTGGAATTGTCTGAATAAACAAACTTGTCACTGTACTGCTGGACACAAAAATGTTGAAATTCCTTCAAGGTTTATGGAAAAATAACCTTGAAATTGTTCAGGGATACAATGAAGTTGAAAAGCATTGAAGTTTTATGAAAAAATATCCCTGAGAATTAACATAGATTCTGATAAGTGTTCAGTGGGAGTTACCGGTCCGTGGGAGTTACTGGTCGAAATCCGTGTTCGTGATTGGCTGAATCTGGAATGAAGAAAATGGCGGGTGTGATCTTGAAATGAAATGGCGGATACGATTTCACTTCAAACTGCTACCGCTTGAAACCGTTTATCAAATCTTTCTGAATTGTGGTTTTTATTTTACTTATTCAATTATACTAATTTTTTTCCATATAGTTATACAATTATTTACTTATTCAACTTTTTTTAAAGTTGGATCAATTAACATTACAATATTCTTGTGGATGTGATACGGGAGAAATTTGACAATGGATTATGATTATTTCATGTAGATTCCAAACAATTTCCAATGATAAGAATAAGTGTCAAGAACTATAACATGGATGAATTACTCCGCTACCAATCTACATAAGCTGAGAACCTAGCAATTCACGTTACCCGGTAACTGCTGCCATCTACTGTCAGTTTGTAGAAATAAATTGTTGACCAATCAGGAGAGAGAGGAGGCGGAGCTTCAGGGTGTATCTGGAGGCGTGTTTCCAATCTAGAAATAGTTTGTGATTGGTCCGTCTTTTTTAGTCTTTCAACTGTTTTATATTTTCATCCTCTATTCGTTCATTTTTCATTTTACGTAGAATCTACGCAATTTGCATTGATGAAAGTGTTTGTGATCGTTGACTCGTGATAATTGTCATTTTCCAATTGAGAAAAATATTTAGAGGTGAATTTTTCAACTGTATTTTATCTCTGTATTTGAAAAACTAGTTGCACTCGTGAAATGAACAATTTTGGTGGAATGTCTCCTAGACCCCCTCCCCCAAGGCGATTTATGGGTTGAGTTTGTTCTTTAAATAATGTACGTTATTCCATATTCAATCATCATCATGTTCGCATGTCTTATTTGATACAGGTCTATACTGTATCGAATCAGGCCTACATCAGATTGATTTTTTACAGACAATTTTGTACTTTTATAATGATCCTATTCTACTGAAACCACTTACGATTGATTAAAGTTATTAATCGATCACCAAGTTCTGAGATTATTGCTTTTGTGAACAACTTGCTTTTGATTATTGCTGTAGTTACTACTCACTTGCTTTACTCACTTGCTGTGAGTAGGCAAGGTAGGCAAGGTAGCCAATGGTAGGTAGGATACTCACTTGCTTTATCAGCTCACAGTAACCCTAAGCCCCTTATCAATTAAACCTCTGATTAGAGTTTGATTTGTGATGATGTACATGCCGATCAGATCGATAAGTTGTGGCAGCTGAATATGGGATGATTGTGTGCTTATCGCTTATTGTAGGACATTTCCTCGATCTCACCGTCATTATCTCTTCAAACTACAGGTATATTTCACAATAGGTGGTTGTACATTTCAAATAAGAACGTATATTTGTATACTTATTTGTTTATACACAGATATACTTATACTATTTATTTGTATACAAATAAATGTATATGGCCGATAAAAAACTTCAATTACGAATATTAGATCTTGAGAGATCAGCATATTTATAATTTGCATAAAGCAATCATACAAATATGAACTGCAAACCCTTTAGAGTCCTCTCTTCTACTAGAGTGAAAAAATAAATATACTCTTGTATCTTCCGCCTCGTTGTAAGAAGACTGGAAACAAACATATCTCTGGGGAAATGATATAATAAACTTTCATCTGGGCGAATGTTCTTCTATCATAAATCTGTAGCATGCACTGAATACTACTACTTTAAAATGAGGCAATGGAAAGGGAGCAGTTGTAGTAAAAACGTTTGAAGATCTTTTGTATGCATAATTTGATGCAACAAATTTGTATTCACGCACACTGAGTATGAACAACAGTTGAAAATGGAAGCTACTATCTGAACGGCGCCAGAGCAGGACAATTTTATTCTTCAGCAATGCAAATAATTTTGATAAAGTTCCATTGACTCCGTACTTTTTACAGTTGAAAACGTGTCTATGAATATTATGATAATTACAAATTTATTTCTCTCAATAGCTATCTTGCTACTTTTTAATATAACTCTCCAATTATTATGGTTGACATGGGAATTCCATTGAGGTTAGTGCTGTGAAAATATGATGAAAATGTGCCGGAAATAATTTATTTGAAGCTGTAAACTCAAGCACATTAGCACATCATGCTAGATGCTTTGATGGAGTCGCATTGATTGAGCTTGTATTGATCAAACTACTCGTAGTTTTCTTCCTGAGCAATCTTATCACTTTAATTTTAATTACTCCCTTTTCAAAATAATGGATCAATGCTACTTCACATCCATTTCAATAAAGAATTGACGAAATTCATTGAACATTGATTCATTAAGCTTTGAAATAGTTTTAGACACGTTCATATTTTGTTTGAGACTACAGGACTGATTCTGAGCTTTATAGGTAGGTCTGGGTAGGCCTACAGAAAATTACTATGGCTAAGTCTCCGGTGACGAGGTGCTTCTCTCCTAACACTTGAAGAAATTTAATCACTCTCAAACAGTGAAATGTCTTTCAAACTCCTTATAAGGAAATATCCCATTATATTGTGTTTTAATGAAATATTGATTATCATAGTCCCATGCTGTTCCATATTAGTTTGAGCACTAACAGCTCCTAAAAGATGCATGGTACACGGTGGATTATAATCATGCCACTAACACGATTATTACTGTTGAACTCCACTAAATCAACTGTAGGAGAGGAAATTAATTTATAGTCTCTGCGGGTGAGCTGTTGTCGATTTACCGAATCTCTGCTAAGTAAGTTTCCGCGACTGTAAGATTAAGCTACTGTACAATCTTGGCCGAAGGGAAATTGGAGTTTCAAGCTACGTCGTCATCAGCCAAGTAAGCTGCTGTTCTAGGCAATGCGTGCTCCCGCGATAAGTGCTACTTCCTTTTCAAGATTGTCTCACTCGGGCTTCCTCTTTTCTCTTCTCGTGTGATAATCTAATGATCTCCTTCTAATCGCTTTACATTCTACCCAGTGACCCACTTCATTGCACCGTGTTTCTTTCGAAATTAATGAGCCCATAATTACTGGATGTTTTGCTGCGATTATCATGTGAGAATCCTTCAAACTGATTCGAGAGAAAAGAGCCCGATTTTTTGCTGCTTCCAGGATTGTGCTCCAGATTTAAAGTGTGAGTGAAAAGGTTTGGAAGAGCCCCTTAAATTTTTCCTGTCCTGGTGAGAAATACGTACAAGAAGCTCTTTATTTCTGTAAGATTACTGACAAACTCAATAATATTAAATGTTCTTTAAAAGTTTACTGTGTTCAAGTTCAAAAGTAACAAGCTCAAGAAGTACCTAGATTAAAACGCTTATGATTATAATGAATTGAACATAACCTAAGTGAAGAAACTCTAATCCGGTGTCTTTCGTATCGTATTCTCATAATTTAAAAATACATTACATTCATACATTATTTAATAAATTAGTGCGTTCCAAAACTTAAGTTTGATATCTGTGGAATTTAGGTGCATTCAACTTATTATCGTCACTGACTTTATAAAATGAGGTACAATATACTTTCAGAATCTTCCTATATTCCATAGTCTGAGATTTATGGCATGCAAGGAATATTGAGTAATAAATTTCAAAACGACTGGATTGAAGTATTACCTGTTCGGGCTGGAAATGTCATTTTTCTTGAGCGGTATCATTGCATCGAATTCCCATTATTCATCTCGTTCCATCAGAATATTGGCAAGGAAAAATTATTATAAAATGTGATACGCATTCTATATAGAATGGAATTCTCATCACCGAGCTTCTTCCACAAAATCGGATGATGAATCGCGTCAATCATATACTGTCTTTTTTTGAAAGGGGAACGTTCTCAATCAGTGAGCCATTCCAAGTAGGTATCAAGTTGACCGTTTAAATTTGTTATTCACTAGAAGTCTTGAGTCTAGAGTTTCTCAATTATTACTTCTGCACTACTATCCACTTCTCTACTTATTGGGTAATTCTCTAAGAATCGAGTATAAATTAGTTTCTTTGAGTGTATTGATTATGAAGGGTGAATCTTTTTCTTAAGTAGTCCTAATCATTCTTTTGTGCATCATAAATATCACATCGCTCAAACATTTATTCTTTCTTGCATTATGAATAATAATACATTTTTACATGATAAACGTTGTACTTTATGATGATTTGAGATACTATTGAATAGAACAAATAGGATTTGTTCAATATCTGGATTCAATAACAAAACGTTATTAAAGCTGGTTGTTGATCCTACAAGAGTTCTCAAGGTATCAGCTCAACTGCTAATCTTATTTATCTTTGAACAGCACTCTCTCGAAAGAATGATGAAAAGAGCTGAAGTCTAGCTACTGTAAAAATAATCCCTTTTGCTGTGTACCAACTAGTCTTCATAACAGAAAGTTTTAGCCGTAATAGAGGTAAGAGATGGCTGCTCCCGTTTATGCTGTTCATGCTGTATGAATAAACTGAACCGCACGTGAATGATCTCAGTCTTCATATGCAAGAAAGCAATATACGGTATAGGGTATACCCCATTCAACCCCAAGTAAAAGACGAAAGGAGATGCAAAAGAGCTCTTCCATTATTCCTTTCCTGCACGCTTCATTCCTTTTATCCCTTCAACAAGGGTGATTGCAATTTTACTTTGTAATTCGTGATGAAAATTCGTAAATACGCTCGTCGAATAGTAATATTGTTCCTCCTACATTCCGAGCGAGGTTCGGAATAATCGGATTCAGTACTTCAGAACTCATTCTTCTCATGGAAAACCGTATGCAGTATTAGTAGTGAATTTACAATTCAAGAGAAAGTTTCTTGAAAATCAATCTTCTCATATTATCAATAAGGAAAAATGATCATGAATGAAGATGAATGTGAGTTGAAAGAATACATTGAGAGAAATATATGAATGAGATTTTGTAAGTCTCTTCATATAAGTATAATATAATTATATTGGAGAATATAAAATATATATGAAAATTATATTATTGAAAATCGAATGTATTGCTGTACTTTCGATTGTTAATCTTGATAAATTAATATGATCAGCGCCATCAATAAACTACATACACAAGCAATTCTGTTTACCAGCAAAACATATTTTTATCAGCATATTATTTTCAAATATATAAAAACTTTTCACTCTTTAGGTCATAGCTTTAAAAATTTCTCAATAATATTAACTCTTTAAGAGTTCTCTTTTTCCATAATTTTGTTCTCAAATGAGTCATTAAATATATGGAACACTTCGTCCACTAGTTTTAAAACGTGTGCTCTCTAGCAAAGTAGATAA
Source organism: Laodelphax striatellus (assembly GCA_017141395.1). NCBI lineage: Eukaryota > Metazoa > Arthropoda > Insecta > Hemiptera > Delphacidae > Laodelphax > Laodelphax striatellus. The sequence continues at coordinate 45,733,235 of CM029531.1, forward strand.
TAAAACGGAACGTGTGAGCTTGACACTCGGCAATAAAACGCAGTGCTGTCACATCTCAAAAGCAATTGAAGTTGAGTATCAAACTTCAGCGCTGTATCTTCTTCACATTTTAAGAGGGTTTCATTACATTTTCAGATCGTCAAGATCCGCGGAAAATTGATTGAAGCTATGTTTATTCTTAATTTTAATATTGATCATCTGCTGTATTTCAAAATTATTTGAAGAAAAAAATCATTATTGTAAGAAATAAATTTCAATGCACAATTGCTCATTCTCTAATACGTTTACTCACAAATAACTTTTAAACTTGATCAGCTTAGAATACTTTTCTCCGCTTCGGTATAGAGATAAGCAATCGTGTCTGTCAATGTTTCCCTCGTCAATCCCTAATGGCTTCAAACACTGAAACATCTCCGTAGAGCTAACGATCATGTTGTTCCGTATCAACGCCAATCGCCAAACATCAGATTAACTGCATGATTTAGCATCTACAATTAATTACCCATTTGAGTATGGTCTGTTGTATGTTAACATTATCGATACAACAAGCTTGAATGTTGCAATTGTAGAAATGATTGATGTTTCTCAGTAAAAAAGGTTTAGAGTTGACATATTTCAAGTACTGTATAAAACCAGTACTAATCATTTCAACTGTTCAAAGTACAGTATTAGTACAGTACTCTTCAATCATTGTTAGCCAAGTATTTTGAAAATTTTGTGTGCAAAAGAAATGTATTATATATTGTATTATAAATAGAAGTGTGCATAAGTAAGAAATGATTATATAAATGAGCCATATAATGAATATATAAACAATGTGGGCCTAAATGGATGCTATATAGATAAGGGAAGATAGCATTATGCTGGTTAATTGCCGTATTTAGCACTTCGCTACTCTAATCTATTTTCAACCCCATTCTATTTGCAACCGTGCGTGAATTCTATTTTGTATTTTGTTTAAAAAAATAAAAGAATTTGGGATGCATATGATCTTTCATTCGTTCTTGGTTGCTGAACCAATTTTATTTCTTGTGGAAATTACTTACTATATGGTAGCCTATTCTCATCAGTTATAAGTAGCTCTACTATTTAAGGTTTCTATATTTTTGTTGTAATTACTGTATTTCACATTATTTTTAACATTCATAGTCAGCTAATACAAGAAATTCAGCATAGGTAACGTGCCATACCAATGCAAAAAGAAGGAACGTTTCAAATAACTTTCCAGAGGCAATCCAAGTTCTCTTGAACAAAAGAAATTCTTGGGATTTCTTGAATGCGATTTTGTGTTCATTGAAGTAGTATTACCAAAGAAATGCTTTTGGAAAACCTTAACCACCCCACTGAAAAATGATTCCAATGTCTGAATCCATTACTTTGTGCTGTTTTAAATCCAGTACCGCTCCTCATATATTCTCTGTTTTGTCAGAATACAAGGAATAGATCCTTGTTATCGGCCGGATTCACTAGGAAAATGAACCACTTCCAAGTCGAGAAAAGCAATTGCGAGTAGCTTTCTCTTTCAACGCAAGCTGCTTTGACGAAAAGCATCGTGTAGTGTGTGTCTGGTCCACACATAATGGCCAATTTGTTGAGAATTGTCTCATCTGACGTAGCAAAGTTGGTTTGTGGTCTATGGTCCACAAAATGAGAAACTTCCATTCTAGGACGTACGAACTGTATGTTAGCTCCTAATCTATTAAGACGTTATTCCTGTTGATTCCCAACTAAAATGACGTCTTCCATAATCAAAACGACTGCTATCAAAGAAAAATGTTAATTTTTGAGAAAGCTAAAACCAACAATAACTTCGTAACACTTGGAGGATTTTAACTATCGAAAATTTTTGTATTGCAACAAATCTGTCAATACTTAGTAATGACAAATCTGTCAATACTTAGTATTGACATTATATTATCTGTCAATACTTAATACTAGTATTGACAGTATTGTAATCATCTACTATCAATCGTATTCCTTATTTTATACAATCTAACGCAAGATTCTTTTTTGTTTTCAGGTAAATCAAAAACCTCCCACTCATGATCCTCCTCCGCTCCAGTTACTTTACGTGGTAAGTTAACCATTTTGTGATTATCTAAAAATCCTCCTTCAACTTTCTTCAACTTCTGCAGACATCCTTCAATTCTCTTCAAGGAGTCTACAAACTATTCTGAAAATTTTCATTTTTATCTGTGTTCAACCTTCTACCCGGCTACAGAACGTTCAGACCTAACTTTCATCATATTATATTGAGCAGCAGTCCTCCCATTTTTCAAAGTATATTTTCCTATCTTAAACATTCATATTCAATTCGTCATGCTCGTTCGCTTGTCTCTCCTATCAGATCTGATAAAATAAAAATTAAACTTGTACCGAAAATCCGAATGCACTTTTCAATAATTCTTGAGTGTATCAAGTTCGTTGGAATCAAAGCTATCTATCAATCTATCTGTTCTTGACCGTATAACAGAGTAAGTATATTATTATGTTGAGAATAACATAATGAATGACACAGTTACTGCTGCCATCTACATAAGCTGAGAACGTAGCAATTCACGTCACCCGGTAACTGCTGCCATCTGCTGTCAGTATGTAGAAATACATTGTTGACCAATCATGGAGGGAGTAGGCGGAGCTTGTAGGTGTGTCTGTAGGCGTGGTTCTAATCTAGAACTTGCACGTGATTGGTCCATCGTTCTTATTCTTTCTCCTGTTCTCTCATTTCCTCCTCAATTAGTGAAACTCTGAAAAACCACCTACTCGGAATCCCTAAATACAGTATTCGGAAAACTCTAAATCCCCTCTGTCAAACGTTATATCATGTAGTCTTCTTTCTTGTCTTTTCTGGCCACATTCAACTTGTGTTCATCTTTGTATTATTTATCTATCTTTCTTCTTGTTTTATTTATCATTCACAATTTCTGCAACGTTTTGTCCATTAAGAAGTCCAATGTTAATGAGAAGGATACCTTCAAAACAACGGAGATGATATGTTCTAACTCCACCGTTTCTTGTAGATGCAAGGCATTAATATTCTTGTTAAATTTTCTATCTCATTCCATCATTGTTAGATTTTTCGATCAATCCATCGAATCACTTTTATCCTCAACTATTATAATTTAGGATTCACGCCAATAGATATTGTGATCCACATGAATAAATTGAATAAATATAGTATTTAGTAGTAAAAATGGTAAATTAGCCCTTACCAATGAAATGAACTCATACAGGAAATGAACAATACAGTAGAATGTTTCACGAATCAAGGATTTTTTATGATTTGTCACCTGTCAAGGAGCTGAATCTAGGCCTAACAAACAGAGAAGGATGTGGGCTAAACGTCAAGCAAATCTCGTTATTTTTCATTAATATGGAAAGTGACAGTTTAATCTCGCTTGACAGGCCTTGAAAAATTAACAACTGCTTCTTTTGTTATTTCAGATATGAGCCCATTTTGACAATATGTAGGACATTATTATATACTATGTATTTGAAGTATCAAACCTATATAACATGTGATAGAATGATGAGATACATTTATGTACATATTATATTGATATTGTTCGAAAAACTTTCGTTTCAAGTTTGTAAGGCCAATTATTTGAATATCATTTGAAAGAAATTATATGTACAGTATAATTATATACATATCATAATCTATATGAAATATCATGCTCCCCTTACTTCTTCTCTCTTCTGCTTTGACTCCACATTTCCGAAATCAAACTCCGGTCTATCTTCTCGAGAAAGAAGATTGACTACCGTATAAATGAGGAATGACAAAGCCGTTTCCGGTGATTCGATCTTTGATGGATGATATTTTTATTGCTGGATCATCCCAAAAGAGAATTGGGGAATATGGTATTTTCTTCAACGGAGTTTCCCAAAGAAAGTTTTATTGATCTCCGTAATAAAATTTACCAGCCTAGTCGGTCAGTTTTTATAAATCCATCTTTCCATGACAAATATATTATATTGAAATATATATGTTATTATAATACATTACATTGACATTATATTATATATCGCATGGCATTATATTGTGGGTTAAGTGGAAGAGGGGGGTCTTCGCCTACAACACTTATGTAATGAACAAAGTGAAAAAATAAAGTCATTTATCTATCTATATTATTGATTGCAGCTTCTATTCTTATTCTAATCAAAATACATTAGGTACAATGTCATGGTAATAATCATCGTTGATAATTTCAGGAATGTGCAGGTGTGGGATGTGAAAATATTCTTTCAAATATGAAAGTAGGCCAAGTTGAAAGAATTGAGGGAGTCTTCGTTATTCTGTTAGGCTTTATTGATTCCGAGGTCCAATTCCACAATTCCCACTAAACCACTCACGTAAAAGTAACATAGCCAGAAGTCCTTACAGTTGTAGATATCGGTTGAAAAATCAACTTGTTCCGGCCACAGTGTCATTTTCAACTTGTCTTCCAACTTGTTAGCATACTATTGATCACTGTTTGCATGTCAACTAGCCGGAGACACTCTGAATAATCAATTCAATTGAAAATTCATGAGTATTATCCAGGCATGAACATTTCATTTTTAGTAACGAGTTCGTTACTCTCCCAACTAGGTGGGCTGATCACAGATAGGAATACTTGGAAAAAACGTTCTTCATTGTTTAGTTCACCTAGCCCTGTTCTTCTTCATTCACAATAACTGAATAACGCCAACTTTGAGAATAACTTGAATGCATTTGGTCTTATTCTTATTCTCATTCTTAATGCATTTGGTCTTCACCAAAAGATTTTGTTATTTTAGAAATAAACTGATTTAATCACTACTGCTGTATTTTAAATCATAGAATTAGGACAAGTGTATACCTCTTTTAAATTGATGACCAGATTACCTCAAGGCTTATTTTAGGCTTCACTCTCAGCAAAAAAAATTAAATATACTATAATTGAACTTATTTGTAGAAATCTAATTGATGTTGTGGAAGTCCATGATGAAATAAAACACTTGAAGATATTGTCATTTCCACTATTTTCCCCTTATTTTTCCTATGAAAATAGTGGACTTGACAATTTATTTTAGTGTTTTATTTTACTATAATTTAGTTCAACAAGCTAATTTTAGTTCATTTGATAAATATGCTGAGTGTTTTTCATTTTATGCGTTCAAAAGTTAATGTGAAGGTCAGTAATCATTACAATAGTTTGTTTCCTCAGTATTTTTTTATCAGGGCCACTTGTTATACGGTACATCAATAGTTTTTGAGAATTCCAAAAAGGGTTTTGAATCCATACATTCTGTACTACATTGTAGTAGCAATTTGTTCATATATTTTTCCGCGATGAAATGTTAATTATAGTCTTTTTAAATTATCGGCCATTATTTCAAGTCCTGATCTAGAATAGATCAGATGAGACTCCATCTTGACTTTGAATCGAGTTTTAATTGATGATCAAAATTTTTATTCATTAATTAATAAAGTAATAATCTAATTTCCACCCAAAATTGAATTCTAGTAGTTACGTGGAATGGGATGAGCATGGTATCAGTTGGCCATGACCAAACCGGGGTTATGAACTCCAGTTGGAATAGGTGTGGTCAAATTCCGTCTCAACTAGCAAACTCTCCAGCCATTAATTCTCGAAATCTTTGCCAAACTACTCGTGATCAATATCTCATAGAGACTTGCCCTTACACGAAGCCCTGCCGTTTATGAGAACATATTTTCACTGTTACTTCGGCTGTAAACTTGTAAACTTCTAACGATGGAAGTTCAGCGCAAGAACAATCGAGCAGAACTTGGACCCCTTTGATACCATTTTCCGTACCAAAACAAATGGAACTATATCCAGTGTGTTTCAATATCACTTCAAATCTCTTTATTGAATCTTCAATCTCAAAATTTGGTATTATTGAATTTGTTCTCCATAATGACCAAACAAGTAGAAATAAATTGAATAAACCAATGAAAGGTTTTATTAAATTTATGTTATTTTCGATACTGGGATTTATACTTGGAAGTTTACAGTTTTTTTCCACTGATGCAAAGACCCATCCCAAGTTGGTCATATTATTCCTTTTTTATGAAGTGTTATACTTACTTAAAAACAAAAACTTTCGAAACTCATATGCTTAATAAGTGATGATTACTGATTCAATAAGTATCCAACAAATACCGTAAATGTCTGTTATTTTATATATTCAATAACTAAAATATAATTTATTACACTTTTCTTTTTCAAAAATCGTATGATATTTCTCCATCAGATTAATAGGATCCCAGAAGTGTAATGTTTAGAATTTACACGAATAATCTAGAAACATCCACATCTTTTCATATTCAGTTTATTCCGGCTTTTTCCCTCAAGCCCACTAAGGTGAAACGTTGAATACGTGAATAATGGTCTACCTTTTCATGAATAGAAAGAAATGTGGTAGGAATCCCGCCGGACATCTCTATTTGTTGAATCTTTTATCCGTTTCAGTTCCTGTGAATATTGATGGTAGCCTATTGTGCAGTGAATTACAGTGTATGTGAGGAACAGAGAGAATTGAGATTGATACATCATTTCTGTTGAATAATTGAACGCATTTTTTGTTGGGCTGGATTTTGAATAACTCTTTTCTCATCATGTTCACATAATCATAATAATTTGGACTAAAAATGATACTCATTCCAGTCACACCATTTGAATTCAAATTCAATAGGCCGTTATAGTGTTGCAATCTACTTCATCATTCAAAGTTCAAAATTGATTTTTTGAGCTTTTTGATCCTTTTTTTATTTCATCCATACATCTGCTTGTGAAGTTATCAGTCATACGGAATAAATTATTTGAGTATATTTCTCGTTATAACACTTCAGGATGAGTATTTACTATTAGAAAATCAAAGTTTCTGAATACATGCATTCTGGAATAATCCAGTTAGATGACCAAAAAACTTGTGAAACGGTTCTCAATTTTTAATTCATATTAAGAAATTTCAATATGATAAACCACTACAGCACATCTTTTCCTTCTCCTTCATCTTTCCCTTATCTTTGGGTAGCCTAGTCTACTTTTCCATGTTTCCATGACCATTGCCATTCTCATTTCCTCTCCTCCACTGAATTCCAATTTCACTTTACATTATTCATCCACTTCCACTCTGCAACTGATCTTTGAAGGAATGATCACAAGCACGTCTTTTCAACTCACGAAATAACTTTTTTGATAATCTATCACAGCCATTCACAGAGCTCCACCACAATTAAAATGTGTCGTGATTATTAATTGCTCAAAGTTAATTGAATTCACCAGGCACACAGGGTGCCCTTTCTAGTGCAGATTAAATTGAAACGAGTGCAAATTTCGGTATGTTGAGAATAATTGGATCTCACAAATCATTGTCTAAGCTGAGTGAGAAATACTTTGTTTTATGACCCCACTTTAAAGCTGGAAAGATATTCATCTGTGGGGTCGCATAAGCCAATTGATTAAATCGTATGAATTGAATCTTTCATTCAATTTTCTGACAGAAAAGATAGTATCAACGTTTGTTGTTCACTTACTTAGCATTCCGCATAATTTAATAAAACATGATTCTTCAATTGTACACCAATTTTCTATTGATTCATAAGACTTTGATGGACATTGTATAAAGTTGGGCTGTGACTACATATCTAAACCTCAGATAATCACTAAGTTATAATTCATCACCCATCATTAGTGACAACGAATTAGGTTTAGGTAATGCTTTTAATTTTATGTTGAATTCTTTTCAAGTAGGTCTATTGACAATACAAGTACAGTATTTTTAGTTTTACCTCACGCTTATTTTTTTAGTACTGCATAATATTAGTTTTTGATTCTCGAGTCTGTGAAATCCTCTCCTAGTAGATTGGATCAAGTGAGATGGAAATATACGTCATCAAGATTATATTTTGTATCCTATGTTCAAAGTCGGGCATGTTTTAGACTCGAATCCATTCATTTTGGTTGATTGGAGAATAACAGTGGAGTCATGAAAGGTAACTTGATAGTTTCCTGTGAGAAGTAGTGGAAATAGAGATGTAGATGATGAGCAAATCAAACCCAATGTCGTGGGTTTGAGAAATTCTCTTGAATCGAGAATTAAAACTTATTCGTTTAAATCATGGATATTAATTCCCATCTGAACTGAACTAGCAATTCCGATGCCACGTGTAAAAATTTTAGTATATTTTTCAAGTTGTTCTGGAAATTCAAAGTCACTGTAAAAGTATCTTGTATAAAGATCTTTTTCCCTGTAAAAGTATGAAATTGGAACAACATGACTGTTGAACAATCATGATGTTTTTCATGTAAGCTTCAATGCCCACGATGTCGAATTTTCAAATTTAAACTTGGATATTCAAATAGGAGGTAAATCACGAGAAAATAAGAGAGGTTGTAGTTGGGAGTAGAGATCCTTGTTCCGTCCAATCCATGGTGATTTTCAACTTTTATCATTTGTAGTAGTGAAGGTACAGAAAAGGGTTTGCTGAGGGGATTCTTTGAAGAGCCCTTGACTATCCACCAAGAAAGAAGCAAGAACGGAATTTTAGCACCCATGAACTTGAATCTTATGTCTCCGTCTACTTATCTTGAGTGCTATAAAAAGAATTCAGGACTAGAGATCTCACTTTGAAGTGATTCACATCGACTTTACTCTGGAAACATGAGAAGTCGATACACTTTATAGATTCTCATGTTTTATGGAGTGTGCTAAAAACTACGAAGCTTGTCGGTCGAATATGAAGGAATAAATTTATTTCTCATACATACAGTTTCTTTGAAAAACCTCTGAAAAGTACTGAACTTGAACTTGAATGGTAGGAGTTGGAATAGGAGGTTTGTTTGAAAAGTACTGAAACTCGTAATAAGAGTAGAAGTAGTAATATGAGGAATCCTACTGTTTGTGACAAAACGTATTCAAGGGGAATGAATTGTTCAAGTTGCTAGAATAAGAATATATAATCATCATTTACAATAATCTAGGTTTAAACTCAGGACTTCTTTTTTTTTATCGTATGGCTTTTTTTATCGGTGGGGAGACCCTAACGGGTAGGTTCCACCTCGCCAAATTGTACAATTTTCTGTGTCGGTCACCCATCCAAGAGCAGTCTTGAATGTTTGTTACTTAACCACATGATTACTTAGCAACCGCTCTCACCGAGTGACCACTGATATTATCAGTGACTTCTTATTTGGTTCAGAAACCTCCACTTCATCCATAATAATTTGGTCTAATAAGAGAAGCCGTGTTCTGCAGAATAGTAGTCTGCTCGACCCTTCGCCACAAATTGATATTTTCACAGTGTCCAATATAATCGATATAGCTTTTCTCGGCTTTTCAGCGATCGGAATAGCGCGATCTCGACAAAAATAGAATCGAAGCTCCTTTTGTTATTTGCGGACTCTTCATTCCACCAGTTCGCATTTCCTCTTGGAATATCAAAGCATTCGATAAGCTTTCATCCACTCCTGGCTCTGTCGTCACTGACCAACCCACTGTTTTCTTCTGTCTCATCGCAGCCTTCTCTCTCTCTCAAGCTGCGTCCATACTGAACAAACTTTTGACAAACATGTTTGTTGAAACAGTTTGGACAAATTTTATTTTGTTTTACAAACAATGTTTGTTCGTGGCCAGTGTGGACGCGATACAAACAAAATGTTTGAACGTGTGTGTAAGCCAAGGAGGAAGAAAACCATGGAGAGCGTTTTTTGAGTTCTAGGCGCATCTTGATCTGCGCAGTGTGAACATTATGAAAGCTCTCTATCCTCCTTGGGTAGAACAGATTTTGTGTCGCGCCGCCATTTTTGTTTGGACTATTTTAATGTTTGCTCTGGTAGCGAAAACTAGCAAACTGTTTGTAGAGTATACTTTTTTAGCATGGCGCCTCATGAATAGCTTGTTATTTGAAATTTCCATAGCAACAAGTGATGTTACCAGTATTCAATTTCCATAACAAGGTCGTAGCCAGGAAAAAATTTATAGATTAATACAAATTAAATAGACTTAAAATAATTTTAATACAATCATCATGTAATCTTTGAAAAAATTAAAAATCTACATTAATTAATAATTAAATAATCAATAATTATAATTTAATTATAATTAAAATTAATACAAAATCAACACAAGAAAATATGATAACATAAGAACATATGATGATTCGATATCATCACACACAGCAAACGCCGAAAATGTTTGGCAAAACAGTATAGCAGAATTCTTTTAACTTGTCAGAAAACAGCTGGTTTAACGTTAGTAAAAGAGCGTAAAACAATCAACTGTTTCTGACAATTTAAAGAATCCTGCTAAATTTTCGTTTGACAAACGATGTTTGTCCGAACTTTTAAAAATGTTTGTTCCTTGAGCTCCTCAACAAACATGTTTTTCAAAAATGTTTGTCAAACATTTGTTGAGTATGGACGCAGCTTCACACACTCTCTCACTCTCTTTCTTGCACTCCTTCGTTTCAGTCTCTCTCCGGATTTTCCTCGTCCTAATGGCTTTCCACAAACCCTTCCTTCAGTGCTCTACGTTTTTTTTCCTAACCCACCTTGTCACGTTTGCTCGAATTGAACTCTCCGCTCGCCTATATGAGACCTCCATGCGGCCTAGCCAAGCGAAAAACTTCGAATAGATAGAATTGTTTGTGCTGGTCGTCATAGCAACTGAAACTTCAATCGTCCAAGCATGCATCAATCACACGAATTTTTAGGAGACACTGTACTTGCATGTGGAGTTGAATAAATGAACATGCTCAAATACAATCTATACTCTATTCAGAATATTATATGGCATTAATTAGGAATTTCGTTCATCTTATCATTACAATCTATACTCATCTGCACTCTGTACAATCTTTTCTATCTGTATTAAATTGTGAGCTGTTATTTTGAATTAAGCGGGGAAAATTTGTTTCTCAAGCTCAGTGAGTAACAACACTTTTTGTGAGATAATTTCCAAAAAAAAGAATTGATCGAGGAGCTACAGAGACAGATATTGAGACCAGCATTCAAGTTCAATGCAGTGAGCAAATTATGAATATGGATTGTATCTCTGCATATAGACTCTCATTACTATTTCTTATTTCTATTTACGATTGAATAATTCGGAGAATCGGTTTTCTGTAACCGAATCTATTGACTATTATTGGATTGATAAGGACAATAAGGAAAGATCCATTGTATTAGTTTTACTACAATTAGTCGTGAAACTTATAGTAATATACATGTCATATACAGCCTGTCATACATGCATGCTTGTCATACATACAGCCTCAAGGTTTCGTATCACTTGGCAGCTGTAACCGAGGTTTCTTATCACTTGTCAGATATAGCAAAGGTTTCTGGTTCGATCCCAGTGATTGAAGATATTCATACGATTCTCGGGCCACTCCAGTCTTTTGGAGGTGGCGTTAAGCCGTCGGTCCCGTATGCCTAAAAAGCAATCGTCATCTCTCATTATCACTGCTCTCATTAACCATGCACATTGCACAATACTAGAGATCATGTGGATTTCACCCTTGAAAAAAATACTCATTGAATCTAGTGAGTATGTCAAGTCAACAAAGTTAGCCACTTCGATTCAATAGTAGACTTCTTCCAACGGATAACTTTGTTATTAGAAGAGGAATCTGTTAATATAGAAAAAAAAACACTTGTGTGTCGGCTTAAATGTATTGATCATTGTTTGATACATCTATTGAACCCAAAACTGGGTATACATGTAGATATTATAGACTGTCAATAATTTGTATCAAAAGTCTTCCTATTCATAAATTAATCTCATCTTCCATTAAAGCGGTCTCACTTTTATACCTGAGTATCTTTCTAAATTCAGTTTTGTATAGAATGTTGCAAGATACTATGAGGCTTTGAAACTTCCTTAGTTCTTTTTCCAATGGAGTTTTTCGGGATTAGTTAGTTGAAAGAGAAGAGAAGAGTTCTCACCGCTAAAGATGGCAGTGTCATCTTGCTGGTGAAATTCTAATACGCTAACAAGAACGTCACTTTTCTAGGTCAGGTAACATCCTCTCGTGAGTTCAAGCATTTAAGGGTGTTCAGCCGTTAAATTCACGCTGAATCGATCGTGCTTAAGCTACTCCCAATAATAGAGAGAGAGAGAGAATGTGAATGATAGTGAGTGTGAGGTGAGGACATCACTGAGAGAAGAGAACCTATTCATCATGATATACAAAAAACCATATCGGGCTACTCTATAAAAATGAGAGCCATCGATCTTGTGTGGGATGACTGGAATGGATACACTGGGAATCGTAGCTCAACATTTCAATGCGGTAAATGTTCTTGCTACCTACTGCAGAAAAAATCTACTGTCTTAAATCATCCAAGGTAAGAAACAAAAAGGAAGCCTTTGCTTGAACATTTATTTATAGTCCACCGAGTTTCTAAGCGAGATCTGCATGATGTTTGGTTTATGGGGTAGTGTTGTCAACAATATCAGAAATGTTCTTGGGAATAGTTTATTTTGCCCCTTTTCCATTACAAACTACGATGTAAACATCAAGTTTCACTGTAAGTTTCACTTGTAGTCATTAGTGCAGTGTCAAATAGATCATTCTAAACAAATTTGTGGTCATCATTTCAATAACATTAAAAAAGCAACACAACATATATATGCCAAGGTTCTTAGAATACAATGTATTCATTCTTGTTACCTTGACATAATATGCTATTGAAAAAATATAATATACTGTAATATACTTAAAATTCCTTGGAAATATTGTAGTATTTTATTCAAGTACAGTGATATTCATTCAATTTGACGCTTGGCATTAGATAGATAGATAAATAGAGATTTCTCTGCCATCGTACTCTACGGTAATCAGCAACGTCAAGAAATGATATCTATCTATCTTCAGCCAAGCGTCAAATTGAATGAATGTCACTGAATATCACATTTTGCTCAACATAAACGTATAAATAAAAGTACATAATACATTTACATAATTTATATTTTTCCAGAAGAATGTAGGTAGGGCCACTAGACTACCGGACATCTTCTGTATAGCAGCAACTCATATTGCTGTTCAATTGCTTTTAAATCATAATAATTAATTGAACGAAATTCCTAGGATTCAAAGGAATTCCTTCTAGCTATTATTCTGTTGTCAATATTCGCAGTAGCAGAAGTCTTCAGAGTATTTTATTGCATTATTAATTAGGAATTTCGTTCGATTAAAAGCTAGTTCTAATTGTACGGAGCAAACAAATTTTAAATTATGTTGATTAATTAAACGAATTTTTTTATAGTCACTACGCTTTATTCCACTCCACCCTTTCTGAATTCACTCATCTATAAGTTCTCATCAATAATAATAATAATCATCTCACAAACTTATTCTAGTAACCTATGAATTCCGAGTAGTATAAACCAATTTCTGTGAGGACAGGGTTGGGCAACTATCAATGGTTTTAATTTCGTTACTAAACAAATATTAATAAAATACAATACAGTAGTTCATTCTATCTGTCTCTAGAATCGGCAGCATATCATCATGCAGATTATGATGATTATTTATTTCATAAATGATTGGTAATGGAGCACGGAATTCTACCTTTGTAATATGCATTCTATCATCCGGTGGACTGCTATTTTCAGCGTATTGGATGAGTCTCGAGCTGTATTTCATTTCCAAATATAGGCAAGCCGTAATAAAGGTGAGTATGCTTTTTGTTCTATCCGGAAATTGGATATTGAACTCGCTCACTGTCACCCCGTTCCCGTTCTGGCTTGCAATGGCATGCGCACACACAAACAAGCAAAAACCCATGCTTTCCTCTTCTCGTGTGTAATATTTGTTTATTCAGTACTGTTCAAGTCTTGAGTGATTAGGTACATTTATAAATAATGGAAAACAACAACGAATACATTACAAAAAACACCAATGAATCGATGAATCGACGTCTTTCTTACTTAAATCATTAAGTAACTGAAAATTTGAATTGATGAAACACTCCCCCAAAAGAGCAAGCCCGAGCTTGCTTACTAAAAACTTGTAAAAATTGATAGTTTATTTTTATGAACTTTGTTACCTTATACCTTATACCTAATTCTGCATCCTTTACCCGTAATACGGGATCGATGGCGTCGAACACATAAAATCATATAACACACAGAAGGCACGTTTAGCAAGATGACTTTTCAGACAAATCATCACTCATAATATACTCCTGAACACTGTAATACGCCTTGGTCTTCAAGTGCTTGGACACAACTCTCTCAAAAGCTCTTGGATCCAATTGTTCACGATATTACAATCTATGTCTACTTATGATTAAACTTGAAGATCAGTTGTTTGACCTTTTAGTTTGAATTATTTTCTATTGTTATTCCTTTTTGTTTGAAATTCTTACTTCTTTACTAAAATCACAGCCATCTCTAGGATGTACTTTCTCTCCTAGAGATAGCTGTGCTTGATTACATCAATGAATAGTTTTATTCGAATGTTGTATTGTTCGAACTCGACTGATCTTCCTTATTTTGTTTCTTGATATTTTTCTTGAAACTATCATAATTTTCATCTAAGCTTATCCATATTTATCCAATTTAGTCAGCACTTGTTATTACGTGTGGTACTTGTCAATTATTTAGTATTTGCAGAATAATAATTGCTGTTGAATTTACATAACATATTAAAGGTGAACATAAAGGTAACCTTTTTTCAAGGTTTGTTAAATCTCGATAACTCATTCTCAAACACATTTTATTGGTGCTTTTCAGTATTTCAACTCATTTAGAAGCTTCTGTAGCCAATCCTAAACTGGAATCTTCTCTAGAATATTTTCTCCTGTAGCATAGCCTATATATTTATTGTCGTAATCTTTTCTCCCTGGATCCCTATAGATTAATCCCTATAGAAGGATAATCCTCTGAAAAAGTATTCATTATTCCCTAAAAACTAATCAATTCTCATATTACAGAATCTTCATTATTATCGTTGAGGTTATTACAAAAACTCCATACTGCAGCAAAAATTCCAGAGAAATTGAGATTTCATAGAGTTAGCGATTATAAAAAGGAGCCCAGTTTACATAATCCAAGATTTATGGAGTGAAAGCGCGTTGAAAAAACAAACCGTTCCGAGGATTTGCAGGGATGTTGGCCTCGTATTTTTATTCTCTCCGGCTTCCGTTTTATTGAGAATCGAAGAGATTTTTCCAGAAAAGCCTGTAGCGACGTTGACCTTTCCTTTCTTGTTAAATTAAAAGTTTTTCATGTGTTCTTCAACAATCTAGGCTGATGAGTGATTTCTAAGTAGCCTAATGTATTGGAATAATTTCAATGCAATTATTAGAACTATTGTAAAATAAACACAAAGTTTAAAAAGTTCGAAAGTTGATATAAACTAAATTTATATAAACTGATATATTAAACGTATTATAATTCGAAATTATCTCATATTCAGATGATTCTCATATTCATAATCTCTCAGATCATTGCTGGGTTTCACGATTCTAGTAGACGTTCTACTTACTGGAGGCAGGTTACAAGAAGCCTATCTACTTACCTATAAACCAGTAACCTGCCTCCAGTAACCAGAACGCCTACTAGAATCGTGAAAACCAGCCATTAGATTCGATACGAGCGTTTGGTAGTATCATTCGACAGGAGACCGCATTGTAGTCAGTAGTTACTGTAATTGGAACTAGCTACTCTATTGGTCAAGATCTCAAAAATCTCTTTCTGGTGATTTGAAACCCACCTCAAAAGGTAGGCTCATTCATACCTTATCAACATGCTCCCCATGATTGTCCACTTACAATCTCGAACTAACATGCGAAACATCCCAAGCGAAAGAATGAACCTTTCATAAATTTCCGATTTCTCATAAGGCGTGTGTTGTCCGACGGAACAGTTCTGGAAGAAAGCTAAGCTATAAATTTCGTTGTACTTTCATTTGGCGAAACAAATGACGAAGTCCTGCGCCTTGGTGCCGGGGTGAGAGGGGCGGCGGCGAGCGACCTCGGACATTTGTCCGCTCTAGACAGACTTCAACGCGGTGTTGTCTTGGTTCATTTCAGTCATCAGTCATGATGCTCATGCTCCCTGAGAAACAACACATGGAACCATAACCACAGCCATTTGTCTTTCATTAGAATAATGCGCCATCGTTTGTGTTGTCACACTAATAACGTTGCATTTAATAACTTTTAGCGTGTCCATGTTTTAATATTATCGAGATTAGTCCCTCCATTTTATTGTGCAAATTGAAATATGATCAATTTGATCAATTTCATATATATGAATAATATAAAAATATATTTTTTCTCTTCTTCCTTCGAGCTAATTTCAAACTCAATGATACTGTAAAACTTCGATTCCAATTCCTTGATTGTTACACTGAATGCAGAGGCCTGCTGTGGTAATCGAGATTGAACATCTCGAGCCAAAATAAAATTCCATCCGTTCTCTATACTACTTTATCTTATTACAAAAACTTAATTATGTGAATCAGGTAACTAAAATTGAAAATAATTGAACTGGTTCATACAGAATTAATTGTTCTCGAGTTGAATCATTATTTCTATTCAAATTCTTTATTCCACCAAAATACGGATTCACAATAAGAATACACTTGTTAAAATTTACGAAGACTATCCGTCTGTATGTAAGAGTGAGTGAATTGCGTATAAAACAGAGGGGTTCCATAACAATCATTGAATAATAGAGTACCTAGTGGCGATTGACTGAAGAGGTTTTAGTTTCATTTGACTCCGTATTTTGTTGAACCTGAAGTTCGTAGTTGTTTTGAATTTATTGATTCTAGCATGAAACATTTCTAGCGTAAAGTGACATTTGAACTAACATTCTAACCTGACATTCTCATTACCCTTGCTAGATTCTCAAACTCACCAGCAATTTCATTTGTTCTCTACACTACTTTTTAGTGCTAATCAGATTCTTCTTTTGTTTTTTAATTATAATCTCATTCAAATAATAATAATAATAATCTTGAGTTCATTAACAACAAATACCAAGTAGCCAACCTTTGTTCTTCGCTTATTATTGCTCTGATATAGAATAGAAATTATAACGCCCTTAACGGGTAGTTTGAATCGAACTCGTGAGATCATCTGAATTGATGTCGTTGAATCATTTCATCGATCCTCTCTGATTCTTGAGTGATAAATTTTATTGCTTGGCTTCGAAGTATTCAAAACTTTGTAATTATAAAGAGTGATTTTAATTATAAAGCTCTCCTTATACCTCCATAATTGAAATCTGCCAAGAGAATCATTGAATTTAGAGTAGTGCCTACATCGATACCGAACGCTACTTAAGGATTCAATAATTAATGTTCACAAATTGACGCACCCACAGACACAGCAACTACAATGTCTCTGTTAATTGACCAAAACCGATGTTGCTGATAATGGACAGGTGGCAACATGGGCTTATTAGGTATCGATTATATCGGTATATTATCGTATGCTTGATGTATCGCCAATGCCATACAATATGATTGTGTAACTTGATTGTGTTATAGAATTGTTAATTCTTTTTTATAAATATGCTCCGATTTATTAATACTGTATAATAAATTATGAATAAGAGTTTGATATTACCCTCGATTATAGGAGGAAACAGCAAGTGAGCATCAAGCAATGCTACTCTGTTTTCGGTCATTCTCCTGTTATGTATCAATATTCTACCGACTTATCAAGAGTTAATTGTTCATATTCTATTGAAAATCCAGCAAAATGATAGTCTATCAAAGAATATTTGAGAATGAAGAAGAGTAATCCATAATTCTCATCAAAAAATCATCAGAGGAAACTCATCTTGATTCAATAGATAACAAAAACAGTGATCAAAACAGGAAAATAGAGGATCTATTGTAGGTTAGTAAGCAGTTATGCAGTATAAAACAACTTCTGAGATTTTATGATCTGTTTTTAAATAGAATAGCTTGGAATTTGTTCTGAATATGGAATAATTCATTCTCAATCCTCATAAATATTGGATATTGATATTTGGTTGAAAAAATAATCCTTATGTCATCCTCGAAACCGGGTCAAACTGATGCTTCTTGGAAATCGGTTATGCAGAACTTTTGAAACGACTGTCTGTGTATCGATTGCTCGATTTTCCTTCTCTCTCACTCGTTTTGACTTCTCCCTCATTCCCTTCCTCTCTCTTCTCATTCTCTTTTAGTACGGTACTCTCTTGATTTCTCCAAGACACTTTATAACTATCTATAGTTAGATTTTCTCAATGAGTTTTCCAGCCACCCCTTCCCCACTCAAACTCCAGACTTGTTGTTTGAATTCAATATAAAGTTTAGACTCGGTCAACCTCTCAGGATAATTTTTTCTCTCTCCTCTCAAGTAGTTTCGATTCCATCTAGAAGTACCTACACAAACTCATTCACCTCCAAGTTGGATATTTCAAGGTTGAAGTGAATACAAATGATGTGCTCCTCTCCGGCGGAAAAGATAAGATTCATGAGTAACCAGAAGTTTTGAATCATGTATCTAAAAGTTCTTCATTTTAACATTCAAGGTGTAAACTCATGTGTATCTATTTCCGTTTTTGAAGAAAAACTTTTTAGGTATTGAGTTTTTATTCAGTATTCACAGCACATTCCTATTGGAGAAAAGTTGTTTGTTTCAAATTTGTTTTAATAGCAAGAAAAGAGTGAACCATTGATTTTCTTCAATTCACAGCATTTTGTCAGTTTTTGAGGAAAAACAGCTTAGTACTCTTCTATCTTGGATACTAACATCACTTTTACAAATTCATCAAAAATTCAAATACCAAAATTCCCTGTTTCAACTTTCTGTTTAGTGAGGGACTGCCTGCGGTTTTCTGCGTTTTTAATAATTTTATAGTTTGATTTCGTACTCACAACTCTTATTTGTTCCACAGAATAATCAAGCTGTGCAATGTATGATTAAATTTCATGCGTCGGGTTTAAAATTCGCTCAAAAATGCTGATAAGAGAATAGAAGGCTGAAGAATGACGGCAGGATTAGTGGAGCTTGGGCAAGGCTATTTCAGAATTGGAATAGCAAAGTTCGTTAGCGCTCAAAATGTTGACTTTCCCCTCCTCATCATTACACTTCACCACAACTATTCCGCTTACCCTCCCTCACCCCTACACAGCACCTCACACATAATAACGTTGCCGGTCTCTGATATTTGTCGTATAATTTTCAGATTTAACATTCATGTTGGTTTAGGCTCTAGAAATTTTTATCAAAGTTTGTTCTAATCGATACCTGGTTCAATTTGATGCTTGTATAAATATTGACTTATCGTAGACATAACGTTCCATCATTCAATCAATTAGTTTTCTGCCAAACGTAAGCGTATAGTGGATTTAAAAAAAAAAATGAAAATCCGCAATGCTTTTTTGTATTGTATCTAAGAGTCAAGTCTACCACGATTTTTAAGTGTTGACTGTGAGAGGGAGCCGACTGCGCCCCAATTTCACCCTGTAGCAAAAAAATGAATTTCATCTTCATTCTATTCATTCTATTCTAGTCTTCCATTCTATTCTATTCTATTCTAATTTCCATTCTATTCTATTCTTATCTCTATCTCATTCCATTCTATTCTATCTCTATCTATCTCTCATTCATTCTCTATCTCCTATTCCATTCTATTCCATTCCTAGTCTCCATTCTATTCTATCTCTATTCTATCTCCATTCTATCTCATTCTTATTCTAATTCTCCCATTCTCATTCTATTCTATCTCTATCTCTATCTCATCTCTCATCTCTATCTCTATCTCTATTCTATTCTATTCTACTTCATTCTGGTCTCCCCCATTCTATCTCCGGTCTCATTCATTCTATTCTATTCTATTCTATCTCTATCTCTATCTCTATTCTATTCTATTCTATCATTCTATTCTATCTTCTATCTCTATTCCATTCTATTCTATTCTATTCTATCTCTATTCTATTCTATTCATTCTATTCTCCTATTCTATCTCTATCTTCTATCTTCATTCTGCCTCTATTCTATTCTATTCTATTCTATTCTATTCTATTCTGAGGCTGTAAACTTTTTAATCATGCATAAAGAATACAATGAAATTCAATTCGGGTAGTATCAAACTTTAATTGGCTTTCAGAGTGAATAACCAATTGAATTTTGCATTTTCAGGGCCGGTCTCGCAGCCTGACGCAAATGGAAGCTCTCGAGCCTGAGACGGTTTTCAGAGAGGACACGGCCGCACGACTCGTAGTACCCCCACCAACTCAGCGACGGAGGCCTCTCGCTCGATCTCAGGTTAGAATTGATTTTTCAAATTCACTTTGCCATTGAAATATTCATATATAGAAATACACCTAATAAACCAAATAAGCTACTTAGACTTTAAAAGCATCAACATATTGAAGAAAAACTCATATTTTTGTAGGACTACTTATCATTTACAATATGGCACTTCCTATAACAAATTACTATTCAAAAACTTGAAAAAGACGAGTGTTGTCCTGACGACTGCCAGCATCTATATGTAACCAAGGCGATGCCAAATTGATTTGCTGAATGAAATAAATATTTGGTGATACTCAATTGTTTCTGTTTAGGCCTACACAAAATGATTTCTGAGGATTTGATTGAGTAGATTAACATTTAAAAGTACCATTTTATAGTATGCTTGCTGGCTCATATTAACCTAATATTGATTTGTTCCCCCATAAACACATAGCACACGCTATGCCTACGTCTGGAATCAATATTGATTTCTAAATTATCCACGCACAAGCCTGCGGTTTATGTTGGCCATTACTAGAATTCTTTCTGATTTTACTTGAACTTTTTGTTGAAGATTTTAGCCAGTTTATGAAGACAAAATGAGGAGAGCAAGAAAAAAATAAGATTGGAATAATATGAGGATGTAGATATTAGATCC
Source organism: Laodelphax striatellus (assembly GCA_017141395.1). Taxonomy (NCBI): domain Eukaryota; kingdom Metazoa; phylum Arthropoda; class Insecta; order Hemiptera; family Delphacidae; genus Laodelphax; species Laodelphax striatellus. The sequence continues at coordinate 45,754,118 of CM029531.1, forward strand.
TAAAAAGGATGAAATTCAAGGAAGGACCGCACAGCACTTGTTTGGGGGAAAAGCTTTATTGGTCTCCGAGGGTTGGAGAGCATCTCCTCGTTAGAGCCAACTGTTGAAAGTATGCAGCTCGTTTATCAACAAACTATTCAAGGCTCGCCCGCAAGTCACGGCCACTTACATTATTTTCTCAACAACTAAACCGAGACCTCTTGGAACGTTGACCCTCATGTCATAGTGCTCCTCTTCTGATACCAATAAATGAGTGATTGAACTATGCCTGTCAGGACGGGAAACCCAAGGCTCCCAAGAGATGATGATAGGAGTTGAGAGTTCATAATGGAATCGGACCTACGCCCCAATTTCTGAACGACGTTCACTTGTTTGATACATGATATTATTGAAAATGTTCATTAACAAGCCAAATAAATTCGTGAAATTCATGGAAATTACTAAAAATTAATAGGCTGTCCTGGCGAACTTGTATCGCCCTTTCCCCCACCTCTTCCTCAAATGCCCCTTTCATGCCACCCCCAAAAAATTTTCATATGCCCTTCATGTTTCACCCCCTTCCTCACTAAATGTCACCCCTTCATGTAACCCCAAACGTTTCCTTCATGTCACCCTCTTCCCCAAATGTCCCCCTTCATGAAACCCACCCAAAATTTGTCACGAAGTAAAATATATTTAATACTATCATATAGGTACTATTGTAGATAGCTGAAGCACACAGAGAAAAGAGTATCTAATATTAATTTATTTTTATATTATTAATAATTTAATTAATAGTAATAATTTTTATAATATTATTCAATATATTTTATTATAATATAATATATTTTTTATATTATTATAAATTTAATTTAATAGTAATAATTTTATCGAAGCACAGAAACAGAGAAAAATAATGTATTTAATATTCTTAAATGTACGATACGTCAAATAAATTATTAGAAACAATAAACATGTATAATGTATGAACGATAACTCATTCTTAATTGATGATTGTAGCAAAAATAATTAGAGTAGAAAAACCTAGAACAAAAGAAATGGTGCGAGCGGGTTTGAACCTGGGACCCGTAGGTTTGTAAGAAACTTTCACTGAGCTACTGAGACTTAGGAACGACTTGCTAATTTTCTGTTCTTGAATCACGATCATCTCTCTCCGTTGTGGGTACCTGTTGGATGTCAAGTTTGAACATTGCTCTTTTGAAAAATGTTTGATAGGTTAGGTTTATTAATGTAATAATTATTTACACCATAAGTGTATCTTTTCTTATATTTAATACATATTATGTTAACCAGTGCTTTAACAATTCAAACGAATCCAAAATCATCTGCTAAATCGGTTCAGCTGTTCTCCAGTTATAAGCGAGCGTACAGACACCAACTCTCAATAATATAGACAAGTTGTCCCGCGAACTTCGTATCGCACCTCTCCCCCAATGTCCTCTTCTCCCCACAATGTCCCCCTTCATGCCACCCCCAAAATGTCATCCCACAAATGCCCTCCATTCTCAAATGTCACCCCTGCTATCCTCTTCATGTCAACCTCTCTTTCCCATCATCAAATGTCACCCTCCTCCAATTATTTTTTTATATTTATTTATTTATTTAATTCTTTTCTTTTCAATTTTTAATTTAGCCTATATTTTTAAATTTTATTCTGTTCTTCAATTTTATCAGTCCTAATATCTAATTAAAAAGAATTTTTTTCTTGTTATTTATTAATTTATTTAAATTCTTTTCATTTAATTGATTTTATTTTAAATTTTTTTTTTTATTTTTTTTTTATTTCCGTTCTTCAATTTTTATCAGTCCTATTCTAATCAAAAGATTCTTTTTTTCTGGCGTTTATTTCTTTCTTTTTAATTTTTTTATTTTAATTTATTTTATTTTATTTTGTAATTTTGCTCTGTTCTTCAATTTTATTATTAGAAACAATAAAACATGGGCTTATACGGAAAACCTGATAACTCGCCTCCCCACTGACAGATTGTATGCAAAAACACTAAGAGAAACCTAGAGCCAAAACGGTCCAGAGCGGGGTTTATCCCGCAACCCCATCAAGCAGAGACTCTGCACTGTGGAGCCACGGGGACTTAGAATAGGTTGCCTGCTAATTTATCTGATCTTGAACGGGTGACTGTTTCCGTTGTAGGCACGTCTGTAAGCTTTGAACGTTGCTGTGTGAAATATTTGCGACAGGTTATGTCATTAATGTAATAACTACTTCACAATTATAAAGTATTCTTTTATATTTTAATACATATTATGTTAATTCAGTACAAAAATTCAAAAGAATCCAAAATCATCTAAATCGGTTCAGCTGTTCGAGCAGTATGAGCTAGGACACCAACTCTCTTTTATTAATATAGAAGATAAAGATATTGATATTAGTTGTTAGACGTTCGTACTTCGTATTCTTCTCCGGTCATTTTTGTTTTTTGTTTTTTTGTTTAAAACAGTAGAAATGCCTTTGGAAATGTTTACTTTTCGGTTTTCAAAGCTGGCAAAGGAAATATAATCACCAAAATTATAAACAAGAGATGTCCTACTTTTTTAATTTTGTTGAGCTCTTTGTGATTTATCTAGAAAATTGAGGAAATTCTCAAAATCTAATGAATTTCTATGATCTTTTATTATTTTATTTTCTTAGAAGAAAATTTGTTTTTAAACAATCCCATAATTAGTTTTTCCAATTAGTTGCTGGAAAGCCTTCTGGATGCTAGGGCACTTTGAAGCGTTGACTTTATACAAAATATAATATACGAGTACTTACTATAATTACGAGTACTCGTATTATACTGTAGTACTTTGTACTATAATACACTATCCTCTCATGATTAAACATCTCACTGAAAATTAAGTTTCAAAATAACCTTCTTATCCTCATTGAATTTGCTCTTATTTCTCTTATTTGGAATTTTCTATCGTTTACTCAGCTCATACCTCTGCTAGCTTTACGTTCTTTGAAAGTATTTCTGGAGCCCCGGAGAAGAGTTCTGTGTTGTGCTCACGTACAAGATGAAACTGCTCCGGCAAAACTTTGCTATTTTATTGAGATGTTCTGCTCGTAAACAGATTTAATACTCAAAGACATCAGACATCATCAATGTTAGCGCCATGGTCAATGGTGTGCATAAATGATGGAAACCATTAAACCACGTACATGTCCACACCATGCATTGGAAAGTGAAGCACTAAGCTATACTGGAACACGTGTGACCCACTAGTGTTGAATAAATAAAACTTTATGTCGACAAAATGGCCCTTAAATGTTGAGGGATATACAGGGTGTTTCTAAAAGAACTCCTTGATTTAAAGTTTTATTAGTATACAGTAAAGTTAAAATAATAGTTATTAAACATATATATTATTAAAGAGAATCTTCTCAAGTTTTTTTTATACCTAATAAAGTTCTATATGAGCACCATTTGTTGCCCTGGCAACGTCTAAACGATAATTAGTTTCTTCCCAGATATTCAACAGCAGAAAATGAGAACTTCCTGGAAAATGTCTGTTTTCTGATGAGGCGACATTTCACGTAAGTGGGTCTGTCAATCGACACAACTGTAGGATTTGGGGGTCAGAGCCACAATTTTACTCTTTACGGTAAATTTACTCTTTTAGAGCCACAAAATTACTCTTCCAAAATGAATTTGTAGGAACTGAAAAATATTTATGTTGTATTAAAATATCGACAAGAAATGCTTGGAACTTGTACATCCAATTTTTCATCAAAACGAGAATGAGAGTATTTGGACCATATCACTCGTTATGACGTCACAATATACCAACAAAAACTCATCTGTTGTAGTCTCACCACAACATGGGTAATATGTAACGCTGGTTGCGTTTTGCCCCTGATTGGTGTGTGTACTTTTTCTATCCTATACAACTTCGGCCATTGATGAAGAAGTGCGATGAACATGTTTTCCGTGGGCCTGCGTGCTATCATTGAATATATACCCTATATTGTATATAGGGTATACAGGGTATAGGGTATATTGTATATAGGTATACCCTAAAGTGTGTATATTCAATGGTGCTATTCATGTGTGTACGCTTCAGTGACAAGCTACTATGGCAGCTTGGGGGAGAAATTATTTCATTTTCAGATTAACATAGGAAGCTTTGATGAATGAAATCAATCATTTACATTCTCTACGGTGGCCATGAATCAATCCATAGTAGTTATTTACTTGTATTCTGCTTAGTGATGGTGATATAGCTAACCATATTGGATTCGAAAAACTAATATCTAGTTGCATACAAATCCTTATGAAGTCAACCACCGTAGAATGACGTGATTTCATTGACTTCCATAGGTGATTGAGTTCATTGGTTGTCGTTGCATTGGTTTCGTTATATGACATCGTTTTAGGAAAGTTGAATTCAATTGGATTTTTGTGCAACTGGCTGGAAGAGGGGTCACATTTAAAAAATAGGGGAAACCGTTCTCTCCTTATTTTGATATGTGACTGATAAATCATTGTACTTTTTATTCAATGTGTACTGATGTTTCATTTTTACATATAAAAGGAATGATCCCAATACGAGAGGAAAAGACCCTGTTCATGTTCATAAATCGAAAAAAAGATCTTGTTCATAAATAGCGGCGCAAAAACAATACAATGTTTGTAATGTTTGATTACAAATTAACTTTTTCATATAAAGAATGATTGTGTTTGAATGTGATATTGCATTACCTCCTTGAACAAAGGCTGATTTCATAACCTTCAAGGGAATAAATAATAGGTAGATAATAGCAGAGCTGATATCGATTCGCTTCTATTTTTCAGGTCCTAGGGCCTGCTGCACAAAATTGGATAAAATATTCGAATAACCATACATACTAATTGACATTGTTAATTGAAGGTAGAGCTTAAAAGACCTTCGTGGAACTGGGATTTAATATTCTAATTGTTAAAGTATTAGTTTTCTATTTATGATATCAGCTCCAAAAACTTCACAGCATTCCTTCAATCGATTTCTCCTATGTTGCTTGATTCATAAGGTAAACATGATTGTGAAATAACGTATTTCACAATTTCAACACTCGACCTTCGCTGGAGAAATATTTGAATTATCAGCACCCTCAATTTATTGAATTGGACGTAACACACATGAATACCAAACCTCAATGCTGGAGAAGGTTGTAGATGAGGCTGTGTTCGATGACCGCAGAGGACCTGTGCAAACGTTGAATTTGGGCGATAAAATCGTCGAACAACTGACAGTAATTGATGGCTAAGTCCTGTTGACAAGGTCGTTGCGGTAGATGTTGGATTGCGCTGGGGGGGGGGGGGGTATGTAGTAGGAGGGGGGACAGATAACATACAGACTGTTGCGTTCGATTCACGGCTGGATTCAATTAGTGCAACCAACGGCTATCACATTATTAGATCTGGAGACGCTATTCACGTGGCATACATGCATGATGTAGTGACAGAAAATCAGCTTGAGCGGAATCAATGATCAGCCATTTGAACTAAATCCACAGTCTAGTACATGGTTTGGTATTGCAGCCAGTAGAAATTAGGCTTGTCGGGTATTGGCTCTCCCCAACTGTTATTTACTTGTCTAATGGAAATTCAATACTGAAATCGTAGCAATAAATCACTTTTCCAAGTGACAATATTGTCGTGTGACGTAACACAATATTGGGAATAAATATAATGGTTGAACTAAATCGATCAGTCTTGCGTAACAAATTTGTTATCTGACATATCAGAAATGATAGAAGTGTACTGTATTATCAAAGCCCTGGATGCCGACAATTGCATATTTTTGCTGAGGCTGATTCCCAAATAGCTTGAAGCTTGTTCGTGGGTAATGGGAAGGACGAAAATGAAAGAAAAATGAACCTCAAGGTTTTGGTGTGTTCGAAGGTTCCGATGACATTACACTAATAATGAAAGAGTGTTATCAAAGCCCGGGATTCTGGAAATTACATTTATTTAGAAAATCTTAATGACAATGTTTCCATTGTCATTAAACCCTCATTTCCATGAAAAATCTTCAAAATTTGAATAAGTACTGCTGATCTATTCTTGCATACAATTTTGTTTCCTGAATAATTCGGTTTTGTTCATGATCACGCTTATATGTTTCCTGTGACATTATGGTTTCATTCTGTCAGTCACGCACCCTACTTACTCCACAAACAAACGAACGCTGAAAAGGTCGGATTCCATTTATTTACTGCCTTAAATTTGCTGACGTTATCAAGCAATTACTGGCAAGTCAGCTATTCGAGTGGCGGAAATTGTAGGCATCAGCTCGCTCTCCAGTCCCCAACAGCGGAGATGATACTGTTTCAGCATACAGTCGAAATCAGTTATCGATTGTCTATTCTGTCGAAATGGGCTTGGAATTAGGGCGGCGAAGCTCGATAATACTCGATGAAGATATTTCTTTCAGATTTCACGGGTCAAGTGCTTTAATCTCTTCGCATTGGAGGCTCACGAATTGCGCAATATGCGGCCGTTGCTTCCTATTCCTTGAGATTTTCGTCTCAGTTTCCCTGACATGCAATGACACATTTCTCATTTTCCTAACACATTTCTGAAAATTAATTTTTTATTCGTAAATTTACTCTGAAACTGCTAACATAATTTTTAAGCGGCAAATATATTTATAAAATAATATATAGACAGTTTAAATGTTTTTCTGAACAAAATATTACCAAAAGGAAGCTTTGTATATAGACATCTACGATCGTAATAAATAAATAATAGCGTGACTGTTGAAACTACTATTTAATATTGTTCAAAATTGATTTATTCGTTGCCGATTATATCACGTTTCATAGATTTTAATCACTATTAAACAGTATTCGTTTGGCTGAATCAACTCTTCTTAAAAACGCGAATGAAACGTAATGCTAGTTCTTTTCAAAAGAGTTCAAATGCACAGTGAACGGTAGTCCCTTACAATATTATCTAGAGCAGTAGGTTGGAAGATGGAAACCAATAATCAAACAGCACGCATCCATTCATTGCTTGTTAGGTACGGAACAGTGCAGAACCAATAGGGCGTGTCTTGATATTACATCATAGAATGACGCCTCCTCACTGTAATCGGCAATTAATATGTCAATGCTATTCAAATCATATGTGAGCAGTTCGAATCTGTTCACACCGTATAGCCTACAATGCCGTTCTTCATTGTCTATCAATCAATAGTAGATGTGACTAAAGCCGTTCTTCTTGTCTTGTCTTGACTAACCGGTGTACGCCTAGCCTTAGTGAGTAATATTACTATTTTTTGAGTGATAACCTGCTTTTTACCAACTATTAACATCACATCTTGAAAGTACTCCTCTAATAAATATTTTACTCATGAAAATGTGCAGGTTTCTATAAAGTGACCAGGCTTATTCTTACCAGTTTTATGAATTCAATACTTTCAAATATTATTGTTGTTAAGCATATACATACTTTCAAACTCACAAGTAATGCATGTTTCTTGTTCTTGTTGTTATTCTTGGTTTTTTATTCTTGTTCATAATACAGTAGTATACAAATTCACTATCCACATATACATTATTCATTATTTCATTGTTATCATAGTCCCTATATTCATAGTCTATTATTATCCACAATGGCTACCTCATCTGAAAGATATCTTGCAGTTTGTAATATACAGTAATAATTTTAAATATAAATTAAAGTTTTACTGATGGCATATCGTTTCCACATTGAAGGCATTATTTACATTCGTTGAAGTGAATTGAGTTGACATTATCATCCCAACCCGCTCCATCGGAAAAAATGTAAAGTTGACAGTAAGGGAAAATTGGTTCAGTTAGAAACCTTTTCTACCTTGCAAGATAATGCAAGTCACCTTCTATGCTGCAAGCCACTACTGAAGTGGAGCCACATGGAAGGCTTCATTCGAGAGACGTATTTAAGGCGTACTACTAGACTGGCTATACGACTCCACGAGAACGACGCTCTTACGAGCTCCTCATTCTCACCAACCTGCGAGAATTTGTAGAGAGCACGTTCAACACTGTAGGAGAATTATTACTACTCCTCTTTTGCTTTGAATTCAAATCAATTGCACAAGGTCAAGTAGAAATCAATAATCATTTGTCTTATCCCGTGTCTTCATTCGTCAAAATTCATCTTTAAAATTTCATTTGTTAAATTTTACTATGGCTATGATGAGCACGTGACATGACTGTGTAATTAGAGAGTACCACCACATAAGTCTGTATTTATTAGACTGTGGTACCACGTATCTAAGTAATCAAAAAATATATAAGTACTGATTAAAATTCAGTTGATTAAATTTCTTGAAAGTGTTGTAATTATTTCAAGATTTGAATCAGTGAAGTTTCTAAATGAAATCTGAACACCATTCCAATCATACTGTGTAAACTTTACTGAGAGTTATGATTAATGTTTTTGAAATTGAAGTAATCAGTTTATCGAGCGTTAAATTGATGTAATTATTATATTGAAATGTTTCAAATAGGCGTAAATGAGAATTACAATATAAAAATCAAGATTTTGTGAATTATTAAATTCTTGCGGCCAGTTGCACGAATATCCAGTTGAATTTGGATTAATCGGTAGCCGAGGTGGCTTATCGCAAGTCTGAGTACAATTCAACCGCCGTGAAAAGATGTCATTTACGGAACCAATACAACGAGAATAATCGAACAAATCGGAAGTCAATGCAATGACTACATTTTACGTTGATTGAATTCTGCTAGATTCTCGTGCAACTGGCCGTTGAAAAGTTTGAATCCTCGTCATTTGGCGAATCGCACTCTGTTAAGAAAGTTGTGAAGTTATTGTTGCGCAGATATCAGAGCCAGGAAGATGGAAGTGAAAACATCACTTCCCAGGAAATGCCGGCCCTTTACTATTATTTTTGATGATCGATGAATGCTCTCAGTTTACTTTCAACTTGGAACACAGGAAACAACTCTCGGAAACAATTTGTGCAGTTTGACATCCGATAAAAGTTTTGATGTCTCAACTTACTTTTATACCGCAAAATCCACTACGTTTTTCTACCCCAGAGAGTTCACTCTAAATCATAGACGATGATTTAGAGAAAATTCTCTATAAATCATAGATCGGTGATCTACACTACCTTTTTATACTTCTCCAATCAAAGATTATAAAAATTCTATACTTGCTCCGACATTTATTAAGCCTCCACGTAATTACACTTCAGTAATGTACCACATCATTTTCAACACTCGAATCAGTAATCCAGAAAAATTTGTGATTCAACCGGCGATCATAATTTGCTAGTTGTGTTGAACATTCTCGTCACGTATTCTCGAGCACTATTTCAACCCAATATCTGCTGACACTGCAACTAAAATTTGGAAGCTGGCAATGCGCTAGCAATGTCAAAATTCTGTTTGAGTGATCGCGTTACTGAAAATGCGAAGCAGTTTCAGTAATTGAACAGCAGTTGAGCGATTGAAAAGTGAAAGCTCATGGGTGGAAAATCTAATTTCAGGTGGTTTTTGAATGAAAAAAGTTATGATCGAGGACTCAAGAGTTGTTTAGAACGTTACATTTTTGCAGTAGGAGTTGATCGAACGGTATTCCGCTCATGTGAACTTCTTAATCGGTAATAAATTATTGATGAACTTCACCTTTTCGATATGCATTGAGTTTCAATTCCATCTATTCTACCAGCAGCAGAAAGCTGAGAAAGCTGAGCTCTTTCTTATTTGAACTCTATCTTTTCAACTCTTTTAATCCTTCGAGTTCTAATCCAAACTAATTCTCCAACTTTTTACTTGACTAAGTACTTTCTACTACAAAAATCTTTTCCTCTAACTTTTCAAAGTTTTCCAAATCGATAAAACTTTCTTTTTCCAAATCCTCATTGAATAGCGAAATTAGATGAATTTTGCCGAAATCAAACAAGATAGATCTCTCTATCCACAATTTATGAGTACAATTATCTACAAAGATCTACTGTAGTTTTGCAGTTTACGATCTCTTCACGGGTTTTGTTTTTATTCTATCAACCTAATCGATGAGGTTTAAAATAATAACTAAGTATTATGCAAGGCGTTGACTTCACGGATCTAAATCCCTATCACTGTTCATCTCTATTGAACCAATTAACGATCTAAATTAGACAATCTACTGGAATTCATCTAATTTAGAGTATCTAAAAGACCAATTCAGACTTATTTCTTGTTCCATTCAAACTGATTGATAGTCTTTTCATAAAATTTGTCAGCAAATGATCAAAAACTCTAATTTTTATCAATTTCATGAACAAAGAAAAATGTTTCATTAATATTTAATTAACTATCACTTTTTATAAATAGACTATTGAAAACACACTCTTCTTCATTTGTCAAGATGAATATGCTTTGGGTGTCAACATCATTGAACCTTGATGAAATCATGAACCGATTCCATAATCCGTACAGCCGTATTCTCTACGCACTGGCAGTAAATAGGATCGAAGAACTCTCACCTAGAATTATCTTTACATCGTCAGGAAAATAACACACTCTATCAACGGAAACTCATCTACCTGTGGTTTCATATCCCCGAACGAGATAAAGATTTTCCAATTCGTTCAGCTTTCTACGACGACACTTCTAGTGAATTCTTGGTAGAGACGTAATAAGCCGATGCGCGCTGTAAAATTCCATTATTGAGTAGATGATCTCGACAGTGGAAATGTGTTTTTTGGGTAAACGAGGTGCTAGAGGATCAGTTATTTATTTTCCAGCAATCAAAGAGGATAGTGAAAGACCGCATTGGGTGTGGACAAAAGGTGCGCCGCCATATTGGAGTTATGATGAGGATGAGGTGGGTCAATCGTTTCATTCTTTCAAAAAAGTAGTCTCTATTTTCAGAGAACACACTCTTCAGTATAGAATCAAACCAATGAACATTAGTGTTTCATCATCATCTAAAGGATCATAGCTGGTTAGTTATTTTTTTGGGCCGATTACACGTAAGCCAATTGAATTTTACCATTTCGAGATGACGCCATTTACGGAGCTGAAAAGAAATCTATTAAAAGAAAGTTATTAGTTCGGGTGGATGAAATTCAATTGACTTTTGTGCTACTGGCCATAATAGTTAGTTGTGACCTCATAATTTTAAAGATTTGAAAATAAAATAAAAGTGGTTCAATTTTATACTCGTATGCAACTTACAACTATATAATTTACTATCATGACATTCGACTGCATACTGCATTTAAACAATATAAAATGATTCATAGTCAATAGATTTTAGATGCTGACAGAGTTTCAATAAATTGAAGGGTTTGATCGTTCTTTGTCACGGTCAACCCCTTATGTGTTGCATTTTAAATCCTTCGTATCGATTTGTTATTTCTTAAATGACACATATCTGTTTATGATAAAAATGTCATATCATTCGACGTCAAATCAATTTGAAAAGGATTCGAATCATTTGAATTCAATTGTGAGCTTTTTTACTTGAGTTGATGACAATGTTGCCGTGAATTGATTGATTGATAAGATATGCAAAGATATTATGTTCCATACAAATGATAATAGTCATGTAATGTTTCCCAGATAAATTGAAAATCCATAACGATTGATCGGCCGGCTGTGAATGAATATATTGCATGTGTAGTGGAATTAGTTTGTGACTGATATCATCAATCATTCTTGGAATAATGGGAAATTGATCGCCCATGCGCCCCCATACATCGGGCCAACACCAAAAGGTAGGAAAAACGTCATGAGCAATGAGATTGCGTTTGTTCGAAGCATGAAACTAACAGCAACAAAACTCCCAACTTGGTCTGGAACATGGACTGTAGTTTCTGCTCGGATAAGTCTTTTCAGTGAAACAAATCCCAGCTAAGCTCTTGCCTCATGAATAAATAGTACAGATAATAAGCAAAAACTTTCGTTACAAAAAACTTGGAAATCGTGTAGAATGAAACAAAACAATATGAATTTGAACTTTCCATGCTTTGCTCAATTCAGTACTTTATTCAAGTATTAGAAACCAGCAAATATTATAGTACACCAGGTTTAAGTGGAAACCAGTCTTTGATTCTTCATTATGTAATGCATAGTATCTATAGATAACTTGCATCAAGTTCATCACTGTCCACAGTACAGAAAGAGCTGAAAAGTACTGACACAGCGGTGAGAGTAAATATTTAAGCTTATAGATCTCATAATTGCAATACGGGAAAAGACTCTACATAGTGATGAATAAAATAGGATCATCCAAAGACTATCAACATAAGCACATGTTGAAAAAACAATTTATGAATCTGCGCGTAAACACTACCTTGTATTCTAGTATTCGTGGTACTCATTTTGCTACAAAATGAGTATACGTGATAATAATATACTTGATAATAACTATACGTGGTAATAATTTGCTACATGCATTTGTTCTTGATAAACACCGCGGTGAAAAGTTTCAAAACTCAACTTCCTTTCATATTGATGATTTGATGTAGTTTTTTGCATGGATAGCTCTTGACTATATTTGCCCATCCAAATAAAGGTCTTTATTTTAACATTGTGAATTTGTAGACGAGACCATTAACATTGTTACTTATCCCAGCCGCCAATCTTGTGAGTGAGCAGTGAAAAACAGTTCCACAGGTGCAGTCATTAATCAAGCCGTGTTTATCGTGGCTCAATCCGCTATGCGCTTCCCTCACCTCTCGGCTCGACACTTGTATTTCGTTTTTGCAGCAGCTAACTGATGAATCCAATTTTTTCCCCTTCCAGAAGGAATTACCTACTTTACTACGCCGCTTACCTTAAATTCCCACCATTATCAAACATTCCACTGCTGTTAAACAAAGATGCTTGCTTTCCCTCCAGACCTATCCCGCATTACCACAATGCCACTTAGCTGCTGAAAAACATTTGCTCATTCGAAAACTTAAACTCAGATTAGGCTGGATTCCGGTGAATTTTTTTGGCTTCAGGAAAAAAGCTTTAGTAGTACAAATTTACCTTGATTTTTTCCAGAGATTCCATTTCCAAGGTTTTTTGAAACCATACTCTCACTTTTTGAGAAATTCAGCAATTTTCGCAATTAACATTGCGTTACTCGAAAAACATTGTTTCCGACTGTCTCTCGGGAAAAATCGAGTCGCATGCTTGAGTTTTTTGAAATCCTGTGAATCATTTGAGTCTTATGAATCCATCCCAACCATAATGTCGGAGAGTTCCTTTTTCCAATGAAGTACAATATTTTTGCTGGTTCTATTTTTTAGCTACAGCTATCCACTTTCAAAGAAACACCCATTATTTGAAACTCATCAAGCGTGAAATGTTATTGAAAAAACTAGAACAATGCTTCAAGGATATCTCTCACAAAAGTTCTTGAATCTCGCGATTGCAACTCACAGCACATCCTAATCAACGTGGTTTTTCCGCTCCGTACACGAGTACCAGACAATAATATAATTAAGTTCGAGTTGGAGATCAGATTTTGCAGGGGCTCGTGATGGATAGTCGCCCAGTTGAGGGCTGTGTTATTTCATTAGTGGAGATCTGTTGTGTGGGGGAGTAGAGCGAATTGGCGAGTGAGTGAGTGTGAAATAAAGGAATTGGTGAGGAGGAGGAGAAGAAGGAGGAAGAGGAGGGGGATGAACGTGAAGTAGCTCGGACATACCTTCTAATGGATCTTTAACGAGGCACGCGATTCCTTCATTACATCATTGCGAAGAAAACTCTCAGCCTGAGTATTCCCGAAATGGATTTTCCAATAGGAACATCTAATTCGTTGGACAATTGCTTCCTCTTTTCTTTCGTCTCCTGTGAAGCTTACTTCCCTGGTCTAGCTTTGAGATTAATAGAGACGCTTGATAAATCGGAAGATTTCAACTTGGTCTCGTTATTTCTGAAAATATTTCAGTTATATACATGAAAAAGTTTCACTAAGAATACTTTTCCTAGCACATGCTTCCAAAGTAGAGACCTCATCGAGAGATTTCGACTTATCTCGTGAATTCTGAAAAGATTTTGGTCGTAAAAATATCCATTAGCTCATTATTCCCATACACTAGCCTATATTCTGGAGAACCTTCTTCTGAATGAATTCCATGGAATCATGAATCTTCTGAATATTGGACATGGAATCACATCCTCTGGTATTTACGTTATACAATGCGTATTTATGAATTGCTCATGAATCAACTCAGTTACGTTTTTGGGAAATGAATTATTGTCATTATAACTCATAACATTTTCATACAAAGATGGAAGTGTATAAAAATTTAACGATTGAACAATATGATAGTGCCTCATAGTGGATGAATTCTTGTACACTTTGAACATTGTAGGCAGATGTGATGAGGTAATTTAATGTCAGATCAGGTGCTTTAGCAAAAAAAAACCTATGATAGTATGTAGTATAAATCATACTTGCTCAATCATACTGGAATTCGTTGATTTTGTCATGATTTTCACTGGTACAGTACATGGTAATAATTGACGATAGCTCTCCTATGATTCCTGCATCAATGATATAAAGCCTTCTACCTATTTACCAAGTTGATATTCCTGGTACATGAAGCGGGACAATTATAGCTTTGATAATGCAACTCTCACAGAAGAGATACAGTACAATAATGTTGAAACTTTCTGTGTGGAGTTATATGCAATAACACTAATTCCCTCCAGGCATCCTGGTTGAGCAAGTTATCCACTCTAGAATTGATGTGGAATATAGAGATATAAATTTGTTTAGTGTAAAGCTATACAATCTCAGGTGATCTTTGATCTTGAAGCTGTACAATACATCAACTTTGAACCAATTGTCATCATAACTTGTTCCTATCTTTTAGGACTGAATCATCAATGATTATTATTTTATGTGATCAATAATAAATTATTTTATCATCAATAATTATTATTTCATGTAATAATATGATTGTTATGATAGGAAACAGGCTTGCAAGGCGTGTGTGATACGTTTCATTATGAAGGAACTCATAAACCTCATTTTCATAGACAACAGGCACGTGCCCCCAAAATTTTGTGCTGATAATAAATATCTGTTGATACACAATTGCTTCTGTTTAGGTCCACACAAAATGATTCTGAACATTTTATTGAGTACCCTTTTGTAGTATGCTTCCTGGCTCATATCACCCCAATTTTGATTTGTGCCCCCCAAATTCATGGCCCAAGCTATGCCTATGCTCATCATAAGTAACTATTATGATGAACATCACCATCATTTCGTGAATTGAAGAACTTTATCAATTGATGGAATATTATTCCATATATTCATGACGTTTTGTTGGTTTCAGGTCTCCAGCTCAGAGTACTTCAGTGTGAGCTTCGATCTGGGAGCTGGGAGCAATTCGGAGAATGAGAACAATGAATTCCTCATTGCAGCTAAAGGAACGTCATTGGCGTAAGTGATTCTTCTTCTGCTTATTATTACAATTCCATTGTCACAAAAAATTGTCATTAATTGAAAACTATACAGCTGATGGAATTCTATAGAAGAAAAAACTGACAAGAAAGTAATTGATGACAAATTACAAAACTTAAGATTATTTGGTGGAAATGAGAAACTTCAAGAGTCATGAGAAAATAATGCTCCTCCTCCAGTATACCTTTTTCGAAAGTACTCGATAATGGTAATGGTTAAAGTTCACTACAATATTGTACTCAATATTTGGAACCCTACAGGTGATGAAACTCTTAACATGAATAGATAAAACATTCAAAACTTTACAGAGAACTAGGTGGAAACAAAAAATATTTTAGAAACATTTTTCATTCAATCTCATCACAAAACAATTATGTTTGATAATTTAAAATAATTATGCAAAACAATATGCTTCTACCACATTATTCCGGTTCAAAAATGCTCACTGAAAGTATTAATAGAATACAATTCTACTCAGTACTAATATAGGAATCAATAATATAGGAATTATTCCTCCTCCAGGAGAAACGTTTTTCTTATTTGAAACATCTACTCAAATCTATGCAATTGAGAAAGTCGGTGAAAATCTGTTGCAACATTTAAATGCACTAATGATTCTTCTATATCACAACGATGCTCTTTTCAAAATATTTTTCAAAAATGAGAAACTACTAAATCACTGAGATGAAGTGCAGCGTTACCGATTTTGAACGTGTAGGTGATGGTGTGAGCGTGCGTGTGTGTGCAATGTGCATGGTGTGATAGTGACAAGAGGAGCGAGCAGTGTTGATGAGCCGAACTGATTTTGAACATGGACGTAGCGGTGGCACAATCGCTCGATTGTCTGCTGCCGTTCGATAAACGGCCCGATTGGTTTGCTCTACTAATGGAATTGCATCAACACTGGCCAGTGCACGCACGCAACTCATCTCTCATGCTCTTTCCCTTCCCCTTCCGTCATCTCTCAGTATCCTCTCATCCTTCCCTGTCAACCCTTTCGTCACTTCTCATCCTAAACTCAACAACTATCACGTCCTTCCACCCTTCTCTCACCGTTTTTCACACCTCCTTCTTGCGGTTTTTGACATTTTCTCTCTTTCATTCACCTTCTGGAAACTAGTTCTTTCTGCTCTTATCCCCCTCTTTTCAAGTTCCTTCTTTCGGCTTTTGGTGTTTTATCTATGACTGTGTTATAACTCAATCATTACAGTTCCATAATTGAAATCGAAACAGTTGCCTTTTCGAAATGGAAGACGATTTTATAAAACGGATTGTACATTATGAAACGTTCTGATCCAGTTTTAAAACAGTGGAATGTAACAAAACACAATCGCAGCTGATCAAAGCACTGTGTAGTAGTTGCTCATGCATGTGTTTAGCTAGCAGCTGTCCTAACCTATACGCTCAACATTGAGATGTAACATGGTCGTTTGAATCAAGGTTAGTTTAGTTTGAAAATGTTGATATTATTGTTAGTGGCGAAGCGTGGTATACTTATTTGGTCATCGCCAAATAAGTATACCACGCTTCGCCACGGATTATTGTTTTTTGTTGGTCGTGGATAAAATTATGTATGCAATGATAGTATTTTAGCCTTTAAACGACTTGTGAGATACATTAAAATAACTCGCGTTGCCGCTCGTATCGTTGCCTCGGTATCTCACTCGTGGTTTATAGGCTCTCATAATACAAAAATTGCATAAACTACTATTATCTCTCACACACCATCCAAAAACTAGTTAATTTAGCTTTCTCCTCCTTTTTCTCGAGTTTCTTCTTGCAGTTTATGTCATTCCCTCTGTCTTACCAAAGACAATTCAACTACTTAGTAAATTGATTAGTTTATTAGTTTTAATAGTTGAATAATAATATTGTCTTTGTTCTAACATTCTGGAAACTAGATCTGCTTTCTCGCCTGTGTTTTTCAGTTCTTTCTTGTATTCTGGCATTCTCTCTCTCAAACAGTTCCTGGAAACTAGTTGTTCTGCGTTCTACCCCGTTTTTCAAGTTACTTCTTGCGGGTTTCTCGCTTTATCTGAAAACAAAAAGCGGTGAGAGAAAGTGCTCAGAAATCTGGTTGAGGCATTAGGAAGTCGACTTGCTAACAAGCAGTACAGTTTAGAAAGTCTAATGACACCAGTAGTCGGGACTTGGACATGGAAAACTGCTGACAAAGCCAATTAGAATTTACAGGTCAGTCAGCGTCCCAATCTCCTCTTCTTCTCATGTAAATGCTTCCGTGATTCTGAATTATAGCGTAGCTTGCCTTCTTTGACACAGAAGAATCGTGATTTCTGTTTGAACCACTCACTTTTGTTTGAAGAAGCCTGCTTTAATCATATTCTCCTTTTCTGACACAGGTCAATATCATAATATCTCCCTGAAAACATTACTTTTGTTCATGTACTAAGAATATTTGGTGATATCAGAAAGGAATTCCGTAATAATGCAGTTCACATGAATACTAAACCTGTACTGGTTTCAAGGAAGAATTGTATGCATTGGATCTCCTATCAGAGAATTCTCAATGCTTTCAAGATTGGCAAGGATCAGGAGGAATTGGAGGAGAAAATTTTGTTATTATAACACATCTGTTCGGAAGTAGGAATGTTCTGATTTGGAAGCCTATTACCATAGATAACAGATTAGAATCTCTATCTCCTATCTCTTCTCTAAATTTAACTATTCTCTTATTTTACTAAAATAAGTGAAATACCAAACTGATGAATCTATTTGAATTTAGAAATTTTCATACTTGAGAGTCTTTTCACGATAGACTATATATCAATGAACTTGAATGTTGAAGAGAAAGTTATTTATTGGCTTCTGTCATCAGAGAGTAACTTTTACGGATTTTCTTTATTCGAGATTCCGAACTGAGTTCGCGAACTGAACTTTTTCTCTAGCGGAAGAGCAGTCAACAGATTTACAATTCAAATTATTCGTTTACTATTGGGATGGAACTGCATCACGGTAATAGCTGAGGAAGCTGCTGAGAGAAAATATTTATGGCGAAGTTGTACAAAGGTCTTGAGAAACGTGGAGCCAAGCCACATTGCCGGTTCTTATCTGACTTTGAAATTTGAAGTGCAGACTTTCGAACGTTGTGCATGGATTTTCTAGCTTGGTCCTTCCCTACAAGTAAGGCTCATTTTTTCACTCAGTGTACAGAATCGGAAATAGTCAATAATAGCTTCAAAAAAGAGGCATAGTTCATGAAAACCCATTTCGAAATAGTCAATATAAGCTTCCCAAAAGACGTATAGTTCATAAGGAAGAACACTTTATTATATTTTTCTGGAAAATTGTTTCTGTGAAAACGATTCTTATCGTGAAACAAAAATACTCCTCGAACACTTGAAAATGTGTTTTTCATGAACTAGACCTATTTTGTGAAGCCATTATTGACTGTTTCAGATTCTATTTATTGGTAGTAAACTTGAGCGCAAGCCATTTCAAGCAAATATAACCCAATTAGTTCTCAAATTATGTGGAAGAAAGAGTGACAGAAAGACTTTTCCATTAAGAATTAGAAACAAGAGGGTGAATTATTTTGAAAGTGAATCACCTCTCAGCTGTTTGGAATAATGAAATTTACAATTCAAGGATCTGAACTTCATCTAGAAGCAGATAATATTCATAATGTATCAACACGGATACTAGAATACACGATGGAGGGGAGTAGGATGAGTCAACTCTCAGAAATATCAATAATTATCGAACGCTTTTAAACCTCCAGCACCCTCCAATGATAAATTAAGCAATGTTTTAAATTGCTGAATATCTATGATTAGTCTCTATTCTCTTACCTTATCGTTGCAATGCGACTTCAGCACATCACTGTGACTTCTTAAAAATGTAATGGCAATCAGCACCATTGGACTTCCAGATCATCCTCTTGCAATCACCAGCATGCTGTGTATTCAGGGCGATCCATCTTCCGTAGACCCACTAGAATGACAGGCTCGCCTCTCACCATCAATCACCGCCTAACTGCTACGATTTATAGTGCAAACTACATCTGTAGTTGGAGACGTAGCAACCCTAATACCAGAAATGAACTCGACTCACCTCACTCACAGGCTCATTGAATTTCATTGGGGCCTTCATCATTCTGTCCAGTCTCCTCTTCTTCATCCCCAAACCTGGATGTTTCAGTCCTTCCCTGGTCTTTTGTTTATGAAATAATCCGAGATGAGTTGGTTGATTTGTTGACTCATTATCAGATCAGTAGGTAGTCAACTACTATTGTCACTTCATGAATTCAAACTTAATGAATGAGAAATTTTCTTAAATTCTTCTTTATGAATTGAAGAATTCCTTTCTCCTAATGCGTCTTCTTCGAAAGGCAGTATCAAACAGTTTTCTCAGTAGATTATGAGTTTCATGGGCATTATTATGCGACACACTCAGACTTTTGTTTGAAGACTTTGGTCACTCGGACTTTGAAATTAGTACAAAAATTCATATTTCAAAGTCCGAGTGTTCAAAGTCCTCAGACAAAAGTCTGTGCAACACATGGTTCATAATATGATCGTCTACTCTATACAAACAAATAGTCCAATACACACTGAAACAGCTACTTCAGGGGTGCATTGGACTATTTATTTGTACAGGGTAGACAATCGTATGATCCATGTATTGCTAGTTGCCTAGTTGCCTATTGCTCCGGTGTGCGACCGGGGTAACAGTCTTTAAAACCTTCATTTTAATTTAATTCACAGCACTTGCTCAGTACAAGTGTAATTGCAAGGCGCCAAACAGTCGACCTTGCCCATTTGAACAGGTGAGCAGCAGCACTCTGCCCAGTGAACAATGAAGCCGCAAAAGCAAGCAAAGAAAGCAGCGCTCACCTTGGCAACATACATAATGTGGCAGCTTTCAAAGGCCCGAAAACGCTTACTATACCCCAAAGCTAACATTGTATACAAACATGAGATTCTCCTTGGCCGGGCTTTTGATGTTTCAGCATTAACGTTCCGGCAAAACCTTTTAAACGTCGCGTATGAAGCGGAGGCGAATATATCACTTGAATCTGATGCAGCAACAACAAAGCTACGTGTTTTCATTTCATGCAACCGCGCTCCGCTGGCTGGCTGGCAGCATTCTGATACAGTACTATGATTTGATTAAACCAGAGTGTATTCACATGAAATAGCTTCATTCTTCTCAAGAGTAATGAATTTTGCGAATTCTCGTAAACTGTACAGGAGCACAGGAATTTTCTAGTTATTCGATGTTTCTCAAGAAATCTTTATTTTCTAGATTTTGTTGTTCCAGATTTCTCTGTTGTTACCAAACTATTGTTAAAAAACCATGCAGCGAATTATTGATAAGAAAACTATGCACCAAACTATTGATGTAAACACTAAGCACTAAACAATTAATAAAAAAATCACGCAACTATCCAAACTATTGGAAAATAAAACTTAATCATTGTTTAGTGTGATAGTGAGAGTGAATCTGTGGCTTTTAAAAATGCTTGGTTCAATTTTGAATATCAATATAAAAGTGAGACATTAACACAAAGTTATTGATTTAGAAAAAAATTGATCAATTTAGCATTTTAATAAATTTATTGAAATACATGTAGCCAAACATGTGAGAAAATTTATGAAAGCAAATATTGAAATTTCCATTGAGAATTTCTATTTTCATATTCGGAAGACTTATAAAACCATTCATCTTCTGTTAAATTCATGAATAAGATCATTTCTTTTGTAGAGATTAACTTGTCTGTTTCTATAACGTAACTGTCTCATTCTGTCAAGAACACGAGAAAAGCACACAAAAGATTTGCGTTGTGTCTTGAGAGTGTTATCTCTCACCCTCACCAGAGGTTAGTTGACGAGTATCTCAGAGAGAAGAGAGCTTGTGAGCCGCCGGTGTATCCAGCGTGAAACCGTGAAGCATGAGAAAGGGTTATCTTGCTCCTCCCTACATTATGCCCTCCCTTATCTCAAGTCCATAAGAGCTTCCTACTGATAATGTCAGTTTGAACACGTGAGCAAGCTCTTCGTACAATGGCAGATTTTGAAATACACTCTCACCTCAATTTCTGAGAGATATACCGAGCACTCTTGAAAGCTTCAGCGCTTAACGTCAGTCAAATCATTCACACATGTTCCTGGCTGAGCCACTTTCAGTTATCAGGATAGAATTGGGGCAATCGATTCATCAACTAACAGTTATGAATATGAATGAAATAACACAATGAATGGAAATTCCTGTGACGTATATTTCTTCTTTAAAATAATTACTTTTGAATAGTTACTGTTATTTCCAAATAAGAGGAATTTGTCTTACAACTATTATTTCATTCAAATTAGTCTGCCCTTTCGTAATAATCTCCAACAATTTTCATTACAAACTGTTTTAAAGATTTTTGAACCTGTTTTAAGTTTATTTTGTTACAAAATTGATGTAAAAATGTAATATTTTAGGAAGTTTCAGTATTATTTTTGCTTTGTGATTTCGTGCTTTTCATGCATCTCTTGGAAATTCAACATTTATAGGGAAAAAATAAATTTTTTCGGGAACAGATTCTCAGGTTAATAACCCCTGGACTAATAATAATATAAATTTTATATAGAAGCAGTTTTGCGCAAATTCCTGTTGTTTTCTTCAACATTATAATAATAGGTGTATATTGTTAATTTTATCCTTTACACGTTTGATAGCTATCTACTGCTAAAAAACCAGTTACGCTAACATAGACATTCAAGACCCTTTACACGCGGAGTTGGAAATAAGACGTCATTTGAGGCTCTATGATGATGTATGGAGCTGATCGATGATATCTCAATTTACAGTGTGAGAACCATGATATATGATTCTCATATACGTTTCCCGAGTGTTAAGGCTGAAAGTTTCTTGATACTCAATGTTGACTCATATCTAATCAATCCTCTTGCAAATGACAGCTCAAACAATATTTCCACTCGAAATAATATCAGCCGAGCGGAAGTTGCAATTGAAGTTTGCTCCACAGAATCAATCAAGTCGAGCTGAATAGATACTTAGTGTAAATACAATTTTCATCAAATTCGAGACTACATTCTCGCTCAATCCTTTCATTCTTCTAGGAGATTATTTATTTAATATATTTAAGAGAAAAGCAATCTCTCGGAATTGAATCAGACGATGGAGCAGCTTGACTTCTTTACAGCTTGAAATCTCATTTATCTTGGAATGTGTCTTCAAAGACGTGGATTGACTGTTGCTTGTTTCAACACTAGATGTCTCCTATTCAAAGAGCTCTTTTGATTGAAAACGTTGCTAAAGATTCTATTGCTATTTTCAATTTTCTCAATCAGGATTTTCTGAAGTGATGAGTGATGACTCATACAAAGATTGATCGCTTTAAATTTAATTCACCAATTCCACACTGCTGATTGAAAATATTGCTTGCATCAGTAATCTAACATTTCAATTTGAAATGAATTCTTGATCACATTTTAGATATGATCGATCAGCACAGGAACTTGAAGTCTCTCTGATATATTGTCCCAATTTATTTAGTAGTAAATATTGAACAATATTTTGAAAGATTTAAAATAGTATGTTTGAAGTGCAATTTCTCTCTATTCGAGTTGTGGTAAGTACAATCTGCAATGGGTGTTAAACCATGAAAATTTTCGAAAATTAATTGAGATTTCATGAAAATGGAGATTTAAAAACCTTCGAATGCAACTTAGTAGAATTTCTGTCTCCAACTCGTGTAAATGTTTATTTACAGAATTAAAACATCCGTAGCCGTAACGTGATCATGATTCAATCAACAACCACTTCATAACAATCAACCACTTCTATAGACTATAGATTTTCTAAATCACACCCAACATCCTGTAAAATTATACCCCACTAGCTCAACCACAATTTGAAAAGTCCCGTACTTTCATTTCGATTTTTCCCCGCCAGCAGTTGAAAATTGGAATACGGTACCAGGTTTGTGCAGCACTGCCATTTCTGTATAACAAACAGATCATGGCGTAATATTGTTTAGCTTGCGACATGCACTGCAGTGTATATGATAGTTGGCCAGCTTATCAGGTTGCTTGCTAGTGTATTGAGCGAGCACTACGCTCCACCAAACTGATAGCAGAGCAGAGCAGAGCTCGCTGCACAACCATTTCCGTTTGATAAAACTCGCGGCGTTACGATGCTCATTTTGTGGTCAGCGCTTTTTCTCTCTTCTGTTCTGCACAAATAGAAATACCAAGTTATTGGTTTGTTCAGCGCATTTCATAATCTATGTTAGGCTATCAGTGTTTTATGTTAGCTGTTTATGAATTTTTCAATTACCTTTCTATATTATGAGTATATGAGTATGTGATGAAACAAATTGTCTTGTGCTCAAGTATTGAGGTATTGATAGCTGTTTCAATTACCTTTCTATATTATGAGTATATGAGTATGTGATGAAACAAATTGTCTTGTGCTCAAGTATTGAGGTATTGATAGCTGTTTATGAATTTTTCAATTACCTTTCTATATTATGAGTATATGAGTATGTGATGAAACAAATTGTCTTGTGCTCAAGTATTGAGGAATCGCACATTTTTAAGCGGTTTATTAAATTGTCAATTGTCTTTATACATTGTACATTAACATGCCCAAATATGTGATGATTTGCGCTTGAGTATTGAGGATAGGGATGGTTCAAATTTATTTCATGAGTAATGAAAATCAATCTTGATCAGTGCAGCGATTAGCAATCAAACCAGTTGGTTCCTGGCTCTAAGAAACTATAGGCTATGGTGGTTCTCGATGTGTTGTACCTGATCGAGGGCCGGTTGATCAGAAGTAGATTGAAGTGAATCTTTGATTTGAAAAAGGAAATTATTTATTGGAAACTAGGCTGTACTTATATTTTATTAACTACAACATCAAATATACTGTACGATTACAGAACGGGGATGAATTAAAGGCAGCCTTGTACGTGAAACTTGGATTAAAATGAGAGTAATCATGATTCTGAAATTAACATGGAGGGCTATACAACTCCAACCTCTGTATTTACAATAATTGATTTCCAGCTATCTTTTGTTCAATCACAGGGTTCATTGGCGAATAAGCTGGAAATTGGATTAGCTTTGTTTGAGAAATTAACGCCAATTGTTCTATTGTATCGGAGTCAAGTCGGTTCGCAGAAGCTGCAATAGTTGCTGTTTGAGGGTCGGGAGTGCCAATGCCAACTATGCGCGCGCATTGAAGCGACTCGCTTGACAGGTTATTGTTCATCGGAATTTCACAGTTAACAAACAATAGTACACAGCATACCACCCCTGTAACTATGCTGCAGTAGATGCTGTTATTTGGACTCACAGAGGTGATAGACTGACTTGTCTGCAAATTTATGGTGACTTTCATCCGAGCGCCTCTTTTTTGTTGCGTAATATTGCACCAGACAACATCCTATATGCAGCGTGAAAACAAACGAATTCTTTCCGCCTCCGGATTTAGTCTCGTGTCTCACTTCTTTGTTTCTCTGTAGAACAATTTTGCTTTTTAATTCCCCTTCGTTGCTCCTCATTATTCTCCTGTGAAAAACTCATTTTTCAGAAGCTGGTGAGATGAAAGGTCATGTGTGTTGACAAATCCACCCGGTCAAAACTGGACATTCATATGCAATGAATAATTAATTTGATAATATTATGATTCCTAGAATTGCTATCATCATTATTCGCGTGGAGCAGTTTGCTCTGAGCACAGAATAGCAATGGATACTTCTACAGTTATTCTAAGCTTTGAGTTATATTATTTGCGTCAATAACATGAAATGCTAGATAATTTGAGTAATTATTATACCACTGAACTCCTCCATTCACACGACGAGTAACGTATAATCTTGTAGGGATCCATTTCACTTCAGCGGGAAATAAATTGAAGGAAATATACAGTGATTTTCATTTAATTTGACACTTGGCATTAGATAGATAGATAGAGAGGTATTATTTCTTTGCCATCGTACTTTACGGTTATCAGCAACGTCGAGAAATGATATCTCTCTATCTATCTATTCAATGCCAAGCGTCAAATAAATGTCACTGTAGTTATATGAATGTACCATCCCATTTGCAATATCAATGAATAACTACGCTCTAATTAGATTCTCTTTTTTCAAATTAAATGTTGTTGATGGGAGGCTCATCTCATGATAGAGTTGAATTATTCCTAAAATGTTGGAGTGACTTTCACCAAGAGAGACGAGATTTGGATCGATTCTGAAGTTCTAGTGCTTCTCAATTTGAATGGGGATATGTATGTCTGTTGTGGTGCTAATATGTAGATTCGTTTGATTAGTTTGCCTGCTAATATCAAGACATAACAATCAAAAGATGTAATACATCTATCAACATATAAATCAAGTCAAAATAGAAAATCAAACATTCTCTAAATAAAACACAGTGAAACAGAAATCAACTTCAAAACCAAAACATAACCACAATCAATATACAATACAGCAAACAAAATCAAAATCAAGTAAAAATTCTAAAACAAACATTATCAAAATATAACACTGTGAGAACAGCAATCCACTTAACTCAATTAGAAGATGGAAGGTAATGAGACATTGCAACTATACAGTTGCTGTTAAATCATAATAATTAATTGAACGAAATTCCTAATTAATGCCATATAATATTCTGAAGACTTCTGCTACTGCAAATATTGACAACAGATTAATAGCTAGTAAGGAAATTCGATGAACGCTACTGCACAAAAAAGTAGCGTTTTTTGTGCAGTAGCGTTCATCGAATTTCCTTACTAGCTATTAATCTGTTGTCAATATTTGCAGTAGCAGAAGTCTTCAGAATATTATATGGCATTAATTAGGAATTTCGTTCAATTAATTATTATAACTCAATTAGCTTTCAAACTCACTCATTCAAATATCACTAACTCATTTCAAATACTTATCTTTTTAGCTCATAACACTATTGAGTCAGTATGATTTTTGTGATTTTCTGTATGGCCTTTGTTGATTTACAAAAAATAATGTATTCTATTGTAATCTATTGGATGTTTATTACAAAATGTATCTATTATTAATCAAAGGAAATTAAAATAATATGAACAGGGTTATTTGCACAACAAAGACATTTTGTCAAATGCCCTCCAACGATTTGTTTGTAGTGGGGAATCGATCGTAGGCTAGACAATTTTGATTCAATTGCGAGATTAGCGGGCAAGCCGACAGTAAAACGAGCCATATAGTGGCAGTGTTATAGCATAGCATAGCAGTCGAGTGCCGGTTGGAAGGCGTGAGCCAATCTCCAAGTGCAGTAAAGTGGAATCGTAACTCTAATCGTGAAAAAGGAAAACGACCAGGAAGAAGGGTTGGAGTTGGAATGTAACAGCAGGGCTGCAACAGAGAAGGCTGCACTGAAACCGATACAATAATGATCAGTCGCGGGATGCAAACTAAAACGGATTCTATGTTTTACACTTGCTAGATACAGTATTCAACCTTTGCGGGGTGCAAACTGAAACGGATTCTATGTTTTACACTTGCTAGATACAGTATTCAACCTTTGCGGGATGCAAACTAAAACGGATTCTATGTATACACTAATAGATACAGTACTCAACGTTTGACTATGTGTAGTACAAACACGTACTTTGTACATTGATACAGTACACTTCCTTTCTTTTCACAGTTCAAAATCTATCACTATCTACAGTGTGTGTATAGTGTACAGTATAAGCCGTTTGCATATAATACAGTAAAACGAGCCATATAGTGGCTTGTTTAAATGTACAAATACTGTATAAATAAAGTACAACCACTCTCTCGCTATAAAATCCACTTCACTCTTTTACTATTCACAATACAATATTGATTATACTCAACTTTCTACTACGAATGTACTCCACTACCTAACCTTCTACCATATACAATAAAAATAAATTATTTCCTTTATTTACAGTGAAAAATCACTTACTACAAACAGTATCATGGAATATCCACATAGAGAATGGAATTCTCTGACATGTTACAATTTACAATACACCTCCCCCTTCCATATACAGTACTCTGTCTTTTGATACAGTACAGACGGCGCTGCTATACAGTATAGAATACACTGCAGAGAAAGTATCAGACTGATTAAACAGTCTGCACAGTACGAGTACAGTGGAATTTATATTCAGTAAGACGACATACTATATACACTACAACGGCGTACTTTTTACAGTATACAGGCTGTCGATGGCAATAAGATGCCTGGAAATGTGTCTCCGATGTTACGGAAAAACCTTGAAACCAAACTCTTCCATCACCTTTACGACTCATCCTGTTCGTTTTCGCGGCCTGCTCCTTATCAAAGTTATTTTTACGATGGCATAAACTGCCGCAAGAACGGATCAAATTGAAGCACGTTGTGCACTATTCTCCTCGTCCACTTTCATCTGCCACTAACTTGATGCTAGTCTCACAATCAATTATTTCGGGAAAGTCTGGGGATTTATTGTAAGATGGCGTTGTTCCGCAAAGAAGTTTATATTGTAGTAGGAAATGGAGAGATATCATCAAGGACGAAGATTTTATCAAAGAAAATCAATATAATATATCAAACTACAATAAGACATGAATATTTGATTAATCTATACTACTCTGTATTATGATGAAATTGTAATTGACGTACTATCACCTTGTTTGTTGCCCAGAAAACAAGTTATGGTTAGTTTTAGTAGATACTGGGGAAATTGCATGTTTGTTTCCATGTTTATTGCAAATGATATTTAAAGGTAATAAGCATCATGTCTATTTACGAAAAATTATGATATAGGTTTCTGAGTGTCTTGAAAAAGGAACTGTTTCACATGCTTTTTCAGTCATTAACGTCATTAGAGATAGCTGATTGTATCGTAAGCGAATCATTGCACATATGAACGCTCCTGAAAATCAAATTTGAAACAAATGCCACGGATATGTAATCTCGCTAAATAAGCTCACCTTATACGAGTACAGGTACTCATGATAAATCTATTTTTTCAGCTTTCTTCAATTTCTTGATTAAGTTACTTGATTATGATCTATTGAGATTATTTTTGAAGTTTTCTTAGCTCAGCTCATCTGAGCAACATTTTTCAAACAAGGAAAACTGGAGCTATTTTTTCCCCGTCCTATTCCTGTTTTATGTCTTGAACTTTTGACAGTTCAATATGCTGTACCAAGAGAGGCTGAAGTCGAGAAGAGCTTGTGAATTTTCCGCCCTTAACACGACCCTTTCTGTGTCCATTACGCTCCCAGTTGAAATGTATTGTTCCATTTTCCCATTTCAGAAAAGCATGTTGATTTTAGAAATGGTGTGGATGTTCTTCATTTTAATAATAGCTCTCCATCGTTATGCTTTATGACGTGCTACCGCTGAATCTTTCCTTCATCGAAAAAATAGCTAAAGATGCAATGCAAGTGGGAGACGCTGACTGTCAACTGTGCTGTAGATTGCGAAAAATGATAACGAAATATAGGAATGGAATATTGATAATATCGGAATAACGGAATATTGATAAATTAATAATGTATTTTCAAATTGACAATTCCAAAAACTACTTTTATATACTGATATAATCTTCTTTTCCTGGAGTATCTCATTTGGAGTGGAAGGTTATCTATTTCACTTTCGAGATTAATGGCGCGGTTTCAGTCAGTATGCATTTCCCCATTTGTTTGTATAGAGTGGATGATCATATGACCAACCTGCCTGCCAGTAACTTACACGTCTACTGGTATCGTGAAACCGCGCCATAATCATCAGTTATAGAGTACATTCAAATTATTTTCTCCCGCTAAATAAATAAACTAATAGATACAATCAAAATCGATGTCTTTCGATATCTCATATTTGTTACTACTATTCAGCTTTAGCTGAAAGTAATCATTCCATCCTCAAGATCCTCAAAAACTATTCTATTCTATTTCTCCAAGCATTTTGTCTAAACATGTTTCAAGCTTCAAGTTGTTGAAACAAATGTTAAATCTTCAATAGTCTATCCAATATCATTCACAGAAGGACCAAGTGTATTTCAAATTTGCATGTATAGTTCGGCTTCTCAAAAAAGTAAGCAATGACACTTGAGTAGCAAGTAACATTCATGATTCAAGGAGCATTTGTGCAGTGGAATTTTGTAGAACTGAACATCCATTGACTAAATAAATTGATAGATGTAGGACAATCTGCATGAATACATGAATATGTAGTAAGTAGTGCATCATGATAGCATCATGACTGATCAACATATCAACAAAGATAAGATGAGAAAAAATATAATGAAATAAAATCAACACTATATTTATTTTTGATAGGAACTGTAAAGCAGCGACTACTGTATTGCGAATAAAAATTCCAATCAGAATAATTCAGTCCAACAATTCCATGTCATCACACCAGCATGTGCTTTCATGGAGTGCAAAAATGACAGTGTAACTTCTTCACTCCCCTCGAACAATTTCCACGTGGACTTTGTATTGGCACCTCTTGTCTGAGCTGCTCCATTAGCAACTTCAAATTTCAGCTTCTATTAGTAACTCAGTTCATTGTTAATGGAGGTCCCGTTCACTACGTCGTCAAGATTGAGTTTCGCTTATTTATCCACTGAGAACCAGCAATTATCAGTTTTCAATTCCACTGTGACTTATTCTATTTCACTTAATTAATTACATATCACAATTTGCATGCGCACTTTAAAAAATTCAGTCCAAGCATTCACGTCATAGATCTAAAACTAATCTCATACTCCTAGCAATTAAAACAGTTTTTCAATAGAACCCCCTATTTTTTAAAACAGTGTAATTGTAAACTGTATGTAAATAATGGGTTGAAAAATTCAGAAATAAGATATCAACAATTCAATTTAGAGGCAAATAAATATGTTCAATGTTGTACAAATAAACATGAGTTTAAATTGAATTGGACAACTATTGAAAACTACTACTGCAACTAAATTTTGAATCTACTGACTTTTAATCTACTGAATTCCAGGAGAAACAACTGATAGTACTAGCAAGGAGGTTCCACTCAGAACCCACTGTATAATTAGAGTTATCAGTCGAAATATAACGTTGGATTGGTCAAGATTATTTTTGAAATAATTATGTGATACCTTGTTTTATTAGACAACTAACAGTGCTCTACCTCACATAAGTCGAGTGTATTCTCCCATCAAATGGATAAATCTAATTTTTATCAGTCTGTTGATACAAGTTTAGTTTTTTCTAGAATATAGATATTGCTTGATAGACTATGTGTGCAAATACGAACTTGGAGGAGGTAAATACGTGGGAGTCGAAATATTCCTTCACCGTTCGAGGAGAAAAATTACTTTCTCACAGGAACGAAAATCGTGGAGATTCATAGAAGAAAATTGAGGGAAGAGCTTCTTTGAATACCGGCGGCAGCAAGATAGAGAGGTGAAAAAGTAGCAAAACGTGTTGTTGGAATTCTTAATCTAATCAAACCTGTCTTCTGCCTGAGAGGACTCGAACAAGAGGGTTTAATCTTTGAATAAAAATATTGCAGTTTGCTTCTAGCATCATCAAGCATAAAATGCGTATGACACTTCTTTTCAACTCTAATATACTCCTTTATTTCCGAGAACTGTGATAGTTGAAATCTAATCATGAGTACCCGCTCCTCACGCTTTATACAATTAGAAAATGTATAAACGTATCATGAAGCTCCAACGTGAACGTTATCGAGGTGAAAATGGACAGCTCGGTTGAAATTCATCCAGTGAAAGTCTCATTAATAATTCCATTTGTGGAAATTACGAAAACGCAAAGCTGGCGTGACAGACAATTATATTACGTGTGTATCGAACTCACAGTTTATTCTACCTATATTCGGGTAGTAAAATGCTTCACGACTATAGTCCGATTCACGTCAAGAAGTCAGCATTGTTTATATGAGGAGCATTGATGCCAAGTTTCATTGAGAGAGAAAGAGAAAACTGCACCAAACGTGTTTGTTGGGACTGTGTGCGACAACAATGCACAGTACGGCAACTATGCACAGTGCGAATAAGATAGAAACATCAGCAACTGCCTTGTGCTGAACAAGGATAGCAAACTCGCATCTAAGCAATGCTGACTTCTTGACGTGAATCACACTATACTTATCGACTTGATGGTTGATAAACGATGGATATTGAATTTGATTAATGAGTGGGAAAAGCGTATCATGGAAAAAACACTCCTGCTTTCCAATTATTTCAGTTATGTCATAAATAAATTTGTAAACTTGTGAACTGATTCTTCTGGTTTCATAGTTCCACGATATTAGTAAAGTAAGATGTAAGGCTCAACATGACATTCGTAACATTTTGAACATTCGCTAAAACCTTATTTTAACACGAAATAGAGACTACTTGACTAAAATAGCAACAAAAGAATAGTCACCAATGGTAGCAGAAATATTTGGGCTGTTCAAAGTTCTGGAAAAATAATCAATTTCGTCAGAGCAACAGTTACATGTGAATCAAGACGATTGTTTACTGTAGGAGGAACAGTAAAATGTTGAATAGTAAAAATATGACCAAATGGAATGAGCAGATATATTAAATATTTAAAATTGTAGAATTTAATATTTAAATTGTAGGATTGAATATTTGAAATCGTATTATTAATACTGAATAACCGTTTTTTGTGAAAAGTAGGCTACATAAAGTATAGCACGATCCTTTTAACTTGTCAGAAATCAGCTGTTTCGGTAATAATTAAACAGTGATTTCGACACAATAATCAAAAGGCTTAAAAGTCTTAAAGACATTTAAAGTCTTTAAAATACTTTTTTTAAAGAAGACCTTTCAAAGAATAACTTTTTAAAAGACCTTTTCAATAATCTGCGAGATTCAGCATTTGTAGGTTGAGTATTGTGATATTGCTCGTCAAAACATATGTTTTCTGACAAGTTAAAGGGATCCTGCTATACATACCAAACGAATACTGGAACGACTCAGCTCATATTGACAGGTATAAAGATACCCACAGAGTGAGGCTTATCTATATGATAGCAATATTCATAAAATACTGACTTATAACATAGATAAAAGATTAGAATAACAAATTAGATAACTCCTATCGCTTATCTATGCTTATAATCAGAGAAATATGAAACAACTTTGAGAGTATCATAATAGCTACAGGAAGATGTTTAAATGAAGTATTACTGCTAACAACAAATATAAAATAGTGAAATATGAAAGAACTTTGAAGAATATCACTAACGGCTGGAAGATATTTAGATAAATTATTGCTGCCACTCTTTTTCCTGATTGCTGGAAAAATGGTTGCTGACGTCGAAGGAGATCTCTTTTTGTATGTCAATCTGGAAAAACTCGAGAGCTGAACTTTGAGACGATGCCGATCATCAAACAAAACGTCGCTCGGAGATCAAACTTCTTCTGCCTTGCCTCGTTCAGCATAAATCGCTCCGTTACGACGTTCGTCACGAAAAAGATATATTTCTTGTCTCACAAGAGGCGTTCGCTAGCATCTGATGTGCTCCTGCATTTCCCATTCCGATTCCACTGAGTACACAAATTTCACTCCAATAAATCATAGTGCCGCAAATCATTTTGGTGTTCGTAATATACTTTTGGTTGAAAATTGGACATTTTTAATACATTTCTTCGATAAACAATAATTTTATTCACTTATTCCATTTTATATTAAAGTGATTACTCCTCTGTTCTGTACATTCATATCTCATCAGTTATTGGTTTGATAAACATCAGATCAGGAAGAATAGAATGATAATAATAGATTCATAATAAATTGTGGAACAAAGATACAAACAGAGCCATTGTAAGAGTTCTTGAGACCTGAGCAATAGCTAACATTCACAAAAGAGAAAAAATAGCAAGAGGAGATCCGATATAGCCTACTACACATAAACGATATAGGCTACTGTACATAAAATTATAGCAGTTGATTAATTGCAATGCCTATTAATTCTTTCCTTCTGAAATAGATTGAAAATCTTGAGTCGATTCCCATTGGAAGGTCATCTAAACTCGATATCCTGGCTATTTAAAAAAAAAACTATTTCAGTTGCTCAAACAAGTGTAGAGGTGATTCTCATCAATATTATTTTTTCAATGGATTTCATGTTTTTTTTCAGGGGTTTGAAATGAATAATAATTTTTAAGCGAATATTATTCTCAGTACTCTGAAGTCATTATTCATTCATTAACACTGAGAAATCATCAAGGGAAGGAAGGAATGATATAGGCCTTATCAAGTTGAATTGAGAAAAATACTTGTCATAATATTAATACTGTATTTGATGTGGTCCATCTCATCCATTAGTGAAAACCTATAAGAATACGGTACACTAATATCTCCGAACCAATCTCAAAGCTTCGATATGATATTTCTAAAAAATCCATCTTGAATATTGATTGCAATTATTATCTATTCAATAAGTAGGGAGATTCAAAACGAATATTATGGGAAGAAGGGTTGCTAGGGCAAGCAATTGAGACTGTACAGTGAGAATTCTTGTTTGAAATACTATTACGTCTGAATTTCGTGGATCATTATTCTTGATAGCCCTTCAAACCTTCGTTGGTTACGAAGGGAAGCGATTCGAAGAGAGCTGAAATTCGGACGATATTATCAGAGAAACGAACTCAATTGAGGAGTATTCGAAAAGAAGAAGGATGAAAATGGTCCAATAGAAATGACGAGGGGAAGGAATCGCCACCAATCAACAAGGAAAATGAAATGACTGCAGAATTCCATGAGTCGAGCTTCTAATTGGGAAAACGTTGAGTTGATAAGGAAAGATGCTCGAACCGCTAATGGATCGGTGAGATTCTTTGTCGATCACCATTCCCGAGAAAATTATTTCGCTTCTAAGAACTGAAGACAATCAAGTATTTAATCCTATGCTCTTTAATGAGATCAACGAGCTTGAATGATAATTTTGGTACGCATAAGAAAATATTATTACTTGGTTAAATTCTGTTACACGAGGAGAGATTCATTTCTGAGAACTACACAATTATCTTTAAGGATCTCTGTGAATTTCTGCGGATAGTTATAACATTGATTTAATTGAGCAGCACTTGTGCGCAAGTTAATTAATACGTATAAGAAATTCAATTTCAAAAAGCGCCCAACATTCTAACTTCATCAAACATCAAAAGATATAAATTGAAACGCCCATTACAAACAAGATCTAACTAAACTAAGTAATATACATTATAACTTCATGACGTTTTGATTTATTCATGAAGTTTACTAACATCCAGAAACTTTTTTTGAAAACATTACTGAAAAACATAAACGTTAACATACAACGGTAACATGGAGATGTCAGTTTAGAACTAATTCAATTATCTAATCTTTGTATTCAATCATGAAATCTCTCAAACTGAATAGTCAATATCAAGATTTATATTATACAGTTGATATTCTGTTTCGTATTGTTTAGTTAGCCTCTTTTGTTATAGTGATTTCTTTTAAGAATTTCTATTTTTCTTTGCGCCTGATACTTTTCTATCAACCAGAAAACAATCACGATTTTATATATTCTCTGAGAAAGCTTCGTTCAACTTGTTTGAATTCCTTCAAGTTTGAACTTTGTTTTGGAGGTTCGTACCTGCGTTTTGAACCTGTTTCAAATTCACTTTTTTGTCAATCTAGAGAAATTCGATTGATTGTTGATAGAAATCAATA
The DNA here is from genome assembly GCA_017141395.1 of Laodelphax striatellus. NCBI lineage: Eukaryota > Metazoa > Arthropoda > Insecta > Hemiptera > Delphacidae > Laodelphax > Laodelphax striatellus. The sequence goes on from CM029531.1 coordinate 45,789,200, forward strand.
AAGCTGAATACATTTTTTTGGAAAATCTCAAGTCATCTATCTATTCCTATAAATATATAGGATCTCAAATATAATATATAATAATATAAATAGGATCTACATATATACGGTATAGGAAATATATAGGATCTCAAGGATCTCTATTGGAAATTCTATTGAATTATTTAATTAGGATTTGAAGTAATGTACAATATTGAGATTGAATTCTGTATGATAGTTATTGCTGTTCATTGAATTGAAGCTCACTACAGTTATGCAATAAGCGTGGCTAGTGTCTTCCTAATCCTGCACTGAGCGTGGATGCGATTCATTTGTCACTGGTTGCGTGTTGGGATCCAGAAACTCTATACAAGAGAAGTTGTACTGAACTAACTCGGAAATCTGTTCTGGAGAATTTGGAAGCAAGCTCCATGGTTACTGGACGACACTATGGGGAGAAATGCTACTAATCTGCCATACATATAGTGGTTAAATGCAAAATGTAAACACTGACTGTGGATTGTATGATTTATGAGGATTTCTCCCCATGATGAAACAAACGTTCAAGTTGATTAATATTTCATTCGCAGCCTTGTTCAATATTACTTCGGTTCAAATACGTCTGTGTGAACTGTCCATTATCAAGCACATTGGCTCTGTTGAGAAATTAAACGATTTGCACCTATTTATTTGTACCTACCACTCAAACTTCTTTAGTATGAAAACTGTAATTTCTATATCAATAGGATCGGATATCATATCATATTGGATTTCTATATCATATAGGATTTCTATATGTAAGTTTTATCGGATCACAATAGTTCTAGAAATGAGAGTCAAGCCAGTAGAGAATTCAGTTTCAAATTACAATGAGATTAATTATGATTAGTATGAAATCTGAAACTCATGTACACGGAATTTAATAAAAGAATGATCATGATGATAATTCGGGAGTGGTTCGTAGCCGAGGCGGCTAAGGCGTCAGACTGATTAAGTTATCAGCAGTCAGATAAAATCCATTGGGCCAGGGTTCGAGCCTGGTTGACGGAAAGGATTTTGACAAATACGGCCACTCCCGTCTTTCGGAGGAGACGTTAAGCCGTCGGTCCCGACTGCCTAAAAAGTAGTCGTCATATCTCATCATCACCCCACTCATTACCCACGCACAAGCCTAGAGCTCATGTGGGCATCATCCTCGGAAAAAAAAGAAAGAAAAAATTCATAATGTTAGAAGATTTGTTCATTTGACATATTTTTTGAAAGGAAGAAGCGTTTAAGTGGTACTGTATTTGAAATAATAACATTTTTTTATATAAGCAGTCTTTTAACTAATAAAAAGTGATTAGAAAGAGTAACCTTCAAAAATGTTATTTTCAGTTTCAACTGTTGATTTTTTACAAAATTAGAGTATGAGTTACTCAGTTACTCATTGTAAAAGTAATTCTACATTAAAAATCAAGCAAAATATTTACAATTTGAAAAATCTATTATTGAAAGCTAGTAAAAAAATATTAACCATATTTTCTCTTTTTTCGTTTGCATCTCTTCCTTTTTAAAGGTGATTATTTCTTCCTTTTTACTCTAGGAAGTACTTTCTCTTTCTGTAGTAATCGACGAAGCGTGAGCATCCTCATTAATAGCTAACTTGGACAGAGATGTCGAAATTCGACTTGATAGCTTCCAACTGAGTGTGAGTGACAGAATTAATGTATGAACAATGAACTTAGCGACGTGAAGTGAGTTGGTCTCAACTGTCCTGCAGCACTGCAGTAGACATGTCTCGAGAAAGAACAGAAGCCGTAGCTATTTTTAGCAAAGATCCGAACAACCAAATGCTCTCAAACAATTAACTCATCTGATGGGGAAAACCAACATAGCTTGAGTTTCCCAATGCTTCCGTTGGTTGATTCTTGTCGACGTAGCACTTCCCATTGCTATAGATTTGCTATCAGCTACGAACCGCAGTCAACCACCCTCCTCCGCACTACTCACCAACAGGCCTTTCCTGACGGCAGATCAATTAGTCAGTGTTGAACAGCAACTAGAGAATAGTTAACTGCATGTTTGCTCAATGAAACGATCCGTTAAGGATTCGCAACTGTCCTAATTTCATCCGAATTACAATTCACAGCGAAACAGACTCTCCAGAGTGTTCACTATTCGTCTTAATTGAACGTTTAATGTAGTATTTAACAATCAATCTTTTCACAATATTAGAAATAGCTATGAATTTGTAATCTGAAGAGAAGAATTTCATGTGTTGCAAATCAGGGCTCTTGTGGGAAATTTGATCATTTTTCTGCTAAAAATAGATTTGAAGAAGGTGATTTACATACAAATTATGTAATTTTAATTTTGTAATGTTTCTTCGAATGTAGTGAATTTTTCCACTACAACAATATTCTATCAATCAATGCGATTTCAATTAGAGCAATTGTATTATACAACTATTATAGTAATTCAATTCACCATCACCAATAAAGCAAGCAGGCTAAATACTTGAAGTATGCCATTTTAGAGGATAAGTCATAGACAAATTTTATCGTTGAAAGCCAATTTCAAGGCTAACTGCGGTCTACTACTTGAGTCAAAAACGATGTTCTTGTTTTAATTACTTCAGGATTATCACATTTTTGTTTACACTCCTTGTTCAGCTGATCTACAGTATTAATATCACCAATCAATATATCAATATCTATTGATAACAATTATTAGTAATTGATGGCAATAATCAGAAACAAGCTGGCTCTCTATGTCACACACCACTCCAATACAAAAATCTCTATTGAAGGATATCCAATTCGAAAATTATTACACAATCACTACCTATAATAATCAGATACAGTTTGATAAATTACTCTTTCCACTTTCTACATTAAAAATGTGCTATAGGCTAAGTGGAAGCATTAGGCTGGGCGTACACCAGTTAGTCAAGACAAGACAAGACGATATTAGTCACGTTTAGTCACAGTACTTTACATAGTTGCTTATGAAGCAACACACACCGATTAGTCATTGCATCGGTGTGTGCTGCTTCATAAGCAGCTATGTGAATTATTGTGACTAAACGTGACTAATGTCGTCTTGTCTTGTCTTGACTAACCGGTGTACGCCTAGCCTAAAGCTCACACAACATAAAACCCACAGTTGTATTAAAATAATAATAACTTTTTTTGCAGTGCAAAAAAAGTAATTAAATTTGTTATTGAACAAAATAATTGGACTCATTAAAGTAGTACAAAAATAAAGTATTGGAAATGAACTCTATTCCCGAAAGTATTCACTCATAAAAGTTCGACTACAATGTATTTGATAGCATCATTATGTCAGGAAACAGCTGTCACTGCATGATAGCAGTATTTTCGTTATCTATTTACCTCAAGCTGCATTCGGTTACCTGGGTCAGTGTTTTCAGGGAAAACTTTCACGAAGCCTATCATCAAATCTTTCTCCGTCTCGAGTCGTAAAAAGTTAATTTGAAAATCAAGAGACAATAATGATGTCACAGATAAGAGTGGCGAGTTGGCCCTAGGTGTGGTTTCCATGACAACGGAAGTAAACAGTGAAATGCAATAGTTGTGCCGTCCAGCGCCAGGCGCGGTAATACTTTGAGCGTCGATATAAGCATCTTATCGCGGGAAACAAGACAGCCTGTGACGCATTTGCTTCCAGCATTATAATGTGTGAATTGCTTTCACTTTCCCGCAGGCGCCAATGTTTATTCTGCGTGGAAAAGTCTTCCATGTCCTCCCTGCAAGCTGTTTTCAATGTGTGCTGCGTAAATGAAAAACCTACTAAAAAAATTGAGAATGGTATTTTTATTTTGGATTGGATGAAATGAACTCATTGTTGTACATATTTCAAGTTTCTGGCTTACCGCTAATAGTTTGAAACACGTTTTCTCTTTTAAAAAGACTGTTCCTTATATACCATTAATATACCCAATATGACAATATTATTCCTGAGATACCTTATCATTACCATACATAATGGTGGGTATTATATTGATAAGCAGAGTGCTTTCGAAAAATAGTTTCCTTGAAAGATACGTAGTTTCCCATCGCAGAAGATAAAGATGTACGTTCTAAAAAACACTACCATGCACAAGGGAACTCGAAACGCTTTTATTCACAGTGAAAGCTCTATTTAGAAACACTTTTTTTCGAAGACCAGTTGAGAAATTCGCAATGTCCTTTTAGATAGCGCATCCCTCTGAATAGTCCGCCTCCTAACATGTGGCATTGTGCCAACACTCTGTTGGTTTCAATAAAAAAGACTAGACTGTCACAGTTGAGTATTTTACTGTTAACTAGAACCTAGGCGGTTGGAAATTTATGATAAAATTTCAAAAACGTTATTTTTTTCCCAATAAGCTTTTTCTCACTCTCTTTGTTGTTAGTTGTTGTGACTAAGTTGGTTTGAATATTAGACTTCGTTACTGTTAAATATTTTTCTGTGAATTCTGGAATGTAAGTGAATGGAAATTTGTAATAAATATGTAAAAACGTATACCCCTCCCAATAAGCTTTCTTTGAATTTATTTTCTGCTCTACGTGGTTCCAGAGAGGGTCTAATTTCTATAGAAACCACCGTTTCTGCAGGAAACAAACTGTAGGCCATTTGTATTAGTAGCGCCTGCGGTTTTGCGGAAGCACTCTCGCTCTAAAGAGGAAAACGTTTAAGGGATTGAAATACCCGGGAGTGGTTTCAGCTGGTAGGTAGGTGAAGAGAGAAGGATAAAGCATGAGGAAATGTGATAAAGTGAGTGAGAAAGAGCGTTCCAATCATAATTGCATCTGAGAGAACGGCATAGCGCCCGGTCTCTTCCGGCTCTTAATTCGTATTAGATTACAGCTCGAAACAACTGCACATTTAATTAACTTATCGTCCTGAATGCTAAGGATGGTTTCATTGCTTCCTAATTCAAGTTTTTTGTCAGAAACCGGTTTAAACTTAGCTCATTCAATCACTCCCTGTTGTAGGTGGCTGGAGTCATCTCTCCATTCCTTTCTCTTTTCTCCCTACTTCACCATCTTTCTCCCTCTCTTTTCACTTCATTTCTTTCTGCTCTTGAGGTTAGTTGACTTCAAGGAAAGTTGAAGTCGCGATCAGTGAGTGTTTGACTGATATTCAGTTCAGACTCTTCTCCAAGACACAAACCAAGGTTCTGAGAAGAACATTGGATGTAGGAGAAGGCATTCTAAGGTCAAGGCATACTATAGGTTCTAAGGAAAAGGCATTCAAGGCTCTAAGAAGATGTGTTCAATCTGGTTCATTATAGATTTTTTCTGAGGGTGATGCCCTCATAAACTCTAGGATTGTGAGTAATAATGATTGTCGCGATTGTTTCTTCCAATTTGCCATTGATGAATAATCTTCATTCTCATCCATTCAATATTATCTGGACAACGTAACTGTATTTTCAATTTTCATTGATGTGCTGCGTGTGTGCGTGACAGGAGAAATCACTCACCCACGATTACTTGTGTCAACAAGAACTCTGAAAAATGTGGAAAAATTGAACATCAGCTTTGGACATTTTATGATTAGAAATTCATTGACCAGCAACAGCTATGATGGTTGAATTAAAATTGCTTGCAGAGTTGAAAAGTGAAGTCAAGAATGCGTTACCTCTGGAGAATGCAAACAATCCAGCTGGATTGCACGAGAACCTCAAACATGTCATAGTCTGTTACATATTCCCCTTCATTCTTTCTAGACTAATCTAGAATGTGCAGTTTTCCATTTCCACAACCCTTGCAAGAGAATTCAGTTGCATGTCGTACTGCTGTTTATTCTGCAATAAACTACTGCGTAGTTCCCTTCACATGCACTTTCTCTACTACTTGTAGAAAAAATATGATGCAGATGATAAGTGACTAGGGAATGATTACCTTGGAAAGTCTTTTTTCCGTTAGCATAAGATCATTTTTCATTCATGAATGATTCTACTCATACTTGTTTCCAATTTCTAAAAAAATAGTCTATTGCCTTTTTAGAACCCAATAAATTCACTCATGAAAAAATCATACTTTCATGCACTACTTCCTACCAGGATCTTTAACATCAATTAAATTTCAACTTCTAAACTCTTGGTCATCAGATGAGCTGACTAGATGATGTATATCATTTTTCCTGCTTCTGTATAACTCTCAACTAAATTTGACAGATAATTTGAGTGAGTCTGTTGTATATTTGTCCTTCCATTCCAGTTCTCATAAAGCAAGTGATTAGTTTCCACAATATTTCATCATACGTATAACAATCTGTTTTATCAAGTTATTATTGCTAACAATTGTCACACTGTACAAAAAGTGGTCATTCAATTTCCAAAATGTTAAAGAATGTATCATTGTAAGTTATTGAATCAAATGAACATTATTTAAGATTATTATTTCTTGATCCATTACGAACTGCGATGTTTACACTAATGTTTTCACTTCACTTCAGACATGCAGTCATGTTTTTTAATGTAAAAATTATCTCCATGCCAATTTCTTCTAATCTTTTAAAACCGGATTTTTATGTGCTTAATCATTCGGTAATTTTTCTGCCGTTTTCCGTACTCTAGTCTCTAAAAGAAACGGGAAGGAATAAGTAAAAAGTCAGAAGAGACGTTTGATGGTAAAGAAGTAGAGTAAACATTTGTACAGGGGGTGAGGTCTGAAGCTAAATTTGGCGGTGAACCCTTATCCGCCCCAACTTTGTTCCAACAGAGAGCACACAACTTTCTAAAACATCTGCTTTTCCAGCAATTTTTCCCTTTATTCCTCTTTATGCCTTGACTCTGGATGTCACGTAGAACGCATTACGACTGTTCCAAACAGAGAACTTAACTCCACAAAGTACTGAGATCATCAAAGTACAACTACAGTACATGCTCTGAAATTGTTTCTCCTTTAACATTCGATTCTATGTGCGTGAGATTGGTAACGGTTTGATATGAGACTGTTCCTCGATCCTTCTAGATCTAGATTGAGAAATACTACCAGTACAAGAGAGAAATGTGGGGATTGTGAAAATTCTCACATTATATTTTACTGGCTCATCACAATACAGTTATGGCAACTTTTCAAAACGTTATGCCATAGTTAGTTTGAGGGAAATATACATTTATTTTTTATTGAGTTCTCTTGACTGCGTTGCCTTAGCAGGGATTCATTTGAGTAAGACTATAGTCACTATAAGTAAAACCAGCATCATTTGAAAAATTTCAAGCATTTTCTTGAAAAATTCATTATTACATTGTTAAAACTAAGTTTTATTAATAGTTTTATTCCAGTTACGCTTTTGTACAGCTTCTTATACCTCTATGATGTTTGAAAGAGCATTTTTGCTTTTTCCAACATAGATCATGCTTTTTCCAGGGTTTGAATAAAATTAGGGAAAAAGTACATTTAAAAACAGTTGAACGTTCGATACATTGATCTACCTTATTCTGTTTATCTCAACATTTAGGTTTTAGAAAGTATACGGCTCCTTCGAGTTTTGATTTTAGTAGTTCCTACAACATTTCAAAAAAGTACAGGTTTTCAAAAAAAACCTGTATCGTTGTATAAAACTTCACCCTTCCTCCCCAAAAGTGACAAACGTTGCTCCTTTTTAGAACATTTAAGATAGTTTCTTCAAGTTTTGTTTTGATCAGTACTAGTAAATAATATGTACTTCAAATTTGTTTGTCAATGGCTCAACAGCCCCATGTGAGCTCAGGCCTACCAGCTGGTTGCCAGTTTCACATCCACTTGACTGAATCAGCAGAGGTGAATGATCATTAACCAGAAAAGATGTAACGTGTGGTTAGCACATTGACATCTCAAGCATAAGCTAGTCTTCGCAACCCAGTGATGGGAACAAAGCACTGCTGGATAACATTGTGTTAAGCAGCTATATAGTGCAATGCAACAATTTAATATGCCTCCAAATATAGGGAGTGACTGACTAGCCTTACTAACGATTAGCCAGGCTCCCAATGGAGATAAAATACTTCAAATTACATACTTAAATTCCTTCGTAGAAGGAATTTACTACACATTTGCTACAAAAATTCACGAACTCTGCTTCTCTCCAACATTACAAATCAACGTTTCCTCGGGGTTTTATTTGAGTGAACTAACTTACATTTGAAAAAGACGAGCGTTTACTAAAAAAAATCGAATACGAATACGGTTCGAATTCGAATACTAAAAAAAGCCATCAACTTAAGATTGCTTAAGAAATTCACCAGCTCTGCTACCGGGGTTTGAACAGAAATATCTCATTTTCTTCACAGCGTTCTCTTGACAAACTGCAAGCTCTCTGCTTGTTCAAATCTCAATCTCGTACATCTTATCAATCTATGTCTATCTACGTCTATTATCATGGTTTGAAACCAGTAGCGTTCTAGAAGATTCGAGCATTTTCTTCATTCAACCCTCCTTCATGTTTGTGTTACAGGGCAGCATTGAGTTCGGTTTGCCGTCGCCGAGGCATCGAACTCGAAGATGTGAACGTGTACTTGGAGTCGTGCAAAAATCCGCCACTGCCTCCCCTAACAACGGAGACCTCTTGGCTGGGCGGCAAGCACATCGTTATCAAAAGTAGGTGAAAGCACTGCACTATCGGTAATTAAAAACCATCTTTCAACCCCCACCCACCCCCTCCACCAAACATCTCTTATTCGCATTGCATTGCAAGTTGCGAAGCTTTCATGCCAACCCCCTCACATTTACATTGAGTGACGTCGGATCTGGGTGTTCCATAATCAGTGTTATCAAGATTGCTGTTATGTTCTATGCCCAGCTTTACATTAATAATATTTCTCATCTCTACAAACCATTTAATGTTGAATAAAGTCCATCGCAATGGACATAAAAAGATAAAATATAACAGCAATATTGTTAATTCGTATGTAGCCTACTCCACGGTTACTAGAATACACGGTAATAATAAGGAGTTGGATGTGCAGAGATCTGATGTGATTATGACGTTGATGTGCACTATTCTCTGTTTCTTACTAATAAAATATTTTGTATTCAATTCAATTCATTTATTGATACAAGCACAAATCATTGAAATATTGTCAGATGTTACGGTTTGTATATTTTTAGTTGAATTTAATTTCTTTTTTCTAATAGATTTAATTTAACTAAGTTCGTCCTGAAGTTTACATTTTGATCCTTCCGGGGTTTGGTCTAATCAACCATATTATTATACAAGAAAGAGTTAAAAAGGAAACATTTGGTTCAAATTTTATTATCTGCTTGTAGTGAACGAAAGTCATTTTTTAAAATATTGCTGCTGACTAGCTGCTTTTCGGGTAGAATATGCGCATTGACTCTACCGCGCATTCTAGTATCCGTGGATTACACGTTCAAAATTATGTACTGTACTATAATGGTTTGCTGCGTTAAGATAGTGCTTGTATGAGTGTGTTTGTATATCACTTTTTTCATATATTTTAGTCATCGTCATCGTTTGCCATCTTTAAATATTTTAATGGATTTGATAGATTCGCTGAAAAATAAAGCGTTTCAGAGTAGTATGGAAGCCGCATTGTAATAAAAATTTGATACTAATCATTTTTCAATTCATAAAAATGTCATCACCTTGTTATATCTCGAAAGCAGACATATTATTATATCGAAGCATGTTATATCTCAAAATCATGCTCATTGTTTTTTTATTTCCATAGGTAAAGAAGAGAGAAAAGACAGCAAAACCTCAACAATAACAAAATCAGGGCAGCTCAGCCTAGGGAAACATCAAGGGGTAAGCTTATTGATCAATCATATTTCTCTCAACGCATTATTCTCTGAATATATTTTTGTTGAAAGGTAGGGCCCATAAAATCAAGCCACCAATATTGAATTTTGCGCTACAACAATTATTTCAATAGGGTTTCCATCATATTATAAAGATATTCTCATCCTTTTAGTTTGATCATAATAAATGGATTCTTTTCATCTTATTAGAAACTCGAAGCCCGAATTTAAGCATTGTGAACTAAGATTAGCAGGTTTCAGTTGAAGTTGAAGCAGTAAATTACAAACTTTTTCCTACTATTATTAGGCCTACCTCTACCTCATTTTCAACCAGGTTTGTTGATTAATAAGAATGTTGGTTGCGGAAATACAAGACATCATAACTTTTAAAATAAATTTCTCTTGAGATTTTAAGACTCTTGAGAGATCATAATTCTGGTTTAATGATCCTATATTCCACGAGAAGGAATTGATCAATTAATTTGGAGATCTTCTTCTACTAATTCTTCTTGCGCCTGCTTCTTTTTCCACTAAAACATTAATAGTCCCTTTTATAGTCAACTAATATCTTTTTAAATAGCTTCCACTCTGCATTACTCATTCCCGGCCCCGCCGGAGCACTGTACCTTGTCAAGTCGTTTTTCACTCTCTCCAAGGTAGATGGCGGTAGGTGTGGGCTTGGCTTGTCGCCTCCATAAATTACAATATTCTCATGTACCTGATTTGAATTCCGAATCTCAAAAACCATCCCTCCAAAGTTTCTTGTTCAGAAAGGTCGATTTATCAGGCCATTATGATCTTCAACGTGTTTCCCCCATAATAAAAACATGTTTTGCGTTTGATTTTTAAAACAGATGGAGGAATCTAATGGATATTTTACAATGAACACTGATTTTAGTCAAATGAGAATTGGGATTTTAAAGGGATTTTCCGACGTTAATTGACTTATGAACATGAATTTTAGAAGAAAATCAGGGATTATTCGATGGTAATTTGAATAATAGAATATATAATTAATACACAGTGAAAATATGTATATGATAATAATGTACCTAATATTGAACTTCATCAAAGAAGTCTGAAAAAATTGTAAACCCATAGGAATGTGGTAGTTATAACCTATAGTTAAAAGGGAATTGTGACCGCTTGGAATAAGAATTAATAAACTTTTCAATCTTCAATGTCAATGTATAATACCTAATCAGTTTAATTTGAAAGTGCATCAAGTACTTTCAAATAAACAACAGATGAATATCAATTGTACTTGAAATTTGAAGTACAGTTGTAATAAAGTAGTAGTAGAATCACAAACGTATTTAATTTAAACTTGATAGCAACAATAATTGAAAGTCCGTTTCACGAGTTCTTTTCTCTTGATGAACTTTACAGTTGTAGTAAAATAGTTGAACACCAAAACATATATTTTTTGCGAAAAATTCTCATTAGTCATGAGTTGTAGGTGGAAATGGTTCATTAATTTAGATTCTTTGATGCTTGAAACAAATTTAACATAATGATTAACCTTACGCTTTTCAACTTCTGGGAAACCACTTGATCAAAATAAGATCCAATTTCAACAGTAGAAACAACGATTTTTTTACTCCCCTTCTTAATTCCCATCGAACGATGAAATTCACTTGGAACGCTGCAAATAATAGAATGTAATTGGATATTTCTAGTTACACAAAGTGGGGGTTTCGAAAACATCAAGGATATCGTTATTTGCCGGTTTTAGGGAGACAAAAACGTCATTAACAACAGGAATCCATTAAGCTTCCCAAATTGGATTAAACATTTCACAGTTGACACAATGCAGATGGACGAATCATCAGGCCGTTCATATTGGAATCGATATTTACGGACTAAAGATTCAGCTTTATAGATTTCAAAGACTGATTTGTTAAACCATACTTATGTAAATCGAACATTTATATACAGATGAATCTACATTTTACAGTGATTAGTTCTAGTTGGAAGATATTATACTTATTATAAATAAACACTAAAATGTGTTAATAAAGGTCATCTACCAATATGACAGGATGCGCTTTAAACGAAAATATGTCACCAAAATGACATGATAAGAATGAAGATCCTAAACCTCCTAAATATGGCTAAGACCCTCTGGATAAAGATCCAAAACCCAAGTTTGAAAAACAGAATAGCTGATTTCAAATGATAGAAGTGTCGGTAACGAATATTTCTCAAAACATGACTGATTTTTATGAATGTAGCTGTTTGATGGGTTCAGAGGTATGATTTCTTCCCCTGAAGCATCTCCTAATTGTTAATGATGCGTTTTTTTATAAATATGCTGAACCTAAAACATATTGATCAATCTTTAGAACATCAATGTGAATTATCATTCATGTAATAATGTTTCAAGTTGTTACAAACTATTCAGTTTCTTACTACATCAATTTGTAATTTTCTATATTACAGAGCTGTAGAAGGAAAAGCGGGAGGTTTTCGAGTACGAGTATAGAAGAGACCACAGGCTCTGACACGACTGATTTCAATCGAGCCAGTGGTAAAAGTAGGCAACGATGGAGTGGACTGTTCAGCAATTCCAAGGTGAGCAAACATCTCTAAAAACTGTTAATGTTTCCAAATTATCATAGAAAAAACCTTAATCATTGTTCCAAGCATTTCAGATCATAATGAAGTATGAATATAATTATATGAAATGCTCTATTTTTATTGCATCAATTTGCATTGATATGAGGTATGCACAACATTCCAACATACACAGCACTAAAAAGATTTATCAGTTGTTGTTAGTTACTAGTTTGTCATATTATAGTTCGGTTTATATCAATATCATGACTGTATTTGCTTTAATTTGGCAGAAATTATAATGCAAATTCTTATGTGAATATAATAATTTGTTGCAGGATACAAAAATGGGATTGCTGGTAGAGTTTCTCAACAATTACAGTAAACATGGCATTCCTTTGTTGACTGATACGGTTGAAGATCTGGAAGAAGGTAAATTGATACAACTCAATAAATCTGTATAATCGAAAATATATATACCGTATATCGATCTGCACTTATATTTTTCTCTATGCACTCATATTGTCCTTCATGCAAACACTTTTGTGTATTTACTGAGTTGCCTATGCCAATTTTTCTACTCACCTTGGGCTACACTGCTGATGAGGTTTATCCAATTTTTTGAATGAACATTATTGAGTCGGTTCCGACTGCCTAAAAACAGTCGTCATCTCTCATCATCATCCCTCTCATTACCCACGCACAAGCCCAGAGCTCATGTGGGCATCACCCTCAGAAAAAAGTCAGTGATTTCCAGCAGAAAACCTATACCACACCTCATTTGAAACAAAATGCATTGTTTGACAATGGCAAATAATTGAAACAATGTTAAATTATCATTATTACAGTATGAACTCATAGGCTTTTTATAATATTGTACTTGAATATTCTTCATGTCCTACTAATTGTGACAATGTATTAGGCCCACTTTTATTAATATACAATTTATAAGAAATTCATTTTATCATGGATAATGATGATAATATTAAAAAGAGAAGCAATTCGTGTATATTGATCTTCTGTGATAATAAATTCAAGTTTATCTTTTCATATTGACTTTTTGGTGGTTTCAAGTTGTAAATAATCACTAAGATTCTGTGTTACTGGATGATTATGATTAGAGCAAATAGTTACAGTTACAATAGAAATTATGTTAATGTTAACAATACAATTCTTTATTCATTTGTCTTCAAGCAAGCACTGTACAATTTGGAGGAAGATTGGCGTTACGCTGTAAAAGATGTTTATACTCTGGGAGAGAAAGTCCAGCAGCAGCAGACTGCCATTTGGGAGTTGATACAGACTGAGCTAGCTTACATACGATCTCTCAAGGTTGTCAATGATGTAAGTTCCATAAATATTTATTCATATTCATCTTCAACATGAAGTTAAACCTCATAAATCAGTGTGCAAAATCGAATGGGTGTTTGCTGTTTGTCTTGATCACTTCCCTAGTAATTCAGAATACAACATTTTTGTTTGAATAAATTGTAGAGAGATGTGAAGCTATAAATAATAATGAATAATGGTCTTTGAGATTGACACCAATAAAATAGCGAAAATTTACATTTACAACAATAAACAAGTATTTTGGAATTTTTTGTATATTTTTTTCTGATTACCTACCGTATTTAAACTTTACATCATAGAGACAAGTTTTGTTCATCGAGAGAATACAGATAATTCGGAAGAAGCATAAATATACTGTATATCCAACGAAGCAAACCATCCGAATAATGAATCAGATAAAGAACTTCCTTATTGTCCTGTCGTGTTGTATTGTCCTGTTGCATTTTTCCTTCATTCAATGAGATTGAAGTTTACAAATACATGTATTAACGAATATCAAGTACAATACAAAACGATTATTTGGTTGGGTTTCTTTTATTTAAAATTAAGTGTTTGATATTGAGTAGTACGATACATTGGGTTGGTATAATTTATTATCAGTCCATCACTTCCATTATTTTCATTCTTTTAGACCTATTGAATTGCATTTAACTATATTTCATATTATGAATAAATGCCGATAATATTCTGTTCAAATCTTTTCTATTTTGAGAAATATTCTAAATAGTTGTCTCTTTCTACAGTTTTTCCTATCCTGTCTGACAAATCTCCAAAATGAAAATATCTTGACGGAAATTGACAAATCCAAGTTATTCAGCAATATTGGAGAAATCTTCATGGTTAACAGGAACTTCTGGTGCAATCATATGTTTCCAATGCTCGCTAATACTCGAGAAACGGGAAAGCCTCTCAATCCTCAACTTCTTTTCGATGGATTCTGTAAGGTGAGTACTCTAAGATTATTGCTTTTTTCATCTATCCTATTTCTGTAACTTTTGTGAATTTTTCCATTTTGGAGAAACTTTGCATGCTCAAATAGTTTGAAACTTAATAAATTTCTCACATTATTGAACCTTTGAGCCTTTGGTACGTTTTTGAATTGCATTATGAAGTTGGATTTGGCTTCACTTGAAAATAATTATCATTTTCCTATTTGAAACTTGTGAATATATAGATATTCTGTTGTGAGGCTGAAAATCTCTATCGTTAATACAATAAATTGCTTTCCCCAATTTAGTAAATTTAGCATGTTGTTATGAGATTTCATTGTATATAGTATATATCACTCGATTTATGGCGAAATCAAATTATGTATGAAAATGAAAATTAAATTCATTCTTCCAACATAAGCATACGATACATTTGAATTTAAAAATTTTACATAAATAACTTTAAATCCTGTAGGGAATGATAGCACTATTATTTTCTGAAGTTATTGCCGTTCACTTGAAAGTCATTCCTTATTTTCAGTTTGATGAGCTGTTTCAACCCTACACGAAATATTGTGCTGAGCAGAGTCAGTGTCAGCAGTATTGTAGGGAAAAACATCAGGAGAATGAACTGTTCACCACCTACTTAGTGGTATGTTTCAATTTGTTATAAAAATGTTTGTTTATTTTCAAAATGTTATAAATATCTTATTTATGTCATCATAAATATAATCCCGAACTTATTCGACTAAATTATTGATCTGAAAAATGTCAAAAGTACTTGACTTTATATCATCATATTAGCTGGCATTATCATATTCTTTTACTTCCATGGTTTAATCCAATCTTGATTCAAATTATGATTCAATTATGAAAAGTTTTGTCTGCAAATCATAGCAATCTATATCTATTATCATTAAACCTTTTAATGGAGATGGAGGTTAATCAGAATTGTTTTTAATTATTTAGAAACTGGTTTACAACTACTGCTCACAGTACTTATTTACGTCAAATCGTTAAAAAGTTATAATATAAATGTTCGGTCAGTCTAAATATTCTCAAGTACCGTTTTGAAGTTCAGGTAACTGTTATCCCCGAATTGATCATTTGAAGCTTCAGATGCAAATTTTCAAACTAAATTGATATTTTATAAAATATATCTACCTGTTCGAATAATATATCATAAGATATCATTCAATCTTACTCATTTTTAGGAGGTCATTGCTCTTTTTTATTTTTGATAAATCAATCTTCACATTTCAGTACGATTGTCTTTGTGAATCTTACGTTAGTAAGGCTTCATTTTATATTATTCTTACATTATAACGGCTCATTCTTATGTAGGCCTATATCATGAACTATTGCATGTAAAATTGATTTTTCATTGTGAATGAAGGAAGCTAAAGTTTTTTATGAAATGTCTGCCTATTTTTCAGTGGTGTGAAACACAAAAAGGCTGTAACCGATTAGGATTGATAGATATACTTGTGAAGCCTATGCAAAGGTTGACCAAATACTCTTTACTTTTAAGAGCTATTCAAAAGCATACGGAGGTTGAGGAGCATCGTCTAAGTCTCGATACCATGGTAAGATCATACATTTGAAAAACTACAGTTTCAATAACTAATAATAAATAACTACAGCTACTAAGTAACTAATGAATAATTAACTAAGATAACTTCTACTATTATGAATACAATTCCAAGTATAGGATTTTTTATATACGGCTTGTTCAGTGGTTGAACTCAAAGCTTATCAACCGTGAAATATATTTGGAGATACCATTCACCATCATCAAAATAAATTATTTATTAAATAGTGCGATGTGATGAATAGTCACATTACCGCCGATTTCCTGTATATAATGTAATAAGTAATACTCCATTATCACTGCCTTATCACTGCTCCGTTATCACACAAATCATAACAATATAATCAATAAGTAACTCCTTTCATGCTTATAGGACATTCAGAATAGGCTGCATATTTTCTTGTCGAATTTGCGTGGGATCCAAGTGCTAGGTGACCAAAACTGTTCAAATGTAGAGAAACTTGTTGTTTTCATTGGTCTGTTATCCTTCCTCACCAAAATAGTACCTACAAGGGTTATGGCATTTGAGAATATTGAGGTCACATCAGATAATTTGAAACGCAATTACCTTGCTCGTGGAGAGCCCTCCAAGCGGCAGCACTTCATTCAACTGTGTTGGCAGTACAACAATGTCAGTTGGGCAAAGTTTGCCGTCCAGTACCTTCCACTGTTCGACCACTGAATTTGTCGCCAATCAACACTTTGAAGTGCGGCTGGACTTTGAATCGACCGCTGAAATTGTCGAAAAGAGTCTATTATCCACTTCTGTTATGCATTGACTAAGGACTTTCGAGCTCCACTCGATTCCAACCAAAACCTACATAATCTCATAATCCAACCTATTTGTAAAAATAAAAATTCTGCCATGTTGGTAAAAATAATTCATGTTGGTAAAAAAATACCATTAGTAGTGCATTTACTTGAAATATTCTTCACTTTACTTTTCACTCTTCACTTTACTTTTCAAGTACATTCAACTATTCTTATAACTCTATAGGGTACTTTATTTTTCAATAGAAAATGTATTAGATAAAAAGTCATGAATATAAATATTATTACTTTGTAGCCTTACAAATCAACCTACGTATCAAAATTAAACTAGATATTACGTGAATCCAGGTGTTTGTAGATTGTAAATTATTATTAGTGTTCACTGATTACTTGTTCATTCCACTTCAATAAGCAATACTGTGTTGTGTTATTCGCTAATTCGAGTGTTTGGAAGCTACCCACGTTGGGGTTGCGTCTGAAAGCCAAGCTCCTTGATCCCTTTGAAACTTACGAGAAAGTTAAACAATGATCCAAGCGAATTGAACTTGATTTCTCTCATAGAAACCTTATACCTCGAGTTCAATATTAACTTCAAATGAATTATTATTGTTCCCAAACGTTGTTGATAGTTTCAATACTGATTCTAGAATGTTCTCGAACTGTCTCTGGAATTTTCCCAGAGAAGTTGATTTACGTACCGTATTCCAAGAACAATTCCGTCGCAGATTATCGCAGTGGATAACTTGATTGGAAATGTTTGACATTTACAGATTCGACATGTGGATTTGTTTGTAAATAGTGTAAATACAACATTGAAGAGGAAGCAAGATATGGAGAGATTAAGAGAGATCTCAACAAGAATCGAGCCCTATGACGTTGTTGTGAGTAGTATTTTCTGAAACAATATATTGCGTAGCCTACTTTATTAATTATAGTTCTCACAGGGCAAATTCCAAATATGAGAAGCCTATTTCATTTTCAGACGTCATGTATTAGAAATATTTTTAATATTTTTTCTAATTCTAGATCTATCATATTGAGGACTCGGATTGTAACAAATGTTTGAGTAGTTCAGTAAATTCAATAATATTCAAATATGGTTTATAAAATTTTTATTCTTGAGGTATTCACATATGTTAGAGTAAGAAATCTATTAATTTGATTTAAAAGGTTGATTTGAGAAATTAATATATAATGTACAAAATGTTTACTTACATTTCATATAATCAGAACAAGTTCAACATCAAGGGGACAGGGATTATTCCAACCAAATTTGGAAGAGGCAAGACCTAACTTACAAAATGAGTCATTAATTTCTTCAACGGTGACAAGAATATCTGGAGAAACATCAATTTTGAGAAATACCATTCAAGGTCAAATAATCGACCTACAGCCCCCTCCCCCCACATAATCTTTCTCTGTAATATATCATTGTTGAAGATTTTATGTTTAAAATAAATTGCTAATAAGTGTAATAATTAGAATCCAGCATTTCATCAAAATAAACGGGTTTCTCCTGTTAGGTTTATTTTCATGTAGGCTATTTATTGATAATATTATGTGATTGTTTTCAAAAAAAAAAATATTAAAAAAGAGTACTTTGAACAGGTAATCACTGTACCAAGTTTATTTCAACAGAATTATCATTTGTTTATCATCACCAAGCTTGATATTTTTACATTGAAGGCAGCTCACTTACATATTTTTCACATGGTGAATTGTTTTAATGCTCGCAGGAATCAAAAGATGAAGACCTAGAGAGGCTTGTTAAAAGCTACAATGAACTTGATCTCACATGTCCAATGCCAGGATGTAGTAACTCGCAAAGACGGCACTTGATTCTTGAGTCTGATCTTCGGCTTAAAGATAGCAGCACCTCAAAGGTAAAAAAAGAAGCTGATTCCTAGAAAGCACCCTCTTAATCATGAGTTGCATGGAAATTTCATTTTCTTCTATTTTTTACTCAAATAGATGGATTTAATTTGGTTAATTTAATTTTAGATAAATACATAGAAGAACTTGCTTCACAGTCCATTGCTTCAATACCCATTTTAGTCTCTAACGTAAACTATATTAGGCTTACTTTTGCAAAGAAATCCTAATAAGGAAAATTAGTTATCTTCAACTTACAAAAATATCTTTTATCTATTGATTGAAGTTTTTGAAAAGTTTGTCTACTTGAAGAGAATCTATATCTAAACCATTCACAGTAAAATACCCACCGCAATAGTTGAATTTTTCATGTAAACAACAAATAAATCCTATTACTATTATCAATTATATTTAAAGGATTCCTGTTATTTTTTTATTCTTTGAAGGTTTTGTTTGTTCAAAAGGGTTGAAAATGTCAATTAAACTCAGCGCTACCTCTCGGCGCTTGGAGGAACTATGTGCGCACCGCCGTACTGAATTATACAGAGCATAGTTAGTTAGTCTAGTTTGAATTTGAATCCGAATGTGGTTAATGTACACTTCTCATTTCCCTTGGGGTTTTATTTGATTTATTTTGACGATCTTACTTGCCAACAGATCGACATGCATTGTTATTTTATCGATTTAATCCACTTTATCCACTAAACGTTGTTGATTAATTTTGTCGATTCTGCGCACAAGATTTTTCCTTGTAGGTAAATAGATTTGTAATATTTTGAACATTTGTTTTGCGATTATTATGTGAAAATCTGAATAAACGTTATGTGAATAAGTTATTCCTTTTCATTCACTGATCATTGTAATTTTCTCGATGATATTTGCCAACAGATCGACGTGCACTGTTTCCTGTTCACCGACATGCTGTTGATCTGCAAGCCAGCCAGCCGCAAGTCGGAGGGGAGGGTGCGGGCGCTGCGCCAGCCCTACCTGGTCGAACGGCTCGTGTGCGTGGAGCTGCAGCACCGCGACCCCTCCACCCTCGCCCTCGTCTACCTCACCGAGTATCGGGTGCCCTCGGCCGCTTTCTTGCTCATCAGCTCCGACACCGCTGTCATCAGGGTCAGTCATTAGCCAAACTTCTTATTGTAAATAGTATACACGGTAGTGTGTGCATGAGGATGTGATACACGAGAAGCAAGAGATAAAGAGTTATACCTAGAGATCTAAGACTAGAGACCTAGAGACCTAAGACCTTGAGAGCTAAGAACTAGAGGTCTAGGTCTCTAGAGTCTAGAGTCTAGAGACCTAGAGACTCAAAGATCTAACACATCACTAGAGAGATAACGTGTTATACTGGATAACTTTGAATTCAAATCATTAGCTAACAGATTTTTTGGCTTGAATCTTATAGGTACTGATCATTATCCGCAATTGACTAGAGAACTGAACTACCATACTTTTTAAGCCTTTTCGATAATATATTCATAGACTGCGTTGTTCATTGAAATAGGTTTATGATTGGGATATATTCATATTATTCATATGAACATTCTTATTTACTCGAATCAGCAATTTTATATTATTCCAATTTATTTTTACCTAATTATTCATAGTTTTCGGTATCGGTACTATCCTAAGTACATCTTCCTGCAATATAATAAGCAACTATACTCACCAAGTCCACATCTTCACCTTATTATTATCAGCTTGTATTTCTAAGTGATGTATAAGTGTAAATTTTATTATAATGTGTAATTCTAATGTTAAGAACTCTGTGTCAGGCACAGGATTTAAAAACTCACGTGACACCAAATTTATTGTATTATTATTTTTGTACTGTGTAATTTTTTCAATAAAAAAAAACTCAACAAGATCAATGGAAGTCGATGTGACCTATATTCTCTTTAAATTTGTTGGTTTGTTACAAGTAACAAGTTCATATTATTTATAACACCATAAAACTATGTGAATGATAGAAGAAGTTCAAATCATTAGAGTACCGGTATTAGAAAGTATTCTTCCAACGTCATTCACCTTATCACCGATAAACATTCATCATTATATTGATAACAACCTCATACTCCATGTACAAGTTTAGTGTGCATTATTGAAATCAGTAATGCTAATGTTACATTAATTCATTTTTTTTAGAACTGGGCAAGTGCTTTGAAAAAAGCGCAAGATCTGTACAGCAGTGCCAAACGAGCTACAGCGGGCAAACTGAGCAGACAGCCGAGCAGTTTCTACGAAGACGAGATCATCGAAGACAACGATTATGATTCGCACAGCATTGCTTCTCTTGGTTTGTTCCCTACTCGCAGTCCCAGGGGATCAACGAGAGCTAGCAGTCTCAATCATTCACACAGGTAAGTGCCGTTTATTACCTATCTTGTTTGGAATACCTAATAATTGGAATACCTGTAATTCAAGTAATCGCGTTGTTTGTGCGTTCTTGTTCACTACACACATTTCACAGTTCAGTGTTGAGAAATTTGCTAGCATCAATTCTTTGAATACAACTAAGTATTGTCTTGAAGTGTTGTTTATAACTCTAAAATCTTGATTGAAAAAACTCTTAATCTTGAATGACTCTTGCTGTAATTGAAGTAGCCTAATCATTGTTCGTTCTTGTTCATCAAAACACTACACACAATCCACAGTTTCTTGTTGAAAAAACTTGATTTGTTTGGAGTACGGTACCGTATTAAGTCTTGTAATTAACTTGATGCACATTTGTTGGGTACTTGAAGTATTCTCATGCAGTTTGAATGCATTCTATTTTGAGTGTGTGTTGTTGAAATCTTGTAGAACTGTCCATAATCTTATTCAATTGTATAGGTCTACTAAAAAAAGGAGAAGAATAATAATTAATAACAGTTGTCCACAAAGTTTATTTTCAATAAAATATAGAATAAATATATTTCACAGTTGGAATAATGAGTAGGTTTATGATGGTTCCAATTCAACGGTCATAAAATAGTTTTTTTTAAATTATCATAATTGAAACTTTTTATCACAAATCACAAAAAATGAAGTTGATAGAACTTGTAGAACTTGCTGTGTCCAATTTATTATCCAATTTATAGCATAAAAGGTTCAACAGGAAACATTTTTTCAGTTATTTATACAATTAAAATGATAATAATTGATAGAATGATAATTAGAATAAAAATAATAAGGATGAATATAATAAAAAATATTCGTATTCAACCATGCAATGTTCTATATCAATGTATTATTAATATTCTTTTGAATAATAGTTGACCATCTATCTTCTCATCGAGCTATCATAGATTTATCTTACTATCATGAAAGAACCACTTCACTGCTTGAACCATAAATACCAAAATGTTAACTAAGTAGATAAAGTTGGATTTATCTAGCCTATCCGTTTTCAATTTGCAGTTGTTAATACAACACTACAAACTTCTGGTATTCTCCAGAATTTTTGAATGACCATGAGAAACTAAAAATACAAACATTTATAATATTCCTGTATATTATTTCTTCCAGTACTATATTCATAGCACGGTACATATTATTATTTTCCTCGAACGCCATAAAAACTTGAAATTTTCACCATGGTTCAATGTATTGTTCGCATTACATACCCTATCATCATGTGTGAAAAAATAGTGATTTGAAACTCTCCAAGTTTTTCAGTTATTCATTATGAGTCAATTCTTTAATGATTATATATCCCAAACTAATATAGTTATTTTTAACAGCCGTTTGACCTCTGCCAGCAAATATTGTCCTGACAAATCTAACATTCTCAAGACTGGAAACTAACTGTTGATGATAGCTTGTTGATTTGTTCCCTTTTTCACACTGAATGTTGTATTTTTATAACGATAGCGGCTCTGTGGAAATGGAAGGCGGCGGGGCAGTGGCAGGAGGGGGCGGGGGCGGCTCCTCAGTGAGCAGCATCAGTCAGTCACGTGGTGTGAGCGTCGAAAATGAGATAAGAGGCTCGAGTCAGAGCTCGGACGAGGGTATTCCTCAGCTCAGCCATGAAAAGTCACCGCCTAGGTCAGAAAGGTTTGTTTCCCTACACAGTATGACCTACATATTGTGAACCTCTATTACCTCTCTACAATTACTACCTCTAAAATATTGTAATTTTCGAATGTTCCATTTCTCTCTGGATAGAGAGACTTCTTAAAGGATGATTAAAAATTATAAGACGAAGCCTATAAGAGCTTGAATGATCGACGCTTTAACGCCTTGTAAACTCTTCCGCTTGATCATTTCGAATATTGTGATTTCTTTTCTGAAGATTTGAAATCAAACAAAGTATTATCCATTTTTTCAATGTAGGTTATAGAATGCTAATTTCCTCTATGCTATTTTCCAATCAACAGTCAGATTAGAATTTGTTTTAAATAAGATTCACTCGATGCGCTTTAAAGCTTTGTGAAAGCTTGATCAACTCGAATATTGTGATTTTTAGGACTTTTATTGAATGTACGTCTTTCAAATTAATAACTATGGGTTATGAGAGACTAATATTCCAAGATACTTTTCAAGTAGGTCAGACTAATCCTACAGAATATTATGGCATTGACTTTATCTTCTAGATCTTTTTAAAACAAAAGTGACTCAATATAGCATTGGATTTGTCTTTGAATGTTGGAAATAGTTTTTCAGGTAGAATATTTTTGGACAGCTCGTTCATTCTTTGTAATATTCTTGGTAGTTCAGAAAGGTAATTTTTGCACTTGATTAGAGTTGTAAATAAGATGAGTTGACTGCATGTCACTAATGTGAAGTAAATTAATATCTTATTTGCAGTTTCATTATTGATAATAATTCAGACAAACCGTATCTTCCAAGTTTTATTGCTGTGTAATGTGTCATTGTATATTGGTGTGTGATTTTTGAATGAGATGTTAATATTTTCGAAGATATCCAATTATATTATTTTACAATGCTACATAATAGGATTCACAATACGTCTTCAATGTCTATTTTTCATTTCGTTGACAGTCATTCACTGATATAGATGTGCTGTAATATATGTAGATACTAGTTTAAGTATTGAAGTTGAAGTTTTCAGTCACCATTCACAATATTGTGTTCACACTCTATTTGAAATTTTGTTTGTGAATGAGGCCTTTGTTAGTTTTTAGATGAGTTGACAGTTTTCAATGCCTATTTGAGTGGATTTTCTGTAGAATGAATTTCTATGGAATAACTATGTCATTTCACGAATTGAAACTAAATTATTATTTACATTTTAATAAAAGATAGGAAATATGAAGCAAAGATATCCTCTTTTCTTTCATCCCATTTCATTTAATAGTATTAAAATTATAATTTGGCTTGTGGAATATAGTTCAATTTTGCCAGTGATGTTTCACAAGAATGAGCGAAGTTTGGTATTAGATTAATATATTTTAGAATAGGTATTAAATATACATATAATCATATTCAACAATAACATATTTTCTTTATCAAATTCTCTTATTAGCTTATAAATCATTATTAGCTTATAAATAACAATGATACATATTTTTGAGTTGAATGGAATATGCTAAACTATTATTGAATCAAGCTCAAATTGTAGCCTGCATACTTTTATAGAATTTTCTTTCAAGCGTAGAAGATTATTGTTCTATAATATTGATGAAATTCAAAATTTTAAACTTTACTGATTCAAGTGCGAAATGATTCCAAAATATTAGTTTTATCAAATACTTTTTTCAGCTTCTGTAAATCTTATTCAACAATAACATATTTTCTTTATCAAATTCTCTTATTAGCTTATAAATCATTGGCCTATGCAACATATTCATCTCAAATTCTGGGTAGGCTCCATCCGTAAATTAGAAATTCTATTCTAATCCTGAAAATCATATCCAACATACTTTTATGAAATTCTCTTCTTGTCAGGTCATAGGCCAAATTACATCCAACATATCATATTCTTATCAAATTCTCATCTCCGATTTTCAATGTGTCCAACATATACATGTTTTGGATTTTTTTTTAATTTTGGCTTGTTTAACTAAGGAGTGCCCAATTTCGTATAAATTTCTCTTCCCAGTTTGTAAATCATATCCAATTTATTTCTATCAAATTATCCCCTCAGCTTGGACAAATTACTTTCAAAAGTGTTTATTATTGTTGTTGCAATTTACAGACGAAAATGCACCAGTCCGAACACACTGAGCATCAAAGTTCCGGTGTTCTCCAGCCTCGGTCAATCGCTGCCAGACCTCAACCAGGTGTCTTTCGGCTCCAACCCGACCACCTCCAATTCCAGCATGCTCCTCGTGCCCCCCCGCGGCTCCCCCCACCGCGGCATCACCTACCCCCCTCCGTCCCCGCCCCTGAGACGGGCCACCGCCCTCACCCCGTCCCGCAACCCACCGCTGCTCAAGACCAGGCATATTGGCGGCTCCAGTGTTGCCTCGGCCAGTTGTGATGTCGATGTTCCTACCATTTCTGGTTAGTAAATGTTGTCATGCGCAGACATTTGATGACATTTAACTAAAGGCAAACAGTACAGCTTGAACCTATGAATTTATGATGTACTTGAAATGCATACCATCAAAAACAATATTTCATGGTCAAAGATGTGTAAATAATTTTAGTAGCCTACGGTAGAGAAAGCATAGACCTTAATTATTTAACATGCAGTCTCCTTGTGCTATGCTTTCTAGCTCTATGATGGTACTGTACTTACTTCTCTCAGATCACATTTTTGATAGCATTCAACAAATGGCAAATACTAAAGCTTGAACCTATTGCGTTACCGTGAATTGTGTACTTGCATAATATCATCAAACACAACATTTTTTATTGTCAATGATATACATAATATTGATGATGTATTCTTATTAGCCTACTCCACTCAGATCAGACTTTTTATGGTATTCAACAAAAGGCAAACAATACAGCTTGAACCTACATTGCTTTACCATGAATTTATTATGTAGCCCACGGTACTTGAAATGCATATCAAGCAACAAATCATTTTTATCGTCAATGATATACAGAGTGATCAAAAAGTCCCTCCGCAGTGAAACATACAATGAAACACTCAAGTGCAAGGTAATACTGTAACTACACAATTATACACTGTGGCTCTGAAGCTGTCTCAGATAAAACAATATAATGTTGGACAAGTCCACAAAAAAGGGGACAAAGGCAGTTCAATCTATAAGTAGTACAATTCTCTTTGAAGGGGGCGAGTAACTTGTCAATAAATGCGGTTTTCTAACCAGAACATTATAATATGCTACCACAAAGCTACTGAGAAACTTTATGATCACTCTGTATAAATCATAATAGTAATTACTTCACTTAGATCTGACTTTTGATGGCATTCAACAAAAGGCAAACAATACAGCTTGAACTTATTCAGACACCGTGGATCATACTGATTCCCTTAAGATGCATATGAATTAACAATTTCAAATGGGTTACTAACCAGAACACAATATGCCACCACAAAGCTTCTGAGAGTCTTTATGATAACTCTATAAAAATGATAATAGTAATTACTTCACTTTCCTTTCATACTTTGATGGCATTCAACAAAAGGCAAACAGTACAGCTTGAAACTATTCAGTCACCATGGATCATACTGATTTTCTTAAGATGCATATAAAATAGCAGAGTTTTATTCATGTTACAATTTTTTTTGTATCAAATATAATAATAATGGATGAGAGTGCTTATACTTCACTTAAATGTATACTCTGCAGTTTGGATCAAAAATTTATGTCGTCATGCAACAAAAAGCAATACAGCTGCTTGTACCAATTTCATTTAGGCCTACTATGATTACTCCCTTTGTCCACTCTTGGTTGATTTTGTGTGCTGCACAACATAGGCTACCATCAATACTTGAGCATTTGCGGCAAGCTGTACAGCACACAGAAATTGGCCAAATGTGGATATACCCAATGATTCCCTTGAGATGTTTATTGGTTTATGCATAAACCAATAAAGCTTAAATTCAATAGCCAATTATAAATAACGTCAGTGCTTATACTTCACAGAAATCTGTATTGTTCAACTTGGATCAGTTTTTTGTTATTAAAAGCTTCAATTTGTTTAATTTAATTTTAATTTGAAGTTTCAAAGTTCTTTGTTATTAACGACCAGTTTTTTGGTATTATTAATAGGCAATACAGCTTGAACCTATGTTAGCTAAAGTTGCCATGAATTATTATTATAAACTGGAAAAGAATATAAATCAAGATGGATTACTGATTTCCTTGAGATGCATATAAATCAAACAAGCTCAATTTCAATTGTGATAAATGATTGATTACTTACTGTGCTTACTTCACTGAAAGCTACATTGAAAAGCTTTTAAACTTTTGATGATAATTCGATTAACATAATGTAATGGATCATACTTTTGATGGCATACAACAGCAATACAGCTTGAACCTACATGATTTTCTGGATATCCAGGAAGCAGGATACCTTGGTTATTTCATTAATAATGATTCATGACACTTTTACTTATCCACCTCCGAAATTTAATTTTTATACAGTGGCATTTATGGAATCTCCTCCAGCTATTTAGTTGTGTTGTCAATGCTTACTGATTCAGAAGCCTTCAGAATTATTTATGCAGCTTACTTTGAATTTTCGTTTTTATAATTATCAAGTATTCACAGCAGATAATTAACTGCAACGTCTAATAATTTCTGCCAACTGTATTCTAACGTTATTAATTTTGTACTTGAATTACTGGTGACTAATGTACAACTCATTTTAATAAATATTCAAGGTGTCCCTCAAGAGATGGGTGATGGTCAAAATCAAAGGTTTGTTGGATTGAAAAGGAATGTCAGGAGTGGGACCGTTCGTTATCCTCCTTCTTGTGGCACTGGGGACGAGGCTAGGGTAAGTAGAACGTGGATATTTCAAAATTATAAGGATTTTTTATAGAATATGCAGTGCTGTGAAGCTCACCAAATTCAAAAGATTAGGCTGGCCATCCACGTTATGGTATACCGAAGAGGTACCCTGTGGACATGGAATATATTATTGTCTACTCTATACAAACAAACAAATGCACATTCTATCTATTTGCATTGGTCTTTTTGTTTATATAGAGTTAGCGATCATATTATGTTTCACATCCATGTGTGGACATATCACTTAGATATGTTCCATGTCTCTTCAGTATACCGTTACATTCATTTCCGACCTTACTCGGAAACATGTTCTAAGAATCGATAAGCTGTAGTGAATTAAAATGAATTTTGTTTGATCTTTTGATTCTTCCTTGTTGAAGGGAGTTGTTTTCAACACCATCTTCGTCATTCAAATGATTTCACAATTACTTGTAGGATTGATGATCTCAGAATAATCTTCATCTCTAGTAGGCTGCCTACCTTAGGACTCTTCTCATTCGAAATGAATGCCATTCTAACTATTCTCCATTTTTAAAGTGCCTGTATAATATTTCTATTAGTATGAACTTTATTAAATCTTGTGAGTATTTCCATTTTTCAAATAATTTACTGAAATGGAAATACTTGTATAATATTTAAAAATATAAGAAGATTTAAGCTACATATTCTTACTTGACAACTATTTTTTAATCAACCTAGGAGCTCTACTTAATCTATGTTGTTATACAGTAGCTGTTGTTTTTGGCTAGCTTGATTTGTACTAGATTACTTTGATCTCAGCATACTGTTAATCGGCTCTTAAATAATAACACATCGCTTGATGATAATCGAAATTAAATGTTCTGTTTACAGAAGCTGGAAGTATCATTGGGACATGGGGTCCAGAAGAAAAGTTACTGTACTGTGGCGAGTGAAGGCAGCAGTCCCTGTGGAATCAGCGAAGAAGTGGCAATACTAGCTGCAGAAGCCACCTGCCCGCACCCGCATGCACCTCCATCCAGCGGGCTCATGCTAGTAACAACCCCTTCAGCAATTGTTTCATCACCTTCATCGTCTTCTGCAATCGCCCCATCGCCGTCCTCATTATCTTCTGCAATCGCAGCATCCCCGTCATCATCTTCTGCAATCGCAGCATCACCGTTGTCATTGTCTCCTGCCATTGGTCCATCGCCTTCGTCATCATCGTCGGCAATTGTTTCATCGGCATCGACATCTCCCGCTCAAGTGCTACAGCTGCCGTTACCTGGCGATGCTGCCTGCTGCGGTGCAACCTCCTCTACCAATAGTCCAGCTGCTTCTAATCCAGTCTTTGTTGACAGTAAGTTCACATAATTAATCAGTCATGGACATTATTATTAAAATGTTATTGTTCAATTTATTAAACAATCAATGATCCTCCTCCTATTTGGTTCTGTTGTCAATATTATTTTCCGTAGCAGAAGTCATCGCGCGGTTCTGGGCAAAATGCCCGTGGCATCCACTTGCTGTATGTTTTTTTCCCAATAAATTGCAATCACTAGCGCTTTTGAGTTCCATATGGTATGATTTCCATCGTGAATAATGCAATAATGCAATAACTTTCATTCATTCAAAATTATGACTGCAAGTCAATTATGTAACATTAAAAAGTAATAACACAAAACTCTATGTTTTGATTAAAGGAACATTATATTATAATGTTAATATTCAATTATATGAATGTCTTCTGTTAATTATAAGAATAAAAAATACTGTATATATGTTTTGAAATCGTATCTCTCAATCGATCACAACAACCAATAAGTTAATAATTGATTGCTTATTTGCAGCAGTGAAGCCTGCAAGAAGTACCGAGGACTTCGGATCCTGTTCCTCGGATGTGATCGGTTCAACTCTGCTGCCTTCAGAAGAGAGAAAAGTGAGTTGAAATAGAATTGCGAGTAATTTAGAGTAACTCATATTGAGATATCATCAATCAGCTTTAATAAATTCTCTTTCAGACTGATTTATATATTTATTTATTTTTATCAATTATTATTCACTTGAGCGTAGCGCTTCCGGGCCTGACGTCCATTTTCAGCACTGTGTTGGATAATTTATTGTTATTCTGAAAAATAAGACTGCTATTTTGAGTGGAAATAAGTTTCAAGTGAATTATCAACAAGCAGTTCGTTGTGGAAGGTCAAATAGCACATCAAAGCTGATTGTAGCTTCACCAAGGTTGAAATGATACTTATTGCAATATGAAACTGATTTAAATTTGCAATATATTTAAATGCTGTAGGTTTCAAGTTTCCTATTGGAAGATTTGCTGACTGCATCATACAGAAATATATTTTTCGAAGATATTGTTTTACAAGTCTGAACCAGGTTGATAAATGAACTTCCTGAACCCGAACATAATTTGATGTGTTCTCTGCAAACACTTAGCAAAATTAATTCCTTTTGTTTCTAATTAATGCTCTTTTTTCAGGACAAATCAAAATGTACTGTTGATCAACAATCATCCACTCAACTTGCCGAGATCATTCTAAACGATCCATTCTTAGAAACCTCGTGAGTAACTAGTTAATTTCTACTGTATTCTTATATTTTTTGTGGGTTAAATTTGAGTAATAGATAAAGTATTGTAAGTTCTAATAATTATGATCTGGCAATGAAATTCCAGAAGGATGGGTGAAGTCGTTTCAAAACAAGGACATTTAGACTTCATGAATTTAAAAACTCTATTACCTTAATTTTGAATAGACAATATGTGTGCCGGTATATTGCTTTTCTCTCGGCTTGCCTATGCTTAAGATACTGATCAGCATGTAAACTTCAAATCCCAGAATTAATCATGAAAGAAAACTTCTAATCAATTATTGAAAGACACTAAATGGGACTACCTGATTTTTCTGATCATGTTTCATTATTGTTTCAGGGATGTCTGAGATCAGCCATCTTTTACTGCCACTAGCTTCTACAGAAGCATTTTATTCAGCATCGGGGCAGTAAAACACAAAATAAAAAATAGTTTTAAGGACGTATAACATGAACAGTCGATTGCGTGCTTTTGAATGACAACTGTTACTATCTTAGATAGGCAACATTGAAGATTTGAGTACCATACTTTTAATTTAATATCGCTCATCAATTAACTTTCCTATAAGCTTTAAAGTCCACCTATGTAGTGATAATTTAGAAGTATTTCGTTGTGCGTTAGTAGATATTGTGATAATTAATTTTATATTCTATTGGATACGATTTTAAATTAAAAGTTCAAGAATCATTGTGATATTTTATTAGTCATATTTATTTTAATCAACGGCTTCTGTAAATCATGGCAATTTAAATCTGTTTGTGTTAGATTGAACAGTATTTTATCTCCTCAATAGCGACATGCCTAGCACATAATATATTGTAGATTTTTTTCTATCAGAGAAGCTATCAATTTTATTAGCTGAGGTTGTGATGAATTGAAACCTATATAGGTTACACTAAGTACTAACCATCAATTATATAATTTTATCATGGTTATTTTGTCTCATTGTTCGATGTATAGTACACTGTAGTTTGCTAAGTTTTATTCAAATTATTGAAATAAGGTTTTATGAAAATAATTTTAAAGATTCGAAATAGCTTGTGAGATCTCTAATTATTGTAGTTTGACTTCACTGGTGTATCGCATGGATTTGAAAACTTAATTCATAAGGTTTTGAAAATTCTGGCCTAAAATTATTTTAGAATGGGAGCGGCTCGATTACAAAAGGAAATTATAACTACCTAATATTTTTGGAATATTTTCTTCATAGAAGCGTTATTTTTATGATATTCTAGTTGAAATCAAGTTGAAACTTCTTTTACATAACGGTATTTTCATTCTGTAGAATTTTAATTTTATAAATTTATTATGTAAAAGACGTATCTTGTCGTTTTCAAATTCTCAATTATTTTGCTTCCGCTTTTACAGTATTGTACAATAAATAAAAATAATTATTGAAATCAATTTCTAGTAGATTCATATTTGAGCCACATAATTCATATTCATAGCTGTGATTTCCTGTAGTAGTCTAAACCAATTCTAAGTGGATAAGCTACCGTACTATATAATAGCATAATAAGAATATTGAATGCAGTATTTCCTATCAAAATAATGAACCAATTACTGTAAGGAATATTATCACTTACTGTGCAATAATTATCTCTCAATCATGTTAACGACGTGGAAAGATATGTAAATATCCACAAGTTATCGAACATGAAATACCAATAATTATTGTAATATTTTGCATTTTTTGTCATTATTGGTGTTGTTTCTATAGTTGAATACTGTATTTATTAGATATGTACATGGCCTACAAATGAAGTTTCTAAAATATTCATGTGCTTTTAAATAATAGAAAATTGAAATATGCGAAGTGTAAATACTGTATGATGTATTACATCCATTTGCTATTTAATGGTAGTTTCATATTTTTGTAAATATATGTGAGGAAAAGTTTATATCATTGACAAGTTCTTTCAAAAGTAGGAATCTTAAACTATATCAAGTAATGATATACCTATATAATAGATAAAAATTGAAAATCAGATTATATAATTATGTAAAATATTCATTATGATTCAAATATAAGATTAAGTGTTCAATCATCTTTGTTAAAATAATTCAGTTCAGAAGTGGACTGACTATTTGATCATTTACCAGAATTAATAATTTAAATAAGGTGAAATTATCCAATTATTTTTCCAGGGCCGATCCTATTTTGCTTGTGTGATAATAATTATCATCATAGTCCATCATACACTTTATTCAAACAAAATCCAATAAAATAAAATAGAAAAAATTTTACGCATACCGGTACCGTACTAGAGATCAACTCTAGAATAATTCAAATACTGAATAAGGACTCTGATGAAAATCTCTCACTGAACATTTGAGTTATGAAAATTTTGTAAAACAAATAGTTTCAAGTTCATTACAGAATAAGGTAATTTAATTGTGAAAATCAATCATTGAAATAAAGTCGAGAAAAAATTTACATTAATGAACACAATATCATTAGTGAATGAACTATTAATGAAAAATTATTATTGGGCTTCTCTCATATATAATTTTATTATTCTCAGAAAGCCTTTATTCGAATGAATACAACATTTTGAAAAGACTTTCATCTTTTGGCCCAAATTGGCTTCACTTGACGAAATCTGGTAAGTTATCATTTAGCCATTACACCTATCTACTAAAATATTATCGTGAATAGTGTATATTTTTCATGATATGCCTGGATATTTATAATACCAATTTAGTTCTATCTACATTATTCTTCTACAATATTAGTTTATAGTATTGTCAAAGTCAAAACCTTTCAGGAAATACAAATTGAATGGTTTATTAACATGGCCTAACTAGTCTTATTGGATGTGCTTTTAAGAATAGAATTGGACCAAAGAACTATCTATATATTTTTCAATCAGTTCTATAAATTGTTTCAAGATGTAATATTCCTATCGTTATAATGAATAATCTAAATAGAATCCTACCTCTACCATATTTCCCCCTATTGAAAGTTTTTGTTATTTAGAAGGCGAGTAGCTACAGACTATAGAGATCATCACAGTAGCTACTTTATTAATTTGAAGTTTTTATGCTTACATTTGGTATGAGTTCATCATCATGTTTCATTGACCTATGTTCTTGTTCTATATCAATATCTCTTCCTAGCTGAATCTAACATTTATTTAACATCTATTTATCATCGATTCAGAGTAGAATCAGCACCGTAATTATGAAATATTGCTTATTGTTTCATGAGTTTGAAAACCTTAAAACCCAGTAGAGATTCAGTATTGAATATTTGTGATCATTCTGACCATCTCTGTAATTATTGAAAACTCTATTGTGAACTCATCTAATTGGTATAGTTGGTGGAAAGTCCTATCTCTCTTTGAAAATATAATCATCTATTCAATAGTGACCAAGAATCGAATAGGCTCTAATGTTCACTGACATTTTTCTAAGAATTCTATTAAATATCTAATAGAGAGAGTATACCAAATTCATTAATTTCTTCCTTTGTGAATATATCCATTCTTCAGGAACTGTGAGCAACTCTCAGTTCAATTAGAGTAATATTAATAATGAATGGTTTTGTTGAAAAACATGCACATCAACAATAGCTGAAGAATGGAATAGACTTTCTATCAGTTGTATTATTGTTTGTATTCACTATTCATCATAAACAAATATTTTTGTTTTATAATTCATTGATCAATTGTCATAATCGACAATATTCTTACAAACACTGTGTTTTTTAAGAATATAATCAACCTTTTTCGAATTTGGAAAACAAGCTGCTTGATAGTGATATAGTAAACGGCTCTCTCAATGAGTAATGAAACTTGGATTGGTTGTTTTGTTTTTTTAAAGAATATTTCATCATTTAAAAAATAATGAAGTAATTATTTTTATCATAGTTTAGTTTTCTCATTATTACTCATTACTATTCTATTCGTTTACAATCTTATCTCAGTAACCAAACTTTCAATGATTTAATTATTTGTTTCAAACAAAACAATAAATGTGAATTGCCAATTCATCTATTTCGCACTCAAACTTTCATGAAAATGATTCTGATAAAAGTTTCTAATAAGAAGACATCGATTACCACACAAAAGTGATATTATATTCAATCAATTGTACAGCCCATAAAGTGTGATTTCCTATCTCGTGCCCTTGGTCTTACTTCATTTCCAATTTAGATAGATGTGTAATGCGCTGTAAGTTATGAGTTATTAATTTATCTGGAGTCACTGACTCTATAATAATTGTAACAAAAAGGGGACAACGTCTTATTTGAATATAGGATTTACATGTAGATAATACTAATGTATATAAACTAAGTTATTTGATCAACTTCTGTATTAATAAACATTAGTTATCAAATGTTGGATTGTAAATTCAACTTTTAGATTATACTGTTTATGGTACGCCATAAGTAATGTATTTAGGAGAATTCTAGAAATGTACTTCAATAAAGAAACATTTTATATTATAAATGATCATTCTGATAATTCATTATCTTCACAACCTACATTCCTATCCCATCTATTGAAACTATTTGGTTCTCCCCACAACAATTCCCTTAGGTACGTACCCTTCCAGTCATTCTCGGCATTCGTAGGTGCCGGCTGCCAGTTGATCGTCATTCATAATGATATATCTTTATTTTTTGTTCGTTTCTGTCTGTGTAATTATATTCCATTCTTTTATGTTTGCTACCTCAATTTATTGAAATGCTTTTGTAGATTCAAGGTAAAATTATTTTATATGCTGGACAGGTGTTATATTACTTGTCTATTTGTGATCACTTTGGGGTTGTTATGAAAAAATAATAATTATAGAATTATTCATAGCTTTTGTGAAAAGAATTATTACAGAATTTTATAATATTTCTAGAGAATATAGATCTTTTGTTAATGAGGATAAGTTATATGATAAAAACAATATCTTATATTGTAGAATACATTACTTATTCAAAGCTATAGAATAATTTGTTGGGAGAACATGAGATATAATAGAACAAATTAATAAATGTTGATAGAATGTTCTAATAATTTATTT
Organism: Laodelphax striatellus; assembly: GCA_017141395.1. Classification (NCBI taxonomy): domain Eukaryota; kingdom Metazoa; phylum Arthropoda; class Insecta; order Hemiptera; family Delphacidae; genus Laodelphax; species Laodelphax striatellus. The sequence goes on from CM029531.1 coordinate 45,824,455, forward strand.
TCAACTATATGACAGTGATAGATATAGGCCTAGTAGAAAATACTGAATTATAGTTGTTTATAACTAATATGTTCAAATTTTTTCAATTACGTTTAGAAAGATATACATAATGTTTTGATACCAAATAATATACAAGTCAACTCAATAATTATATAATGTGTTGTTTGAGCAAATAAGAGTTTTTGACAACTATACTTTCAGAATTTTCAAAAATTAAATGAAAATCACTTTGGACTCAATCCATGACCTATTAATTTCAAAATAAGGATCACTTTGTTCTTTGATCTTGACTTTTAGGTTATGTGAATGAACAAGAGTGTAGTGTAGAGAAGAAACCTGAATTTTATCCATGTGTAAAAGCTATGCAATATACAGAGCAAATAATATTTTTATAAATTGCTTGTAATTTTTGCTAGTAATAGTAATAAGCAACAGTTTAAAAACATTTTCTCTGAAATTTGGAAGCCTCTGTTATCAAAAAGATCAGGTTCGTTGAAATTTTTAATAATATTATTTTTCTGCTAAAACTGTGTTGAAAATTCAATTCAACTGATTCTATGATTCATCACATCAGTTGTATCAAAGACAATTAGAATACTTAATAGTTTCCTATCGTCTTTGGTTGTATGCAATAGAACTGGCAGATGACGAACTGACTGCGTTCAATCACCCTATTATGACTCATAATGTTTATACATTATAACTTCAACATTATAAAAAAATGATAATGAAATAAAATTATTTCTTATGTGACTTGGCTTAAGTTGAGCTTGAGTAAAGTAAGCTATTTTGTCCTTCCAGCGCCAGTCGCTTTTCACTGTTGTAGATGACTATAGAATTTTAAAAATGAACTTCATATTTTTTTGAAGTGATCATATAAATGGTTGACATTTTTTACCTAGACAAATCTCTTGGCTACTTGTTCATGTTTTGGTCTTGACATTCACAGTCAAAAAAATTATGATCACGAATTATGTTTTTCTGATAGGTTAGTACTTTTTGAGAATGATTTATACCGATGGTATAACTCCATTACCATACAAATAAGTCTTTGAAACATCATAGCAGTAATTACTTTTGAATATAAATTCTCTGCATTTTGATACCTATCCATGTTGGCTACAGCACGATTCAAAGCTTTTGATTTTACATTGCACTTTTATAATATCGATGTTTTTTAGAAATGAAGATGACGAAGAATTGCCTAGCTCCTTCGAAGCCGAATTGGCTATCATGGACCAAATGGATTTGGATAGTATGGAAGTGGACTCACTCGAAATTGAAAAAGGACAGGTGAGAATATAAGAGTTTTTTTCATTATCTATAAAGAGAACACTTCTCTCTGCAGTCTATTATGCTAACTCGATGAAAACGAATAAATACTTCATCAAAAACAAGAAAAGTATCACATGAATGGCATAAAATACATCAATAACTTATTTTGTTTTTACTACTAGTAACTTACATAATCATTCATCAATTGCATCGCTACAACAAGAAACAGAATTGGCAGAACTAGCACAAAAAAATATGACAAATAGATAAATTTTAAATAGACTATTTTGAATCGCATTTCAATTAAGTTTATGATTTTTTACAAGGTGAAATATCAGCATTAAGCCTAGTCGGGATATACCTCGAGAATAGCTCTGGATTGTCAGTAACTTGGTTACTATGCATGCGTTATGAACTGATTGATTACTAGTAACTTAATACTGTTTGATGAGAATGACGAACGGTAGGCCTATTATTTGGATTTGATTATAATTTATTTCTATTATATTGGAAGATTTTGGTGCCGTGAATAGTAGATTTTGGAAAGTTCATGGAGAAGTTTGAATAGACCGATTTTGATGCGGGTTGCGCCAAAAAAGATGAAAAAATTAACTTTCTCTAGGCTCTATTTGCTTTTTAAAAATAATATTTTTAAATGGGAGAAAAATAATGAAAACCAAAAGCCATCTGTTGGCATGAAAATGTACTAAATTATTAAATCTACTGAGTTATTTTGTGAAATTCCACATAGATAGAGCTTGGAAACGTTTTTCTAAAAGTAGTACAGTGACTATAAATAGTCTCACTGTACAAGGTAGAATTTCATTGGTATAATGACTAAGCTGCTGTCAGCTGCAGATAGTCAAAAATAGCAACTACAGTATTTAAAACTAAGAATTTTAGAAAATTCAATTCAAGTTAATTAAATTTAATGAAATTATTAATGTCATCAATTTTTCGTATAAATGTCCTTTCACACATGACCGACACGACTCCGATCCGGCGGCAGAATTTTCTGCGCATGCGTCACGAGCTCAAAGCTCTGATTGGTCCATGTCCATCGTTGTTGACGAATGCTCGGCTTCCTTCTGTAAATTCAGATTCAGTGAAGCCGTAAATTAAGGAAGGAAGCCGAGCATTCGTCAACAACGATGGACATGGACCAATCAGAGCATTGGGCTCGTGCCGCATGCGAAGAACGAAAATGATGTCGCCGGATCGGAGTCGCGTCGGTCATGTGTGAATAGACATTTAGTTTGTTGTGATTGTATTCAGTTATTTCAAAATGATCATATGTAAGGGTGTGATACTTTTGAATCTGATACTAGAAATTTGAAACATATGTTTTGAAAAATAAGAACTTCCTCATTGTTGTAAATTTTGATGTATTTCCAACATCAACTCCATTTCTAAAGAACCTGCGAATATGGATTTGTTTAAAGAGTTGGTATGTTAGCATATTTTAAATTTTAGTTGATGATGTTTATAAGAAGCTTGTCTTCTTATCTGCTATCTGACTACTATAATATATCTTTCACTTGAGTAAATGTGATTCTCAATAATACTTTCTCTACTGTATAAACTCGATTGTGCTCTGTGTATAGACTGTACTGTATAGACTATTATTAGTGTTGTAGTATACAACACTCTAACTGTATCTGTAGTATACATCACTAAATAATGTAACTTGAGTGCATCTATAAGGATTTCTATATTCGTTTGATAGATTTAGTTGGATTTCAATATCAGTATTCCTCTTTATTTGATTTATGTATACCGTACCGGAAAACTTTTCCCAAATTATCTATTTTCAAGATTTGACGTCATTAACATAATTGGAAATTTAGTAATGAAAATTAATTTTTCAATTGCAGGGACCTGAAACAGTTCAAACCAGTGAAAAATGGAGCAGACCTCGACCGCCTGTCATCGACCCCTCCAAAGATAAGCTTATCTTTCAGCAGCTAGATGTTGATCATTACACAGGTAAGGAAGTCGATGTGTACGAAATTTAAAACTAAATATAGATGAAATGATACAAGTTTAAAATTCCATTTCGGAAAAGCAACTGTTTCGATTTCAATTATGAAACTGTAATGAATGCGTTATAACACGGTCGTAGATAAATACATTAAATCTACCTACCATAAATTCTACTAGTCTGTTATTGTGATTGCTTATGACTAAGATATTCTGGATTCGATTTTAGATTGAAGTCTTGTTTTGTAGGTGGAGTTCTACCAAATATGCCGGGCTCCCGAGTTGGTCCAGTTCCGATAATGAGAATGTACGGCATCACAATGGAAGGGAATTCGGTGTGCTGTCACATACACGGATTTTCGCCCTATTTTTATGTGTCTGCACCGTCTGGATTCGATGAGACACATTGCAAACCTTTCAAGGTGAATAATTAGGTACTTTTTAACCTCAAACAAATAAAAATTGATAAAGTGTATTATACTTGAAGACTCTTTAAACAATGATAGAGACAAGTAAACTGCATTTTTCGGCATGAATTTTCAGAGAATCTTTAAAGACTGTCAATAACTGTAAAAATGACTGCTATACCTGATGATTAATTCAAAATTGAATCAAGTGAATCTCAATCTTTATTGATATTTTTTTCAAATTCAACCAATAGATCTATTTATTTGGAGTTGATTAAATTGTTGCAGGAAGCCTTGAACCGAGTGATACTTTCTGATATGAGAAGCAACAAGGATAGCATCCAGGTGGCTGTGCTAGCAGTAGAAATTGTATACAGGAAAAATTTGTTTGGCTACACAGGCCCGGACTCGAGCATGTTTCTCAAGATAACAGTGGCCATTCCTCGTTTCATTGCAGCTGGGAAACGGTTGCTTGAGAGAGAAAGTGTGTATCCATCCTTCAGTGGGCATTCGTACAGAGCTTTCGAATCAAACATCGACTTTGATATAAGGTGAAAATTCCATCTGCAATAATTTATCGGCATGCTAGTGACAATCAGTAGTGTTAACACCAACTAGTTTATTCGATATTATTATTTAATTCTTTTTATACATGATTTTTGACGACATAGCAGTCTTAATTAAATGATTACTTGAAACTATCAACACCAACTAGTTTTTTCGATATTATTATTTAATTCTTTTTATACATGATTTTTGACGACATAGCAGTCTTAATTAAATGATTATTAGTTGAAACTATAAGGCTAAGGCCACATTACAAGGAGCTAAGAGTCAAGTGACTCGCATAGTGACTGATCCTAGTGAACAAACGCATTGCGTACTATTGCAGATGGCCACACTACGAGCGACGTGCCAATGTAGGAGCTTCATCAGTC